>CAXIVR010000006.1:8661064-10041064 GCA_964035755.1 Teleogryllus oceanicus | reverse complement strand
TGTATTTCCTGCTCATTCGACATAAAAGGGTACTAGATTCACAACACGTATTGCACATAATAAAGATTTTAAAAAATGTTAGACATAAAATGGGTACATTTGAATCAATTCAAAATTTTATAAAATTTGTTAAATTTCAGTATATGAATTGATTTTTTATTTTAAAAGACAGCATTGGAATCAAGTGACAAAAGCATATCATTTCTTTATAAATTATTGTATGCATTAAAGGTTTCACACCTTCGATGGTACACAGGTAAAAATGTTCCCTTACCCATGTATTAACAGAAAGCTTGTAAAGTATTTAAATAAAAAAGATCTAAACATCTTGCAGCTTTTAAAATTCTCCCTTATGAAAACATTTAAAACTTACAACTAAATATGATATAACTATTGATGAATATTTTGAGCATCATAGTGGATTGTTCATGAGAAGAATGGGAGGGAAGGGAAAAAAAAGAGCAAAAAGGAGGGGGGGGGAAGAGACAGAAAGAGAAAGAGAGTTGCTCTGAAGATTCCAATTTGAATTAAAATGGAGGTGGGGATATCTGGTCATAATAGGAATGCCTTTTTCCTTTGGAAACAATTCCGATTTTTTGCAGCAGGACACTACTCTGCTATTGAAAGAAAATAAGTGGAGAAGGTACTAGTTGTGGCGTGGTTAATACAAAATTATACAATTGGTTGTGTAATATAATATTCTTATTGTTGTGATCAAAGTTTTGATTGCATAAAAAAATTGACAATTTTTTTCAACCTCTTCATCTGAAAGAATTATTGTTGTTTTGAATTTATAATTTGATGCCCCCCTCTGAATTTGTTGTAATTCATCATCTCAAATTGTATGTTATTAATTTTTACTACATACATATTCTTTCATTCTCATTCTTCACTTCAAATGTAAATTAAATCTGGCTGTTGCAATTTATTAATACTTCCTACAGGTGTTTTAATCACCTCTTCTTTAACACTGAGTGGGATGTATCCTCACAAAGCTGCAATACAATAACAAGTGTAGGGCTCATGAATTGGGAGTAGGATTCAATTAAACTGTTGCTAATCAAGAATGGATAGGTTTCTGCTTCTCCATGACAAGCAGAAAAAGACAAGTGTGTGTTTAAGGAGTGGGATGAGAGTGAAGGTGCAGTTGCACTGGCAGAAAGCCTGTCAGTGGCGCAACAGTTTTAAGGCAGATGCTGCTAGGGAACTGAGAACAGGAGTCCAAGAAATTCTTTTCAACCACACTAAAGTGTGCTATTTTGCCTTTACTCTTGTGAATGAAAATATCCATGCATATTATTAAATAGAAAATGTAATTGTTATTTGTAATTATCTCGGCATATCTTACAGAAAGAGATTATATTCTGCTACGCCACTGGAGAGACTACAAAGACAACACATATTTGTACTTCCATAGTGTCTTAATATTGCATGGGAGTAACATTTCCAGTACATATAACAGGTAATTCAAGTCAGTTAAGGCAAAACACTATCCATAGACCAGTTGCTACACTAGTGCCACATGGCTGTACAGGGAAGATTGCAGCTTGCATAGTATGTTACGCAGACTGGGCAGCCGCAAAGCGGCGCCACTTGTGTTGGCAGCCCACAATACAAAAGACACTGATTCCCTTAGCTATGTTATCGGTAAGGCAGACTTTCCATGTCAGTATACAAAAATAGTTTGATCCTGTGCAGCCATTGAGTTCATGCTAATGGCTGTTCAAATGTTCGAAAGCAACTGCTGACCTTGGAAACAAACAAGAAGGTACATTTTTTAGTTTGGAGAAATATGTTCTGATATTTTGAAGCACAGTAGAACCTTAATTATCTGGTCTAAAAACTTGAATCCACATAAACGGAAAGTTCAGAAATAACAATACTACAGGTTACTAATTCATTACATTAAATTTTACATTGAAAAGCACCACCAAATGCACAATTTTAAAAGAATGTCCACTTCTAAAAGAATGCTATTAATTTACAATGTTAATGGATTAGAAATTGAGAGAAAATTACAAAACTACAGATCTCACAGGTGAAGTGTGGGGCTGGAGACACAGATAAAGAAAGTTCTACTGAGTTCCCTTGTCACCTGCACCCATCACCTCAGGAGTTGCAGTAAGGGTTAAAAGAGGTTGGAGGAAGAAAGACTGCTGAGGAACAGGCAGCCCGGCTCTCCAGAGCCAGCCCAGCCGAAGCAGCAGAAACAGCCAAAGTAGGTCACTTGGTCCCTTTTTATGTTATTGATGGACTCCCTACTATAGTAAATTATGCAAAGATTAAAAAAAAAATTTTGATTGACACTGAGAAAACATGCACAAAAAAAATGTACAATGTTAAATAGTGCTTTGTATTTAAAAGATAATAGAATTACATATATTTTTTTCTAATTCCTTTACATTTACAAAATAACTAGGCTTTGTAAAAACTTATGGATGAAGCAACTGCTAAGGTGATGCGAGCTTTGAAACTGTATCTTCACTGACCCAACAAATATGAACTCTGATAAACAAGGACTTTTTGAGACTCCAATGTTTCCTTGGGGCTTGTTAAAATATTAAATACTGAATTGACACATTGTCCAAGTTATGTGTACTTTATACTATACATATAAATCTGCAACATGGCTATAGACGTAAATTCTATTTTCTTGATTATCTTATTGCTACTTTTGGAGAAAACTTTACTCATGCAAATTATGAGCTCTGAAAATGTTATTTTCATATTACCAATTGCTAACATGAAAATGTATTTCATAAATTACCACATCACTAAAGAGCATGAATATCACACAAAAACAAAAACTGCAAAAAGAATTGGATCAATAATTGTCCCCTTACACAACTACCATAAAGCTGGAAGGAAATAAGTCAAATTAACCTACCTCCTCAAATTATTTCAATATGATTGGAATTCATGAGTGGCAACCCATGTGGGAGTAAATGAAACAGAAGTGGGCAATTGCTCTATATGTATAATATAAGAACACTCCGTCCACAAGTCAGAATGAGACTCAAGTCCTCATGTCACTCACCATAAATTCTTAGGATCAGTACAATTTTCATTCAGCAACAGCAACGATGTGCAATTAGTTCTGTCTGCATGCAAACGTTCTGAACTCTAATTTATTTGTTCTAAATGGACAAAGAATTAAAATGTAAATATTAAATGTTGAAATATTTGAGTTGGCAAATTTTTATAACTGCATGAGGGTAATTTCTTTTTTCTTCTTTCTTTTCTTAAAAAAAAAGCCAAAATCTTGCAAACAAAACTTTTAAAATAAAGTTAAGACATGAATCTAACACAAACAGCAAAACAAGAAATAATTCCACAAAGAGAACATCATCATTCAATTGAATGTTCAAGGACAATCTGTTGCATAATATATACCTTTCCCTTCATGGTGTTGCAAAAATAAACAAATTTGCAATTTAACTGCAAGTAAATAAGACATTCCCTTACATCACAAAAACAAAAAGAAGGAGCACAAGATATTTGGAAGAATATACCCGATGAGCTTTCATAGAACGTCATTAACACACTTTCGTGAGCATAGCTTGATTCTCTTATTTATATATATCCCCCCCCCCAGTCCACTATTAATTTAATTCCAAGTCCCTACAAACAAAATCACAAAGAAAACCGACATGTTACCACAACTGAAAAGTGGTTTTCCTCATATATTTATCCTTCCCATATTTCAATGAAAATATGCAATTAAAAGTATGTTAATGAAGTTGATCAAGGCCAGCCTTGGGTGCAGCACTTTCCAAAGACCATATGCCCTCTTTTTATCCTTCTGCAATATATGCACACATATTTGTACTGGTTTAAGTAGATCACTGCCTTCCCCAGTCAAAGAGTTAGAAATACTATATATACATACAACTTCCCCAGTGAAAATTTATACTTTCACAAATTTATATGGATATTGGCCACATTAAATGCTCAATACAAAATTCAACATATTCTTACATTCACAAACAGAGATTCACTCAATACAACATGATACAAAAAGAGATGGTGTTTCTATTTCCATCTATACTAAAACATCCCTACTCAACTAAAAGAACTTCCATCTGCAACATTTAGATTTGTTTCTTGCACTCGCACATACACACACTTCACACACCATTGTTACTACACAGTAGTAGAGACAAAATAACCCTCTTCATGCAATTTTGATCTGTGTTGGCGCATCGGGGCATTCGAGCTCTGGAGTCTCATTCTGTAAGGACCTTGATTCCTTTCTAAAAGTGATTTATTAAGAAACATGGCACATTCTACAATGTCTGTGTTATTCAGCTCTACCTAAAATACATTCTACTTGTGTAAAGAACAGGGCTGATGTGATCATAATTTTGTTCCTCCTTTCAGGCTCTGGAGAACAATAACACTTTTCTATAAAGACTTAAGACAATCGTGAAATGTGCTTGTTTCATACGCACAGTAATAATAACATTTCTAAAATGTATCTCTTAAACATAATTTTTTTCTTATTATAAGGATTGCAATAAAATATATCAATTCCCAAAATTTACATATGGAAGAAAAGAAAAGAAAAAAATCTTGTAAATGCCTCTTCGTCCCGCACTGCCCACAGACCCAATCCTCAACTACAAGTTCTAGTTATATAAAAGAATAGCTTTTCACACATGGTACCAGTGCTGCACTATTCACAGAACAGAGGGGGAATACAATAAACTATAACCTACACACTTTGCAAACTCTGACAATACTTTTGGTGTATGGTATCATAATAGTACACGAGCAATAACTCGTTGCGTTTGCACTAGTGCTCTCCCATCAGTCAACAGAAACGTGGAGAAAATTACAAAATGAGCCCCAACGAAAAGATGGAAGTGCACTAGGGACAATGTAAAGAAAATGTAAAAAGTCATTAAAATCCTTAAATTTTCATCATGTATAAGGTGAGTGTCAAGAGTACGATAAAAACTGTAATGTCTGTGATGAAAATAATTTGTATATTACTGTCTCCTGCAGTAAACCTATCAAAATATTCAAAGACTACCTATGCCTCCTGGGAACAGGTCATTTCGCACATCAACACAACAGACAGACAGACAGAACCGTGTGGCAAGGACAACTTCGTAATGTTAAGTTTGTTCTAATTGAACATGGTAAAATACATTCACCGTGAACACAACTCCAAGAAAAAACTGTTGCTTCCGCTTCTCAGCCTTGAGACAGCAGAAAAATGACAAAGACATCCAATAGGTACTGTTATGTATGAAATTCTACAACGGGTTTCACTGTGTCCAGGCAGCTCATCACCAAGCTCAGTGTTCATGACGAGCATTATGCAAGTATGTGCTCGCAGAGGTTCCCAAAACTTGTGTTGGACCAGGGTACATTTTGCCACCAAAAAACTGATTTTTTGCCTTTCCTTTAGACAGAACAGTCAGCCAACTTATAAACTATTTATCAGCACATCTTCCTTTATATATTTTTATAAAAGAATGTTACTTTTCCAATCTCCAGGCCCCATCAAACACTGTTCCATTTTGTGGTCAGTATAAAATTCTGAACGTCCATCCCGAGAACAGCCCCTGCTGCTCCCAGAGAGCAGAGTACTGTTCCCTGGTCACTGTGAAGACAGAAGATATGCCTGTTGCTGCTCTGCCACCTGTCTGTGCCTCAAGCAGATTGTCCGTGCGTGCGTAGGAGAGACGAGCACAGCACTTAAGCCTTCTTCCCAGGCTTCTTGCGTCCCCCAGTGGTCGACACTCCCCGACGCTCCCGCTCTTTGGTCCGCGTCACTGGAGAGGTCTTGTTGGATGGTGGTGGCGCAGTGGCAGAAGAAGTGGTCTTTGCACCTGAAAAATTCCACATTTCAATTATCAACACATTAAATGTTGCTCTTAAAGTACATAATTCAAATCGACTATTCTCAATAGTCTGCTCCTACAAAAAATTCAATCTAAAAGAGCAATTGATCAGTTATGACTGATAAAAGGAATTATCTGATTAATTCTTGTCATTCATGTAATGTTTATTTCTTCATATGTTTACTTTGCTTCTTATATATAGATCATCATGTATTCTATAAGATTTTTCTGGAGGAAAATATTACAATTATTTATAGCCAGATACTATGAGTGACAAATTTATGTATGGTCTGTGACAAACAAAAACATTTTACATCATTTACTGAAATATATGAAGTAATTACTATTTTAAAAATGAATTCTGAACTAAATGCAGAAGGACTGTTATTCTAACTTACTTCTGGATTTGGTAGCTCTTGTAGGCAAACTAGCATCTGTAGTTGGCTCTGCCTTCTCTGCTTTCCTTGAAGATTTTGGAGTGGTAGCTAATTTAGCCTTCTTTTCTGGAGGTGGTTTAGCTGCAGCTGTGCTCTTACTAGCAGCAGTAGAAGCACCTGCAGCTGGCGCCTCTGCTCTCCTCTTGGTGGCCTCACGCTCACGGCCTCTCTCAGAGGTGCGTTCCTTCTTTGGGGACCCACCGTCTTTGTCACCTGCTGCCTTTCTCTTCTCTTTGGTGGCACCTGCAGCTTTTGATGCCTTCTCCTTCTTGGTTTTGCTCTTGGGGGGCTTGCTTCCTTTCTTCTTCTCACCTCCATCCTCCTCTGATTCACCAGTGGCTGCTTCTCCTTGGGACTCCTCTGATGTTTCTGTCTCTCCATCCTCGGACTTGCCTTCTTTATTGGCCTTTGCTGCCCCTTTCTTAGCTTTCTTAGATGCCTTAGGAGAACTGCGCTTCTTCTTCAACTGTGCTTCATCACGATATAAGGACAGGTCCACTACAACAGAAATGTCACATAATTTTAAAAAACAATACATATGAAACCAGATCAAACAATCTGCATAGTAATTTAATTTTGGACTGCATGGTAATGAATGAAAGATTCTGAAATTCATAAATGGTTAAATAATCAAAAACAGATGGAAATAATACTGAACATTGCCCACAAAAATTTTCAGAAAACTTATGCTCAAAAACAGAACACACTTTCTCACATTCTCAAGTGACATTTTCTTAATCCATTTGCGTCATTTGCTGTCTCCCAGACATCGTTATGGAGTACAGTCTTACCATATTTTCATATCACAGAGGTGCAAGTGTGTCAGCTCCATACAGTACTCCAGTATCTAAAAATCAAATTCTATGCGAAATGTATGAAACAAATTTCTATTTATGGCTTATTCTGTTGTGTATCATGACATAGTGTAGAAATCTGGTGATCCAATTCCTAGTCCTTCCATAATTTTCATAGTAGTACTGCAGAAAGAAGGTACACTGAGTCATTTAAATCCGAGCGGAAGTTTCTTGCAACAGCGGAAAAAGTTGAGGCAAATGGATTAAGACATGTGTAAATTGTCCCTCTTTTCAGCAGCCACCTGGTTAAATTTATTATTAAATGGTCACCTCAAATGATTTGGTTCTATATTATAATAAGATACATAAAAGTGGTGGCAGATAACTGATGATTTGGTATCTTCCTATGACAGGACACATTGTCACATTATTCTGATCAGTGACATCAAGACTCACTTATTATCTTGAAGGGGGATTAATTTCTGTTTCAGAGAACAGATGGTTTTAATAAATACCTTTCAATGAAACTTCATTTTTGCTTCACCCATTTCACAGCATTCCTATGGTTTGCTACCCTGTGCTTCTCTTCAGTAGGAATCTACTGAGGATTTGTGGAGCACGCAGCATGCGTGAATCAAATCTGAAGTTTATTTGGAGAACTCCTTTGTCAGATGGCCTTGCTCTAAAGTTTCTAGAGGATATGAATTACATCTTCAAGTCTAGTTTGCATGTCCAATTTGGTGTAAACAGAATGTGAGATCCTTGATTAAAAGTGCCTTAATACAGGCAGTGTTTCTTGTTAGTTATTGGACAACAACATCATCAGTGATGCGAAAAACACTTGCCAGTTAACACTGTCAAGTGTTGTCCAATAACTGGCCATGGCACTGATCATGTAAATGCACTTCAAGAGGATGACCGACAAGTCAAGAGTGTATTTTGACATTAGCTGAGGGGGAGCAAAAATCTTTAAAAAAATGAAAATTAAATCGAATTATACTAAGGTAATTCAAATTTTTAAAGAGAGCATACGTCTATTTTGCAGTCATTAGCCCAAATTTACATACAACATGTTTCCAGTAACCTCAATGAAGCAGCCATCTTTATTAACTGCCACTTTGCTGGAACTGCTCGAGACTGGTTTCAATGTAATTCGTTTCAAATTTAACAAATACAATGAAATTGAAAAATCCTAAATATGACACAATTTAAACTTTTTCTAAAATCAGAACAAAATCTGTTGCATTGATAATTATCCATGCTTGGGATGTTTTGAAAAAAATTAAAAATTTGTAAGTTTTGTAAGTTAGATATTTATAGAAACACCACTTTTACCCCATGAAGCACATAATAATTTCTTGAAGGGTGAAAAATGTAATCTGTTGTTTTACCAAAAATGTTGAAAATGAAGTGTGTAATATTAAGTTCAACTCACATTAAACAATCCAATTATATTGGATTATTTATCCATTGACAGAGCCTCACATTGAGGCAAATCAAGAACAGAATATTTATTTTGGAAAAACATCACCAATTTCCTCTACTGATGTTAATGACGGTCAGTCATTAAGATGGAAAAACTTACAAATAAGCAGACAAAACAGATGAATGGTTTCTTAAACAAACTTATGCTATACAACAGGAATCTTGAAATTCAAAGTTTAAATAAAAATCTTGTGCTAAGATTTTTGCTCAATTAAAATACTTTCTATTGCCACTATGTTAATATAAATTCTAAGTATCATATTCACACAATTCAAAGATGAGTTTTTCCTAAATATCTCATTCTAATAATACAGGGTCGACTTATATTTGCAAATTAAGGTTCTCGGTTGTTAGGATTTATATTTTTACACTGTCTTTCTGTGTCAAGAAACTTGAATGCTGATGTAACGATAAGCTGCAAAGGTGATAAATATCACACATATCTAATAATACCTAATTATACTCATGGACATATTCTTGGTATGCATCATAAGAGAATCGCATACATATAGCATTGTTGAAAGTGAAATGTAACATGAAAGAATAACAATTGTTGCTGAGATTTTGTTACATTTTGCACAGATAGAAGAGGCCAAGTGGACTCTTGATTTGACACCTGACAGGTGCGATTCTGCATTTCGCAAGAGATGGAAATAAAAGTATTCACACTGATAGAAGTACACACTAAACATAAAAACACCAACAGAATGATAAAATCTTTTCTTAGCAAAAGCCTCCCAAACTTGGAAACTGCTGCTCTCTCCCACATTACCCATGAAACAGACGTTGAAGTTTAAAACTCAATCATGCGAACATTGAACAATGTGAATTTTATGTTCGGTTAATAATGAGAGGCCACAAGCAGGAGTGCAATAGGAAGAAAATTGGCGATTCAGGTGGAGAATGTTCTTAGGATTCTTAGTAGTGTCAGCTCAAATTCATGCTGCAGAAATTTCAGGGGAGCCTAAAAAGTCTGAGGACAACGTAGTATGGGAGGAAGATCAAAAAGAAAGAAACTATATAAATGTGAAGATGATGATGATGATGGAAGTAGCATCAAAAACAATGATTGAGATGATTTTAAGGAAAAAGAAAATCGTAAAAGCTCACGCAATAAGTTTTAACATTCTCATGGGCAAAACAATTTCCTGGTCAATTTGCAATTTACGAGTTGATGCAAGTTTCATAATATATTAAGTGTTAATAAATACCTATTAATTATGTATTAACCGTTACTACTTAATAGTTACTGGGCAGTGTTTAATACGTGTTCTTAAAGTTGTTTTGCCATTGATATGTGTGGTATTTTCTTACTTCTCTTAAAACTTATCTACCATGCGCAAAAAACTTTTTTGCACTGTGATGTCACCATGAAAAAAGTCTTTCACGTACAGTGACTTTTATCATTACTTTTGACATATCAAAAAAATACAAAATTGGCAAAATATACTGATAATGCATACATATACACTTACAATCTATTATTTTTATTAATGGAGTAAAAGAAAATATTGTTCTCTACACAAGTTTCATGTAAATGATAATTTGCCCGATTAATTAATTGCCTAGAGACACTCACAGCCATCAGGATGTTCCTCGGTAATAGGGGGCTTTTCCCCAACTCCTTTCTCCACATCCAGTGCTCTCTTCAGAATATTTTGTGTGCGATCTCGCTCCTCTTGAGGCAGTTGGTACTTATTTTTGTCTAACTTTTTCAGCTCAAGGTTTGTTAAGATACAATCAAATTCTAGAATAAGCAGGATAAATTACAGCAATAAGTTACAATGAGATTGGATAGATCAATTTCATTAATAAAAAGCAATGGACAAAAAGTTTAACCCGAGAACCCAAAATACCTGTAACATCGTAGAAATCAGGTATGTAAACATTTGTGTCCTTGTTATCCTTTTTGTCTTGTGACAACCATCGGATGCGGATCCGAGTACTGCTTTTATAGATGTTCTGCATTGCCTGGCAAACGTAAAAACTTCCTTCGGCATTACGAACAGCCAAGAACTCATTTCTAGAAAAAAAAAAAAAAAAATCATTGTATATAAGGTGAAATTAGTAATTATAAATAATATAAAATATTTATATAAAATTTATTCATAAAATATTTTACTGTGTGAAAAACATTTAAAACAAGCTCTCAAATGTAAAAATGTCACTAAATAAAATCATGCAAAATTATCTCCTACAACAAAATCTGGTTACAACCCCTTAGAATGTTTCTGGCCACTCAAGGGCGGGGAGAACCTCATTGGAAAAAACAAATACCAAAGTGATTTAAATACAAGACTATATGACACAAGTTTATATTCAATGAAACGCACTTGTAGAAAACAATGAGTTTGTCATCTGTGCCTTTTATTAGGTTCTTGATCTTGGCAATTTCCCTATACTGCAACTCCGGTAGAGGGCTTTGATATGGCTGAGTGCGAGTACGAACTCGCTTAGATTTGCGGTCATCATTTGGATCTCCTGTGGCAGCCTTTGCTTCCACCAACGGCTGTGGACAAATAATTTACAATGCAATTACAACCACTTAACAGCAGCAGAGAACCCAGATTCATACAGGACAATATTCCATGTTTTTTAAACCCAAATCAATAAAATGAGAAACAATTTTTTATAATGTAAATATACATCAATACTATAAAAAATACTGGATCAATGAGCTAAGAAATAAATTATAAGCAGCTATCAATTAAATAAATATGCCTGAAAAGACCCAAAATAAATATGGTTGAAGAGAAGGAAATTCAAATGAAACTTCTGTTGTATAAGAAATGAATATAAACAAAATTATCTCACCTTGGGCTCTCTCTTCCGCTTGCTGACCCTTGGTGTTGTTGCTACTTTGAACTCTGGCTTGGATATTTCTATGCGAGTCTTGGTGACCTCTGGAGGTGCTGGAGGAGCCGGTTTGGCTGCAGTCTCAGGGGCAGGAGCTGCAGTAGAGGCTGCCCCGGGACCTGGTCCACTAGCAGGCGCTGCAGGAGGCTGAGCAGGAGCAGGATCTTCTGCTGGCACTGTTGGTGTGGTAGCGACAGCAGCAGTGGCAGCAGGGGACTTATTCTCAACAGCCACAGGCCCTGTTGGTGTTTCACTCTTGGTTGGACTGCTACTGTTGGCAGAAGCTGGAGTGATTGAGCTGCTCTTCTGCGAAACAGCTGCTGGTGGTGTTGGTGCTGCTGCTGCAGGAGCAGGAGTAGGAGCAGCAGGAGGGGCCGGAACTGCACAAACAGTGGCCGAGGCAGATGCAATGTCTGGTTTGGCAGAACTCTGATGAGAGCTTACTGCTGCAAAACAGAATATTCTTTTAGAATCTTGCTTTCTCACTTTTTCATCTCCACACATTCTTACTTAAATTCAATTACACAACTCATTTACTCTTAAAAATTTCTTTATTAGTTTTTTCAAGTATAATCTTCTGCATTTAAAATAAGTACATATGTACACCCCATATTATATATATATATATATATATATATATATATATATATATATATATACACACACACACACACACACACACACACACACACACATATACACACACACACAATTGTAGCAACAAATCTTTTTGTTTAAAAAATGAGTTAATGTACATGCAGCACAGAGTCAATAGTAATAACTATTAATCAGCATGATCATACCCGGAGGATGTGTTGGTGGCTGAGAAGTAGCATTGTTGCTCATAGCAACTGGTGCAGCTGGAACAGGAGGCGACACACTGGCATTGCTTGCAGGAGTGCTGACTGGTGCAGAAGTGGGTCCAGCAGCTGAGGCAGGTGCAGCGCTGTCTGCTGAGTGATTTAGCATAGCAGTAGCACTCACATCATCCGTTTTCTTGCTCTCAGTAATTGTTGGAGGCAGCTGAACTGCTGGGAGAGAACCCTTGCCTGGAGAGCCTTCTACACCATTGGAAGTGGGCTTTGGGCCTGGTGGAGGTGCCATAGATGGCACCAAGTCCTTGGGCTTCTCTGGTGTGCGAGGCAAGGCCACAGGCTGTGGAAGAGCATTGCCTTGAGTCTTGTGCTCCTGGACTAGACTCAGTGGGACTGCAGCTGACACAGCATGATTTGCATTAGGAGGAATCGGTGGTTTCACGGGGCTCACGCTGACGCTCACCCCCACTGGGCTGGGCGGAAGCTTCTGAGGAGCACTGGCAGACCCAGGAGGGGCACCCGAGGAAGAAGTGTTGGGTGCACCAGACCCAACACGTGGTGCCTGAGCCCCTGAGGGTGCAGGAAGTGCTGGCTTGACAGCAGGGGCACTCATGGCTGAGAAATATTGCACTCTGCAGATAATCCCTTGTGTCAGCTGCTTTCGGCACAAATGCACTATCTGCAACAAACGTGAGTAATGTATACAACAACTAAGTAAGTTTAAATTATAATATAATTAAATGGAAAATTTTCGAAATAAAACTTAAAATTGGGGTAAAAGATCTAAGTAATGCAAATTTTAACGGAAATTAACATGTAATAAAATTTAAGAAATGTCCAAGTCAAAAGTAACACAATATTCAAATGTTGGCACTCCAGCGTGTTGCCCCAGCCATAATAGGTCTACATTATTTGTCAACATTACGAATCTATCTCCCCCTCATTTAGCTGCTCAAAAGAACGCATTAAAAGGCATAAATTCACAGAATGGAAGCATTAACAAGTACATGCTAAACATAAATGCCGAAAACATACGTATATAGTTTGTTTACGCCAGCGAAATCGGCTGAAAGTGTCCCAACTCCTCTTCCCTCCCCTGGCGCTAGGCGAATATCCACAACTACGCTTCACTTTCACAGGCGCCAATATGCACACTCACACGCAGGACTTAGCACAGAGGGGATAAAACGTAACAATAACTATAATTTGCACCTAATTACATCAATAAAACAGCAATGTCCTTGAATGCCGCTGAAAATTCCGCCATAATGTCACAATTTTTGCTCTCTTATGATAACTTTAGATGGCGTCCCACAGTTCCCGGGAGTCTTTGCGCGGACAAATGACTGTTGCTATGCGCTGCATAAATTAACTATATGACGTCATGTAATTCGCGCCAATATTCATGACGTCATATCAATGTGAAATTTGGTTACACCTTATTGCTTTCTTTTTAGCCGAATTTTCTGGAATAATACGTAATGTTTGATCTCGGGCTATGCAAATTACAAAATTTCTTGTCTGGTTGAAATTGATGTAAGCGCAAGCGAACAGTTTGAATCATTGGAATTTGATACCGCCAATGTGTCCACAACGCGACACAATGCTTACAAGCTTACGTGTCTTAACAATTTGTTAATTAATGTATTATTTTGTATTCCAGACTCATTTTGTGATGAGATGTAACATTTTTAGAAATAAGATGACATTTCTCTAACGGATGCATATCGTACGAACTAATTAGTACTTTAAGCGCCGAAGAATCGGCCTATCTGTCAAATGGTAAATTTATGGAGTTAATGTACGCCATGGAATCTTGAATCCTATTTCTCCCTCTGGGCCATCGTATTGTAGATGAAAATGACGATCTAAATCTAAATTTTCGAAACAAATGAAAAATTGTGAGTTAATCTATGTAAATTGCTGTCGAAGCGGGCATCGACATTACGATTGAATTTCAGGATGCTGTAAACCTACTTTTCACCGGGTCGTGAATTAATTTAGTTGGGTTAGCAGGTATACTGATTTCAGTAGGTACTTGTTCTTTCTTTTTATTCTATGAGTAAAAACTCACAACTTAGGTGTAGGTAATTTTGTAATTATTGTGCTTGAGCATCCAGATAATTATATATTGGAATGGAAAGAAAAATGGATATTTTTGTTGCATTGCGTTTCATGGTATTATTTTGTTTTTACTCACAGATCACCCTCTATGTCTATGTTTTTGTTTCCTACTAATAAAAAAAAGGGTTATGCTTGCCTTGCAGAGCTAAAAACTAAATGGAAGATAGGTTCATTGACTGAATAAATAATTTTCAACGATAGTAAGTCATTCGTTTCTTATCCTACCTGCCAGAGGAAGTCAAAAATAAATTATTTTTAGTTGAAACAATGAATTGATAATTTATTATTAATTTTGTTTTCACTTCAAAGTATAACAACTTTTTAAATTTAACAAACTCATAATTTCTTGTCACAATTCATTGTATGTACTTAGCAATAGCAATACAGCAATTTATGTGCATCCAATGTAAATGTTGATGTATTAGTTTACCCATTAGCTAAGTATATGATTTGTTTCAAAAGTAAAAATGTGCCTTATTTTATAAAATATAGGTACCATGAACTAGTTACGTTAAATATCCAGTGTTCCCCAAATAACTAATGAATTAAGCGTTAAAAGTTAAACTAGTGCGCAACTATTTACAAACACTGAAGCATCGGTTTCATGACATCGCACATGAAAGTACAAACTACAAAACAAATAGTGAACATTGAGTGACTGAGAATACGCCTCGCGTCTGTTTACAGTCATGTCAGTGAACTGTGCCCGTGAACGTCCTCAGCTAATAGGCTCACACCAAACGGGACATTGGATTCTTCTCTGTTTATTTGCTTGGTAGTAGAAGTGTTGTTCCGTAGTATTCATTCAACTTAATTCCAGAGCATGGTCTACAGATGCGGCCTTGAAGTAGATAAGCGTAGATGACACTGTAATAATCGAACGCAATCACCCATGCGCATTGCAGCTCGCAAGTTGGAGGAACGATAACGTTCCGTCGACGCGCTTACTTTGGGAAATTGCCTTTCTTGTCTTGTAAGAATGTCTGCGGGTAAAAATTTCGTTTTTCGAAGTGTCAGAAGTGCACATCTTCTGGGACCGCGATTAGGCTCATCATTCTGGGTACGTTTAATATTTTTTAATAACAGTTTACTTAACTTTCTGAAGGATTGGCGAATTCGCCGAGTTCTCATATTGCACGTTGTTGCAATCAATATATTATTTGGTTGCAATGCCTCTTCAGGGGCAGCGCTCATAATATCCCTTCATAAGTCCACAGGCAATTCACTCTTCTCTACGCACGTGAGCGACCAGCCCTCGTTCCCTGGAGCGACGGCCGTCTGGACAGATAAAATGGAATTCAGTCATGACCGGAGAAGCGACAACATGCACATATACCGAGTTATGGATCGGACGGGACGTGTAATCAAACCATCAGAAGATCCGCAAGTGTGTAAAACCACGGTGGTTTTATTGTTAGTTTTTTTTTCAGCTGAGTTAGAAATAAATTTTTATGACAACTTGTCTATTCCTCTGTCAGCAAAATTTGGTATTAATAAAAGTGGAATTAAAATTTCTCTTCAGCTTTGTGTTATGACTGCAGCTTTATTAAGGATTAACTTTTCCTAGGATTGATGTGTTTCTGAAGTATTTAATAGCTTATTGAAATTAATAGACTAAATTAATGTCCTATAAGATTTGTCATAAATGTATCCTAAAGCATACGGGATACAGACAATTAGGCATGTTTATATTCAGGTGGTTTTGTATGGTTGGCCTTTTGATTTTCCATTCCTTTTAGTTCCCTTTGTGTTTGTCAATACTTTCTTTTTCTTCAGAGATTGTTTGAAAGTAGAATGAGTGGATAGTTTCATAAAAGTTTATTTTGCAATCTTTATACTAGTGTCAAAGGCAGCTTGTAGATGTTCAATGTCTCTAAACATATTTTAATTTCATCTCCCTTTTGATGTCACCCTGTGCGTGGCTGTTCCTTGTGGATATTCATAGTGAGTAATTTGTCAGAAAATCTGATTTAGACCTGCATTTAATTTTCCCTCTTTTCTTTTCTTATCTTTTAGTCTTTATTTCTTTTGTTTC
Source organism: Teleogryllus oceanicus (assembly GCA_964035755.1). Lineage (NCBI taxonomy): Eukaryota > Metazoa > Arthropoda > Insecta > Orthoptera > Gryllidae > Teleogryllus > Teleogryllus oceanicus. The sequence continues at coordinate 10,024,666 of CAXIVR010000006.1, read as the reverse complement.
CATTATCCTTCTTACTATTTACTGTGATTTTAAGTACTAGAACAAAATGTCCTAACTGCAACGTAGTATTGTGACCGTAGCTTTCCTCAAGAGGTCATCTATCTACAGTTAGTACTGCAGTATGTTTTATCATTAAAGAAGGAAGGTTCACCTAAGAGGGTATTTATTGTTGTTTAGACCTTATTGTATTCAATTATTGATTTTTCTAGTTGGTATCAATCTTACTTTTGATTACAAGCTCATGAATGCATTTTCCTTAAGTTCATGGAATTTTTTTTATTTTACACTATTTATGGTGGAATCCATGTAGTGCATAGCTTACCACAACATGTCGTTGGTCTTTATTAGTCTTTTCCCAGTTTGTCGAGTATAGTACTGGTGTTGTAGAAGTCTGTTTCTATTTGAATTCTTTTCTGTCTTCTTTATTCTTTAAGTGTGTTGAAGGGAGCAGTAGATGACAGCAATAGTGTGACTCTTGGGTCTTCTATGTAAAAAGTTTCTTTTGCCAACTAGTGTTGAAGGTGCTGTTTTTCCTACTCCTAGCACTGTTTTAATAAAGCAGGTTTTTACCTTTTCTATATTCTTAAGATCACCGATCATTAATTTCTTCCATATCATATCAATTCCGTATGTAATTATTGATGAACTTGTGGTGTTGAATGGAGTCATGGCTGTGGCAATTGATAGTTGCCAAATGTTAGTGATGCCATGTACCGCTTTGCTGTAGTTGTCTTTTCCTGTATATGTTGGTTTCATGATGTTATGTTGGTTGTAGGATTATTCTTAAGTACTTAAAGTTCTTTGCTATTTTCAGTGGCTCATTCAGTGTGTCGTCTATAGAGATTCTTCTACTTTTTCCAAAGATCATCCACACTTTTTTCTCCTTGTTGATGTTGAAGCAGTTTTCATCAACCTATGTCTCTATTTTGAGTAGTGTTGCTTGGAGCTCTGCTTTGTTTGCGCTCCTGAAGCCAAGAAAGTTGAACAGCATAGTGTTAAAGGGGTCTCCTTGTAACACTCCATTTGTGTGGGTGATTATGTTCGGAGCAGTCACTGTATTAACAATTTCAGTTTGATTGAATGTTAGAATATTCATAATCATTACACTGGGAGGGTGAGTTTCTCCTATCATATTTTCAATTTTTTGGATATTTTCTCTGCATAACAAATCAAATGCTTTTTGCTTGTCTATTACTTCCTGGTTGGCCAATTCAGTGTGATTTCTGCTTCTTCTATTAAATATTTAATTGCCTGTTGCATGCTCTTACTCCTTCGAAAACCAATTAGTACGAAGGTATCTATTTCTTTTTCAAGTCTGGATGTCAGGATTCTGGTGAATATTTTGAATTTGATGTTTTCCAGCGCTGTGCCTCTGTACGAGTTCGGATTTTTCATGTTGCCTTTTGCTTTATATAGGATTTTGATCTTCATTGTTCCCCAGCTGTCCAGTATTACTCTCTCACTTATGCATTTGTTGACCATCCCAGACCAGAGTGGAAGTAGGATCTTGTGTGCAGCTTTTAAGTGTTCATTGTAGATGTATCAGAGCCTAAGGCTTTCTTGTTTTTCGCCTTTCTTATTGTATTTTGTATTTCTTTGGGTGTTATTTGTGGGAAGCCGGTTACATTTATTTGGCAGTTTGGTCCAGTTGGATGTGTGCTATGAGCTATTTGCTTATTTTCTTTGTTGAGTGTGTCTTTGAAGGGTTCTTCCCATGCGGTATTTATAGGTATTTTGTGGATTTGACTTTGTATTTTCTATCTCTTGGTGCTATGAAGGGATCTGCTCGTGCTTCTTCAACTATCCACTTCCCGGAATCCTGTTCTTCTTTCCCTCTTCTAGTTTCCCTCTATTCCCTTTTACCCTCTTCTAGTTTTCTCTTCCAGGAATTCTGCTCTTCTTTCTTTTATAAGTAGTTTGTAAGCTTTCCTTTTCTCTGCATAGTTATTCACACTTTCTTCGCTTTCTTTTGTCCTGGCTCTGTGTACAGTCTGAAGTGTGTCCTTCCATTTGACGTAGCATTGTCTATTAAACAGTGGTTGAGATTTCCTTGGTCTGGTTGGTGAGGTGGATTTTTGTATAATGTTGTGAGCTGTTGTTGTTGCTTCATTTACTTGTCTATCTACTGTTAGTATTCTTGCGTTGTGTATTTCATCCTCCCATGTTTTCAATTTATCAGGGTCTAGTTTTGAGGATGGGATTTCAGTGGTTGTTTCCTTGCTTTTGGTGGTTGTTTGGTTATACTGATAGTTGTCTCTTTGGGTATGTGCTTTCTTATAAGGGCAGCCAATGACCACATTCCTTTTTGCTCTAATACCTTTATCTCTTTTCCTCTATATAGGATTAAATCCACTGGATCTATTGTATGCAAAGTAGGTTTTTAGGTCTTTTTTGTTAACTAAGTGAAGTCTTCTTCCCTAAAGGTTTCTAGTACCAGCTTTATCTTTGTTTGGCGTGTCTATACTGCAATTTAAGTCCCCTACCACTGTCATGTTCTTGCCATCTGTTGTTTTTTGGTTGCCCTTAAAATTATTTCTATGGTATCATCAGCTGACCATTTTTGTGCAATGTATGGTCCTATGAAGGTCATTATGTTTGTCTTTATGATTACCATGTTCTCTTCTTTGTAAGTGTCGATTATTTTCCTTTTTCTGTGTTTAAAGACGATAGATACTCCTCTTTCTAGTCTTCCTTCAGTTAGGGAAGCATGGAAGTGTGTCTTATACATTCCTTGAATTTCTATTGGTTTTAGGAGAAATGTTTCCGTTGCTTTGATAGTATTGTAGTGACTCATCGTCTCTAAAACTATATGTGCAAAAGCATTTTTTGCCCCTTCTGTATTCCATAGCATTGTACTTATTTAGTTCCTGTTGGTGTACAATATCTGCCTGTAGCTCTTGATTTAGTTGAGATCAATTCCCTGGTACCATCTTCTTGCATTGTGATGGGGAAATCAAAAAGATCGTACTATTACTCCTTGTGGCCAGAATGCTGGATCTTTTATGTTGGACTGGTATTTCATTTGCAGTCCTAGATTGAAGGCCTTATTTTCTCCAATCGTATGAAGTTTTTTGCATGTTATTCCCTCTGTTATGCCTTTTTTTTTTCTTTTTTTTTTTTCAAAAAAATCTTCTATTTTAGTACTTGTAGTTTGCGTTGATAATCTCTCTAAATACATCCACAGGTTGTTTTTTTTTTTATCTTGCATGTATTTTCCAGCATTTTCTTTTGCAGTTCCAACAATAACCTGAGATTGTCTATATCTGTGTTTCCTTCCGCAAGCTACTTTGTGGAAGTCTCCTTGGTCAGAGTCAGCTGTGTTGGGGTTGTGCAGTAGATTTTGAAAATACGCGATAGACTTCTACTGATTTTATTGATGTGATATGACCTATTAAATTTTATTATTTTTCTTTTACAACATATTTTATTGACTGTTTGTAACAAAAATGAGTAAACATAATCCATAATTCTTTATAACACTCTGCAGATTTAAGCTTATCCAGGGCTATTGCTGATTTTATAAATCTAAGTAATGGCCTTTAAATGTAATACGCTAAGGAAAGATGATTTTGCTTGATTAATACGATATTAATGTCACAAAATATTGTAAATGGACTCCTTTGTTTCAAGAATTACTCCTTCTCCAGTCAGATTTAAGATGAAACCTTTTGAATTTTGGAGATAATGATCTTAAGAAAGTAAAAGGCGTGCATATGTTATGCTGCAATACATGTTCACATGTATATTGTTCAATGTGTCCATCACACATGACCCTGAAATAATGTGTACTATGTCCTTTAAAACCCATTGTTTTGGGTACTAGATATGAATTTTGTTTTTTAAGGCGTAATCTACAAAAAAATCTTTTAGGTAGTTCTATTACAATTATGAAGGGCATAGGATGTCAGAAATGTTCAAAGTTGGGTTCCAGTGCAAAGCTATTTTCACTTTTAAAATAATAATTTAAAAATTGTGGAAAGTTTCTTGAGTCTATTTAGAAAATAAATAATGTTGTATGAAAAATAAATTTATTCATTATACGAAGAAGATGCATGTTACGCAATTTCAGTGTTCAATATGAATGTTCTTTCAACCTTTCCCATCTGATTGTCATTATAAATTCTTGTATTAATGTTTTATTGATATTTATTCATTTCCAGTGCTATTGCAATTTCTAGTTTTGTTAGCGTTTTAAATTTGTTGTTGGTATATGTCTTGATCTTGAAGTTACAGTTATGGGTGGAAAGTTCTTAAGTTAAGTTCACTTCAAATAACCTAAATTCAGGAACCTTCCCATAATTATTCCCACAATTATTAATTATAGTTTATAAAATGTTTTTTGTTGTTGCTTAATTTTTTTCTCTTTCATTGCATCAAAGTAAGATCGTCCTGTTTGTGATTTTGTTTAATATTCACACAAAAAAGTCAGTTCTTTTAGTCTATCAAGAAAGTTCAGTTCTATTTGTTTGTGAAGGAGTGTTTCTCAGTAGTTCCGATACAAAATGCAAAATTCAGCTAGAAATAGTAGTTTCAGCTATTGCTTCATGCTCCCATTTAAAGTGCTTCCCTGCAAATAAAATTTTTCTTTGATTTCCTTTTTGTTTTATTTTTTTTCTTGCAATATTACATCGACAAGCCAAATATACTGTAATTAAATATTTGAAAATTTAATTTCTTTGCAATTTGTTTTGAAGTAGTATTTTATTTCATTGTTGTTGTTTTTTAAACTTGGTACACAAGAAGAAAATACTAAATCTATCCCCTCCAAAGGTAAAAACTTCTGGTAGGTAACTACTGTGCCAACAGAGATCTTGCTCTTAGCCTCATATCAGTTGATAAATGAGTAGTAATGATTATTAAAGTACATCCTATTAATATTAGAATTAAAAAATGTCTTTGGAATTCTTTCTGTAAAACTCTAACAAAATTCTTTCTTACAGTTGCCAAAAGACGTTATGCAGAAGATGTATAAAGATATGGTTCTCCTGAACCATATGGACAAAATACTCTATGAATCGCAACGCCAGGGACGCATTTCTTTCTACATGACCAATTATGGGGAGGAAGCTACTCATATAGGCAGTGCTGCAGCTCTGTCTCCAGAAGATTTAGTGTATGGGCAATACCGTGAGGCTGGTGTGTTGGTGTGGCGGGGATTCTCTTTGGATCAGTTTATGAACCAGTGTTATGGCAATTGTGAAGATGGAGGCAAAGGTCGTCAAATGCCTGTTCATTATGGAGACAAGCAACTTCACTTCATGACAATTTCCTCGCCCCTCGGCACCCAGTTACCCCAAGGTACTTGACATTTCTCAAATCTTAGTGAGTGGTAGTGAGATGTACTGTGGAGAAAATAAACGAAATGTGATAAAATGTGAGAGACAAAGTATGTGAGCAGTGTGCACAAGAAGAAATCTCTTCTTTCTCCTCTTTTCTCTCCCTCCCTCCACCCATTCTTATATAGATAAGCTTTCAAAGGTAAAAACTTACTTTTAAACTTGTCTAGAAGCTGAGTGTACTTTAAACTTCTCACAGTGTACTCTCTGACATTTCTTCATCACCTAATTCTAAAGCAAGGAATTTTTTACAGCTGTTAGAGACTTGATGTCTAATGTTGTCTCTCTGTAGCCTATTCCATGCATTGTTTCATTTTTGCATTTCAGCATTTGGCTCATGCTCCCCTCTCTTTTCCTCCCTTTCTCCATCTCACCCTCCCCTCTCTCCCTCCTCTTCCTCCTTCCTCTCTATCTCACCTCTCTCTAAAAATATTTCATTGAACTTTAATTTTGCTCTTCAAATTTTGTGGAGAGTGGCATTTCTGGAGATTGGATCTGAATTTTGTTTTAATGAAAGAAAAAAGTCATTTTATGGAAACTGCTACATATTATATTCTGTATTTTACAACATTTAATCAAAAACATTTGAATATTTTAGTTTAAGTGCAGTAAAAATGTTGACTTGTTCAATAATTATTGTTAACTTATAATATGATTGTGATGGTGATGATGATGATTGATGATGATGATGACGATGATGATGATGATGATAATGATAATGATATCTTAATCGAGGGGTTGAATGAAAGAATTTCCAGAAAAAGCTTTTCCATTTCTGTAGCTTAGAGGTACCGTTGTAACTCCCTTTTCAGTGATTTTGAGTTTTACCAAAATAATTGTAAGAAATAAATCTGTTGAAGGTGTACAGTAGTTAACCCCAACTTTATTATCATCTGTTTAATCCTGTTAAAGAAGCCATAATTCCATTATTACAACAAAGGGAGTGTATAATTTTCTTTCTTTCTGTGAAGTAGTATGAAAATTGGGAGTAGTGAACCGTGACCTCTATAGGACATCTTTCTTGGCTTACGATCTTCATTAAACTTTCATGTTTATGAGTATCTTATTAGAAAATGAAATAAGAATAGGAGAATGCAGAAATACGAGGTCATGTAGAAGCCGTTGGTCCATTGAACTGCTTGGAACATTTAGCACAAACTGTTCCCATGTCATCTAGTTGTAGTGGTTATATTGACTAGTTCACTCAATCTTTATTTCTTATTACTGTGTATATTACTATATTTTTAAAAAAATTACTATATTTTTTTTTAAAATAATTAATTTTTTTATTTTAAAAAGTAATTTAAAAAAATTAAAAATTAAAAAAAGTGTTTAAATTTAAAAAATTATTAAAAAAGATGGAAGTATTGCAAATTTGTATTAGATTTTTAAGAAAGTTAATTTCTTTTAGGTTAGTTAAAAGTGATTAAAAATAATATTAAAAAAGTTAATTCATTTTTTTTAAAATAAAATTTAAAAAATTGTTTGAATTAAAAAAAATTAATTAAGAATTTTCTCCTAAATAATTTCAGTATTATCAATACCCTTTGCAGCTCTCACAGTCAAACAATCTTTATAAATAAGGTTTCTAAAGAAACATAATTTCATGTGTATGTGATGAATTCCATGTTGACAAAAAATGTGAAGAATTTATATAAAAAAAAATAACAATAAAAAAAAAATAACAAAAATATCTCATTTCAATATTAATGTCACATTGCAATCCGCAACACTTGAAAGCATTGTGAAAATCTATACAGTGAAATAACTTCTTAACGAAGCATTTTAGGGCCTTAAAGGTTGGAATTTTGAGGCTAGAGGCCTCAAAGAAACGTTTGTCATATCGTAATCTTCAGGATAAGATATTCTGGGACATTCTATTACATTTTGTTGCCCCAGGGCTTCTCGATACTACCCTACCTGTTCAGAGATGTGCAGAATCTGTGACTGTGAATGTGTAATTAAAATAATTACTTAATATTCTAGGCTATTAAATTGCATGTGTGTACCTCACAGTTCGGCAATAAAGTTAAATAATATTCCAAAGAGTAGGGTTGTGTTTGCACAATCCTGTATTTTCCCATGGACAACTTTACTTAGCTTTCTCGGGAGTAAAAAGCTCTTGTAATATTCCTGTGACTATCAAGGAAAGCAAAAAGCTAACAGTCATGGAAGATTGTATAATTACTTCAAATGTTTTTAAGAAAGTATTGTGAATTGTTCCAAGAACGTGTCTATAATACTGAATAAACCTTTGTTCAAAATTTGTGTCAAACATCAATTTTATTGTTCTTTATTTTAACTCTATAAGTACATTGGAGTTACCTTTGTAATTTTTTTAAACAATTAAACAAGTTTCGTTAACAACTTCCCCTCTTAATATGGAAAAGGAAAGATAGGGAAGAGGGTGGAATGTAACATGCGAGAGTTCTTGCACGGGTATGCTAGGATATATCTAGGTCTACAATGTCTCGTTTTCAGAACACCACCTTAAATGAAAATACAGATAGAATTTAATAAATGAAAGACTGGCTTAAGATGTACCTCTATATCTATTGTTATTTTTACACAAGGGATACATTTTCTTTAAATCTTGTGGTTGCATTGGATTCCCAAATTTAGCAAAATAAATGGACTGCCTGTCAGGTTGAGTAATCTGACCCTCTAAAGAAGGAAGCATTACAAAATCACAAGTGAAAACTTTAAACTCCTTTTTCTCAAATCTGGGTTTTGGGCATTAAGTGGTTCCTCCATCCAACTCCTCAATTGTAATAAGTACATTCTAATGCGTACATGTTTTTGAGGAAATTTGAGTAATTAATATTGCCTTTAGTACTTAAATTCAGGCTCAGAACATTCTTGAGAAATAGACAAAATGCATTGTTTGATTAGATGAACTGAGGTCTTTCATTCACTTGGTTCAAGATTATAACGATTTTTTTTTTTCTGTGAGGTAGCGGCAGGAGCTGCCTATGGACTAAAGAGATTAGGCACTGGGCGTTGTGTCATCACATACTTTGGAGAAGGAGCAGCAAGTGAAGGGGATGCTCATGCAGCTTTCAACTTTGCTGCTACCCTTGATTGCCCTGTACTCTTCTTTTGGTAAAATTTTGTGTTGTTTTCTTAGAACGCAAATTCTCTTTGCTATTTGCATAAAGCAAAAACATTCTGCTATAGGATCCATTTAAAAAGTTAAGTAATTGTTAAAAATTGTAATTATCTTTCCGTGGTTAATAAAAAGTAATTAACATGTTTGCTGCCTACTATTATTTTATTAGTAGTTGGCAAACTGAGTTTTCTTGCCAGCTACAAGATAACTTGTTAATGATCGTCTTTCCTAAATTAACAAATATAAGTATTGCCATAGCAAATGTGTGCGATATTTGGATATTGAGCATACAGGGCTAAATAATACTCTTTGTGTACTGAAATGATACTTTATTAAAATTAAGTGTGATGAATTTTAAAACAGATTTCCTCAAATAGTGCAGGGTTTTCATCATATACTAGACAAAAAAAAAAAGCATTTCGCTCCTTTTCTTCTGCCCACTATAAACCCTACATGGCTTTGTTGGTCACATCTTTTTCTCTGTTGGTGGAAGTGCTTCTAAAAAATAAAAATTGTCTTTTTTTTTCTCGCAAGTGCGTTCATTTGGCGTCCGATTCCGTGTATTCGCGTTCCGAAGTATTCAACAAATTTTTAACAGAATTTCAGACTGGTTATTTTAACTCCATTTTTCCAAATTATAACAGATAAGCATTGTTTATGTTCATTGCTAAAAGATGAAGAGCAATTTTCTTCAGCCATTGGATAATTAAAAAGCATAAAAATGCTGATTGGTTCTCGGTGCTTGTGAACAGACTCATCATATCAGCTTTGGCAGCAATCTTGTTAATGAAATTTTAGTTTTATCTAATTAAGTTAAGTTTGTGAATTATAAATATCTATGAATGTAAATTTGATATGTGAAGTAGTACTGTAGGGACACACAGTATTTTTAATTTACAAATTTTGGGCAAAATACGAAATGTTAATATTTTATTTCTTCATAATAATTCTTCATTTCTTTTCTTGTTCCAAAGCCTCTACTACTAATGAAAGATCAATTTTTTTGAGCATACACATTTTGCTCTTTGCACATGTAATAGAAGAGCATAATCATGTTTTTAATTGTGTAAAATTAATGTTATTTTGTGCATCTTTTTCACTTTAGAATAAAACTTAATTTTTCACTTTAGAACAAATCAACAATAAGGAACTTAATAGACATATGCATGTGTCATTTTTCTGTTAACATTACGTGATCATTGGTTTGGCTAATTTTTCATTTTGTTCTAAGAAGCATTGCACACCTGAAAATAATTATATTCTGATTTGTCTTTTCTTTCAGTCGAAATAATGGATATGCTATATCCACTCCTACAGCTGAACAATATCGTGGAGATGGCATTGCAGCTCGAGGTGCTGGTTATGGCATTACATCTGTGCGTGTTGATGGAAATGATGTATTAGCAGTGTTCAACGTGACCAAGGCTGCTAAGATTTTGGCAGTGACCGAGAATCGACCTGTACTAATTGAAGCCATGACGTATCGGTATGGTATTGATTAGTTCCAGCTTGTGCATGTTTTTTAAGAGGAGGAAAGAAGTCAATTGCATAAAGATTTTAAAATTTGCATTAGTGTAACATGACTCGCAAAATGTCACATTCATCTGGTTCAAAAAAAGCAGTAGATGGTAGTACAAGGAAGGGTATCCTCTCCTCCTGCCACATAGCCTCACAAAAAATGTTTCCTCTTCTGGATGCATGAGTGCTATGAGATGTAGGTAATGAGCACGGGAAAGGAAGAGTGTCTGAGAATTCTTCCTTTTAGTCATGTCAATTGATTGCAATAATTCTTGCATTGCTTATAAGAGCATGAAGTTTATATAACTCAACAAAATCAATTGCTTCCTGTTATGAACTCAAAAAATGCATATTTTCTTGCAAACATCAGAGCAAGTATTTCATTTGGTAATGACTTCCAGAAGAATAAAATAGAGAGGAAGACATTCCTCCTATCAAAAATTGTACATTTTTCCTTCAAACATCAAAGGAAATACTTTATTTGGTAATTATAACTGGAAGAATAAAATTTATGAGGAGGACATACCTCCCTTCCGTCCCCTGAGAAACAACCTTTGATGTTACAAAGATTGCTAATGTGAAGCATTTCAAAATAATAAAAATATTGTGTGGTGAAAATCAGAGTTCCAAGTAACATAGTTCTATAAATTATTTTCTGTAGATTAGGCCACCATAGCACATCAGATGATAGCAGTGCATACCGACCCCAAGAAGAAGTGCACCAATGGGATAGTACAGATCAACCAATTGCTCGTCTTCGTCAACACTTGCAGTTAAAGGTATTGAGCTTTGTGAGTCGTGTTAAAAAAAACAAAAACAAAACATTTACTTTACAAATTATATTTCATTTTCTGGTTTTAGGGTTGGTGGAGTAATGAAGAAGAAGCTGCATGGAGCAGTACTGCAAAGAAACAGGTGGGTGAATTAAAAAAGAACAGTTGAGTGGGTTAAGTATTGCGTTCCTGTTTTAAGTCTTTAAAACTTTAACTAGTGCTGTGTGGTCTCTGAGAACATAAAAGAAAAATAAACCCTAGCTCTTTTCTGACACGTCACAGGAAGTTATTGTATAGTACCTTCTTATTCCTTTATAAACAATGCTCACAGGTAGTGCTGCGATTGTTCATCATTGAAAGTCACATGAAGTTTTGCAGTGGTCTCATAGAACGCGTCACCATTAGTGGAACTTTTCTTGAGACAGCAAATATGTGTGAACGTGCTGGACCATATTGGAATATGTTTCCTGATGACCCTACTTTTGATGGTACAGTTAAATCAGTTGCTAATGGAAATCGCTAGTGATATTGACATTGATATGGACAGTTATATTGCCTTTGTAAGTGAAGAGGATATGAATACCAAAGAAGTGTTTGAAAAACGAGATGATGATAAACCTGCGGGTGGAAGGACGGACGGAATTTTGCTTCCAATTGTTTTTTTGGCATCAAGGACGCAAAAACCATGGATTCTGGTTACACCACATGTTAGAGGATTTTTTCTCTTAATTTAGCAATGGGTTTTATGCACTTTTTCGTCACTAGAGTCCGGCAATGGATTTTTTTCCGCCAAAAATTCGCCGTTTTTTCGTACAACATTACATAATCCTCTCTATACTATGTATATACGTACGTATACGAAAAATTAAAATTACAAGTTCACAGTGATTTTTTGTGAGAAAAAAAAAAAAATAAAATAAAATAAAAATTGGAGGGTGGTGGCACAGTTCTGACTTGAAATTCAGATTCAGCATGTTGAAATTATAGAGGAACATGTTTCAAGTCATTAAGTCTGAGAACTGCCACCGAATACAAAAAATACAATTTCATGTTGTTTTTTTGTGAGAAAAAATGGGAGGGTGATGGCACAATTCTGGCTCCAGATTCAGTTTCGGCACGTCAAAATATATAGATAAACATGTTTCAAGTCTTTGGCTCTGACAACTTTTTTTCTTGTGTGCCTGTGCAATTATTTATGTTAACGTCATTTACATATTAATTACAAACCCTTTTTTTTCTTGTTTTTGTACTAACTACTGTTAATGTGGAAAATATAGTCAAGTCAACATGAAATGAAACACCGAAACAAATCTGTCTAAAACTTTCATGATCTGCATATCAATGGTAATGGGAGTTGGGAAGCATGCCACTGGTTAAATCCAAGATATCTTCTAGATATTCAGGTAGCCCAAGAAATGTCATCCAAAAGGAAATGTTCATGTTTTCTGTCTTTTTTATTTTAAAAAAGAGTGACTGAAATGTTATCAAAGTAATGACAAGCAATCGTGGAAGAATGTCATCCTTCCAAATGTCCACCTTTTTGTTGACAAGTTGCATAATACTGAAAATGTCATGTTAACAATTAGGCATAACATTCACTGTGGGGTTTGTGCCATCATGTATAAACAACTGTGTTTTCACTGGAAAGCCCTTTTTCATGTGCAAAAAATTGTTTTCACTGAGATGGCATTGGCAAATAAAGACTGGTATTTTCCTGACAATTCATTGCCATTCAGACTCCATAACCCTTTGTCTCTCGTTTGCATTATTTATCATCGTTCTGTTGTCCACAATTGAATTTTCTATTTGATCATCATGCCATTCACATGAGAGTAAATGTCATCCATAATCCATGTGTTGTGTAACAACCACTCCCTTTGCAGATTTGGAAACTAATCTCCTCTTCTTGTCTCCTAGCATTAGGTTATGAACAGTTGCCATTTTGTAGGACTGGGCTCTTGAAACAGCCTGCAGGCTGGCTCCAGATCACATAGCATTTTAGACTGGCACACCAATCAAATCTGCAATTTTACATCTTACTACCTGCAAAACTACCTGTGTACACTGTTACTACACGTGTTATTTAAATTTAATCCATTCAGTTCCACTGATGTATGAATACAATAGTTTTTCTCCTTCTTCATCTCTTTCTCCTCCTTCATTTCCTTCTGCTACTCCTACATGTTCTCCTTGTCTCTCTCCTCCTTCTTCCACTTCTCTTTTTATTCCACTTTTTGACCTTTGCCTTCTTTTTCTTTTCTTTCTCTTCCTCATCCTGTTTTTATTTTATTGTCTTAAATATTGCATTATTGCATTTATGAACAAACAGAAGTTTTGAGAAAGACATAAAAATATTTTATTTGTTTTCAATTTAACAGACAATTTGTCCAAATGAGTACATAAAGAACAGGCAACTCAAATTACATGTCAATTACTCCAACTACAATCAAATTCACATCAAGTACAGTTCATATTATTACATGTGATTATTATCATGTGACTATTATCAATGTGATTATAGAATACAAAACAATAAGCTAGAGCACTGCAACGAAAATTACGGAAATAGGACCATAAAGAAAATTAACTTCAAGTGCAGCTCACATTAGACAGTGATACAAAAAATAAACATAACAAAGAATGAAGTACTACAGTTTAGTCCGGTTATAGTGAACTTAACTCACTTACATTACAAATAAGCATAAGAAGATTCAATTATAGTGAAATCAAACCTCGGCTATTGTGAACATAGGTAATACACTGTACTGGAAATTATTTCCTTCCTGGAAAAGACTATATCGCCTCAGTGCCACAAATTCCAACACTAGAGAGCTTGAAAAAAATATCAGCGGCCAAAGGTCATAATTGAAGTCTCCCCTGAGATGAATTTAGCAGACCCGGAATTGAGGCCTCACTGATGACCTTATTCCACTCAGTTTCACTGCAGAAAAAGGCTGTGTGCTGTGTGGGCTACAACTGGCAGCGGCAACACGTGATAACTTGCTTCAGTTTCAATCTTGGTGTCACTTGATATTTTGCGGGATAAAGCATGATGAATTCTATGTGGGCAACAGGAAGCCTGTAACTGCCACAACCTGGCAATATCCTCAGTGCCACACTAAAAAGTGATAAGTTTCATTAGATGCTTGTGCCTTCCCAGTACTGAAAGCATCTCGTATGTTATTAGGCAAGTAAAAGAGCCTTCAGAGAGTGGGAGGGTGTTCCAACAATGTGAAAGGAATTGAAGAGAGACAAGACTGCATTACGATACTTTGACACCGAGGACAATGCAGAATCAAGTATGGAGATAGCACGAACTCTGGAGAAGGCTCTACAGAAATTACTAATGATAATACAAAGATAACAATTCAAAATAATTAATTTTTTTAAAGACAAATAAAGATATTGAACTTTTCAGTTCGCTCTGTTAATGTATTTTACTGTATCTATGTATTAATAAAAATCAATCATTATGGAGAAATTTTATTTAATTTTGATATCATTGCATATAGTGAACGTTAGTCTCCAGAAGTTTGGTATAACAGGAGTCGACTGTATAATGATATTGGGAAAATAAACAAAATCACACCAAAAATTAATAACATAGTATGAGAAATCATTCCAACTAAAAAGTTTACTCTTCAAATCATTGCTCTAGTTGAGGTGGGTTGGTCCACGTCCTGACGGGGGGATCTCAGAGAGGGCTCTCAAGAATTCCTTTCTTTCACAAGTCAGTTTTCTTCTCCCCATTGTTCATTCTCATTCTTTTATAACATTGTGTTTCTTTTCCTCTCCCTCTTCCATTTCACTGGCTCCCTCTGTATGCTGAATGCTCACCCATGTGTTTGCCATGCATGGCGACCCGTGTTGGAGGGAATGTGTGTTTAGGTGGTTGAGGGGTCTGTCTGTTTTTCAATTACTCTCCTTGTGCTTCCTTTTTTTTGGCATCCAGGGATATGTGATATTACGTATTTTGGGAACATTCCTTGTAGGTCTCAATACACTTGATTTGGTTACGGACTCTTCTAGACGGTCGGTCGGGAGCTAACCCACTCCTGATCACCCGGCTTGGACTAGGTCTTGTACTGAAGTCCAGGGTGAGTGGGAGGATACACGGCGGTGCAACGCTGTGGTAATCCCCACTATATCCCCTTGGCAACCCTGGCTCCCCAATGGAGTATTCCGTTGTTGGGCTCCGTGGTGGATGGGGACCATGGGGATGAATCTAATATCCTCTTAATGGATAAAAAACCCTCCCCCCCTGCCCTCTTCTGTAAAGAAGAGATTTGTTGGTGAAACTGTAAATCTTGAGAGTTTTTTTTGTAATGACTCTGATAGACTTACTAAGCCCCGCTTTCTCATCATGGCATGTAAGAATGATAATGAAACGATGAAGAGTGTCAGCCCGATCAAACTTGCCAGAGAAATTGAAAAGTTTGGGAAATTCCAGTCTGTGGTTTATCAAAGAAATGGCACAATCCTTTTCGAATGTCGCTCTGAAGAACAGATCACCAAAATCACTGACCTAAAAGAAATAGCCAGCCTCCAGATCCATGTGTCTGCCCACCCAACCTTAAACCTCTGCAAGGGTGTGGTAAACCATGAAGACTTTTCATCCGAAACTTGGAAGATTTCTTCCAACCATATGGTGTGTCTGACATTTACAGCATTCAGCAGAGAGTAAATGGGATATTCACCCCTATCTCAATGCTGATACTGACCTTTGACCATCCATCTCTGCCAGAGAAAATAATATGTAGACATAATATGTCTACAATCTCCTTGTGAGGCAGTATGTTCCAAACCCTCTGAGCTGTTTTAAATGCCAGAAGTAGGCCATATGCAACCTCGCTGCATGAGGCCACAGTCTGCATGCACTGTGGAAGCGAGTCTTTTAACAACTCTAACTGCTCCGCAGATGCAAAGTGTGTGAACTGTTGTGGTAAGCACCCATCAAATTCTAACCAGTGCCCCATTTTCTTAAGAGAAAGGGAGATCCAGAAGATCAGGGTATCTGAAAAAGTTTCCTTTCTGCAAGCATGATGTCGGTACCAGACACGAAATCCCGTGGACGTGGCCCGAAGTTTCGCTGACACCGTGGGTCAACAGAAGAAAGTAAATTCTGAAACCCAGACACTTAAAGCCTCCTCTGTGCGCGATGCTGTCTGTCAGGTGCCTTTAATAACATCGGCGGAGATGCAGATCCCAAATATCTTGTCCAATCAGAAACAAAAATGGAAACCAAAAGCATAAATATTTCGACACTCAAACGCATCTAGAGAAACAACTAGGTTGCCCGTTTCAAGGGACAATGGTCTCCCAACACATGCGACTCTCTCTAGCAGTAGTCAAGATGACTCTGCAGGGATCGAGGAACTCTGCACAAACCAGCCTATTAGTCTCCAACAGAAGGCAAAAGAAACTCGATACATAACCCATCCTAGAAACTAAGAAACGTAAGATCTAGAAACTGTGGCTCTCCTTTCATGGAACTTAAATAGCTTTCGTACCTGTTTGGACGAATTAAAGCTAATAATGTCTATGCATAGACCCGTGGTTACCTGCCTGCAGGAAACACATCTGCGTTAGAACTCCCT
Source organism: Teleogryllus oceanicus (assembly GCA_964035755.1). Taxonomy (NCBI): domain Eukaryota; kingdom Metazoa; phylum Arthropoda; class Insecta; order Orthoptera; family Gryllidae; genus Teleogryllus; species Teleogryllus oceanicus. Next base: position 10,008,333 of record CAXIVR010000006.1, on the reverse strand, counting down.
TTCTACTCGGCTTTTGTTGCTACAGGCAAGACGATGATGTCCTCCGCGCCTATGGAGTCATTACTTTTGTCATAGACTACCTGGTATCTAAACAAATAGACATACGAACCTCTCTCCAGATACCTTGCGTGTGCTAGTGTGAATTTCTGCACTATTTGTGTTACCATTTGCAACTTCTATATCCCGCCTGGACAAGTCGTGTCACAGAAAGAACCGGAAGATGTGTTCTCTGAGTTGCCAGCACCTTTTCTTGTTGTGGAGAACTTCAATGCCCACAACCCTTCCTGGGGTGACACAAGATCGTGCACGAGAGGCAGTGTACTTAATATCATTTATAACCTAAACGTAATTCTCCTAAAGATTTTTTTGAAAATTAGAACACTAGATGACTGTAAACTTCTACAACAAGCGTTGGATTCATTACACGCTTGGTGTGTCGATAATGATCTCTATTTAAACATCAATAAATGTAAATCAATTACCTTCACTAGAACTAGAGCATGTAATGTATTTCGATATACCTTAGATTCTAAATTTTTGGATAGGGTTTCATCTATCAGAGATCTGGGTGTCATATTTGACTCTGAGATGACGTTCTCTGACCATATTCAACAATCTGTTTCAAAAGCTATTCAGACCTTGGGATTCGTCAAACGTACCTGTCACAATCTCCACTCGATCAATGTTTTGAGATCACTTTATTTGATGCTGATTAGACCTATTTTGATGTTCTCATCAGTGATATGGTCGCCTCTCTTCTTTAACAGCATCAAAAAGATAGAAACTGTTCAACATAAGTTTTTTAGAATAGCTGCCAGATATTTGGGTTGTAATGATCCGTTCATTGAACACAAACATGATTATATTGCACTACGATTGAATATACCATCACTGGTATCACTGAGAAATTTACAGGATGCAATATTTTTGAGAAAATTGATTATGGGTGCGCTAGATTGCCCTCTACTTTTTAATTATATAACATATAAAACATCAACATTTAATTCGAGAATACAGAAATCTTTGTTATCAAATTATATAAACAATCGTATACTGCTAACAATGTGATAAATCGCTGCTGTAAATTGATGAATTATCTAGTCAGAGACAAGAGTGATATTTGTGATGCAAACTTTTTATCCATTGCTAAAGCCATGTCATCCTTAAAATAAAGACGGGATATTCTTTTAGCATCTTATGGGCTTAAGTGTCAGGACTAACCATCCTTGTCGCCGAATACTTATCAATCCTGAATTATGGGTCCTCATATATTCTTTGAACATCATTACCTCAGCCCCCAGGTATTTGATTTTGAAATCTTTTGCAGGATCTTTATGTCAGTCTTCCCACCTCAGTGAAAGACCCAAGAGACCTCATTCCTCCTCGGAAACTCCTCTGCCCAAAAATTGACCTCAGACTCTCCAATCTTTCCCAACAAACTCCTTGTACTCTTGTTTACCAACTGCAGTTTCAGGAAATGAGAGAAGCCTATCTGGATCATGTATTCTTGTACACAGATGGTTCAATGTACAATGACGCTGTAGCATGTAGTTTTTATTGCATCAGGGTCATCAAATCATATTAGTTTCATGTTCAGTGCAGTGTATTCACTGTTGAAATGTATGCAATTCTTGAAGGCCTAAAGTACAGGGAGTTAGCGAGGTTGCATGTAGTTCTCTGCTCCGTTTCTCTCCATTCTCTTCACGTTATCTCCCATTTTTCCCTAGACTACCTGATTGAATCGGTTCAGAACCTGATTCATTGGCTTCTGTCTCGCCACTATGATATGTATTCAGTTGGGTCCCAGGACATGTGGGAATCACGGAGTATGAGCTGGCTGACCCAGCGGCAATATTGGTGACATTGAAGGCTCACATTGACTTTCCTTCTGTACCATTGTCCAATATTAAGGCTAATATTAAGTTAATATTAAGGCAATAGTTTCTAAAAGAAACTATCCCTTTCTAGAGCATGGCAAACAGAGTGGCACAATACCACTTTTAAATGAAGGATTCAGTTAATCCCTAGCATTCCTCATCACTATCTTTTGGGCTTGAAGTCATTTTAATCCGTCTTCGTATCGGACACAGTGTTGCAACACTTTTCTCATGGTTTCCTTCTTTGAGGTGAATCTCCTCCCATCTGCAACTCGTGTGGGAGTTTTTTTGCTGTGAAACACGTACTCTTGCGTTTTCTGAAATTTGTTGGCTGCCAATGAAGACATGACCAGAACAACTCCTTCCAGGAGGTGTTCAGGATGATGATTCTGCACTCTTGAAGCTTTTTGTTTTTTGAGAGAAAGAATAAAGTTATTGAGAAAGAACATTTTGTTTGAGAGATAAGGACAATAATGTTGTATGTATATTTCTTGGCGCCTTTACAACCAGTTCTATGTTTGTTACCAATATTGCATGTTTGTTTTATTGTCTTGAACTTTTGTTGTCTCCTTGTATATTTTGTGTGAAATACAAGCCTTCTTTTTTAGGTTATGTTCACTCATTTAATCAGCAGGTAAGTTGTATATGCAACATTCTTTTATTAAACCTATTTAAATTTTTTAAAAAATATTTTGATACGGGTAACAAAGACCTCAGTAGTTGAAGTGCTCTTTAAATATCAAGCAATCAATCTTCTCTTGAAAATGTCACTTAATCAATGGATTAAAATGAAGCACCGATTGGAATATTTTTTTATACCACTCAAAAGCATTTGACATCATTGTTCGTATCATGTTATTTTAAAATTATCTTTGTATAGAATTTCTTGTATTGCTCTAAACTGATTGTGTTCATACCTTAAATAACAATTTCAGAGAGTAGAAATAACTTTCTGGAATTCCATTCCAATTCAATGCCACACAGAGGGTCTTGCAGGGTTTGATTTTAAGCCCTATTGTCTTCCTACTGTAATTAAATGATATGCCCTCAACAATTCGAATTAGAACAGTTCTCTTTGCTGATCAGAATATTCTTTGCAATAAAGAAACAGTAAAAGTACAATATCTGATTTTCAAATTGGTTTTGTAATAGCAAATTAATAGTAAATGAAGTGTAAATCACTTCAATGCAGTTTTTGATTTCAAATAAATAATTGCATACTCCATTGATAATGAACGATGTTTATTTGACTGACGATAAGGTAACATTTTGGATCTCACAGTCCCGTTAAACCTCACATAGAAGGTCCATTTAAAGTGAATTGAACACAAAACTAGATTCATTGTGCGATTTCTTCAAATTTGATCAGCTTTTAAACTGCTCATTGTGTACATTTCGCAAATGTTCATTCTTGCCTGAGATAGCATATTATTCTGGGGAAATGCATCCTACAGCTCCCAAACTTTTAGATTATAGAAAAGAATTGTACGAATAAAAAGAAAAAAACAACTGTGCGATTCTTGCAAGTCTCTTTCTATTAACCCTTGCGCGCAGTGGCGAGTTTGTGCTCGGTAGCATTTGACGGCAGTTTTAAGTGAAATGTGCAGTCAGCGGCACCGCAGCAGCAGGTAACCAGCTGAACACATCCTATGAGGCCTGCTGCAGGAGCATCTCAGCTCAGACGGTGTTGCATTTCTGAGTGCTCTACCCTGAGAATGCATCGCTTCACACCAATAATAATAATAATGATGATGATGAGACGAAGACGACGAGACGACGACGACGACGACGACGACGACGAAGACGACGAGACGACGACGACGACGACGACGACGACGAAGACGACGACGAAGAGACGACGACGACGACGAGACGACGACGACGACGAGACGACGACGACGACGACGAAGACGACGACGACGAAGACGACGACGACGAAGACGACGACGACGAAGACGACGACGACGACGACGACGACGAAGACGACGACGACGAAGACGAAGACGACGAAGACGAAGACGACGACGACGAAGACGACGAAGACGACGAAGACGAAGACGACGAAGACGAAGACGACGACGAAGACGACGACGAAGACGACGACGAAGACGACGACGACGACGAAGACGACGACGACGAAGACGACGACGACGAAGACGACGACGACGAAGACGACGACGACGAAGACGATGACGAAGACGATGATAATGATAATGATAATGTTGTAGGATATGGATCACGGGATCGGTCAATGAATGATACACAGTTTGCCAACGTTTCGGAATATTTAATTCCTTCATCAGGGCTACAATAAACACAATCAAAGATAACTTGTCTGAACAACAACATTAGAAATCACACAATATATGCCATGAATCAGCCTACGTGAATAAGATTAAATAAATAAATTATATACTGTATGTGTGTGTGCGCGTGCGTGTATATGTATGTGTGTGTGTGTATATGTATGTGTGTGTGTGTGTGTGTATATATATATATATATATATATATATATATATATATATATAAAAAAAGATTGTAGTACTGTATGTTTTTTATTAAAACTTAAAAAATTTAGGAAAATGACTCAAAGCGGAGAGCTTACCTTCGTAATTCTTGCTGCATTTGGAGCATGAAAAGATTAGGGGGATATCACTATGGATAGTATCGTGATGCCAAATCATGTTATTCAGATCAGTGGTCATATAGCCTCCACCCCCTTTCTGGGCACAATGTGCGCAGCGACCTTGAAAGGAATCCTAATCGTGAACCGTTCCAAGCTAGGGTCGTCATAAATGGTGGCCTGTTGTTCACGGGGCGCGCTACCATACGCTCCCGCGTCCGAGGCTTCGTCCAAAGTGTCCGCTGCCAGTCGCTCCGAGGAGCACGACGGGGTCGTGGGCTGCAGACCCCCAATCCCCTTCCCCCGTGACGTGGGGTCCCCGAGATGGTTTTTCTGTTAGGGATTTCCTTCCCTTAGCTAGATGCTCCCGTTTTAAGGCGCCGGAGACTCGCCTTTCGCCCATCCCTCTTGGCTGAACCTCGAGTTGCCCCGAGATGCATTACCAGGGGCCACCGCGAGGAGGTGAGAGAGTGGACGGCAAACCCATTACAGGCGGCTATTACGGCCATACGGTTGCGATCCCATTACAGGAGGGCTTCTCGGCACTTACCGATGTAGGTTAACTAGCATTGCCTACACTACCAAGACCCTAGGGGACTTCAGACCCCCATTATTTACTACTATTATTATTAACATTACCCCCCCCTTATTAACGGTCGTGAATTCTACAATGAATAATGATGATGATGATGATGACGACGACGATGATAGTGATGATGATGATGACAGTAATGAATAATAATAATAATAATAATAATAATAAAATAATAAAAAATATAATATAATATATAATAAAACACTTGTATCAACCAATATTTTAGATAAAAAAAACGACAGTTGCAATAATTCAATGTGATATGTAGTACATAGAAGACAAAGTATTGTAAATTAATTGTTTTCATTACAACAAATAGAAAAACTTCAATCGATATTAAACTATTTGTATGAAAAATCACTCGGAAAGAAACCAAAAATTCGCTGTAACATACAGCCAGCGCCTGTGCACGGCACTGACAAGTGACCAGCGCCTGTAGACAGCACACGCAAATCAGAGGAGAAACGGGTAAATGTCCCTTCCATTCTGAGACGGCTTACTGCGAATGGAAAGATCAGTGTTTTTTGTCAAAAATGGGGACTCAAGGATGGGAATTTATTTTCAGCCAATATGGCCATAGGCTGCTTAGTTTTCTCTGGATTTCTGTGCACATACAAAATTAGCAATATAGATTTACAAATCTGGGAATAATTGCAGCCCAAACAATTAATTTTAGTACAAATTAGTTTTCTAATTTGTACGAATGCAATAAAGCAACTGGTATACAAAAAACATGTATGATGGTATAGACAACAGGACGCCATGTGTCACTGACATGTTAGATCTAACTAACGCTTATGATACAGTAGACCACGAGATATTATTAATAAACTAGTGAGGATGGATTTCAGGGGTAAAGCTTATAAGATCATAGAAAGTTCCCTCAAAGACTGACAACAAATAATAAAAATTAGGAACCATAGAAGTACTGAACAAATACTGAGATGTGGAGTACTGCAGTACCAGCCTACCTGAACTATTTACCTTGTACTTTATCGATATTTTTAGCAACATGAACCATGAGATGGGAGGTGATAGATTTTGCCAATAATAGCAATCATATTATGTGATGTAACGTGGTATGCTCTAGAGTGAAAGACAGAACACCATATGAAAAAATTGGCAGCTTAGTTTGCAGCAAACGATTTAACCCAGACAGTTTACTTAATATATGGTAGTTATTTGGACAGTACTCCAGAGATGTATTGCATAAAAATGCGTGAGCTAAATTGCACTTATCCAATAGTGAGAAGAACCAAATCATACAAATATTTAGGAATACACATTGATCATGACTTGAAATCATCTTCTTCTTATCAGGTTCAACAGCCCACTTCAGGCTATGATTGCCTAAACCACTTTTTTCCATTCCCTTCTCTCCCTCACTCTCATTCTCCGAACTGTGACCCCAGCCACTTGGATATCTTTCTCATTTGGCATTTATCATGACTTGAAACAGATAAAAAATATGAAAATCATTATTAAAACACCGAACATAAAATACTTTTATTTTACAAATTACATTAACCTGCGTGCACGTGGGTGTGCATGTTTTTTTTCTGAAAGATATACAATCTTTCAGAAGGATATAATTTTATCAAGATACTAAATTTACAAAATTATTTTATCGAGAAGTTACTAATAATGAATTACAATTAATGAAAACTGAATGAATATTTTGCTTTGCCACAGTGCAACTGAGAGATTGGCTGGAGAACTAATGCCCACACTGGTTATAAGTTCTTGATTTTCGTCTGCACATAAATGTCATTTCACTGTCTGTACTAATTTTCTTGAGCTCAGTGGGACATGTAGTTATGCAAATAATAATCCTCCATGTTCGCAGTAGGTCAATTCCTTCACATAGGTCACTATTAGGGATAATAGACAATATCTGTCATTGTACCGAAGCAAATATTTACGTATTAGTTCTTGCCAAAAGCACTTGTTGCTCCTTGTATTCATGATTCAACTTAGTCAGCATATCAGTTAGGATAAAGATCCAAGAGCTCAAGAAACTATGGATTGTTCTTCTCTCATAGTACGTCATACAGTTTTTAACTGTCTTTTGATGTAAAATAAAGTAAATAAAATTTTTTGATGTAATAAAAAAATTAAATTAAATAAAAACACCTAGACAGCTCAACTGATTGTGATAACTTTTTATGTATAGTGATATCTTGATCCAACTTATAATCTTATATCACTCTGATGATTGTCTATTGATGTGGTCTGATGTAAAGGACTGTGTCTACTCAAGTCTAGTGTTTTTCATCTGTGTCCTTAGCGAGTACTAATATTTGGAAATAAGAATAAAAAAGTCTGTAAAAAGAGGTCCTCTGGAAATACTTGGAGACCTGAGTGGACAGATGTGCTTTATTTTTGTATTACAGATAATTTATTTTGCCTGAGAAATTTTATTTTCCAAAAAGTCTTTATTTCTAAAGTGAACGTTTTGCCAGATAAGACTTTTTTCACCATATGTACAGATTTTCTAGCAGCACTAATGCTGAGTTATACTGTGTTAAACACAATTTCATAATACTAAAAAATCTTAATTTTCACTCCATTTATCCATGTCATGTGTTGAAATTTATGGGAGTGAAACTCCTACTTAAGTATCTTTTTTCATGTGCAAAAGAAGCAAAACTATATTGCAACTCATTTCTTTGAGAGTTCACTAATACCTTAAAACCTATAAGCAAAATTATTATATTAATTCTTATGCATCATTGGTGGACATCAAAAAAAGATTCTGTAGAAATGCATAACTTCAGCTGCAGAGGTGTCAGGAAGCATGGGTCATGTGTTGCAGATCCTGGAGGCCTTTGCTCGAGCTGAGAAGAAGCTTAAACCTAATTGGAAGGAGATGTTCCAGGACGTCTATCACATCATGCCAGAACACCTTGTGTAAGTAGAGAAATACTTTCTCACAATAACCTTTACCCAAATGTGAATGTAGATGTTTGTAGAATGTTTTAAAACTAGTATTAAGAATAGTAATTAGAGTTGAATTTTGTTAATTTATTTTATTGAAAGGAATACAAAAATACAGCAAAAATTTGTTAGGAATGTTAATTTTTTAACTGATTGTTAACTTTCATCTCTTTGCACAACAGAATGAAGAACACTAAATTCTAAATGCTACTGTAACTAATTATTATTAATGTAGTTATGAATAATTCATGTGAATGTAAATATTAATCCGTATGATTAGTAACCACAAATTTTTGTTTATTGGTGATCTTGTAAAGTTCATGCTAGAGTGTGAGAAAATTGTCTTTTCAGGTCAATAATATATTGAAAACAAATTGCATAGGTATTTAGTTAAGTGTTAATGAGGAAATTTTTAAAAATTGTTGTTATAGGAATGGTAGTAAACTCAAAAGAAGCCTCTAAGAAATGGATAGGGTTTCTTTTCCTTGAGACAACAAATTTTTGATTGAATTAACGTTACCTAATATTAATTTTTTTTAAATGTAGAAAAATTTGTACTTTATTATCAACTGTTCGTAGATTTTGTAATGATTTTTTTTTTATTGAAAATAGTAGTTGAGAATGTGTTCCAACCCTCCTGCATTCACCAACGTTACAAGTGCCTGTCAACCTGAAAATTTTTGCCATTCAGTATTTTATTTTATTTTTCTTCCACATGTTCCTATTCAAAATATTAACTAGCTTTTTGGTGTAAATTGTCATTAATGAAGTATATTTTATTTTGTTAATGAATTCATTTATTTTTTATTTTAATGAATTAATTAATTTGTTTTGTTTTTGATTGCAGAGAGCAAATGATTCAGCAAGAAAACCATGTTTTGAAGCACAAGGATGATTATCCCCTCTCACAGTATAAATTTTAGAGATGCTAATATAATTGGTACAACAATTTCAATATTTGAAGACTGAATTTCAGGGATATCTTTTTAAATGTTTGTTATAAGCAAGTATTTTTGCTACTTGTCAATGGTGTTTTGTGTTTGATTATTCATGTTAAAGAAATTTGAAATCTTACATGATTTTCCAACACTTGGATGTATCATGAATTTTGTAAAGGAATCTCAATTGATATGTAAAATGAATTGGTCGGTTCTTAAATGTATATTTTTGGGTCCAAGAAATTTGTTTTAAAACTTATCTCTTTTATTTCCTATTCCTTGTAACAACTCGATTTTGAGTTTTATTAAAGATATATTTGCCACAACCTGTAGGTATGAGTAATGGCAGCAACGCTCTAACAAATTCCCACGCTTGTTGCGGATGGTTGCGAATTCCCATCATATCCGCGGCACGCATCTTGCCGTGTTATGAGCGCTTAGAGTATGGCGTGCGTGCTTGGTATTTGAATATCGGGTGGTGCATTTTCTTCCACGTCGAGCTGCAGCGCGTTGGAATGCAGGAAGAATAATACTCTCTGGCAGGAAATGTGTGAGAGTTCCGGTGAAAGTTGATTCACTGTCCACGACTGACTCCAATCGCGGCTTCGTTAAAGTTGCAGAGCACCCACTTTATTTGTGTATAGTTAAAGTCACGTCGAAGAGCTCGTAGTAATCATTCGCATGTCCCCACCCGCTATTTTAAGAACATGGCGACTCTTGAAATGAGATAAGCGTTTTCGGTGCGTTTTATACTTTCCTTACATTAAAACAGGCGCGTCGAGAGGCCTCTGGTTTATGTGCGTCGTCCCAGGCGGAGTGAGGTTACAAACTGTTGGGTGTGTAACTGTGTGTAAATGTGCTGGTATGTGCACGTCAAATCGTATGAAAGCCGAAAAAGTGAATGAAATTCGAGATAACTGGCAACACTGTCTGTCTTTGCCTCACTGACAACTTGCCAAATACACGCACTCGCACACACCCCGCTGTTTGTCATGTTGCTCTTATATAGTAGGTTGGATAATAATTTATTATTACTATGCGAAATAAAGTAATCGCTGTTTATGCGCAGCTGCCATCGAATGTTTGTCAGAGAAATGAATGCAGTATTGTTTTTTTTTAAATATTTTGTTTTATATGTATATTGAATAAAGCGTAGGTTAAAGGATTTGCCTTTCTTGTAAAGCATACTAGTTCCTAAGATTTAACTAATTTGTTTTGTTGCGGTGCAATTTGCAACGATATGGCGTTTCCTGCTTTGGGTGCTTAATATTGACAGGCTGAAATGCCGTTTAAATTGCGTCTAAAGCGAAGTCGTCAGTATAATGTCGTATCAAAATCGCTTTTTGTAATTACCATCGAGCTATTGGACGGAAGCAATATCGAGTGCACATTGTCTGCCGAAAGCAGTGGACAAGAATGCTTGGAAAGTGTGTGTCAGAGGCTGGGCCTCCAGCAGGTTAGTTGAAGAGTGGAAGCTCGTCTGTTTTTGACATTTTTAAAATGTCATTGCAAATTTTTAGCCTTCTGCCATATGTTTAATAATTAAAGATACACCCTGTTAGGGTGCTTCTGGTAAAATGTGCACAATACACAAAAATAAATATTGCCCAGATGAGGTCTTCCAATATGGGTTTGTGCACACGCTGGTGTCGAGGTTCTGTGTCAAGGAATTAGTAACAGCAGAAGATGTCACAATTCTTTGATGTTTATTCTATTGTCATAATGATGGTCTTGGCAGTTTGTCAGGGCTTGCCAATTTATTAGGTCTATTCTTAAATATGAAAGTACATCTTACTGAAATCCCTCTTAAATTTAATATGCAGTGATATATATATATATATATATATTTATTATCATGAAAAAGAAGTGATGAGACTTTTGATGTTCCAGCCCGAATTTTTTGGTCTTCGGTATACTTGGCGTCAAGGATCAGGCCCTGCACCATCCCGTTGGGTAGAACTAGAGCGACCGCTGAAGCGTCAGCTGGACAAGAATGCTCGAGCCAATGTTCTACTGCTGCGTGTAATGTACTATGTGTCTGGGGTACACCATCTCCATGATGAGATGACAAGGTCAATATAATTAAGACATCAATTTTTTATTTGAAAAGAAAGAACAATGATTCTGGAAATATATTATTCTTCATGTAATATGAGTTGCCCACACATATATTTTAATGTCTGTAAATGTTATATTGAATTGAATTCAAAAAGAGAATCAAAATCAAATTATGTCATATCATTTAACTTCTCTTTCTTAAGGTTGAGGACGTGACAGTTTTGTGCGAGTGCCACAGTGATACTAGTAATAATAAATATACTTCTCTGTTTTATATATACTTAGGGGAAAAATGACTTTCCACTGAATAAAAAAAAAATGGTCTTGCAAGCCGTTAGACATATTGCCTGCTGTTTGTCGACTATCTCCATGCTTTCCCATTCTCCCCATTTATTTAATTGATCTTCCAATAATTCTCTATCCAATGGATTTGTAATTTAATTCTGGTGTTGAAAATCTTTCATTCTTCATTCTCTGAATGTGCTCTGTTTATTTTAATAGTCTTTTATTTATTTTTTTTTACAATATTTTTTGTCTTGTGTCTTTTTCTTACATCATTGTTCTAATGTCGATTCAGCCATATTAATCCAAGAGTTATATTGGAGGATTCTTATTTGTGTTTCCAATCTATGTTGATGTTTGCCTTTAGAGACTAGGCTTGCAAACAAACAGCACCATGTCTCTATTATGTGTGTACTCAATTTAGTTTCCTTAGTCATGTCTTTCCTAAAATTCTTAATTATTCAATTAGATGTATTATATTTCTGGATTTTATTTCCTAGATCTGGACTGTCTCTAAAATTGTTGCATAGATAGAAAAAATTTTGCCTTTTTTTGTTTTTGTTTTTTGTTTTCCTTCTTCTGTTCCTGACTTTGCTCACCTGATTTCCTTCCTGTGAAAAGCCATTGTTTTAGTTTTACTTCTTGAGATGAGTAAGATCCTGATGCTGAGAGGCATCAGGGGAAGAAGAAGAAGAAACAAGCAAGTCATACATTCTTGCTTTTTTGTTGAGTTTGTTTGCTGCAATTTGTAAACTATCTTCTGTCTCCATCACAATTACCAGGTAATTTGCATAGAGTATTGTTTGTATGTTTTTTGCTCTCTTGCCTTACAAAGTTCTTTGTAAGAAAAGGAAGTTGTATAATCATGTGCCAGAATATGGTGAATTTTCGACAGAAAATCTCTTATTGCTTGGGCTCTGGTAATGAAAAAGTGGATAAATCCTGTTGCAAAATTTAGAAAAAAAATCCTTTAACATGTAGTGTAGCCAGAATCCATTTTTTGTTGCTTTGTGATACTGAAAAATCGACTGACAGCAAAACATCAGGCCAACTCTAGTGTCTTTCCATTCGAAACCATTCAGCTGAGTTTCTTCAAAATTGGTTATTCCCAATAAATCTGAATGAATTCATGGCTTTGGGGATTTAAACAGATATTCGAGGGTACTTCACGTGATGTCTCAAAAACATTTTCAAAATTTTTTTCAAGAATGGCCTGAAATTGTTCGATCAAACTTGGTCTTCTGAGAGCACAAAGAAAGCTAAAGAGAATGGTGGTGGTCTCATGTTTGTTGAAATCACAGATTTTCTGAAAATTATAAAATATGGTGCTTGTCCCATTTTTGGCTATTGTTCCAATTTTTCAAAAATGCCAAAAATTGAAGATTTGAAAACAACAAAATTGAAGATAGCAAAACAAGCTGTTTTGCTTTAAACAAGTCTGTTGTTAAAAATTTGCTTTAAAAAAGGTCATGTACAATTTTTGAGAAAACTAGCTGATTTCACTTAATTAGTCTCAAATTTAGACAATTTCTAAAAATATTATTTTCTCAAATCCTACATGAAATATTTTCATTAAAGTTTCTTCTTGCATAAACCACATATCGCAAATAAATTAGTGGTGCTTTAGAATGGCACAGACTTTATTCCACTAGTTTCCTAATCTCTTTAATCTGGACTAGCTTTTTGGGAAGGCCTTATTCTCTTCACCGCTGCCTTCTTTGTCGCTCTAAAGACATATTTTCAATTGCTCGACTCCCTAATGCTAGAACTAACACAATTATCCCTTGACTAATATAGAAGTATACAGCCCATATTCAACCCGGATGGCTGAGCTGGTTAAGGTGTGTATGGATTGAGCACATCGGGTCAAAAGAGACCAGGTATGAATCCCAGGCAGGGATTTTAATTTGATGAATGTCTTATTTCAGAAAACAATTGAGGATTCCAGAAATGTCATTAAAAATCATTTGAAGCACTTTTGCTACACAAATAGATCAGTACAGATAAATAAACTGGATGTGTCTGTATGTGCTTTTCCAATTTTTTTTCTTTCAATTCTGTTATTTGATTTGTAAAACGTATGTCACATCAAATCAATTATTGTCTTTCTGTGCATCTGTATGAACCGATTTCAGTAAACTAATCAATCTAACAATTTTAAATATATTCACTATCAATGGGACTAACTTAGATATCCTTAATAGCTGGCCAGGAGGGGTGCCTCAGGGCATCAACTGAAGTATTTTCAACACTAGCCAGTTAGCTTGGTCGAGTTCTATTGCTGTGTGGAGGAGGAGAATTCTAGTGGCCGGCTGCCTTGATCGGTAGTTTTCTGTGGTTTCTCTGATTAACAGAGGCAAATGCAGAAGCAGTATCCAACCAAACGACCATGGACAGAATGTCATCTTTTCTTCCCATTCTGTGTCCTATCCTACTCTTTACTTACAAACACACAATTCCATGCACTACACCATCACACGTGCCAGGAGGCTGGTGGGGAGCTTTGCATTTGTTCCAGCTGAGGCAATGCCCTTCTGATCATAGGTATCTGATTTAGGAAAATCTGGCTAGCCTATAATTGGTCAGCACCGGACTTAGCCATCCGGGGGGGGGGGGGATTACTACCTCTCGAACAAAAAACATATAGTACACTTACGGGTTAAATGTCCTTAGCAGTTGACACACCCAAAATCACAATCATTCAATTAATCCACCTAAAAGCTGTCAGTCTATCTGTGGACAACTGTAGCGCCTAAACTCTTGAGCCAATTTTCTCCAAAATTGATATACCCTGATTGATCTTACCGAACTGGAGGTTTTGGGTGTTTCTAGTGGATATTTTGATTGTCAAGGGCTTTTTACATGAATTGGGTATATATCTCTGCCTCTGCCGAAGTTCGACCCATATGGTGCTTGTGTGGATTGGTGGTATGAGGGCTGGCAAGTTAACTCTGAGGATCTGAGTTCGGGTCTTGGAGCAAAAAAAGAATTTGCTACTTGAAAACATTTTTGCTGGTTTATGTAGTAGTATAATATTGTGGAGCATTTATAAATAATGCAAAAAAGTATGTGCTTTGATAGCAACACTAGTTTATTATTATTATTATTATTATTATTATTATTATTATTACTATTATTATTATTATTATTATTATTATTGAAAATTATTTTGCATGATAAACAAGCTGTGTTGAAAATTCTGAAAAATAAATATAAAAGACCAGCTAAAATTGCTCCTGACCGTACTCCTAAACAGCATGATCATCTGAGAAATGTTCTTTCTAAATTAAAAAGAATTAAACAATGGTAATACATCTTTGGAAATGAGATACATCATTGGAATCCCTACATTGATTGATAAATCCACTGGCAGGAGACCTACATCTTCACAGCCGGAAAACTAAAGTACAGGCAATCCCAACGAGTCTCTTTATATTATCAAAATGTAAGGGGTCTGAGAACAAAATTGGTTAAATTCTTGAAATCTTCACCGTTGTATGACAACTTTCATATCTTGGTCTTCACGGAAACATGGCTCTACAAGGACATTCTAAATTCGGAATTGAACCTCTACAATCATATTATCTGCCAGTTGGACCGCAGTGTCACTACTAGCGAGTGCGAAAGGGGAGGAGGAGTGATGATCGCTATCCACCGTAATTATTGTAGTACATTGGTAATTACTGTTCTTGAGAAGATTGAACAGCTTTTTGTTGTTGTTAAATTGAAGTCTACTTTGTTAATTGTATGTACGGTTTATTTTCCCCCAAATTCCCAGTTAGAGTTATGTATAGATTTTACATCTGAAGTTGTGCGTATTTTTGAATTGTATCCGCCAGCTACATTTATAATTACAATTAATTATAATTACATTACATTTACCAAATACAGTATGGTTTAATGATGATAACAGCACTCATTGTGATTATTCAAATGCGTCTTCAAATTAGCTAAAAAACTGTTAATTATTTAAACTTAATTCAAGTCAACGAAATTTGAATGATAGAATTTTAGATTTGTTATTTTTTTGTGATTCCAGTTGCCAAATTGTAAAATCAAATTCTCCAATTACTAGTGTCGATGATCATTATCCTGCCCTTGAATGTACTTTCTCAATTGCTGATGGTATAACTTCACTTCTTGTTACTGAAAACCGATTAGATTTCAAACAGGCTTACTATGCCTCTATTAATGATGCTTTGGTACGCTTTGATTGGCCTTTTTTATTTTCAAACAAGTCATTGGAACATTGTCTACAACTCTTCTAGAGTCGATTGTATGAAATTATTCAGATTTATGTACCCAAATATATTATTACACTATCAACTTATCCACCTTGGTTTTCTAAAGAGCTGATTGATTTATTGAAAGAAAAAGCAGATGCCCATATTAAATATAAAAAATCTTTTAGAGGAATATATTGACTAAACCGTTTTGGAAATATTCTAATTTTATTAGAGGTGTAAATGGTATTCCAAACTTGATATGTCTTGAAAATTCAACTGCCGATACTCCATTACAAATAGTTAACCTGTTTGCTGATTACTTTGAATCTGTTTATAAACCTGATGACAATGATATCGATTTGGACTCTTTATACTCATTAAACACACACTTAAATCTTTGTCAGTTAACTGTTACTCAAATGGACATTTTTAGAGCTACGGAGTTCGGTACGAAGGTTTTTGAGATATACTGTGTGGCGGTCCAGTATTACCTTTCCATGTGAGTGTGAGTTGATAGCAGTGTCCTTTCTGAGTATTGTGTGCAAGTAGGAACTTGCTCGGCTTATCGTAGTTGCTAAGAAACCTACCTTGATTATAATTTATTGACAGGGCATTCAGTTGTCAGAATGGAGCCGACAAGAGAGCACTTTCATGAAATGATTCTTTATGACTTTAAAAGTGGTTTAAACGAATCTGAAAGCCTTGATTGTTTGCAGTGGGCCTTTGGGGACCTTGCGCCTTCCCATGCGACAATTTTTCGGTGATTTCAAGCATTCAGAAGAGGCAGAACTTTGTTGAAAGACGAGGAGAGAAGTGGGCGTCCGGCGACTGCAGTGACTGAAGAAAACATCGTCACAGTGGAAAAATTAGTGCATGAAAACAATCGTATGACATTTAAGGACAATGAAGGATCTCTACAGATTGGATTGTCGGCAGTTTCCAAAATCTTGCACGAATATCTTTGTGTCAGAAAAGTTACATCTTGATGGGTGCTTCACACTTTGACAGAATCACAGAAGTGCATCCGTGTGGAATGGTGTGAAGAAATGTTGAAAAGATTTGAAAGAGACAATCACGGTTCTGACATAGTTACTGGTGATGAAATGTGGATTTATCAGTTTGATCCTGAAAATAAGCGCCAGTCCACTGTATGGGTTTTTCCCGATGAACATCCACCAACTAAAGTTAAGCGGCTTCGAAACGTCGGAAAGAAAATGGTTGCAACATTCTTTTCCAAAAGCAGTCATGTCGCAACTGTTCCACTGGAAGAACAAAGAACTGTTACTGCTCTGTGGTACACAACAATATGTCTACCTAACGTTTTCGCCAAGCTTCAAAAACGACAACCGAAGACAGGACTGCAGGGAATCGTCCTGCACCATGACAATGCGTCAGCACACACGGCCAACCTCACAATGCAGTTCCAGAGTCAACAGAGGTTAAACTAATGACTCACCCACCTTACAGTCCTGTACTGGCTCCATGTGATTATTTTCTGTTCCCTACAGTCAAAAATCGCATGCAAGGAAGGAGGTTCTCAAGTCCTGAAGAAGCTGTTGAAGCTTACAAAAAAACTTATAGTACTCAAGGAAAATGAGTGAAAAAAATGTTTTCAAAATTGGTTTACAAGAATGCAAAAATGTATAGAATGTTGTGGCGAGTATTTTGAGAAAATTTAGTAATCAAAATTATTTTAAGTCTCCTAGTTTTTGTGTATCTCAAAACTTTCGTAGCAACCCTCTTATAAGCAAATTGAAGGATACAAGTGATCCTGATCCAGATGGAATTCCTGCTACTTTTTGAAAAATTGTAGTTTACATTTTTAGTTGTGTATGATATGATTTTCAGAATTTGAGTTAAACACATTAAGAGAAACTTTGGGACGATATAAAAGGACGCCCCTTCATTTAGTATTCCATGAAAGGCTCTAATATGTGTCATTACCTTTTCAAGTATTACATGTTTTTAATTCTTTATTGTAGAATTAAATTTACCACCAAGTTTTGTGTTCACATATTATTTCATTCAGAGATCAGTATTTCCAGGTAAACTAGACTGTAATAAGTGAACTTAGTGTTCACATAGCGTGTGTTTGCAATATTGAATTAACCATTCGATCATGCGTTATAGGAAGGTACATGTTCTAAAGAAATATCCTACTACGTGATAATGTTTAAACAATCGTAATATGATTTTAAGTCTTATCATTTGTTGTTAAAGGTACCACTATTTTCTGCAACTCAAGACTGATCTGATAGAAGGCCGCATGCACTGTGATCAGAAGCAAGCAATACTTCTGGCTAGCTATGGTATGCAAGGTAAGGGCATTAACGAAACATAACATAATATATTAGAACAAGAAAAGTTTTCTTCTCTTACATTTTAATTCTATAGTTAATTTATCTAAAGACTGAATTAAAAATTTTCTGGTGTATCATAAATAGACCTTGGAATTTTAGGCACAAAAAAGTGATGATTTAGGCACCTAAAGTAGGTAACAAAATTATGAAATTAGGCATGAAAAGCGATGTTTTAGGCACTTAAAATAGGATACAAAATGATTAAATCAGGCTTTTAAAAACATGAGACAAGATAAGTTATGTTTCTGGCATCTAAAATGGATCATGATTATACTGGGTGGTCAGCATAAAACGCAACCCACCGCAGGCAGAGTGAAATGCACTGACAACCATGTTTGAGCGGGGCGGATAGCGGCTGGTGGTTTCAAGCAGGTAAACTGACAGGAAGTACGCTTAATCCCCTCTCCCATTAACGCCACCCTGAGGAGGAGAGCAGGTGACCGCCATGTTCACAAATTCAAAGGGAGGGGCACACACCTGCTTGTTTGGCGTTGAAAGAAAATTTAATTATCAAGAACGACGATTCATTCGTATATTGTTTAAAAGTGAAATAAACTTGCCTTGTATAATATACACTGAGATAAATTTAATAGTGAACTTGTTTTATTTTCATAACAAGATTCATACACTCCAGAACATATGCTCCAAAATGTATATGTTTAATACTTTTCTGTTTTAAATAAATATTAATAAATTATAAATTGAGAATATCAGAACAAATGTTTGTTATTGTTGTTGTTATTATTATTATTGTTATTATTAATATTATTATTAATATTATTATTATTTTTTAATTTTTTTTTTTTTTAATTAATAATTTACTTTAAAAATAATTAACTAATTCAAATATATAAAAATTTTTCTCAATTTATTCTGATATGTATCCGCCGTTACTGTTTCTTTGAAAAACAACAGACCTATTAATCTGTATCGATAAATGGCATACCATACTGCAATCTTTTATTTAATGCAGTGGATCAAACACACCTCCTGTCACACAATAGCACCTCACTAACTGAAATATGATACTTTTGTCCGGAATAGATTCAGATGAAAATTTTTCTCTGAAGCTGCCTGGCACTCTTTGAAAGATTGCGTTCGGAAATACTCCTCTATCACAAAACTGCGTTGCTCTACGCTGAGGTGCTTTGTAAGTTAACTGTGAAAGAAGGAAACTATGAATGAAGACGGAGCCTGTTTTGTTTTGAGCAGGTATGACCCACACCACAGGAAGGGGGTGGTGGTGAATGGAGTGCCGCTGAAATGCAGTTGAAGGAGCTATCTCAGAAGCAGTGTTGCAAAACTCACTTTTCTCTCAGTTCCTTGAATGCCAGGGTTGCGTTTTATACTGATCACCCAGTATTAGGCAAGTTTTATTATTCAGGAAAGTCAAGTATTTTTACATTTATGAAAGCGTTTACATGCATTCTATTTTATTCACTTCCATAATTAGCAGTGCAGTATGTAATCAAGTTTTCTCCAAATTTGGTGTGTTATCTGATAAAATCATTCTGAAAGCTGAAATGGACCTTTCCACTAGCGCAGAGGTTATAGGAGCAAATTAGTCCTATTTTTATGTCGTATTATTAGTTGCTTTTTTATGTACTCCTATTTGTACTTTACTTTGTCCTCAACGGCTCCCTAAGCTGCACTAATTTTCACTTTGGCGTCTTTCACCATGGACATTTGATCTCTCAAAGATTTTCCTTTGTGTTTCAATTTGGCTATTGTTGAGGGCAGGAATGAAAAATTTGTATTTTGCTGGGTTGTATTTTGTAGGCTTTACCTTTCTGATAGTAGACATTTGCCTCTGTGTCTTTCGTTGCCTGAATAGACAATGTGCTGCAGTGATGAACCTCAACCCATATATTCTCAAACAAGAAACATTCTCTGTATATTAACTTGCAGGTATGTTCTGTTGCTGGGTGAGAGATTTCAGAGCCTAATTGTACACGATTGCAAGTCCTAATTGTCCTAAAATTTGTCCTAAAATCCGAGGTCTAGTCATTAAAGGTACTGTACTATTTTTGCCATTTCTTATTTGATAAAGTTTTCGTTCTGTACTCTCCAACTCTGAATAAATGTGTATAAATAAACAATGTCTTTTGGCATGGAAAAGAGGGTAGACCAGAGGCTCAAGGATTCTGCTAGGATTTTTTTTCAGAGCAGTCTAATATCTACTTATATAAAAACTTGTTTACATTTTCTCTTCAGCACATGTGTAAGTTTCCTTACTTTTGTAGTCGAGATGAAAGCTAGTTTTGTATTTGTAATAAAAAATATTGTGTGTTTAATATATTTCTCTTATAATTAGTTACCAGAATTTCATAAACATTTATTTGACTTTATAAGTCTATAAATGTTTTAAAACACAATTTTTATAAATATATAAATAATAATTAAATATTTATAGAAATTGTTGAAATTCCAAAATTGGAAAGGGGCTCTTATGTAATGTTTTTCTAAAGGTCGCTAATATTTTATGATGGTCCTGCAAATATAGATTTCCAATGTCTAAAAATCCAGTGTCTGTTAATGATCATGATTCATTCAGTTATTTCAACTTGTTTGTTAAGTGTATAGTGTAGACTTTTGTTGTATACTTACTCTTTCAGCTGAGTTCGGCAACCATGATCCTGAACGCCATACTGCAGAGTACTTGACAGACTTTAACATGCTTCCAAAGGTTTGTAACAATAACTACAAAATAATTTATTATTATTATTATTATTATTATTATTATTATTATTATTAATAATAATAATCATATTAATAATAACAATAACAACTACAAATTATTTGCTGCATTTCAAAATGTATATTACAAGTTATTAACATTTTTAATTTTTGTTTTTCGGATATACTATACTTACTGGGAATTGAGGTCATAATTGGTTGTCCTCTGTGACAGTATCAAACTCATTGATGGTGAGCATGAAGTGTGGTTTGATTTAGCCAACAACAGAATAGCACATATTTGTAACAATGAAGTGGAATGGCATCATATTTAAAACCTCAAACTTTTAAGATCCAGTTTTATTTCTCTACATGAATCCAGTTTAATGATGAGACTCCAGCCTTTGGCTATGCAATTAACATAAAACATCCTTGAGTCTGTCCAAAGCATTATTTCCATTACATTTTATTTCAAATTACTTTTTTGCCAAACTTCTGTCATGTCTGACACTCTTGAAGTTCTTAATGAGGCTTTGTCTTTTGGTCAACGCAATAAAGCGTAAAACATCATCTTTGAGCCTTTCCAAAGCTTAATCGATTATGAACATTGTTTAGCACATGTCTTTGTGGACAATACCATTGTAAATATCTTTCTTTGTTTCTCACAATATTCACTAAGCTCACCTGTTTTATTACCATTTTATGCTGTTTTGTGCACCTCAATCACTGCACAGTTTGCAAAATGACTTATGAACATTTATAATTGTTATGTTGGCAACATGTTTCATAAAATGAAGTGCAAATGCCATGTAGATTGCCTGTAAGTAAATATACTTCAGCCTCATTTTCTTTACATTAACTTTGAATTTGTGTTAGACATGTAGAATAATATCACATTGTTTTAGAAGATAAGCTTGTTATATTTTAATATTGGAGCTCTGCAGTACTAATATGCATGATGGGTTGCAGTATTTCACTGAGCACAGGAGTCACTTGGAGAGCATGGTGGAAGCTGTGATTAGACAGCATGCTTTACTGGCAGGTCTAGCACAAGGCACTGCAGAAGAGTTCTACATCCTTGCAGCCCAACAGTTGGATGGTTATGGTCAGGAGATCTTTCCAGCCAAGGTATTTTCTAATTTCTTTATGGCAATATAATCTTTATAACTATAAATACGAATTCCAGAACTTCATTTTCATTATTTTAGAATGTCCTAAAGATGTTTCTTGATAGTTTTGTATGCATTTTTTCTACGTGTCTTTTGAAAGGCCATTTCAAATAGAACAATAAGAGGAGAGCAAGGAGTATTCATACAGAATAACAAGTTCAAAGAAATTAACTAGTGGTGTTACAGAATGGCACAGACTTTTTCATACTTCTTTTCTAATTTCTTTGGTCTGGGTTTTGGGATTTTTTGGTCTTGCCCGCTGCCATGTATTGTTGCTCAAAGTACTTTTTTTGGAAATATTCTCTTTTTTTTGGTTTTCTAATAATAAAACAGAAATATTACTTAAAGAATCTTATAGAAGAGTGAAACCCTGTCCCATGAGAAATTTTCGTTGAAAAATTTAGAGCCCTTTTTAAGAAAATGGAAATTAGAAGCTCTTTTTCACAGAAAAATTGTGTTTATGAAAAAATTCATTGGAAGTCATTTGAAGCACTTCCACTCTCAAGTGCAGTAATGTTTACAGATCACTGGAAATGTGCATTTTAACATGAGAGGTATTTAAAAAAAAATTACATTTGTATAACATTTGTATAATTTTTGAAAAAAACAAAAGAATAGAGAAAAATGGTGTTTATATCATCTTATGCAGTACATTGAGCACTCCCCCTATCGAAAGTTTAAAGAAAAAATTGGAGCAGTTTTTGAGAAAATCTTGTATTTTTTTTATAAATATTGCTTGCAATATTGCATGGAAATTATTAAAATTTTCAAAAAAATGTTCGTGCTCTGAAGGAAAGAACAAATTATGGAGAAAAAATTTACTTGACGGACAAATCTTTTCTCTTCAATTTTTTAGTTGTAGGACAACCCTGAAAAAATTTCAATCTTTTCTGATTTTCAAAATTCCGAGATAGTGAAAATCAGGCCTATGCCATGTTTATAAATATTATTATTTTACTATATTCTGACTGGAAATTTAAAGAAAAAATTTAGAGAAATTTTTGAAAGAATTTTGAAAATGTTGCAGGGGCTTTATGTAAAGTACTCCAAAAAATGAATGAATGCTTTTCAAAATAATAGAGCTTTGAGTGAGGTGAGACGGGTTTATTCAGTTTGGAAAAAATTGTACACATAGTTTAGGTGCTAGAGTTGTTCACAGATGGCAGACGGATGAATGTACTTTCTTACATATGTACGTTCGTACATACATACATTTGTTTGTATTTACTTTCAGCAGCATTATGTAACTTTCTCTATATTACTCTGTATATACAGAGCGTTCAAAAAGTCTCTCCACTGTGACTTCCTCACCATTCCATCATCTTTTATGCGGAAACGGCAACATTGCGGGCTGAATCGCGCTGCGACAGCGCATTCGCCTTGATTCGTTGCGCAACAGCGACAAAGAGTGATGTGAAACATGAAATGCAGTGGGGAATAACAGTGACACTAAAATAAAAAGTATTTGAAATAAACAGTTCATTTTTTACTTTTCATAATTATCTTCTTACATCATGTGTTGAAAATGTTTACCAGAACTTTCAAGGCAAACTGTTACTCTTTTACATTTATTATCAAAAACTCCTTTTAAAGTTTCTTGAGATATGGACGTTACATACGAAGATATTGAGATTTTTAATTCGTCAGTGGTCTTGGGACAAGTTTTGTAGACATTTCCTTTAGCCCCAGAAAAGGAAATCAAGAGGTGTGAGATCCTGTGATCTTGGCGGCCATGGCCCTTTGAAATTATGCGCTTCTCGAACACTTCTTCCAATACATCCAAAGAAAGTTTGGCAGTATGTGCTGTGACACCATCTTGCTGGAAATATGCATTCATTATTTCATTATCTGTCAGCTGTTCAATGAAGGGATACAAAATGTTGAAGTCGTAGGCTTCCACAGCCAGAGTCATGTGAATGATCTTGGCTGTCCGGGTGACGCCGCGTCGAAAGCTGTGTTGCTGACGTTTTGACCATCTTTTTGTGGTCTTCCTTAGGGCTGTTCTGCCTGACCAGCCCTGCCAGACCAGCCCTGAGGAAGACCACGAAAAGATGGTCAAAACATTGGCAACACAGCCTTTGACACGGCATCACCCGGACAGCCAAGATTCATGATTCAGAATGTTATTACAATATATATTCAGTGCATTTACTGTATCATGGAAGAAAATGGGCCCAACAATACGTGCTCTAGATATGGCGATCTATACTCCTATTTTTTGGTCATGCAATGGCGCTTCCTGAATGATGTGAGGATTCTCTGACGTCCATAGTCTACTGTTCTGAGTGTTTATGTATCCCGATAGATGAAACCAATCTGTAAAAAACGTGTAGTCCAGAACATCAATGCCTCTGCTTACAAAGTTTTGAAACCACTCACAATAACGAATTCTCTTCTGGTGATTGCAATTCTTGTAACTTGCAATTCTTGTACTGCCATTACTTTGTAGGAAATAGTTTCAATTCTTTTCTTACAGCAGTATGTGCAGTCCCTAATGAGACTGCAAATTCTTGAGATAATCTCCTCATTGGTTTTGTGGGACTCTGTAACATTTTATCAGAGATTGCAAGAAGTTTATCCTCTGATAAAACACGAGGTTGCCCACTTCTGGCGCATCTGTTACAGAAACTGTCTAAATTTCGCAATTAAATCGCGTTCAGTATCACGATGTGGCACTACAGATTTTGGAAATTTGGTCACAAACATTTGTTTCACATTGTCCGTGTACTTATTACTTGCTCGAAACACATATTGCACCAAAAATACACGATCTTCCAGTGTCAGCATTCTAAAAGTTATAATCTGAGTCCTCGCTCACAACAAACAACTTGTAAACTTCACATAAAGAAGATTGCCTGTCGTTCACTTCAATTCAGATTCAGAATCTGAACAAGCAACTTGTATTTAACTTACAAAGTAGACTTTCACGGCCGGTTTCTACATTATTTGACATTTTCGGGTTTTTAGGCCATGGTCTAACAGAGACTTGTCCATACCTTTCGCTTGCAACTGTGGCAGGCACGGCCTACAAACCTGAAAATGTCAAATAACTTGTATTTAGTCAAACTGAATGTGTCACTTGGATACAAATAATACGATAACGTATTTTTATTTCAGCTGCTGCTTGATTGCAGCGAGCACGCTTCTGGGAATAACATTCGAACGCCGTTGCACTGAATGAGCCCGCGATGTTGCCATTTCCATGTAAAGGCTGGTGGGGTGGGGAGACGGCCACTGTGGAGAGACTTTTTGAAAGTTCTGTATATGTATGTATATGTGAAAGTAAAAAAGAATCTTTGAAAAGGGGTTCCGCTTAAAATATCTGAAATTATTGTTGTCAGTAGTGTCTTTTCTCAGTGTTATTTATGTCATAAAAGTTTAGATGTGTTTTTCTAAATTTGTAATAGGATTTAAAAATCACCAAAAACTTTTAGTTATTACATAAGATTGTAAAGAAGACACTCTCGCTATCCTTCTTTTCTTTCTTTCTTTCTTCATCAGCTCCCTCTTATTTTCTTTCATCCCATTCTCCCTCTCCGCATCTCTTCTCTTTCTCCTGGTCCTATTTCTCCTTTTTTCAATTTTCTATCTTTCTTTCTCTAACACCCCTTTCTCCATTTCTCCTCTTTCTTTCCACTCACTTTAAATGTATTAAACTTTTTAATTTACATTGTAGGATGAATCAGGTGTAGAAGTTATGGTTGGCGTTTCCCTTAATGGCATTCTTGCTGCTTATGACTCAACTCAAAAATTCTACAAGTACGTATGAACTATTTTGTTCACAACTAGAAGATGGCTTGTGAAGTATCATGCTATTGCAATTGTTGGGAATGCTGTAGACATACAGTCTTAAAAAAAATAATAATAATAATAAAAAAAAAATAAAATTAAAAAAAAATCTTTTTTACGTAATTCAATTAACTGCCTTTAGCAGTTCCTCTCCGTATAGTGTGGTAATTAGAAAACAGACAACTCTGCAGTGACACTCTTCCTCCTTATATTAATGTATGCTATATTGTGCTCTGCAAACTTTGCTTTTGCTCTCCTGCAAAAAGTTCTTGTGGCTTCAGGCTTTGTCATTCTCAACACTACATTTAAATGATATTGAATAATTGGCAATGTCCAGATTGTATATGTATACATCAGTTAGTGATGTTTACGTCAGATTTGTAAAGATTTTTTATTTATTGCAATCTTTAGTTGAAAAACAAGTGAAGACTGATTGTTGTTTAGAAAGAGTATATGTTTTTAATTTATAGTAGAAACTCATCTGGTGTGGTGCAGCAGATTCAGTAGCATGTACAGGGTACAAAGTGACGGAACCTGGCACAAATAGTTGAAGAGTGGCATTGTCAAAAGCATGAGAGTTGGGTCTGTACGAAAATATGCATATAAAATGGTAAATGTAGAAATATGGGAGTGACTGTTGGAAATGAGAATATTTATAATCTCCCTTTAGCTGATGACCAAGTAATTTTGGCTGATGATGAGAATGATATTAAATATTTATTAAAGAAAATAATAAAAAACTTAAAAAATGGAGACTCGAAATAAATAATGAAAAATCAAGATACATGGTTGTAGGGAAATCTGGGAATGATCTAGAAACAGAAATAGGTATACTTCAAGTAGTAAAAGAATATAAATATCTTTGAGTGACTCGTTAGTTTAGGTGGATCTGATGATAATGACATTATAAAAAAAATAAGGAAAGGAAGGGCAATTACTAGCAGACTATATAATATTTTATGGAACAAGAATATTAAAAAGCAAACTAAGAGACAAATATACAAGACAATGGTGGTGGGTTAAAAAAGATGCAATAAACTCTCGATTAAATGCTATGGAAATGAATTTTTGGAGACGATGTTGTCAGTATACCCTGTTTGATAGAATACCAAACAAAGAGATTAGACAGATAATGAAGATAGAGAGACAAGTGATCAAAAATGTAAAATCCAAACAACTCCAGTGGTATGGACCGGGAGCGGTAGCTCAGTGCATCAACTTATCTCACTGCAGAGCCTCTGACGGGAGGTTAGGTTCGAGTCCTGCCAGCGGCAGGATTTTCGACATTAGCTTTTCAGCTAGGTCGAATTCAGTCGCTCTCGGGAGGAGAATTGTAGCGGCTTGCTGCTCTGATCGGTAGTTTTCCGTAGTTTCTCCAATCAACACTAGGCGAATGCCGGAGCAGTATCCTAAGAAACGGGCCATGGACCGCACGTGATCTGTCCTTCCTCTTCCTTGTCTTATCCTCTCCCCTTACACACACACTAAAACTAACATGCACTACACTACCACATATTCCGGGACTTCGGTCGGGAGCGTAGAACATGTCCTGGCAGGGCCGGTGCCCTGCTGGTGGGAGAGTCCTGGTTAAGGGGAAACCCCACTAACTGACGGTAGGTCGGCGCCGGATCTTGCCATCCAGCGGAGGAAGATCACCGCCATCTTCCGCGAAAAAACAAACAAACATGCACTACACTAACGGGACTAATGACCAAAGTACTTGATGTGCCTGGAAACACGAAAAAATCAATCACTCAATCAATCCAATGGTATGGCCATTAATTAGAATGCATGCTGACAGAATACCATCTTTGAGTGGATCCCTTTTGAAAAAAGAAAACGAGGAAGGCCAAGGAAATCTGGGAAGTCCGTCAGTGACTCGACAATGAAGAGAAGAAGTATAGAGGAAGATGCTTAGCAGAATGAAAAACATTTGCATGTAGAGTGTGAGAAACGGTCATTAGAACCATAAAATATTCGCTTAATAATAATAATAATAATAATAATAATAATAATAATAATAATAATAGTAATAGAATAATTATTATAATAATTATAATTAATATAATAATGATAAGATAAAATAAATAAAAATGGAAAATATTAAATCGTGGATGAATGCAATGTGTTCATGGATGAAATGGAAAGTATTAAATCATGGAAGGGAGTAGATGCTTGTTGTGTGTTCTGGGAGACAGCATGGGGCATATCATTATTTCCCACTTAATGATAATGAAAACTTTTCAGATTTCTATGAATAGAAAGAGGTTAGAAAATGTGAGGTTAGAACTAGTGAAATGTCTGGTAAAGCCCCTGCAGAGATAGAGAATTATTCGTGTACACTGTGTTTATCTGTACTATTTTTAAGGAATGAGTTAAGTAGGGGACATAGTTACAGAAATAGATCTAATGGAATGTTGAATGCTTCAGCATGATCATCACTGTATAATTTATCATTTGTGAATTTGATGGATAAATATTCAGGATTTTTGGTGAAGTCCAACTGCTAGGCAAGTTTTGAGGCATAGTTTCAAGGGCATATCGAATAATACTTTTTTGAGAAGTATCTGCTGCAGACAAACTACAAGTGTGATGCATAATAATTGTGTTAAAAAATAATGAAGTTGTAAAAATGATTATTGAATCTGTAGTATTGAGTAACTTTTTCTCATATTCTATTTTTGGTTTTGTGTCATGGCCATTAGATTTGATGTCATTTTTTTTGTTACAGCTGGAAGGACATTACTAATGTTATCAACCATAAGCGTCACTTTGGGATTGAGTGCCAGTTGTCATATGAAAATACTCAATTTGTATTCCAAGATCCTGAATTGGCCAAATATGTTTGGCGCATGTGTGTACACCAGGTATAGAGACATTATAGAAATGTGAATTACTGAAAAATGTGGAAATTCAGTTACTGTGTAATAAAATGAGTTTTCAATCCAAATCAGAAAGACAATGTCTGGATGCAGAGAGAAAGGTAGGTAGGAAATTACTGTTCTGCTTACTGTTATAGCATACCTTCTATATGCAGCAGCATGAAAATGTTGCTGAAAACTCTGCACCTGGTGGAGCAGATCCAAATCAACAAGGCACAGTCTTCCACAGTGCTGAGGTGAGTCTCTAGGACATTTAGAATTTCTCTCTTGATGTTGATGAAATTAGCCATGTTATTTTTTAAGTGAATTTGATCAATTAAGTTCATTGAAAATGATAAAATCTTGTAAATAAAATTTCTGTGTTTTTGAACTTTTCAAATTGTTAACCTACAAGACTGATTTGCATGCAAAGTTGAAAAGATAAATTTAGTTTTTGCTGCTTGCTCTCCAGTGGATCCATGGAGCAAATCACAAAAATCTAAGGATCTGTTATAAACTTTTGTAAAAATCTAGTCATTCTCTTACGAAAAGAAAAATATGTGATGATGTTCTAAATGAGAGTTAAGAGAAATGAAGAAATGAGTCAATTTCTCCTGAAAGTGTTCCCAAATTTTTTAAATTATTTAGTAAAAAATCTGTTAGAAGTATGAAGATTAGTTAGTGTAATTAGTAGTTTAGACTGTCAAAATGTGATATGTAGGCCTCTCTGTCACTCCCTTTTCCAACTATTTTCATGCTACCTTCACTCTTCTAATTTTTCTGCAAAAGCTTGCTATTCTGACTTTTTGTTACTAGAATTATTCATTTAAATTATTAATAAATAGTCTTATAAGTATAATAATTTGAAAATTAAGGTGAAAACAGAGAAAAAAGTCAACACAGCTGGAAACTAGTTTAAAACATTCAGAATGAAAGACAGGTGATGTGAACAGTTTCACTAACTTAGGTAGGGGTGGTGGTAGGGCTTGGGCAGCACCTTCTTGAGAAAAAGAGCACATTCACTGGCAGGGGAGGTTATGGAATAGGTATTAGAATTATCTTCGAAATGGATTTGAAAGTCCCCTTTTCTCTGTCAGAATACTACTATCATTTTGAGAAATTACATAAGATTTACAATGTTTTTTTGGGCAAATTATTACATTGACTTTATGTACAACTTGCTGAAGCCTTGCCCAGGTATTTTTTCTCATCACAACCGGAATGCATTGTATCTAGAATGTGCCCTGCTTCAACTGTATGAAATTTAATTAAAATTGGAATAAAATTGTAGATTTGTGTGGAAAAAAGAAACATTATTTTACGTATAAAAGTAAATAATAATTTCAAAAAAGTTATGCTCGACCAAATACTCTATCTTTCAGTGAAAACACCATTGAAATTGGTTGAGTTCCACTGATTGCCATGGATACACAGATAGACATGGACGGACTGACTAACAAATGGACACAGGCAGAGACACATGCAGAGACAGGCTGACACACACACGCACGTGTGAGAGGTGTCAGTGATTTCATTAGATACCCAGGAATTTGGGATAATACAAAAGAAATGAAACAGTTTTGATTTTGACTGAAAAATGCAGTTTGATATTATGTTAATCTTCAATTTCTCATATATGATATTACGGCTATATTGTCATACTCAGTGTGTCATTGCTTATGGACTGCTGTCATGTGAGGAGGAAGAAAGCAGTTCAATATTCATGTGTGACGTATAAGAACACTCGGCACACAAAAAACAATTCATTCGACACATTTCACACATTTACAGCTGAATTTTTGGTGCTGCAGGCCATTAGTAAAAGTTATTTTCTGTGGTAATTAATATTTCGTTTAAAACGCTGACTCTCTACTTCCTTTCCTTACTCACTATTTTTGGACACAAACTCATATTTGACTATTCTCAACTTCAACTAATGCTGAGAGCCATGAAAGAAGAACTTATGGTTAGTTCCTTGTACTCTTATTTGAATTTCTCCATTGCCCCATTGCCCTCTTCGGACCTACTGATCTGAATGACAATTAAACCTGAGGGACTAAGGAAGAGCTCTCCATGAGGTTAATATACTGTTTCTGGAACAAACTGCAATGAGGAATACTCAGAATTAGACATTTTTGTTGAAACACATTTATTGAATTCAGAAGTGTGTGTTGTAAAGTAGTTTTGTTAAAATGTTTAAAAAAATTGAAGTGGCCAACATTTCACTTGAAAATCTGCTGACAAACAATCTTAAAGCTTTAGTTAAGGTGGTTAGAGTGAGATATTCCCTAGTAAATAGAGTATCCAAATTACAGTCAAAAATATGTTATGTTAGGTTAGGTTAGTGCCTTATTTTACGTGGCGAGACTCGGGCCATCAGACCCGCATCTTCCGTCTAACCACGCAAATTCCACTACACGCCTTTCACCACCTAGCAGAGAAAGGCGGTATTATCTTGGGTGACGAAACAGGCGGATCTTAATTTTGCTCAGAGGCTTCTTTTAGACTTGATCTTTTACATGCAGTAAATCTACTTCATGGGACAGCCGGCTTTACTTCCCCTCCAAAGGAAGGCGTAGGAAGGATTTTTTCACCCTTAAAAATCCATGGCCTTGATTGGGTTTGAACCCGCGAACTCGGGTACAACAGTCCAGTACGCTGACCGTTATACCACCAAATCCGCATGTATTTGCGATATAAGTGGGTATTGTGAGACCTATATAAACAAAATAGAGACTTATGATGAGTTTTATTTAATTAGATTTTAAGATTTAATTTTATTTAATTATACGAATGAAGTTTGTTTCATAGATGGAAAATAAAAATATTTCAATACAACATAAAGACCTACCATTGACGTTTCTTAACTAGTATAAACAGATCGTGTAGCCAAGGAATGGAAGTTGAGACATACGATGGAATATAAAAAAGCACTATTGCACAATTAGCAAGAGCAGAATTATAAAAAGTAACATTATACTCATATATCTATATTTTTTTTTACAGTGATTGCTAATAATTGGCAAGAATTTCCTCATCTGAGTAGGGCGAAAAGTCTTCGGTAAATTGGGCAATGCCGTAATATCTTTCAGATTGGCATAACAGCTCTGTGCTCATGATTTTTCGTTATGAAGTTTGAATACTGTTCATGTCTGGATGACAAGCGGAAAATATCACAATGTCAAATTGGTGGAAGATTCGATTCCAAATTTGAGAGAAGATGAAATAATTCCCCCCAATGTCACACAGAACAGTGACATAATAAAAAGTTTTCAAATATTTTTCAAGCTTGTTTCTCTCTAATTTTTATTTCTTTAATGATCTGAGTCTATGTTAGGATTAACTATCTTTCAGTGAAAACACCATTGAAATTGGTTGAATTCCACTGATTGCCATGGATACACAGAAGACATGGATGGACTGACTAAACAAATGGACACAGACAGAGAGACCTGCAGAAACAGGCTGACACAGTCACACACGTTTGCTTAACAATAAGATCAGCATTTTGTTTCTCTCCAATATTGTATAATGCTTTATGTTGTAAGTTGACAGTTATTAGTTCCATTTCAATTATTTCCAAGTGGGGTTAAGTAATTGTTACATGCTATTTGTGGGTTGCAATGTTTCTAGCATAATTTTATATCATGTTATGAATTGATTTAGATGCAGATCATTGTGTAAAGTACATACCAAACTAATGATGGTAAAATGAAATTACAACCTCATATAATTCTGCGAGCTGCATTATTTAGACCCTCAATATCAAAATTATAACATTGCTGGTGATAAACTCTTCAAAAGAGATTTCCAAGTGGCAAGGTCTTTTCTAATCTTTTGCCTTGATTTTGCACTCAGAATGAAAGAATGTTTTTTAATTTCTCATTTACCAATGCATGTTTAGTTTCTTATTGTTCCATTCAATTTCCATTCAATTCAAACATTGTAGTTCAGTAAACTATTTGATAATTGATTATATTGTTAAAAACATTTTATGACGTTTTTAATAATATTTATTTAAAAAAATCTGGGCATGGTGATGGGAATCCCAAGCCTTTTTATTTTGCTAGAAAGGAAATCCAGCTCTACCATGAATGGTTGATACCCTCCCTACCCTCTTTACCTATACCATGAATGGTTGATAATAACACCAACTTAAAAAATTTTATCATTTAAACACATTTGATACCACTTAAAAGTTCCTTGAGGTGCTGACCTATGCTAAAGGTTTCTAAAGGTATCTTGCAACTGTGGTGTAGAAGACAATGGTATCTACTGTGGATCTCATATAATAAAAGAAAATATGAATCATTTTCAAATAATTAAACATTCGAATAATCAAACAAGTAGGTAATCATTGTTAAGAAGCAAAAGTCAAAAAGCTTACATATGGCACAATATGGAATAATAATGCTGCACTGAAGATATAAATCTATAAACTCTCAAGTTTTACTTTAGAACTTGGTAAAAATAATGAAAAATCAAGATACATGGTTGTAGAGAAATCTGGGAATGATTTAGAAACAGAAATAGATATACTTCAAGTAGTAAAAGAATTTAAATATCTTGAAGTGACTCTTAGTTCAGATGGATCTGATGATAATGATATTATAAAAAAATATACAAAGGAAGGGCAATTACTAGCAGACTTCATAATATTTTATGGAACAAGAATATTAGAAAGCAAACTAAGAGACAAATATACAAATCAATAGTGGAGGGTTGTGTGACATACGGATCTGAAATTTGGATTAAAAAAGATGGAATAAATTCTCGATTAAATGCTTGAAAATGAAGTTCCATATTAATTAATACGGAAATGAATTTTTGGAGACGATGTTGTCAGTATACCCTGTTTGATAGAATACCAAACGAAGAGATTAGACAGATGATGAGGATAGAGAGACAAGTGATCGAAAATGTAGAAACCAAACAACTCCAATGATATGGTCATCTAATTAGAATGCATGCTGATAGAATACCAAAACTTGTCTTTGAAAGAAGAAAACGAGGAAGGCCAAGGAAATCTGGGAAGACCGTCATTGACTCGACAATGAAGAGAAGAAGGATAGAGGAAGATGCTTGGCGGAATAAAAAACATTGGCGTGTAGTGCGAGAAACGGTCATTAGAACTGTAAAATACTCGCTTAATAATAATAATAATAATAATAATAATAATAATAATAATAATAATAATAATAATAATAATAATAATGATGATGATGATGATGATGATGATGATGACAGTGACAGTGAGAGTAATAACAATAATAATAATAATTAATAATAATAGGCCTAAATTCATTAGTAGATGGATTCACCGGCAGCATCCAAATAGATTGGATAATATACTCTGTAATGATCAATCGAATTATGTGGTGAATACTGTAAACATTGGAGTTGGTGAGATATTGCAGAAGATTGAAAAGTTAGATACGGGTGGAAAAATGGGTCCTGATGGAATCCCTACCATCCTACTGACAAAATGTAAATATGTTTCTTAACAATTACTCAAAATCTTTTTTGATAGATCTTTGCTCGAAGAAAGGTTTTCACTTGCCTGGAAGACATCGTTTGTAATACTGATATTTAAATCTGGTAGCAAGGACTGTATCTTGAACTCCTGACCAATAACTATATTAAAAGTTATACCTAAGCTGTTTGAATATTTAAGTCTTGATAAACTGAGAGTAATTAAATACTGCTTTCTGTCAGATGGACAATTTGGCTTTATACGGGGAAGAAACTTAGTCTAACCTTGTGTATTACAGTTGTTATATTCTTAATGCAATGGAGGATTCTTACCAGGTAGACAGTGTGTACACGGATTTCAGCAAAGCCTTCGATTCGGTGAACATATCTTTATTGCTTTCTAAGCTCTAACGTTTTGGTATCTGTGGTCCCTTCCATCAATGGTTTGAACAATATCTGACAAATTGTGTGCAATATGTCAAGATTGGTAATGTTATCTCGAATCCAATCACTGTTAATTCTGGAGTTTCCTAGGGTTCACATTTAGGACCTGTTCATTTTATTACATTTATAAATGATATTTGTCTTGTATTTCATGGTGTAGAGTTTCTCATGTTTGCTGATGATTTGAAAATATTCAGTACTGTAAAATCATTAGATGATAAGATTAAATTGCAGGCAGTGCTAGATGAGTTTACCTGTTGGTGTGAAAATAATGATCTAAACTTAAATCCTATAAAGTGTGAAACAATTACATTTACCAGAAACAAAAAAGTGATAGAAGGAGAGTAAGCTATTAAGTCCATTGTTATTGACAGAGTCTTTCGATCAGAGACCTTACAGTGATTCTAGACTCTAGAATGTCATTTAGAGATCATTTGGACTTTATGATAAATAAGGCTAATCAAATGCTGGGTTTCGTGAGCGTACTTGCTATGAGATACATGTTGTGCAGATAAAGTGACTTCTCTATTTACTTTTGATCCGACCGATTCTGATGTACTCATCAACTGTATGGTCACTGTGTTTTGCAAAAGCTATTTCCAGAATAGAGACTGTACAAATATTTCAGAGTTACAGTCTATCATATGGGAATTGAAGGCCTGTTCATAACTCATGAATTTAGTGGGATCTCTTTATACCTGAATTTGCCATCATTAAGATCTTATAGAAAGTATGTTGATGTCCTATATTTGTGAAAATTATTGGGGAGTAATAATGATTGCTCACTGTTGCTGAATGTGATAAATGTCCCTGCTACAAACTAGAAATCCACAAAGAAATTTTTTGTCAAGAGTATATAAACATACCTATAAAGCCAATAACTCTACCAGTAGAATATATCATATAATTGATGAATTTGACATTAATCTCTTCAGTGAGAATGATGTGATTTTAGCAGTTTTCTAAACATTTAAATTTGTATTTAATTGATTGAGTTTTTCATTCAGATTGCACAAATCATTATATCCGTCATATTTCAGCTTTTATGAATATATATTTAATATCAAAGGCAATGTTTTCCAAGAGTGAGACTTTTTTAATTGGGCACAGATGACTCAGAGGACTACAGGATCTCTTGTCAGAGACTTGTCACTCAATTTGAATAAAGCGCGTTACGTACGCAGCATTGCCTAGCTGAGCATTACCATCCTGACCCTCCAGGAAGCACGTGAATGTCTCCCTTTTGTCTGATTTAGGTTTATAATTTTGCTAAATTTTTTCATTTGAAAGGGTAGATGTTCTTCAAATTGCGCATATTGATTCTTCGAGATGCTAAGGAGCAGTTTTTAAATACACTTTTAACAGTTAGTTTTCTCACAATTTTAAAATTTCAGGTTGGATGTGTCATGTCACCATAAGAGCCAATGTGAAAACGACAAACTTTACAGTTTTGTTATGCAAAAACTAGATGGTGAAATCCATTCAAACTCTACCACAACATAGAACAACCTCTCATCTTTTGATTAATACAATAAAGAAGGCATGTTAAGCATAACACATATCTTGCTCTAACCACTTTAATGTATTATATTGCTGCCCCTCAGTCTCATCTCTTCATCGAAGTTTATACTGCAGCGACTCTGACCGGCAGGTCCTAGGTTCGAGTCCTGACTGCGGCAGGATTTTCGACACTAGCTTTTCAGCTAGGTCGAATTCAATCGCTGTCTGGAGGAGAATTCTAGCGGCCGGCTGCTCTGATCGGTAGTTTTCCGTGGTTTCTCCAATCAACGCCAGGCGAATGCCGGAGCAGTACCCTACCAAACGGGCCACAGACTGCGCACAATCTGTCCTTCCTCTTCTTTGTCCTATCCTCTCCTCTTACACATACACTTACACTGACATGCATCACACTATCACATATTCCGGGAGACCGGTCGGGAGCTTAGAGCTTGTCCCGACTGGGGCAGTGCCCCACTGGTGAGAGACCCCTGGTTAGGGGGAAACCCCACTAGCCGATGGTAGGTCGGTGCCGGATCTCGCCATCCAGCGGGGGAAGATCACCGCCATCGCCCGAGAAAAAAAATGAATCCCCACGAAAAAATCAATCAATCATTCAATCCAAGTTTATATATAAACCAATATCTTGCCTCAAAAGTGCCAACTTATTACTATTATTTGTACAATATACCTCAAGGTTGAAGATACTTATTTTATCTCTCCTCTCTGATGAGAAATACTCCAAGTAATAGTACACTTCTTTTTTATTTGCCTGGTCCTATCACAATTAAAGGGCTTTAGCCATTATAGTGTCATTTTGCAATGTGATTAAAGTGGTATGCCCGTATCTGCTTCCCTAGTGCACTTGACTACATATGTGCAGAAGTGCTTGCTTCCCCCCCACCCCCTTTCCGAGCCTTTAGCTTTTGTGTACTAATACTACACGACTCAGAGGTAGAGTCCACGTATTGTGTTCATGCCTACCACAATGATCAAGTTAAGTTCAACAAGGGTAGGGTTCCTCTTCAATGCTTACCATATTATATTTATAATCTTTGGTTCAGCTGGTCCCTACTCCTAAATGTGTCGTAAATTTATTTCACGAACTTAAACGTAAAATAATTTTATGAATTTTTGCATTGTCAAATAGTGAGTTTTGGTTTTTCCCTTACACTTATGTCTTTACTTACTTCATTTTATTTGTAATTTTGGTAAACGATGTAGTGAGTTGTTTGATAATTGTTTGTAGTATAGTTATAAGGTTCTCATACAGACTATGCCCCAGTGGGATGAGAAATTTATGAAATTATTATGTTTATTGTGTTTCTGTATCTTCTGTAACCTGAATAAATAATAAAATTCTGCTTTTACATCTCTCTCATACTCCCTTTTAAACATCACCTATATTATTTCAGTAGTATATGTACCTTTTGTGGCTCTCACACACAATCATTCTTTATAAAGAGGTCTCTAATGAAATAGAATTTCACGGAGACATGATAAATTGCACTTTGCCTTCAAAATATGAAGAATTTGTTGAAAAAAAAAACTCATTTAAATATTCATGCCAAATGAAACCCACATCACTCGGCCACATTTTTTAATCAATATCATTAAATAACTCCTAAATGAAGTGCTTTAGGGCCTTAGAAACTAAAATTTTGAGGCCAAAGGCTTCACAGAAACGCTCCTCACACCGTAATCCACAGGATGAGATCATCTTGAACATTTTATTACATATTTGCTAATTCAATGCTTTTTGATTCTACCCCACCTGCTACAAGCATGTAGAATCTGCAACTGTATGTGAAATTAAACTAATTACTTGATATTCTACACAACTGAATTACACAGGTGTACCTTTCTGCTTAGTAGTAATGTTAAATAAAAATAGTTTGTATTAACAAGGATGTATTTTATTGTTGTCAATTACAAGATGAAGAACAAGTGACAGAGAATAAAGTCTTGAAGAAAAATGTTTATTATATATATAGCCGGATATATTACCGGATTAATATGGAAATGGAAAAATAAGGAAGAGGGTGTGGTTTAACATGAGAGAGTTCTCGCACGGGTGTGCTAGTTTCGTTAATTTGTTCAAAAGCAGGAATGGTTAGATATTATACGTAGTTTTCTGTTTTATTAAATATAAATTTTATAAACTCCTTCACGTTTTTGGTGTTTTGATGATGACACATTCTATCTCTCAATTTTTTACATGAAATTCTCAATGCATTAATTTAGTTTAATTTGGGTGTTCTTTTTAACAGATTTTGTTGTGCTCTTATTATAATGTTCTAGTCTTAAACTGCAGGCTTACATTCCCTAAAGTGAATATATTTTTAATCATTTCAGTAAACAATTGTTTAAGGATGTTTACTGATGGTGGATGTGCAGAGTACATGTAATGCATGAAACCTAATATTTTAAAGGAAAAGAAGTTCTGCTGTTTGCTACTATTTCTTTTTTAGTAATTGTGACAATTAGTCATACAAGCTCTCTCCTATCTTTGCCTGATAATGTTTTATTCAATTCACAGAATAGAATGTCTGTTAAATAAAAGCGTATAATATGTTTTCTGATGGTGCCTCAACATGTTACTGCTGCGAATGGAATGCCTTTGAACCACAAAGGGCTTGACTATAATTTTAATTGTTTTGGATGCTTATTTGTGATGATTGAAATTTTTTGTTTCTTAATATTATTAAATAATTAATATAATAATATAATTAATATTAAATAATAATTAATATACATAGACTTATGTCCAAAATACATTTGTTATATTTACACAAAAACATAATGCAAACGTTATACATTTTTTTAAATTTTAATTGTTACATTTTAATGATATTCTCTTTCCTCATTTCTTTTCTATCTTTAGCTAATGCTGCTTTAACAATGCAGACGACCAAGTCTGTTGCATGGAATTTCTTCCAATTGGGGGCATTCCATGGGCTGTATGAAAAGTTCCCTTTGTAACTCCTGTGCTCAGAGGTGAAGCTACATCCTCGGGGGTGCTGGTAGAGAAAGTCTTAATGGGGCCCCTCACTGCTATTGCCATCATTAATGAGAAGTTGGGGGGGTGTTCTCAGGTGGGGTCCTTGATGTTGGGGGCCCTGGTGCCAGTTTCACCAGCTTAGCTACGCTCCTGCCTATGACACTTCTTTTATTGCAGGTTTCTGTGCATTTCAGAATTGGTCCTTTCTCCACTCTGTCCTCTTACTGCCACAGTTGTCCTTCAAAATAATGTGATTAGTTAAATATGTTTCTAGAGTGAGGAAAAAAAGAAAACCCTTTTATTTTAACGTTATACACAGTTATTATGTTCTAAGGGTCAGGGTGTGGTTCAGTACAATATTGTGTCTTTAACTTCAATTAAGTCTTCAGCTGAAATGTATATTATAATTTTTACAATGAGAATGACAAAAGTGTCCAGACTTAATTCTAATTTTTTTCCCCC
The DNA here is from genome assembly GCA_964035755.1 of Teleogryllus oceanicus. Taxonomy (NCBI): domain Eukaryota; kingdom Metazoa; phylum Arthropoda; class Insecta; order Orthoptera; family Gryllidae; genus Teleogryllus; species Teleogryllus oceanicus. The sequence continues at coordinate 9,969,066 of CAXIVR010000006.1, read as the reverse complement.
TTATAAAATTGGAGTTGATTTTTATGTAAAAGTGTGCTTGCCTGTAATTTAACCCATTTGGGGTCAATGAAGGATGGCCACCTGAGTGAGAGCCGTGAAGAGCTGGATGTTCATGAGCTGGCCCACTGGAATGCTTCAGGCTGTACAGTCCAACGAGCCCAGTCTACCTCCTGCTTGGATCTGAGCAAGAACACTGAACTGGATAGACTGAGGTCAGTATTGAGGCTAAATAATTGACAGCTATATTCTCGGAATGTGACAGCATATATGACAATGAAATCCTGACCTCAGAAGTTTGTTGCATTTAAGTATGTTTTTAGATGGATGCTAATTTTTGCGAACCAATTACCTATATTGGTATTTACCTTTGTCGACTATTGAAATGCCTTTTAATGAGATGTCTTGGTGCAACAGAATTGTGGAAAATGCAGGAAAAGAAAGGAAAAAAGGGGTGAGAAAGATAGAGAGAGAATTTTTTATATCTGTGAAGTGAGAAAGTGAAAGAGCAAGAAAAAGAAAGAAAAAAAGGAGAGATTTTTATGTTGTATCTTTGAAGGATGTTGAGGAGAATGAGGAATCTTATCACTTTATGCTTGTAATTCTTCATGCGTTGGATTTTGTCTCCTTCCATTTCATTGTCAAGTTGTGGATGTATATTATCCAGTCACAGGGAATGCCCATAGCAATGTCTTGGATCTTTCTTAGTATGAAAGATTTTTGATTGCTTACCATAGCTCATTAACTCTTTGGGCTCAGTGTTCCTGTCAGATTGTTATTTGAAAGGCCCTGACGCACTATCATAGTGCACTTGCAACACATTGGGACACAAAACAGAGGCATTTTGGCTAAGTAACAATGAAAATATAAATGTTCAGTGTTGAATAACACACTTTATTCTCAACAAAAATTCTGGAGCAGCTGAGAATTGAACTAGGGTGTCCTGTTTGCCTCTCTAGCACTATGGCTACTAAGCTGTTGCAACTTGCTGGGGAATATCAATTTTGTTTATACCACAGCTCCGTTGAATCCATTAGTAATCTAATAAAATGTCTAACAAATTAATAATTGTAATCAATGGTCATGATCGAATTTACCTATTGTCTACTTCACAGTCCTACCCATCTTGTCGAGCTTCGTGCGACTTAGGATTTCAATAGATGAAAAATATATGTTGATTATGCCTTGACATTGGAGCGGAAGACCAGTATTTCAATTTCAAAGCTGTATTCAACAAAGAAGCACAAATAGTTAAGGGTATCATGTTATCTTGTATTTTGACTTAAGTTGTCTTTGTCCTTAACTCTTTTTTAAAATATGGTAATTTTGGTGTCCCGCAAACTGTTACATTCATGACTGTGTGCGTGCACATGTGCATATGATTCCTTGTTTAACTCGAATTAAGGGATCGGAGTTGCTTTCAGAGCCAACAAATTGTAAATAAGTGGCAACAACTGTAAACTACCATTAGGGAATTGCCCTTTTATATGCACTTGTTTGTGCATAAAGTGTTGAAGCAAGCTTGTTGCTAAAAGGCAATTTATATGTAGGCTTTCACTTCCCAGCAATATCCTGTCATCAGAGTATGAGAGAACTTTCCATTTTTCTCTTTTAAACATTTCTCCTCTATGCTTTTTGAAGCAGAATCTATATATTAGCAAAATGATGCAAAAAAAATTTAAAATTTTTCCAAAGAAACATAACTGTAATAATGATTGGGGGAATTTATGCTAATTTATTGTTTACTAACAGCAACATAAATAATTATTATTTTTAAAAGCTGGTCAGGAGAAATCAGAAAGATATCTTGTGGAACATTACCGTGAAGCTCTTCATTATTTATAACAATAATAATAATATATTATTATTATTATTATTATTATTATGGGATTGCATATTAAACAAATAATATAATTTTAATAAAATTATTTAAAATATTAATAAAATATGAATTTAGTAAATTAATAATTATTGAAAATTATTAATAAAATATAATATCCTTAAAATGACAAAATACTTGACCTTTGAGTATATGCTCAAAGCGACCACCATTTGCCAAGAAACAGGTGTGTACTCTTTTCAGTGTAGTGGCTACAGTACATTGAAGAGTAACTAGGAGAACATAAGTGCTTTCTCTTTCTTACAACTAAATTTAGCCACATTCTCTCGGCCTGAAATCTGAGCACATATCTGGGGTTTGCTAAAAGTGAAAAAGGGAGATTTAAATATTATAATTAAAATATATTTAAACTAATGTAAAAAAATTATATATAATATACATTTTTTATATCATTTTTTGCATAGATGTTTTGTCAGTTTATTTTGTCACAAGTTGCAGAAATGCAGGAAGGCATTTTTCCTTGTACAGAGCTTTACTGCCTTCATACCGCCCTGCACCTGATTATGAGACAGCTGTGCAGCTCAAGTACCACAGCACTAATGCTGCTAGTCACAATGCAGCTACTATTGCTCCACGACGACCATATGGCACTTTTCTATACAGCAGTCAACCAGACATCCATAGAAATCAATTATTGGAAGTACAAAAGGTAAGTATTAATCCATAAAAGGTAGTACCATAGATGTTTTTTACCCTTCTTATGCCATCATTGCCTTTTAATATCGATCCTTTTCATCCTTCTGTTGATCTGACAGGACCTATCTTCCTATCTGGATAATGATACTTTTGTCCATCATGGGCTTTTCCCTATCCATCCATGGATCGCTGTTCTAAGACAGTTCAAGTATTTTCCTTTTATGCACTTTTATACCGGTATGTTGACTATGGCTTGAGCCTCTCGGTTCAATCGATAAGGTGCTGTTTATAGAACCTAGGTATCTAGGAATGCATTCTAACCCTGCCAATAATTTTCACAGGTTCAACTAATAATATAACATTTCTTAACAGCTACAAAGAGCATGTGAAAGTATGTGCTGTTGTAACACTTTAGTAGTGTAGTTTTCAAAAGTTTGAAAATATTGTAGTTTTTGCATAATTTTGAGTGAAATAATGACCTTTTTTTAAAAATTAACACATAAACAACTTTTCGCAAACTTCTCAAATTTTGTTTCTTTTTCTCATATAGAGCAGTATTTGCTTAATAATATGATATAGGTCTGATTTCCCTTAAAATCTCCAAAATATTGAAAATTGTAAAATTTCAGAATTTTGAAATGAAGACTGTGCCATACAGCTAGTTAGTTGCCTGTGCCATAACAGCTAGTAGCTAAATAGTCTGTTTACAAATGATTGGCAGCAAGAATCTTCTATGTGATCTTTGCCAAAAGGGAGAAGTTAAATAGGCATTGCTCCAACAATGTACAGGACAACATTGTTGCCATAGAAGTGTCTTTGACTGGGAGATCCAATTTCAACCGTAGGTAGATAGTTAAATTTAGCTGCTGTCTGGAAGAGAATTCTATTGGCCAACTGCTCTGATCAGTAGTTCTCCATGGTTTCTCTGCCAGGTGAAGCTGGAGCAGTACCTTAACTGCCCACCACATGCAATTTTTCTGTCTTTATACTTGTCTCCTTCTTGTCTCCCCCTATCAACTACACATACGCACACACTTACTTATATTACACCGCCACATTTCAAAAGCTTAGAGCTGGGATGGGGTGGTTCCCAGCTGGAAGGATACACGAAAACCTCCCACAAGCGGATGTATAAGTTGATGCTGTATCTCATATTCTAGCTGGGGAGGAAGACTGGCTCTTTCTAAGCTATAAGGTGCACCTCACATACGAGACAATGACCATAGCAGTTGACATCCCCAGAAACACAAAATAATTGATCAATCAATCCAGCAGTGTGAAGAAGAGAGTATTGAAAGTTGTTATGGATTTAACTGCAAGGCTCCCCTTTGAGTATGCAGAAAAACGCCCTCTGAAAATGGTTATGACCTTTGTGGGAGACATATTTGTTTGAGCCAAGATTGATGACATTTGTGCCTGCAATATTCAATTATTTGTTATTTTAAATCCAAGGAAGCCCAATTACAGGATTGTATTTAACTACTGATACCTTTACACCTGATCAGTTTTCTGTATTCAACTAAATATCACTGCATCTAATAATTACATCTTAATAAAATATAAATATTGTTTGTTTTTAATTATTTAATGAATAAATTCTGCTACAGTAGAATATTTTTTCACTCCACAATTACTGCTTATCTTTAAAAAAAAGTAAGAATGGGGAAATTCAAGCCATGCAATATTTAATAATAACTGGGGAATGGATTATCATATTACAGGAATAATACATATTTTTACAGGAACAAGATACCTACTTTCAATAATACTTATTAGTTTCCAAGACCTTCTGACGCAATTAGAACCATTTATTTTTTTACATATTTTCACATATTTTACGTAAAACTATATATTTTGTTACATTTTAATGCATTAATACTTCAAAATGGAACATTTCAAATGCAATATATGTTAATGGTATTATTTTTCTTATGAAGCAATATAATACTACCATGCTTCTATGACCACCGGATCTTTGCAAGGAATTATCACCCCCCCCCCTTCTAGATTCCGCATTCTCAGAATCAAGGATGAGAGTATACTTGTGAAGCAGAAGTAATATCAACCACCTGCGTGCTTGCTCAAGTCTCATAGAGCCCATGCGTAGCTCTTATCAAAATCTAACAAATATTTTTTTGCAGACCCCACTGTTGAATTTGGGAGGAGTGTTTCCTTTAACCTCCCATCCAGGATCATCACTGGCTACACAGTATTACTATTTACTTGAGCACCTGCTCCTCATAAACAACATTGCAAATACTAGGAACTTATTATATATTTGGAATAAAACTTATATGTGTGGTGAAAAATTTGAGTATGATTACTTCTGTAGAGGAAGAACTCTCATTCAGCTGCTCTGAAGCCAATTTAAGAGCAGATTGATGATGTTCTGTGCTCAGAAATGCTTGTGTAGAGCAATTTTAAACTCTGAAAAGAATTTCTATTTTACATATTTGCTATTTTTTCTTGAATATATTGGATAAAATAAATACAAATATTTATGTACATGTGCTCTTTTTATTACAATAAATTCCCTTCCCTAATAGTAATGTACCAGTAAGTGTATTCTGAAACATGTCTTGTTGTAATAAAAGTAGATTTCTTATGTAGAATAATACATTGGAATGGTTAAAACTAACTAAGGCATAAAAAATGTCAGGAAATGGAGTTAAATCTGGTTTAAAAAAATCCTATTCAATTGAAAAAAAAAAATGATTTTTTGGAATTTGAGTCACTAAACTGAAAATAAAGGGCATATTTATAGACACACTCACACACACCCACACACCCACACACACACACGCACACATGCACAGACACACATACATACACACACATACATACACATACATACATACACACAGAGCTAAGTTCATGCAAGTAATATTTACACCAACATTTGATTCTCTCTGGCTCACAAAGATCAGAAAATTTAGGGTTATACCTTATATCCAGACCCCTTAATAGGAACTTTATAGATAATTATGATTGATGACGATAAATCCAAATTTTCATTTCCTTTGTAAGTACAGGTATTTTGGAGATACTGAAAAGATTAGTTTCATGGATGGAAAGTGTTTGAGATTCTGACTAATAATTGTACCTCTGGAAATTTTCTTATTTCAAGAAACGTTTTGAAGTTTTGATGCTCCTGCCCCCTCTCCCTCCCTATATTTTCGAAGTGTTCAAAGCCCTTATTAAAATATTTAATTATATTACGGTCTGGTGACTTTATATGTTCTTGTCATGTTTTCCATAAATGTTTCTTAAAAATATAATTTAGTGGAAAGAAAATTACATAATAATACCTGTCTGTTCTGGCCTGGCCGTCTGGCCTTGTACCTGGCTGTCTACCTGGCCTTGTTCATTTCATAGAATCACTGCGAATTGGTGTTAGCCAGATTTCATAAAACAGTTCATATTTCATTAATATTTCATCCATTCCATTTCAGCTACTAGTATATGAGCCTTTGTGACAATGTGGGAACAATTATATTCATTCGTCCTTTGTCACCCATGTTGAAAAATTCTGAAAATGTTTCATTTCTAGAATATTATGATACTCCAACTCACTCTGTATTTTTCAGACTTTGGCACCATTCGCTATTTATCCTGATGTGGCAGCTGATGTTAAACACCAAGTTATGTTGCCTTCACCAACAATGGCATCCCCGGCCCCTGCTTATAGCACATCTGACTTGGATGCAGTGGATGCTGGCCTGCACATGTTGCACCTATACCAGTCACCGCCCCGGCACACTGCCCCAGCTGCAGGACCAGGTCTACATTCTACTGCTGCACCTCCCCCACCATACCCAGCCCTGCGTGGTGCAAGTAGCTCCACTCCTGATCTGGCTACCCAGACTGTGGGGGTCCAGACACTCATTACGCCAGCAGCAGCAGTAGCTGTAATGGGTGGGGGCCGTCCTGCCCTGCATGGCCCTCTTCATGTAAGGATCTTGGGGGTTATGAATGTGAGGATGTAGTATGTATCAAATTGCACCCAAAAGGAAGGGAACTTGTCTAATTAAAACTTACTCCTTATTTATTCTCTTAAAATATCCTTTTCGATTTAAAATGTTTATGTAACTCAGGTATTTATAGTTGTCAGTCATTAAATAAAAAAAAAAATTAATTTAAAGCAATAATTATGCTTTAAGAAATGGTACCCATAATTTTTAAATCCTCCAATCAATGAAATCCAATAAATCATATACACTCATTGTACAATCTACATGAACTTGAGCTGGTGCAGATAAAATATATCACCTACTTGATTTCACAAGCTCATAAACTGAAACAATAATTTTCTTATATTACAAATAGCAACAAGTTAATTAATAACATAACTTGGTGTATAATAGGTACAGGCTGATGTGTTTTTTACTACATCTCTCTTAACAGTGCTTCACCATACTTCCTTTCAAAATGTTTGCACTGGTATGTGACTACAAATTCTGAGTATTACCTGTGGTGCAGGTGAGCGGCTCCAGCCCTGATCTGGTGTCTTCACGGGGTAGTGGTGGTGGGGGGCACATGCCTCTAGGCCTGCCTCCTACACCTGCACCTCTCTCCCACAATGCAGCTGCACACCGCACGTACACTGACTTAGCTGCTGCTGCAGCTGCAGACACTCCACTCCTGCCTGTACCTGAGCCAATCTATGAGAATGTGCCTCTGCCCTGGACCACCTCTCCTATGTCAAATCCAGGTTTGCTGGTGCAACAGAGTGACCCAACAGAACCTTCTACATCTACCCCTTCCACTATTCCATCTGTTTCTACTGTGAGCTCCTCCCGCGTGAGTGGACATAATCTGCCTCATTCACACACCCGTCCTCTGGCTGAACACCATCAGCCTCCTCCATTGCACCAGCACCAGATACAACAGCAACTTCTGCAGCAACCACAACCTCCTTCACAACAACAGCAGCCACAGCTTCAACGCCCTACTACCACATCAACAACAGCGCAACCAACATCAACATCAGCAGCAGCAGCACCACCACCACCACCACCACAACAACAACAACAACAACAAAACAAAAACAACAACAACAACAGCAACAGCAGCAGCAGCAGCAGCAAGCAACAGCAGCAGCAGCAACAGCAGCAGCAGCAACAGCATATTATGGCATCAGCAATAACACAAGTTCATGGATCTCATGCAGGTGAGTGCTTCTTGTTTGCATTCTCATATTGCTTTATGATTTTCTTCTGTATAATGTGAATCAGTCTGCTTCACCTGATGTTGCATTCTATAACAGAGCAGGAAATGGCAGATAATTCATGCAGTGCAGCAGATGCTGGAGGGAAAGGCAAGGTTAAGAAGAAGTGGGTTCTGCTTGGTGGTAAAGGCAAAGGCAAAAGTAGCACATTAGGCAAAGAGAAGCCAGCTTCAACATCAGCAATTGCATCCTCTGCCAACTCTGGCTCTGACATTTCTAATCGGCAATTGCGCTGGAGCACTGGGTTGCCTCGCTTGCCACTGCCTCCAACTATTTCAAAAGAAGCAATGGTGAGTGGAAAGCTATTTTTATTAAGATGTAGGAGAAAAATAAATATTTATAAATTAATTAATTGTTTGATATAATTTCTGTTTAACACATTTTCCAAGTAAATTTTGTTTTCAATTGTGCACTAAATAATTACAGAATTAGGGGGATACAGTTTAATAGTACAATAGAGTCTAAAAGTCATTCATATTTTCATAAATTTTCTACTGAATGAAAATTGTATTAAAATTCAATATGATTCCACAATTGTTCTATGTTAATTCTGAAAATATTTAATCCACACCAAGAATAAAGTATAGATGAAATGCAATATGCTAATTTACTTGTGAAACTTAGAAGTCGATTGAAACTTAGATTGCAATGTTGAAATTACAACAAAGCAATGATGCAGAAGATTTAAACATTAAGGATTATTGTTGATTACGATTTCTGAATTGTTTCTATATTTTATATGCATGAATTCATGTTAGTTTTGATATTGTTGTTGTTAATGCTATTTTTCTCTTTCTTCCTCTTGTCTCTTTTTTCTTCCTCCTCTCCCTGCTCCCTCTTTTACCTCCTACATAGAGCAAAGAATTATATAGAGGGCTCATCAAGCTTGTTTTGAGTTACCTCCTTTGAATAGTTCCCCGTCTGCCGCTAGAATGCGCCAACGTCACAAAGTGTGAAGGGATGAACAAGACTGCCTGTTGGTGGTGGGCAGGGGGGGGGTAGGAAATACTGTGCAGTGGAGAGGGACATGAAGAGGGAGTGTTGGTGCTGGGCTGGAGCAGGGCCTCTTTTACAACGTTGTGAAGGAGGCCCTGGTTGGGCCCCGACTCAACTGGTCTCCCTACCTGCCAGGCCTCACAGACCCCAATTTCTGCGCTCATCTCGTGGATTGTGAACTTGAACAAAAATCTCATCATTCCCTCTATGAAGCTATGAATGGGTTTCCACTGTGATCGCCGCTCAGGACAACTGGCTCTGGCAAAGTATCTAGCCTGCTTTCCAAAGCCAAACAATTTTTCCTAAAATGTAAAGGAGGATTGTATCAGAAGTTGTTAAATATCAAAAATATATTTGTTCAAGCCAGTATCACTCCGGGGGGAGGGGCTCCTCATAGAGCTTACCCCCTTCAGATTATGTAATCGGCTAGAGATACCTTTCATCATAAAACCAGTTTTCACTCATTTTCTATAGAAATGAAAGTCGTTTAATAGGTCAATTGAAAATTGGTAAATAACAACAAATTAACATATAAAAATAATTTTATAATTCAGCACAAAGGAACAGTTTCTATAAGGAAACACACCATCACATCGGCTGCACAATATACCTCCCCGGAAGTTTCCTTATGTTGGTGAAAAAATATATTACATTGTTGCAAACCAAATCAATTAATTACATTTATTTTTTAATTAAAAGTATTGTGTGCACATGTTTTGAAATTCTGGGAGAAATTCTCAAAATAATCAGTGAACTAAAAAATAAATATTTGGCCAGTTTAGATGAATTTCAGGATTGTTTGTTCAAGACCTGTGCGCCTGCCATGCTACACCCATTAACTCACATATTTAATGCATCCTTATGCACCGGAACTTTTTCAGATATTTTCAAAACAGCTAAGATTAAGCCACTCTTCAAAAAAATGCAACAAAAATGAAATTCAAAATTATCGTCCAATTTCTCTTCTGTCAGTGTTTTCAAAAATATTAGACACTTTTTTACGAATGAATGGAAACCTTTCTCAGTAAATATGACGCACTTTCAGATTGCCAACTTGGAATTGGAATTTCAAAATCTACAGAAACAGCCCTATTTTCTTTTCTTAAGGTGTCGCCTCGTCATTGAATCAATATCAAGTACCTATTGGATTATTTTTAGATCTTTCAAAAGCAATTGATGTCATTGTTCATGACATTTTACTTTCAAAATTACCTTTCCTATCTAATAGATGAATCTGATTAATAAATGCTTGAACAACACAGGGCACATAACCACTATATGATAAATAATTTTATTTTTACAAATGTTGCAATGAATGAATTAGAGAAGTGCTTGCATGATTATAATAAATATGGTCACTGGATCATGTCATTTTGATTTTGGGGTGCAATTAATTGGTTCCGTGAAGGCGGTAGGTCCCGCGTGTTAGGGCAACACGCCATCATGTGCTCCCTAGCTGTGAATGCCGTAAAAAGATCTTGTAGCAGTAACAGTTTCAATAATTTGAAAATGCTGCCACAGGGTACTGGAGAGGTGAAATCGGTAGTGGGAGCAAATGGGCGAACTTATGACCTGTGCGGGCTCTACTTGCACACCCCTGTTTGTGGAACTAAAAATTCGATGGTGGCACCATCTCTGAATGGGACTCCATTTCTGGGTACCCTCTCCACTGCCTGCTGTGAGCCATATACCTCTTTAGTCTATGCCTCCTACGTATCATCTCCCTTTTCCTCTCTTCTTTTTCTTCTCTCTCTCCCCCTTGTCCTCTTCTTTTTCTTTTCTCCTCCCTCCACTTTTTTCCCCTCCCCCCCTCTTCTCTCCATTTTCCTTCTCTCATTTCTTTTCTCCCCTCCCCCCCCTTTCCTTTTTCTCCTTCTTTCTCTCTCCTTCTCTCTCGCTTTCCTATTTTTACAAATGAAAGAAAGTCATGGAAAACCAAAATACATACACCCCATATCACTTAAAGACATATTTTTGAGCTAATGCCAACTGACATATTTTGTTCTTTGTTTCTAAATTGGATTTCAGTGTCGAGTACTGGAAAGAAAATTGGCTGACAGCCAACTCTTCTTTGAATTTGAAAAGATTCCAAAGAAGAAACAAAATGCTGACTTCTCTACAGCTCTCCTGCCAGTCAATGAGAAGTTTAACAGGTTTGTCTTTATTTGGACTGTATATTTGCAAATATTATCAGGCAATTGTTGAAAAAATACATATAATAAAAAAGAAATAAAAGAAGTGTTGGAGATATTGAATATAATTGTCAGAAGTACATTAGAATGCAAACTAAATAGCAAAAGAAATCAAAACCAGATACATATGCCTCATTGCACATAACTCAAAGTTCTCGATTCTTAGCAGTATTTGTGAAAAATTGTAAGGACCGTAGTTTCATTATATATGTTTCGTACGTTTAACCCTTTGACTCTGTTTTTCCAATACTTATGTGGACTCTGCTTGGGGTTATTTTTTATCCCTATCATTGTACATAATAGTTTACAAGCATTTGATGCACAGATATTATTTGTATATATTAAGAAAGTGATGCTGTTTATTTGCTTTATTTACTATATTGCACTATGTAACAGAATAATGTTCTTTCCAGAAAAACGTAGCATATCCTCATTAACTGTACATACAGGCGTCTATCTTACCACTATGAGAATGTTTGAAACGGAGCTACCTAATCATAATAGACAATTACCCCCAAATTATCACTTAGAATGAGTATCGTAATACTACAAAATGAAAATGGACACGTTTTAAATTATTGTTGTTGTTGATGTAATGTAGATGTCAAATGTGGCTTTTCTGACCCCATCGCTTAAATATAAAATTCAAACAAAAAACAACAACTTAAAAGCTAAAACACATGTAAAACTGGACAAAAATAGCATATCTAATAGGAGAAGTTCATGTAAATAATTTTCAGAGTTTTGAAAACATTATTTGTCCTCTGGGGTCAGAAAAGACCCCAAACAGGGTCTCAAGGTTAAACAATGAATAGATTTATTTTATTTTGTTGGCAACAGTTTTAGTGGTTTATTATCCAAATCCTCCTGTTACAACTATGAATTTCTTTAAATTTAGCCATTTTCTATTGTGTAAATTTGTTCAGAAATTTACTACTAAAGCTCTGTTGTAAGTCTGGAGTAACACGTTTATTCCAGAAGTAACTACTCACAGCTTAAGCCCAAAGTAAGGGTCGGTTTCACCACCTTCGATTATGTGTTTAACTTCATTTATCTTGGAGTTTAATCGCGTTTAAAGTTCTCACGAGTTTCACCATGTGATTTAAACGCAATTATTGGAAGTTACACTCGCGTGGAGTTAAACGCCCGAGATCGGCCGTTTAAGCGCAGATAATTGCGATTATCAGCTATCCATCCTCGTTTTCATTATGGTCTCATTGTAGTATAATAAAATGTAAAGACTGTCAAATGCACAATGCTGAATGACAATGATCTTGAGCAAAACCTGATATTTGGAACATTCGTGGGACTAGATTTGATCGATAGTCGTGGTCATTTTGATGAAGGAAGGCCCATGGTGTTTGAGGTTATTTAAACGCTGTATAGTAGTACGGTAGTAGCAGGTTCATGTTTCTTGATCGATAGAATATAGTGTTAATTATTTGTTTGTCCATATTTCTGAAAATGTATTTCTATCATACAAGTATATCAACATATAGTACAAAAAATCAAAAAGCAATGTTATAAAAACAAGTCAATTTTATTTACACACATACATTAGAAACAATTACACTAAAATAACAATCAGAGTTTGAAAAAAAACTATTATAAACGGATGATACTTACAACAAATAACAATGGAGCTAAATACAGATGCTGATTGATAACCAGAAGTTATTATGGCTCTTCTATGGTGGTATCTCACAACACCCAAACCATGTCTAAAATTAGCAGTATTCAAAAGAAAAGGAAATTGACCAATCATGTACTTGTTGAAACTAAATATACTTTTGGTAACAGTCTATTCCAAAGGTGTATAAACAATGCTCAGTTCTGATTAACAAAAAAAATGAATCTATGGTGGTGATTATTGCAGAGAGTGTTAGCCAACTTATTGCTTGTATCACTCATAAATGTTGTTACTATGTTCATCTAGACATATATCAGAGCAGTAAATATGAAAAGCATAAATACAAATATAAAATAATCAAAAATATACAAAGAAAACTGAGAAAATATATAAGAACGTTAATAAAATGTACCTACATACATATACAAAAATAATACATACAAATCATGTATATATATACAAATTGCAATATACACAACAGGAATATTGTATTCTTGAGTGAAAAGATAATATGAAGTATAAACTAATACAACAGTTGTTACTAATCATGTAAAGAAAGAAAAGAAAAAACCCAAACCATTTCAAGTTGTGTTGGCAATATCAATTTTGTTACAATACCTTGAAATAAAAATATTGATGAGTGTGACAAGAAATAAGGTGGCTAACATTGCATGTAGTAACTATAATCATAGCTTCAATATTAATTTTTTGTTAACTGTGTCTGAACATTGTTTTATCTTTCATTGTAATTAGAGGTTTCACCTTTACAATTGTCTTTGTTAGCAGAAATATGTTACATAGTACATGCTTGGCTAGCTTCCTTTTCTTTTCAACATTCGGCTAATCGTAAATATGGTGAAGTGTGAGGTGATGTCACGACAATAGGCCACACACTACATCTGCTTACCAATTAACATGTGTATTTATCTCCATTGTATGTTGTTGTGTGGAAAGTATTCTCAATTTATTTTTTAAATTCAGAGTGTTAATTTTGAGTCACTTGAAATGTATAGTATATGCAAGTAAAATTATGTTTATGTATGTTTTTAATGCTTTCTGGTCTTATGAATCTACTATATCCCGCAAAGAAGCTTTCAAAAACAACTGGAAACAAATAATTAAAACTTGCGAAAGTCCCATGGAAAAGCTGCTTTCATTATTAGATTTATGATCAAGAACTGTTTTTAAAAACATTATTTCTCTGATGGGAGAAATGTTGACTGAGAAGAAGCAGCTAGAATTTCCTTCTTTTTTTTTTTCTTTCTTCAAAATAATACTTAACTAATTTCTTTGTACTTATCACAAACCCCTCTATTAATCTTTATAATCAAGTTGCTTTATCAAGAATTCGATCAAACCATTCTAAATTATCTCATAAATTTTTAATTGAAAAAGTTCCACAATCTACTTGTACCATCTGCACTAGAATTCTATCAATAGAGCACATCCTTCTGGAATGCCCCGTACACATCGAAGACAGAAAAAAATGTCTAGGAAATTAATATTTCAATGAAATTTTATCATCGCCAAGTTTCCAAGAAAAAGTGTTACAATTTTGTAAAACTATCGTTATTTTCTCAGAATTGTAATTGTATTACTGTACTAGTCGCTCATGACCTATGCAGTTTATGCAACTTAAAATAAAAATAATTTTAAAAAAATATTTGTTTTACAAAAAACATTTTATAGGAGTTCATAGGAGACATAAATAGAATTTTCACTTGTTGCAAATAAAAATTGGAAACTATTATTTTTAGTTCAAATATTAATATTAATTTATATTTAAATTATTATGTTAATTTTAATGTTTATATTAGCAAATGCTGATTTTTTTTCTTTTATACATTACAAATATAACTTAACAAAAAGTAATTCATTTGTTATTACATTACAATATATAATTTCTACAACTTATCAGCTGAGAGGACCATGCAGGTTAAAATATAACGTTACTAACACAAAACATGTTGAACACCCATGTTCATGAACACCTATATTCATCCATGCACGAAGTCTTTATGAACATGGTTTCTAACCTTTTTGCTCAGAATATTATACAATTTCGCGCTTGCAAAGAATATACGACAGAAAATTTTAGGCCCACATGCTCCGCTGCCAGTACCAACCTCAGGGTTTTAGCATGAAAACTCATTTAACTTAATCGAGTTTATATATTCAGCGGTGAAACAGATGCACATATAAACGCGATTATATTGCGAGTTTAATTTTAATCGCGTTTACTTTAAACACGATTAGCGAGATAGTTGAACAATTTTGGTGAAACCGGCCCTAAGTGAATAATTTTCTTTTAATTTTCGCAGAGTAACTGAAGAGTAACTACTTGGGCTTTGCTCCGCAAACAGTGCTTAGCAACATCTAAAAGTCCTGTGTTGATCTCTCAAATCGGATTTTCAATTGATAGTTACATTTATGTATCATTTGTACTGGGTATCATTATTGTGTATTAATAAATTAAATTATTAATAAATCAAATTATTAATAAATCATCTCAAAGACATGTGTTTGCATAATGTTTCGGTGTCCGACCTTTGCTATGAACAAGGAGGTTAGAATTATAAATATATATGGAGAAGACATTCTTCATTGATGAAAATGAAGCCAGCCCGTTACCATGTATTTTAGGCCATAGGACAATTTGCACAACTGCCTGACATTTGTTTCAGTGCCTCACGAAATGAAATATGATTGGAAAGATATAGTTTGTATAGAATATTTTATATTTATTCATATTTTGATATTTTGCTGAGGAACATGTTGCAAATATACTTATTTTGAATAAGTAGACGGAAATATGATTGCAATAAAGTAAAAGACCTGGAAAAAATAATACGGCCTCCCTTGAATTCATTAAGTTACAAGGCAAATAGTTTTTTAAAAAATTGCTTTTTTGTTGTCTGAAACTGAACTGAGTTTTCCTCATGAGCTTGAAGTCAACTATTTTTGAAATAGGATTGTACCTTTAATTTAATGTTATTGAGAAATTACAATAGCTAAAAAAGCAAGAGTAAGAAGTAAGAAGCCCTTACAACAACAAAAAAGAAAAAAGAAGAAGAGATGAAAAGAAAAAAGAAAAAACCAAAAAACATCTCCATTGAAACTAATGGAATTAAGTGAAATAGCAAGTATATTAGTCAACTGATGTTTAGCAACATATTCTAAATAATTTGATTTGCAAGGAAGCAAGTGAAACTAATGTCACATAAAATCGATAACATGAAAGGATTTGTTGTTAATCGTATACCGCATTGAAAAGAATAAGACTGTTGGAAACAGTTTTTTGCCTATTGAAAAATTCTGTAAAGAATTGGAAATGAAATGATGGAGTGAATGTAATTATAAGATTTAATTCCAAGTTTTTGAACAGGATTATTTATGATGTTTTTATAAAAAATCTAAGAAGAAGAAATTCTCAGACAAAAATAAAATGAACTGTTCTTTGATTGTAGTGATATGTCACCTACAAAATTGAAATCATGAGTGAGGCCAAAAACTTACATGCATATTAATCGTTGCAGTATTACTTAGGGACTACCCTTAAAGGAAATCTTCAACAAAAATCTTTCAAACATTACATTTGAGTAATATATGTAATGCAATATCAACATGATAGCAATATCATGTAGCAATATCAACATGAATTTCCCTGCCACATTAATAATTGTAAAAAATTCTATTAAAGACATGCCAGAGCAGCTTCAGAAAAATTGAGTGCTGTGCAGGATCGATGCTGGCTGAAGACAGAATTAAGTGGGACAAATAGAGAGTGCAAGCTAATCAAATTCAGGGAGGAGCAAGTTGCAAAGGTTCGTGAAGCTTTGTTGCCACAGATAGAAATGCAGTTAGTGTTCAGCTTAGTTTTTTTCAATGTGAGTAGGGTCAAAAATATACTTTAAAATCCTCTATCTAAAAACTGGTTTTCACACCAAATTTTAAAATAAAAACTCAATATTTGTGGAATATTATTGGGAAATAGTTGCTGTAACTTGCTACATGGAATTAAAAGAAAAAAACTGGCTCAAGTGTAACTCTCAACTCTCTTACACATGTGGTTTACAGGATTGTTCATTATGATCTTCTATAAAATTTAAGTCAAAAATATAATTATTTCCTGAGATGAAAGAAGGAGACATATTGAAGCATGTCAGAAAGAAACATACCATTCAAATCACCTCTAATCAACTTGCGCATAAGGATTAGATCAGAGGGCGTTGGGATCTAAGAGAAGGAAAGTCAAGCCTTGATGCAATTGGGCTTAATTGTATTCTATGAAAGTATCTTGTACCCCCATGCATCAAGCGGCAATCCTGAAAAATTTATGTTGCACTGTCTCTATACTCGAAATATGGTTGCCAAAAGAGGGAGCCTATTGAAATTTTCAGTTTGTCCTTATAATGTATTTTACTCTATCTCTATATTAGGAAAATCAATAATTGTGGAGAAGTTCTATTTAATTTTGAATTGAAATTATATAGAAGGAACACTTGAATTAATTTGACCTAATAATAAAGAGCAGTCTATCTTAACATTTATTATTTTACATAGAAATGTTAAGTCATTCAAGTCTGGATGATTTTTAATGTGGGGATGTTTAGCAATAAAAGAAATATGATATTGATGGTCAGTAAAAGGATCTTTATGTGCCAAGCGGGGTGCAGCAAGAATTTGTGTTGTATTGTTTCCAATTTCTGTTTATGATGTAAGCAAAAAGACAACCAAATTACCGATTGGTACATTAGTATTGGTTTAACAAGCATCAGATAGAAACATCTCAATATGTCAATCGAGCTGAAATCGAGGCAGGTTATTCTAATGAAGGCCAAAAGTTGGTTAACCTTATTTACAGTGAGATCTATATGATTAGAAAACGTAAGTTTAGAATCAAAATTGAATCCTAGATCCCTAATAGTAGTTACTATTTTTAAAGAAACAGAAATAATTATGTAATCATACTGGACAGGCGATTTAAACTGTGAGAACGGACATTAAATTTAAATCCTGCATTTACATTTTGCAGGATTTAAATTTAAGTCATTAGCATTAAGTCATTATTTATTATTATTAAAGCATAGGTCGTTAGCAAAGACTGACAACACTCTGCAACATCATGGCATCGTCCATTCCAACGACTGCTTTGAACAGTTTCAAGTCATTAGCAAAATTTACAAATTTAACATCATTAAGAATTAAATGAACATCATTAATAAAAAGAATAAACAGTGGACCCATGTGAGATCCATGAGGCACTCTGGACAGAACCATGAAATAATCCAAAGCACAATTCTTATATATCACAAATTGAACCTTAGTTATAAGATAATTTGTGAAACACAAGCGTAGGGGGCCAGATATACTGAATACTATTAATTTTTGTAAAAGTAGTCGATGGTGGACTGAATGGAAAGCTTTGCTGAAATCAGTACTGCCCACTTGATATATATTTTCTAAAGTTACATAGGTGTTGAGTGTAATAAGTAGGAAACGGATTTTCATGTAAATACTTATTTTTACAGGGACAAGATACCTGCATTCACTAATATTTTTTTTACACTTAACACGACATTCTGAACTAATTGGAACCATTTTTATTTTACATATTTTTACATATTTTGGTATAATTGCATTTTTTACATATTTTATCTATAGCTACATATTTTGTTACATTTTAATATATTTATAGGTCGAAAATGAACATTTCACTTGTGATGTTCAAAATATATGTTACTTGAAAACTAACTTAGTTACTGAAATACTTAAAAATACGCTATGCGCTTGTATTAACGCCGGACAATCGCTATTAATGGCCAAACTTATCTCCCCCCGCCCCACTGCTTCTTGGAAATAGCATAGTCGGGATCAACGATGAGCGGATGTAGTATGTGAAGCAGAAGGAACTTCAACCGCGTGCTTACTCGTGTTTCATAGACCCCATGCGTAACTCGATAAAAAAAAGTCAGATCATTATCTTATCCCTTTTCTGGAGTTGGGGTGGGAGTATGCTCCCTTTACCCCCCCTTCTATCACAGGCTACACGGTACTATTCACTTGAGCTCCGGCTCCTCGTAAACAACATTGTATATAATAGGAAAGTATTCTGTAGATGTAAAACTTTCATTCAGCCTCTCTGAATCCATGTAAAGTTCTGATCGGCAACGTACTCTGCTTGGAAAACGCTTGAAGTATGGAATTGTAAACATTATAACGAATGTATATTTCACATATTTCGGGCCTCGAACAGCAGGGTTGCATTTTAAACAGATCACCTGGTATAACACTGAAATTGAGTCTGCAAAAGGATCAATATCTGATCCCAATGAAGCACATAGATTATTTACATCCTCAGTTATTTTGTGTAAACTAAAGCCATAAACCTAACTAATATTAATATCATAATAATGTAATGTGCAGTAAAAATGCAATAAATATTGAGAAACTATGAATGATATCTGTTCAGATATAAATGGACAATCAAGACACTGTCTAATAAATTAACAAAACTATGATAGAGAGTAATTTTCTCCTGTGTTGTAGACAGTTTTAGTAATTGTAGTTGGTAGTTGTAAGTCAAATTTACAGAACAGGTATTGTTCATCAGTTCCTTTAGGTCGATACTCACCACAATCACAAAACTCGAGATATTTTAAAAATATGCTTATGTTGAATGGTGTTTGATTAGGGCAGCAATATTTCACCAATGTGGTGGTCAAGTGGTCTATTATTGATTGAATCTTATGCCAGATCTTTCTCCAGGTCATAAAATAAACCTTAAGTGCCCTTAAGTTAGGGGAGAAAAAATATTTATTCTTAATAATGGATTGCATTGTATTACAGTATTATAAAGGGTAGGGTAGAACTGACTATGCAGTTTTGAGCAGTTATAAATAACGAACCGGGTTTATAGAGAAAAAACGGAGATCGCCTTCCACAGTGGATTGCTGCTAAAGGCCACAATTTTTTGGATATGTTCCAAACATAATGACTATATAAAATGGTATGTAATACCAACTTCAAAAATAAAAACGTTTTTTTCTGTTTACCAGGATTTCTTTTCTATAACTTCTCAAAACTTTTTAGTCAGTTCTGCCTCATCTGTGTATTATAATGTTTCATAATTATGTGTAATGTAACATATATTATAATAATTGATTGCAGATATAAAGATGTACTGCCTTATGAAGAGAATCGTGTGCGCCTCACACCATTTCGAGATAACAAATTTGGATACATCAATGCTTCACACATAACTGTGAGTTTTCTTAGCACTTCAGTAAAGGACTTTCATGTACATAATTCTGCTAATGGGAAAGTCAAACTGCAAAGAAAATGTTTCCATGTCTGTGTTTAAGGTATTGACCCCCCCCCTCGCGCTCATTCTAGCCTTTTCTATCTATCTGCCTTTCTCTCTGTCATATTCATCTCAATGGTGTGGTGTGGGTATGTCTCTGGGTGTGAATGTGCGGGTACGCACATATGTGAGAGGGGGAGTGGGGAGACAGAGAGAGAAAGAGAGAGCAGTGGTGTTTTCTTTGGGTGTCTCAAGTTGTGTGTCAATGCCCAAGGAAATAAGACAAATAATTTTTTTCCTTTGAATTTATTTAGATTTTTTTTATTTATACGGCTTTCTGTGCGATAGGCGAATGCCTCCATCTTCAGTACGGATCGGGAGGCGGCAGCGCATGCACGCCACTTTCCCCCACTCAAGGACAAAGCATGCTAAGGTGTTAGATCTCTATTTAACAGCCTGCTGGAGAGTGAGCATCCGTGATCGTGATATTCTCCATTGCCGTCTTTAGCGATACTCATGAAATTAATGTTATGTTGGGAAAAGGATAGTGAAAAAGTGGAACAACAGTTTTAAAGAAATGCTTTCCTTCCCTATCTTATGAAGAAAAAAAAACAATTGAGAAATGAACGATCATGTCATAACCTGATAATTTCAGAATGTAATTTTTAAGACTAGAACCACAGAATGAGAAAAGCGTCGAGCTTGTCATTTTAAATACTTTAAAGTGTATTATTCCAATCTTTGCAATAGAAAATACAACATCCTCATTGTTGTTATTTTATGACTATCTTTCCCTCATTCTTCCAACATAATATAAAATAAATAAGGATTTTGTTTATATGATTTAATTTTACTCTAAATATGAGTAAGAGTAGTGTGGGGTGAACACTTTCCTTCACTGCTAATGCCCTTGGTCCATAGTGAGGAGATGCCACTGATTGGGAAGGAGGGAGGGAGGGATGGGTGGGTGGAACAGAAAGTAATAATGATTTTTTAAGAATATGATCTTTTAGCTTTGATAAACTCGTCTTTTTCAACTACAGATAGTTAATGAGAAATACAGTTTCAAACAATTTGTGATTATGATGTAGCAAAGCGAATTACAAGATCAGCCCTACAAGCAATTATAACACTTGTGGTCCAAATAAAATATGTATTTCTCATTTGTTTTAGATTCATATTTTTCATTGTCACAATTGACTACAAACATTTCCAATATAACATAAAAGACAATATACTGTAACTGTCATGTTCATGCTGATTGCTATTTCAATTTACGCTCTACTGTTCGAATTTGCATTCTCATTGGTGATCCCCACTCATACAATCAGTCTCGACCCACCCCTCATAACTTGTTTGATTTGCACTGATGTGGCTCGTGTGTTGCTCCCAAGTTCAGTGAAAGTGCAGAATGCTATGCAGGCCTGAGTTTCAAAAGGTTCCATAGACTACACACTATTTTTTCTTTTATTTTTTTATTGATTTATTTTTTCTTTTATTTATTAATATACCAAGCTTGTGGAATATACCCATTTATAGGCTTAAAAGGTACAGTAAAACCTCACTTTTACATTCCTGCAATTTATGTTTTCTTGGCATTTACAACATTTCTTGTTAGTCTTATTCATTTTCGTGTATTCACAATGTTATAAATACCCTGCTTTTATGTTAGTATAATTCCAATTTCCCTGCAATTAACAGCTCTGCATGCCACAACACTGTCTGGAAAGCACTTTGTGTCCTGTACATTGCGCACTGTCAATGCACTTTCCACTTTAAACAAGGCCATAACAGAAAGACCATTTTCATTTCATAATGTTACAGCAATTTTGTTTAAAAGGAAGAAAAAATTACCAACATGCTTTGCTAGAAGAATATAAGAGAGATAACCTCATGATCATTTATTTATTTTACAATTTATATCTTCACTCATTAATTTAGAATGAGAAAGTCTCATTGTAAAATAATGAGCTTCATTATTTTAGAATTTCTTCGCTTACAGCACTGCAGTTGTCATAGGAGTAGTGCAGCTGAGAATGTAGGAAATAATGCTTAAGTGACATGTTGCAGTCTAATTGATGATACTTTGCTGAAAGATTATGCACAATCGCAACATAGTTGTTGCACTTCAATTTTCCAAAAAGCCTTTCACAATATCTTCAAATGCTTTCCATGCAGCTTTTTCATTAAGAACTTGATCAAAGTTTGTATCGTTAAGAAAGTGACGAATCTGTGGGTCAAAGAAGATACCTTATTCAACCTAAGCATTACTAATCTGAGGAAATAGTCCTCTGAGATACCGTAGAATGGGGTAACATTGGACACACCAGCAATATTTTTTTAATGTCACTGAGAAAGTCCTATGATTTTCGTGGGTTTGAAAATGTGGATTGGTTTGGATTTGTCTTTGAAATAACATGAATATACATAATAAATTTAAAAAATGTTTTTACATTTTAATATTTAATAAATAAAAGTGTCCATTATGACCCCACTGTTACCCCAATGTTACTCCACTGGTAGGGGTAAATTCAGGCTCATAGAGCAGATCTTAGAAATGTCTGGGTTTGGCTGATCCAAGGTGTTTAGTGGATGCAACATACATTTAAATTTAAACAAATATTGATTTATTTACTTATTTTATTACAAAATCTAGCTAAATAGTTATTAATTCTTTGAGGATATATTCATTGAAGACAAAGTTGCCATTCTGGGTTGAAGGTGTCGATAAAACTGTTTTTACAAATTGATCTTTGGCAACTGTATCGTTATGTGGAAATGAAACTTAACACTGCCGACACAAGAAGAAAAAATGCTTTTATTAAAGTGCGTAGGGTTGTCAGTTTGTTTATATTGTTTTTAAATTTGTTTACAGACATTTTAATACAGCTTCGAAACAAAGCTTTGCCTCACATAGTATTAGTGAAGACGTGAACATTAATTTCGAGTTAAAATAGTTGTAGTAAAATAGATGTCAGCATTCCTCCAAGGAACCATGAAAGGACAATTCATTAAAAAATCATGGTTATTTGTGATTGTCGTCACTGTTTGCCTAGTCCCGTAGAGAAATTCAATTTAGTTTTTCTGAAACTTGTTTTGGCAGTTTAGGCACACAGCATTCTCGGAATCAATCCGCACGTGCGTACACGTTTTAGGCCCACTGTATTCATAGAAATTTCTCCCACGTTGTGACGCGCTATCATGCGTTTCTGATTGCAAACATCCGGAGTAACAACCAACTCTTGGAGCTAATCAAAGAATGAAACTGAGTTCGACAGACCATTTACATATCCCATATCCCACAATTGGTGCTTTTTTCAGTCCTGTGTAAGAAAATTGATTTTATGAAAATACCTTCTGCCCAGCAAATTAAACCCTTTAAGAAATATATAATTGACGTGTATAAATAAAAATATTAATAAACAGATTTTCCTTCAAAAATTCTACTTTAGCGATTGTGCAATACTTACAAATAATTAAGTGGAAAATCATAAGTAAATACCCAAAATTAGTAGAATCAATAATGATGAAAAAATGTTAACTTTAAATTTAGGTACCTATTTATTAAACAATTAAATTAAATATTAACATTTTAGTAACACCTCAGTTCTTAAAATTAAAAAAGAATGCTATTAAATTTACTGTAATACTATTAATTTTAATGCTAAAAATTATATTTATTCTACAATTATATTATTTTATTTTATTATTTTGAGACATAAGAAATTGTCATCTGTCTTAATGCACCTGTCACAATTACTGATGGAAAGGAAATGGGTTCACATTTAATGAAAAAATTAGGAAATATATTAGTATCAGAATAATAATAACAACAACAACAACAACAACAAAATAATAATAATAATAATAATAATAATAATAATAATAATGTTATTTAAATACGTACAATTTAGAAAATTTATCATATTTATTGTCTCAAAAGACTTTATTGATAATGATCAGTAAATCTGTAAAGGTTGACACATTCATTTGTGAGCGTTATAACTTTTCTTTGGTTTATCTCTTTGAACTAACAGAAATTTTCATTTTAACTAAAATCGTTATTTAATTATTAAATAACTTATTTTTATTCTCAGAAAGGATTGTGCAGGGTTATAACAATAAAGAAGTCATAACCATAATGTAAGAACAGCTGAAACATTGTGGTTCCTGCTAGCTAATAAGGCAAGAAGGGAAGCATTCCTTCAATATTTTAAAATGGAAACGAGTACTGCAGATTCATGCAAATATCTCCGGACCCTTCTTGAATTAGAAGATATTTGTGAAGAGGATTATATTAGTGGTCGTACAAATCCAAGAGAAAGATCTATACTAAGATCGTAACTACTGCCTCGGTCAGGCCAATGTGACAACTCATAGTTTGTCATTGTGTTTAATTTCAGACACTAAAACTATTTTAAAAAATGTCCCCAATAAATGTGTTCAAATTCATATAGATGCTATTTAAAAAAAAAAAAATTGTGTTGTTGGCAAATACTATAGAGGAATAAGTAAACCAATACTCTTATTATTACAACTTATTTATCCTCCAGAAATAAATAAAATTACCTTCAATAAGATCACAATATACTATAAGACTACAAATATGTGAAGTTGAGTGGATATTTGAATAAAATTTTGAAATTGCAACGTAAGTTATTTTTAATTCAATTTTTCTCAAAATTGGAAATAATACTGAGAAAACTTTCAATTGCCATCAACACTGTCAGCCTCCTTTGTTTTTGCCAAATTTTTCTTCCCTTAAAACTAAACATTTTTATGGTCCATTACAAATATTAAGACATGCACAGAATAAAATTCCTTGATTCATCTATGTGACAATGAAAGATTATGTAAAATAAAACAATAACAAAATAATAAAAAAACGACTTAAAACAACCTTCTAATAAGAGATTACAATTAATGTACCACGGAACACAACATTCGATGAAGGCAATTGATCAAATTATAATTAACAAAACTACTACTCGATATGAAGTTGAAACAAAAGATTTAGGATACAGTGACCACGATGCACAAATTCTTACCATTATAAGAAATGCGATCACTGACACAATAAATAATACACATATGACTAGATTGTTTACTAAAAGTAAAATTAAATTATTCATTGATTACTTGATGCAGGAGTCATGGGAAACGGATTATAATACTGCTGATACAAACGACAAATATAATTCTTTTTTTTTTTTTCAACTCTTTCATTTCATTTTAACACTTGCTTTCCTCTTCAAAAACGAAAATTAAATATTTCACGGAAAAGCAATTCTTGATAACACAAGGGATTAGGACATCTTGTAAAACAAGAATTCTTTCTTTCATTTCTAAACGTCATAACGTATCTCAAGATTTCCTTATCTACTTTAAAAAATACAAAACATTGTTACGAAAAGTCATAAGGCAGGCTAAAACCATGAAAAACGATCAGGATATTTTGAACTCAAATAATAAAACAAATGCAATGTGGAGTATAATAAAAAATACTACCAAATAAACTAGAACACCCGTAGAGAATGTTGTTTTAAAATATAACGATATAAATGTGAACGATCCGGAAACAGTGGCTAATCTCTTTAACCAATACTTTTCGAGAATTGCTGCCGATCTCACTAAGGGTCTTCAGGCACAAAATTCAAAAACAGACCGTTCACCCAAAATTTTAGACACAATATTCGTTTCCGAAACTTCTTCCTATGAAATTCTCAAAATAATCGGTAAACTAAAAAGTCAATATTCGTCCGGTTTAGATGAATTCCCGGATTCTTTGTTAAAGACTTGTGCGTATGCCATGATACACCCGTTAACTCACATATTTAATGCATCTTTATGCACTGGAACGTTTCCAGATATTTTCAAAACAGCTAAAATTAAGCCGCTCTTCAAAAAGGCAACAAAAATGAAATTCAAAATTATTGGCCCATTTCTCTCTATCAGTTTTTTCAAAAATATTAGAGAGACTTTTTTACGTACGAATGGAAACCTTTCTAACTAAACACGACGCGCTTTCAGATTGTCAACATGGATTTAGGAAATCAAAATCAACGGAAACAGCTATATTTTCTTTTCTTAAAGATGTCGCCTCATCATTGGATCAAAACGAGGCACCTATTGGATTATTTTAGATCTCTCAAAAGCTTTTGACGTCATTGATCATGACATTTTACTTTCCAAATTACCTTCATATGGAATCCGTGGTATTGCTCTAGATTGGTTATGTTCGTACCTTAAACAACGATCTCAGAGAGTTGAAATACCTTACTGGAATGATGGAATATTACGTACGCACCTTTCCGACTCTTTGCCCGTTGCATGTGGAGTTCCTCAAGGATCGATTTTAGGCCCTATTCTGTTCCTACTTTACGTAAACGATATGCCCTCGACGATTCGAAACGGAAGAACGGTTCTCTTTGCGGATGATACGAACATCCTTTGCAATAAAGAAACCGTAAATAGTACAATATCAGATGTTTCAAATTGGTTCCGAAATAACAAATTAATAGTAAACGAAAAGAAAACGGTTTTAATGCAGTTTTCCATTTCAAATAAACAATTCTGTGCTCCATTGAAAATGAACAGTGTATCATTGACTGATGTTAAGGCAACAAAATTTTTAGGTCTCTCAATTCAGTCAAACCTTCAATGGAACGTCCATTTAAATGAATTGAACACAAAATGAAGTTCATTATGCTACGCGCAGAATTCTTGCAAATTCAGTCAGCCTTCATACTGCTCGTTGTGTACTTCAGCATTGTTCATTCCGCCTGAGATATGGCATAATATTCTGGGAAATACATCTTATAGCTCCCAGACTTTTAGATTACAAAAACGAATTGTACGAATAATAACAAATCCCACCCACGTGATTCATGTAAGCCTCTCTTCATTAATCTAGAATTCTACCATTACCGTGTCTTTTTATTTACTAATCAGTGGTTTTGTAAGAAATGACTTACTCAAGGGCGGGAATATATTTTCAGAATATGCTGAAGTCTATTACTATAACACTCGACGTAGAAATCATATTCATCAGGTGACAGTATCAACAGCTCATTACAAAAAATTCACATACAGTACATGTACATTATTTTATAACACTTTGCCAGATGACATTAAACGATTAAATTCAATAGAAAAGTTTAAATCCCAAGTGAAATCGTTTCTGCTGCATAACTGTTTCTATACAATTAGAGACTATACGAGCATCACAAGAAAAGTAAGCTAATTTAACAATGATACATAATGCATTATTTACCATTTGGACTGTATAAATGAGTATAAACAACCTGTAACAACTATTGTACTACAGCTTTGGTCAATGACCCCCATCTCGATCAGGTTTTTCGTCCAGTTTCCCTGATCCATTGAGCAAATGAGATGGCCCCTTGTTTTGCTTCTGGACATAAATGTAACTTCATTATCTGTGCACGTCTTCTATAATTCAGTGGGAAATACAATTATTCAAATTATCGTTTCCATGTTGTCGCGGCAGGAAGTAATAAGAGCCAAAATTTACTGCTTATTTATCCTTGAAAATAGATTTTATTACATGGGAGTTTTTTCTCTCTTTCAAAATTCAAAATTTATTGCTTATTTATCCTTGAAAATAGATTTTATTACATGGGAGTTTTTTTTCTCCCTTTCAAAATTCAAAATTTATTGCTCCTTTCAAAATTCAAAATTTATTGCTTATTTATCCTTGAAAATAGATTTTACTACATGGGAGTTTTTGTTTTTTTTTTCTCCCTTTCAAAATTCAAAATTGAAGTAGTATATGACTTAGTGTAGGGATCACAGAATTTTGAAAATGTTCACACAATTCACTTTTCCCCATAGCACGTCATACGCAGTTTTTAACTTTTTTTTTTTTTTTACGTAAAATAAATAAATAACTGGAGATTATAAACGAATTTCGCGCTGTTTCCCGCTCGGCGGCCGCTAGCCAATCAGGGAAGCCCGGTGCCGAATACATGTGGAGTTTGCTTAAATGCCTCCCGGACCATTTAGTTTGGGGGCGGCCGGCATATGTCGCAATCTGCGCATACCCCGTACCATCTAGTTCGGAAAGACGCCGGCAGATGACGCAATATTCGTTACAATATTTTATTAAGAAATGAACACTAACAAACTTCAATAACTGATATGGATACCAGAAGATAGTACCCAAAAGTTCTATTATGAGATTATTTTGACCAAAAAAAGTAGAAAGAAAAAAACATTAAAAAATATTAATGTGATAAACTGCGACCACTGTGTGCCATGATTGCTATTTACATCAGTAATTTTTATTGTATATGAAGACAGATGACTTAGTATCAGATGTAGCAATGCCTACAACTTGACTATCAAGTTGCACCAATGAAAAAATTTGCAATAATCTTCAAAGAATAAACTTGGAAAGAATAATGAACATGTACATGATTATGTACATCAAGCCTTGAAGGGTGAAAGATTACAAATATTTATTTGTTAACAATTTTATTGACAGGTCCCCTGCATAGGATACTTCTGTGTATTTTTTATTTATTTACTAACTTTTTCTGAATATTAACTTGTTTATTAGATAAAATGGTAATTTTATCTTTATTTATATTCTGATGTTTTTAACATTAACTTTGAAATATTCTTATGCAGGGAAACCATATAATTCTAATTTTATATGACTTAGGAAACATAGTTGTGAGTAGCAGCTATTGAATTTGTTGTTTCAGGCGACAGTGGGCAGTCATCAACGCTTTTATATTGCTGCTCAAGGTCCATTGCCTCACACAGTGCAGAGCTTCTGGCAGATGGTGTGGGAGGCTGATGTTTACCTTGTTGTAATGCTGTGTGGTCTTCGTGATGATGCTTCTGCATCTTACTGCCCTATGAGCACGGACCGTGGTCTTGAGGTGGGAGAGGTAAGTCATCTTGAGGAAACAGTGTATGTGTAAAACGTTTTTTGGATTAGCTGTAATAGAATAGAGTATTTCTTTACATTCTAGCTGTCTCTTGGTTTTGTTTTGTGTTTTGTTTTGTTTTTGCTTGTTTTATAATTCTCTCACTCCTAAATTTTGTTTCTAGGTCTTAAAACATTGAACACAGATTAATGCTCTTTTAAAAGAAGTCTGTCATTGTAGACTTTATCATGCCATTGCCTTTAATCCCTACAACCAGGGACTTGGCACTCTTAGGGATACCTAAATAGTCACGCATAGGGACTATTTAGGGATACCTAAATAGTCACGCATCCGGGGACCTACAATGTCTTGAGCTGCTTAATGTCCGTGACTTAACGAAGCATGATTAAGTTCAGCTACTGACGCTGACTATGTTGCTGTTCTTTCATCATTAGAATTCTTGTATTCACTAAGGAACATGTATTTCAAAATGGCAACAGTATAAAGGGTACACTCCATAAAATCTATTTAAGGATTTCACAAAGGACATTTTCAGATGTATGATTTTGAATGTCCCTCAGTTTACAATTTTTACTATAAATGTGTATCTTTAAAACAATGTACATTGTTGAAAACAATGTACATTCTTTAAAATAATGTAGATTTTTTTACATTTGTTACGACAACTCACGACGCAACGCGTCTCCTAACCCCTTCTTGGGTGATGAGCGCTATCGGAGTAATCTCCGTTACTTTCTACATTAAATCTGGAGTAATCCTTCGTTACTGTAGATATTTCTGTCTGTCATGTCTCGTCGCGGTCTGTTGTCAAGAGGGCCGCCAGGTAGCATCTCCGCGTATGCGCCTCCTGCTACGCGCTCCTGCGCCACTACCCAGCGGCCAGAATTGGGAAGGATAGGTAGGGTTTAGGAGCACTTTACAGGGGTTGGTCTAACCCTTGTGAAGCAGCCAAACACGTTTTGTTGGAACAAATTTCACATAAGATTCGATGGGAATCAAACCCGGATCTCCTTGGTAAAAGGCGAGCGACTTTGCTCTGCGCCACGAGATGGCCTGAGATTTAGATTATTTAGATGGCCTTAGATGTAGATTATAAAGACCATCAGAGGAAAAAAGTACTGTGGCTACTGTAATAGTATGTCTCCTGAGCAAAATCTTTGGTAAGATGCAATAATAATTAAATAAAAAGGCAATAACTTGTTTTAAAGATGAAGGAGAAAATCAAATCAAACTACAATTATAAATACATTATATTTGCCACTCTAAGTAGAGTAGATAGTAAGTGCAGTAATGAAACTTTGAAAGGGAATAGACTTAAATCCTTTGAAAGGCATAGATGTATTCATATAGGTGTATAGTGGCATAGCTAACATTTCATATCAAATGTGGATTATATTTAAACAGAAAATTCCATTCTTCATCATTACCCTTCTTAATGGATACACCTTGCACTTTGCTTATGTAAAGGGAAGATTAGTGTGAGAAAGACAGAGAATACCTCTCACCGTGATTCCCCTGTGTGTTTTTATAGTGAAAAGTTCATACAGTGAAATTGGAATCATCCAAGCGCTCTAGGGTTTTGTGCTGAAGTTTCTTGAAAAAACTCATGTATAAATTTATTAACATGAACATTTTCAGTATGTTGTGATACTTGTTGCATGCAATGTTTGTCCTTTGTTTCAATTTTGTTAATTTGTTTAATTTTTGTGGTCTGTACCGATTTCAGTGAATGGTCATGTTCAGAACTATTTTTTCTTCTTCCTGAGGAATGTTGTGTATTTTTTATTGTTTGTTAAAATGCTTGACGTTTCTATTGTGTCTTTAATAAAGAAGTGAGTGACTCATTTTTACTTTCTCGTATTCATACTTATACATGGAATGATATACGTGGTAGAAAGAAAGTTATGTAATGCTGCGGAAAGTCAATTTCGAGATTTCAACAGAAATACATGTTTTGGGGTCCTCTGATACCGAGAAAGTGATTTTTTTTAAGCGTCCATCCATCCGTGTACACTACTAGCACCTAAACCATATGTACAATCTTTTCCAAATTGAAGAATCCCCTGTCCATATTGCTCTAGTTGAAGCTTTGAGATTTTGAAAAACATTCTTTAAAATTTGGGAACTTACTTTACATGAAGACCTGTGAACATTTTCAAAATTTTCTCAAAAACTGCTCCTAATTTTTTCTTTAAATTTCTTGTATGAATACAGTAAAACACAATTATAAATATGGCGTATGACCAATATTCAAGGTTAACTCTAAATTTTCGAAAATTGCCAAAATTTGAATTTTTCTCGAAGTCTTCTTACAACTACAAGATTGAAGATAGAGATTTTTCTTTAAAGAAATTTGTTGTCCATAAATAGTTCTTTCATAACAATCATGTCAATTTTTTAAACAATTTTTAGTATTTTTCTTGATTGTGTGTGCAATATTTGCAATTTTAAAAAATTACATAAACGGCTTCAAATTTTTTCTTGAAATTTTTGGTAGGGTTAGTGCCAAAAGAACCCTATACCATGACATAAACGCCATATTGCTCTATTCTTTTGTTTTTTCAAAAAATTTAATTTTTGAGACTTGTTTCTCACGTTGATAATATTTACATTAAAGACTATTTATTCACATTATTATATTTATGAGTACAAGTGCTTTAAATAATGTCAAATATAGTTTCTCGAAAACTCTACCGTTTTCTGTACAAATGAGCTCAAATTCCGCATTATCAGAAACACTTGAACGCCAGTTTCTCAAAAATGGCTTCAAAGTTTTTCTTCAAATTTTTTTAATAGTTAGTCACATGAAGTTTATTTTTTTGTATTTTTTTTCTCCAAAAATTACACAATTGTAACTTTCTTGAAATACCTCTGACTCCATTAATATGGACATTTTCGTCAATTTGTATACATTATTACAATTGTGAGTAGAAGAGCTTGAAATGATTTCAAATGAACTTTTTCGAAAACTCAATAGATTCCTGTGAAAAAGAGCTTCAAATTTCTCATTTACAGAGATGTTTAATCACCGTTTTCTTAAAAACCGCTTCAAATTTTTCAATGAAAGTTTCTATTTAGAGTGAGATTTTACTCGTCTTTAATATTCTTGAATTAATATTTTGGTTGTACTACTGGGAAAGCAAAAAGTTTAAAAAATGTCAAAAAATGTACTTTGGGCAATGATAATGTCAACTGGCCGGAGAATGGAGCAAAACCTTGAAGCCAGACCACATCAAGGAAATAAGAAAGATATGCTATGAGAAAGTCTGTGCCATTCTGTTGCACCTATAGTTATATAATCAGATCATCAAGCTTGTGGGATCATGTAAGTGATCCCGAAAGCATGTGAACTCATTGTCAGCTGTGTTTCATTGCAATGGGAACCCTTATCAGAACCAGCTGTATCCTGTGATTCGTGTAACAGAACATTCCATCAAATTGTACGGTAAGGTGCATAGGAAGATTCTCCTGCAACTGCTCAATTTGCTAATCAGATGAATTAATTTCTACAGTAGTTTAAACCCTCTAAAATTTGTGAAATATCTTAAAATTTTTGTAAATCAGAATTTGGGGAAAGTACTCTTTTACATTTTTCACCCCTGACTTTTCCTTTATCTCTTGCCAATTTTCAGCATCATCTGCAAATTTCAATAATGTCACTAGAGCCCACCTCTTTTCTCCAAGATGTGAAATGATATCCAGTAAGAAAGCAAAATGGGCCGTAATAAAAATTAAGACCTTTTACTTCTTTTGTTTCGAAAGAATCGAGAAATTTCTTTGCTAATCCAATTGATGATGCTTCATCCTTTAAGAGTGTCAAACACAGTACATATTCTTGAAAAATGGAAGAAGTACGGCTACTGAAATCCATATTCCCTGACTTAAGACAGGTGGCGGAGGCAGGGGCAGTTCTCAATTCTTGAAGAACATTTAAAAAATATTTTCATAGTCTTTGCGTTCAATTTGCTCACATCTGGAAATAAACATATCACTTTTTCTGCTACTCAGTGAAATGCATGAAGCATAGTTGGAAACAACACTTTCAAAGATTTTAGTGGTCTTTTTTTTACAAGGGCTGTATCAATTAAAAAAATACCACATTGTCATGTTAAATTTCATGGGACCTTATTAACTATAATGAATTTTTCAATAACTGTGCAATATTTGAGCTATTGGATTTTTTTGGACCTTCAACAGTGATCAAAAATGACTTCATTGAATGATTTTCTGGAAGAAAGTCAACAGGATCAATGATGACATTAGCTAGAAAATAATCTGTGGGATCTGTTGTCTCATAAATAGAACTCCAGCTCTTCATATTTTTATCATATCTTCTCACAATGTTGGTTTTGCAAAGATAGTGGAGAACAGAAATCAAGAGATTTTTACAGTGTGCTGAAAAGGAAAACAATAATTGACTGCTGTTGCTGACAGAGACATATTTTTTCTTGTTTTTTTCCTTTTGGGGTTTAACAGGAAGAAATGAATGAAATCTGCTCCTTGTGGCAGAAAGTGTGAAAATATTTCTCTCTTCAGTGTTTATGACAGTTTACTTTCAAAATAAACTTTTTTTTTTTAATTGTGCAAGGAAAAACACGAATTTATCACAAAATAAGCAGAATGAAATCACTATTGGAACCACAAATATTTAATTTGTTGAAATTTATTTTAAAAATTTAGCTAACTTGTAGAAAAAAAAGGTCATTTTGCCTAAGTTCAGGACTTTCTAATTAGAGGCTGTGAAATGAATGTATTCTGCTGTCCTCCAACTGCACACACCTGATATTACTCCAGGACGTTGATGTACTCCATCCATCAAAAGTTTCACGTTGATTGATTAGTGTACTTAAATTGGTTCATATAGATGCACAGAAAGACAATTGATTTGACGTGACATACATTTCAGAAATCGAATGAGAGTTGAAAAAATGTTTAAAAGTTGCAAATTGGAAAAGCAGATACAGACCCATCCAGTTTATTTGTGTGTATTGTTTGTGTTTGTGAGTAGAGGTGCTTCAAATAATTTTCAATAAAGTTTCTCGAATTCCCAATAGTTTTCTGCAGCAACAAATTCATCAAATTAAAATCCCTGCCTGGAATTCAAATCCGATTCCTTTTGACTTGAGGCGCTCAATCCGTACACGCCCCAACCAACCCGGCCATCCGGGTTGGATCGAAATCTTCGTTATAAATGAAAGTTCCGGTCAGATACAGGCCGAACATTTCTATATTAGTCAAGAGACAATTGTATTAGTTCTAGCGTTAGAAAGGCGAGATATTGAGAACATTTTGGGAAAAATTATAATAAATCTCTTTTGGGCGACAAACGAATGCAGCCGGTAAGAAAATAAGCTCTCACCGAAAAGCTAGTCCGGACTAAAGAGATTAGAAAACTAGTGCGAGAAAGCATGTGCCATTCTAAAGCACCACTAGTTTTTACTTTCTCGTATATGTACATATATATGGAGTGATGTACGTAGTATAAAGTTATGTAATGCTGCGCAAAAAAACGGCGGATTTCCGGCGGAAAAAAAATTCATTGCCGGGCTCTGGTGACGAAAAAGTGCATAAAACCAGTTACTAAGTTAAGAGAAAAAAATCCTCTAACACGTGGTGTAGCCAGAATCCCTGTTTTGTGTACCCTTGATGCCGAAAAAACAATTGGAAGCAAAACGTCAGTCCGTCCATCCGTCTGTGAACACTCCTAGCGCCTAAACCATTCGTACAACCTTCTCCAAATTGAAGAATCCACTGACTACTGACCACAATCCACTGATCCACTGACGGGGGGGGTCTCATATTTTACATTGTAAACACTGATTCTACATGAAATACAAAATTGCTATATCCAGTAATATTAACTTAATATAACATTTAGAGAATCAAGGGTCCAACTATTGTTATAGACGTATCTTTGTGACAATAGCAGAAATCAGTTTCAACTAAATCCATTGTATTTAAGAAAGTAGTATTTTAAATTTAAAATTTCCATCCCAGTGGGGTTTATCCTCAGTTCAAATTGTTTTTGGTAACTTCTCTTTTAACACTAGAAAGCCAGCAATGCTGTCCTATCTATCAAGACTGGGATCAGGAAAATGACAGCTTTAAAATATTCTTTAGTTTTTTGTTTTGTTTTGAAAAGACTGGGTAGTAATACAAGTCTTAAATTACTTAAAGAGTATATTTTGGATTTATAAAATGTATATTGATATATATCAGATTTACTTAATTACACTTGCCCACACAATAACTTCATTTGTATCACCATCTTTGGCAGAAAAAATTGTTCCGCATCCAAAAGGACTGTCATTTGACTCATTCTTGTAATAGATCATAATTGTAATTTTTTACATCAATTTACAGCGTCAGAGACATGTCCTAGGGTACATGTGTACCAAGGATGAATTTTCAACACACTATATAGCTGGATTGTATTAAGTCTCTGTCTAGAGGAGAATTTTATTTCTCATTTGTTCTGTTTGGTAGTTTTCTGTTGATTCACCTGTCAATACCATGTGAATGTCAGAGCACAATGTGCAATTATTTCTTCCTTGTTCTCTCCTTTCTTTTTATGGTCAATTTAGGAGACCGTTTGAGAACTTACAGCTCTTCCCTGTTTGGGTGGTGTGCCACTGAGTGAAGATACCTAGAAGGGAAAACCTACAAGAAGTCCTGTAGGTCAGTGCTGAACCCCATACTTCAGGAGGGAAAGAACACTGGCACAACACATACTACACTTATGGGACTAAGTAGTTGACGTTAGCATTATACGCATTGTATGCAAACTATGACTCGACTGACTTATTACTCAATAAAATAATAATAATAATAATAATTAATAATAATAATAATAATAATAATAATAATAATAATAATAAAACTATTAATTAAAAAAAATTATTTGAAACATATTCACAGGGCATCATCCAATAATACTTTTATTTAATATTTGCTTTGCTTTATTTTGTCAAAGAACAGTAAAATCTGTTAGTGATGTATGGAGGAAAAGTACAATTTGCACACTTTTTCTTCAGAATCTCTTCCCCCACCTTTTACCATCAATAAATGAATGATGAATAAATGTACCAACCAAGCAGTGTTAGCAATATTTGAAAACTAGACATTTTTGCTCCTGAGTTATAGAAGATTTATTTTTCGCATTGGTAAACAAACTACTGATTTAATTCTGAAGTATTCTAACAAAATAGTAACCCTTCCTATCAGCTCTACTCCTACCAGAACTATCAGAAGGGGAGAACAAAAGGCATAGTGAAGCTACATTTATTCTAGAAGCAAAACAAGGGGCTATCTCAGCATTTCCTCAATGGGTCAAGGGAAGTAGACGAAAATCTGATCATGGGAGGGTTCATTGACCTAGAAGCTCATGTACATTACTTGTTACTGGCATATTAAGTATTTTTAAAATCGTACAAGACAACTGTAAACTATTTTACATGATTGCTAAAATAAAGATTATTTTTCTTTTTGACACTCAGTCTCTAATTGTGTAGCAGTAATGCAGCAGAAAAGAATTGACTTTGAACTTAAACTTGTGCATTGATTTTGTCATCTGGCAATGTATTGTCAAATAATGTACATGTAATATAAGTGGATTTCTTGTTGCGCTATTGATACTGACACCTGAAGAATGTGATTTCTCCCAAGTTCACTGTAAAATGCACATGTACAACCTTAATCACCATGTTGACTATTGTAATATATATCAAAACACAAAATAAAAGTCTTCTATGGTTTCATTAAAATGAATAATGGAAGCCATCATAAAGCCAAACTAAATGAATTAATCACTAGGCATACCTATGAGTAACATTGTGCTTCTAGGTACACACAGAAGAGTTTTTGCCATGCAAGTTAAAAGTTCTCGTATCAAATTTCACATATACCAGATTATGTATGAAATAAAAAGTTATGTCTACAAATGTAAGGATTATTCTTTACTAACCACTGAACTAAAAAGCCCAAGTATATTCAGGGTTTTCATTTTTTCATAAATTTAAAAGCCCGAGTATATTTACGTTGTTAATATGAATAATAAAAAAATTGGAAATTTTTGGACTGCGTTTCGTTTCATAATTGGTAAGTTAAGGGGTTAAGTTAGTTATCTGAAAATAATCATGAGAGGTTCATAGAGAGGGTGAGTCAAAATTTCCATGCTAATTTGTAAATTTATGCCTTTTGTGTTGTAATATGAAGTAGCTAGAGCATATTGATGGTATGTAGAAAACAATTGGTCTCGAAAAAAACACAAAAATGTATTTTTGTAGAGTACGTGGGTTTGAGAAGAAAAATGTCAAGTCTTTTTCAAAATCCATTTGATTTCAATAGACTCTTTAACAATTCCTGGTAAGTTAGATGTTATTTGAATTTTTCTGTGAGGATGCTTTTGATCACCTTCCTTTAAAGTAACTCAAACAACTGTAAGAAATGTTTAAATAGATGGAATTTAAGTGTATAAATTAAAAAAGAACTAAACTGAACAGAGATGAATCAACTGAAGTTCATTAATGTGGAAATGAGTCATTCGTATTTCTTATGATGAGGTAATATCAGTTTTATATTGAAGAAGAAGAGACTTCTCGTGCTTCAGGTTCACTTCCTAATGAAGCCGTTTGCTCTGTCTGGCATAAAGATCAAATGACAACCATGAAAATCTGCCTTGTAAGCTGAGAATGGAATCCATCTGATTTTTAAAAATTGACATCAATAAATGTTTATTTCTCAGATGCTTATAATAATATTTTGTGCAGTTTCAGGTATGGCGTCAGTTCTCTCAAGAGACGGGTCACTGCATCACTACCAAGTTGCGAATGTATCATGTGAATTCACGGCGCATGCGAGGAGTTTGGCATCTGCAGTACACAGAATGGGGAGAGCAAGGCTGCCCTGTGAGCGTGGGACACTTCCTTGGTAAGTTGTTAGTTTTTGTATTAACTCTAAATTTAGAATTGTTTCAGTGGAGAAAAAATTAAAATTATTTCAAATCTATGACCCTTTCATTTTCTTCCTTTTATTTACTTTTTTGTGTGTTCATTTCTGCATATGTTGTATCTTCATACTTCTTATTCATGTGGTCACTAAATGCCATTACATAAAATATTGGAACTGAAGTCTTTTGTTTTTTTAAACGTTCTGTCCATTGAATTGTTATCCTAACTTAACGGCTTAGTTCAATTCAAAAAGCAATGCATTCCAGATTTTCCAATAAGAATTCACAACTTAACTCATTGAAGAAAAACATCAATCTGCTCAATAGTTCGTGTAAGAATCCTGTTTCATCCTATTTATTTTTGCCATAGGTTTTTTAGAAGAACTCAGTTCTGTGAGGCAGCATACTGTCAGCGAAATACCACCAGGCCATAACCGCAACCCACCAGTTCTTGTGCACTGTAGTGCTGGTGTGGGTCGCACAGGAGTGGCTATCCTGAGTGATCTGCTGCTCTTTACCCTTGACCATAACCAAGAGCTTGACATACCAAGAGTCACAACATTGCTTCGCCATCAACGCATGCTCATGGTTCAGACAGTGGCGCAATACCGTTTTGTTCACACTCTTCTCATCTACTACCTGAAGCATTCAAGGCTGATATGAGTTACTTATGAAAGAGAACGTTCACAAAGATGAAGTTTGTGATGCATAAATGTTTGTATGGGGTGTGATAGGAATATGCATTTCTAGTGGAAAACTATGAATTGGAAGCAAACACTGTGAGAATGAATGATGCAGATAACTTTTTATCTTCATGAACGTGTTTGATGTCCCAAGAAATTTTAAAATGGTGTCCTACTTAAGTTATGTAGATTTATAAAAGATTGTTTCATTGAATTGTGAGTTCCCAGGAAGTTGCTCAGTGAATAATATTGATGCATAAAATGTCAGCATAAGTAGTCAACCGAAGAAGTTGGAAAACTGCTACTTTTCTTTTTTCTTTTTCTGCAGAATATAATAAAAACTTAAGTGAAGAGATGTGCTTAAAAATATATAATGTATACATGTCAGAAAGAGTCGTTTAAAACATTTGTGATAATAATACTAAGTTTCAGTCACTTTAGGCAAATATTTGGTTATGAAAATGTAATGGAAATCCAGTGAATCCACTTTGTGTCTCAGCAAATTACTTTGAATAATGATGGATGAATTCTGCAACATTAATGGTTGTTCCACTAGATTATGCAAGGTAATGATTTGCATTTTAGCTCAAAATGTATCAAAAATGAGAATTGCACAATTATCATACTAATTTGAATGATCTTGACTGTCCGGGTGACGCCGCGTCGAAGGCAACACAGCCTTCGACGCGGCGTCACCCGGACAGCCAAGATCATTCATATGACTCCCGCTGTGGAAGCCTACGACTTCACTATCATACTAATTTTTCAAATTGAATATTCCAAGTGAAGAGATAGATTCCAAACTCATAGACAAAACAATTATCATTTGAATAATAAAATTAATTTGTGTTATAGTCTCTTTTTTGTAAATTTGTTTGGCATACTTTTCTTTTTTCTTTCCCTGAAACAACCTTTCAACTTGTCCATTTTATAAAATTGCCAGTTTTATGAAAGTACATTATAAAACCTGACTTAAAGGCTTCCTTTCAACAAATTATTTTGGAGTTTGCACAAACTTACACATGCACAGAAAAGCTTCTGGAGCAACAAAGCTGCTCTGTACGTGTGCACATTCGCTTAAACTCCTGAAACTGTTTGTCAAAAGGATACATATGAATTAGGTTTAAATATATAAATCCCTTACAAACCATTTACATTAATTGTCCTCAAGAACATTGTTTTTATTTCTATGTTTAGAATCATTCACTTCACTTGAAATCAATAATCAATTAGAAAACAATATCTGCTTAGTACTGGCCACTCAATTTGGGTTCTAATTTTAAAAGCTTTCAAGTTAGTTTTGACTAGAAAATGCTTTCTGCAAAATGGTGGCTTTTTGAAAATCTTTTGTGTGGTCTTGTCAATTTTAATATTTTTGTATCTGGAATTGTGTGTGTTACTTTCACTCAAGCATAAGTGAATTTGGATGCAACATGGGTTCAGTTTTCACTGAACTTTGCCATTTTTTATGTTTCGTGCCATTAGTATTGCTGCCCATTGGGCTGTAATAGCATTTACTGTTTGCTCAGGTAATTTGGTTTAATACAAACAGAGAAAAGGAGATGAAGTAATAGGAATGTTTTAACATAACAAAAAGATGTTATACTGGTCTGTACTGAAAAGAGAATGTATTTAAGGAAACAAACACCAATTTTGAGCACTCATCGAAAAAAGCCTGATAGGCCTTTCTCAGTTGTTTCCTTCCTCCTACAGAACCATAAATAATTCCTTAATGTTTGTGTACCTATTTTTAATTAACAGATATATTAGCATGCACCAGCAATTTTTTATGCTGTTTTCAAGCCGTGGAGAGAAATCAAAAAGAATATATTCAGTGAATTACTGTGTGGTGTGCCGCATAACAGATAAATGAAAATTACCACTTTTAGTTCATATTTTTTCATAGAGTCATCCATTCTTTCATTAACACTAATTCTAGTCCAAGATGTATTTTTACCATTGTTTATTGTAATTACCAATTTTTAATTCTCTCTCTATAGGGACGATTTGTAGCCATATTTTCCTGACTGAATATTTCAGGAAATCAATTTCATGAGTAACTTGGGTTAGTGTGTATTTGGTGAATACTATTGCCAAATAGTACTGAAATACTAGTGCTAAATCTGCTATGTTAACGAAGACATTGCCCACACATTGTAACAGCATAGTAGTGCTGAAATTTTCCGTCCATTTTGAATCTTGCCTTCCATGTACTGTGAATTAATGGTAACACTTTTTGTATAAAAGAACTGTATTTTATGAAAATCCATTGTTTAATAGTTTGTGAAAGATAAAATTTGCAAGCAGATGTCCTTACTGCATCTCTTTAACTACTTCGGTAACTTAAGTAATTATATGGGCAGGCAAAACTTGCATTGAATTTGATGTTTTGTACAACTGAACAGGACTTTTCACATTGCAGATAACATGGGAAGGTATGACTCAGATTAAGTTTGCTATACTATACTTCTAATGATTTTTCTCCTTTAGTAATGTTAAGGCAAACTTGTTGCCCCATTATCATAGGATAATCTGCAGAGCAGTCATATTGATAGAAAAACTTTGTTACATCATCATGCTGATGGTTACCAAAAGAAATTCATGTCTAGTTATTTGTGCTTTAAAACTGATATATTTTGAAATTATGTTATCACAATTTAATGGCAAATATATCAATGGCATTGTGATATGTTTTCTCCAATATTTTCTGCAAATTGATGGAAAAATTTAATACCAAGTTGGTGGCTGTTACGTATTTTCACAAAACTTGCAGATGTATATTTGATTTATTTTGTGTGTGTTGGAGGTTGTGAATTGATTATGGCTAGGACCAATAATGTAACTTGACATTATACATCTGACTGGCTTCTCACACTGAAAAATTACGTTTTATTTATTTCTGAAAATTTGTAGTAATTTTTAAAGAATGCTGTGTTAATAGGTTAGAGATGTTCGAAGAATTGTGGTGCTAGACATTTTTTAATTTTGTAGAAAGTTTTGAAAAGGTTTTATTACAAGAAATAATGTTCAGTTGGCTGTCGATGTATACAGTAATAACATGTTTTTGAATTTGTAATTTTAATGTCTATTTATTTATTTGTAACATTTGAAAATGAAATAATACCAATGAAACAAAGGAAAATATCCCAAAAGAATGCAGTTTTTCACTTCAAATTTGAGGAAATAAAGTAAATTGTTTATCAGGGGAGCATCTAGAAAGGGCACTTTGTGACCTTCCAGCAAAGTGTAAGTGAATTTGTGGCTTTTCTTTATATATACCATGGTTATATATATATATATATATATATATATATATATATATTTCCCCTCGCATTATTTGCGAGAATTTTTTCTATCAACTGGAGAATAACCCATTTCCAGCTGCATCCTTACAATTTGAAGAGAGGGATTACTGATTGTAGTGTTTCTGTGCATTGAGGCCTATAAGAACAAAACAGAGAGGTTGGCATAAATTTGGACTGCATTTGTTTTAACATATAATTTAATATGTTTAGAGATGGTTTTCTTGTGACCAGTTATTGTTCCATGTAATTGGGAGAGAAATGATTGCATTTCACTACAAGAATTCAGTTATCTTAGAAAAATGTTAATGTCTATGAAATTAAAAAATTACACTGATATCTAATTACGACTTAAACCTTATCTTAGTGATTGATCTAATGAGTTTACATTTAGATTGTGTGTACACATTTCTAATGAAATAATTATTGTTGCTATTTCAACTTCAATGTCTAAATTTTGCCATTAAAACCAAGTTAAATTCCAACAAAAGTTATTTTCTGTATAAAAAGACAAACCTACATATTTTATTAAGTTACTTTCTGTGAACAATCTGCACTCCCCACCTCTAGCCTCTCTGACCTGTTCTTCTAAGCTATATTGTGTATATGGAAGACTGCTCCCCTAGGAAAACAATATTTAGTTGCAGGAAGTCTGTGGGGAAAAAGTACAAAATGAAGCTGATTGAAACAGAACTGCCCAATTAGAATAGTATATTTTACTTATAAATGATGTACAAAGAAAGAACTCTATACAATAACTGTCACTCTGTTTTATAATACAATAGCAGTATTGTCTCTAACAAGTGCCTTTAATTTACTTAGCAAAATAAATGTTTATTTGTGAAAAAGTTTTGTGTCTGTGTGAAAATAAATGGAAATAAATAAATGGTGCTAACTGGATGCTGAAGGGGGGTAGTACGGTCGTGCACCTGATCCACCAGTGTAGAAATGCCCTGGTGGGTGGCTGGGAGGATGCCCAGGGGGATGACCTGCTGGTGGGAATGGAAGTGGGTATGAAGGATAAGAAGCTGATGACTGTGGTGGAGCAGTTGCTGTAGGCACATTTGTTGAAGGTACACTGGCCCCTGGTACTGGTGTGGTGTAGGGAAAAGTGGCTGGCAATGCTGGAGCGCTGTGACCATAAGTGGCACCATACTGGAATGCAGCATCTTCATTCTTGAGTTTGTCTCCAGCAAGACCCTCACTGCTGACTGCAGTTGGAAGTACAGGCTTGGGCTCAGTCTTGCTCACTTTCACAGGAATCGCTGCACAGATAGCCACAAGTTGCCTGCTCAACGTGGGCTTGGGAAAAAATGGGAGCTGACTAACACAGCAGAACTGCATTGGCATCTCATTTATTCAATGCAATACCATGGTTATACTGTAGACGATCACAATACTTACAAAGCAGGTAAGGTATGTTCTCATACAGGACATGTACCAATAAGATTAAGCAAAAATTGGAATAACAGTGACAAAAGACATGATGAGTGATAAATAAGTAAGATATCTTTAAAATATAAATAGCAAATGCCTGAAGACATTTGAAAGGATGGGAAAGAGCAAGGAACAGAACGTTTGGGCGATTAGCGCCAAGCAAGCGTACCAGATGCCACTGGTGAGTGATGAAGTACGCCTGGTGACACGGGTGGTTCTAAGTGAGGCTTCTTCGCCCCAGGTGATCGTGGCTGCAATGGAGGGGAGTCAGGAACATTCGCCGACTGTGGTTGTGAGTAGAGGTCAAGCACTTGATGACAAATGTCTGCAAAAGTACATTACGTTCTGCAGGCACCAGCAATGCATTCTCAACTAATTCTACAGCCTGGTATGGCATCAAGTACTTGTAATAGAATTTCCAAACTTACTTCAAGCTTAATAGCTTTAACATACTGATTACTGAAAAGACTGGAAGACAGAAATTATCAACAGAAACATCAAATGATAAACATTTGTAACAAACTGGGAAAAAATTTCAATGAATATTTAAGGCATTAAATGCCCTGCCTTTGTCAGACCATAGCTCGCTAGTATACGTAACAGCCTTTGCCGATCCTTACGGGAGCCAGCGAACGGATGAAGTTTCACATTAAGGCTACTGGATAGCTGGTTGCCGATCATTCGCGAGACCTTTGGGCAAATTTGGTCACTTACAGTGATATGAGGTATTGCAAACTCATGCTGATGATAATAAATACTAAAATTATATATCTGTGCAGTTTGCTTAAAAAAAATTGTAAAATGAATACTACAAATTAACCCTCAAATAGCATGCATGAAATCTATGGAAATTGCCTGGTTAGTTAGGCAGCAGTAATTCTTTTTGAGTATAAAATAATATTCTTAATTATTTCTGATATTTACCTGTATTTTCAGGTTTCTGTAGAGAACTATAATGCACATAATGTCTTAAACTTTTATAGACAACAAAAATGAAAAGCTAGATGGGGGAGGAAGAAAAAAAAAAAAGAAAAACACACACACACACAAAGGCTAGGTATGACTATCAGTTTTTATACCATCTATTTTTATATTTTCAAACTCTATTTATTATTTAAACTATATTACACACTCAAAAAGAACAAATTCAAAATAGAAGAAGTGTTTGTTGAAGAAAAAATGCATTGCAGTTCTAAAACAGATGATGAACGTTGATGTAAATATATACTGACTGCTATAAATAACACCCAGGAATGTCCACTCATCAAAA
Organism: Teleogryllus oceanicus; assembly: GCA_964035755.1. Taxonomy (NCBI): domain Eukaryota; kingdom Metazoa; phylum Arthropoda; class Insecta; order Orthoptera; family Gryllidae; genus Teleogryllus; species Teleogryllus oceanicus. Next base: position 9,924,628 of record CAXIVR010000006.1, on the reverse strand, counting down.
TGTACTCCACATCACTATTGCCCTGGTAAAAACATTTTCAACTAATAGAACCACAAAGTTACTTACAAAAAAGTGAAATTCATTTTAGCGCTCTAGTGAACATGCAAGAAAAAACTATCAGAGATTTTCATTAAGAGCAACTGAAGTACTATGTAGAAATTATTTCTAATTCTTTACGTAGGCCACTTCCAAAATCCATGTTTGATATATCATACACCAGAAATACAAATTAACAATCAGGCAACATCTTGTAATTGCCAATATTTGTGAGAAAATATATCACTGTTTGATTGCAGGGTGTTACATCAAACATTCAAAGCAGTCTTAGACAACCATTCCCAGTACTTGAGCCAGTGTGTTCTCATCAATGAACCCAAACGGAAATTGTTTGTGCTATTTCCGAGTGGGTTTTTGAGAATAAACTGAATTGTTAGGTAGTCAAGGTAAGAGTTATACATTTTATTAACGTTCCAAAACATGAAGAATGTGTGTTTATTATTCATTACACAAACATTTAGAATTATGTTTATTATGATTTATTTACTATGTGAAGATACTTAGCGTGGGTGGTTCCTGACGTGTTAAATAGATCTGACTCTTCTTAAATAACCCTGAAGGTTATCGGATCTAGAGTAATTTATTGCAAAAGCTGTACCATAACTTAACTTACAACAACTTAAGGATTAGTGTGAAAAGAAACTTTCAAAAATATATTAAGCCAGCTTTACAAAGAAGCAGATTCCTTGCATGTGGCGAATGCGCTGTACATTTAATAACCATCATTGACATAATTTGTGAATATTTTGTACCAATGATCATGGAGAACATTGGTACAAACATTGGATACATTGGATGTTGCTAATGAAGTATCAGAGAGACCTAAATACTTGAATTCAAAGCCTCTAAGTCAAAAAGTTATATTTGTAATGAGGATCTCCAAATATTTGCATGCAGCAGCCGATCAAGGGATGGTCAGCAAGCAGCACGCCTGTGGTGTGTAGAGGAACTTTTCACCATAACAAAAAGCAGGCTGAAGTGCTGAGGCCTATACACACACTAGCAGGCTATGGTCCGACTGTCACTAACTAACAACACACCTTCCAGCAGGTCCATTGATACATCTTCTAAAAACATGTCCCACCACCGCAGGTGCTCTGGTGTTCGACCAGACCAGTCCACCACTTCAAATTTGCTCAGCTTCCCAGACAGATACATGAGTGCCACAGCAATCACCTCTGGCTCCCACTGCAAGCTCAAGGTAGTGCAGAGGCTGTGCAATCCATTACATTCAACATTATACTACATACACATATCAAAATTAATATAGTAACCATTTGAACAAATAACTTAATGAAAGGGTATTCCAAACATTTCATTTTGTTCCTTAGCGATTTATAAAAATGAGGAATTTGTTCTTTCTTCTACAATTGAATTATTGTCAGGAAACATTTTTGGTGATTTTCCAGTTAATGGAAAAAGACATTACGTAGACATTTGAAATATTTTCTAGTTTAGAACATTTAGGCACTTATATCAAAATATTTAAGCCTTTGGATAGGCTCTCTAGAAGTGTATTCTATGTCAGCCTCACGAAGACGAACTACCAAAACTGTACAAAACAAATTATCACATTTGGGCAATTTAAGGTAAGTAAAAGTCTAGTTTAGATACAATTTCCATTGGAGGGGAGCCATCAGCTGCGATGGCTGGAACTCTGAGAAATGAAACATTCTTGAGAAGTGCCTCAATTGATTTGCTGGCAAAATACAAAAAACTAAAATAGTAAATATAGAATATAACACTGCCCAGAATGTGCTAGTAGGAAATGTCGAAATTCTTCATGAAAGGACAGAGAGGTCCAATAAACAAAAACCGTTTAATATGTCCAATTCTTTAACTCTGTCACAAAAATTATAATTTTGTGAATATTGAAATCTACAGCATATGAAATATTTCATACCAAAAGCAGAAACAATGAATCTGACAACTATTTACGTTAACTGATTTTGTTCTATTATCTTATCAGATGATCTCTTGGTGACACCATGAGACCAACATATCTTTTTCACACTTCATGCTGATTACAACTTTTTTGACAATTCTGTACGTGCATACAAAATGAACACACACACACACATGATATTTTAATTTTATTGTTCAAGACAGTAGCCTTAAATTTCCTCACACGATACAGGTCTTTTGCATTATACTTCTAACAGTTCACTAGACTAAATATTCAATTCTCTTGATACACAGTACATCAGTTTTGTGGCTGGTTCATTTTGTTCTAAAATAAAGGAAATAATTTCTTAGATTTTTAATCACCTGTCATTGACAAAGGTCCATGCCATCTGCAACATCTTTTGCAGCTTATTCTTATCACCTAAAGGCAAAAATAAAATATAGATAAGATATAGAAAGCTCTATAATCATTTTAATATATCTAAAAGTAATTATGGTAACTTCATTCTCATTAAAGTCCTTAAAGATGTTTGAAAATTGCAAAATATAAAAACCACCTTATTTTTTTTAGTCTCATTCTGCTATATAAATGCTTGAATATCACAATCTTAAACAAGATAAATTATGAAATAATATGTATTTTCATACCTTTTAAACATTTAGCATACTTGACAAGATAATTATAAGGGTGTTCTACTTGCAAATCAAACTTTATAGTTTGCAATAATATCCTTTCTAGAGTCATAACCTCTTCCTAAAACAAATAAATTATTTCACTTTGGGAAAAGAAGTAGAGTATTATAAAATCATTTAAATGTTTCCTTACTTTTGGATCAGCCCCAAATGTTTGAAACTTTTGATCTGATAACAAACTTCTTGCAATTTTTATAATATCTTTACATTTTTTTGGAGTTTCTTCCACCTTCCCAGCCAAAAACAAACAACAACATGCTGTTACCTGAAAAATTGTTTCCATATAAGCAAAAAATTTTACCAAAAGCTGAAAATAACGGAAGCAAAGAAATCATGAACGTATCAGCATAAAGTAAGGAAAACAGAGCATCATACTTTATGTAACATTTTATAGATTTTGATTGCTTAAAACCTATATAATTCAAAATTAATTTCAATAACAGTTCAATAATGAGAATCAAATAGGCAGAACTTACATAACGTGGGAACTGTCGAAATGAATGAAACATATAAAATCGATGGAAATAAACCACGCCTGTAGCCATAGTACTGTACCCAAGATCCATTTTTGACCCAGTGTTTATAATGAATCTGGCACCTTCTTTCCGATACCTTTGCTCAGTTTCATAATCAATTCCATCTTGGATTGAAGGAGTATTTCTCAAATCTTTTTTTTCATAATACCAGCACGGCATGATTCTGTGAATAACAACTATTAATAAGAATCCTTGTACCAAGGTCACACAATCAAATACATAGTTCTCTACAGGGACTCAGTAAACTCAAATGGATTTTAGCTTGTCATAATTTTCAGGTTAGGCTTGTTTCGAAATGACACCTCGTTCCAGTTCCGTAATTTACAATTAAGCATTGTTAAAATGAAAAATTCTTTTACTTTTAAGAAAACTAAAATATTTATGGCAATACTCACAGTTTACAAACTTCAACAATAAGCGGAAATCACCAATTTTATTCACACACAATCAACTTTACAATGGGATTTCGAAAATGCACATAAGGGACCACATATTTAAGTTTGAGAGACTTCACATCAATGACAGACCAGGTTGAACCTCCCCACGATTGATAAACTACGTTTCACGTTCTTCAGAACTGTTTAAACATTCTTCCCCATTTATTCGCGAGTCGAGTTAAATCGAGTTAAATTGCACCACCCGAAACAACACGAATCTGTCCGAATGATGAGAGACTACGTTTTCCATAATACTTCATTTTTAACTTCAAATAATATAAAATATTTAATTTCCATTATATTAAATAATCGAATTAAATTTTGTATTGTTTTTCTGGGTGGTTATATTAATATATTTACCGTAAATTAAACAGTTCAAGTATGATTTGATTATTCTTCGGGGATGTACTTGATACGAGATTTTCCTGTGCAGTCTGTGCCCAGTTCCTGTTCCTGCAGACGTTTTCTTTCCGAGGCGACTGGTTGTCGGCCATTGCATGTGGTGTTGACTTCGTTGGCGAATGGTGTAATACAACCAGGTAAAATGTTTGTAAAATAAGATTGTACTTGTGTAGACTTGTAATATGATCATTATTTAATTTCCTAACTCATTATTAATTGTATGCGTAAGAAAAGTAAAAATTAGTTTGTGCCAGCATGGTGCAATGTGCTTCCATGTGCACGTGGATTTTGCCCATATATAAGCTCCGTATTCTCCATAAATTTTAAATATTCTCTAACAATAATACACAAGTTCAGATTTGGGCAGTAAAGTTTACAGGCGCGTAATTACTAAGTGAGATGGAAGTAGGCTGTGTTTCGCAGTATCGATAGTTTTGCAGCACATTGGCATCTTTTGTGTCAATGCAGTTCGTCTATTCGATTTTTGATAAGATATCTTGCAGTATTGGAATTTAGTGCTGTGGAGAAACAAGATTTTGAGAAGAGTGAAAAACTTCCCAGGTAAGTCAACATTGACGAGAATATATATTATTAAATTTTAATTTAGTAATTAAATAACCTTTAATGAAGAAACTTTTAATGACTTGAGTTTAGTTGCCCAAATCTGAACTGTAGGTCATATATTTAATTAAAATTGTTATGATTTCAGGTCTTCAACATGCCGCAGAACGAATACATTGAGCGCAGCCGTAAATTGCATGGTTATAGACTAGATTATCATGAACGCAAACGTAAGAAAGAGGCCAGAGAGCCAAAGAAACGTGCTAAGATGGCACGCAAATTACGTGGATTGAAGGCAAAAATTTTCAGTAAGCAACGTAAGAATGAGAAGATACAGATCAAGAAGAAGATCCATATGCATGAACAAAGATTGACCAAGAAGAAAGAAAAAGAAGTATCAAAAGGAGCTGTTCCACCTTAGATCGAGATGTTCAGTCACGAGCAAAAATTCTGTCCAACATGATCAAGCAAAAGAGAAAAGAGAAAGCAGGCAAATGGGATGTTCCAATTCCCAAAGTGAAGGCTCAAGCAGATGCGGAAGTCTTCAGAGTAATACGTACTGGAAAGTCTCGGCGTAAAGCGTGGAAAAGAATGGTCACAAAGGTTACTTTTGTTGGGGAAGATTTCACTCGAAAGCCACCAAAGTTTGAAAGATTTATCAGACCAATGGCCCTTAGATTCAAGAAAGCGCATGTTACTCATCCTGAACTTAAAGCAACTTTCTGTTTACCTATTATTGGAGTCAAAAGAAACCCAAATTCCCATATGTACACAACATTAGGAGTAATAACGAAAGGCACTGTAATTGAAGTGAATATTAGTGAACTTGGTTTGGTTACTCAAGGAGGAAAGGTGGTTTGGGGTAAATATGCCCAGGTAACAAACAATCCTGAAAATGATGGATGTATCAATGCAGTTTTGCTTGTATAACAGGAGTGAAATTCATTTGGAAACTACCTGGTAATAGCATGTCAATAAAGAATTGTCAATGAAAAACATCTTTAAATTGAGTTAATTCCTTCTCTCTATTTCCATGTAATATTAGCAAGATTTGTCATCTTTTGATACTACTATTAAGTTTACTGCTTGTAAGTTTGCCAAAAGGCCCAAAGAATATTGAAAGGTGTTCGGATTTTAAAAATTTGATGCAACAATTTTTATTTCTGCACTTGTTTGCTGCATTGAAGATTTTCTTCTGAAAGATCTTTCTCAGAATTGTCAGTATTTACTAGTCTTGCATTGAGAAAATCTAAGATTGCTTTGTTGGTATTGTCAAACCTGGAGGTTGACATTGAGAGGAGATTGATTAAACTGGTATACTACACTTTTTACCAAAGTTTACACCAATTTCATTATCCAGTGAAAAGTGATAGTGATACTGCGGCAATAAGATGTTGTAAATGCGAAATGGTTGATGTTCAAAAACTGTTATCACTCTAGATTCCTTGGTTGATAATTTAACACTTAATCATTGTTTTTCATAAATTTCTTTTGATTTTAATGATATTACATGCGCAACAGGAATTTTAACTGAGGCTCGTGGAGTTAGTGGCAGTCATATTAACCTGTCCACAGTATTTTTGATAAACTTTTATTCATAAAGGAACAACAGGTTTATAATTTTCAACCATAGTAGATATTTTTAAAAATAATTTCTTTAGTGTTAAAAAAATACGCTAACAGTTACACCATCGTGGCTGCCAATATTATTTAGGTTACTTAGATTTAATATCTTATCTCATAATTAAGGAAGATTAGTTTTGATATTTCTAACTTGTTGAGATATTTTCAAATTTTTATGAAGCGAATAACATAAATAGCCTGACTTGTTTTTTGTAATTTTTAGGGGTAACCCTATAACCCAATAATTTCTTTAATGATTTTTTTCTGCTATTGACAATTAGGGTGTAGTTCAAAAAGCATTGTACCCCTAAGGGTTTTGCTACAGTTTCTTCCATGGTGGCCTTCTCTATTGAGGTAACTGAAACTAGTAGTACCCCAAGCCTAATACTGTACTCCATACCCTGTGCACCCCAAATCTGCCATATTTAGACAAACTTATGCTAGAATTTTTTTAATATGGATGTTTTTTCTTAATTTTACGCTGAGTAAGTTTGTTCCAAACTGTTTTCCTTGCATACAATTTCAACTTGCTAACGAGTGCCTATTCAGATTGTATTTTACGCTTTAAAGAATGATTTTTATCCTCATCAGACAGAACCTCGATAATATGGAAAGTTATGTTTAGTTTTGGTTAATACCCTCTAATTTTTATTCAAAATAGGCTAATTAATATTCTAAATGAATGAAGCCTTACTTTACGTAGTGAGACTCAGGCCACGAGGCCTGCTCTTCCGTCTGACCACGCAAATTTCGTTATGCTCCTTTCACCTACTAGGGGAGATGGAAGGTATTACTTGGGCCATGAAATGGGCAATTTGAATTTAGCTCAGAGGCTTCATTTAGGCTTCAGGATATTTTACGTGCAGTTAGTCTACTAACATGGGACAGCTGGCTTTGTTTTCTAATCACTGTCATTTCTGTTCCTGTACGATCTGATTTCAATGGTTATGCTATTCCGAAGTTGGAAATTTTAATTTAACTTGGGAGTGCTTGCAATAGATCTGAGATTCAAGCCATGGTAATTTTGTGTTCCTGAATTATTTCGATGCATTAGTCGTCTGAGATTTCATTTATTCCTTCATTGTACTTTTTGAGATCGCCTGGCCTTGTATTTTTATCCTTTGCTGAATCATTTCCCATGAGCATCTTAAAACTTGATTGCTACACTGCACAAAATCTGTCGTACATTAGGTGCAACGGAACCTGTGTGTTGTGAACTCCTGGCCTGAACGGTACATATGACATTATTTTCAGCCGCGTCTATGACAAGTGCCTATTGAGAAAATGTAATAATTGACTGTCACAATTTCTTACCAAAGAAAAAGATGTGCGGGAAAAGTCTTATTATAATTTTATTTAATAGGATCAGATGTTAACGATTTTTGCATGTACTTTGTCAATTCTTACCTTTCTCACCATACATCTTCAGACAAGAATTCTGCAGCATAAGATTCATTAACAAAAGCATTGGGAAACATGTACAAACCGAATAAAATGCATATTTCAGTAAACGGACATTCAGATAATTTGCAATCACAAAAAATTGCATCTATATCTGAGAGAGATATTGTGGGCACTGGCATGAGTCTTACCTATTGCAGGCACTCCCATGATAAAAAGAAATGGACATGAATGCTCACCGATGACAGGTTCCTCCCTGCCCTAAGTTCAGTTGACACATTGCAGGATGTCGGAAGGAGTTTGGTCTACGAAAAATAAAAATACGGAAAGAGGGATAAGATTTTCCTTTGAAACAGTACGTTATGAACTTACGAATTTGAGACTGGTAAGGAAAAGCTTGTTTTTGGTTTCTTATTTTTTGACCTTTATAAATTATTTATTTCATGTGGTTAAAACTGGTTATCAAATTTTTAAAAACTATAGAATACATATTTCCAACAAATATTTTTCCTATGTTGTATATGTACAAATATACTGAGTAATGCACATAGTAAAAGGAAAGTTATGTAATGTGGAAAATCAATGTGGAGATTTCAACAGAAATGTTTGAAGAGTTCTTTGATACTGAAGGTTGTTACATAAGCTATACGTAGGATTTTTTCAAAATGGATAATCTTTGGTCGATCTGGCCCAAGTCGAAGCTTAGTGGTTTTGAAAAATGTTCTTTAAAACTTTACATGAAGCCCGAGACATTTTCAAAATTTTCTCAAAAAGTGTTCAAAATATTTTCTTTAACCCATTGAGGACGGAATTTTTTTAATGGGCGATTTGTTTAAATTTAGTTTACAGATAACCTTTAAAAGGTAATAATCAATGAAATTTCTTTTTAAAATAGTTCCTTTAAATTTTATTGAGAAAGTGTGACCATATGGTAACGCTAATCCTTGAGAACAAATAATACACATTGTAAAAGAGATGAAAATTATTTCTTATGAAAAATTACAAAACATGTCCCTAATTTACATTTAGAACATTCAGTTCTACCAACACATGAACACACTTCTGTCAGGATGTCTGTCTCTTTTCTGATTCGGTACAGTTTGAATCAAATGATTTTGCTAATCATACCTGTTATCATCGGAAATTCTATAGTCAAACTTCTTATAGAAATTGTGTCCCGGGCAGAACCATGTGAGAGAACTGCATATTCAGTTAGGTAGTGACGTCAAGTGAAAATTCGGTATTGATTGCCCTAAAGATTTTTTGCATAATACCCATGCATTGTGCTTTGCAGTTTGTAAGAGCCAAGGGAAATTAGACCAATATTTTTTCCCCAACTTATGTTGATTTTGTAGGTGGAAGGGTCTTCATTCCATCCGTTCCTCTTTGACTCGACTGTTGGCATTATTTCTTTTTTTACGTAATTCAAGGCAATCATTCGGAAACCTGTTTTCTCTCTTTCTAGTTCCTCATCCCCTCTTCCTCATATGCATAAATAAATTGAAATAGGTGAATAGATTATCAAACTATCGTTTTTCATCTAACATTACAAACACTGCTGCTGGCTTGCCAAACGCATGATCATAGACAGTTCTGATTTACACTTCGAAATGACTTGATGTGAAATTATATGTACCTGAAGGCCTAGCGTAACAATATGGTCACACAAAATAAAAATTGTCCTTGCAGCCTGTTATGAAAGCTATTTTTATTTTTACATTAGTTATGTAATTTAATTATACTTTTAAACATATATCTTATTAAACAACCAATGAAAAAAATATAAAGCTATACTTGATCCAATATGCTGATATCTGAAGGTATGAATTTGTCAACAACCATCAGCATAACACTCAACAATCACACATCTGAGTTAATAGGACACATTGTTCAACATGTTTATTCAAGATATGACTAGTGATAAGAACTCAAACATTAATTACCTTCTTTTAACACTATTTATTTATTAAATAAACGGATGTGCAGTCCTTGTATACAAGATAAAAAGGTACATTGACATAGTGTGGAAATGTGTACAATAATAGTTTACAATCTCAATCAGTCATAATGGTTTTATACATACAATATATTATACACACACAATAGTTACTAATTTCAACAAAGACCAAATAAGTCTTATTCGTATTTTAGAAATAAATCTTTCAACGAATTTTCTATTCTAGAATAGGGTTCTTTAAATATATCCATTGTCAGCTGATTTCATAAGTTGCTCATTTGTGGCAATGGACCATTAGCCAAATAGGAAAAACTAGTATTTTGTCTCAAGATCTTGTTGACAGGGGGAACTTTGAAAGTAATGCCTTTCAGGAGTAATGGACAATCCAGATTGTTAGTAACCAATTTAATATCGAAAATTGAATCTCTGAAGTTTCTCAGGGATAAGAGAGATAGTATATTTAGTTGGTTCGCAGTTATACTGTAATCGTGATTAACTCATGGATCCGGCAAACGCATTTTCAGCAGTATGATTCTGAAAAACTTTTATTTTGTCTCAATCCTTGAACTTTCAATGCTAACGTGTGGAGACCACACAGTTGAGACAAATGTCAAGAAAGGTCTAACCAGTGACAGATATAGCGATTTCAAAACTTTCGTAAAGTTGAAGCCCAAGCAACTTCTCTTCACAAATCCTAATTTTTGTTGGGCTTTATGAATAATCATGTCAATATGCCACTTAAACATCAGTTTAGTCACATACAACACTAGAGTCCCTTATAGAAAATACTTCAGAGATTAACTCGTCCATTTTCGTATGTATATTCAATAAGAGTTCTAGAGTGAGAAAATGTGTTATATTTACATTTGAATGGATGTTTTTGTGTGATGTACCATTTCGAAAAGTCGTGCAATGCAGCTTGGAGACGGTCATCTGGTTTTTCGATTTTCTTATAAAAATTTAAGTCAAAGCAAATAATCGATATTCAACATCTTTCAGAACATATTTAATATCAATATAGATGAAGAGTAAGGGTCCTAATGAGGGACTTCTGAGAAGTTATTTCGTCCGATTCTACTTTTTTGTATCTCACAAACGCTGTCCTATTCTTCAAGTAGGAAGTAAACCATTGCAAGAGGGGTAAGACCGAAACATTTCAGTTTCTGTATAAGTAGATGATGGTTGATGGAATCAAAAGCTATACTGAAATAAGTGTATATACTGTCCATTTGGCATTTCTCACTTAAGGAATTATAAATAAAATCAGTATAGTGGACTAGATTGGTCTCTATTGATCGACCATGTATAAATGCAAATTGTCTATCAGATAAAAAAGCTACAATAAGATTTTTTATTTTATAAAAAATAATATTCTAATAATTTTGGCATTGAACTGATTATAGAAATTGGTCTATAATTTGAAATATCAGTTCTGTCCCCTGACTTATGAATAGGAATTATAAGTTTTCCATTGAATTGGAAAAATTCCTTCATTCAGGGATTTCTCAAATAAAATTTTTAGCATTGTGATATAATAAATTTAGTTTTTCGGTAGAGAGAGAGGAATACCATCCGGGCCAGGATCTATATCTATATCCAAACTTTTATATTTATATATATATATATATATATATATATATATATATATATATATATATATATCAGTGGTTGAGATATAAACATTGTTCAAATTGGGGTGACTTAGAACTGGTAATTCGACATTATCGATCAGGGTGGTCAACGAACCTGGAATCCTGGAAAACATGAAAATGAAACGGGAATATGATTTTAAAACCTGGATTTTTCGTAATTTTCAGATTTTTGTCCAACATTTAGCACAAATTCACATACGTCATCTTGTTCAATTAAGCGCAGAATTCAACTCGGTACATAACGGAATTTTTAAAGACAAAATTTTCAACGAACATGAGCTCTGCACTCTTGAACGTTCTATACGCTATCCGAGGTGAAATTTTTTTTTGAGAAGCAAATTGTTTAAAAAATTAAAATTGCCTATATTTACACAAAATTACGCGTAAACTACTCAAATTTTCGAAACATTGTACATGACCTTGTTTCAAAATCTAGCTTTAAGAAACATTCATTAAAGGGAAAGTCTCTTATCATTGTAATTGTAGGAAGACGCCCAAAAACATGTTAATTTTTGCAATTTTCGAAAAATCATAGTTTTCAAGGAATCTACGCCATTCTCATAAACGGCCTTTACGCTATACTTAATCAAAATTTAATCAAAAACATTGGAGTCGGTGGAGCCATTTCTTTGAAAATTTTGAAAATGGGCCAGGGGGTTCAAGTACCTCCCCCCCCAATTAAAATAACGGTTTCAAATTTAAGGGGGGCGACATCGCCAGATCGATTACGGAGTACAAATTTTGAAAAATCGGCTGAGCGGTTTAACCGCTAGCGTTGTTCACTGAACGGACGGACGTTTTGCCGTCAACAGAGTTTCCGGTGTCAAGGACCCGCAAAACATTGATTCTACACCGTGTGTTAAAAGATTTATTCCTAAATTTAGCAACTGGATTTATCCACTTCTTCGTTTCCAGGGCTCAGCAATAAGTGTTTCTCGGCCGAAAATTCGTCGCTTTCCATTCATATTACTTAACTTTGTTTTGTTGTGCGTAAGCGGTAGAAGGTAAGAACGTGTTGTAATGTGCGAAAAAGGGCCTGGAAAATTTGTATTAGAACTTGAATTCCAAACAGCCAGATCGCTGGCCATCCTGTCGATGTTAGATTGGGTGTAAAATGTTGAAAAGTACATTGCGAATGCGTTCACTAGGGTCTGTTCATCACACATTGTTTCGGGTCCAAGTCGCATTGTACACGGTAGTCCTTTCTTTGTCTTTTTTGAATTTACATATTGCCAAAAATGTTTCGGACTTGACGATATAAATTTTTGTAGATTCTCATTGTAACTACCGAAATCTTGGTTGGCAAGATTTTTACATTTACTTCTCAGGCAAACAAATTGAGAATAGTATGTAAAAGAATTGAATCTCTTAAGGAGCGTTTACACGAAGAGTTTTTCTCTCCTAACTTTCCGGAATTGGTGAAGAGACACGTGTAAACTCTCCGGAGGCATGATGTCATAGGAGATCTTCGAAGTTTCCCTTCCGTTTCTTTCATGCACCTGCCCTATATGGTGTTAATACCTCTACGAACAAATTTCAAATCTAAAATAAATTCCTTCCGAAAATTTACATGCTCCCTAGTTTATATCAATTTAACAAATTTACAGAGAATTTAAAATTCTTTCAAGGCGTTTATACTTAACGTCACAAACAGATTCTATAACAAATTATCAACTTAACCATTTTTCCAAATTTTACATTAGGTCTAAACTATTTTATGGAATACGATCTCGTTTTCCAATAGATATTTTTATTCCTCCATTAATTTAAACTTGTTTTATTTTATTAATCCCGAAAAATTGCAATACAATTGAACAGGTAGCAAATATATCTATTTTTTAATTCTCTTCCTGCAATTCCTCCATCAGTTTTATAAATACTCAGGTCTTCTCTGTAAAAAGAATCACCCACGCTTCTTTTTCTCCGCTTCTTCAAAATTATTAAAGCGGCACAGGCATCTGCAAGATTTGTCACATTATAACCTCAAACTGCTCATCAGCTGCTTATTCAACATGGCGGCGCCAAAGAACATCTAGAGACATTTGCTTCAGAAAGTGTAAACAGCAAGGAGATACTTTTCCGGAGAGATCTCTGGAACGGACAATTTTCAATGGTGACCGACCAAAAATAACACGATAAAAGGGTAGGTAATTGCAATAAAAGATGTAATAATTAAAAAATATTTTCGGTTTCAACGACTTGTAACTGCATTTAAAATGCATGCCAATACGACGCACACTGGTGCCTGAAAGTTATTGGCTGAAGTCGGAAGCGCAACAGGCCAACCATATTTCCACCAAGGATACTCCGGTTGAGTTTAATGCATAATCGACGTAACATCTATAAAATTTCGAGTTCATATGTCGCGTTTAAATCTGTGTTTAAACATAAGTGAAACTGTTTTCGTCACATTTAGGCGGGAATTTCAAATGTTTAAACTGAAAAAATTGATTTTAATTTTTTCACTACCGTCCACATTGTTTAAAAATCTGGAGAGGGGGGAAATTGAGACGGTACTCGAACGTTATCACATCGAAAATAATTTTTTCTATATGAATTTGGCGTCGAAATTCGTGGACAAGAATACCTTCAAATTGAACTAATTTCCCCATCTTTGCAACATTTTTTCAGCCGGATAGATGCCGAGGAAAAAATAAAACATGCAATACACGTTTCTCGATGTACCTTTGCAACGTTTTACCCTAAGTGGCTGATTTTTGTGAATACGTCATTTCGTATTCTTTCATACGAGCATCGCGATTATAGATTTGGATTGGTGGCACTTTTCAGTGCCTTATTTGACTATACCCTTTAAACCACATTTTTATATTTACATTATGGGCGTTTTTGTACATTATTGCATTTGTGAGAGGAAGTGCTTCAACTGATTTCTAATGAAGTTTCTCCGAAACTCGAGACTTTTGTGATATTGGGATCAAAAGAACGTGTTTACAGAAACGTTTTCTCTATCCGGTAATAATTATAAAACAACCTTGTTATATTCGCGGATCTCCGAGCGCTCTTCACTTCTCCATTCGATGGCGCCCCGTAAAATCTTCTCCATCGCAGAATCTTCTTACTTCATAAAGTTCTCCACCAAATGTTCTTTATAAAATTCAAATTCTATTATTACCCGTTACTTCCCTTTCTCGCGCCACGGATGGACGCCGATGCACGTACTGACTATTACCAATAGAATCCATTCGTCTCTTCCCACGTTTTATCCTAACATAAGAAACGATAGACTTTATTTTAATAAGTTATAGCATCGGATTTGGTTGTCAATCTGTGTGGCTTTCCTCGACCTTGTAAAATGTAAGGAGCCGACCCGCTCATTACCGCGTTGCTAGTGTGTGTCACTATTCTTCATAAAACCCAAAGCATCAGAGCTCGAATCATCCTCTTTTGTCTTAAGAAATACAATACTATTTCCGCCTCCGCCCGATCACTTCCACATCCTCTTCACTTGACCTTAGACGCCGGTAGTTTACTTGTCGCATAGTAATGCGAGACCCCCCCCCTCCCGCGATCGTCTATTGACATTCCTATATTATATTTCGTTTAAATGACATATTCATAAACGAAAGTGGTTCGTCATTTTGGTATATCGCGCGCGCGCGCACACGCGCACGCGCGCGCACACACACACACACACACACACACAGTGTGATTTGTTTCATTCTGGTAAAGGTTTAAAATTGCTAGTGGTCTGCAGAAAAGGGAATTTGCCATATTAATGGGTGAAATATTTCGCTTTAAAGCGATAAGGAGATGAAAGGGTGAACGTTATGTAGAGAACTCCAAAGTTGGGGAAATTATTTTATTGTGTTTTTAAGTTGACATAAATATTTTGTTTTCTTAAGTATACCTCTGGTGTAAGATTGGATTGATGCCACTCCATCAATGTACATAGCATTTTGTGGTTGCCACATTTTTTTGTATTTTGTTTACATAATGATTGAGGGAGATAAGAGGGCTGTTTAAATCCAGTATTAAAGATTGATGTGAAAGTGTACACATCGAAATGTGGAAGGGAAGTTAAGATGTTTTAAAGCATTAATAAAAATGGAAACTCTACAAGTAGAATGGTTGACTTGAGCATTTGACAAGATATTAGGACGAATTATATAAAAGTTTATTTAAAGCCCACGAGTGTGTATTAATAATTGGGTGTATACATTAGTAAAATTACTGTAATTCCTTCATTAACAACAGGAATAGTTTGATTTGTAAATGGAAATTCATAATTGCTACTGCTTTTTTAAGAAGTTAGTGCCTGAAGATAAGCGTAAATTACGTACTGCTTTGTGAGAAAAGCAATTATATGGTACAAGGTTGGTTTTTTGTTGCAGGAAGAATGCAGATATTTGTGAAAACCCTCACGGGTAAGACAATTACCCTCGAGGTGGAAGCATCGGATACCATTGAAAATGTGAAAGCAAAGATCCAAGATAAGGAAGGTATGCACTGTGGAACATCATTTTGAATGTTGAATTTTGGCTGTTTTCAAATAACTCTTATTATTTATAACTGAATCTAAAGAGTTCAGATTAGGATATTTTATGAACTAAATAAATGGTAAGATATTTTCTGTTAGTTTTGCAAAAGCCTAACCCTAAGTCATTTATTGATTAGACTGCACATCATAGTTGGGGCTAACATTTTATGCTCTTAAATTTTTTGTTTTTGCTTCGGTATGGGATGCAGTGTCCAGACTTCATAGCTTTCACTTTTCTATTGCATTATCTGTAGGTGTACACGAGTTATAGCTTGTCATGAAAAGCAATTTTCCTCACTCCATGAACTTCAGTTGCCCATGTCATCTGTGTTGAGGCCACCCTGGATCAATTCAATAAAAATCAAATCAAAAATATTTGACATTGCAAACATTCTTGTAGAAAAAAGATCCAACCCAAATCTATTAGCAAAGTACTAATAGTTCTGAATGGTATAACTTCAAACCTGTTTTAAGCCCAAATGAACTGCAAAATATTCTATGTTATTGAAATAAATGCTGTACTGTACTTCGTGGCAATTAAACATTTTTAATATTTCTTATTTATGTAATAGTTATTTTAAAGAACTTGCATTGTATGCCTTATAGTGCTTGTCTGAATGCATCGCAAAATAGCTGTTCTTAAGGGGTATGGTATTCCCTATCCACCTTGTGACATGGGGTCCACCTGTATAGGATCATGGAAGTCAATTGAAGAGTGATAAACTAATTTTTTTAAGTGTTTTCCGTTATTTTGTGTTAGTTAAATATGACTTGTTGTATTTCATGTGCTGAACAAGTTTATTTTTCATTAATAGTGATTTTGATGAAGCAATAGATACAGTGCATATATTATTTGTGTAAAAAGCCATGGGTTGTACGAGTTTCTTCGCTATTGCTTTGAGATGGTTTGTGGAGCTAAATTCGTTACAGTAATAAACATTTACACTTTAATGCATTAGGAATCCCTCCTGATCAGCAACGTCTTATCTTTGCGGGGAAGCAGTTGGAAGATGGACGGACATTGTCGGATTACAACATCCAAAAGGAATCGACCCTTCATCTTGTGTTGCGACTTCGTGGTGGTGCGAAGAAACGCAAGAAGAAGAACTATTCCACCCCGAAGAAGATCAAACACAAAAAGAAGAAGGTCAAGTTGGCAGTGCTAAAGTACTATAAGGTGGGTGTGATTTTCAAGAATTAGTATTTATTGATTTTCTTAACAAATACTGTTAACTTTATACTAGAACTTTGTCAAGACCTATACCCTTTGGGTTGAGGTTGTACCACCTAGAAACCTGTCAAGTCTTGGGGAAATGTTGGCCCTTGAAGCCAGATAGTTTTAATTTTACTTCCTGGCTAAAGGTTCCAGATTGTGAAGATGCAAGCCAGGAGATCTTGCTGTCTCGCCAAGTGATACTTATGAAAATGCAGAGTGTCTAGCGATTTAAAAAACCTGGAATACCTGGAAAGGTCAGGGAATTTAGAAAAACAAGGAATTGTCAGGGAATTCTATTTATAATCAGAAAACAAAATGTGGTGTTGTGTGAAAATTATAATTTGATACAAAATTTAAATTCAAATCTTGTGTTTTTAAATTGACTTTTAAATTTTAAACATGTTCAGTTTTTATTGCATTTTTAAATTTTGCGAGCAGAATTTGGAAGTGTGGTTCATCCGGTGGCGCTTTTGTGTTTCTATAGAATTACTGTGAAATTCTGAAAAACCTAAGATCTGTAACATAATTTTAATCTTTCAAAAGTCTTGTTTACGTCAGTTGAAATTGGTTGGATTTGTGAAAACTTGCTTGGGCTTCATCTCAACGATATGTTTTGAAATCACTGTATCTGTCACTGGTTAGACCTATCTTGACATTTGTCTCTGCTGTGTAGTCTCCACATGTTAGCATTGAAAGTACAAGGATTGAGACAATACAACACAAGTTTTCAAGAATCATAGCATGGAAAATGCGTTTGTCGGATCCATTTGTTAATCACGATTACAGTTTCATTGCGAACCAACTAAATATACCATCTCTCAGAACCCGGAGAAACTTCAGAGATTCAGTTTTCCTTATTATATTGGTTATAAACAATCTGGATTGTCCATTACTCCTGAAAGGTTAACATTAAAGTTCTCCCTGTCAACACAAGATCAGTAATGTTTGAGGCAAATATTATAATTTTTCCTATTTGCCTAACAGCAGGGTCAATGATCTGGCTTTTTGGAATTGAAGGTTGTTTTTTTTTCCCCGTCTGAAAATACAAATTTTCTAGGTTCTATTTTGCACATTACAACATTTTTACCTTCTACTGCTTATGCAGTAGAGAGAAAGTTCTTCAATATTGTGGGGAAAATCTGCGAATTTTGGCCGAGAAACTGGTATTGACGTAAGGAAAAAGTTGGTAAATCCAGTTGCAAAATTTAGAAAAGAAATCCTCTAACATGTGGTGTAGACTGAATCAGGTTGGTCCTCGATACCGATAACTCTGTTGATGGCAATACGTCCGTCTGTCCATTAGTGAACCTAAACCGTTCAGTCAAATTTCTTGAAAATACATATTTCTTAATTGATCTGGCGATGCCGCAGCCCCTTAAATTTGAAATTGATATTTTAATTCTGTTAGAGTGGGGGTGTTACTTTATAGGAAGCCTCTGGGAGGTTTTCAAAATTTTCAAAGAAATGGCTCCATCTTTTTTAATTTGTTTGGTTTAATAATGTTCTAAAAATGTAAGAAAAAATAGAAAACGTGAAATAATAATTTGTTATAATGTTCAAAAGTTTTAGGTGTTTTCCGTGCACAGTATGTTGACGATCAGATCTTAACATGGATTCAGAGAGACTGAAAAAATTCATCTACTGAAGCATTTATTTGTTAATTTCATCTGAAATAGAGAATACTTTTGTTGTATATAGAATGTTGTTTACAAGGAGCCAGCGCTTAAACAAATAGTACTACATAGTCTGTGATAGAAAGAAGGGGGGAAAGGTTTTTATATTGAGTTATGCATGGGATCCGTAAAAACACAAGTATGCACATGGGTGAAGTCCTTTGGCTTCACATACATCCACTCATCCTTCATCTAGACTATGCGGTTTTCAAGAAGCGGATGGGTGCGTGGGTAGGTAAGCTTGACAATTAATACGATAGTCCAGCGTTAATAAAAGTACATTGCGTGGTTTCATAAGTACTTCAGTAACAGACTTGTTTTTCAAGAAACCTATATTTCAAACTTGCACGTGAAATGTTCATTTTTGACTTATAAATATATTAAAAAGGAACGAAATGTGTAGCAATAGATAAAATGTGTAATTATACCGAAATATGTAAAATAAAATGGTTCCAATTCGTTTGGAAGGTCGTGTTAAGTTTAAAAAATATTAGTGACTGCAGCTATTTTGTCCCTGTAAAAATATGTATTGACATGAAAATCTGTTCCTTAGTAGATTTTAGTAGACTTCTATATTGCAGGAAATGCATGGTTACAAATTTCAACAAAAATAAGAAAGAAGGTTTTCGTAAGAGGTTTGGAACATGATCTTATGTTATACGATGGTATATCATCAGTACCAATGTCAGTTTCTTGGGCATTCTCTAAAGTTTGTGCAGTACAAAATAATCTTCAATATAGCTTTACCTAGGTTATCATGATAGTTTCTCTGAATTAGATAAAATAACAGACGAGTTAACGTACAACATAGAAAATTGTTTCAAAAAGTTACCAAAATTAACAAAAGAATCCAATGTTTTACTATTGTATGTCAAAAAATGGGATCCTACCAATTTAATATTTTTTGTGGTTAATATAATTTTGTGGCCTGAAACTTAAAAGGAGTCTGTTCTATTTCTCCATTGTATAATTTGCAACGCACGCTTCTAGGTTTTTTCAATATCTGCACTCTAAATTTTAATTAAAGATTTAATATTATTAAATTGTTCATCACCGATAACTGAAAAACTATTTAAGTTGCTCTCTCATTTTATTTTTTAGCTTTACTTTGTCAATTTAGTTGGTAAACCAATATACTTTTTTCCTTTTTCAAGACTAGAGTATTCTGACAAATAATTTGATATAACTCAAAATAAACTCTATAGCATAACTTGTCAATGTCTTTGTAATTATTTATTAACAGAATTTCTAAATCTGGCTGTTAATCTCTATTAATCAAGGCATAATCTGCCTTTCTACAATAAAGACCACTAAAAGTAGTACATGTATTAGTACAATCAGGAAGTTTAGAGATGGGGGGGGGGTATCTATCAAAAGCAAAAATTGGAGTGGTTACTGCAGAAACATTGCACATCAGCATGTGGTACATCAGTAAATTGATGAAGTTTATAATAATTTATAAGGTTTTGAAGAACTATGATTCTCCAATTCAAAGATGATTTGTGCTCAATATATGGCAGAATAATCAGGCTTATTAAAATTTCCAATGAGAATCAACCTATCTCCCCCACATTTCTCTCAATGACATGAGTTCATCAAATAAATTTTCTTAAGTAACAATGTCAAGCACTGGTGAAATATAAACCAAAATAAGAAAAAAAGTTGTTTTATAAACTGCAAAAGTAACTCCAACAATGTCAACAAATGGAACAGTGTTTCTAATTCCCAAATTGAATAAGAGTAAAAAACGTTCTTATTAATATATTATAAAAATGCCACCACCTCTTTTTCGTTGACGATCACAGCGTATATCATTAAAAAAAATCTGTATCAATAAATTCACAATGGTTTATGCGAAGATTCAGTAACAAGGATAAAATCCTGAATACTAAGGTCTTGAATGCACAAGGAATGTAGTTTATTAACAATACTCAAAATATTTTGGTAAAAACATAAGAATGCATTAAAAATTTACTGAGGCTTCAGGGCCTCTTCACTAATTTTGGGAGATTCTCTAATTACTGAACCTTCCAGTGGTGTTGATCTTGGTGTCATAGCAGCTAATTTGAGTTTCAACTGTTCGTATTGGTCTTTTGGAGTATGATCCTTGATTGCATTGTAGTTGACAATACATGAAATTTCACACTGTCCCTGTGGCAAGTCCAAAACTTCCCTCAGGAAAGAGGAGGCGTCCTCCTGGCAGGCAAGATATAAGTTTTACGGGCGGAATCTTTTGTGTATTTGAGACAAATTTTGCCCAAACAATGAGATTTTAGAGATACTAGTAACATCAATATCCCCGAGCAAAGTATAGACTGTCGTAATGTGCCTTAGACCCAGTAACAGTTCCAGCTTTGTCAGGAAGGCCAAACCCCTCAATATTACACTTCATGATCTTCAGTCTTGCTATCAAATGATAATCTTTCATTGACAATCTCAGCAGAATCCAATTTAATATCTACATCTAATGTTAATTTATTAATGGCTTCAAGAACTTTTGCAAGATCACTATCTTTACCAGCCAAGACTGATGTTATAGTACTGCATTTCAGACAATAATAGGGTTCTTTTTTAAATTTCCTCTTCCAGCAGTAGAAGGCAGGAATGCCAGAAACACCTCCCAGATTTACTTTCACCTGATTTTTACAATATGAACATGATTCAGTAGAAAACCTTCTGGTCTAAGCATGGGCCAGTATGCACTATAGCTCACAATTCAATGCAACACTCTGTGTCTTCTCATAACCTGCTCATATCTCAGAATTATATATTAATAACATTATCTCATAAATAAGTAGAAATATAAAGTTTTCTTAATATTAGCTGCCTTGAATCAAACAATTTTATATTATTGCAAACTAAGTGGATAGTAGCTGCATATAATTAGGGCCTGGATTTTAATGACCTAAAATTCAGCAAAATATGCAAGTATTTATGATCTAAAACCTATATAAATATGATCGTACAAAAGTAAAATACGGCTTTTTTAATTGTTGATTTTTAGGTATATTTGAATTATTAGAAGATAGTGATAATGTATGGTGTTGTCTTATTTTCCACGGTGTGTTGAAATATATTTAAAAGTTAATTGTTCATGTATGACTGTTCCAGGTTGATGAAAATGGTAAAATCCACCGGTTGCGCCGTGAGTGCACTTCTGAACAGTGTGGAGCAGGTGTTTTCATGGCTGCCATGGAGAACAGGCATTATTGTGGCAAATGTGGATACACTTTGGTCTTCAGCAAGCCAGATGATAAATGAAACGATGTAATTTCTTTGGTTTAAAAATCACAATAAAATCTTATATTACGAAATCAATTTTCTCTTTTCTTTGTGAATTGAGGTGATAAGTCAGAAGTTGGCTCACAAGATTAAAAAAATAATTTATGGTCACTTTCAATCTTTTATCTTCCATTTATTTTGTAAAAACATATTATTAACCCTTTTGATTTTCTGTAGATTTTCAAAAATTCTGGTAATTTTTCATAAACTTTTTTTATGGAGAGGGGGAAGTCATTGTTGTTACCAACACTAGCACTGAAATGTCTCTAGTATTTAATCACATTCCATATTCCATTCACCACAAGCACTGTACTACCAACCTTCCAAATAAAATCTTTAATATAATGATACATTGATTCTGATAACAATTTGACAGACCCACAGGCTTTCAGTACCAATTGTATTGCAGGAGACCCGATTAGCAATCTAGACTTAAGGCAAATCATTAGTAAACATGGATCCATGTAAGAGTCTACAGAATAATTCCAAGAAATGCATTTTGATCCAAAGAAATAGAGAAGACTGAAGAGGAACAGCAGAGAAAAAAGTGTCCAAACAGAAAACGGGTCCACAAGAAGAAACAAGGCCCTGGCTGTGATTGAGCTTTACATCTTGGTATGTCTATCCTCAAGTTTGATCACCACATGTATGATAAATGTACTATTTGTGTTATTTTACAACCTCAAAGAAGCAACCGACAATTACACACACATCAGCAGTCAAAAAATGCCATCAAACTTAAGAGCAAAAAGGTCCACTTAGATTTGCAAAAGTATAAATTTTTATAGTGTGAAAAGAGTGTCTAAAAGCCTTCTGTGACAAATTTGTGTTTTCACAAGAGTATCAACTGAAAGGGAATTTTGTTGTACGTACTGTAGAGAAGTTTCTGAAAACACATTTCCAGTGATGAAACTAATGAGTACCAAGGGTATTTGTTTTGTTGTTATTGGGGGGTGGTTGTTGCTTTTTTTTCTTCTCTCGCCTTATCCTATTTATCAACGCAACGCATCTCTTCGAGCGAGTCTCTTGTCTGGTTGAGTGCGGAGTAATCCTCCATTAATATCGGTCCTTCTGTATTCCAGAGGACACTGTATATTTGTCTCGTGTAGTCAATTGTCAAAGCGAACCGCCAGGTAGCATCTCCACGTACGTGCCTCTTACCTCACGTGCCTCTGCATCACTACCCAGCAGCCAGAATTGGGAAGAAATTAGGAAAGGGGTAGGATTTAGGTCACTTCACTGGGGTTGGACTAACCCTTGTGAAGCAGCCAAACTTGTATTGTTGGAACAAATTTCACATGAGATTCGACGGGATCGAACCTGGACCTCAGTGGTGAAAGGCTAGCGACTTCGCTATGCGCCACGAGCGAGCCTAGTAAATAAAATATGGTTCACCATACACACATCCGATAGGATAGGCAATGGTCTGCAATGTAAGGTGCTGGGGCGACGACAGCACATATTCTCACAGAGAATTATAAAATATAATACAATTCTGCAATTTCTGTCCATAAAAGCATCGCAAACACTTGTAAAGCTCATTACCAATTGTAGGACATGAAGTGTGAAAACAAATTCAACAATGCAAAACTGCATTTCATACATTGAGAAACAGTCACCTTACAATTAAGTTCGTAGAATTTGTCTCAATCTGTTGTTAGTTACCATTCTCATATTGCAGTCTTTTTAGAAAACTACTTATTGAAATACTATAGAAAAGGTTCAACAGCTTGTACTATTTGTTTTATCTGTAATGTTCATATTATAATACTGCAAATTGTTTCCAGCTAACTTTAAAAAGAGTCCCCGGGGATTCGAATATTAAATTATTAAAAATTAATAGGTTTCACTCAAACTATATTTGTAAGCATTCTTAGTTATACTTGAGGAAAGCATGCTAAGAAAAAAAATATTCCTTTGCATTACTTGCAATGGAACTGTGCCTTGTTCACACTGCCAATTCAGAAAATTTTCTCCAAAATTAAGGAAGACTCAAATTTTGAAAACCTACAAGAAATGTCAAAGATTTAATATAATTATATATAATATGCTGGGCGATCAGTATAAAATGCAACCCACACTTGGCAGAGCGAATGCATTGGCAACCATGTTTGCGTGAGTCAGATAGTGGCTGATGGTTTCAAGCAGGTAAACTGTCGGAAAGTATGTATAATATAGTATATTATAGTAATATAATATAGTATATTATAGTATACGCTTGATCACCTGAGGAGGAGAGCAGGTGACCGCAGAGTTCAAAGAGAAAGGCCTGCTTGTTTGGCGTCGAAAGGAAATTGAATTGTCAACGACAATTCCTTCGTATATTTCGTTACATTCGAATATTACTCGTACAAAAAAATATCAAATAAAAATTTCTCAATAATATTCCGGGAATCTGTTTTTCTGATAAACTTAGCAATGGAACACTTGCACGTTTATGTCCTCCTGACCTTCGCTCCGACTGACCCTCCGCCCTTGCGTCTCAGAAACCGCGTAGGATGAGCGGATGGTCAAGAAGCAGAAGTGTAAGCAATCACATGCTATCTTAGGTTACATTCAACCTACGCGCAACACAATATTAATCCGACAAACATTGTTTAGAATGTCCGTCTTATCGCGCTCCCTGCGCCTCACCTACATACCTCTCTGCCTCAGAAATGCGAAAATCGGAATCTCACTATTAGCTCTCCACTACAACTAGTCACTTATGCACCGGCTCTTCGTAAAATTACAGACTGTACTTTCAAGTATTTTACGTTTCATGTAGCAATCTAATTGAGTTGTGTGGACTGGTGCGAGACAATGCCAAAAATCGCAGCGACATCCAAAGAGTTAGTGGCTAGATACATCCGTGAGTTTCCTAATGAAACCTTCAGAAGTGACTCGAGTATATTGTACTGCGCATGCTGTGAGAAAAAGGTTTCAACCTCCCAACCGTTTCGTCTCGCAGCACATCGCTACAGCAAAACACAGAGAAAACAAAGAAAGAAAGTTGAAGCTTCAGCAAACATTTCTGACATCTTCACCTGATGTTCAATCAAGTAAGTCAGTTTTCTGTACCAATTTGTGTCGTGCATTGGTTAGAGCCGATATTCCCATTTACAAAGTCAGCGACCCCGACTTCAAGGGCTTCTTAAAAAAATACGCTAACAAACAAATTCCGGATGAAAGCACACTCAGAAAAACTTACATGAAAAGTATTTATTTGGAAATTCTGACTAAAATTCGGGAGGAAATAAAAACTAGTAAGGTCTGGGTTTCAATTGATAAAACTACTGACGTTGAAGGAAGATATATTGCAAATATTATTGTAGGAAAGATGTGCCCCGAATCTCCTTCGACATCATTTCTATTAAATTGTGAAGTTGTGGAAAAATGCAACCACGTTATAATTGCCAGGTTTTTCAATGACTCGATGAGTATGCTGTGGCCTAGTGGTATCATGCATGAAAACGCGTTGTTTTTAACAGATGCTGCTCATGGTGAAAGCGGGGAGTGCGTTAAAAGTGTTCTACCCAGTATACTCTCTGGTTCTACCTAAAGACGATTCATCTTACGTGCGTAGTACATGCTCTTCATCGAGTGGCAGAAACTGTTCGACATCAATTTCGTGATGTCGATACTTTGATATCGACTGTTAAAAAAGTATTTTGAAAGCACTAAGCAGAGTTAAAATGTTTAAAGACAGTTATCCTGAACTGAATTTGCCTCCACAGCCGGTAATTACAAGATGGGGCACGTGGTTAGAAGCAGCTAAATATTTTTGTGAAAACTTTGAGTAAATAAAAGATTTTCTTTTGAAGCTGGACCCCGAATCATCTGCGGCACTACAAAAAGCAAAATCTTTGATATATAATTCTAGTCTGAGATACAATTTGGCTTTCATTTCAGCAAATGCAGTTTTTTTAGTAAATGCTATCGCAAAGCTTGAGGCTCAGAACATGCCATTAGCTGCTAATATCGAAGTTATTAACAGTGCATTAGCAAAATTAAAAGTCATAACAGGTGAAAACACAGAAAAAATGAAAAAGAAAATACAAGATTCGTTGGAGAAAAATCCAGGTTGGAAAGACATGAAAATCATTGCCAACATTCTCGGCGGAGGAAAAGACACCTCAACACTGGAACTAGAACTGAACCCAAAGGATATATCGGCGTTCAAATATGCTCCAATTTCTTCTGTAGATGTGGAACGTTCCTCAGCCGCTACAAATCTATTTTGAAAGCTGATCGACGACATTTTCTCTTTGAAAACTTGAAAATGCATGTTGTATCTAACAATTTGAAACTAACTTCAATTTTTATTTTACATATTTTTAATTTTTTCCTACATATTTTTGAAAAAATAAATACATATATATGTACATATTTTGATCTTTTTATTACAATAAAATCCGTTCCCTATTAATAAATTATAAATGCAGGTTCACAGAACAAATGTTTGTTGTTATTATTATTGAATAAGGTTATTTTAAAAACAATTAACTAATTAAAATATAATAAAAATTAATTTCTCAATTTATTCTGATAATTAATCTGCATCGATAATTTGCACACCATATTTCAATCATTTTTAATGCAACTATCGCTATGGTTTCCTATGGTCTCTCAGTACCCCCGGAGACTTGTTCTGCTGGTTAATATATCCATCCAGATGCAGCCAAGCCTCATCACTAAAACACACTTTATCAAGTGCGTCAAGACCTTCGCTAACAATTTGCCGTAGCCAATTACAGTAATTCATGCAAGCAGCCCGATCGGGAATCTTAAGCTCTTGAGATGTCCGCTGTTTGAATACCCACATTTTCAGTTTTTTGTGGCACAATGTGCACTTCTGTATGAGAGATTACATTGCTCTTGGGAGCTTCTTCCTTAAACATTATTTCGGGGAAGTTGAAAGAACATTCCGAACTTCCTGTAGTTTTTGCTGCACAAGCACTGTTTTGGTGACAACAAATGTGCTCCAGAAATGTGCAGATGTTTTATGCTTGCTGTTTTAAATTGCATTAAAATTATTAATTCCAGATCCACAGAACAAATTATTATTGTCATTAATAATAATTATTTTTATTGAAAAATTAGTTTTAAAATAAAAGTAGTTTTGAAAGAGCGGGTTCAGTAGTCAGTGACTAATAATCACTGGTGAAATTATCAGTAAAAGATAATCGATACATCACAGCCTTGCCATTTATCCCTATTATTTAACCTAAACAAAAAAGGTTTTGTAATTCTCTGCAACAAAAATAATAAAGGTAATTGGGTAATCGATAGAGGAGAAAAGGAAATTATGAATTTTACATTGGTGTCGGAAACAGACAAAAAATGTTCAAAATGCCCTCCATTTGCTAACAAACAAGCATTAAGTCGCTTGACTACATTTACTGCAACCCGATGTAAAGTTTGTTTATCGATCCTGCAAATCGCTTCTTCGGTGTTTCCTTGAAGCTCTTCGAGATTAGCACGTTTGTTTGCATAAACTTTACTTCTGAGGCATCCCCGACGATAAAAATCGGGTAGTGACATCAGGCGAACGAGGTCACAAAACTCGAGAAATTATTCTGTTCCCAAAAAACTCTTTCAGAAATTGCATTGTCGATGTATGTGATGCCCCATCCTGCTGAAACAAACAATTTCTCTCATCCTTTTCTAGAAGGGATACAAAATTTCTCAGTATATTCTGATGTGTATCCGCCGTCACCGTTTCTTTGAAAATCAACGGACCAATTATTCTGCGACGAGAAACTCACACAATACCCCAATTTTTTTAATGTAGTGGTCTCTACTGTTTCCTGTGATCTCTCAGTACCTCAGAGTCTATTGTTTTGCTGGTTAACATATCCATCAAGATGAAACCAAGCCTCATCACTAAAAAATACGTTATCAAGTGCCTCAAGACATCCGCTAACGAATTGACGTAGCCAATTACAATAATTCATGCTAGTAGCCCGATCAGGAATCTTAAGCTCCTGAGACTCTACAGAGTCCCACGCATTTTCAATTTTGTACTGGCACAGTGCGCACTTCCATAAGAAAGATTACATTGCTGCTGAAATTTCCTTAATCATTATTTCGGGGAAGTTAAAAGAACATCCCGAACTTTAGTTTCCGCCTGCGTGGGCACTAATTCGGCGACTGTTTCCGATTAAACACGCCTCCTGCTTCACGATACTTCACTAACCGAAATATGGTACTCTTGTTCGGAATAGACTCGGTTGAAAATTTTTCTCTAAAACCTGTCCGGCAATCTTTGAAAGATTGCGTTCGGAAATACTCCACCACAAAACTGCGTTGCTCTACGCCGAGGCGCATCGTAAGTTAACCGTGAAAGAAGGAAACAAGAATGAAGACGGCCTGTTTTGTTTTGAGCAGGTATGATGCACACCACAGGAAGGGGGTGAGAAACGAACGGGGTGGTGGTGAGCATATATACTCTTTGAGGAAGGAGATATACTCTTTGGTGGTGAGTGGAGTGTCGCTGAAATGCAGTCGAAGGAGCGGTTCCAGAAGCAGTGTTGCAAAACTTTCACTTTTCTCTCCACCTTGAACAGCAGGGTTTCGTTTTATACTGATCACTCGGCATTATATTTTATATGTATGTATGTGTGTGTGTGTGTGTATATATATATATATATATATATATATATATTATAACACGCCCACCTACTACTTTCCAGCCGGTGGCGATGAAGTGTGAAACTATGAATGCTCGTGAAGCGAGCTTTGAATTCTCAGGAAGCAGGATCTTTCGGGTATGAGAAAGGTCTGAACCCTTGACACAATGAATTATGTAAAAATTCTGGCAAAATGAGCATATATTCATTAAAAACAAATTATACAGTGGCACAAATATACAATAAAGTATGCACTTTGCGTAGATGATCACTGCAAAGAAAACAGAAACAAAAAGAACAGAAAGAACACAACCACAAAAGAATGTATAGGCGTCACCTTGACTGCCTGAATACTTCAATAAGCACTATTCACAATACTTTTGCTTCTACCTCTTTCTCAATTATTTCGTGTACCTCATTTAGCTTTTGTTAATCTTAAGTTTTCTCCGTGCACGGCCCTTTAAGTGATTCTCTACAATTATTCTATTATAGACTTCACAGAGGTCAGCCTTAAGCTGCGCATTTATTACAAGAGAATTCTAAAATACAAAAAATCAAAAATTTACATTACATGAAAAATTATAATTTACTTTAGAAAAGTTGTACAAGGTATGGCATTCAAACGAATTTACTGGTGCGTACAGCGAATGAAATCTAAACTGCCGCTCATACGTTCGAAATATTTCTCCCAGTAATTACTTGGAACTTTCACCTATTTTAGGACGCTTCGCCTGGTATTTAAAGCTGCACGGTTTCCCAACATTGCCGTATAGAAGTTGCCAGCTCTTTACCTCCACATTTCCTTCCCGCTCGCCGTCAGTTAACCTTGGGGTGTTCGGTCGCTCGCAGTCCTCGCCACGTCACTTGACTGGTTCGATGTCCCGCGGTTACACCACTTCCTTCGCTCGATCTCAGAATGCCGCCACACGTCCAAATTCCAAACCTTTCTCTCGATCTCGGGCTCGTACCATCCACGTATGTGGTCCAAGTCCTTCTCGCCTACGCTTGAGTCTTCACTGGAGTCGTCCTTCTGCCGCCTGCCGCGTACCCGTTGCTCGCGCTACCAGTTTTAAATAACTAACGTGCTTGAATTGACTACTTCTAGCACTCGGCCGACATACCACACTTCGAGCGTGTGTGGTCGTGGCGTACAAAATTAAATACTGGATTTCGTTCAGAGTCCTTCTGCGCGAATTTACTTCGATTATGAAATTATTTCAGGTTCAAGCGATCACATCGCTTGCTTTCTCGCGTGATGTTAATGCTAACACTGTACATGCACTTCACTTCTGAATTCTATCACTTATTACCGCGTTTCTTAAATCAGCTTTAACTAAGCAAGTAAAATTATACTCCTGCACTAACCAATGACGATTGCCGAAGAATTAAGTTGAGTCGCCGTCGCTGTCGAAGTTGTAAGAGAGCTCTCCAGAAGTGCGTCGCGGTATTTATGCGTCTCCGCCTGGGGAAAAATTTCTGGAGGGGTGAATTTTCTCCTCCTTCGCGCCCTCTCAAGAAAATATTATCCGCGAACTTTGGATATCGGAGTGTGAAAACCTGCGGGTAGATGTCGCCTTCTCGGACCATCACTCCGCCACGTACCCTATTTCTCGATGTTCTGGTCTTTTCTCGTGGCTTATGGTGGCGTTACGGGTTCGTATAATCCCGTGAAGTTCGTATAATCCCGTGACGTGGGATTATATATATATTTGAAGCAGAGAGAGAGATATAATCGTGATTAGTCTTGAAATTGTTCATAAATTTTGCCCCGTTGTTCTGTAATGTTCCTGCCCCATCCCTTCAGGCGTTTTCGTAGTATTTATTAAAACCCATATTCGTCCTCAGCTTTCTTCTAGCAACAATGGCTTTCATATATCCATGCTTGTGAACGTGAAATGTACGATTACGATTATTTCGAAATCTAGTGAACCCATGGTCCGATTTTGCTGATTGTTCTTTCTAACGATTCAAAAAATTATGCTTTCTCGAATGTTTATGTTGAATTTCACCTTTTCCCCCGCATTCGGTTAATTTACGAAAATGTCTGCGCGCGGCGCTGCCGTCTTCTGTCTTTTTGAATATAAATTTTAACATTTTATTGAGAAGTCTTTATTTTTGGGAATACTAAATTACCGGAATGATCGCAGATCATTACAATATATATATATATATATATATATATATATATATATATATATATATATATATATATATTGTGACTGTACTTACCTCAGTTTTCCAATTATCACCCATCATCAAATGAGGCAGTGACCACATATTAAATTTTGATAGCAATAGCTGCTGTTTCTAAAATGATGAAGGGACAAGGGATTCCTTTAGGGGGGAGCGCCTTTATGAGGAGAATGTTGGCTGTGATTTTTAATGATATATATACGGTTCTTTAATTTTTCATTTATTCTCAAAGAAAAGCGGTTAAAATTAACATAAATTAACATCTATTTTTGATTACATTACTGGATTACTCCGAAACCGATAAATACATGAATCTCTGACTAATCAATTCTGTAATTCTTATTGCAATCATTATGAATATCGCATGTGTATAACCTCTACTTCGTTCCCCTATCCACGTAATGGTTCATTAATACGCCCTATCCCACTAATGCACTCTCTGGCCAACGTGGCTGTGCTGAATTCACTTGAATTACATGGCTATTATATGTTCGGTTACTCATCCTGTATTTCCCACTCTCTTGGCGCAGGAACACAGCTGCTTTTGTTCAAGGCCTTCACGCCACGGCGTGGCGTGGGGGCCCCTCGCGTTGTCGCTGGCTGGTTTACGTGGTTGCCGCTCCGACTCCAGTATTTTGCTGTCCAGTCACACGCTTTCGATGTCATTGTGCGAGCTCAGTATTATTACGACCATGCGTTTTCTCAAAATCGTCCGTCTATTGGTCTGCCCATGGCTGATGGCCCACGCGCACTCGCTCGCCACATGCTTCCATTTTCATTCGATTATTTATCACTCACGAGCGTTTATGTCACAATTCCCTCGACCTAATATTACTATCCACTGTCTTTAGTTACTATTCACTTCCTTGTCACTACTTCTCCCCACCTATATTCCCTGATGCTCACCGATTACACTTCCGTAATTGATGCACCTCACCTCGCCCGTGCGCGCCATCCACGGTGTAAGATATATCTTACACCGTGGCGCCATCTCAACTTTCTTCCTTCTTCTCGTTATGACTCGCGTCTCTTCTCGCCCCGCGCGACTCGTTCCCCGGAACCGTTCGTCTGACTCTCTTGTCCCTCCTGCCCGCCCGATTCAAATTGGCATCGTTTTTACAAATCTGAATGGTTACATGACCATTAGGTCATAATATATATATATATATATATATATATATATTCATTATAGAATACATAATTACATTACATTATATTATGTACATGTATATAACATAATGTATATGTACTGAATTTTATTACGGAAGGGGTCAAGGAGGGAGAAAAAGAGAGAGAGAAACCAAGTTGCTCTGAAGATTCCAATTTGAATGAAAATGGGGGTAGGGGTGTTATATGGTCATTATAGGAATGCCTTTTGCACGTGCTTCCCCTTTGGAAACAATTTCAATTTTTCAGCAGGACACTACTCTGCTATTGAAAGAAAATGAGTAGAGAAGGTACTAGTGGGGTAGTTAATATAAAATTATACAATTGGTTGTGTGATTTAATCTTATTCTTGTGATCAAAGTTTTGATTACATAAAAAAATTGACAATTTTTTTCAACCTTCAGCATGTTGAAGAGATCAATTCTTATGGTTGTTGTTGTTTTGCAATTTATAATTTGATCCCCCCTCTGAATTTGTTGTAATTCATTATCTCAAATTGTATGTTATTAATATTTTACTACATACATATTCTTTTATCCTCTTGTAAATTAAATCTGGCTGTTGCAATTTATCAATACTTCTTACAGGTGTTTTAATCACCTCTTCTTTAACGCTGAGTGGGACTTATCCTCACAAAGCTGCAATACAATAACAAGTGTAGGGCTCATGAATTGGGAATAGGATTCAATTTAACTGTTGCTAATCGAGAATGGATAGGTTTCTGCTTCTCCATGAGAAGCAGCGAAGAAAAGTGTGTGTTTAAGGAGTGAGATGAGAGTGAAGGTGCAGTTGCACTGGCCGAAAGCCTGTCAGTGGCGCAACAGTTTTAAGGCAGACGCTGCTAGGGAACTGAGAACAGGAATCCAAGAAATTCTTTTCAACCACACTATAGTGTGCTATTTTGCCTTTACTCTTGTGAATGAAAATATCTTTTTTACAATTCCCATTAGAGGGTCAAGTTTTGGGTCAAGACTCTCGTCGTCGAGACTCTTAATTGATGAAAAGATTATCGTCCACGAAAAAGTTATTCGACACCAGACTATTTCGCGCTAGAGATTCGCGACTGAAGGTCAAATTATGGGTCAGGTCTCTCGTCGATGAGACTTGAACGATGAAAAGACGATCGTCGATAAAAAGGCTATTCGACACGAGGGTCTACTTCGATAGAAATGCGCGTCAGAGTGTCAAATTATCGATCAAGACTTTCGTCGACTAAACTCTTGGTTGATGAAAAGACGATCGTCGACGAAATGACTATTCGACACGAGACTCTTGCTCAACAGAGACTCGCGTCAAAGGATCATAATATGATGAAGTTATATCATGTTGACCATCATTTTCTCCATCGCACCATTTATTGAAGTTGCTGGTTTCTCGGATAAGTTGCTTCTCTATTGACAGCATTGCTAGGGCGCACAATCGCTCGGTTGTCATTGTATTTCTAAGAAATGTTTTTATCCTCTTCATTGTTGAAAATGAGTGTTCGGCTTCTGAGGAAGTCATTGGAGTTGTGAGAAGAACTCAAAGAAGTTTGCAGACTCCTGGAAGAATTTCTTCCGACATTTCATTTTGTAGCATGACTTGATATAATGGTACCGCTCCTGTTGCATTTCTAAGTTCGCTTCTCATGTACATAGCTTGCAACTCTTTTTTTAGTGCGCCTGCTTGTAACACTAGATAGGCATCAACAGCTTGTCTGAATTCTTCTTCAGAAAATTGTTTAGAATATTTATCAAAATTTTCACTGTACCTCAGCTGAGCAGCGTGAACATGAATTGTGAACGAAAAACGATCATTAACATGAACTAAAGTACATACTTCTTTCGCATGTGCTGCAGCATTGTCAGTTTCTCTTCTTTTATTACTCCCAGGTGTATGATCAAAGAAGTGGCACTGATCTGGTCAATACTGTTACGAACCCACTGCACGTTGCTTCATCGGCGATAATAAATATAAATTTTGCTTTCTTTATTTCTTCTTTTATCGGATCACGTGCCACTTCTAGCATACACTGCAACAATTCATTCTTTACTGCATTTGACGTTCCTTTGAAAATGGTTGCCCCTTCTAAATGATATTTTATTGCACCGTCAGTGGTACTAACAAAATCCACTAACCTTCGAAATATCCCATGGTAATTGAGCACCAGGATGCACAGACACTATAACTTACAGCACTATTCGAACCCGAGATGTAAATCACATTTTTACACTGATTTCATGACGCCCTTCACCGTCCACATTAGAAGCAAAACTTGCGTTTCGGAGTAACGTGTCGGGAAACTGTTTTACTCACAGAGCACTTATACGTATTATTTTTCTATGGTTTTACTGACAGCGTGACGGAGACTTCGTCTGCGAATTGAGTAGCGTGATAGCCCGAGAGTGCTGCGTCAAGCGGAGTTCACGGCGTAAGTGTGAACATGATCCGACAAAAGCGCCCTATGATAACACAGAAGCTAAGTCACTGCAGCACCTCTGACCGGGAGGTCCTAGGTTCGAGTCCTGACGGCAGCAGGATTTTCGACACTAACTTTTCAGCTAGGTCGAATTCAGTCGCTGTCTGGAGGAGAATTCTAGCGGCCGACTGCTCTGATCGGTAGTTTTCCGTGGTTTCTCCGATCAACACCAGGCGAATGCCGGAGCAGTACCCTAACAAACGGGCCACGGACCGCGCGCGATCTTTCCTTCCTCTTCCTTGTCCTATCATCTCCCCTTACACACACATATAGACGAACATGCATTACACTACAACATATTCCGGGAGATCGGTCGGGAGCTTAGAGCTTGTCCTGACTGGGGCGGTGCCCCGCTGGTGGGAGAGTCCTGGTTAGGGGGAAACCCCACTAGCCGACGGTAGGTCGGCGCCGGATCTCGCCATCCAGCGGGGGAATCACCGCCATCTCCCGAGAATAACATGCACTTCACTAACAGGACTAATGACCGAAGCAGTTTACGCGCCCGGAAAAACGAAAAAATCAATCAGAAGCGAAGTCACGTGGTCAATGGTTCATCGCCCTCTGGAATACTGTATTCTAGAGGGCGCTGTTCTTACGGAGCGAGATCTGAGGTGGTGTTTCGAAAACGTGAACATCAATGTAGCCACATCGGTTCGTCAACGTAATGCTGGTATGAAAGTTATACTAAGAGGAGCAGAGAAAAGCCATACTATTAATGAGATTGTAATAACGATTGTTTATTCTATTTGTTTGAGTGTTGCGTAAACCTTATAAAGAACCGCCCCCTGTCAAGTATGCAGATTCACTATTAAATTTCTAATTTCGAAGATAACTCATTTAGCTGTAGAGCATGCAAGCATTTGAATGCCGTACAAGCGATTTTGGAGAACAGCGTTGCCACTTCTCGGACAGCGGTTACATACAATGGTTGAATACTCGCATTAACATAAAATTTTACCAGCTTGTTCAACGCGTTTCAAAATCCATAATGTGCTATGAAGCATTGCAAGTCGTGGTGTATAACAATTAATGGTGTCGTGGAATAACTTCATGACCGCCTGCAGTAAAAGCACGGAAATCGCCCTGCGCCGCCCCTATCACGTTTATATACTCTGCCCCTATCTGTCGTCAGTGTCTGGATGCCTGCATAGACAAATTATACGTATAAGTGCTGTGGTTGCCTGTCGGCATCAAGCAGGGTGTAAAAACGGGCGTTTATATTGCAGGTTGGAAAAGACGAGAAGGTCGTACACATGCGTAAATAATTCAAATACAATTATTGCAAATATTAAGTATGTTTGGTGCACTCGCTTTCAACACCGGATGTTCCGCGAAAGGGGAGCTGTCTTCCCAGTCTACTGACATGGACATCTCTGTTTCGCCAGTCGCCTATGAAGGCAACGCAAAACAAATTATTTTTCCTACTTTTATACGAACCTGTAACGACAGATATGAATTTGATACGCAACAGACGGAGTCAAACTGACTCCGCATGCTTTCTCAAGAATTTATGCGTTACTAATTTACTTTTTAAATTTATTTTTGGGTACATTGTGAAATTACTTTTATATAATAAAAATGTATTTTAAAAGATTTTAGATAATAATTACTTGCTTTTTAATTGTTGGTCGAGCTATTCAGGCTAAATATTTCATAATGAATATAAAGATTATTAAACACATTTATCAATATTTTATATATACTTGTCATGATTTATTGCTTTTACGATTGGTACACAGTTTTGACGAACATTGCCCACACAGTGTTATCACAACAGCAACAAGAGCAATTGTTTATCAGTTTCTTAGGATAAATATTTTCGCAGCACTATTGTCTTGTTGATAGTTTTCCATCCTGTTTCTTTTCTCTACATAGTATTTTCTTAATTTAAATTCTGTTGTCTTGTTGAAGACATGTGATGAACAATCTTCAATTCCTTGGTAACTAGTTACTTAGCAAGACTTTTTATAAAGTCCAGTCTTGTTACTGATGCAGTAGCGCTAAACGAGGGAAAATATGAAGATTAATACTAAGGAGTGTGCTCAAAAAATATATACAATAAACACAACTAACATAGCGTAAAACATTTACGCACAAGCCTGCCTGCGGTAGTGTCAACAAGAAATATTTTTCTTGTCACATGTTCACAGACATGGAGTCAAACCGACTCCGAGATGTGCAAACTAATTTAAACAGGAAATTAATCTGATAAATCAAGACGTATAAAATTGGCCATCTTTGTACGCAACAATGAAGAGTTAGTTTGAAGGTACTGAAGTCCAGGTGGAAATAGCAGAAGCGTCAAAATAATAAAATTAAAAAAAACGGAAGGAACGGAGTCAGTTTGACTCCCGTCTGAGGTTACGGGTTAAGCAAGACAGGATTTCAGTAGGGGTCTGAACATTTCTTCAGGTCTTATGTCCCACCTACAAGCCTGGAGAAAATTCACATACCACTTGAACTAAAATCACTTCAAAACATTTTAAATAATGGCTTATTATTAGAAATTAATTTTAAAAAAAGGATATATTGTATTATTATTTGTAAAAAAACAGACCTTTAAATGAGAATTGAAAAAGAAATATCAATAACAAAACTAGTACAACTCCAGGTGAAACATTGTTTATCCATCAATCACAAATGTGACTCGAATTGTTGTTTTGCATGAATGACGACATTCATATCAAGATCAATGTTACTTATTTTCAGCCTCAAGTCATTTTACATGTTCAATTTATTCACAATTTAAAAAAAAATGGAAAATGCCCATTCACAAAGGTGAGATGATATGGATGGAATTAGATCTGAAAGGCTGTGTGGACAATGCATAATATTCCTTTTAAACATCCAGCTAAAAATTCGCCACATTTTTGCATTTGAAAGCACATTTTAAGACAATTACTGATTGAATGACTGGCTTTAATATTATTAACTGTAAAATTTCTAATTCTTTTTAGATTGTTATAATATGTATTTTGCCGACCTGGATGGCCGAGGTGGCTAAGAGCGAGTACCGACTCAGCGCTTCGGTCCGAAGGGTCGCGGGTTCGAGTCCCGCCTTGGGCATGGTTGTTTGTCCCTTGTCTTTGTATGTATGTGTTGTCGTGGAGGGCCTCGTGTTCTGCTGACCCCAGATCAGAGGAGCCCGCAAGTGTGTTGGTGTCTAGTGTATGGTCGAATATGCGTCCCATCGGGACGTAAAGGGTAACCAGCTGTCGGCTGGATAAAAACCCTAGACAGAAGAAGATAATATGTATTTTACTGTATTTAATAAGCGAAATTCAAAAATAAAAAGTCTCTATATTCTTCCACATCGTCAGTTGAGTCCCTGAGAGGTATTGAAGATTACCGAACAACACAAGATGTTCATCCCGAGCGCACTAAATATTGTTTTTATTACAGTCTTACTCCAGAACCATGATTCCTTCAGAAATGTGGTTGGTGTCATATCAACATTTGAAGTTCGCATGTCATTTCATCTGCTGGATATTGTTTGTGCTTTCCTTCAATAATAAAGTTTCACGCATGGTGAAAATTTAAGGATATCAAAATGTAGAAGTAAATACTTGGCTATAATTTATAATTAATTTCATTGAAATTAAACCATCAAACTCAATTACAAAATAATTCATAAAGAGTTCTGGGAATAACCTAAAGAAGTCTTATTTAAGAACTACTCAATTGAAGCTTGTAAATTCTGATTCAGTGTTGTTGACGTTCTTATGCCAAGAAATAAAAGAGGTCATCTTCGCCAACATAGTATTTCTAATCAGATATCTGGCGAGACTGATTACGGCAAAGCCGTCAAAAGCCATCAATCTGAATAAAAATACTTTGTTGACGAAGATGACCTCTTATTTCTTCAATTGAAGCTATCGTTGGGTAAATATGTTAAATATTTACACATGAAACAGGATGGATGAGCTAAATAACCCCGAGTCTTGTGAATTGGCAACACAGCTTGCAGTAGAAAGAGTCTTATGTAAAATTGTATTGGCAAGAAAGAGGGGGCAATACTCTATAACGCTCTGTACTGCAATCAAATGCTTGGATGCACAATAGATAAGGATATAAAATACGACAGCTACTACCACACTGCATGATGCTTCAGCTCAAGAGTTGCTGCTGCAACAATTTCAGAAGCTCAATATGCAGAATTTGCCTCTCACCTAAGGCGATCCACCCCTTACTAGTATTCTCCTGTACTTAAGGGCAAAAAATAGTTGCAAATCAAATGAATGGAATTGAAAGCTCCAAAATCACTTTCTTTATTATTTACACACACATTTATGTTTTTCATTTCACACAAAACAACCTTCAGCGCTGGCTGGTGTCACGAGGTCGGTATGTGATTCCTCTACTCTTCATTTCACGAACAACATTTGTTGGTAAACGGCCCGACACAGATATAGCATATACTCCTTTGGTGAAGCGATCTAAAAAAAACATTATAGGAACATTTAACAGGTTATTTAATAGCTTTATATCATAACTTAAATAACATTGATGTAAATAATAATACACATGTATATTAATAATTTCATCATATTTGTGGCAATTACTTTGCATAAGAACAAGTTAAACAGTGTAAAATGGTAAAGTAACCAATCTTTGTTCTGTACACTATACATATTCCCCCCCACACACACACACACAATTTTTTTTTTTCCCCTGGTGGCAAAAGATGTGAAGATTGAAACAGATGTAATTGAACTTCATTTTTTTTTTCCCCATGATAATTCCACTACCTAAACTACATTACCGTTTGATGGAGAAGTTTCAAGTCTTCTTTTAAACTAAATCTGAATCACAACTGACAAAACTGAAAATTGCCATGACTTTT
This sequence comes from Teleogryllus oceanicus, assembly GCA_964035755.1. Lineage (NCBI taxonomy): Eukaryota > Metazoa > Arthropoda > Insecta > Orthoptera > Gryllidae > Teleogryllus > Teleogryllus oceanicus. The sequence goes on along the minus strand of CAXIVR010000006.1, from coordinate 9,885,463 downwards.
TTATTTCTCCCTGACAAGAATTTGTACCCTTTAATTTTTAAATAAAAAATATGCAATAATTAATTAAACAGTGATAATAATAATTTTTATTACTATTAGTATTATAAATTGTGTTTTGACTGTTCAAAGAATTGAGTGCCCCAGTCAGGAATCTGGTATTCTTTTACTAGAGCTACCAACACAATGCAACTCTTCAAACAACCTTAATGAGTTAAGAACCCCTGATGGATTATATCACTATCAATCCAACAACTTATTAAAACAGACATTTATATGAAGAAATTAATAACTTACTTATCCTTTGCCATTTACACACCCAGCTATCTTCAGGACTCATTGCAGCAATCATTCTGAAAGAAAGTAATAAAATAAATTGCCTCTGAAGGGTATGAAAGACTTCTTTGGAGTGAATTCAAAATGACTTACCCATCAAAGTTAGCACTTGTGCAGTCATAAACATTGTCTCGGTTGTTTTTCATTCGTAAAAATTCATCACAGTTATCACAACCATCGAATTCAAACTGGTCAAATGTCTACAATGAAAAATTTAATTTTAGTAGCTTACTAAATGTCTTATGTAATTTCCAAACAGCTATAAATGGAAATTAGATGTAAATAGAACACTGAAATACCTTAATAAGAGAGCATACAAGACATGCTCGTAAGCCTCTGAGGTCTTTGGGTATGGTCTCCAATGACATAATTAAATTTCAATTACTTCACAAACGTTTAAAGCTCTGCAACAAATGAATTTATAAATTCATAACCATAATTTGAAAATCTAAAACGTATTAGCGATACTTGTAATGAAACTAAAATAAAAATTTAAAACGATGACTTAAGATCTACTCTACTCTCCTACGGGCTATAATATGAACACGATTCTCACTCAGCTTCCAACCAGTTTTCCTATGTCTAGTAGACACTGTCTACTTGTGTCGATTCACATCAGAGATTCATAGAGTTCGGTTTTCATTTCCCCTTTGGTGTTCTATGGTTTTCATTCAATTTCGGTTTCTCTCTAGCGCTTTCATCACCATCACTCTGATTCAGTTCGCTACTCTCTGACCCAAGGAGGTTATAACATTACAACCTCCTTGCTTTAGCCCTACTACTCTCTGGTTCGCTTACTATTTACTAGTTTTCATGGTAACTATACAAAAAAAAACAACTTATAAAGAAATATTATTAATTACATTTCACATCAAGATGTGCATCTTATTCTGATAGTATGGATGTAATTGATATTAAGCAAACATTTGGAGTAGTATGTCACAATATGTAGATATTTCCGTGCTTAAGAAATAGTTTTCAAGTTAATCGTGTGTGTTGGTGACTCTGGAGACTGTTGAAAAATGACAATAGAGGATCATACTTACCACTGTAATGTATATACGTTATGTATGAGTGAGTCGTGATTTGTTGACACAAGCTTTCTTTGACATCTTAGTGCATCTTAGCAAGACTTCGAGTATTTTAGCAAGATTGATCACCTTGGTGTCGTTTACGACATTACTAGGTATAACGTGAACGGATCTCTTTAGTACGTGTTATTGCGAATTTCGGAACGCCTAGAAAGTATATACTTGCATTACGAACACGTTCTTTCGTACTCCTTAGTATCGCGCTTTGACAGCTTAGCGTGGAACTTTAAATAAGCAGAATCGCTAAAGATCCGTCACTTTTAGAAACTTGATAAGTTTGTGAATTATCATCTGTAATGTCGGGAGGAGGAGAGCATGATATAGGGCGCCGAGTATCGCCGGCTCGTGGTAGCCCCCTGCTGTCGCCAGAAACGGGGAGTCCTGGCCGCTTGGATATTCCCAGCCCACTCATTACGCGGCGGACGCGCACAGATTCCACGTAAGTTCATCATACCACAATGTGCTTTCGTTCCTCCTTTTCCAGCTTTAATTCTTTCTCTTGGCTGGTTCACTTCTTTTGAGACGAGTATGTGGAAGAGGTGATTCTACGGAACATCGTAAAGATAAGATACAATATAATGCCCAATGCAGAATCTAAAGGGACCAGTATTTATTTCGTTATACATTGTATTACAGTAGAATGTAGATTTGCTAGACTATAGATTACGTTCACATCGAACAGATTTCCGGATTATACACGTTCCGCATTAATAAAATTTGTACTGTATTATGATTTCTGAAACGGTTTGTAGGCTATTTCTCCCACATACAAGTGTTTATTTTGTAAATAAGATAACTATTAAATTCAGAATCCACCTGTTTCTGTAAATAAATCAATGAATGAAAAAATGTGAGTTGGCTATTTCTTCATTGCATCTTGCATTGAAACGATTCTGCTTTTTCATCTCTAATGCTTGGTCTTGGAATTTCCTTTGGAAGGAGAAAATAGGAGTGGTGATTCTCTGGAACACTGTACAGATAAGATAATAAAAAACTTGCTCGATGCAGAAATTAAGGGTCCAGTATTTTTTCACTACACCGTATTACAGTCGAATGTGCATTTTTCTGGACCAGAGTTTATGTTCAGATTGAACAGATTTCCATATTATACGCGTTTCACATTAATGAAGGTTTCACTGTATTATAAATTTGAAAACCGTTTCTTGGCATTTTGTCCAACACAAGTGTTTATTTTAGAAATAGATAACTATTCAATACAGAATCCACCTGCTTCTGTAAATAAATCATTGAGTGAAAAAGGGCAGATCTGTGGTTTCTTGAATGTATCTAGCAGAAAGAAGTTTGCTGTAATTGCTGAATTCTTTAATACCAGTTAATAAGTGATAAACCAGCAATACTGTTTCCTGATGTTACATTTTTGTTAACATTGCAGGGTTTTCAAAAGATTCACTATTGTCAAATTAATCTTAATGTCTAGAGGTTTATTTTTAGAATGGAATATAATAATAATAATAATAATAATAATAATAATAATAATAATAATAATAATATAATTATTATTATACACACACTTATTATAACAAAAAGTACTTTTTAGGTAAATAAAAATGTATGATTAGGAGAGTTCGTTTGTCCATACCGAAATGAATACTGTAGGAAGTGATCCACTCCCTTAAAAACAAGGGTTCTTCTAGAAGTAGCAGAGTAAATCTAGAAATATTTAAATGTGTGCCTCAAGAGATTAGAATAATGTACCTGTCTTCAGTAAAAGGCTGTTAGAATACCCATGAAACTTAAGATAAGTGAAAGAGAGCAACAATCCACCCACTATTCAAGCAAAAAATGTGACTAGCAATTAAGAGGAATGTGACTAGCAATTAAGAAATTCAAGCAAAAAATGTGACTAGCAATTAAGAGGAATTAGCTCCTAAATACCATACGAGAGTACGCTAAATCATCACAAGAAGGCTAAATATAATTAACAAGAAGCTTATGTCAGAAACAAAATAATTCCATTAAAGACACTCGTGCTCAGATTGTACATTTAATCTACAACTACTAATCGAAAAAAGACTTGAATACAACCTACCTACATCTTTTTTGTAGACTTTGAAAAAGCTTTAGATAGTCTTCAGAAATAAATTACGGTCTGTAATGTAATTAAACAGATACCCAAATCACATAATAAGCATAATAAAAAGCATATGTTTATAAACTAAAATATGTGTGGACATGGAAACAACAGAACTCTTGATTGAAATTGTAACTCCAGATGTCAAATAGGGATGTCCTCATTCTCTAACTTGCAGATGATCAGAGAAGTTTTAGCAACTTAACACGATAATGTCCTGCCCGTGAACTTCAGGGAATAGGAGAAAACTACAATCTACAATTGCAGCAAAGAAAACAAAAGCCATGGCATTCAAGGGTAAAAGACAGGCGCGGCTCGTCATTGAAGGCTGTAAGGCGAAACCTCTCCTGTAGAAATCGCCGCCAAAAATAAATTTAAAAATATATTTATTTATTAATAATGGATTTCTGATTTACATTATGTAACAATCATATCAACATTTTTGTTTGTGAGTTCGATAACGGTCGTCCGTAGCGCATTTGAAGCTGTTGACAGGGAAGACAAGAGCGTTAGGTTCCAACTTCATTCCGCCATAAGGCCTGTGTAAAACGACGAGGCATGACGTCATGCATTCACTGCACAGGCTTACCAGCGGACGAAGGCTGCGGCCAGAGGGTCTGAAGAAGGGCGTGCTCACTAGATAACATTGAGCATCAACTAGTCCCGATAGGAGTGCTACTTCCTTACGCCTGAATCCAAAGATATTATGTATAGAAATATAATGCATGCAATGCAACATAATGCAATGTATTTGCAGCCTTCCCTATTTAGAAAATACGAGCCGCGACTGATTTAAAATGTAAAATAGTCATTAACTGTAACCAACAAGTAAATAACTTCAACCACCTCTGTTGCAATATTTCATACTGTAATGAAAAGTATATTAATTTAAAAACTCAGAAATTTCAGAAAACGTTTGAACTATACAAAAGACTTTCGGACAGATAGCGTGAACAGACATCCAGCTGAAACTTTATGAAACAATGGCAACACCAGTAATAACATTTGGTGTAAAAATTGTCCGCAATAGAGCAGATAAGAGGAAACTTGAAGATGCAGAAATGAGATTTCCTAGATTTTCAGTAGGTTATTGAATACTAGACCAGAAAAGAACACTGACACTAGAGATGAACAGATCTTCAACCTAATTAAAAAAATAGACATACTAAGAAAGGATAACATGACAATTACCTGGAAGCAAATGCCAGAAGATTGAATAATAATAATAATAATAATAATAATAATAATAATAATAATAATAATAATAATAATAATAATAATAATGATAATGCCAAAAATCCTCCAAAAATACAACCATGATGATGAAAAAGCACACTACATCCATGACTACAAACTACACCCGTGATGATGAAAATATTATCAAACAATAGCAGTATGATAAATAATAAGTATACAGGATGACTACGTCCTGTGGTTAGTGAACATGTCCAAGTGGTCTCAGCTAAAGGAGGAGGATTTTGGCCAGGGTTTCTACTTCTGCACCAAGTCCTACTGCACTGCAGTCCTATCCATTGCCATATTTGTAATCAGATTGCACATGTTAGTCATAGAGGAATTCTTGAATCGAAAGAAAAATTTCGATAGAAGGAAGTATTGTGAGTTTATTCTGGAAACCATGTAATTCTGTAATGTGTCTCACATGTTTTGGTTATTTACTGTAGAATTATATTCATGAAGAGAATGTACTTTTTTGGTATAATATGCGTGTGTGTTGTGGTTCGTGAAGATTATACACTTGTTGTGTGTTGTATAAGCTTGTGTTAATTTTGTAAGATGTATCATGGTTCGTGAGGTTCTTCTTTACGAACATAAAGCCTTTATTAGCGAATATACAAGGCAGTGGAAGTAGGTTAAATTTTTTGAATTGGAGTCTACAGCAATCTATACTTTTTGTACTTGTTATTGTTTGGATGGTTCTCTTTTATATTTTGAAGGTTTGTTTCCTCTCTGGTCCTTGGCCCCACATTTATTCTGTATTTCAAGGTGCGATGTTTCTCATGATGCTTAGTTTGGCATTCTCTACCTTGCATTTCTATTATCAATCTGTTTCGGGGTAAAGATAGCTGTGCAACAGCCATTGCAGTGGGGATGGTGTTTCAACATGAGTTTCGTGGATAGCTTTAGGAAATTTGTCATGCACTGCCGTTTGTTGCCAATCCTTCAAATCTTCTTCGATTGTCTTTCCTTCTGTGTTTGCGTGAGAGTTTTTCATTGTTATTCTTGCTGCAGTTGCGATGGTTCCCGTGTTTAAGAGACTCTAGTTCCGTGTAAAGTATTCCTTCTCCAATTGTCAGCTATTTTATTTAAGTCATCTTCACAACAAAGTATCTTTTGTCTCATTTTACTTGGTTTGGAGAGTTTTTCAATATTTAGCGACCTCTTTCCTTTTCAAGGTAGGAATAACGTATTTTCATAGGTGTTCGTATGGATGCAATGGACTGTAGTTAGCGTATCTAATTCAGCAAGGCCTGTACATGACCACTTGAATTCCAAAAGAAGAGAAAAGTGTAGAAAGCGCACATGAGTTAATTGCTATGATTTACAGTATGCGGCAACCAATGATGTATCAGATGTATCATATAATATCATGATGTATCATATAATCAATGATGTATCATATACATCATTGGCGGCAACGTATTAGCGAATCTTACAGTTGGCAACTTTGGGCCCTGCCTTCGTGATTTAAATCTCTTAAAGTGGAAGTTCCTCAATATTTCTTGTTGGTTCATTGTGGCTTTCAATCGTACTTGTCTAGTCCAAATGTCATATTTATATGTTCTGAGTACTTATATTGTCACGATCAGAGCTTGCAGATATTTTATTCCTGGAGTTCAGAGCGGACTGCAGAAAAATCTCTCTTCTGAATTACTCCCTACGAATTCTTTTTTTTATTGTGTCATAGGAGATTTTCTCACATTTTTCAATGCCCAACTATTTGTAAGTTTTACGTGGCTGAAGATCTTGATTCATTGTGTATATCAACTTCCTTGTCTTGACGACTATCTTGCACTTCCTGAACGTAATAAGAATAGTGATTCCAGGCAATTGGATGCTACGTAGTTAGAATTTGTATATTATTTCATATTTATCTGTTAGTTTCATACATTCGAGCTTTTGTTAAACATTTAATCCTTAGAATTAATCTTTTAGAAATTATTTAAAACTATTTGAAATATGGAAAAGAAATATTCCTAGTCTTCAGGGTAACCGATATTTGGTTATCGCACAAAATATTTCAGGATTTGAAATAAGTTTTACAAAATATGATGACCTAGATGTGTTAATCCGGAGAGGAATAGTGGAATAAATAGTGTTACATAGCCAGTGTTGAAAACGAGAAACTACATGCCATTTTAGCACCAATATTTTTTATATAAAGAGTAGTTTTCACGTAATTTCTGCTTGAAATTAATACAATTTATAAAAAGCACTTATCTCAATAACAACTCAATTTTTCCTTTAATTTTGACTTCCTAGAATAAAGTTTATAGTTTATTTCCTAGAATAAAGAATTTAAAGTAACAGCGCAGATACAATTTTCGCCGAACTCTCAGAATTTTTCGAAAATTGCATAGTATGAAATAACTGAACCCGACAGACGATGTTCTGACCCTCATCTCCCTCTTTCTCCTTCTCCCCTCTCTCTCCGCCTCTATATCTCCGTCTCCATCTGCCTCCCTCTCGCCTCCCCTCCCTCCCTCGCCTCCTCCCCCCCTCTCTCCCTCTTTCCGCCTCAACCTCTCTCCCTCTTTCCGCCTCAACCTCTCTCCCTCTTTCCGCCTTTAACCCCTCTCCCTCTTTCCGCCTTTACCCTCTCCTCTTTCCGCCTTTACCCCTCTCCCTCTTTCCGCCTTTACCCCTCTCCCTCTTTCCGCCTCTACCTCCTCCCTATTTCCGCCTCTACCTCTCTCCTCTTTCCGCCTCTACCTCTCTCCCCTCTTTCCGCCTCTACCTCTCTCCTCTTTCCGCCTCTACCTCTCTCCCTATCTCCGCCTCTACCTCTCTCCCTATCTCCGCCTCTACCTCTCTCCCTATCTCCCCCTCTACCTCTCTCCCTATTCTCCGCCTCTACCTCTCTCCCTATCTCCGCCTCTACCTCTCTCCCTATCTCCGCTCTACTCCTCTCTCCTATCTCCCTTCTCTCCATCTCTCTCTTCCTTCTCCCTCTACCTCTCTCCTATCTCCGCTCTACCTCTCTCCTATTCCCCTCTACCTCTCTCCTTCTCCGCCTCTACCTCTCTCCTTCTCTCTCTCTACCTCTCTCCCTATCTCCGCTCTACCTCTCTCCTATCTCTCTCTCTCTCCCTATCTCGTTCTCTCTCATTCCCTCTCCTCTCTCCATTCTCGCTCTCCTCTCCTATTCGCCTCTACCTCTCTCCTATTCGCCTCTACTCTCTCCTATTCGCTCTCCTCTCTCATTCGCCTCTCCTCTCTCCTTCTCCCTCTCTCTCTCCTTTTCCCTCTCTCTCTCCTTCTCGTCCTTCTCTCCTTCTCCTCTCTCTCTCTCTTCTCTCCTTCTTCTCTCTCTTTCCTTTCTCTCTCTCCTTGCTCTCTCTCTCTCTCTCTCTTCATTTCTCTCTCTCTTCTTTTCTCTCTCTCTTCGTTTCTCTCTCTTCTGTTTCTCTCTCCTCTTCCGTTTCTCTCTCTCTTCGTTTCTCTCTCTCTTCTCTCTCTCTCTCGTTTCTCTCTCTCTCTTGTTTCTCCTCTCCCCTTCCTTTCGTTCTCTCTCTCTTCTTTTCTCTCTCTCTCTCTTCGTTTCTCTTTCTCTCTCTCTCTCCGTTTCTCTCTCTCGTTCTACAGAGAGAAACAGGAGGAAGAGCGTTTTGCCCTGATATTTTTTTCGGAATCAAGGAACCAGAATCCATGTATAGTGACCCAACGTGTTAATGGAAGTAATTTACTATATAAATGTATTGTGACGATTCCTTTGCCGTCTTATGATCTCTGAATTTATCAAAAATAACTCGTAAGTTTGCTAAATGCATTTTTACTTTCTGGTACACATACATACGGGAGGAATACGTACACAGATAACTGTATAGATAATAAGTGTGGAGAAAGTAATGTAACGCTGCAAATGAAAAATCGATTTCGAGATTTCAACGGAAATACTAGTTTTGGGGTCCCCAGGTCCAAAAAAATGTTTTCAAAACGTCCGTCTGTTCCGTCGAGGTGGGTCGGTCCACGTCCTGACGGAGGGGGGATGCAGGGAGGACTCTCAAATATTCCTTTCTTCACCCTCTTCTATTTCACTGGCTCTCTGTATGCTAAACACCCACCCATGTGTTTGCCGTGCATGGCGACCCGTGACGAAGGGAATGTGTGTCCTGGCGGTTGAGGGGTCTGTTTGTTTCCCCAGTACTCAACCCTGTGCTACGTTCTGCTTTGCACTTAGGGATATGTTGTTAACGTATTTTGGGGAACATTCCTTGTAGGCTTCAATACGCTTGCTTTGGCCTCGGACTCTTCTAGACTGGCGGTCGGGAGCTAACCCACTCCCGATCAATCGGCTTGGACTAGGTATTGTACTGAACTCCAGGGTGACTGGGGGCATTCACGGTAGTGCAGCGCTGTGTTGTACTAAACCTTTTCCCCCGCCCTCTTCTCGAAGGAAGAGGAGATGTCCGGAACGAAATATTGATTTGAATAGTTTCTTTGCGAAAGAAGATAGGCCAAAATAGCCTAGATTCCTCATGGAATGCACTGAGGAAGGAAAATCTTTTAAAATGGTAAGTGCTGTCCGTTTAGCGCGCGCAATTAGGAAACGTATGGAAAGCTGCAAGCCGTGGTGCGAGAAAGGAATGGCACCATTCTCTTTGAAGCACGTTCGGACGACCAAATAGACAAGATCATGAAAACCAAACAAAATGCCGGCTTCCAAGTGAAAGTAAGCACTCACCCAACACTTAACCTGTGTAAGGAAGTGATCAACCATGAAGACTTCTCTGGGGAGAGTGAGGAAGATTTAATCGCCCGTTTTAAGAGCCAGGGTGTGACGGAAGTGGCACTCCTTCCGAAACTCGCACTGAGCGAGCATCCAGCCCCCCTGGCAGTGCCCGGGAGGTCTCGGCCTTGGAGGAGGCTCGCGTTGGGGAGGAGTCTCGTGCATCCTGATTCCAACGTCGGAGGGGAAAAAATTGAATACACTATGGATCTCATACCTCATCCCACCTCGACCCTTGTCTCTTCGTGTTTTCTTCCCTTACAGGTTTGATGTGGATGATGGTCTCCGTGCTCATGGCGGAGTTTCTTCACTGGTACATGATCCGCTGGTGTCTACAGAGGTGCCTGTTCAGACTGACTTTCAAGCAGTGTGCTCAGGTGCACCTCCCATCCCTCGCACTCACTGTATGCAATATGTACATCCCTCCAGGACTATCTGCTCATGAACTTCTGGACTTGATAAACCAACTGCCCTCTCCGTTCGTGGTTGTCGGGGATGTAAATGGCCATAGTCCTCTCTGGGCCTCGTCCCGCACCTGTCCGAGAGGCAGTGTATTAGAATCAGTAGTAGACAGGGCGAACTTGGTTATTCTGAATTCCGGTGAGGCTACTCATTTTGCAGTCGCCACAAATTCGTGCACGTGTATCGATCTAGTACTCTGCAGACCTCTTGCAACCGTCCTGCAACGGTCCATCCTACCTGTATGGAAGCGACTATTACCCCGTTATTGTCCACATTGATGGACTTGCTCGTGGGTTGGTGCTCGTGCCCCTCCTCAATGGTGTGTTCGACGTGCTGACTGGCTGACATTCCAAGCGAACGTCAGTCTATCGGAGAGCAAGTTTGCCAGTGTGGGAGAAATGGCAGCACATTTTAACAGCGCTGTACTACAACGAACATTGCAACAGAACTGTAGTGCGAACATTGCAATTCCCAAGTCGACCGACAAATCGCGACACCCTTTCGTTCCGTGGTGGAACTTGGATTGCTCAAGGGCTGTTGGTGCTCGCAAGAAAGAGTTGGCGCGTCTAAAACACTATCCAACTGCAGATACCTTCATTGATTACAAGAGGTGAAGAGCGAAGGAGATAAGAACCATTTTAGAAAGTAAAAATGCATCATGGAGAGCATACGTCTCCTCTCAGAATTGTCATATGCCACCACGTCTGGTATGGAAGAAGGTGCGTCAAATTAAAGGATACCCTTCCCCAAACTTAGTGCCAGGTCTTCTTAAAAATGGTCTAAATCACAGCTCGCGACGCCATTGTAGAGTAACTTGCCACTCACTATGAAAGTATGTCGACTTCGGCAAACTTTTTTCCCAACTTCCTCTTGCTTAAAGAAAGAATGGAAAGCCGCGCTTTGGATTTTACGAATCGAGCACATAAGGATTGCAATATTTTTTTCTCAATGTATGAAATGCGTTCTGCCCTGATGCTTGCGAAAAGTACCACACGAGGTCCAGACGAAATTCACAATTTAATGCTGCAACATCTTCCCGAAACAGCCACGCAATTTCTTCCCAGGCTCTATAACTGGTTCAGGGAAGAGACCACCATACTTACCTTTTGGCGAGAAGGGAAATATTGTTCATTGCCATGAAGTTATCGGCCTATTTCCCTCACAAGCTGTGTATGCAATGAACGCATGGTGAATCAGCGTCTGGTCTGGACCTTGGAGTACAAAAATTTGTTGACGCCAATCCAAAGCGTATTTAGAAGAAACCGATCAACCTTGGGCTACCTCATTTCGCTGTCAACAGCTGTTTCTACATCGTTCGTCTGGAGACATCTTGTGTCCATATTATTCGATAGAGAAAAGGCCTACGATACCACTTGGAGGCACGGCGTTCTACAAACCCTGCACTCTTGGGGATTTAGGGGGAAGCTTCATCTATTCCTCCAAAACTTCCTTTCGAACAGATCCTGCCGTGTTCGTGTGGGTGACAGGCTTTCCCGTAGTCACCCTCTTAAAAATGGTATTCCCCAAGGATCAGTTCTGAGTGTCACTGTTTGCCATCGCCATCAATGGTATAGCGTCGACTGTGCGTTATCTTGTAAAGGCATCATTGTTTGTGGATGATTTTGCCATCTGTTCATCCAGCAGCATCAGTGTGATCCAGAGGCAACTCCAAATGGTGCTGAACAAGCTCCATCAATGGAGCAGGTCAACAGGCTCTTTCTGCCACTAAATCGAACGGTTTGCATTTCTGTACGATATACCATTTGCACACCAATCCCCTTTACCTGGGAGAAAATCTGCTTCCATTCGCGGAATCTGCCAGATGCCTGGGGATCACTTTTGACAAGTCACTCACGCGGCTGGCTCATATCCGTGGACTACAAACCAGATGTGTCTCCCCCCTTAATCTTCTTCGAATGCTGAATGGCAGATCGTGGGGTGCCGACCGCACTACCCTATTGCGGTTATATAGATCATTCATCCTCTCAGTTTTGAATTACGGTAGTGAAGTGTATGTCTCGGCAGCTCCCTCCACTCTGCGACCCATCAATAGTATACACCACGCTAGTATCCGTCCATCTACAGGTGTGTACCTCACCAGCCGAATTGAGTGCCTTCTAACCGAGGCGGGTGAGTCTTCCTTAAAAAGAAGGTAGGATATTTTATTAGCATCTTAGGGGGCAAAAGTATCAGGACTCTCTAATCATCCTTGTCGCCAAATAATTATCCATCCTTAATATGAAACTTATATTCTTCGAACTTCGCTGCCTCAGCCTCCAGGTTTGTGATTGCGAAATCTTTTGTGGGACCTTGATGTTGACCTTCCCACACCTTTGAACCGCCAAGTCACTCCATTCCCCTTTGGAAACTCCTGCGACCGAATATTGACCTCAGACTAATCTTCCCAAACAAACGACTAGTCTTCTTGTTTACCAGATGCATTTTCAGGAAATAAGGGTAGCCTATCCAGATCATGTATTCGTATATACAGATCGTACATCGTGCAACGACACAGTGGCATGTAGTTTTTATTGTATCAGAGTGATCAAATCATGTCGGCTACTTTCTCAGTGCAGTACCTTCACTGCTGAAATGTATGCAATTCTTGAAGCCCTAAAATACATCGAGTCAGCGACTTTGCACCGAGCAGTTCTCTCTTCCGATTCAGCTCACTACAAGCTACCTCATGTTCTTCCTCAGACTGACGGAATCGATTCAAAACCTCATTCATCGCCTTGCGTTTCGCCACTATGATCTGGTACTGAGTTGGGTTCCAGGCCATGTTGGAATCATGGGGAACGAACTGGCTGACCGGGCGGCGAAATCGGCGGCAGAGAATACTCAAGTTGACATTCCTCTTGTACCATCGTCCGATGTTAAAGCTTTTTTAAAACGATCCATCTTTAGTGCGTGGCAAACAGAGTGGCACAATATCACCTATAAACTAAGTGCAATAAAAGATTCTGTTAATTCCTGGCGTTCCTCATCCTGACCTTCCAGGCGTGAGGAAGTTATTTTAACCCGCTTCGTATCGGACACTGCCACTTCTCTCACAGTTTCCTCCTTCAAGGTGAATCTCCTACTTGTGATTCATGCAGGGTGGTTCTTTCTGTTGAACACGTCCTCCCGCATTGTTTGAAATTTGTTGGCAGTCGACGAAGACTAGGTCTGGGCAACTCTCTACGAGAGGTGCTCGGAGATGACGAACCCGCGCTCTCAAAACAGTTTTTCCTTGAGAGAATGCCGAATATATAATTTTATCTGGCGATAAATTTTTTATGTTTTCCTGGCCTCAGATTTAAGTTTTTGGACTTTGTTGGATCTACTTATATCTTTTATGCGTAATTGTAGCTCTCCTTTTTTAGGATATGTATATGCTTTTAAATTGCTGGTAAATCACATCAGCAACACTTTTACTAGAACTTCAATTTATTTATTTTAGAAATACTTTGACATGGACACCAATGACCTTGGTAGTTGAAGTGCCTTTTAAACCCAATCAACCAACCGCCCGCCCGCCCGTCAGACGGGCAGACACACACAGACGGACCAAAGATATTGGATAGTATACTAGATGCACATGTAGCGCTAGTGTAGCGTTACAAATTGAATGCTGTCATATTGTAGGCAACTAGTTCCCCTGCAGGTGCTGACAGGCGTGTTGTGTCCGTATGCGACGAGAGTAGTGGGCATTTCCGATGTAAATTAGTACTTTGAAGTGCCTATCTTACTATACAAACATTATTATTTATGCATCAATAAAAATATATAATGAGAGCTTCCTGGTTCTGTAACCTCAAGGAATAAAAGAGATATCAAATTTTTTAAAAAAAAAAAAAAGCATTAGGGTTACAAGAAGCAACTTTCAATAACCGAAATGATACAACCAAAACAGGTTTCATTTAGTAACATGAGCATTTTTCATTTAATTCAAACGTATATTTTAATTTGGTTCTAGCATACCTACACACGGAGTAAGAAAATATATTCGTTATACACTCAAAATAATTTATAAATTTGAAAACTTTTGTTCGTAATATTAAAAATCTGACTATATAACATGTTAAAGGGAGTAATTTAATACAGTTTAAAACAGAATTTATCCCCTTTTTCTGCGGGCCCCACAGTAAGAGTTTCTCTGTCCAAAAATCACATCTTTTGCCGCAGCACTTTACATAACTTTCTCTATACTACGTATATTACTCCGTATATACGTATGTATACGAGAAAGTAAAAATTAGAAGACAGATTACATGAGTTTTAGTCATTTCATAGCATTCTTGAGAATGAAGATTTTCGTGTGCCAATCTTTACTTAAATCATTTTCACTTTAAAGAATAATTTGAATCTCTCTTTCAGAAAAAAGAAAGATTAGCTACGGAGGGCAACAAAACAATGCAAGAATAATGAAATTATCTTCCCTGAATTGAATGTCAAAGAATTCGAGCTATTTCCAATTACGTTATTTTTATAATACATTTAAATTAGTAGTAATTTATTTATCATTGTGTATAGGAATAATAACAATGTGAATTTCGAAGTTTTGAATCCGTAATATCCCGTGCAAAGAGCTTTAAGACACACAGTTTTAAATGACCGCTCTCGCATTTGCCTACAATATGGCGGAGCGCGCAATGTTCAATTTGTTACGCTAGTGTTTGCCTCTCACCATACGAGTAGGGGCCTTGAGACGTTCAGACATACACACGGACGGATAGACACACACACACACACGGACGGACAGACACAAACACACACACGGACGGACAGACACAAACACACACACGGACGGACACACACACACGGACGGACAGACACACACACGGACGGACAGACACACACGGACGGACAGACACACACACGGACGGACAGACGACACACACGGACGGACGAACAGACACACGGACGGACGGACAGAGCACACACAGACGACGGACACACACGGACACGGACGGACGGAACACACACACGGACGGACGGACAGACAACACACGGACGGACGGACAGACACACACACGGACGGACGGACAGACACACACACGGACGGACGGACAGACACACACACGGACGGACGGACAGACACACACACGGACGGACGGACAGACACACACACGGACGGACGGACAGACACACACGGACGGACACACGGACAGACACACACACGGACGGACGGACAGACACACACACGGACGGACGGACAGACACACACGGACGGACGACAGACACACACACGGACGGACAGACAACACACGGACGAGACAGACAACACACGGACGGACAGACACACACGGACGGACAGACACACGGACGGACGGAAGACACACGGACGGACGGACAGACACACGACGGACGGACAGACACACACGGACGGACAGACACACACGGACGGACAGACACACACGGACGGACAGACACACACGGACGGACAGACACACACGGACGGACAGCACACACACACACGGACGGACAGGACACACACACACGGACGGACAGGCACACACACGGACGGACACAGGACACACACACGGACGGACGACACACACGGACGGACGACACACGACACACACACACACGGACGGACAGAACACACGGACGGACAGACACACACGGACGGACAGACACACACGGACGGACAGAAACAACGGACGACGACAGACACACACGGAGGCACGACGACAGGACACACACGGAGACGGACAGAACACACGGACGGACAGGAACACACGGACGGACAGACACACACGGACGGACAGAACACACGGACGGACAGACACACACGGACGGACGGACAGACACACACGGACGGACGGACAGACACACACGGACGGACGACACAACGGACGGACGGACACACACGGACGGACGGACACACACGGACGGACGGACACACACGGACGGACGGACACACACGGACGGACGCACACACACGGACGGACGGACACACACGGACGGACGGACACACACGGACGGACGCACACAACGCACGGACGCACACACGCACGGACGCACACACGCACGGACGACACACACGCACGGACGACACACACGGACGGACAGCACACACGGACGGACGGACAACACGACGGACAGACAGGACGGACGGACAGACACACACACACACGGACGGACGGACAGACACACACACACACACGGACAGACAGACACACACACACACGGACGGACAGACAGACAACACACACACACGGACGGACAGACCAGACACACATACACACGGACGGACAGACAGACACACATACACACGGACGGACAGACAGACACACATACACACGGACGGACAGACAGGCACACAAACACGGGCACAGACACACATACACACGGACGGACAGACAGACACACATACACACGGACGGACAGACAGGCAGACACACACACACGGACGGACAGACACATAGATGGAAGAGAGGCCCAAAACTACTTTGCTGTCGTTACGTTGGATATTAAAAGTGCATTCAACTTGACCAGGTGGAGTAATATTCACCAAGCTCTCCGCAGATTTACGGTGCCGACGTACTTGAAGATTGTGGCCGAGTATCTGAGTAATAGAGCCCTGATTTACAATTCAAATAATGGGCCAAAGGTACATAATATCACGGCTGGTGTCCCGCAAGGGTCGGTATTGGGTCCACCATTATGGAATGTGATGTATGATGAGGTCCTTCGGCTTCCCCTCCCAGAAGGCACCAGTATTATTGGTTTCGAGGACGACATTGCTATAGTCGCCGTTGCGAAGTACATTGAGGAAATTGTGTATATTTGCAACGAAGCGATCGCCATTGTTAGTCAGTGGTTGAAGTCTTCAGGGATGCAGTTAGCTGAGCACAAGACTGAGGTTATCCTAGTCACTAGCAGGAAAAAGAGAAACCATCACTCTCGAAGTCGGAGACCACCGTATTGCATCACAGTCGTCGATCAAATATCTTGGTCTCATGATTGACGCCCGTCTGACATTTGCTGACCACCTGAAGTACGCCAGCAATAAAGCTGCGGTAATTAATGCAGCACTGTCGAGACTAATGCCCAACATAGGGCCCTGTCAGGAGAAACGGAAGCTTCTGGCCTTGGTTGTGAGGTCCGTCTTGCTCTATGGAGCCCAGTATGGGCTAACTCCACGTCGATAAATAGTTACATCCGAGGGATGACGTCAGTGTACAGGTTATCAGCATTGCGGGTAGCTTGTGCATTCCGCACTGTGTCAAACGATGCAGTGTGCGTCATCGCGGGGATGCCTCCTGTCGATATCTTGGCGCAGGAGAGACGGAGGCGATATCACAAAGAAGAGAAGAACCCTGACTGCTCGAATGGCAGAATCGTTGGGACAAGTCCATTAAAGGAAGATGGACGTACCGCATGATTATCTCCATTGCACTGTGGATCAACCGTAAACACGGCGAAATAAATTTCTTCTTGACTCAGCTGTTGTCTGAACATAGATGCTTTCTGGCATATCTCTATAGGTTCAAGCTGGAGGATACCCCATTCTGTCCACTATGTGAACCTGCTGTCGAAGACGCCGAGCATGTGTTCTTCCAGTGCCCGCGATACCATCTGCAGCGACGGCACGTTATGAGTATACTCGGGATCGACCCGCTGACACCCGAAGCAATGGTTGGGTGCATGCTCGCCTCAGAAACCAACTGGGATGCGGTGAGCGCATATGCGCAGACCATAATAGCTGAGCTCAGGAGAATAGAAAGGGAAAGAAGGGAAGTCGATTGAACCTCCTTTGATCCTTCCTACGTTTTGGCGAAGAGAAGTGACTTGTGACTAAGCCACTCTAATCCACTCCCCGTGATGTAATGCCTAACGGCGGTTCCGCGGGGAGGATGGAGAAGGGAGGTTGGTTTTAATGGGTAAAAATCTCACACTATCATGTGGTACGGGCCACATGGTGTCTTTTGAAGATTTCCACCTACCCTCGTAAAAAACACACACACAGACGGGGACACACACACACACACACACACACACACTCACACACACACACAGACATTCTGACAGAGACCTTCCATATTTAAATTTTTTGAAACACAGAATAGAGCAATATGGCGTTTATATCATGGTATAGGGCTCGTTTTGCACTAACCCTACCAAAAATTTAAAGAAAAAATTTGGTGCTGGTTTTGAGAAAATCTTTTTTCTGTTATTTTTTAAAATTGCACATATTGCATGCACTATTGCACGAAAAACCTAAAATTTCCGAAACAATGGGCCTTCCGACCTTGTTGAAAGAACTATTTATGCCCAACTAAATTCATTTGAAGGAAAAATCGGTCTTCAATTTTTTAGTTGTAGGAAGACGCCGAAAAGATTCAAACTTTTGCTATTTTCCAAAATTCAGAGTTAGGGTAAAAATGAGAATTATCCCACCTATTAACTCTATTCTTACAAGAAATTTAAAGAAAAAATGTGCCGATTTTGAGAAAATTTTGTAAATGTCCGGGGAACGTCATGTAAAGAACCCCCAAATTTTTAGAATGTTTTTCAAAATTTCAAAGCTTTAAGTAGAAGCAGGTTGACCTTCAATTTGGAAAAAATCGTACGGGTGGTTTAGGTGCTAGTAGTGTTCACGGACAGACGGATGGACTTTTTGCTTCCAATTGGTTTTTCGGCATCAAGGACCAACAAAACAGGGTTTCTGGCTGCATCACATGTTAGAGGATTTTTTTCTTATAATTTAGCAACTGCTTTAATGCAATTTTTCGCTACCAGATCCCAGCAATGATTTTTTCCGCCAAAAATCCCCGGCTTTTTCGCACAGCATTACATAACTTTCTCTATTCTACGTATATACATACTACGTATATACGTACGTATACGAGGAAGTAAAAAGGGACATGACAGGCACATGTTTTAATCCCTTTATTCCTTCATTATGACTTCGAATATTTACAATCAATTATTGATGAAAGGCCCTCCAGATTCGCCATTTGGCGTCCTGGCCGAAACCCCCCAATGGACGGTATTTTCTCAGATGGTGATGATGATGATGATGATAATAATAATAATAATAATAATAATAATAATAATATAAACAATAGTAATAGTAATTTATTAACTTTTTACTTTCTCACGCATAAAAAAGAACATGAAAGAAAGTTATGTAATGCTGCGCGAAAGAATTGCTAATTTTTGGCCGAAAAGCTCATTCTACACTGCCCTGTCAACAAAAAAGTAGATTAATCCAATTGTTAAAACATTGATCCTGGTGAAAAAAAAATCCTCTAACGTCGTGTAGCCAACATCCCTGTTTGGTGGGTCCTAGATACTGAAAAATCAATTGACGTCAAACTTGTCTCAACAACGCTAGCGCATAAACCGTTCAATTGATTTTCTGTAAAATTGATATTCCTCAATCGATCTGGCTGATTTCGAGGCCGCTTGAATTGGAAACATATTTTAATTCATGAAGCCCCTGGGACATTTGCAAAATTTAAAAATATGATGCTATCGATTTTGATTAAATTTTATTTTTGGATATTCTGAGGGACGTTTGAGAGAACGGTGCAGATCTCATGATGGTTAGAAGTACTGATTTTTCGAAAATAGAAAAAGTTCAAACGTTTTCGGCGTTTTCCTATAACTACAATTATGAAGATACAGTTTTTTCTTGTGTGTGTGTGTGTGTGTGTGTGTGTGTGTGTGTGTGTGTGTGTGTGTTCATCAAAAACAGATCTTCGAGTAAGGCCGAAAACGAGTATTTTTTTAGTAATTGGGCGTCAATCTTAATCGCCCGCTCTGAAAATCCTACTCTTCGTGATCGTGATTTTAGAGATGTTTAGGACAGTTGGATGCTACGTAAGTTGGAATGTCTATATTATTTATTTATTTACTTATTCGTTTCTTATATTGAATCTTTTGTTATACGTTTACAAATTAATCTGTTAGAAATTATTTAAAAACTATTTGAATCAAATATGAAATAAAGATGGCTAGCCTTCACTCGGCCGCTCCGAATTTACGCAGTTGTATGCTACGTAATTTAGAATTTGTATATTATTAAATATTTTATTTTATTATTATTAATTATATTTATTTTATTTCATTTTAAATTGAATCCTTTAATTATGTTAAATTTGAAAACGAATAGATGAACTGTCAATGTTGATTGTTGTAACGCCGCACTGATAACAGAAGGCGATAATGAAGACTGCCCCTCGTTCGCGGGAATATAAACTAATACTGATATATAGTTGTAGAATATTACAATACCAATAATAATTACTATTATATATTTTTCGATCTATTTACATTTGTTTGCAAACTATTAGTATCGTATTATTTATTATCTTTTATTTATTTTACAGTTTACGAAGATTATTGTAAGGCTAAAAAACTCAACCGATATGTTTGTGAATACACTACATACCTTATACAATGAATTCAATGCCATAATTTTTGTTTTCATTTAAAGTTTTGAATAAAAAATGTATTGCTTAAAACTATTTAATTTCCATGGCCAGAAAGTACGTGCTGTTTTAGCACCACTAGTTGAGGGTCCAAATGAGTGAGAGACTTATTACCTGATCCCCATAATAATGATACTAATATAATAATAATAATAATAATAATAATAATAATAATAATAATAATAATAATAATAATAGTGCTAGGCATATGAATTTTGAATCGTAATGAAAATTGGGTGCCATAGTTTTCACTTTGATAACGTTCAAATATATAGTTTTGTATATTATTAGAAACTTGTAATTTGTGTGTTGGTGTAATGTTTCACAGTGCTGCTCGTGCCTTTGAGAATCCAGTGGAGGTTGGCAAAGTCAAATCCTTCAGTAGAGCTAAAGGCCATGGTTTCATTTCTCCTAGTGCTGGAGGAGATGACATTTTTGTTCATATTTCTGAGTAAGTAGCTGACACAATGTTGTGAGTATGAATAAGAATAAGAATAGAATAAGACGGGGAACTCGGCATAATAACCGTTTTAATACCTTTATTTTTATTATAATACCTTTCACCAGTGGAGCCTGTTGTTGCTCTCAGGCCAATTGTGAAATTTGTCGAAAACAATCCTATAATGTCAGATTTATTTGAATATTTTTTCTGTTCCTAGTATCTGTTAGTAAATCTAATATTTTATTGTAGAATTCAGGTTGTGTTGAAACTGTCTATTGTGCTGAGTTGAATTATTTTATTACTACAGAATGAACTAAAATCGTATCTTTTTGGCTGGTTGAACTGATTTTAGGTCTCTCTTGCTCTTAAAATCAATATATAAATTTATAGTGGTATAATATATTCATGAAGTTTGTACGGAGTACTTTGCTCTAGTGTTGGTGGTGTGGTGCGGGTCATGGTGGTATTTCCACCATGGTGCGGATATGTACGAAAATCCTCAGCATCCGACACATCGAGCTTTAGCGATATCACGCAATGAATGAAAGAACGTACATTTTTTTCGCCCAGTACCGACGCGCGTATACGAACTTGAGCAGCGCCGTCTACACTTTAGTGTATGTGTACACGGCGTTGACTTACATATGGTCTTGGTAGTCGTTGGCCGAAAATGACTTAACACGTTCAGGTCGTAGCCTCTGCCCAACTTGTTTCTCCCACAGGTCGTAAGGTTTTTGGTAAATTTGATGGG
The DNA here is from genome assembly GCA_964035755.1 of Teleogryllus oceanicus. Taxonomy (NCBI): domain Eukaryota; kingdom Metazoa; phylum Arthropoda; class Insecta; order Orthoptera; family Gryllidae; genus Teleogryllus; species Teleogryllus oceanicus. Next base: position 9,863,897 of record CAXIVR010000006.1, on the reverse strand, counting down.
TCTCATCTTCTAAACGAATACACATATAGAGCGATTTTACTAAGGATGAGCCAAAGTGACAGCTAGTGCTGGCAACATAACTAAAGCTTCTGTGGTCGTGCCCTTGAACCCATTATACTCCCTTTCTCGCATTCGTTGGTTTGCAGTTGGCTAACTTGTAAATAGCTTCGACACTTTTTGACACCTTTTGTGGTGTCCTTGTCCGACAAAAATATAGTGCGCTGCGATAAATAATTGATATTAGGAACTGCAGTGTAATGTGCTCTTCTGTAAAAATTCTTTTTTCTTTATATATTACATTGAATTTACTTTTTGTGTGATAAATATTATGTTAATTTTAAAACAGAGACTTGAATGCAAGATGCGTACCGGTTCACGTGTTTCCGGCTTAAAATCATTCTTTCTATTTACATTCGTGGCAGTTTCCTTTTACTGATTGTGAGAGTATGTTAAGAGATTTTCCACATGCGTAATTAAATTTAAATAATTCCCGGACTCACGTACGTGTATATACCTCAGCGAAACTCGTAGACTTCTTCATTGGGATGTTTTCACTGGAGCCATTAGCACTTTACGAAGGGGCGTGACTGAACTGCTGTCGCGACGGAGGGATACTTCTCTGAAATACAAGTGTTCACTTGTTTTCGCGAACTGTCACTTTGACTCATCGTAAGGACAATCGTTCGATCGGAAAATCGCAAGATTCTTTTTGTTAAATCAACAATCTTGAACCATTATATGAAATTCCAACTTTTATTATATTAATAGTTTAAAAGGGGTTTAAAAAATAACACAAGAAATTGAGCTCAAAACAAAGGTTAATATGTTTATTTTAATTAAATTCTTACGTATTCTATTAATATTAGAACCGCATTTTTATAGTGTATTTTAAAATAATGAAGAAAACATTACTTTTTTCACAACCACCCCTTTTTATTTACACGACGATGCTTCGCTATTGCAGTGTACTACATATCACACACTAGTGGTCACGTGATTGTTAATTACGTTTTATCCTACGCTGTGCAAAAATTTAAATAGATGAAAGATTTTCTCGCAACTATATATTTGTTCTATATCCTGGTTTGGACATGGTTGTCAAGTATCGTATCGTTAAAACGTTCTCCCTGAAATTTCGTTGACACAATTTGGAGGAAAATTTATTTACTTGTTCTAGATTTAAGTAATAACTCCAGCCGATATTTCACAATTCCAGGGGCAGAATACTTATATGCAAATCGTAATTCTTGACAGTGCGGCGGGTTGCATAGAATTCAGGGCCGTTTAAGTCATATACGAATAAATCAACAACGCCCCGAAATGTCCGATTTAATTTAATTCACACTTTAAATATTCCAATTGCTAGTAATAACAAACTGAAAATTTTAGCGAAATCGATCGACTAGTATTTGCGTCTATGTACGTCACACATACGCACCTTCCCTTTTATTTGTATAGGTAATTGGCTTTGGAGTGGTAATTTTGAACAGTCCTCCGTCTACGTCACTGCGGAACCATGCACATCAGTGTATATCAAAGCTATTTATTACAATTAAATGTCAGTAAACGAAATCTAGCGGTGTATTGAGGTACTTGATGTAGAAACCATCATGCATAGTGAACAGACAAATAGCGTGTTACAAGCAAATATAGAGTTTGAATCGCGCGCACTTAGATTTGATAGGGTTCGTAAATTAACGCGACCTGTCGACCGCCGTAGATTCTACGGGCGGCAACCTGAATGTGTATGGCCGCGTGATGTCCCTAAAGCTAAGTGTCAGATTAGCTGCCGGCGCATTTCGCGCATACCCCCATCACCGGAGTTAAGCATCTTAAAGACTTCATGTATAATTTTCTTAATGCAAATGTGACAGTAATTGTAAAAGTAAACTTTTTGTGTTTTTATGTGTAACAATTTGAGACATAGCACCATTTGAGGGTTTGGTGACTTATCTTCCTTAGAAATTTTCAGAAATTCCATAGAATTGCAAATAGTGAATACTTTTACGATGAATAGTAAAGAAAGAGGAGACGCGGGGAGACAGAAAAACAAAAAGCAGCCAGCCAGACTGACTGACTGGCGCGGGAGAGCAGACAGCGCTGCTGACTGACTGGCAGCGGGAGAGACAGACAGCCAGACTGACTGACTGGCAGCGGGAGAGACAGACAGCCAGACTGACTGACTGGCAGCGGGAGGAAGACAGCCAGACTGACTGGGCTGAAAGACAGACTGACTGAAAGACAGACAGACAGACTGACTGAAAGACAGACAGACAGACTGACTGAAAGACAGACAGACAGACTGACTGAAAGACAGACAGACAGACTGACTGAAAGACAGACAGACTGACTGAAAGACAGACAGACAGACTGACTGAAAGACAACAGCAGACTGACTGAGACAGACGACGAGCATGCTGAAAGAACAGACTGACGACTGGAGGAAGAGACAGACAGACAGCTGACTGAGAGACTGCAGCGTGGAAGACAACAGACTGACTGACTGAGGAAGACAGACGCGACTGACTGACTGCAAAGCGGAGAGACAGACAGCAGACTGACTGACTGGCAGGAGACAGACATGACAGCGACTGAAACACGACTGACGCGCTGAAGACGAGACTGAAACAGCAGACTGACTGACTGGCAGCGAGACGACGAAGCAGACGACTGACTGGCGAAAGACAGACAGACTGAGACAGACAGACAGACTGACTGACTGAAAGACAGCGGAGAGACACAGCAGACCTGACTGAGACGGCGCGGAGAAGAGCGGAAGCAGACTGACTGACTGGCAAAGACAGAGAGACAGACAGCCAGACTGACTGACTGCAGCAGGAGGACAAATGACTGACTGAAAGCAGAGACGAGACTGAGCGACAGCGGAGAGAGACAGAGCGAGCGACGCGAAGAAGACGGCTGAGCGACTGAAGGAGAGAGACGACGGCTGAAGCGACAGCTGACTGAGAAGAGAGACGGCTGGACGGACAGCGGAGAAGACGGCTGAGCGACAGCGGGAAGACAGACGACGAGCTGAAGCGACAGCGTGAGAAGACAGGCTAGCGACGCGAAGAGAAGACGAGACTGAGCGACAGCGGAGAGAGACAAGGCTGAAGCGACAGCGGAGAGAGACAGGCTGAGCTGACAGCGGAGAAGACTGAAAGACAGACAGACTGACTGACTGAAAGACAGACAGACAGACTGACTGAAAGACGACAGACAGACTAGGACTGAACAGACGACAGACAGACGACTGACTGAAAGACAGACAGACGTGACTGACTGAAGAAGACAGACAGACGACTGACTGGAGAAGACAGACGACTGCTGAAAGACAGACAGACGATGACTGAAAGACAGACAGACAGACTGACTGACTGAAAGACAGACAGACAGACTGAAGACAGACAGACTGTGAAGCAGACAGACAGACTGACTAGCGAAGAAGACAGACAGACAGACAGACTGAGACAGACAGACAGACTGAAAGACAGACGACGACAGACTGACTGAAAGACAGACAGACAGACTGACTGAAAGACAGACAGACTGACTGACTGAAAGACGACAGACGAGCTGACTGAAAGACAGACGACAGACAGACGACGAAGACAGACAGACTGACTGACTGAAAGACAGACAGAAGACGACTGACTGAAAGACGACAGAGACAGACTGACTGAAAGACGACAGACAGACAGACTGACTGAAAGACAGACAGACAGACAGACGGACTGAAAGCGAGACAGACAGACAGACAGACTGACTGAAAGACAGACAGACGAACAGACTGCTGAAAGACAGACGACAGACAGACTGGCTGAAAGACAGACAGACAGACAGACTGACTGAAAGACAGACAGACAGACAGACTGAAACGACAGACAGAAGACAGACTGACTGAAAGACAGACAGACAGACAGACTGACTGAAAGACAGACAGACAGACAGACTGACTGAAAGACAGACAGACAGACAGACTGAAAACTGAAAGACGACAGACAGACAGGACTGACTGAAAACAGACGACAGACAGACAGACTGACTGAAAGCACAGACAGACAGACGACTGACTGACTGAAAGACAGACGCATCGCGAGTAAGAGACTGACGTAGCGGGCGAGACTGACTGGCAACGGGTGCGAGAGTCTGACTGGCAGCGGGTGCGAGAGTCTGACTGGCAGCGGGTGCGAGAGTCTGACTGGCAGCGGGTAAGAGAGTCTGTCACCGGGGACAGACACCGACTGGCAGCGGGACTGACAGACGGGGAGAGAGCGATGGAGGCTTGCAGACAGAGAGAGAGACTTGCAGAGTGGGACTTACAGAGACTGTGTGGGACTGACTGAGTGTGTTTGTGTGCGGGACTTTTTACGAGGTCAGGGAAAAATCTTCATAAAGACCCTGCTGGACCCGCACTCTGCAGCCTGTAGGATTCACAGCTAGCCTGTGTGTACCCATTAAAAACCTATTCCTCGGGTTCCCTTCCGCGGAACCGCCGTCAGGCATTACATCGCGGGAGGGGAAATCGGCTTATTGCTCTACGCTAATGTCACGGGATGCTCCTTCGCAATCGTTCTTCTACCCGAAGTTTCTTTAAAACGCTTGCGGCATAGGTGCTACCGCACTCCAATTCTCTAGGGACACCAGCATGCTAGTGACGATATCAAAGTCACAACCTGCAGGAGGAGTCAGTGGAGTTCTTCCCTTTCTTCAACTAAGCGCGGACAGTGAAGGAACACGTGCTTCACATCTTCAGCCAAGGGATCTCGTGTTGGGCATGAGTCATCGTTCACCTTGAAACGGAGTTGGTATGCACTGTAGCACCCTGGACCCGTTAACAACTGGGTCGAATAATGATCCACATCTCCGTGTTTCCTTTGGGTCCACTTTGCTACATCAGGAATAAGACGAAATAAGAGGAAAAAGACGAGCCCATCTACCAATGGATGATAGTCCTTCGCCTTTTCCACTGAGCCATTGTCACCTCTCTCTCTTCATGATGACTGTAACTCTCTCTCGCTTACGTCTGTTTTGCCTGGCCCTTTCCTGTGCCATGAGATCTATAGGGGCCATGTCGGCTATCACACACTGCGTCATACAAAACCGGGCAAAACGCCCGGGTCACTCCCAAGGCGGACCTTCTGTCCACTGATTTCGCACCGCGGGCGTACGATTGGATCCCAAAGGCATCAGCCCAAATTGGGGCTGCGTAGAGCAGCATAGTCTGCGCTAAACAGTAGCCTCCGGCTACTTTGCCTTGAAGCCTCGACGTTAGGCATAATTCGCCCCAAGGTGGAGGCTAGGCGAGACGCTTTCTCGGTGACTATACGCAAGTGGTCGTCGAAGTAGTCTCGCGTCAATAACACGGCAACATCGTCAGCAAATTGAATAGTGCTAGCGCTTTCTGGCAGCTGGAGCTTCATAAACGGAGTCATATATAATATTCCACAACAGCGGGTCGAGTACCGAGCCTTGCGGAACACCACCCAAGATACCATACGTTTTTATTCCGGTCTCAGTTTCGCATAGTAAAGTCCTTTCCTCAAAGCAACTTCATTTCATTGTATAATTCGGAACTCCTAGTTTTTTTTAATGCAGTATGAAACTCCACCGTGCCGCATTAAATGCGTTCCTGATGTCGAGGGTAACTATAGCGCAATACTTCTTTGCGCCTCATTTCCATCGTTTGTCCTCAATAGCCTTGCGTGCGATGTCGGTGACAAACCTAATTGCGTCCACTGTGGATCTCGCTTTCCTGAAGCCATACTGATGATCGGACAGTCCCTCCGTGTAGGCTTCAATCCGTTTGCTTATGATCCGCTCTAACACCTTGCCAGTAGTATCCAGTAAATATATAGGCCAATATGCTGACGGGTCGGTAGGTGGCTTATCACCCTTCGGAAGAAGGACCAGCCGTTGTTGCTTCCGACAGGGAAAATTCCACTCTTGGACGCACGCATTGTATGCCTCTGAGAATATATCTGACGGGGCCTTTATAGCGGTCTTAACAGCGTCATTCGCCACCCCATCCAAGCCGAGAGCTTTGCGATCTTGAACCTTATCGCAAGCCTTTGATAGGTCGTCTAATGAAATCGCAGGAGCCTCGTGTAGATCTTCAAGCGAATCCATAAGCGGCAACACATCCCTCTTATGAGGAAACAGGGTAGAAACTATCTTCTCCAAGAAGACCGGGCAAGTTGGGGGCGGCCTGGATTGAGCCTTGAGCCTGGCTGTTTCCACCTTATACGGACGACCCCAGGGGTCAGCATCCATCTCGTTGCTTAACTCTTTCCAGCAGCGATCCTTGCCTTAATAGCTTTTGTGAAAGCTCTTCTGGCGGCCATGTGACTTTCCTTGGGAGTGTCATAATTTAGGCGGCACCACCCGCGTTGCACCAACCTACGTGTGCGGTGGCATTCTTTGCGAAGTTCCGCCATCTCGTCGGTCCACCAGTACACTGGAGGACGGCGTTCTTTTTTTTTAGGTTTTTCGTCATTGATTCATCACGAGGGTTAAAGACCCGGCTCATTACAGTTCCCATCATATCTTCAGTTCCCTTACTTCATATTCAATACCTTAACAACTGTTTATTATAGTATTTGATAACGACGCTTTACCCGGAGAGCCGTGCAACTTTGCGCCGAAATTGCCACTAACAAAAAATAAAACTTCACTAAAACTCGTATCACTAAAATTAAAATACACTGTTTTAAAACTAAATCTTCGATATCTCCATCTAGAAACCGTTCCTAACACATACACAAGTTCACTTACAAAATCTGCATCTATTGAAACACACCATACAAAAAATACGGCACTGAATCCCGGAATTATCGCGAATTTCGTGGGACCGGCACAAACTCGCGACCGTTGGGAACGGTTACGTATCTCGTCTGTCTGTGTGTAGGACAGAGAGAGAGAGAGAGAGGGGGTGGCTGACAGAGAGAGAATGTGTGTGTGGGACTGACGGAGAGAGACACTCGTTCATGTTTTTTGTAGCTAATAATGATTGTTATATTGTGTTGGGAGCACGGAAATGAAATGAAACAATTTTGTATTTTTTCCAGAGATCAATTAACATTTATGTGTATTAGTTTGCTCTTTTGTTTCTTTTCATTCTGCCTTTCTTTTTTTTATATAATAATATAAGAAATTAAAATTAATTAGACATAAATTTCTAGTATTGTCATTTTGTGTTTTAGTATTGAGGGAGAGTATGTGCCTCTGCCAGGGGATGAAGTGAGGTATCGGCTGTGCCCTATCCCTCCTAAGTTGGAGAAATGTCAGGCAGTTCATGTTGAGCTGGTGAACCTGACACCAGCTGTTCACTTGCGCTGGGATTGTCCCTCCAGTGAAGACTGCCAGAGTGGCCCTGAACACTAATGCCTCTAGTACCCGTTCCAGCCTCTGGGGACTGTCTGCCTTGGCAGTTGGTGCCCTGTCCTCCCAGTCATTTCGATGGAAGCACTGTGCATTGTGCGTCATCAAGTGTGTGGTTATGTTGCAACTCTTTCATCTCATTATTCAAGTACTTATTTGTAATTACTATTGTCACATAGGTGAAAGATTGTATTTATTCAATTTAGATTATTGTTTAAAACTGCTGGACATAAATTATTATAAAATCATGTGAAAAGTAGAATACTTATTTGGGAGATATGTTACTTCTCTTTTTATAATTTTTTTATTATTATTATTATTATTTTATTTTGTACTACAGTGCAGAAAAATGAGTGTGAAATTGGAAAGTCCAGTGAAATATTTTTCAGTGATTTTTAAGCATCTTTGAGGAAAGCGAGTCATTATTTTGAATACACTATTATTCCTATTATTACACTATTATTTTTTAAAATTTTTTAATTTTTACGAGTGCAATGTGTTTCTAAATGAAAAAATCTGACACATTTAAAAAGTGAATGTTTACTATTACCTGTTATTTGTAGGATTATATCAGATCAAATATAGTCTTCCTCTTGATGAAAACAAAGTAATAAAGGTAATAAAATGATAATCTCGCATTACCAAATACACTTGAAAATATTCTCGTCTTCCCTACTCAGATCTGCTTGAAAATCTATCATGTATTTACACAAGCAAACTGGCTTACATGAATATTGCTTCTTTTTGTGTTACCATTTTTTTTATTTAGTTTTAAAGAATTTTGGGGCATGGGTAGGTTTAATGCAGGTATTAGAATGATCAGACATTGCGAGTGTTGCATTTGTTATTTGATTGAAATTCATGTGGATATAAATAAGCAGTTTGAAAATAAATAATAAGCTTGAAAACAAATAAAATTTCAAATTTTTTGTTGGAAAGACTGATAAATTTTTTTTTTTAATTCTGATTTTAGTGCTTAAGTATTTTTGTTTGACAGTTTGGTTTAATGACAAAATTTTTGTGCTGAAGCAAGAATGTGTAAAAGAAACTGTTTAAGTGTTTTATCTGATTAGAAGTTTTGTGACTATAACAGAGGCTGTAAAAGTAGTGAAGTGCCATGCTATATAGAAAGGGGCTGTGCAGTTGCAAATTGCAACATAATGGAGCTTATAACATTGTCCAAACATTCTGTTTTTGCCTTAGCTTTGGCCTCAGGTGCTGTAATAGGTTGCCTTTGAGAGCTGGATGTATGTGCAGATTTTTGTGCTAATTATTCTGTTAAAATACATGTTTGTATTCATAATGTGGTTTTTGTTTTGTTTATTTTTCTCCCAGTTTTGAATTAGTTACATGAATTTAAGGAGAATTAATGACAGTTGTGAGAGATATGTGTATTAATTTTTAAGAATTTCAAATTTGTGAAAATTATTAGAGAATTTAAAGTAGAATTTAAATATCCCTTCTTTCAAGGAATTTCAAAGTGCATTTTTAAAAAAGAATTACATCTTTTATTGCAATATTCATTTATGGTTTCATAAAATTAGTGGTGCTACAGAATGGTACAGACTTTCTCGTACTAGTTAGTTTTTTAATTTCTTTTTCTGGGCCAGCTTTACGATCTTGCCCCTTCCTGTTGCCAGCTGCCTTCTATCGCTGCCCAAAGTACTTTTCTTTTTCTCAATTATTCGGTTTCCTAATGACAAAACCGAAATATTACTTTAAGGATATTAAAGAAAAGTAAAAACTGGTATACAAACACAGATGGAAATAAAACAGGAAGCAGTCCTATTTCAAGAAGAAAAAAAAGTCATGGAATTAAAATACAGACTAAATGAAAAATGTTCAAATTATCAGGCTGAAGAAATAGCAGTATTAAAATCTCTTCTAATAATTCAAAGATACCAAGCGATAACAAAACAATTGCAATAAATACAGACAGTAAGGTGGCACTTTTAACAAATAATTATAAACATATCCAAATAGAACATATATTAAATGAAATAAAAATCCTGGAAGAGAATCAATGGAAAATATATTTTGGATGGATAAAAGCCCACGTTGCAATTAGAGGTAATGAACTAGCAGATATGCTAGCAAAACAAGCTGCTGCTGATACATAATTACCAATAGTGTATGACAAAATTTCGAAAACTACACAAGCAAATAAATTTAAAGATGAAGCAATTCAAATGTGGCAGTACAAATGCAACCAAACAACGAAAAGCAAAATCACAAAATCATTTTTCCCCCGAACATTAAAGACATTGAGGCAAAAATTACCTGTCACGGCAGAATTTACGTAAATATCGGGCCACGGAAACACTATATCATATCTACACAGATTCTTCATTATAAGCAAACCAGCATGTGAATGTGGCAGGGGAGACCAAACAGTGTTTTGAGTGACTATTCAGACGCGTCCAAAGTAAATACAGAAACATTGAAATTAGGACTAAAACACATTAATTTCGTATGTGAGTGAAAGCGGTTTTCTCAAATTTGTTGATATTCTAAAGAACTGTGCCCAAAATAGACTATGTCAATAAATAAAAACAGGACATAATTATAAATAATGACACGTCGCAACCATATAATATTTCGTAAATAAGATTTCCGTGTTAATATATTAATTTTCCATATTAGGAATGAGACAGTGGAATGTTCTCACAAGTGTGACGAACGATTACGGATAATATGTTCAAATAAGAAAACTAGTGATTAGAAAAAGGGTTGCGAGTATTATAAATGTCTTGGAATATATTTAGGAATTTATGACAACGTTAAAAGGCTAATAGTGTAACCGTCACGTACCTACCTCCTTATTGGTAGTACGCCGAATTACTAAAGTAAATCTATCATTTACTTATTTCGTGACGTGTGGTTACACCGTCACACAAACCTGGGAATACCTCGATTAATGGATAAAATTCCCTATCGGTGGTGGGTTCGTCTTTGCTAAACTAACGATCAAATAACAAGCAAACACAATTTTGTAGTTTTAAATAGCAGATAACATGTATTCTAACGAATGAAATTCTCTGTACAATGGAGTTCACATATCCTCCTATGTTCTCACTTTTTTGTTAAACTAAGGTAGCTAGTTCCCTACCTAAACTGCAGTTTTCACTAAAGCGATAATAACTTTGATCCCCGTTTACAAGAAACAAGCAACAAATACATATGTACACTTCACAAAAATATCACTTATGAGACACACAAATCACAGTTCAAATACTCATCCTGCAAAAAAAAAAACGCATACAAACAATACTCAGAATTCTCTAATACCTTTTAAATCATTAATAATGTTACACTTAATATTCACATTTGACATTCGGCTTCTACGTAGCCTTTCAGTACGAAATTTTGTTTTATAACGTCTTTTGACTGTCCATGAAGTAATACTTTAAAAGAGATAATTGAACGGCTTTCACTTCTGTTCAAAATTTCACACAGGCAATTTCTCTTAAATGGTTTGAAACAGCATTAAATCAATTACATATGATCTAGATAAATGATTATGTACAAGAACAACTTTTATCATTAAACACAAGGATTCCTGTGATCTGATTCCTCGTACGACTGTAGAAAAGAAATGAATTTACTGGCTAGCAAGACCAATGTTCAATGAAACTTGCCCGATCAACGTCTGTTATTGAGGGAAGCTCACATTGCAACGTTTTAGCTAGTACAATTATAATTCTATCTTAGAAGTTTTCCAGACTGAAATTTAATGAATGTTCTCTCTGTTTTTATGTGACTCACGACCGGCGAATTCCCCAAGCTGGTTCCGCGCTGTGTAGTCGGCTGTCGAGCGATGCTCACGCCTCACGGTCGTCGTTCTTCTGCAACGGTCCGTGCGCTGCCTGTCGCGTCGAAATCGGAATATTTCCGAGCGCCGTCTCCTCGTTCAGCGAAATTTTACCACAGCTTTCACAGAGGCGATGGTCGCATCAGAATGCGAGTCCGAAACTCCAAGTTATGACTTCGTAATAGCAAAAGTCAAATGATTGCTAGTACTTCAGCATGCATGGCAACGACATTGTCGTGAATAGTGTTTTCATTTTCCTTGTAGTCTTTTGAAATCTGCTCGCCGTGAAGACACCGCGCGACAACGGCAACGTCAAGTGCCATGTCGGAGATACCTTTCCATACCATCATGGTTTTTTGTCCGTTTTCCATTTCCTCGGTGACGGCGTTGATGAGGTTCACCGCAACGTTGTAGGGATTTTTCCACATCTTGGACGCATCGCTCTCCCATCCGCTGTCGTTGATGTTGGTGCTGTTTTAACGTCTTGCCATGATGACGGAGGCTGACTGAACGAAGAAGTCGTCGCCAGAATCGTGGCATTGCAAATGCTTCTCTCCCTTCCACTACTTCTTTTCCCCTCACCCGTTTCTCTCTTTAAAGTCTGAATGTTTGAAAGCTGTTTTTCTTAATGAAGGATAGATATAGATAAGAAATGAATAAATATACAGAGAAAGTCTACTCTACAACCGCGCCTGCAGGGACGGACGTGTATGCTGAAGGAGCGGACGGACGCGTAAACATGATGCGGAAATGACTTCAGGGTAAACTTATAAATTTATCGAGCCAGTAGCGTTTCTCGTCAGACACACACAAAGAAAGCTTGTTTTGGAAAAATGAATAGTTTTTATGATTTTTGGATCGTATGCAACATTGTTTATCAATTCTATTGCAATTTTGAAATAAACACTCCAAGTAATTTTCGAATTTATATTTTTTAACAATCGAACGTTTTACTCCCTTTGCCCGAGAAACGGTCACCTGAGAGCGAGTGAGAAAGAAGTTCATCTTTGGGCGTTAACCTACAAATTGACTCATTAGATCATTTCCGCATTCACCCTTAAACAGTCCCAGTACTTTTTTGTTGCAAGGTGTGATGTTGAAATTATTATTGGGAGGAAAACACGACGTGTCGGAACATTCTGAACACCGACTCATCTCAGCGTACACGTTCGTTGTGGAAGAGAAAACGAATGAGTCAGTGTCCATGTACAGGAGATAAAGATCGCGAAGCTCTTCTTTGCAATACTTATAAAAGAACTCATACTTCCAAATTTTGAAATTTCTAAAATGCAACAACCTGGGCCAACCAACAACCAGAAATGGACTTCATGAGTTTCACTTTCGTTTTCAGCAACTCGACGGTCATGAGATCTCCCTTAACATGGTGACTTCGCACGAAAGCGGGATCTGCCTTAAGACGCCGCGCTCCACACTTCCCCCACCATCTGTTCACGAGATGAATGCGACGATGATTGCGCACGTCCGCCATCGACTTCCCGTAAAGGGAGGTGTTCATGAGTTTAAAAAATTATCTTCAAAATCGGAGGACGCGCGTTGTCGCCGTGAATTGTTGTCAGGTGGCAAGCCAAGGACTCTGGTCGAAAGAGAGAATGCAATGAATTTTGCTGATATGTACTCCTAACTCTAGAGTCTGAATTAAATTTTGAATGTGAATGACATAGCGCCGCTTGGGCAACAGCGTCGCTAATAACTTGACTTGCCTGCTTTTCTTGTTAGAGGGCACACATGTCTCCGGACAAGGCGGCAAATCACTCAATCGATCGTGGATCTCGTCTGGATAGTCGAGGTCGACTTTGAGAACGTATCCGCGATCGGTCTGAGCGGCCGCCTGCTTCAGGTCGAAAGTGCAAATTTCAGTATCCACGAACCATGTAAACCGTCCTGTGGGCAGTGGAAGACGCATACTAAATCCGTAAAGGTTGGTCGAATCGACATAGGAGAGATAAGATTCCTTATCAGATGGGTTGAAGGAATCCCCCACGTGTGCACGGTTGGCCTGAGCGTGGCGCCCTACCACATACACGAGCCCTCCCCGGATACCTTTTTCGAAAAAGAGAACCATGACAATGTCTGTGAGAAGCTCGAGCGTGACACTGGTTGTTTTTAACATGACGTTCCACGAGAGCCCGGGAGCGGTGTATTAGAAGGCGGGATCGAGACCGTACACTTCCAAACAAACTTATAAAAGTTTCAAAAATGTCGGTGAGCAACACGTCGATTTTCAAATACAAATCGGCGTACTTACCTCAATTTCGAATGGAGAAAGCGTCCCACACGGCCAGCGCGTGAGCGTACTCCGCGTTCGAGATAGGTGTGTTCGTGAGCTGACTGAAAAAGGCCTCGCGTGGGGGCAAAGACGTTTCTCCCTGTTTCGACATGCAATTCACATAGTCGCAGGGAAAGCCCTTCCTGCGTGCCAGGACAAAGAGCGCATCGTCGGAAAACGCCCCCGAGTGAATTTCAAATTTTGAATGGAAAGGGATTGACTCAAACTGTCGAGTCCTGCTCCTAAAAAAATAAATGAATCCAAAAACCCCAATTCCACACCAGTTTTCTCAGAAACGGACACGAATCTCTCGTGATTATGTGGAATCGCACTCAGATCATTGTAGTTGCTCTCTGCCCAGGCTTGCAGAACAAAATGCCAGTCGTGCCCGCTTCCGTTATGAATCAAGACGGGAATGTGTTTCGGTGTCCGGAAGTTGACGTTGCAATCTTGATGAGCTGCTCCACGAAAACGACCCGTGAAATGATCATGGTCCCTAACGCGAATACAATTTGGAAGAAAACACCTCTTGCAGATGTGAGCAGCGTCGGGATTTTGAAAAGCAATTTCGCCTTCCTCCCGCATGAGGAGAGAAACCGGGTGATTTAAAAGAAATTCATAATCTTTTGCAAGGTCCGCTAAGTGATCAATCAATTGTTTGGCGACGTCGATACTCTATTCTTCGGAGGGCGTGCTTCATCAAAATCACCCACAACTTGGAGGGACACTGAAAAGGGCTCGTGAATTTGGTGTGCCTGAAGGTAGGATTCGCTCGGCGATGGCTCACATGAAGAGACAGGAATGGTGAGCGATTCAAAATCAACATACACCGCGATCGGGCATCTCTGTTGTTTTTCAGGAGTTTTGAAGTGCATGAATCGATCTCAAACGTGTCGGTGACACGGAACTGCAATCTAACAAGTGAGCATCAAGTTTCTCTTGTGATCGAAAGAGGTTCAAACACCGTTCGCAAGCGAAAACCTCATGTCAGTGGGAATTGTGTTGGACACTTACCAACCTTCCCAAACTTTTAATCCAAACACGTGAGAGATGCCCTTTGATGTAGCCCAACAGATTGAAATGGTTCTCTTTCTTTGATTCAGCAAAGTGCACTGGACCTTCAACATGCCACGTTTGCTTTTCAGAACACCAAACGAGATTAAAAACATGAAAAGAATAGCTAGAATTTTGTCGCTCGAAGGGATTATTATCGTGAACATTGGCCAGGAGATGTCGCGCAAATCAAGATTGCTATTTAACTCATTAAAAATATATCTGACATGTGCTGGTGCGATCCACTCTTCCTTGCAATGAACTAGTATTTCCGCGACCGAGGAGTTCGTGAAAGAGATCACAAGCGACGGCCCACAGGAAACATTTCTCATCTTGATTATGCACGTTAATAAGTGCGTGGCGAATAGCGATGCTATCGGGGAGCGGAGTATACGAAGATTCGTTGTGAGCGATTGGCTCAAAAAGATGAAAGTGAACATGACCGACGATTTCGTGGCGCGCTTTTCCCGTATCACGCTATTGAAATTCGTAGAATTTTGAATTTATCGGATCTACGATGTGTTGAGAAAAAATCCCCGATAGCATCGCAAAAATCCCACTTCGGGCACCACCTCCTAGAGTTACAAAGCCTACCACGTCACCGTAGGTAGGAGAGCGTCGGTCACTCCTCTCTTACATTTTCCAAGCTAGGAAACCCGTTTTCACTCCTTTTGAATTAAAAAATATCCATGCATGATAAAAATTGTTTAAGAACAATTTTTGTATTAAACATTTTTTTCAGTACAGTACATTAAACCTATACAATACTATCTATGACAATACAACTGATGGATTTACTAGAAAATATCCAATTTTATGCGATGTTTGATAATAAATCATTTTCTTTTTACAAATCTTAAAAACTATATATTTATAGCTTAAATGTTTGACTAAATTATTAGCTAATCATTAAATTCATACCAAGCGCCATGAACTACTTCTCTCAAACACTATAATAACTAACACTAACATATAAAAACAATAAAACGTAACAGTCACGTTACTTAAATCTGACCCCTTTACATATCACAGAAAACAATTACTTTTAACACAATACAATAAACTGACTTTTCCAGATAATATCAACTGTACAACATGTGAAAATCATGAATTATTTAAGTAAAATTCTACAAGGTATGGCCTCTTTGAATGAATTCAATAACACGTGCAGTAAATGAACTTGAAACTGCCACTCACATCGTTCGGAATACTTCTCCCACCTATTCTGGACTTTTCACCCACTTTTAACACGATTTGTCGTGTATTTTACGGCTATTCTCTTTCCCCAACTGATCGCCGCATAAAAGTTGCCAGTTCTTTTACCTCAACAGCTCCGCATCGCGCGCCTGTAGGTAACCTTGGGGATTTTCTGCCGCTCGCAGCCCCGCGTCGCCACCCTTCTCTGCTTGCTGTCCCACGACGTTACCAGTTTCCTACCCTCGAACTCCGGACTCCGCCAAGCCTCCAATTTCAACACCCTTCTCCCATTCTCCGGACTCCGTACGATTCTCGTTCCAGTCCAAATCTTTCTCACCTACGCTTCGCTCTTCCTGGGGTCGTCCTTCTTCTTCTTCTGCACCTCGTACAAGTTTGTTCGCGCTTCCAGCTTCAAATAATTAATGTCGCTGAAGTTATGTTACATTAAACGATTAAATTCAATAGAAAAGTTTAAATCCCAAGTGAAATCGTTTCTGCTGCATAACTGTTTCTATACAATTAGAGACTATACTGAGCATCACAAGAAAAGTAACATTAATTTTAACAATGATACATAATGCATTATTTACCATTTGAACTGTATAAATTAGTATAAACAACCTGTAACAACTATTGTACTACAGCTTCCGGGTCAATGACCCCCATCTCGATCAGGTTTTTCGTCCAGTTTCCCTGATCCATTGAGCAAATGCTGAGATGGCCCCTTGTTTTGCTTCTGGACATAAATGTAACTTCATTTTCTGTGCACGTCTTCTATAATTCAGTGGGAAATACAATTATTCAAATTATCGTTTCCATGTTGTCGCGGCAGGAAGTAATAAGAGCCAAAATTTATTGCCTTTTTATCCTTGAAAATAGATTTTATTACATGGGAGTTTTTTTTTTCTCCCTTTCAAAATTCAAAATTTATTGCTTATTTATTTGAAAATAGATTTTATACATGGGAGTTTTTTTTTTTTTCAAAATTTAAGTAGTATATGACTTGGTGTAGGGATCACAGAATTTTGAAAATGTGCACACAATTCACTTTTCCCCATAGGACGTCATACGCAGTTTTTAACTGTTTTTTTGGCGTAAAATAAATAAATAAATAAAATAAATAAATATGTTTTAAATGCTCGGCCTACCTACCATACTTTGGGCATGTGTGGTCTCAGCGTGCAATATGAGATGCTGGATTTAATTAATGTCCTGCGCGAATTTTACAAATTTGAAATTATTTCGGAGTCAAACAGTCACTTCGCTTGCTCTCTCAAATATTGTGAATGCGAAGAATGTTTGTGCACTCCACTTCTTAATTACCTCATTTTCGAAGATACGCTTCACAAGCTAACTTTTAACTACCAAGTTAAAATAAACTCCTATGCTACCAAGTTACAATCGCCTTCAGAACTCAGTCTAGTCACCGTCGCTGTTGCAATCGAAGAGTGCTCAGTCTAGTTGCCGTCGCTGCTGCAATCAGAGAGAGCTCAGTCTACTCGCCGTCGCTGCTGCAATCAAAGAGCGTTCCTCCGAGGCGCGACGCGATACTTATGGTACTCGCGCCTGGGAAAATTTTTGGAGGGGTAAATATTCTCCTCTTTCCGTGAACTCCCGGAAAAAGATTATTCGCTAGTTCGGGCGTCAGAGTTCGGAAAGCTGTGGGTAGATGGCGCGTTTACCAGCCATCGCTCCTCCGCGTACCCTACTCCTCTCTGTTCGTGGGCTTCGTTTCGTAGATGATGGTGGCGTGTGTGTGTGTGTGTGTATATATATATATATATATATATATATATATAGTGTGTGTGTGTGTATGTATATATATATATATATATATATATATATATATATATATATATTGCGACGGAACACGTCGCCTTTCGCGACGCGCCGTGCATTCACCAACTGATGAAGTGTCAGGGTGGTTATACCCCACGAGATCTTATTGTGGCGTGGGTGTCACCTGCCAAATGCGACGTCTTCTCCACCGCTCTGTCGCCGGGTCCTACCAGTTGTTTGTTCAAATTGAAAGTATTTCTTTCTCAAGAAACCCTGCTTGGAATATGACTAAGGAAACTCACACACATTAACAACAAGCGCTACTATAGGCTTTAGAATACTTCATTAATAAAAACTTCGATGATACAAAATTTGTACAAAACTTTAACACACAAACTCTGCTCTGCGTGATTTCACAAGTATAGCACAAGCAATCATTACGTTCCTAATGTAAAATCTAAAAAGTACTGTGGATGTTATCGTTACTAATTCTGCGATCAGAATCTAATGTCTGACGCTTCTGATTTCAAATTTCGTTAACCTATAATATAATGCACTCCTACGCAACCAGCTGGCGCGGAAATAATCGTAATATTGGCCATCCTAATTTTCTAATTACACTTTCTACAACCTTGAGAGACCCATGATTGACCCATGAGAGAGATGGACCAAGTCCGTTTCGTCTCTCTCTCTTATATATATATATATATATATATATATATATATATATATATATATAAACAAAAAAAAAAATATATTTAATGTATTGTAATATAGTAATAATAGTAATGAGGTTCCAAGAGAAATTAAAATTGAACAGTGGTTCGTCTTTAATATATACATAGAATTTAATTTTCAGATTTAGACCAATTTAACTAAAGAGCCAATTTGATTTTAATTTGAAATTAGTTCATGCACACTGGGACTTTTGTTTCGATGTAATTACTAAATGTACCTAAAGTAATTCTTTTGACATAAATTAGTGTATTGTTTTAGTAACTTATTCATACAAGGTATAGAATGTCTAGGGAATGTCTTTAAGAGTAAGTTTGAGGTTATGAATTACTTCCACAAAACTGAATATTACAATTGAGTGCTATAACTGAAGTGCTATTATTTTAAGATTATTTATCTAGTATATTAAGTTTTTACTATCGCTATTCAATTAACAAAATATAGAAAATTCTTGCAAATTCAGCATAATACTACAAGGAAGAATTGTTGAATCTAATTGCAAACAACGTAGTTTTATGATAGAACATTAGCAGTATTAGTTAAAATCCCTACCAACTTATATAAAATGCTGATTATTTTACATTTATGCTTTGCATAAATAATCAGTATAACAAATGTAGGATCTGATCCATAGCCTTACTTTCGGGGATTTAGAAGGGACCTTGGTGGAAATAATTATTTCCACCATGAAAGGAACAAAATCTCCGTGAATAGCAGCAGTCTTTTGGAAAACCAAACACATGTAATTTCGAGGCACATCGTAAGTACACGTCTGAAAGACATTTCGAAGCGGCAGTAGAATACACTCCGAACTGCTCCAAGTACACAGACCGCACCAGGAGAATTAAACTGAAAAGAATATGGTTGCGCCCAATTCACCCACACGGTAGCCGAGCTGCTTCATGACTACCTACGCCGCCATCGTAGAGATGTCACGTACCAGTGAGCAGGCTTTTTAAACTGTAGAAGGTGGTGTTTCGAGTCACCACAGTTGCGCGAGCATTCAGAAATATGGGTTGTATCTCTCCAACGAGCTCATGCGTTACGGGATGATTTCGCTCGATCGTAAATTGACATTCGAGTTGAGCAAAAATTTTGAAACTTGGTATTGACAGAGAAATTAGTTCAAACAAGTTGAGTTGGAATGGAATTTGACAACGATTGAGAAACGTGAGGGGCCCGATGTCGAACGACCAAATGAAATGGATGAATATATATTGAGGGTAGTGGCAGCACAATTTGTAAATGTCGAAGAGACAGATGTTTCTACATTAGTAAACATCAATGAAGAAACGGTGACGTGTCTGGTCCCCAATCAAGCATGTCCGGTGTTTATATATACACCGCCCAAGAAGACGTAAGTATAATGAATTGAATTTGTGAGATTGAAAGAGAAAGAATTGTTCAAAATGAATGATTTGTTTGTTTTGATTTTAGAAATATTTGGGAAGCCATCACACAGAGGGCTGAAGGCTCCAACATGAATAGAAAGTGGGAGGACTTCTCCAAAGAAGTGGCGTTCGAAATCACGAAAGTCAAGAGTTATACATCTGTTCGGTTTAATGCGCATAATTGTGCGATAATACTTAACAAGAAATATAACACTTTTTAACCAGCAAGGTATATTCCGAATATCGTTATTAAAAAAATTAAATTCAAAATTATAATATTAATTGTATATGTATATTATGTATGTTTTTTAGATTCATACAATTCAATGACGTGATGGGAGTGGACATTTTTTTGGAATCTAAACCATACGTTTTTTTATTTCAGCATAACAAAATCTAATAACGCTTATGTCATATGAATATACCCATATGACGTTTTAAAATTAAAAAAACGTTATTAACGTTAAAATAAACGTTATAATTTAAAAAAGACATTATTAGATTATGGAAAAAAATTTTAATTTTTAATTTGGCAATTATATATATACATATATATACATATATACATATATATATATACATATATATATATACATATATATACATATATATATATATACATAAAAAATAAATGTAATATTTACCTACAATTGACTCTCCCGACTTTTCATTTACCCCTACACAACCACCAGTCAGAGCCATCTACTCTAGTCGTATAAGTAAAAGCCATAAGGCGTAGTTAATTTAATCTACAGGTATGAATATTAGACTCGGAAATGCTAAATGATAGAAAATACTTCAACCTACTTTTCATAAATGGAAACTAATTGATAAGAACCCTTTAGAAGATGTAATTAAAATGAATTCATTATCAACGATATTGACTTCATTCATCTGAATATAATTTTATTTTATTTTATAGTTTTCAATTTTTCATAAATGGAAACTAATTTTATAGGAATCCTATGTAGGTAGTTACAGGGCAATGAAGCATTGTGCGATTTCAAACTGGTAGAAAATACTTCAACCTACTTTTCATAAACGGAAACTAATTTATAATAATCCTTTAAAAGATGAAATTGAAATTAATTCATTATCAACGATATTGACTACATTCATCTGAATATGAGAATTTTATTTTATATTTTTCTACTTTTCTTAATGGAAACTAATTTTATAGGAACTCTATGTAGGCAGTCACAGGGCAAAGAAGCATTGTGCGATTACATCATAATATATTTTTATATTTAAATAAAAAATTTACAAATTTATGGTTCGATGATTTGTATATCATCATCTTCCCTTTCTAAAAATTAAACAAAAATTCCTTAAAATGGAGAACTAAATAAATCATAAATAAAAAAATTTAAAAAATAAAAATAAAAAACTTACCAATGATGGCGGATGCATCTGCTGCTGCTGCCGTAACAACCGCCCCATCTCTTGCGACGCCAGCTCCACCAAAGGAAGAGCTGGCGGGAGCGGGTACGGCCTGAGCGGAGCAGATGGGGTGAGGCTTTCACATCCAGTGAGATCTATCGATAAGAAAAGCATCTTTTGTGTTATCGACAAATATCTCCGAAGTTTCACAATTGCCCCTTTCATCTGCTCGTACTCACGTTCCCACACGTCAGCCTCTGCCAGTCGACACTCCCACGTGTGATGACGCTTCGCTGCAGCGTGAGTCTCCTCTTGTGGAGGGGGACGGCTATCGCAAGCGGCGAGGAGGTCGGCGTCAGCGCCAACGGAACGATAGTGACACCATTACCTCCGACGTCGATGAAGACGGAGATTGCGTGTCCACCGGTGGCGGAGATCGCTCAAGCGTTAGGCGCCAGTGTCCTCATCGGCGTCGCATGCCCTACCGTCGATGGAGACGTCATCTCCAGCAACTCCAACATCTCCGGATCCATCGTTGATGGAGGTGGTGGTGGTGATGTCGTTGGCGGTGAATGGGCGCTGTGCATCACCGGTGGCAGCGTTTGCGAGGACGGCGGCGGTGAAGTGAAAAGGAGTATCACTTCACCATCGACGGCGTACGCTATATTCCCCACGTCACACCACGTTGTGATACATAAATCTCAAAGCGGGGTGGGTAGGCGCCAAACCGCGTGATCTCATTGCTGACGTTTTCCACCGCCAAGTGGAGGGGCGTCCATCCTAGCGCCCGCTCCGACCAAATGGACCACGACGGCCAAATGGTTCGTACATTTCATTAGATAGTTTTAATTTTATCAACTCTAACAGACCCATGGCCCAGAGCGTTGGCCCATTAGCGTAGACCGCAAGCGAATTCCTGCAATGGGCAGCCGCTGCTGCTTCATTAGTAACAGGAGGTCAACGCAGGATCCACGACCACATTGCGAAACAAATAAAATATTTAAGCTTTTCCTTTCAATAGATTGAATACTGTTCGTGTCGCGTGAGTTGAGATAAACGTTCGCCCATTAGCGTAGACCTCAAGCGAATTCCTGCAACAGGCAGCCGCTGCTGTTTCATTAGTAACAGGAAGTCAACGCAGGCTCCTCGGCCACATTGCGAAACAAATAAAATATTTAAGCTTTTCTTTTCAATAGATTGAATACTGTTCTTGGAAGCGATTCAATAATTAATTTCTAATAATAAAATATAATAGATAAATGACAACTATTTTAGGATTTCCTACTTTAGATTGACTGTTTTTGATTGAAAAATCTGATGACTGTTTTGATTGAAAAAAATAGTATTTTATCAAAATTTATTGTTAAATGATATAACATGCAGTCGTCTTTTTTTGAAAACATAAATGACAATAATGTAGAATTATTTAATGTAAATATGAATAGAGTTTGTCTATGACTTGCTGTTCTTCTGTTGGTGGAATGCCCTCGTAGCCAACAGAAGTAGCAACAGCAGCAGCAATATCACCAACAGCTCCATAAAATGGAATTGAAGAATGGTTTTGAAAAAACGCCATTGGAAGGCACGCATGAGCTAATTTGCAGCATGCTGTGCGCAATGTTGAACGTTTATTCCACAACATAAATGCGATGTGTCCATAGTTGACGATGATGATGTTTGTGAAGGTGGAGAAGCAGAAGATAGAAACTTCCGCTGTCTTCTGGATGTGAACGATGCGCGTCCGCTGATGACTTTTGTGCTTTTGAAATAACGTTTTTTTCTTCTTTGTCTTATGAGGCTTACAGTGTTTCAAACAAGGATGAGAACATTCATCTTCTTTAGTGTGGTTCTGTCGTCCTTTTTCTCTTCCGTAATCAGCTTCATTTCTGCATTTGCTTTGCTTGAGACTACTACTACTTCTTTTCAAGAGATATACTACATGATGGAGAAGAGTCCCGAACAATACTATTCTCTTCCGATGTGTTCATGATTGAAGACGGCTCGTCGATGACAGTGTCTACATCCATTTCACGTGATTTTTATACTTTGCGAACGACCTCTGTAATTGGATGATAGTCCAAGTGCCGTTCGTAAAAAATGAGACACAAGGCAGACGTGTTAGCGGGTACGTTCGAATTGCTTTCGAAAAAGATTTTGATGTCTGATGCAGACGCGATCGTCGTCTCGAGCGTCTGATGCAGACGCGATCGCGTCGCGTCGAGACAAATCGAAGATGACAAACGAAAATATCTTTTTCGTCCCCCAATGCGTAATGCTTGAAATTGAATGACAATCCAAATACGATTTTTTGAAATTTTTGAACATTTTGAATTATTCTGGTATATGCACTCCATCCTTGTTCCATCCTATGCGCATCTCGTGATAAGGGAAAAACTCGTCGTTGATGTAGAGTTTAATAGTTCTTAAATCGCATAGATCGAACTCACTAGGACTCTTTTTCAAATCGTTTCGACGGTTGGTTTGCATAGCGGAGATAATGTATTGCGGATGTTCCACTCCACTACTTGTTTTCACCATCCATTCGTGACGTGTTGTAAGCGGCAAATTTGCACATTCCTGGAAAATCGCTTCTCGTGAATTTAATCAATATACGCGTTCTACCGTTGAGAATGATGTATTTTGTAAATTGTGCATTTTCCCAGCGTCGCTGAAGTTGGCGTGCGGCATTCTGCACACGCTGCGCTGAATTTCTATTTTCGACGGCGTCGCCGCTCCCTCTTCCTTGGATAGAAGACTGTCGGCGTCTGTTCGAGTGGAGTAAGAATGAGCACATGCTTCACGCCGGCCACAATGCGTCTGTGGTCCTCCGCGAACGGAAGGAGGAGTTTGAGGGGAATCAGTTTGGATCATATCCGTTCGTATAAGGCGTGTAATGATAATTAAAGCCTTGAACATTAATTTTTTCATCGCTGGGAACTTGATAAAGGAGAACGTCTAAGAGATAGTCTTTGCTGCCAGCGGTGACGGGATGAGACTTTTTTGTCTTTTCATCTTCTCTGATAACGTAGCCTAGCGCTTGCAACAGCAGTCGATTGGTGTGTGTTAAACTATTGATAGGCCAGAGTAAAGTCTGCCTAGGATGTGGCACGATCCGCATTTTATGTCATCATGCGCGGTGCAAAGCAACAGCGTCAGGACGAGATCGGTATCGCTTCTCAGCGGAATGAGTTCTCCTTCGTCGTTCTCGAGTCTTATCGTTATATCATCAATCCAGTTGCGAGTGACGGGATGAAATATTTTCTCAGGAGCTCTCAATTCAAAAATGGAAGCCGGTCGCCAATTGATGTGAAAATGATGAAGTATGTGAGCTCTTCGATTATTAATATACCCGCTCTCGACACTTAATGTTACACATAACGAGAACGTTTAAGTCTTTGACGAGCGTGACGTTCTTGTCGAAGCTGATGCGAAACTTTTGCGTATTCTCTTCTCCGTCTAATACGAAAAAATATTTTTACTTGCAAATTCATTCCTGAAGTGTTCACGGAGAAACGAGTATATTTGAACGTTAACATCGTCAATTGTATACGTGCCCGCTGCTAATTCATTCGGCGACTGGAATGGCGTAGTGTAAATCATTACATCCTTCTTTAATATTCGTCACCGTGTGTGCTGTTTGCAGAGACACCAGTGCAATTTCATGCGGTGTTGCCGAGATCAATTGCTGGGGAGAAGCTTACTTCCCCTCCTTTTCCGCTGAGCGTGTAGGTGCGCATCTTGATGGGTTCTTTCTCATGTCTTTTCTCTTGATCATGCATTTTGATGGGTTCTCATCTCTTGATGTCTTTTCTCTCAGATGTTTTCAAGTACTCATTTTGCTAGCCAATCGTAGAACAGAAATTGCAAGCACAATCTTCCGCAGTTCTCCGTATCAAATTGTTGAACTTGTGACATATTGTATGTCACTCGATTTCCACGCATGTATGGCAAAATCTCCGGTGGTGGGGGTAGACCGAAGGAGTCGAAATAGCGCACCGTTCTTCCTCGTTTCACGAACGCTACGACGTCACTTTACCCGTCGGTTCACTTCCTGATGTTCTTCTTCCC
Source organism: Teleogryllus oceanicus (assembly GCA_964035755.1). Lineage (NCBI taxonomy): Eukaryota > Metazoa > Arthropoda > Insecta > Orthoptera > Gryllidae > Teleogryllus > Teleogryllus oceanicus. The sequence goes on along the minus strand of CAXIVR010000006.1, from coordinate 9,838,816 downwards.
CGTCGCACTGTCGGACGAAAGGCCGTGCACCTACATTGATTGATTGATTTTTTCGTGTTTCCGGGCGCGTCAACTGCTTCGGTCATTAGTCCCGTTAGTGTAGTGCATGTTTTTTCTCGGGAGATGGCGGTGATTTTCCTCTCGCTGGATGGCGAGATCCGGCACCGACCTACCGTCGGCTAGTGGGGTTTCCCCCTAACCAGGACTCTCCCACCAGCGGAGCACCGCCCCAGCCGGGACAAGCTCTAAGCTCCCGACCGGTCTCTCGGAATATGTGTGCACCTACATGTTGATGTGACGTGACACACCGTGCGAGAACGATCAATGTGTGAGAACAAGTGAAGATGAACTAATGTCTTGGTATGTGTCGTCCCTTTTATATATTATCTCATTGCAACGTGCTAGACTCTTCTCCAATCACGATAGAAAGTTTTGTTTCAAAATTATATACGTCTTATGATTTAAGGTTAGTATGATCACTAGCGTTAGACACATTTTAAAATTGTAGTTTGTCTCTTTTACAAACGTTTATATGCGTCCCTTTTGCCAACGCTCTATTTATCTTCACGCCATTATGCCAAAGAAAGACACGATTAGAGGGTTCAAAAACTGTCACATTTAATGAAGCCGTGCACAAAACTATTCGTTAGTCCAACCTTTTAACACATAAAATTTATTATCAGCCAGCAGAAGTGAAAGCTGGATATAAAGCTTTCACTTCTGCCGTCATCGGATGATTTACGCTCCTGATGACATGGGAGAAATCAAATTCGATTTTATCGATTTCTCAATCAATGTAACGTGTTGTAGCGTCGTCATACAATTTCATTGTCACAGCGCGCGCTCGAAGATCACGCGAAGACTAATAGGCAATGAGAAAAAAATCCTTTTTATAATCTTTCTCGTGCGGCGATTCCACCGCATTTCTGAAAAAAAGTATTCTCGTCCACGCCATGTATGTACCCATCCACCCTCGGCAGCCACATCCGCAGAAGAATATTCATACGTTTCATATCTCAGCGTCACAGCCAAGAAAACATTATCCAAATTTCTTACACTCTCGTGATCGTTTCACGGCAGCACTCAGTTCACGTTCGAACGCCGCTGCAGCAGAGTCGGTGTGTTGAAGAAGAAGATGATGATGAATAGTACCTATTACGATTTCATCAATGCTCAAAATCATGACGGTGACACGCCACTGCATGTCGCCGCTCGAAATGAAAAATATCGGTTGTGTGATGATATTCGTTCAAGATGATTGGGTGGACGTACATTCAAAAATAACCTCGGACTGACAGCAGAAGATGTTACGAGCAGTGGTCGCATAAAAATGAAAATTATAACCGTCGCCGCACGACGAAAGAAACTCATGGCCGCCGCCGCCGCGAGACGAAGACAACGATGAAGAATTTTGTACTGTATTCTCTCTCAGTCTCCTAAAATTGTTAGAAAAAATTATGTTATTCAAGCAATGATATGTATATTATTTAAAATAAATGAAATGTTTTCCAGCAATTACTTTTTTCTTATTACTCCTACGACACCACCAGGCCCACTCCACACTCCTTCAGTTATCTGATATTATTATTTATATTATTATTATTATTATTATTATTTAATTAATGCCTTATTTTACGTGGCGAGACTCGGGGCATCAGGACCGCTCTTCCGTCTAACCACGCAAATTTATCCTACGCTCCTTTGACCACCTAGCAGAGAAAGGAGGTACTATCTTGGGCGACGAAACAGGCGGATCTCAGTTTTGTTCAGATGCTTCTTTTAGGCTTAAGGATCTTTTACATGCAGTAAATCTACTACATGGGAAAGCGGGCTTTACTTCCCCTCCGAAGAAGGGCATACAAAGGATATTTTCGCCCTTAAAAATCCACGGTTTCGATCGGGTTTGAACCGGGTAAACTCGGGTACAACAGTCCGGTACGCTGACCGTAATACCACCGAATCCGCTATTTCGGAATTATTATTTCATGATAGGGGTAGGACGACAGGATTTTTCTTCTAGGTTGATAGACAGGGCTGGGCGGGACACCGAGGCTAAACAGAGGAGGAAGGTGAATGGAGGGGGAGGGGTGGCAACAGCAGCAGCGTGAGGTACGGGCAACAGCTGATAAGAGGGTCACGACCTTGTGACTACCCAACCAACGACCTTGTGACGTAACAAGAACGACCTTGTGACGTCACACCACCGGATGTTGACCCCGGATGTCAACATCCGCTCAAAATGTAAACATCCACTTCACTTTCGGCCATATTATTCTACTCTCCCCGCATCGCTTAGGAGCAGCCGGGCAAGCTGACGACGAAGTTAACGCTGGCGAAGTAGGTAAGTGGGTCAACCTTGGGATAATTATCCCGAGATAGAAAGGAAGGGGGATTACAATATGTGTGTATTTTTCTAGTGACGTTTATTACGTACTTGTTAATAAAAAGAGAAAGGTGTAACCATGATGGAAATAATTTATTTACGGAGGTGGTCCCAGAAGTGCCCGACCCAACAAAGAAAAAACAAAAAAAATTGGAAAAAAATATGTTTATTTTTCAACATAATCTCCTTTTAGCTCTATACACTTTTCCCAGCGATGTTCAATTAGTTCGATACCCTTTTTATAATAAGAACTGTCTTGCTCCTCAAAATAGCCATTAACTACCGACATCACTTCTTCATTGTTGGAAAATCTTTGACCACTGAGCCATTTTTTCGAGTTTGGGAACAGAAAATAATCAGAAGGGACTAAATCTGGCGAATAGAGTGCACGAGGTAGCAATTCAAATTTTAATTAATTAATTTTGACCATTGCAATAACGGATTTGTGAGCTGGTGCATTGTCCTGATGAAACAACACTTTCTTCTTAGCCAAGTGTGGCCTTTTTTGCTTGATTTCTTCGCTCAAACTTTGCAATAAGTTCGCATAATACTCGCTGTTGATAGTTTTTCCTTTTTCAAGATAGTCAATGAAAATTATCCCACGCGCATCCCAAAAAACCGACGCCATGATCTTGCCTGCAGATGGACTGGTCTTCGCCTTCTTTGGTGCACGTTCTCCCTTTTCAATCCATTGTTTTGATTGTTGTTTTCTCTCTGTGGTGAAGTGGTGGACCTATGTTTCACCCATGGTTATGAAACAGCCCAAAAATTTTGCTTTGTTGCGGTGAAACTTCGCTAAACACTCAATTGAAACATCTTCACGACAATGTTTTTGCTCGAGTGTGAGCAAACGCGGCACCCATTTTGCACACAGCTTTCTCATGTCTAAATTTTCAGATAATATGCGATGTACCGTACTTTTCGAAATGCCTACTATGTCTTCTAGCTCGCGCACTTTCAGTCGACGATCACCCAGTACCGCTTTGTGGATTTTCTTTACCATTTCTGGAGTAGTCACCTCATTTGGTCGACCACTGCGATGCTCGTCTTGGCAGCTCGTACGACCTCGTTTAAACTGCTATCCAATATTTTACTGTAGTAAACGAAGGCGCAGACTCACCCAGAGTAGAATCTAGTTCAGTTTTTATACTGGTTGGGCTGAGGCCTTTCAAAAGAAAGTATTGGATCACATAACGATGACCAATTTTCTCCATTTTTACAAACTCGCTCACAATGTTCACTATTGATTGTTGTCAAACAAATACTAAACAACGTAGCGTCTTCAAACTTGAAACATATGCTTCATAGATTGTCTACTTTCTAATACAGTGATATTTTTCGAAAAACTACCGCGATCTCTAGGTCAGGCAGGGTATTTCTGGGACCACCCTCGTAATTCGAACTTGGGTGACAGGAGTCAGTCTCGTTACGACCAGGATTGCTTCAAGACGTTGTGTTATTATTGATCTAATGTTCCCAGTAAAAGGAGTACTTTACATAAAGCCCTTGGGACATTTTCAAAATTTTCTCAAAAATTGCTCCAATTTTTTTTATTAAATTTCTTGTACGAATAGAGTAAAACACACATGCATGTCGGCATAGGTCCGATTTTCATCCTTTACTCTGAATTTTCGATTATTGCAAAAGTTTGAATGTTTTGGCGACTACCTACAACTAAAATGGAGACATTTCCTTCAAAAGAAATTTGTAGTCCATAATTATTTTTTTCATTAAAGTCATGCATAAAGTTTTGAGAATGTAGCAGTTTTCGCACATGTGCAATTTTAAAAAATAACAGAAACACTTTCTCAAAAGCGGCTCCAAATTTTTTCTTTGAACTTTTAGTAGGGGTAGCGGTAAATGTACTCTTTGTGATGACATAACTGCCATATTGTTAGTCTTTTTACAAAAATTAAACAATTCATATTTAATCTCAGGCCCTTAATATTCTCATTAGCAGCGATTTGTTCACATTATTGCATTTATGAGTACATGTAAATTAAGTGATGTCTTATGAAGTTTTCACGCAAACTCAAACTTTTCTGTGAAAACGAGCTCAAAATTCCGCATTTTCAGAAACGCTCAAACCCCATTCTCTCAAAAACCGCTGCAATTTGTTTGTTCAAACTTTTCGTACGCATAGCGCTAATTAAACTGTTTAAGATGACAAATTTAATTTTGATGTATTCTCTTGCTTTTTCAAAAATTACACAATTTTTTAAAAATATTTCTCACGTCTTGAATATGCACATTTCCAGCGATTTGTATACATTGAGTGGAAAGCTTCAAATGACTTCCAATGAAGTTTTTGAAAACTCAAAAGGTTTTTGTTAAAAAGTTTCAAATTTCGAATTTTAAAATACATCAACATGAAAATACTTAAAAATGGAAATATATCAACACGAAAACATTTAGCATGAAATTTAGATCCACATAACTCAAGAATATTTTATATAAGTATTAATTGTTTAATGTTCTGAATGAAGTTAAAGGCATGTAAATGTTTCATTAATTTCTCAGCTGTGACGGACGAGGATCCTAAATTCATTTTTACTTCCCCGTATACGTACGTATATACGGAATAATATACGTAGTATATAGAAAATTATGTAATGATGCGCGAAAAAACGGCGTATTTTCGGCCCAAAAAATCCATTGCCGGGCCCTTATAACGAGAAAGTGGACAAATCCAGTTACTAAATTACGAAAAAAACTAGAGGTGCTACAGAATGGCACAGAATTTCTCGTGGTAAGGTTTTCTAATTTCCTTGGTATGGTCTGGCTTTATGGTCTTGCACCATTCTCTAGCCAGCTGCCATCTATCGTCGCTAAAAATCATTTTTTTGACATTTTCTCAACTTTTTTGCTTTCCTAGTAGTAAAACCGAATTATTACTTCAAAAATACTAAATAAGAATAAAAACTCGTGCTAAATAGAAATTTCCTTTGAAAAATTCGTAGTCCTTAGAAAATGGTGATTAAGCTTTACTATAAATGCGAAATTTAAGCTCTTTTTCACAGGAATCAATTGAGTTTTCGAAAAACTTCATTTGAAGCACATCCACTCACAAATATAGTAATTCATACAAATCGATGTAAATGTCCATATTAACGGCGTGAGAGGTATTTAAAAAAAATATGAAAATATTTGAAAAAACAAATGAATACACCAAAATGAAATATACGCCACATTGAAAATCTAATGGAAAAAGTTGAAGCCTTTCTCAGAAAATGGCGTTTGAGCGTTTCTGAAAATGAGGAATTTTGAGCTAATTTTTACAAAAAAAAAAACTGTTGAGTTTTTGTTGTTTAATGTCAAAAAACTTTTTTGACATTATTTAAAGCACATGTGCTCATAAATAAAATAATGTGAAGAAATCGCGTACAGACGTGAGAGACAAGTCAAAACAATTCATTTGTGTATTTTTTGAAAAAAAAAATCACCAAAATGAACTTTGTCATATTAAACGATGCAATCAGCAATATTCATTGGACAAATTTGAAGAAAAAATTTGGAGCAATTTTTGAGGAAATGGCGTTTGAGCGGTATGAGCGTTACTCATTACAGAAAACTGTTGAATTTTCGAGAAAATTTATTTGACATTATTTAAAGTATATGTACTCTAAATATTGCCTCTTCTGTATGTATTGACGTGTGAGACGTGTCAAAAGAACTACATTTTAATAATTTAAAAAAACAAAAGAATAATATGGCGTTTATGTCATGGCATAGGGTTCGTTTGGCACTCACCTTACTAAAAATTTAAAGAAAAAATTTGGAGCCGTTTTTGAGAAAATCTTGTTTTTGTTTTTTAAATTGCAAATAGTGCACGCACTATTGCACGAAAACTATTAAAATTTCCAAAACAATCAACTTGACCTAACTGAAAGTACTATTTATGCCCAACAAATTTCGTTTGAAGGAAAAATCTCTGTCTTCAATTTTGTAGCTGTTGGAAGATGCCGGAAAAATTCAAACTTTTGAAATTTTCGTAAATTCAAAGTGAAAATCTGACCTATTCCATTTTATAAGTATGTTTTGTTCTTATTTTATAAGAAATTTAAAGAAAAAATTGGAGCAGTTTTTGAGAAAATTTTGAAAATGTCCGGGGGGTAATGTAAAGTACCCCCAAGTTTTAAAGAATGGTTTTCAAAGTTTTAACTAGAGCCAGATGGACAGGGGTTTCTTCAATTTGGAAAAGATCGAAGGGAGGGTTTAGGCGTTAGGTTTGTTTACATACGACGGAAGGACGTTTCGATAAAAACACATTTCCGGTATCAGTGGACCCCAAAACGTGTATTTCCGTTGAAATCTCGAAATCGATTTTCCGCAGCATTACATAACTTTCTCTATACTACGTATATTACTTCCGTATATACGTATGTATACAAGAAAGGAAAAAAAGACAACTGCAAAAGACAAGCTTGAAACGCTAGACATAAAGGCCCCTACACATGTACCAATTTGTGGGGCCGTCCGGCCCGTCGATCCGACAAATTGCATCGTGTGGAGGCAAGTTGTCCAACAGAAACTTTTGTCGGGAAGTTGGTTGTACCTGACCACACGACCGCCGGTTCCACCACCATACTGGCAGACAAATTGTGTAGTGTGTGGAAGTGTTGGGCCAACTTACAATGATTCCAGACCTGAAATCGCTGGTTCAAATTAAAAACGGTTGTTAAATTGGAAAGTTCTTTGGTTCTTGGGGGTTTTGGAGGTCGCTGATTACGAATATGAAGTCGAAAATTTCAAGAAATAAAATTACCGATCAAATTTGGGAGAAAAATAAATAAAACAAATTGCAAATTTCTTTTCAAAATCGGTAATGTAAGCGAATTTTGAAATAGTTTTGAGAAAGAAAGCAGCAAAGAAAAGTAGTTTTTTAATAAATTATAGCAATTACGTACAATATCATAAGAAAATCATTATTAAACGGTTTAAAGACTTTTTTTTCAAACACGTGTCAGCAATTCAGTTGCAGCGAGATGCATCAACTCATGCATTTTAAACGGTAATTACGTAGTATATAAAAGAAAGTTGCAAATTTGACCGTAGAATTATTATGTGCTTTAACAAGTTTTTTTCAGACTTTTTCTTTCATTTTTTCACTTCAATAATTAACAAATATTCAGTATTTACTTGTACTAAATCTTTATTTTAAATACAGTTCTCGTGTTATATTTGTACAAAAACTTTGTTATAACCTGCTTGTATTCTCATTGCTCTAATAGAACACGGTTGCACGTGGTTAGCATTTCAACTGCGCTCTGAAGCTGAACACAAAATATGTATTCGACACTTGCATTTTTACTCTATAACCATAAGGGTAAACTACCGTGAGCATAAAATCTCTAAGATTTTTTTTTCATTATGACCAGATATTCGAGGTTGGGAATCACTGTGCACATCCATTTCCTCAATTTTCGGCATGCATAGACGTTGCCTTCTCGAAATTCCAAGGACTAATGAAAAATCGTGTTGTTTGTCGGGCAGTGTGTAGCCTATAGTTCAATTTCGTTGTCCCGACGGTCGGTCTGTCAAATTGTCCCGTGTGTAGAGGCCTTAAAACAACACAGACCAATCAAAGCAAATGAAATTAAGAGAACCTTAACAAGACAAAAAACATATATCAAATAAATAACCAATCCTTAATTAAACGCAATTTATGATGCCTCTGGCATGAGAGAAAAATAACTATTATTGAGAGTAAAATTGAAACAAATAGACTAAAACTAACAAATGCAACGGCTAAAATAGAAAACATAAAACAGTGTCACTCTGTGCACGTCTGTGCGCTTCCGCCCGTTATCTCCAGTCGTGATTCAGCAAACTTCTGATTAAGTGCCTTTACTGTTCTCTGCATGCTGAAATTCGACTGCATCGACATAGAACATTGTGGCACAGGTATGTCTCTCTCTGGTAACACAAATTATTGAAGGTCTTTCCCGAAATTCTACTGATAAAAAAATTATTTTAACACTATGTTTTATGTACATGGATTTTACGTGATTCACATTTTGTGTAGCTCTACAAAAAAAGCTCATTTATTTTCGCGTTCAAAATTGCACTGACTCGTTACCACTCATTTCTTCTCTGCGCTGGTACAATATTTCGTGCAGCCATCCGCAACTTTGTGAGATATGCTCTTCTTTTGTAGGAACTGCACTCTCGCGCGGCGCTATCACTCAAAGGGAACTGTTCGAGTTCGTACGTAGAGGAGTTGGCGTTCAGAATGTCACGACACTTGAAAACAAAAATTATTTATTTAATTACATTATATCACGATTGGGACTTGACAAAGTGTCAAAGTGAACTGAGGAGGAAATTCACAAGAAAATCAGGACATTTTGTTACAATATTGCACAGCGTTGGAAACAGTGTCTCCGAGTAGAAACAAAGCTGTCTAGTAAATTTTCTGCATGGCTCAGTGAAGAGTTCAGTGTTTCCGAATGTTCAAAAACCCCCACAACACGACGAGGAAGGCCTAAGAAGCTCTTTCACAAAAGTGGCGAAAGAGGAAAAAAGCGAAAGGTCAACGACATGTTATCAGAAAGAAGCTCCTTGAAGAAAATTGTCATTTGCCGCACAGCGCAGTTTCAGATTAAGTCGTCAAAGGAAGGTTGCCGATGTCATAGAACAGGCGTCAACTAATACTCTTAGAACCCTGGGTAAAATGAAGCGCGCAGCAGAATCTAATGTAGCACTGCCAATGCTACATTATGCTATTCTCCAGAAGAAGCACTAGGTTTAATATTAGACATGAAAATGTCTCGCAATGCATACATAACTCTAAGAGAAGGGGCTCAGAAAAAAAAGTACACTCTATCCTCCTTACTACAAAATCCTGGAAGCTAAAAATCAATGTTATCCGGATAGTTCGGCTGTTATTCTAACTGATTCTTTGGCTCAAATTAACCTTTAGGACATTCTTGATCTCACTTTAATGCGTTTGTGCAAAATCCAGGAAATCATTACTAATATTTTGAAAAGTTGTGATGGAAAAACTGAAAAAAACTGCAAATGATTTGGAAATGTGGTTGTGATGGAAGTGGAGGTCACAACACCTACAAGCAACATTTCTCGGAGGGAGAAACATTTGCGTCGGACGCGAATATGTTCATTTCAAGCGTTGTCCCTCTGCAAGTGTCCGCAAGAACAGCACAATCTGACGAAATTCTCTGGGACAATCCTAGAAAATCTTCTACTCGGTACTGCAGACCGCTCCGTTTCCTATTCATCAAAGAAACGTCCACAACAATCAGGGAGGAGTTTCAGGGGAAAGAGGAGATACCATAACTCAAACCTACATTTGTAAGAATTGGTGAATACAAAATTGACGTAGAACACGTTCTAATCAAATCAATGGTAGATGGTAAAATTTGCTCTAGCTTAATGAATAGCTCATCCTAGCAAGTGTGTTGCCTTGCCAAAAATTATGAATGCTTTAGAGGAAGTTAAAAAACGCGAATGCAAGAAAGAAAGCTTTTCCTTCGGTCTTTCTCTTCTCCACGCTCGTATAAGGTTCTTTGCGAGTTTAAGGTTCTTTGAGTGCTTATTGCACATGTCTTATAAATTGGAAGCTAGAAAATGGAGGTCAGTTGGAGAAAAAGAAAAGGCAGATGTTGAACGCAGAAAAAAAGAAATTGAGACTAAATTTTGGAGCGAGATGCATTTGATTGTAGATGTGCCAAAGCAAGGATGTGGAGACTCAAATGACGGTAATACCGCACGGCGGATCTTTGAATATCCTGAAAAGTCATCTGAGGTAACAGGAATCGACTGTGGTTCGAGATGTTCTCAACTATTATCTCTGCCATGTCAAGTGGACATCCAATAAATGTATAGTCATTCAGGAGTTACGCTTACAAAACAGCAGAATTGTATGTTAGTCTCTATCCATGATTCCATATGCCTGTCGCATTGCACAAAATACTAATTCATGAAGCCGATGTAATGGACTCTCTGCTACTGCCAATTGGACAGCTCCCAGAAGATGTTCAGGAACTAAGACATACGGAATACAGAAATTTTAGAGAAAATCACTCGCGATAAATGTTCAGAAGTAATACAAATGAAGACATACTTCACACTCTGCTTCTGTCAGACCACTTCATCGCTTATAAGCAAACTGCACATGTATTCGGCAGGGAACATCCCTGATTGGCTAGCGGACACGGAGCGCAAAACCGCGCGTAATTCGTTTATGTTCTCATACTACGGAAGTGTGGTAAGTTCGTTTTAAGCCCTGTTTGTCATTTTGAAAACTGCATATATATACTTTGCATTTCATTACCATTTATACATATATGTTTTATTTCGTTTTTTTTTGTTATTCGTATTTTGTTATTCAGTTTTATTTCATTTTATTCCTATTTACACACACACACACACACACACACACATATATATATATATATATATATATATATATATATATATATATATATATATATATTGTGACGTCACGGGATTATACGAACCCGTAACGCCACCATAAGCCATTAGAAAAGACCAGAGAACTGAGAAATAGGGTACGAGGCGGAGCGATGGTCCGAGAAGGCGACATCTACCCGCAGGTTTTCGCACTCCGATGTCCAAAGTTAGCGGATAATATTTTCTCGAGAGGGCGCGAAGGAGGAGAAAATTCACCCCTCCAGAAATGTTTCCCCAGGCGGAGTTGCATAAATACCGTGACGCACTTCGGTAGAGCTCTCTTACGACTTCGACAGCGACGGCGACTCAACTAAATTCTTCAGCGGTAGTAATTGGTTAGTGCAGGAGTATAATTTTACTTGCTTTAGTAAAGCTGATTTAAGAAACGCGGTGATAAGTGATAGAATTCAGAAGCAAAGTGCATGTACAGTATTTGCACTGCCATTACGCGAGTAAGCGAGCGATGTGACTGCTCGAACTTGAAATAGTTTCATAATCGAAGTAAATTCGCGCAGAAGGACTCTGAACGAAATCCAGTATTTAATTTTGTACGCCACGACCACGCACGCTCAAAGTGTGGTATGTCGGCCGAGTGCTAGAAGTAGTCAATTCAAGCACGTTAGTTATTTAAAACTGGAAGCGCGAGCAACGGGTACGCGGCAGGCGGCAGAAGGACGGCTCCAACACTCAAGCGTAGGCGAGAAGGACTTGGACCAATCCGTCGATGGTACGAGCCCGAGGACGAGAGAAAGGTTTGGAATTTGGACGTGTGGCGGCATCCTGAGATCGAGCGAAAGAAGAGGTGTAACCGCGGGACATCGAACCAGTCGAGTGACGTGGCGAGGACTGCGAGCGACCGAACACCCCAAGGTTAACTGACGGCGAGCGGGAAGGAAATGTCGAGGTAAAGAACTGGCAACTTCTATGCGGCAATTTGTTGGGAAACTGTGTAGCGTTAAACACCAGGCGTAGCGTCCTAAATAGGTGAAAGTTCCATATAACTACTGGGAAATATTTCGAATGTATGAGCGGCAGTTTTGATTTCATTCGCTGTACGCACCAGTAAATTCGTTTGAATGCCATACCTTGTACAACTTTTCTAAAGTAAATTATAATTTTTCATGTAATGTAAAAGTAATCTTATTGAAAGTATTGTTTCCATTGTATGATGTCAGGGATACTCAGTTGCTATAATTTTGTAAAGGGTCGATTTAGTAATGTGTGTGTCACGTTTATTCTTGTGCTAGAGTTAACAGCGTTGTAATAAATGAGCAGCTCAAGGCTGACCTCTGTGAAGTCTATAAAAGAATAATTGTAGAGAATCACTTAAAGGGCCGTGGACGGAGAAAACTTTAGATTAACAAAAGTTAAATGAGGTACATAAAATAATTGAGAAGGAGGTCAAAGCAAAAGTATTGTAAATAGTGCGTATTGAAGTAATCAGGCAGTCAAGGTGACGCCTATACATTCTCTTATGATTGTGTTATTTCTGTTCTTTTTGTTTCTGTTTTCTTTGCAGTGACCATCTACGTAAAGTTCATACTTATTGTATATTTGTGCCACTGTGTAATTTGTTTTACTGAATATATGCTCATTTTACCAGAATTTTATATAATTCATTGTGTCAAGGGTTCAGACCTTTCTCATACCCGAAAGATCCTGCTTCCTGAGAATTCAAAGCTCGCTTCACGAGCATTCATAGTTTCACGCTTCATCGCCACCGGCTGGAAGGTAGTAGGTGGGCGTGTTATAATATATATATATATATATATATATATATATATATATATATATATATATATATATATATATTCATTGTCACATAGATGAATCAAGGATTTCATTCTGCTCGTCTCAATATTTGTAATGGCTAATTAAAAAAAAAAAAAATTAAAAAAAAGGGTTGGAAAAAATTTTCCGGTATTATTTCTAATTTTAAGCAAAATTAAATTAAAATTAACTTAGGAAACATTTAAAAAATTTTATTCAAATGTCTACTGAATAATAAAAAATATACAGTATTTTATAATTTTAGTGAGGTAATTTGATTTATTTCAGGAGGATAATTAGGTTGTAATAAAAGGGTAGTTGGTTTTCAAATTTCTCGAGATTTTACCAAAAACTAATTTTTAAAATTTTTCGATAGCGTCTAAATAGATTTGAACAAATTTATTGAGGATATTGTCTACAATGGTATTAGTGCCTGAAATCCTTAAAATCAGCACATATACATAAAACGGCAACTATAAACGATTTATCATATATTTCATACTTTTAAAATTAGTTTATTACATTACATTGTGAACACGACCAAAAGCAAAAAAACAGCAAAAAAGACAATAATGTAAATATGATGCACAATGGCTAACTATGAGAGTTCTCCTTGGTCTGACCTACGCCCCAGGTATGATCATGCCAGTAGCGCACAGTTCTTTCTGTTGGATTTGTACGACCACTGCCATAATCATCACAAATATCTTCATCTAATTCAAGATGTGTCTGGTGATATTTGAATGATTCTGCAATACTCATTCTCATTTTAAAATATTGAAAGAATGCTTCCCTTGCAGCCTTATCAGCTCGGGGGAGGGTGAGAGAGAGAGAGAGAGAGAGAGAGAGAGAGAGAGAGAGAGAGAGAGAGGTATTTTTTATTTAGATGCCTTACTGACGCAAAAGAGATGTTTAGAGATGGATCAAGATGGTATTTGTAACATATTATTGACTTGAATCAATTATAGGTTACAAGTTCCGCTCATCTTCGTAATTCGCAATTCACAAGTGTAAACTCTTCCTGTTATTCTCAGACCTTTCACGTGAAAACGTATATTTTTGCAATAATATAAACAACCCACTAAAGGAAATAGTTCTCAATAAATAAGTTATCATTTACGTGCATTGCCTGAACGTGTTGTGCAAACACATCATGAATGTATGAGCCATAAAAAATTGATGAATCTTCAAGACTTTATTTGTGTAAAAGCTAAGCCGTTTTTCAAGACTATTTGTGTAAACGCAAAGCCCAGATATTACGTAGGTCACCAAATCTATTGTCTTCTTCTGCCACCAGAGCTATCAAATCGTGTCCTATTGTATTGTAAGAAATGGCATCAAATGTTCATTAAAATTTGCCAAGCAAAAATATTGAAAATATGTTTCATAAAAAATGTTAACATTAAAATTATTGAAGATAACAAGTAATATTTTAAGCTTTAATTGAATATTGAAATTAAATCTTCAAAATTTCAGCGCATGAAACGACAAATTTTTTTAAAAAAAGATTTATATTTTAAATAATCGTATATTATTACAGTTAGTACATTGAAAAATTACTGTGAAAGTTAAATTATATTAAATTCTGGTTAACTTAGTGTTGAAAGATCCTCCGCTCCGTGAACAATTCTGAACATTTTTGGACTGTATGAACATTTTGTTTTGTTTTTTCAAACAGTTATTAAAGTTTAATGTAGGTAATATTTCTCTCGATGATGATAATAATTAATACAAATATCTAAAATAAATGTTTAAAAAGGCGACAGTTTATAAAAATATACTGAAATATTAACTTCTACGCTAATAGCACCGGAGCTCGAAATTTGTTTGCACTTTTCTTAATCGATGAAAGTGCACGTGGAACCAATGTTTCATACATTTCTTTTTATTATAAAGCAGCACCGCTAAGGTCATTATAATATTTATCTCGAACCGTTTACTCAAAGAAAAGGTCTCGACTTGACGTGTGTTGATAAAATAGTTTTTGAAAATCCAGTTTGTCGACAAAATTTGCTGCCAGAACCTAAATAAACTAAAAGAAAGCAAATATCATTGTCAATAACAAATGTGATGAGAAACACGCATCTCGGTAACCGCATAATACTGCCAAGAACTTACTAATTCTCTAGGAATCGCTTACGCTCACTGCAAAGTTTACCACCCAACACTTTCCCGTCAAACGTTTGTGACGCCATTCTGGACATCTCTATTGAACGTTGGCAAGTTTTATCGAATATAAAATTGACTTTGAAGGGTAATTCCGATATGAGATGGCCATCAAAAGATAATTCAATGCACGCATTGGATACTCCACTACCGCAAATAATGAAAATATTACATACTATTACGAAACAAACTGGTGAAAGGAAGATATATAGCTGATTCTGTCTCTTGAGCTAAAATCAATTTAAAAATGATTTTGAATTTATTTGTTTTTTAGTCGTTATTATATTCTTAGAAGTATTGACAACGTTAATTGCATTCTACAGAGAAAACCTTTCCATTTAGGGTGCATCAAAACACTTGCAGGACTTGCCTGGTGGATTTTTTGAATGATTTCGAAAAAACTCTCCTAGAGCTATGTTTTGATTCATCAAAAATCTAGCTAACGAACTATTGATAACGAAGTTTAGCTGCCGTATCGATGGAAACGTAACTTTCTGAAAAGCATAAAAGAAAGGTTAAAAGAACAATGTTCGACGAAAGGGCCAAGGCTGTTGCGATAATAATGACTCCATGTCAAAAATTTAAAATTCAGCTTTACTATGCACTAGACACATATATTCAGCAAATGTGATGGAGATTTCAAAGTTTAGCTGCCGTATTGATTTTGGTATCAGGGCTTTCGTTACACGAAACTTCCACTAAAGAAGTAAGGAAATCCGAAACAGACCTTACATTAAAATACTAAGGTGATTTAAATGCCAACGAGTTGTGTTTAGAGATTAAAAGCTACAAGCACCAAATAAAATTATTGTCGATATGTAAAAAATTCAGATTACATGGCATTTCTTAATTGCCGTGAAGAGTATGGCTTAGTAATCAGTTATCCCAATATATGCATTGCACTTCTCCTAGCATTGACGCTGTGAAATATCTTTAAGCAAAATAAAATTAATAAAACATTATTTACGGTCGCAGATCGGTCAAGAACGTTTTAATAATCTCGTCATACTGTCGGCTAAATATGACATTGCAAAAAGTATCAATGTAGACCATATAATTGGCAAATTAGCCTCAGAAAAAGCCAGAAAAGTAAATTTTTAAGAGGTAATGTAATGCCTAAATGATCGAACTCCTATTGTTTCCCTCCCTACACAATTGTAAATAAGAACTAATTTTATGCCTAAATGTGTATCTAACTTAAATATAAATTAGACTTTCAAAGTATTTGTGTTGTTTCTCTTCCTACAAAATAAGTCTTGGAGGCACAAAACTCAAATCTTTCCTGGGGCGCCCATAACCCTAGTTACGACTCTGGTAGCGGGAAAGTAAAAACATTGTCATCAGTAGACGAATTGCGTAACTACGCTTCATGAAGACAAGGAAGTTAAGCAACTTGAGACACAGTGGGTTCCTTGATGAATGACTGTTGGAAACCCCGGCTATCTAAAGACGCTGAACCCCTGGGTAAAGGCAATTACTGACTGAAATTTACAATGACTGGGCGTAAGGGAAGAGTAGTCCTTGTTTGCCGGCAGTATGGTTAGAGAATGTTGTTACAAAACAAACATAACAATTAAAAAATAAGTATTACAAAACTTAGGTTTATATGTATTTTAATCAAATTGTCAATTTATGAAGTATAACATGAAACAAGTAATTTGCAAATTTATGAGAATGTTCATTTTTCATCAATCACCTCTCCCTTTATTATTTCATCACAGTTGTGAGAAACCCTCCCCAAGGGAAAGGTTTTTTAATGAACCTTATTTTTTCATGTTAAATTCTCAAAAACTGATATAAAGAAATTGTTTTATCTCTTTTGAGATTTGAATTAAGAATTTTTGAAAATATACATTTAATTAATCATTAACATGTTCCAAGAAGAACATGCAGTAAGCAACAAAAATAATACGTAGCATATAAGCAACAAACGGATAGCTTAACCCGTGCGATTACATCGTTCAGAAGGAGAGTTGTAGAAAAGTTACACCAGAAAATTCTGCATTTCCATGAATATTCACATGTTTTATATTTCCCAAGACCTTTGCACGTATATACATGGATATTATATTGGCATATAATAGCAAATACTTACCTTATCGTAATGACTGAATTGTTTAATGTAATCACTGAAATTTGTATGTAAAGGGATTTTGTTGTATATATTAATGTTATTTTAAAAAAGATACAACAGGCTAAGTAGCCCAATAATATATGGAAACTGTTCATAATAGAAGCTCCAGTACAAGCACTGATTAACAAATACAAAGTAAGAGAAAATAGTAAAGACAATTTAAGATTAAGAAACATAATACAAAATGAAATAAAATTAGCAAACTCAGGGCTGCGACGATTTGCCACTTTAGATAAAAATGGGTGATTATGAATCAGTTTTCATCTTTATTACAAATATATTTTTAGTTTTTTCTATCACGTACAGTTTTTGCAAAATTTTCGGTTTTTCATAGGTCAACTTTCCACGCGCTCTATCAAACGTAAACGGGGGAGTGCGACAATTCGCTGCTTTTGATTAAAAGCAGGGTGACAATGAGTTGGTGTTGCAATCTGATTAAATATTGGGATTTGGTTTCTTCGCATCGCTCACAGTTTCTACGAAATTTACGATTCATTAAATTTCAAATGAGTGTTGGCAATATAGTGTATAAAATCTATGTGGTAAATTCAAATGCAGATATTATTTTAACAAAAACGTTTATTTTGTTTCTTAAAGGTACGCTAAAATTACTTGATTTATGTACAGATAGTCTATACTTGATTATTTCTTGATACAACACAGTTTCTCTTTATTTATTTTCAGTACACTTGCCTTGCTTATTTATTTTAATTGTTCACGTCTTTTGCACTATCGCAGTCTTAAGCACTGACCACAGCCCACTGTGCTGACCACCGTCCGACGCAGTAACCACTGTTCGATGCACTGACCACAGTTCACGGCGCTGGCCACGGTTCAAGTCACTGAGCACAATCCACTGTATTGCTATTCACCGCGATGCACACACATCACAGCTTAGCTTCCATATCAGCCTGACTCGCGGACGCCGGGCGAGGAGTATTTATACTCGGCTGGCGCCCATCTAGAATTTTCTGAAACTTGCTATAAACATCGCGAACACTCAGGGATCATCTAGATTGGGGGGCGTCGGCAGATGTTGCAATCCGCGCATACCCCGGAACCGTCTAGTTCGGGAGAGGGGCGCTGGCAGATGACACAATATTCGTTACACTACCCCCTCCTTAGATGCGATCTGTGTCGGAGCGCGTTTAGTGAAATCATGCAGATATTTTCAGCTGGAGCCTCTATTGCAGTTGTAGGTTAAGAAGTGACAGTCAATTGTCTTCTTTCGATATGCCGACTTTCCATGGTGATATCAGCAGACTAAGATGCTAACCCCGGTGTACCGGAAGAGTACTTCCAACATGCTTCCCACTATTCTCTAGTGCAGTCCCATCAAAACCACATCGCAGTTTGGACATGGCAAACTTCTGGATGTTGTCTTGCAACACGTGTTGGCGTAATTCAATCAGTTTCCCAAAGATAGGAGGCCTTGTTTTGTGACTTACTTTTTATGACGAGGTGATACACATATCTCCTCACGTCGTGCAATTGCAGAACCTCCCCAATATCTGGTTGCTGGATCTCTAATTCTATTCTTCCGTATTTCCCTTGAATACAGCAGCAACACCTCTGGCCATATGTAGATATTGGGCGACACAATGCGCCAATGAATATTCCTGGGGTACCGCAGCAGTCACACGCGTCGCCTCCTCCACCTCCTCCGCAGCAGTCACACGCGTCGCCTCCGTCACCCCCGCGACCGCAGCAGTCACCAAACGCGTCGTTTCCTTTTTTGCAACCATCACTGTCCGTAGAGCCACTATTGCCCCTTCCTCCGGACACATTTTCCAAGTCAATACGACTGTATTACTTGGTTCGGTGGACATCCCAGCTTCCGTGCACCTCGGAAATTTAGATGAAGGCTGTCCTGTCCAAGGTGTTCGTGCCTGAGGCAGTAATTATGATCAACGAACAGCCCATCGTTTTTCTCGCATGCCCACAGCAAGCCACAATTCATGTACCGTGTTTTACTAAATGTGGACATCATTTCAGTCGCACAACTTCGGAAACAATGACCCTAGCATTTTTAAATTTACTTCTAATGGCATGCCCTAGTTTGACACCTTGTTTGATTGTGTTGTAAACAGGTCGCCGTTTCCGCGTATTGATCCCTACATGATCAAAATCCACTTAACAACTGGATTTATCCACTTTTTTGTCGTGAGGGGCCGGCAATGAATTTTTTTGCCGAAAATCCGCCGTTTTTTCGTTTAGCATTACAGAACTTTCTCTGTTCTATGTATATTACTCCGGAATATACGTACGTATACGAGAAAGTAAAAATGTAACATAATTTAAAGTACCTAGTGTAAAGTAATTTAAAATAGGCGCGAAACTCCAGTCAGGCTGATTACTACGAGGTCTAACAATTGATGTATATTTTTTATGAAATATTTTGTTACAATTTCTTTAAAAGCAATAATAATTTTTTCAAAGTAATTGACAATATAAATGGAACTTTTGAATGAATATTATCAACCTTCGGGTTTCTCTGGATTTGCTGCAAGTGATGATAGAGGCTCGTGTTTGGATGATCTAGTTGAAGTTCTGTCTCATTCAGAGTATTATACTTTAATTTAAGTAGATTGCACTTTAAGGTCACGAGAAGGATGGAGAGGGGAACATTCATCTAATTGGGATTTTCGTTATGACTTTGATTTTTGGTATTAGAGTTTTCGATTGGATGATAATGTTCCCCTCTTCTTCCATCAGTTGTTCTTTAAATGCCGCTATATTTAAATTGGAGTATAGTCTATTTGATCCGGCGCGCGAGTGGCGGCAGAGTTGTGACAATTGAGTAGCGCCACCCGTGTAAATATGTGTTTGTGGCTTTTTTATGTGTGCTTTTGATGATTACGTAAATTAAATGGTAATTTTCGTGATTTCTAAAACGCATCTGAAAATGTACTTCTCGAATATTTTTAGAGAATTCCTCATGGTTATACAGAGGAGTCGTAAGATGTAAGATTTTTTATTCCCGCCACCTGTCTGGTCGCCGGGTAGTTGGCTGCAGGGGTTGCGGGTGTGGGTATAGGTGACGCGTTTTCGTGTGGGTGTGGATCTCATCCAGTAAAATACCCCTCTGGAAATATGTGT
Organism: Teleogryllus oceanicus; assembly: GCA_964035755.1. NCBI lineage: Eukaryota > Metazoa > Arthropoda > Insecta > Orthoptera > Gryllidae > Teleogryllus > Teleogryllus oceanicus. The sequence continues at coordinate 9,818,831 of CAXIVR010000006.1, read as the reverse complement.
GAAACTGCGCGAGGTATAGAAGAACTTCAATTAGAAGACCGTTTATTCAAGAATGTAAAGTTTTACGTCAGCGGAAGGGTGAAAGATGAGGTACAGTGTTCATCCCTTCTCGCGAAGGGTTGTGCCAACTTGCTCGCATTTCTAGTGTATTGTTGCTATATTTCCCTGCCCTGCGCGTTCCAGGTGCTGAGTTTGCTGCAAGAGCACGGCGGCGAGCGTATGAACTATTTCTCCGATTTTGTGACACATTGTGTTATTGGCGACGATGCTTCCGAAAATGACATTTGCGATGCTAGAGAGTTGTACGAAGTGCCTGCCGTGTCACAAAACTGGGTGACATTATCAGTGAAGTGCAAGAAGTTACTCCCGTATCCTTGTTTTGCGTTTGCTAAATACTTAATTGCAGTTTTTGGTGTTGGGGTAGTATATTAGATTTTTGTCTAAGTTTCAAAATTCACTATTATTTTGGAGGTACCTAATAAATTAATTAAGTTATTGCCCTTTCAACCATTATTAGATTCCTTTTCTTGTGTGTGTGTGTGTGTGAGAAATGTATGTATACACACACACACACACACACACATTACCATATATATACCTCTTTTTAAAAGGAAATCAGATGACTGACAAGTTAAATTGAAAAAAATGTGCTATTAGTTCCTCTTTGCAGAAATCTTGCAATGGTTCTCATTTTCACATATTAAAGATGTGAAATAAAAACAAGAAAAACATTTCACGAAAGTTATTAACAGGTTTTCTGTGTAATAATGAAATTAATTTGAGTGTTCAGAAGTGAAGGCATTCCATTTCCATTAACCCTTTGTCAATTAAATGTGATCTCATTCATTTATGACATAATTGAATTAAGGGCTTATTCAAATAAGTGTTATTTTTAGAGTGTGTAATAATGCCTAAGGCAGTGGTGCAGATACCTATAATTCTGTTCAGGGTTGTAGTGTTTGAATCCTATAATTTATAGAAATGTTTGTGTGCTTAACATTGGATTATAAAATTTTTCCTGAATGTCGTGTAGAACTCGAGGATTCCCTCCCCCTGATTCCCAGCTCTTTGGCGGAATTTTTGCTAGTATTGCCAGGGTGAGCCGGGCAGACCGCATTGCACTTTGGGCTCTTTTGAGCTTTCATGGAGGCCACAGCCAGCCTGCTCTCAGTTCCCAGTGCACCCACCTCGTCACCACACATCCTTCGGGAGTGAGTGTTCATGATGAAACATTGAACCCAATGAAATTCTACTTGTCTATGAAATTTCCATTTGTAATCATAATAAGTGGAGATGTAGGTTGAACAAATTACATCTGATTTGCAGCTGTTAAAAGAATGCTAGGAATATGACTTTAATTTAATTTTATTGTTGTAGAGTTTCAATGGATTCATTTCCAAGTAAAATCTATGACTAGTTTCAATGATTTGACATCTTCATTTTCTAAGGGAAGGAGCATATTCTGTATGAAACTGTGTGAACTGAGATTATTCTGTGATTCTGTGTGAACTGAGATTTGTAATTGATTTGTGGATTGTGTGTACGAGGGGTGTCGTGAAATCTACATGGTTATTTTTTTTAATGGAAGTCATTTTGTCTGTGTCACTGATAACATGAGAAAATTTACTTTCATTTTTAATATAATTTTAATGCTAATTCTCAAGGTTGGTTAAATTTTCCCTGGCCCTCAAAAACAATGTGGGTATAAAAAATCTTAAACGTAACAAAAAAAAAAATCATTTAAATGTTTTAATTGCTTCTTGATACTAAAACAAAGACTCTTTTTGTTGAAATGAGGATCAGCACTTTGGCCCAGCTCCTGCTTTAATTGGGGCTTTGAAAATATGTATTTCTGTTTATGTTTTGGGGAGGGTGCAACTTTTGTTTGAAATAAAGGATCTCTGTGGATCTTCTGCCCCAAGCCCCTTGCTATTTCTGGGTACCTCTGTTCAAGATATTCCTTGAGGTCTCGAGTTTAATTAAACTAGACACATACAATGAACAATGTTGGGAAAGCACAGCATACTGAAACGTTTCTTCCATTTAGTGTTATTACTCTATTCATATTTTTTTTAAGTGGATGACCATGCATCATTTAAAGATCTAAAATTGAGGGATTCAAAGAAAACATTTGCAGCTATTTTCTAGAAAATTTTGAAAATGTCACTGTGGCTTTATGTAAAGTAACTGCTAGAATTAAAATATGTTAATGATCTATATAATGGCGCAACTAGTTCTTAGGAGCCATTCATAAAGTATATAATGCAAATGAGGAACATTTTGAATACCCCCTCCCTATAACATGCTTGAATCCCCATAAATAACCCCTCCTACCAAAGGAGAAAAATATATAAAACAATGAAAACAATTTGTATTAATATTTATTGTTGTATGTATTAAAATTTACAATAATGAAAGTCGAATTGGTGATGGTAACCAAACAAGATTAGGAATCAATTTTTACTCTCTTGCTACATGCAGGTTTAGCATTTCTTGAAGGAAGTATTGGCGAGAGAATTTCTGACTATTGCACACATCATGGAGGATGCATGGGCAAGAATCTACTGCATCAATTTAATTGTATTCTAGAATATACTATAGATCAGTTTTGAATAGTTCCTTCCTAATCTATTTATTATTCAATCAACTATTCTTCATACTATTGATGAAAATATATTTTCAATTGCACACATTTTCGTCATACCTTTTTGTTTATTTATGTTTGTAATTTAATTTGTTAATATTTCAATGTTTTAGTGAAAGACTGAATTAAAAAATAATATTAGCAAATGTTGAAAAATTAAAAAAAACAAACAATATCAGTGTAATGTAACACTAAAGTAGTAACACTGCCATATCCTCAGTGTAATGCTGCCTCCCCCTCCTTTTTTTTTTTCATGTTATGTAATTTATGCACAACCCTTGACATATTTACCAAGTTTCAGCTGAAATCTGAGTTGTGTGTGTATCCATTCATTCTTCAGCACGAAACCCTTATTAGCGAGTACAAAATAGTGTGCTTCTCCCCACCTCCTACACAAATCTTAATTATTATTTTTGGAACAGCACTTACAAACATTAATCCTATTTGTGTGGGTGGCAGGTTGCAGGTCAAAATAACCTTGAATTTTGATTATAAGGAAACTAATTGAGATCTTAATGTTGAGATTATAAGAAGACAACTCAAATAGAAATTAAAATTACTGTAAAAAATTAACTTTCTTTACAATTTTGCTATGTTTTACACATTTGTTAATTTATTACCCAAACATATTAATGAAAATGTAAGAGAATGATGATGATGATTATGAGAGTTTAAAATATGACTGGTGTGTGTGTGGGGGAGATCCTTGAATGCACTGTCTGTAAATTCCTCAATAAAACTGCAAAAAAACAAGTAAAACTCTAAATACCTTTTAAGTAGATTTTTTATTTTTTCTTCTCCATATTCTGTCTAATTCTTAAAATATTTTAACGATTTAGAACATAAAATATCAAGAATTGGTAGTTAAAGAAGTCGATTTTCTATGTAAATTACCTATTGAATTTGGTACCTAGGAACGATATACAAAGGCTTTACAAAGAGGCCTGATAATTGTGACTCCTGACTGGGTGGTAGATAGTGTGCGCCGGGGCACACGTTGTGAAGAAGCAACATACCACCCACGCTTACTTGTGTTTCCACCACCTGCCCTACCACCTACATTGGGCCCAGCACAGGCTAACACAGTTGCCTCGGGTGAGTGCTTTTCCTCTTTTTAATTTCGTAAAGCAAATGTTGCTGCTCTCTAAACTTGTAATTTGAAGTGTTGAGATGTCTAAATTGATAAATAGGATTGAGCAAAAAATAAATAATTTTTGGCGTGAAAATGGCTTGTATAAAAATATCAAACTTATTAATCATAGTGTGCAGAAGGGAGTCCAGGGGGCCATGGCACCCTTGAAAATTTTGAAAGGGTCTCCATGGCCTGTAATTATTTTATTTCTGTAAAATAGTTCAGGTCCTGATTTTCTTCCTGTTTAATGTGACAGGCCATCTCACATTCTGTAAATAGTTCAATATAAAATCAGTTGTTATTGTATCATTAATGTTATAATTTCATTCTTCATAATATATTTTATTTATTAGTAAAATATAACATATGTAAATAAAAACGTAGATGTGTCCCCCCACTTTGTTTTAGGCTGTGCACATCTGTGCTACTGACAAATGCTAATTGATGCAAGATAACTGCAGCTTGTTTGGCAAGAGTTCAATGGAACAAGTGTTATTGTATTGTTGATATTCTTGCAGATATGGGCAGCTATGACAGCCTATCCAGATCACAGATTCTGGGTTTCTCAGATGGTTCGCCAGCCTCTGCAGCAGCAACGGGTCTTGGAGGGCCTGTGGGCACCTCAGGTGCCAGTAAGGCTTCTCTTCTAGAGCAATTAAAACAACGTATGCCTTGGAATCAGCAGCAGCCACCACCACCTCAACCACAGCCCCCACCTCCTCAATCTCAGCCCCAGGGGCCAGTGTCAATGACTCCAAAGGGTCCCATTGCTGTGAGTAGTGAGCAAGTGGGTTCCTCTGGAGGGTTGCTATCCACATTACCTGTGGGCTCAATGGGGCAATCACCTAACACTACTATACACCAGTTGACGCCCTCACAACAACAGCAGCAACAACAAATGGTCCAGCAGCTACGTACTCTTGTGAGTTTTTAGTGGTTTGAGTAAACTTCTTCAAGGGGGTTAGTGCAGTTGTTGCATGATGGATGTCTTAGCTTCCTAAATGTTTATATGTATAATATTGTGGGTTATTGTAAAACTTCATATTTGTTATTTTGCCTTGTAATCAGGATTTAGATGATTTAAATCAAGTGATTTATATCATTGATTTAAATCACAATTTAAATCAAAGAATTCACACACAAAAATTGTCGATTTAAATAAAAAAAAATTATTTATTGTAAAATTTGCAAAGAATGATTAAAAATTTGAAAATGATAAAGAAAAGAATTACAAATGATAACATTTAAAGTATTTATTTATTAATAAACAATGAACTGCAATAGCTTTTACAAATTATTTAATTGTTTATGAAGGAACACCAACTTTGTTACTTTTTCTGTTCCAAGGCTAATTTTTAATTGGACAAGACCTAATTAGCAAAATATTTGTTCCATACTAACTGAGATGTTGATGCTAATGAATTTTCACAAAGTTCATTAGCCTCAGAATTCCCACAATTAATGAATTTTGTTTTACATTGTTAATTTTTTTCTGTAAATTTTTTTTCTTTCATGGCTTGCACCCTTTTCCACCACTTTATGAAAATGAGTTCTTTCATGACTGTTGGATCTGAAAGTGTTCCAGTAAAAGGAGCCATTTGCAATTCAAATTTCAAAATTTTCGTTGAGAGTTCTACACAAACATCATTGTAGTTAGATTTTAAATATTCAAATGCTTGTTCGCTTTGTTCCTTTAAGGCATAAGTGTGTTCAAGATAATATTTTGGTCTTTTTTGGAATATCTAAATATTTTACCTAATTTGAATGTTTAAATTTAGATCGAATTGAAATAAAAAAATCTGCTTTTTAACCCTGTGTGTCATTTTATGTACTTTTTAAGACCAGTTTCATAAATGAAGGTAACTATTCTACGTTAAGTGTTATTATAGGCTTCCCAGTATCTCAAAGTGGAATAAATACTTCTATTTATTTTTGTTCAATATAAAGTACTTATTAATTAGATCTTTTCAGTTCTTTCCAAGGTTGGCTATTTTAAATCACTTTTGGGTTAAATCACTTTGGGGTGAAAAATAAATTTGTTCTTTTAAATCGATTTGTTTCTTAAAGCCAAAAGTGCATTGAGTAGTATGTGTTCTGCAATAATGTTTTGTTTGTCTTTCTTTCACTGAGCAAGGAACAATTAAATTCAAAACTTGTGACTGACCGGAGTAGGGTTGTGGTAGTTCCCAAGCTGTGTTATTTGGTGGGTCTGAGCTGTGTCCTGCCTGCTGACACTGGGGGAGAGGAAAGGCAAATTGCAATAACTGATGGACTCAAGTATGCAAAGAACAAGAGAAGAGCACGGAATAGTTTTTACAGGGCAAGGAGAATATTAAGCTAGGGACTGTGGGAGACTGTTACATTTCCAGTTTCCACTGAAGGTTGGAAAAGTCAGCAGAGTAGTATTAATAATTTTACCATTACGATGCTCAGTGAGTTGTTTTAAGCTGATCTCAGATCAAGCTTCTTGACAAATGTGGAGTGTTTTTATTTGGTTTCATACATTTAAAATTTTTGATCTGAGTTGGTATTAATAAATGTGCTATGATCAGCATATAGTATTGAGTGTGTGGGTACAAAAGTAGGTAGATCATTAATTATCAGTAAAAATACCAAAGATCTAAGGGTAGAAAATTGGAGGCCACACAGTTTAGTTGTGCTATATTTGACCACTTATTTTCGACACAGACAGTTATGTGCTCAGCCCTTGAGATGAGATCTTATAAGTTTAAGACATGTACCATTTATACCACAGAAATTCAATTTGTAATTTATTTATTTTTTAAAAATTCTTCTTAAGTAATTTATTTATTTATTGGCGTTAACCTTAGTTATATGCCAGTATACAATAATGCAAATAATGAACAATATGTAAAAAAACAACAATAAGAATACAGTTACTAAAAAATACAAAACCTAATTACAAAAAACCTAAAACTAATAAAATTTAAACACTTGTACATTATACTAATATTAACAACGTCACAGGTATTAATTTATTATTTTCTTTTGATAAACATTTCAAAATGTTCTCAATATTCACACTTGCATCACTTTAGTATCAAATATAATGTCTTATTCAATTTAATTGGAGAAAATTCATTCAGATAAAGTAAATTATCGTAACTTAAATACAGGATTTAAGAAAATGAAAAAATGCTTGAATATTACTCTGACCATTCAGCCTCAACATTTCCACGATGTTTTGAATTTTTACCATATCATCTCTTAATAGATCATAAACTGGACAGAGCTTTATAATGTGTTCTAATGTTTCCTGGTTATTGAGATTGCCTTTCATACATCTTTCTAGTGCTGATACTTTGTAGGTTATGTTTTTGAATTTGAGTTTTACAGCGTTTAAACCAGCTAGCCTCATTTGAGCCATTACTTTGGCTTGTGTCATTGGTATTTTTGACTATAAATATGGTTAACATTAAGGGGATTCAGTACGTTTTATTGGACTGTAAGATAAGATTGCTACTCTATTTCTATCCTTCTGAAAGACATTTTTTGTGTACAGGTTGCAAATACGTGAAATCGTCGTCTCAATTTCACTCAAATCTAGTAGATCATTAAACTGTTGATTGCTGCCAAGAGACTCGAGATTGGTTTTCAGAATAGTTACCTAGTTATATATTTCACCGTGAGCATTTTTGGATGTAATACATAGTTTGTTTAATACTATGTAGCATGATTTTGGGAACCTATTTTCAGGCATTTGCATTAATTTAGCCAAATACAGCATTGCTCTCTTTAGAATTATTGTACCCAATGGGGCCGAATCTGTTTCCATTCTAACCATGTATCCAGGAATGCATTTTGGTAGTTGTAACAGAAGTTTAAAAACCCTGCTTGAAGTTTGTCTGCTACATCCAGGTGTTGTAAACCCCCAAATGGATGAGGCGTACATGAAGACAGCTATTGAATTGAATAATTCTAGTCTAGATTGCCAATCAGCAAATTTACCAGTAATTAGTAGTTTTCAAAGAAATCCCATGGCCATCCTAGCTTCGGACAGTACTCATCTACAGCTGTGCTAAATAGTCCTGAGCTGATGAAAGTCACTCCTAAATAAGGATATGAATTAACTTGCTTTATAATGTGTTCTCTGTATTTCAGTTGTCTTGTTTTTTCTGTCTACCTTCCTTGTTATAGGTGAGTAATTGTGTTTTCTTCTCGTTGACGACAAGATGGTTTATATCACAATACCTAGAGAGAGTGTTCTTTTTGTATTGCAAGTCGGTGATGTTGTCTGAAAGTATTATTATATATTCAGTGAAAATTAGTTTTTCCATTTTTTCTTCTAGTTTTTTATGTCTGTTCTTTATAAAGAACTTCATGATGTCACGTAGCAGTATAGAAAATAGGATTGAGCTTAGGCCTTGCAAAACACCTTGCATCACATCTATTTCTTCCGTCTTCTGATGATTAACCCTTGAACATGGTGGCAAGGGTGTGCGCGGAAGCATTTGAAGGCTGCTTTAAGTGAAAGGTGCAGTCAGCGGTACCGTGGGAGCAGGTAGCCAGCTGAACGCATCTGGTGAGGCCTGCTGCGGTAGCATCTCAGCTTATGCGGCGTTGCGTTTCTGAGTGCTCTACCCTGAGAATGCATTGCTTCACACCAATAACAAAAATAATAATAATAATAATAATAATAATAATAATAATAATAATAATAATAATAATAATAATAATAATGACAAAATATCAATAAATTAAGCACTAATTTAATGTGATGTGTAGTACTTAGAAGACAAAATATTGTAAATTAATTGTTTTCATATAAACAGAATTAGAAACACTTTAATCGACATTAAACTATTTGTATGGAAAATCACTGGGAAAGAAACAGATAATTTGCCATAAAACACAGCCAGCGTCTGTGCATGGCACCACAAAGCGACCAGCATCTGTAGACGGCACACAGCAAATCAGAAGTTAATAAGAGACCTTTCCTACCACTCTTTTTCGTTAGAATGGACACACAATGGGGACCTTGTGTGACTCAGTTTCACTGCGGAAACGAAGGCTCTGTCCTGCATGGCAGCGGTGATTGCTTCAGTTTCAAGCTTAATGTTACTTGAGATTGGGGAGGTCAAACACTATGTTCTACGTGGGCGACAGGAAGCGCACGACTGCCACAGCACTGGCCACATAACTGGCAACACACGCTGCACCATACGGCAAAGTGATACGTTTCATTAGCTGCTTGTGCCATGCTGCTACCGAAAGATCTCATATGTAATTATGGAGAGCAAAAGGGTCTTCGGAGAGTGGGATAGTCAGTACACAAACTTTCTCACTTATTGGTCATCTACGTCATTACTCTCTCCCGGTGACGCCGTTGACCTTCCCTTGGAGCTAGCCGTCACCTCTTGAGATAGCTCTTGTACGCATCCGACTGAAATTTTTCGAAGTTCTGCTGCTGGAGGTGGCCTGGGAACCGACTTTATGCTAACACACCGCTAGCTTGCGGGTCTTGGGCCATCATCTAGGCCGTGTCGAGCTTCTATTACAAGTTTCATTAACGGTAAGACGCCTCAGAGGCCAAGTGACAGGTTGCTCCGCAGGAGTGCTCTGGAACGTGCCGACTCGAGTACCATACAAGTTCCTGGGCTCTCGGCACTGTTCGCCCTGCGCCTCACCGGTATCAATTGAACGTTATACAGTCTTAAAGGGCCTTATATTATGAACGTATATGTCTGAAAAACTTATAACTGTAAAACGCATAACTGAAATAGTTTAGCATGAGAGTTATAGGAATTCATCTGCAATTTCCAACAACAACAACAACAACAACAACAACAACAACAACAACAACAACAAAAAAGAAAAAAAAAGAAAAGAAGGAGAAGTATAAACGTATAAACGGAGTTTCACCGTATTAGGCAAATGAATATAAGGATTGTAGTAATGGTGTATGTTTCATTTCTTCCATATTTGAAGAGATGTACCGGGTGATAAGTATAAAATGCAACCCACTGCAGGCAGAGCGAAATGCTCTGGCAACCATGTTTGAGCGATTCGGATAACAGCTGATGGTTTTAAGCAGGTAAACTGATGGGAAGTACGCTTAATCCCCTCTCCCACTAACGCCACCCTGATAAGGAGAGCAGGCAACTGCCGTGTCCACGAATTCAAAGAGAATGGTACGCGCCTGCTTGTTTGGCATCGAAAGAAAATTGAATTGTCAAGAATGACGATTCCTTTGTATATTGTTTAAAAGTGAAATAAACTTGCCATGTAAAATATGCATTGAGATCAATTTAAGAGTAAACTTTGCTTGTTTTAGTTTCTTAACAAGATACATATGCTCCAGAACATATGCTACAGAAATGTATATGTTTTATGCTTCTCTGTTTTAAATAAATATTAACAAATTATAAATTCAGATTTGCAGAACAAGTTGTTGTTGTTGTTTTATTATTATTATTATTATTATTATTATTATTATTATTAGTTTTCTTTTCACTACAAAAGGCATCGGAGGACAATCTCAAGACACAATTTGTCAGTACGAAGTCATGGAGCTTCGGTGAAGAAATACTTATACTTATGGTTTTGTGTTAGTACAGTTCTCAAAACTTGTAGTCTTTTACATTTTGATGGATTCAAGTGATGTCTTCATATTCTAAGTACGCTTTCTTCCCTAATCGAGACTTAAAAATTCCCCGACTATATTTGCTGTGCCCAGTAAAGCGGCTTTTTGCATTGTTCAGCCTTTGTCCAGTTTTCAACCAATCCTTGGTTACCACACCATTTGCTGACACCATAACAGGCACTATGTCTACGCTCCGTATCCTGTACATGTCCCTCAACTCCACAGCAAGAGGTTGGTATTTTCGTTTCTTTTTAGCAATAGTTGACACCAGTTTGTCATCTTTGGGAACTGCAACATCGATTATCATTGCTCTTCTTGTTGTTTTATCAAAGAAGACAATATCTGGTCTGTTAGCTTCAACCGCCCTGTCTACTATAATTGTGCTGTCCCATAATATTTGTGCCAAATAATTACTGATAACTTGCTGAGGCTTAATTTGTAATAGGGTTGCTCCTGTTCTACAAGTTGATAATTCTTTGCCAGTGCCTGGTGAATTACTTTGGCTACATTATTATGTCGCTGTAAATATTCAGTTTGCGCCAAAGATGGACATCCGTTACTTATATGGTGGATTGACTCATTGTTGATTTTACACAATCGGCACCTGCTATCATCTGTTGGTCCAAGACATACTTTTGAGGTGCATCCCAGATTTTAGACCAAAAATTAAACATAGGATCCTCACTCGGAGGCTCACCTCGCTGTTCTCTCTCATCGGGTGCTTCCAGTTGTCTGTAAAATCTCTTCTGATCGGTAGAAAAAGTCGATTCCTGCTGCCTTTTCTCGGAAGATTCGCTGTATTGTCTGATTCTAGCCCCAGCACTGTAATTCTATGTTTGAGTCTGTCTTCCTCTGCTTCCAACTTTTGAACCAGGTTCTTAGAATTCATTCTGATTTTTAACCTCCTAGCTATAGATCTTATTCCTGTTTTCACCCTTTTGGAGATATCTCCTCTCTTTGCAAAATACTGTGTCAAATGGCCAATATCTTTCCTAGCTTTATTGATTTTTTCCTGGATATTCCTCTTCCATAATGGTGTTTTCTCAATTCCGGGGTTGAAACAAGTTGTCAACATTCATTTATTGTTATTTACTATTTCTCTTCCCATACACACACAAACAGCCAGGGCCGCACAATGCACTTGTCCAGCTAACTCTTCCAGAGTACTGGGTGTAAGACACAAATCTTTGAAGATGAGATTCATCTCTTTACAGAAATCGTAAAATTTATTACCTGTGATTTTTGGTATAGGAGGACGATCTTGAAGTGGTATACCTGTATACAAAATATGATACTTTTTGTAGGTGTTTTTCAGATTACAAATAAGTTTCTCTTTCTCAATATTGGGTGGTGTTACTTCCTGAATTTCAGCTACTGTTTTTTCCTCTAGATGTTCTCTCTCCAGTTCACCTGCCTGTGTCTGAGCTTGCTGTATCATATTTTGTTGTAATTCCATATGTACTTCTTGTTTTATTTGATCCAATTCAGCTGATGACAATGCATTTTGTTTTTGGATGGAATTGAGTTGAGTTTGTTCGTTGTTCATCCAGGGTACTATTAGGATACATTTTTTTTTCACTCAGCGTGCATCCTCACTCTGTATCCTTCACTTTCTGTCTCCACTCTGGTCCTTCGATAGTATGCACACATTACAGAGATATTCATCTCTTTAGACCATTTCATGCATTGGCCTATCAGACTTGGAAGTGGCGGAAGACGTAGCACATGCATCTGCCCTCAAGTCACTTCATCTAGAAACAGATGGAGAATTTTCTGCGGTCGCCATGAGTGGTGTGGTGCCGCTCCTGGCATCAGTACCAGGTCCACTGGTACCCACTGACTCAGGTAACACATTTGACACAGAAGGCCCAGTGTCAGAATGCGGTGTCAGAACCTCCTGCGCGGTCCTGCAAAAACTGATCGCCCGCGACTTTATTTCTCAATATTCGTCTACTCATTTCGGGCTGTTGCATTTTAGAGCTACTGCTAGCATATTTACAGATGCCCTAACATGGGAAACAGACGCTGTCGGAGTACCGCCCCTAACATGAGGAACTGACGTGTTCATTTGCTTGGTTTCTTATTCGGGCACCTTCCTCTAGACAGGCTGGCTCCCCTCCCGCCTAAATAGCCCTGTCTGCCCTACAAACCCTCTTCACCACATTGAAGGTCTTCTTGGTAAGGTCCTCTTCCGAAGCTTCCTTCTCGGAATCTCCTTCTTGGTGCCGAGCTCCTCTTCTGGAGTACTTCGTCATCTGACCCCTCTCCTTCGAACCTGTCTGGCAAGGGAGGCCCTACCAGTAGCTACGCTACCGCCGGCATAGCTCTCAGGTTCACAGGGGCACACAAGCTCCACCACCAACGTCAAGGCCATGTACTCTTCAGGTGGGGAGTACATGAATATTATTATTATTATTATTATTATTATTATTATTATTATTATTATTATTATTATTATTATTATTATTATTTATTCATTCACAGTTCACTGGTACATAGATTGTAGTCATACAGATACAATACATCAAAGCATGACAACAATAAAATCAACAGTATGTAATTCTAGAAGTTATAGACTAATACAAAATTTAACATTTATAATATTCATAAATACTAATGTAATTAAAGTAGCAACCAAACACTCTCATTACTTCCCAAGAATTTTCGGACCAATGTGTATGTACAAAGTATGACACATTTCTGGATATTGATTATGGCATTTTTTATTTATTTTCAGCGTTTCTAGTGAATTCTTTAACGTCTTCAGGATGACGCCCGTTGCTGAAAGAACCATGGGAACGGTTTTGATTTCCGAGATGTTCCATTGCTCCTTCATGACATGTGCCAATTCTTTGTACTTCTGGATCTTCGTATGATATGCTGTAGCAAGATTGCTAGTGTCCACAACTGCCATGTTTACAAACCATACTTTCTTCTCATTTTTATTCCAGAGTGTTATATCCGGTCTGTTATGGTGTACTGTACGGTCCGTCAAAATACTACGATCCCAGTACAATTTAGAGTTATTGTTTTCTAGTACATTCTTTGGGATATACTTGTAGTATGGTGTATCATGGCATGGTGCTAAACCACAGATCTTGATGAGTTGGGCATGGATAATTCGACCCACCATATCATGCCTGTTCTTATACTCCGCTGGGGCGAGTACACTGCATCCTGCTGTAATATGTTGAATTGTCTTGCCGCGTTGGCCACAGGCCCGGCAGTTATCAGAGGTCATCTCTGGATCTTTGATGACATATTTGAGATAGTTTCTGGTTGCAATGACTTGATCTTGAATGGCAACCATGAACCCCTCAGTCTCTGGGTCCAATTGTCTACATTTGGTTGGCTATTTCAGCTGGGTATCTCCCATGGATTGCTTTGTGCTTCCAGAGATCTATCTCTTGTTGGAAAGAGGGCTGTTGAAGTTCTATATTAGCTTGATTGAGACTCCGAGGTGTACAATTGTAGTCCGCTTCAAGTACCACTTTGTGTAGATGAGAAGATAACGCTTTCTTCCTGAAGTATTCTCTCATACTGGTAATCTGTTTGAAATGGAGATTACTTATTTTCAGGATACCACGATCCCCCATCTTTCTTGGAAGCGTTACCCTTTGAATTGAGCTGTTGGGGTGGTGGTATTGGGAACGGCTCATTTGGACCCTAATTAGCCTTTCCAAGGATTCAATATCCGTCCTGGACCATTTAATGATGCTCATTGAGAAAGTTATGACTGGTACTACATACATGTTAACCACTGCAGTTAGGTTTCGTGAATTGAGGAAGGTTTTGAATAAACCTTTCATTCTCTTCTCGAATTCCACCTGCAGCTTTTCTTTAATTTCACTGTGGATTATCAGCTTGTTTTGCTGAATTCCCCGGTATTTATAAGTTCATTTTCTTCCAGGGCTGTTATAGTCTCCCCTGTCAGCGTTTCATGTTCTACCTCACTGATGAGTTTACCCTTCCTTATACGTTGGATTTTGCATTTTTCGATACCAAATTGCATTCCTATGTCGGTTGAGAATCTTTCAGTGACATGAAGGAGCTTCTTCAGTCCCTGTAATGTTCCTGAGTACAGTTCGATATCGTCTATGTATGCTAGATGACTCACATCATGTTTGCTCTGGCCTTTCAGCTCATATCCAACTCCCATGCTTTCCAGCAAGGAGGAAAGGGGATTCATAGCAAGGCAGAACCAGTAAGGGCTGAGACTATCGCCTTGGAATATACCTCTGCGGATTTTCAGTGTCTTAGTGACAATTCTTTCACTACTTGAGGACATATGTATTGTTGTTTGCCAGTGATTAATTACGTTCGTAAGAAATCTTACGATTGCATGGTTAACACGATATAGCTTTACAACATAGATCAGCCAGTCATGCGGGACCATGTCAAATGCCTTCTTGTAGTCGATGAAACAAGTATACAGATCTCGTTTTTTGTTGGATGCCTGAGACATGATGACACTGTCGATTACAAGCTCTTCTTTGCACCTCAATGAACTCTTGCAACAGCCTTTCTAGTACTCTGAAAGAATATTGTTTTGTTCACAATGTTGTTCTATCACTGTTTTTACAACTAGTGATGATTTTATATAGCCCGTTGAGGCATGTGATGGGTCGGAATTGTCCGGGATCTGTGGCATTGTTAGATTTCGGCTTCATGAAAGTGATCCCCTCGCACAGGGCCGTCAGTAGTTCTTCAGGGTGTTTCAGAAAATGATTAATGAGAGTCAGAATTATTTCATGAATACAGGTGAATCTTTTAAACCAGAAGTTATGAAGTCCATCTGATCCAGGGCATTTCCAATTTTTGAGTTTGTTAATAGCTGTCTTAAGAACATCCATTGATATATCGGAAACTTCCATTTCCCTGATACGCTTGATACGCCCTACACTTCTGTCAGCCATAATGCGTGGGACTGGAAATGACTTTCTGTTGACCATATCGTGGTCCAGTGATCTTCCACAGTTGATTTCTCCGGTAACTTTCCTGAATGGACTTCTCTTTTCAGATTCTCATAGAACCTCTTCTGGTTTTTAATAAAATCCTGATTGTCTTTTTTCCTTTTCAGGCTTTTGGTGTAGCGTCGTTTTCTTTGCGAATAGACACTGAGTTGTTGTTTGAGAGTATCTATTACCTCAAATGTACTTTGGTTTTCATTGTATTGCGCATGTTTGCAGTATTTCCTCCTGATTCTCGATACTTTCCTTCTGATGCACGTCTTTTTGCTTCCTTTCTGAAAGGCTTTGATAATGGCAATGTCAGATCTGAGTTGTTTTATTCTTCCCTCCAGCCGTCTCTTCCAAGGTGGTGTGTAGTCTTTTCGATGGCTATATGGCTGTTGGGATTCTAGAATTTTTCCCTCACTTAACTTCACAATTGCTAGCGATGTGCAGTAGATAATTGAGTCTAGTTGCTCATAGGTCGTAATTTGTCTGACTTCATTGACAAGTATTTCTTCATTTGCTAACTTAGTTAAGGTTGCTAGTTTTTTTGAATTGTGTTGCCTAGATATTTTAGGTCTAAAATGAGGAGCAAATCCCCAGTATCTGGCTTTTTGATGCTCATATTGTTGTTTACATTGGTTAACTAAGTTGGTTATAGACCTATCTGATTTCTGTGTCTGTGATTATTATTATTATTATTATTATTATTATTATTATTATTATTATTATTATTATTATTATCATCATCATTATCATTATCATCATCATTATTATTATTATTATTATTATTATTATTATTATTATTATTGAATAAGGTTACTTTAAAAACCATTAACTAATTAAAATATAATAAAAATTAATTTCTAAATTTATTCTGATACGTATCTGCCTTCACTGTTTCGTTGAAAAACAACAGACCAATTCATCTGCGTTGATAAATGACACACCATTCACCAATCTTTTTTTAATGCAATAGATCAAACACACGTCCTGTCTCACGATAGCACTTCACTAACTGAAATGTGATTCTCTTGTTCGGAATAGACTCATGAAACTTTTTTTCTGAAAGCTGCCTGGCACTCTTTGAAAGATTGTGTTCGGAAATACTCCTCCAACACAAAACTGCATTGCTCTACGCTGAGGCGCATCGTATGTTAACTGTGAAAGAAGGAAGCTATGAATGATGACGTGGGCTGTTTTGTTGTGAGCAGGTATGATCCACACCACAGGAAGGGGTGAATGAAATTAAGGGGGTGGTGGTGAATGGTGTATGTTGCTGACATGCAGTCGAAGGAGCGGTCCCAGAAGCAGTGTTGCAAAACTTTCACTTTTGTCTCTGCCCTGAACAGCAGAGTTGTGTTTTATACTGATCACTCAGTATTTTGTATTCTTTCCAGAATTTTTCAATAAAAGTGTTTTTTTGTGATTTGTGATTACCAAATTAAAAAAATTCTAGTAGCTTGTACTAAATCTTTGTGACAAAAATTTATTTTTCCTAAAATAATTATTGTAAATTGTATAATTTTTTAAAAAATGTGTAAGTTAAAAAAGTACTGTTGAATACAGAATCAAGTAAACATAATGAAGTTGCGATGTTTTCAAAAGAAAAAAGTTGTAACCCACGTTGTAAACCTAGGCCTAAGTGATACATGTGCATTCTTGTAGAAGTAAATGTTAGTTCATTTAAGGGTTAAATTGTTTTGAATTAGTAGACTAGAGGTACAAAATCAAATATAAGAAATGCAAATATCCTTTGTTGGATTGATTATATTAATACTGAAATGCTCTCCGTTTCTGTTAAATTATTTCTGCAACCGGTTTCCGAATTTATTTCATTTTTAGATGCCAGGAAAGGGTTGCAATTTTAAATTCCCCTCAAACACATCTAAAGGGAAATAATTAACCTACTAGCCCTGCCGGTTGGATTGTTACGAAAATAATTGTCGCCGGTACTTTCTTCCTAGCAAACGATCATTCGATCCGCTCTCCATACAGAAGAAGCAAGGAATCTGAAATTTGTTTCTGGAAAGAAATTATTAAACTGTGGATTGCACAGGATGCTAAAGAAATGATAATCAGCTTTTCTTTTTCAGAATGAGAACGTTATAAGTTTATTCATCGATTAATCCTTTTTAACATAAAATGTCACCTTGGTGTGTACGTAACTCTGGTGCTAAAAGTAAAGGAACCCTTATTTAGGGGTTAGGACCCAATAATTATTAAATATGTTATACATGGATTTTATTGAGTTCTGCTACAAATGTGCTAACATGGGTTTAAAATGTTTCTTTCAGGGTCCACATTTGATACAACAAAGGCAGCTGCAGCAGCAGCAGCAACAACAACAACAACAGCAGCAGCAACAGCAGCAACAGCAGCAACAACAGCAACAACAGCAGCAGCAGCCGCCACTGCCACAGACACAGCAACAACATGCAGGTTTAATTCTTGGTATTCAACAGCAACAGCAACAGCAGCAGCAGCAAGCACCAGGGCAACAATACAGCAACATTTACAACAGCAAAACTTCAACAGCAACAGCAACTTCAACAACAGCACTTGCAACAGCAACAACTTCAGCAAATGCAACAGCAGCAGTCCCAAGCTTCATCTCAACAGCTCCTGCAGCATCCAACTCCCCCTCAACGCATAGTGCTGCAACAAACAGCTGGAGGCCAGCAATGGAGGCCACCAGGCGGTCCAGGGGTGAGCATTTGCAATGGAGCTTCAGTATCAATTCTGTTTTCATTATGCTATAATCTGCATGGATTGTGTTATTCCAAGCTGCTATGGTAGCTAAGGCACATTGTGCTATACCAAGCATAGAAGGTGGAGTTGTGGCTCTCGGTCTTCTTAAAGGATTAGCTTTGTGAATGTTTGCCATTCATACCCACCACGTATTGTGTACTGAACAATATCTTTTTATTTCTTGTGGGTCTGGGTGATGCAGGAGCATGTGTGTAAGGCACACAGACGTTGCTCTTTACTGAGTGCTGTTTCTGTTTCACCTTGTGTTGTAGCATAGCTGGACAGATTCAACCACTGTGAATTAGAGAATTTTATTATTAGTTTTTTGCTTTCTTGCATTCTACATATATAGCAAGTTATGTAATGCTGCAGTGAAAAATGGTGATTTTTTGACAGAGAAATTCTTATTGTAGATCCCTGATACTGAAAAAGAGGATAATTCTTGTTCCTATATATTACTTTCTCAAACAAGTGTAGTCAGAATCCATATATTGTGGGTCCTTGATACTGAAAAAATCGGTTAACGGCAAAATGTCTGTCCATCTGTGAACAATGCTAGCAGTGAAACCATCAGCAGGATTTTTGTGAAAATGGATATTTTCCAGTCGATCTGATGATGCCACAATCTCTTGAATTTGAAAGTGATGTTTTAGTTTTTGGAAGTACTTCTCATGAAGCCTCAAGGACATTTTCAAATTTTTTGATGAAACTTAGTTTTCAGATAGCATAAAGGACACTTAAGAAAGTGGTGTAGGTCAGAGTTTCATTGAAATATCTGAATTTTCAAAAATTGCGAAAGTTATAATTTTTGGCATCTTGACTTAAGGTAAAACATGTTTTTTTTTTTTATTTCCAAAATTTTAGTTATGCCTTTAATAAATTTTGGTTTTTTTTTCAAAATATGATCGTTGTTGCCAAAAGGTTAAAAAATGGTTTGCTTCATTTAATACTTCAAAATGTATATTTTATTCCTATGGACACATTTTTTCCTATGGACAAATGTTTCAAAATGTTTCATAAATATTTCGTTTAAAAAATTGTAATTACTTGAAAAAAATTGACAACTTCTATATGAACTCCATCAGATAAAAATAAAAAAAATATAGGCTATTATAAAATTTTCTATAAAATACAAAAAGTCACTGCATATGTACTGTTCTAAAGAATCAGTTGTGAGCATGAGGGGGTGCTCTCTCTGCCCTTGCCCTTGCCCTTGCCCTTGCCCTTGCCCTTGCCCTTGCCCCTGCCCCTGCCCCTTGCCCCTGCCCCTGCCCCTGCCCCTGCCCCTGCCCCTGCCCCTGCCCCTGCCCCTGCCCCTGCCCCTGCCCAGGCACTAAAGAATTGTCCTCGCTCAAGACTTTGATCAAAGTGCCGAAGAACAATAAAAAAATGACTGTCTGCCTGATTAGGGGTTCAAAAAATACTAGCAACTCATATGTTCACTCTGCCCTTAGAAGGGATGGATGACAGCAAAAAGACTTCAGCTACTGCTATTCTTCCTCTCAGTGAAACGAATTTTAATGCTGGGTCCCTTAGCATCCTAAGAATGGGGGCGCCCTCCTAATCTTGCTCATGAAATACAACAGACCACTTGTCATACGGACATGAGTAAAATTTTGTGAACATCAGTCGGAGTACACACCTTGTAAAGAAGAATGATAGAATTTACACCCTGAATAGTGTGTACACTGTGCAACATGAGTGGCAGTCACCTTGTGAGATACAACAGATTAATTAGTGTATTAAAGTATGTGATATTAATAAGTTAGTGATGCGTGCCACTTTTAGCAAATTTCAACATGCAGTATTTTAAAAAATAATAAAGATAGAAAAAAATAAAAATACACATCATAACGTATTTGATCCATACAATAAATAGAAAATAATTAAAATAAAATAAAATTAAAAAAAATAAAAATACGAAGGTCAAATTTTGGTCCTTTCCTTGCGATTTGTCGTGGAATGGCTCAACTACAGTATTTAACACATATTTTTCTTCTCAACAAAATATGTTCTTCAAAATTATATCTTTAATTGGGTCATACACATTTTTTCAATGTACGAATAGTTTTAGCGTAATTTTGAATGAAACATGAGCAATATTAAAAAATTTGAGAAATAACATTTTTCTCAATTTCAATTTTTTTTTTACATGCACTGAAAATTTTTTTTTTTTTTTAAATTACAGAAATGTAATTTTCTTCATGTAACATCTTAATTTAAAAAACAAGTGCTTCAAATGGTGTTTTATAAAGTTTCTTGAAAACTCAAATGTTTACATTGAAAATGAGCTCAATTTTGTGCATTTTTCAGATATGCAGAAACTACGTTTTCTGAAAAAACTCCAAATGTTTTTTTAAAACTTTTTATGCGGATATTGCTAAATACATTGAATTATATGACCTAAGCCATTTTGATTTAACTAAAACTGCACAAAAGTAATTTTTTCTATTCCTTAAAATTTTAATTTTCAGAAGAATATAAAAAAAATATATAAACTATATTAATAAGTTTCAAGTTTTAATTTGTATAGTCCATTGATGTCTAACCTATTTTTGTCTTGCTTACCACTTTTGGTGTCTGATAAAAACACTTTTAGTGCAGAAATGTGTGAGATTCATTTATAAGCATCTAATACTGATAGAGGTGGATTTTGACTAAAACATCACTACAAATTATTAATAAAATTCTATTAAAATGTTTTTAAAACTTCCTAAAAGCAAATAAAAACGATATAGAAATTGATCGAAACCAGTTCAGATGAACAACTCAAGTTTTTGGATATGTTACCAATGTATTGAAGCATCTTCCTTTCGTTCAAGTGAACTCAGTTTGCAAAGTTTTTGTTTGGACCAACTTTGTTTGGACCTCTTGCACAACTGGCTTAATTGAAAATGGCACATATAGGAGTCACAGGAACCATAGATTACAAACTCACAATTACAATTTCTGAATCAAGAAATTGAATAGGCTACTCTGGAATTCTAAGGAGAACATTTGTTGCATTCCGTAAATATTGACATTGTCTGCAGTTGACATTGTCTAACAATTCAATTGAAATATTAGTTTTGGGGGCAACTTTATTCATGTGAGCTTTCTTGAGTTAATCTTCTTTTAATTAACAAATATCCAGATTATGTTAATTTAATGTTAGTAAGTTATGTGTGTAAGCATGTGTGTAATTGCATGCAATATATTTGAATATGCACTTCATAAATAGAACATAAAAATACAAATGGAATGGAGAGCTTTAATCATTTCCTTATTGAAATCTTCGAAAGCATGAGAATCTTCATGTTTTGCAGTTGGTACCTGGACAGCAGCAATTAGGGCAACAAGCACCGATACAAGGGCAACCCCATCTGCAGATGCCACCTGGAACACAAGGCACTCAACTTTCGCAAGGTCAACCTCCTCTGCAGGTACGAGATACAGATGGGTTAATTTTTCAGACATTCAGTCAAGTTGAAAGTTTTGTGAGAATTGAAGGGCTCAATAGAACAACGGGCTATCCCACTGTGACCTAGTTCTGATATACTTACTAGGGGAAAGACCAGTGAAGTTAACTGCATAATGCTATGTACGTTTCATACTTCAGGACAGTGATAGATTGAACTCTTGAAGCTGCACGCTTCACTATTATAACATTCTTTCCCCATTACGTTGGTTTGGAGGAAGTTAAGTATGCAATTTGGTTGATTGCAATTTGAATTGTGATGGCTGCAAAGAGGAAAATTTTATCAGTTATGGGAAAAACTGAACTTAGGGAAGTTGAGAAACATGCAGGTGTTTTATTAAGAGTTATTGCTCAAAAACCAAATGTACCGATATCAACACTAGGGAAAATCATGAAGAGAGATCAGGAAGAAAGAAGAGATATTAAATGCTGCTGGCAATTCTGGGAAACATCTAAAGAAGATGCGACTCTCCCCTAATAGTGAACTGGAAGAAGTTCTTTTAGAATGGTTTCGGCAGTGTAGATCAATGAACAGTCCAGTCAGCAGTAAAATTTTATATGAGAAAGCCCTTGATGTTGCTGCCCGCCTTGGAATAGAAAAATTCAGTGTATGTGGAGAGAGCAAAGGTCTGTACAATTTCAAAATATCTTTTTGAGGTACCTGATGTATCTCAATACATTTATCATAAACTGAGTACAACCCTACGTAAGATTACCCCATTTTATTTTATGCTAATACAAAATACTTACTCAGAGAAATAGCCTTTTCTCTTTTTAACAGGTTTTGTGTGTGTGTGTGTGTGGGGGGGGAGAGTGGTTTGGGATAGATTTAACATTTGTTTAATCTGACGTTATGGAAGATAGCATATCTAGGGATATCAAAGATTTTCTGGACTCGTGGAAGATTGGCGATGTAATGCCAATCTTTAAGTCTGGAAGAAGTTGGGCACAAAAAATTGTCGACCTATTTAAATTTTAAATGCTATTGCCAAAATATTGGAAAAAATAATAATCAACAAAGTCAAACATTTCATTTATCAAAAATAAGTCAAGGGGTCCAGACGACATATCTATTGACGTAATTAAACTCTGGGGAGAGGCAATATTACTGTGCTTAATTAGAATGTTTCACATGTCCATGAACAATTCAAAAGTACCTGAAAATTGGAAATTAGCTTTTGTAGTACCAATCTTTAAATGTGGGGACAAAGCTGTACTAAGTATTTATAAGCTGGTAAGTCTCACATCAGTGGTCTGCAAACTTATGGAGAATCTAGTTGCGAGTTGCATATTAAGTAAGAATGGGTAATCAAAAAATGGCTCTATCATGACGAACATGGGTTCAGGACTGGTTACTCATGTGAAAGTCAGGTAGTCACGCTATTTCAGGATCTAGCAGATGAAATTGACATGGGAGGGAGAGTAGTTATAGATTTTGCCACAGTATTCGATATTGTTCAACACAATCAACGTGCTCAGAAATTAATGAATTCAGGCATCGATCCCAAGGTGGTGGCATAGATTAGCAGATTTCTGTGAGATAGGAAACTGAAAGTCTGAATTGAGCAAGAGTTATCTTCCTGTAGAAGCATTATGTCAGAAATACCATAAGGGAGTGTCATTGGAACTCTTCTAGTTTTAGCGTTCGTTAATGATTTGCCTGCGCAATTAATGTCAAATGTCCGGCTATTTGCAGACAATTGCATAATATATCGCATTATAAATTCGGAAGATGATAAAACAATGCTGCAACAGGATCTTCATGCGTTATATTACTGGGTGGAAAATAATGGGATGACCATAAATAGCTCTCAAAGCAAATTCATCACTTTCAGCTGAGGTCATAATTACAGCGTAACAAATTACCACTAAAGTAATGACATTATTCCAAGAGATTCTTCATGCAATTTCTTGGGAATTCATTTCAACAGTAAATTTAGCTGGAAAAGTCACGTAGATTTTGTTGTAGAGAAAGTGTGGAGATCTCTTCATTTTGTAATGCGCTTCTTAAGAAATGTAGAGTAAACGCAAAGGAAATTGCTTGTTTATCGCTTGTTAGTCCAATAATGGAGTATGGAGCTATTTCTTGTGATACGCAGAAAATTATGCAATGTAAGAATTTGGAAAGGATTCAGCGTAGAGCAGCTAAATTTACTTTCAGGAACAATAAAATGGCAGGGTGGTATTCACTCGAAAACAGGCGAACATTGGCAAGACTTTGCACTCGATAAATGTAAGGAGGTGAGCTTTCATCAAAAGAAAGACCCAGTCACATTTATCTATACAATTTCTGATGTTCCTTTTTGACGTGCAAATTATTAAAGACCTTGGGGTATTCTTCAGGGGAAGACCGACCTTTGTGGATCACATTGATTACATTTTTAAAAACGATTTTGTGTCTTCTTCGATATGCGAAGAGAAATAATAGCTATTTTACTTCTTTGTCGACATTTATTACTTTGGATGAGACTGATAAAACCGATCTTAATGTATGCATCCCCCATATGATCTCCTCATAATTCTACTTGCATCAAGTGAATCAAAAGAATTTAGCATTGATTTTGTTTGTATGTTGCTTTTAAATTTTATCTCCAGATTCCTTGTTATACACATGATTACAGTGAGATAGCTAAATTTACCCATCTGAGTACACTGGAAACCAAAGGAAATTATAATGATGCATGTAAGTGATGAATATAGTTTTTTCTCCTTTACTTCATTGAAAACACACCTAATTATGCAGAGTTCTCATTGAGATCAACATCCACATTTAAAATTTCATCAAATAGAACCACATATACCTTTATTCACCAGTTTACAGGTCATCAAATTTTAGCAATGATTTCATGTTTCCCCCATTTGGCTGTGCTGGTATCAATGAATTTAGAAGACTTGCAAGATCTTCTTTCTTAAATAAGTTTAACTAATTGTATATGAATTTGAATAGCAAATTTTTGTATCTTGGACTTAAGCCTCTAGTTTGTATAAATAAATAACCCAATTTCACAAAAAATGTAGGATAGCACCTTGTTCTTCTGAGCTCTTCAGTTAGTTACTATAAGTACCTCATTAAATTCATTTAAACTAATTAGAAAAACTGTGTAGTGAAATATTACATTTGTGCAGGTCCACAAACAACAATTCATTCTCCGGGAAGGTCCCCCAGGACAACCACCACAGCAGTTTGCTGTCACAGTGCAGCAGCGAGAAGTGGTATGGCAACAGCAGCAACAGCAACAACAACAGCAGCAACAGCAACAACAGCAACAGCAACAGCAACAGCAGCAGCAACAGCAGCAACAGCAGCAGCAGCAACAGCAGCAGCAACAACAGCAACAGCAGCAGCAGCAGTTCCACTTACAGCGGCAGCAACTTCAGCAACAGCAGCAGCAGTTGCAACAACGCCAAATTACGTGGAGTCAGCAACCACAACCTCAGGTACGTGAAACTTAAGTTAGCAAGATTTCTCGAGTTGTGAAGAATGTCCCAAAATATGAGGAACTGATGTACATGAATTGACTTCTTAGTGATGAGGGAAAATTAAGTGAAAAAACATTCAACATGTACAACTTACCCTTTTGTAATAAAGTCTACAAATAATGAAAATAGTGAAATATATTTACAATGTAAGTGTTCAATGATACGACAAGGTTATTTCCTAAATATCCCATTCAAAATATACAAGGATGTCTTACTTCCCAGTTTAAACCTAGTCAATTAGAATTGATGCTTTGACATTGTAATTTGTGTCGCAAAACTTGAAAATATTGACAATACAATAATTATATTCATGGATGTGTTCTCAGCATACTCAGTGAATTTGGGAGTTGATTCAGACTGATAGTTTTCAATGAGCCAGGAAAGTGAGATACTCAAATGAATGGCATTGTATCAAGTGAAATGCATTGTGAAAAATAATAATGATGATGATGATGATAACGATGATGATAAAAACAAATGCGAAGATTTTGTTACTAAATGTGCTGTGCAATGAGGCTGCATGACTCTGGGTTTGACGCCTGGCGAGTGCGAAACTTCATGTGGAAGAGATGAAAATGAAAAATACACTTTAATGGGAGTACCATACTACATTCATACAGAAAGGGATGATGGAAAAATATTTCATTAGTGAAAACTTCCCAGTTTTCCAACTTTGCAGTTCACAACTCAATGTCACAACATTAGATGAAATAAACAAATTTCAAATATTCTCTATTAAAGAATGTGAAAGAATTGTTAAATAATCGGAGTCCAGAAATAAGAATGAGACAGAAGGAAAATCTTACACAGAAAGGAATATTTTAGGTGGTGTCATATGAAAGATTAGAAAGGCAAATTCAACACCCAAAACTTTCAGAAGGGCCTAAAAAGTCAGAGAAAATTGCAGTATTGAAGGAAGACCAGAAAGAAACAATGATACTTGTAGAGATGAAGAAGGTAATGACAAAAACCATGATTATAATAATTTCAAGGAACAAGAAAATAGTTTTAGCTCACGCGGGAAGTTTTAAGTCTTATTAACAAGGCAATTTTCTAGTCAATTAGACAATTTGCAATTTTGTTTTGACTAAATTATAAGATTCAGTTGAAAATTTAAAAAAAATCTCTGGAGACCTCTTCAAACTTAGGGGGTCGTTTTATATTCTGGTAAATATTGTAATATGTTGAATCCTCAAATCAGAAATGATATATTAAAAATCATTAAATATCATCTACATCAAAATATTCTGCTCTTCTGACTCCAGCAGTGTCATAATTTTTTCTCATTGCCGAGATACTACTGGTGTTCCTCTACAGCATATGCAAACTAATCAAATAATAAAACAAATATGTGAATATATTATAATATTCGTTCAAGGTTAAATCCGTTGATCACATGGTTCATTTGTTGTGGAGGAGTGCAACAAAGAATTACTGTAATAAATTGAATGTTTCCATTTCTAATAATAAATGGATATCCTAAAGTTATACTGTTTCATAGGAATAATTCCATGGCATTTTTTATGTGCACCAAACTATTGTTGCGCTTATCTGTGTTGCTACAAGTGGCAAAGACATTTGGATCTGGATTGTAGTGGGAAATGAGTTAAGTTATAAAATGTGAGTTGAGAATATTCTTTCTTGTTTGGTTTCTTATACAGGGCCCACCAAGGCAGCTGATACACCTGGACCCTGCAACTCATGCACAGCTACAGCAAATGGATCCTCAACAACGTGCTCTCTTTATCCAGAAGATCCAGAAACAGCGACTGCTACTCCAGCGCCAGCTTCAGGTGAGTAAAGACCAATTAGGAAGCTTACAGGAGAGATTCGTAAAATGGTGTCTCAGCCTTGGAAAGTGCTGTACTGGCATTGTTTACTACTGGCATGAGTTCACAAATTTATTTATACATTTATTTATTCTTACTGTTAAGAGCCCAAGTGCTCACTTAACAATGTATAAACGTGTACCTATGCAAAAAGTTACTACAGTCATTCATACTTATGCAATTGCAACGTTTTATCGATTAGTTAATATTTTAATGATAATATTAAGTGCAGGATCTCGTTTGTACATGTAAAGACTGCTGTGTGCTCGCAGTTGCAGCGCCAGCACCAGCAGCAGCAGCAACAGCAGGCGGCGGCCGCGGCCGCCGCGGCAGCGGCAGCGCAGGGCGCCGGTCCCGGCGGCGCGGCGGCAGCGGCGGCTGCGGCGGCCGCGGCCGCCGGGCTGGGCCGCTTGGTGGGGCCGCGCGGACCGGCGCCAGGCCTGGGGCGGGACCCGCGCCGCAGCAACAGGCGGGGCGGGCCGGCGCAGGTCGGCCCCCCCGACGCGGGCAGCTGCCGCCGGGCATGACGCCACAACAGTGGCTGCAGCAGCGCCAGCAACAGCAGCAGGTGACATGAGCAGCTAAATGAGGATTTTTAAACAGTATGCATGCAGGGTTGGGAAAATACCTTAAAAATAACTTTGTATTTAAATACTTCGTAAATAAGTATTTTAGAACATACTCAAAATGCATTAAGTGTTGAATAGCTGAATACATACATATTTAAAATGCTTCAAATTCTCAAAATACAGTAAATACAATAGTTTTTATTATTACTTTTTATGGCCACAATTTATTATAATTGTTAAATACAATAAATTACTAATTGACAGTCATAAATTTCTGAACGATGTCTTACATACAAGTCTAATTCAATTAAGGGAAATTTCCTTTTAAAGTGACTGGTTTTTCAAACAAATTATCAGGCAATAAACTCTTATTTGGCGAATGTATGAAACCCACAAAGGAAAACGGTCATTCAACCTGCACAGATTAATGTAAACTAGTGTTATAAGAAGAGCAATTGGACATGTAGGCACTAAAAAGGTTGAAAATAGACATGCAAATAGGCTTTTAAAAATTTAAAAGTAGTCAGGCAAATAGGCATTACAGTTGACAATAGGTATGCACTTAGGAACTAAAAACTTTAAAAAAAGTTAGGGAAATGGGCATCTTGGTTGAATAATATTAAAATTTATATGTAATACATACTACATAAAGTATGAACATAATTCTCTAAAAGCAAATTGAATTTCTTCAATTGTCAAAACATATTGCAGTGTTAAATAATATTTCCAAAGAGTTGACTTGTGTGGAATTTTATATTTACTATATTTTGTTGGTTAAAGTGGTTAAATGTTGGATTTTCAAGATTTGAAAATTGAATGTTTGCGACATTGCAGTGTTGAAACTCTTTCTTGTCTTCATCTTTTGACTGCACTTGCTGAAGAAGGTTTGAATAGTTTTTTTCACTTCTTTTCACATTTTTTGCATGACTTCAGTGTATATTGTATGTTGTTCAGTGTGTATTGTATATTGTAAGAATTTTTTTTTTCACAGTTACCCGTTTCCACAACACTAGCAAAAACATTCATTTTCAGTCCGTCCTGGATCTTCTCCATAAATCACTCTTTTAACAATACTCTTCTTGATACTTTCTCTTTTGGCATGGTAACAGCATGTTTAACAGGAACAGCAAATTTGCTGTTCTGGCATGCATCAAACTTCGAAACCAATACAAAATTATTTTCGAAGAAAACACCTATCTTGTGTAATTCTACCTTCTAAAAGCAAAAGATGCCGGGAATGTCATTTATGAAGAAGGTAAGGAACAGATAGCTCACTAATCATTGAGAAGATCGGAAAGATGAGAGCAATTTTTTATTCTCTGATGCACCCTGATAGGCTTTGGCGTAGTAGATAAGGTAACTCGCACGGTGTCAAATTCTCATTCATCTCTAAGCAGTGTCCCTGCTTGACGGGTTACAGGCAAGAACACACAGGGCACAAGCCTCTCGATCAGAGGACACCTTGGCAGGTTCTATGCGGTAGTTACTTATTTGGTAAAAAATTACCCATCAGTGATTTCTGAAAAAATTATTGTAGAAAAAAAAAAAAATTAAAAAAATGCGATAAATTCAATATAGGCACTTAACGATTAGGCAAATATCTCTAAAATAGGCATTTATAAGCATTAAAAAACCCCTGCAAAAGCCATTTCTCAGGTAAACATTGATAATGGAGTAAGTTGCCTAAAAATACATTCAAAGAAATAAAATAGGCAAAAGGGCATTGTCCGGACTTTAGTTATAAGGAATCAACACATTTTTTGTTGTGGGATAATTGTCCAGCATTTTTAATGATTTAGATTTATAATTTAAAAATGAAGATAATTCAAATTCAACAGTTGAAAAGAGCTTTTATATTTATTTCAATGAGGTTCATTCACTAGCCGAGTCAAACAAAAAGAAACTATTCTCGTTATTTTCATCTGTATTTGAAGTATTTTGAGTATTTTCTTTTTTAAATATACTTATTTGTATTTAAATACAGCTCTAAAATACATGCCCAAAAAACTCAAAATAGCAGTTTGCCAAATACAAAATGTATTTAACCTTTTTGTTATGGATTTTTTTCCCCTTCTGCAGTCCTAGCGGTACAGACTTTTTTTAAAATAGACGAATATGCTTGACCCCCAGCAGGTTTTTAACCACAGCTAGTGTTGAGGCAGGCCAGTCTTGCATAGAAAGACATTGGCACCTAATGGGCAGTACGCGATAATGAGGCGATGTGTTTGTTTGATATAAAATGAGATGTATACATGGAAAAACAGGGCCAGTTTATGCTAATGCGTGAAAATATTATGCTTCAAATAATAATAATAATAATAAATATAGTGATTAAAACATTTAAATAGGAATACACTTTTTAATTTGTTTTTTATTTTACTGTTCTGGATAAAGTAACATAATGATGTGCTGCTACTCAAGCGAGAGTAAAAAATGTCTTTCTGGTACCACTTAATTAATTCCAATCCATTCTGCAAGTGAATTCCAGTGCAAGCCCTAATTCTACTACAGGTTGCAAACAGCATTAAGTTTCTACATGGAGAGAGATAATAAAAATTAATATTAATTACCATTTTTTTTCCTAATTCCTCTTTACTTTTCACTTTTACTCGTTTTCTATTATTTCAGAAACGAACATGTCAATAAAAGAAGTTTGTAAAAACATTTGAAAATGTAAGGTTTTCTTGTTTTTCTGTGGAAAAAAAGATGCTCATTTATGTAAAAACTTCTGAAACCTGAAGAAAATTTTTAGGATTTCACAATGTGTGAAGCATGTTCCCCTTATCCTTATTCTTTTCAGATTTCTCCTCTTTCTTCTTACATTTCTTCTGTGTTAGGGCGCCATTCCAAGGTGAATGGGAGCTTTCATTATCCTCTTAATTTGCTCCGAAGCCACAGCACACTGTAAACACAGAGAAATGCCACAGTGTCCCAATCCAACTCCAGCTATGCTAACTTTATTTGTAGTTTTAGATATTTTTTTCTCAATATGTGAAATGTATTAAACTTGTGTGTGTATGCACTACAAAGCCCGAAGGCGCCCCTGAGTGGTAAGGGAGGCATGACAGACGCCATAAGCCTGTAACCCACCGCCGTTGCTTCAGTTGCTGCAGGCCCAGGCTGCCGGTGGGGCTTGGAGCAGCGGACCGGGGCCTGGGCAGCCGACGGCCGAGCGCCAGCAGCAGTTACAACAGCAACTCAGTGCAGGAGGGGCGAACCGCGGCGGCAGCGGCGGCTGCGCCCAGGGCTGCAGCGGGCGGCGCGGTAGGTGTGAGCACGCGGGGCCGGGCTCGGGGCTGTGGGCTCTGGGCGGCGGGCGCTGCGCGGAGGGCGCTGAGCGCATGACGAGCCGGCGCGGGGAGCGGAGGTGGTTGGTTTGGGCCCTGCACGCCCGCCCACCCCGGCCCCTTTCCCCTGCACCCCCCCGCTTGCGCTCCCGTCCGCCGCCCCCCCTGCGCAGCGCGCGTTGCCCCGCAGCGCGCCTCAGGCGCAGCAGCCGCAGCCAGCGCAGCAACCGCCTCAGCCGCCTCAGCCCCCGACTCAGGCGCAGCCGCAGCCGCAGCCCCAGCCCCAGGCGCAGCCCCAGCCACAAGCCAGCAAGGCAGCGACCGCCCCTCAGCCGCAGCAGGTGAACCCGCGAACCAAGACGGCGCTGGCCAACATGCTCACCCACCGCTTGCTCCAAGGAGGCGGGAGCGGCGCCACGGCCGTCGCCGGCGTGGGCTCGGGCGCGCAGGCGACGCCTCAGGCGCAGGCGGTTCAGGCACAGGCCGGGGCGCAGGTGAGCGGCGGCCCGCCCAGGCGGCCGCCCGGGGTGCCCCCCCCCCCCCCCCGCCCGCCCGGCCGCGGGCGGGCAGCCGCGCGCCCGCCGTCGCGCCCTCTCACTCGCTCACTCTGCTTTGGTGCCTCGCTTGACGTCAGCCTGCCTGCTTGCCTGCCTGCCTGCTTGCCTGTCTGCCTGGGCTTTGCTTTGCTTTGCTTTGCTTTGCTTTGCTTTTTATGCATGATGCCTGCCAGGTTGTTGATGTAGTATAGTTGACTCCTATTCCTGCAAACATTGTGTACTTAAGAACCGTTCTTTCTGAGATCAAGGCAAGAATAAAATAATGATGACGGCTTTGGAAGATTTATCGAATAATAATGGAAATTAATTTTTCCATTTCCTTTTTTATTTTGTAAGAAACAGTAAATATATTTCGTGACTGAAAATATCAAGGTCTGCAATTTGATGGAAAACAAGGTGAATGAGTTCTGAAGTATGAAGGAATAGTAGTCTTCAATGAACTTGCTGAATCTATGTGGATTCAAAGACAATGCATCTGCCCTCAGACGTCAGCATTAGAAGTCTTCAGTTCTGCAGCCAGAACAGCACTTTGCACTACCATCAGGAAACCGATGTTTGTTGTAGTGCTACTGATGTAGTGTAGAGGGCTGCAAAAGCAGAAGGCATTAATTCTTTCTTTTTTTTCTTTGACCTAGCGGATCTTTTACTCTCCAAATTGAGATGTTGTTGTTGACTCATTTATGCAATTGGTAAACATATTTTCTAAGTTCTGAATTTCTCAAGTTATTCAAGGTAGTTTTGTAGTATGATGTTTATCATTTGTACATATGTGTTGTTCATAGACAGGAATGCATAATACACTTTTAATACAATTTGAGCCGCCATTAAATTTTTCAGATGCGGTTTTATTCTCACGTGGAGGCAATACCTTTATCTTAATTGTTGGGTAACTTAAATTTAATTTACTTGAATAAGCGATGAAATTGTTGTAAACAAATAGCTGATCGTTCACGTTCTTATTCAGTTGATTTTATCTTCCAATAGGCTTCTTTTATAATGAATTTTCGATACTTTTAGAGTGCCTATGGAGTGAGGAGGGCTTAGTTCTGAACATGTCTGGGAAGTGTCTGCACCATCAGTCTACTCTGGTAGTGGCTGTGTAGTGCTGGAGGTCTGCTAAATGTAGGCATTGCCTTGATCACGGGACAAGCTGAACAGTGCAGCAAGTAGTTCACTGCAGCACATGCAGCCATAGTCACTACCCGAAATTTGTAGACTTCTGCTGACGTCTGTGCACAGGTGATGCTCCTTTGAAATGTGTCGTCCCTTCTTGCACTTGTCACTCGCCATTTGTCACTGAAACATAAGTGCCCAACTTTAAGGGGAGAGTTGTTCAAGGTCATTTCTTAGTGCCTTAATTGGTGAAGATGACTTGATCTTAATCAAACAATGAATCTGTATAGCAGTGGTCATCCGTTGGTGACTTAACTTCACAACGATACTATTTGGCATGGACCACTTTTCATCTTCACAGATGGAATATAAAGTTTGTAACATTTTTTAAAGAGAATTTATGTTACTGTCTTTGAGTTTCATTTGAAATAAAATTTGTCCTTTTTTATTTTAGCCTGCATATATTTAATTTCACAGTTTAAGTTAGGTTGTGCACATCTTCTCCATGTTCCAGAAGATAGGAAGGTACACTTCAGGTCTTAAATACAATGACACAGGAATATTAATCATTTTGTCTTAAACATGGCATTGTGCAGTAATCTGTACAACTTTGATTAATAAGTTTTGGTTATAATGATAGGACCTAAGAGGATGTTCAATGAAACAATTTGACTTGTGATATTATGTGCAACTTTTTTAAATTTGCTATTAATTTTTTGTGACCTAAACAGCATGTCAAGGACCTGCAGGAGGGCAAACCAGACAAGTATAACCTCTTCATCTAAAAAGACTTTTGATACAAATGAAGGTTTCTCAGAAGTAAAAATTTTTTTCATTGGTAGAAAGAATGTGCAGTAAATTGCTCGTACCAATATAAGAACATATGTTATTGCTCATGAGGTGTGCATTTTCTAAAATCAAATAATTTTCTGATAAACAGTATTAAATTCTGCCTTATAACAGGTATTTACAATAAAACGAATAACAACATATGCTTTGAGATGGGAATTGAACTCTGGAACAGTCTCATAAAAGAAAGCAGTTTCGTAAAATGTGAAGGATAAGGTTCCCTTAGTAGAGACAAAATGTGGTGTATAGCCTTGAGTATGAAGACTGTTACCTCTAGTTTTATAGGGCACACAAGGTGAAAGCTGAAAGGTAGGATTAAAAAAACATGAAGTCAATATTTTAGAAGAGTCAAATAAACAGAATTCCTTATTGAAGCACAAACTGGATCTTGGCCACCAAATAAATTTTGATAACCCCAAAATTGTAAACATATGCATGACCTGATGTAAACTGTGGAATGATATCTAAAATAAAAAGGAGTTTTATTTAGAAAGTTTGAAATATCCCCGTAGATTTTGAGAATGGGGCTGCCTATATTTGACACACTTCAACTCAGAGGACAATTGCTTAGAATATAGAAGACATTTTGATTCTTTGTGTTCGGGTCGGGAGGGGCGTGGCGATGCTGCAGGTGCGAGGAAGGGCGCGGGCGGGCGGGGCGCT
Source organism: Teleogryllus oceanicus (assembly GCA_964035755.1). Lineage (NCBI taxonomy): Eukaryota > Metazoa > Arthropoda > Insecta > Orthoptera > Gryllidae > Teleogryllus > Teleogryllus oceanicus. Next base: position 9,784,944 of record CAXIVR010000006.1, on the reverse strand, counting down.
GACGCCGCGGTCCACAGGTGGCGGTGGCGGCCGGCGAGGGCAGCGCCGCGGGCCAGCTGCGCCTCTGACCGCACAGCACCACGCGCAGCAGGCTGGGTGCGGCGGCCGCCCGGCGCCGCCCGCCGGCCCCGGCGCGCAGTCCGGACTCGTCCCCGGGCAGGGCCCCGCGCCTCCCGCGCGCCAGCCGGACCCCAGCGCGCTGCTCGCCTACGCGCAGCAGGTACGGCGCCAGACGCTCTGACGGACGACTCACCTCGGGTTCGAATCCCGCCTTGGGCATGGATGTTTGTGTTGTCCCTTCAGTTCCCCCTACAGTTAAAACAATCACGGTGGTTCGCTATATGATCAAGTTGTTAAAAAGCGACCTAAAATAAAACAACCTTAACAAATATTTTATTTACTAACATTTATGATAGTTGTAGGAAACAAACAGTTAAGATGCATGAGATTCCTGTCTACTGCAGGAATCTGTGCGCTATTGCATTTGTCCTTTCTTGGCAAGAAAAGACCTGCTCCAAACAGGTTTGCTATTGTACATGTTAAGAGTGCACATAATTGTACAAAAAGGACCATTGTATGAGCGAAGTTTTATTGGTATGATGCCAATGATATATTTTCTCCCACATTTCATACGAGGTTCTACACACACACACACACACACACACACACACACACACACACACACAGAGACACACACACAGACACACACAGAGACACACACAGACACACACACACAGACACACACACAGACACACACACAACACCACACATACACACACATACACACATGCATGCACTACACTACCACATGCCTGAAGACGGTAGATCAGGAGCTTGGAGTTGGTCTCGCTGGTGGGAGATACTTAGTTGGAAAAACACTACAAGCTGAGTACTAGTTGGTAGATCGGCGCCGGATCTCACCAACCAGCGGGGGAAGATTACCGCCACTTCCCGAGGAAAACAAATGCACTACACTTAGGGGACTAATGACCTCGGTAGTTGTTGCGCCCGGAATCACTAAGCCATCAAAAACCTCATTTAACCCTTTTACTCTTCCTTATAATTTTGTCTTCTCTTTCGATGCTTGTTTCACTCAGTCTCACATCTTTCTAATGATGATTTGGAATAAGATCACAACTCTCGTGATGTGGGAAGAGTGTATGGTCGACAGCTGAAGGACGTCGTTTTGCTTGCCCGCAGCAGCGCCGGCCTCTGGGGGCGCTGAACGCGGGCGCGCGGCTGGTGGCGGCGGGGCCGGGGCCGGGCCCGGGGCCGGGCCCGGGGCCGGGCGGACCGCCACCGGGAGCGGGCGGCGGGCCTCCGCCGGGTGCCGGGGTGGTGGTGGGCGTGGGCGGGCCGCCGCCACCCCGCCCCACCGCCCAGGTGCCGTTCGCGCAGCAGGCGACGGCGGCGCGCGTGGCGGCGGCCCTGGCCAAGTCGGCGCAGGGGCCGTGGCGGCGGCGGCTGCAGCGGCGGCGGCAGCGGCGGCGGCCGTGGGCGGCGGGGCGGTGGGCGGTGGGGCCGGGGCGCTGCCGGCGGGCACGCCCGGCGCCGCCGCGGCCGCTGCTGCCGCCGCCGCGGCTGCCGCGCCCCGCGCGCACTTCTACGGCCACAACCCCAACCTCAAACGTAAGATGTATTGAAGTATTCATTGTATCGTAATTCCAGTAATCGCGAAGCCTGTGTATCCGTTCATCACTTAGGTTTTAAAAGCCTCGCTACTGCCCATCGGTTTGAGGTAAGCGAGATGCAACTCATATCAGTCTGCTGCTGAGGAATTTGCTCCCCTTTTAAACCTTCTAAAACATAGAGGTGTATGAAAAAAACCTTTTGTGGTAAATTGCACATTGCATTCCTCTTAATGACAACTCGATTGACGCTATTTTTTGCCAGATCCCTGTAGAATATTCTTAATGAAATCTGGAGAAACATTCATAGAACTTACAATGTTGAAATGTTATAATTTACTATTCTGCCATTCCACCGTAATATGAATTGATTGAACCAAACTAACAATAATGAATCCTAATTTGAAAAACAAAACAAAACATTTTTTAAAGTATTTATATGGGTACTTTTTCTAACTTTCTACACCCAAGAATGGCCAAGCCAAGCAACTGTTTAAAAGTTCCTTTTATTGTATTCTTGCACTACACTAATATACATTTTTAACATAAAACGACTCATTGGAGGTTCTATGCTATGCTGGTAGGAAATTTAATAAATTATTGAATGTAGGTTATAAACACCTGTTGTTGCCTCAGTGCTGATGCACCCAGAGCTTTCTGTAGAAACGTAATCTTCCGGAAACATCCATTGCATTTCAGACGTGGCTTTTTTGTAAAAAAAGGGTATATAAATGTCATAAGTAAGGAACGGAATTTATTGTAATAAAAAAAGCGAAATATGTACATATGTATGTAGTTATGTTTTGTAAAATATGTAATAAAAGAGGAAATATGTAAAATAAAAATTCGTTAAAATATTTAAAATTCCAATTTTCAAGCGTTTTCCAAGCGCAGTGTGTTGCCGATCAGATGGATTCAGAGAGGCTGAATGAAAGTTAATATTCGCAGTTATTCGAGAAGCTATTATTCGCTAGTTTCATCCGAAATATATAATACTTTCGTAGTATATACAATGTTGTTTACTAGGAGCTGGCGCTCAAGTGAATAGTACCGTGTAGCCTGTGATAGAAACAGGTGGGTAAAGGTACGCCTCCCCCCCCCGACAAAGATCTAAAAGATATTTGGTTTATTGAGTCTATGGGGTCTATGAAACATGAATAAGCACGTGGTTGAAGTTCCTGGTGCTCCGCTATCCGCTCATCCCTTGATTCCGAGTACGCGGTTTCCGAGAAGCAAAACGGGGAGGGGTAAGTTTGACAATTAATAGCAAAGCTCCGGCGCATTGCGTGGCCTTATAAGTATTGCAGTAATAAAGTTATTTTACAAGTAACACATATCTTGGAATGTTCATTTTCGACTTATAAGTATATTAAAATGTAACGAAATATGTAGTAATAGATAAAATATGTAAAAATATGGAATTACACCAAAAATGTAAAAATGAATTAAAAATGGTTAATTTAGTGAATGTAGGTATCTTGTTCCTGTAAAAATATGTATTTACATGAAAATCCGTTCCCTAGTCATAAGTATTTGTATATTGGTTGCGCAGTGCCTCCTGAGCTATGCCTGCTGGGCTGCGTGTTTCACGTGGCGGAGTATGGTGAGCAGCCCGCTACGGCCGCGAGCCCGGGGTCGGGCACGGGCACCACGGCGAAGGATGTGGCGCAGTGGGCGCGGGTGGTGCACGAGCTGGGCGGGGAGGTGGAGGCGGCATACGGCCCCCGCGTGACGCACGTGCTGTGCGCCACGCAGCTGGCCCCCGCGGCACGCGCCGCCCTGCGCGACGGCAAGCGCTGCGTCACGGCCTTCTGGCTGAGCGACGTGGTGCTGCGCCAGCAGGTGCTGCCGCCCTGGCAGGCCCTGCATTTGCCCACGCCCTTTGGGTGAGTCGTCCTTTTTCCATGGCGTCATCTTTTCCTTCTGCAACAACAACAATAATAATATTAATAATAATAACAATAACAATAAAAATCGTGTTTCTTAGTGGCAAGACTGATGTCATTAGGCCTGCTGTTGCCTAATCACCGCCAACTTCAGTGTTCTCTTCTCTTACTACTTCCCGTACTCCTACTCTTTCTGTTCATGTCCTTGTTACTAATAAATAATAATATTACCGGAATTTTAATCATTATTAATATTAACACTGACTTTCAAGTCTCACCAAATCTCAGCATTGTTGTTCTAAAAACAAGTGTCACAACATTAAATTGAAAGTCATAAAATTTCCTGGGTAAAAAACATTTTTAATTGGTCAAGATGGATTCATGGGTATAGTTCATGAGTGAAATAACCATTAAAAAAATACCTAGCGGTGTGTGGCAGTTCAGCTACATCAATATTGCTATGTATGTCTTGTGTAAATTGTTGTGTGTACTTATGAATGGAATGGGTGTTTTGTTATGAGCAGAGCATTCGAAATGTCTCTCCATAATGGTTTCTTTGCCACTCCTCACCCTTTTGTTTAGAAATGAGAACATTTCAGCTAAATCAGGTAGATGCAATCTTTCCTATAGTCTAAACCTGTCCATTGAGCTATCTATATTCAAGGCATCTTAACTCAGGAAATGCCTGGGGCATTCCAGGCCACTATTTTCTTTCACCCCTCACTGCCACCTCATGGAATATAACATATACGGAAAATATCACTTACGGGACTAATGATATCTGGATGACTATCAGGGTGACTGATTTATGGAAAAATGGGAAAACAGGGAAATTGAAATATAGGAATTATATGGGGGAAAATGCAAGGGAATGGCTGTATAAATAAAGATGCCTTTTATTACCACATTTGTGTTCCTGACATCACATTATCTATTACCCATACCAAGTACCACAGATAGTGAAATGGGAAGAAATATCTAGCTGGGTAAGTCTGTTAAAAGAGCCCCAAGCAAAATTAAGTAATTCATTTTTAACTATGTTTCTGATGTATAAGAAAATTTGAATCACTGAAATTTATCTTCCCAGCCCTCACTTAAAGCTACTACTATATGAAGGTAAGTGTTTGGACAGTTTAATTTTCCAATATCTTGAAGCTTGAAATGTGCGTAAATAAGCTTCATTGGGAATGTAAAAATATTCTCATCATAATACAATTTTTTGTAAAATTTTATTTCAAAAAGTTAAAAAAAAATCTTGAAGAAGAGCATTTTTAAAGTAATTTATATTATTTTAAAACCTCATTTTCCAATAACATATTTTAAGTTAAAGTGTTGAAATAAAAAATGAGCAATTCTATTGCAATGACGAGGATTAATAAAACTTCATTTAGGCACCCAGGAAAACGAACACATTAATTGGTAAGGCATTATAACTCTCTCCCAAGAAATAATTCCGAGCAATTGAACCTGCCTGGAGCAATAGCTTAATAGTGCATTGGATTCCTACGAGAAATTTAATTTTTATCTGCATGTAATGGTAATGCAGAGGGTCACTTTTAGGCATCCTAGTACCCTTGTGAAGTCTCATCTTTTTTAAAGAGTCCAGTTTCTCCAAGCATTTATCAGGGAAATGGGAAGTGTCAACGAGTGAAAGTAATGGGGTCTAACACTGTAATTCATGTGTAAAATACGGCTGCACATTAATATGAATAATTTTAAAATATCAATTTGATAGAATGTTTCTTTGGAGGTCTGTATATAGGGCATGCTGGTTTCTCTGGGTATTTAAATACTCTGTCTTAGCTTCTCTTTTCAGGCCAGCAATGCCAATTTCATTCAATTGTCAAATTTTCAGTTCAACTCTGGTGGGGGATGTGGTACACAATGCGACACAGTACAGTAAGGCATGGAAGGCAGTGAGCAAGGTGTGAAAATTGGAAAAAGGAAATTGTGTATAGTAGTTGTGGCAAAACTTGTAGTTTGGATTTCAATGGCACTAGGTAGCCTCACTGCAAATGTAATTGTCATGGTTTTGAGGTAACAAGTACAACAATGAAAAATTTCATGTTTTAAATAGTGGAAAGTTATTGTAATATACTGTGTTTGAACATTGCAAAATTATGCTGCAATTTGAATTACATGTAAATAAATACACTGAATTATTATTGCACCTAGTTTACAAATGAGGCCATTTTTATTTTAAGTTGCATGGCATTTTTCATGTTGTGGGACATTCACGTTTTTTCTAAATTTCTTGGCGCTAGGTTGTAAGCTTTTTAAACTAAAATGCATTAGATTCAGTAAACTCTGGCCCACAAATCAAAGTCATGTTTGCCTACCTAAAATGTTTTTGTTGATGTAATAATTGTAACCAAAACTAACAAACGTGAATGAACAGAGTTTGATTTTCAATTTTTGAAAGAAGGAGTCGAGCCATAAGCTTAATTTGCGTGCCGGCAGGCCCGAGGCGCGTCCGCTGCGCGGGCAGGTGCTGGCGCTGTCGGGCTTCGAGGGCGCGGAGCGGGCGCGCGTGGCGCACATGGTGGAGGCGGCGGGCGCGCGCCTCACGCGCTACTTCTCCTCGCACAACCACGCGCTCGTCTGCAAGCGGCCCGACGGCGCCAAGTACCGCAAGGCGCGCGAGTGGGGGCGACCCGTGGCAAACGCGCAGTGGCTCAGCGACCTGCTGCTGGGCCAGCAGCACCCACCGCCGCCGCCCGACCTGCCCAAGTACCAGCAGTTCAGCCTCGGCAACCCCTTCCGCATCGAGGTACGGGCAGGCGCCGGCCACGGACAGCTCGTGGCTCAATTGCCTTTCTTAAATGCATGTAATATTAAATAATTAAAAATAATAAATAATTGTGAGTCATCAATAAATCATCATATTCCTTGTGTCAATGCAGGGTGGCTGCCTTCTGGTAAACCAGAAAAATCAGATAATTTCATTATTTGGAAAAGTCAGGTAAAAATGAGGGAATTTGTAAAATAATCATTGGAAGTCAGAGAAAATTTTGAGAGTGTTATAAAACTAGCTGTTATTCCTTCAGTTAATTAATTAAAGTAAATTAATGTCAGGCTGACTTCAATATTTTCTTCAACTAGTGTGAAAGTACAAATCCTGTCAGGGGGAAAAATGCACTAGAAAACTGGGAATCGTCAGGGATATTTCTTTCAGAAAATTAGGGGCTACCCTGAATTACAAATCAGATATGAGAAAATGTCTGAGACTATTGCGAGCTTTGTGCTTTGTTTCGCGGTGTTACCTGGAAGGGGCCATCCATAAATTATGACAAGGGGCCATCCATAAATTATGTAATACAAATGTAGAGTATTTTGAATTCTCCCTCTTCACCCTGTAACGTGTGCTTGATCCCCCACGAAATAATTACATCATTGCAACTGATCAAACTGAAGTAATGCGTAGGTTAAAAGGAATTTGTCATTCTAAGTTGAGAAAGGAGAATTTCTGTGGGTACGGCTAGCCGAAGTTCTGTGTGCGGTGGCAGGTGGCGCTGGTGCCGCAGCTGATGGCCGCGTGGAAGGCGCCCATCAACATCACCCAGGAGGCGTTCGAGAGGGCGCGCGCCTCCCTGCCGCCGCCGCCCGGGGCGGGGCCCGGGCAGGGGCCGGGGCAGGCGGCCGTCCCGGGGCAGCCGCGCCGGGGCTAGGGGCGGCGGGGCGGGCGGCTGACGCCGGCCGCCAAGCGCGCGCGCCTCGACCCTCGGCCGCCGCCGCTCGCGCCGCCGCGGCCGCCGCGGCGCGCGACCAGGAGAACCAGGCGCTGCTGCTGCTGGACGAGGTGCCGCTCACCAACCAGTTCCCGCCCGCGCCCGACCGCCGCCCTGTGGTCATGTTCTCTGCCGGCGTCGCCGCCGACCTGCCGCGGGTGAGCACTCGTTGTAGGGGCCAATGACCTTTCTAAAACAACTGGCGGTAGCAGAGGAGTTTTTCCAATACAATTCTGTTTGTGTTACTCAGATAATTTACTAACACAAGTATACAATGGATGTTGTGTGCCTTCATGGATTCCTCATAGTTACTCACCCAACTCTCATTTACTTGTGTAGAGGTTGTTTCATTTCACCTGGATAAACTCTTCACTGGTGTCTTTTGGATATTGAATTGATGAAAACACCTCTGTGACATTTTTCTGACGAGCTACAATTTCTTAGTGAAATTTGTAAATTTAGGAAACCTAGCAAAATCGCGTTTTCTTTTGTGAAATATTGAACTGTCATGAATGCTTCTCCAGAAAGAGACCCCAAGTTTCTTGATATCACAACTAAACCAAGTTTAACATCATGAGAACTGATGTTAAAAGAGAGCAACCGCTGTTTCTGGGCTGTGATTATTGTTTGTCCTCTACATGTGAACACATTCCTGGATAGTTTCTGCAAGTGAAACAATTACTTTGTACCTAGCTCCTTTGTTTTTCAAATTTAAAAGTAATACAAGGGTTGGGGCATAAGCATGGTGAGTATAAGTTGCAGGTGTTTATTTTAAGGTCCTTTTAGAAAAGTTAGGTATGCTACAATGATTGTGGAAAATGAAATTTCTACTGTTGTATAAACATTCTTAACTTGCCGTTGTTCGCGGGTGAGCGCGGCGCTCACTTTGGATTTCAAAAGTTTGTCACCGACACACTGTTGAAGCTCCAGAGCTGGGCTTCTGCGTAGCTTGCTGAAAGAACTTACTGTTCGATAAGATACCTCTATCGGAAATCTGAATGATCGTTTTCCATCTACCAAGCGCTTTGTTTCATTCGCGTGCATGACACTGAGCGCGACGTTCACCCGCGACCATCCGTGCGACTACTTTTTTACTATTGGATCAGTGCATTTTTGTGTGAATTTCGAGTGTTACTGTGTTTTTAGTATCCAGAAAGATGGAAAAAGAGGCGCAGATTCGAAGTTGGCTGCTAGAAGAGTCTGACGAAGAACATAAGGGCTGTACATTAGAAGACAGTGATTGTGATTATTCTGTCGCTGATGCCGCAAACAGTGACCATGACAGTGAAAGCGAGGTTTCGGCTGATGATAATGATAGCATCGAACCTGGAAATTATGGCGGTGGACCGCTTTATTTAGGAAAAGATTATGTCATAGTGTGGAACGTTCATCCTCCTCCACGAAACAGGCGAAGGAGCAAGAAAAATATCGTCATCCATCCTCCTGGCGTGAGGGCTACTGCCAGACATGCGGAAACAGTGCTTCAGTCGTATGAAGTGTTTTTTCCTGATCAAGTTCTTGCAGAAATTGTGAACTTAACAAACGATCGTTTGAGAATTATGAGAGGAAATTACTCTCATGAACAAGACGTTCGGGACACAACTTTGAATGAGATAAAGGCCCTTATTGGACTTTTATATTTAGCTGGAGTGACAAAATCATCTCATCAAAATATACAGGACCTGTGGGCCACTGACATGACTGCACCAGAGTATTTTTGCTTAGTAATGCGATATAACAGATTCTTCTTACTTCTCCGTGCTCTGCAATTTGATGATATCCACACCAGAGAAGAGTGGAAGGTTTTGGACAAATTAGCTCCAGTCAGAGAAATATTTGAAGGTTTCCTACACAGATGTGAGGTAAGTTATAGTGTTGGAGAGTATGTCACATTAGATGAAATGTTAGTCATTTCGTGGCAGATGTAGCTTGAGACAATATATGCCAAAGAAACCTTCAAAATACGGAATTAAGGTTGATTCTGGATTGTATACAGCCCTGGTAGATTCAAGGATGTTCTATACAGCAAAGATGGAAATCTATGCAGGAAGACAGGGACCATTCTCCCTCGACAACAGTCCCAGCAATGTCGTTAGATGGATGTCATCCCATACAGAACAGCGGTCGAAATGTAACAGTCGACAACTGGTTTTCTTGAGTTAACCTAGTGAAAGAACTTGTGTGTGAAAAAAATCTTACAATGGTCACTACTCTAAGAAAGAACAAGAGAGAGCTTCCCGTAGACATTGTGAACACTAAAAACAGAACTGTCAACAGCAGTCTCTTTGCCTTCGGGGAATATTCAATGCTTGTTTCGTACGTTCCCAAAAAGAACAGGAATATAATATTAATTTCCAGTATGCATGATTCTGATACCATTGATGAAGAGTCTGGTGACCTCATGAAACTGGAAGTGATCACTTTCTACAACATGACAAAAGGAGTGGGTTGATGTGGTTGACGAACTAAAATCTTTGTATTCTGTGTCAAGAGTATATTGCAGATGGCCACTAAGAATATTTTTTATGATGTTTGATATTGCGGCTATCAACAGTCAAATTATTTTTCGCTGCAATACTTCAGTGAATATGGCACGAAGGAAGTATCTGAAGACTCTCGCATTTGATTTGACCATATCACATTTGAAAGAAAGGTTCGTATATCCAGGCATTCACAGTGACCTTAAACTGAAAATAATGAAGGTTTTAGGCATAAAACCACAAATACCTGAAATGACACAAGAGGGCAGACAGAAGTATTCCCATTGCCCCCGAAAGAAGAACAGGAAGACAACATCGCATTGTGTCAAGTGTTCTGCATCTATATGTAGTGAACATACTGTAACAGTATGCCAGCAATGTCATTATAATGTAGAAGAAAGTGAAAGTTCTGAGTAGATAAACAATAGAAACTGTAAAAAAACATGTTGCAAACTTAAAGACCAGACGTTCTTGTTTACTTTTCAATTCAAGTATTACCTTCATTAATTATTTTTTACCTATTTCAAAATTATTTTATTCGTTTCTGTAATTAAATATATAGTTCAAAAGAAAGTGTAATTTGCATTCCTGTAAATTCCTTAAACAGTGGGGAGCTATCGATGCGTTTTGAACGGTTGTGGTTGAGCGGTCACTTGAATGAGCTTAGGTGAGCGCAGGGCTCACCTGCGACCAACCGCGTTACTAGATCAACCGCGACCAATGCCGGGTTAATAAACATGAGACACACCCTGTTCATTGTTAAATTTCCACGCACTTCATCCACGTTTCATCTGTAAATTTTACACTATTCAACCATGGTATTTTCATCCCCAAAAAAGTTGCCATTACGTACATCCCACCCCTCATATAAGTTTGGAGTTGTAATGACATCCCTTAACTTCTGCTTTCATTGCAGGTTGAAATGAGGGTGTGCACCTATACCTCAGGTTCACTCCCCTGGCTGAACATGTTAATTCTAGTGAATTGCTTTGCTCAATATGTCTGATTAATTTGATTACAGAAGGCACGACAGTTGGGATGTGCATTGGCTGCTAGGAAGCGAGATGCAACACACTTTGTGATGCCTCAACTGAACCGTACCATCAAACTGCTTTGTGCTCTCTCAGTCTGCCAGTATGTTGTTTCTGAGCAATGGATTCTTGACAGCCATACCCAGAACACATTACTAGGTGAAGTATCAAATTTAAATATTCAAGAATGAAATAAATTTATAAAGCATATCCAAAATGGTAATTATTTGTACAAGTACAACAAAAGATCTAAAGTGTTTGCTTAGGGAGATCTTTCTTTGGTATTGACAGCTAGCAAGCACATGCGATTGCCTCAAAACACAAGCTCTCTCTTGGCTAGCAGGAAGTTTTCCTGTCTATCTTTGTTTATGGTCTATCAAGCTCTTATATTTCATTCAAATCCAAGACTCTGAGTGCAATGACTCACACTCAAAATCCAATTGTTCTGTCTATTGTGCATGTGGGGTTTACATTTCTCCTTACATTCTGCAAAGCAAGTTGAGGAGGGCTATGTTAATCCTTACCCAACTGGCTCAGTGGCTGCAATCACCTTGGAAACAGGGATACCACCCCATTTTCAATCCCAAAGTTCAGTCTCCCACATTATACGCTTCATGTTTATTAGTTATTAGCACAAGAAGGCCCATAAGTGTTGCCAGTAGGTAAGCAAATGAAATCTCAGAAAAGTTTTTAATAATGTTTAAAGGGTTTTTGTCAGACATCTTCAGTGCAATTTGAGACAGGTAAGGGGGCAGATAAAGAAACAACTTCCATTTCTCTACGTATTCTCCAGCCATCACAGATTGCATGGAAGATGGATGCAATGTGAGCCAAAGAGCTTTGTATACTTATAAAAAACCTATTATAGAACTTTGTGAGAGATTTAATTTTTTACTGATCAAGTAATGAAATTTATTCAATCTTTACCACAAAATCAATAAAACAGTAGTAATTAAGTAGAAAATATCAGTACCACATCTCAAAACAACTTCATCAAAAGTAACAAAATGAAATGAGTAAATTTGAAAATAGTATAACTTTTGACTGGTACTAATTGCCTTCACTGCAGCCTTTTCCCCACAATAACTTTTCTAAGAACCTTACACAGCCTAATTGGAATTATCTGTGATCACTGAGTAAATTCACAGTGTAAATTCACATTTAAGCTTGACTGGCTGTTGGTGATTCTGTTAATCAGTGATGTCATCCACGAAAGTTCAAGCAGGAATTAAAAAAAATTATAATAGTGTAAAGTGCTGTGTATAATGTTTTGACTTCATTTTCTGTACTTAGTATGTCCTGTGAAATGCATTAAAGAAATGGATGTTTAGTGTGAATTAACAACCCATTAACTACCATGGATTCTGGGGAGCTCAGACCTTTTTCATTATTGCATGATATTGTGTACTGCAACTTGCGAATCCTATTTCTTCAATAGATGGAAACATCCTAAATGAAATATATAAGCATTCTTCTTCATTTCTGAATGTCAGATGTTGAGTTAGCCATGATCACTAAGGCTTTGTACACTCCTGGTCAGAGTGTACAAATTTACCTTGTGTCTGTGTCGTGCCTTGCCTTGCCTTCTCTGTTCCATGCCTTGTGTCAGTGAGTGTGTGCCTGTGCATGTGTGTGTGTTCACATGTGGCTGGGTGTACGTGTGTGTGTGTGTGTGCGTGCGCGCACGTGTGTGTGTGCACGTGTGTGTGCGCGCACGTGTGTGCCACGTGTGTGTGCGTGCGCGCACGTGGTGTGTGTGCGCGCACGTGTGTGTGTGTGCGCACGTGTGCGTGTGGGCGCACGTGTGCGTGTGTGTGCGCACGTGTGTGTGGCGCACGTGTGTGGTGTGTGCGCGTGTGTGTGCGCGCAGTGTGTGTGTGCGCGCACGTGGTGTGCGCGCGCACGTGTGTGTGTGTGCGCGCGCACGTGTGTGTGTGTGCGCGCGCACGTGTGTGTGTGCGCGCACGTGTGTGTGTGCACGTGTGTCGGGGGATATTTAAAAACTTTCGTGACTATATTGATAACAAGTGAAAAGTACAAAAAATAATTCAAATGTTTAGAATAATAAACCTTGACCAATTATCATATTTTCCAAAGTCCTCTTCCTCTTCTCAATGCTTCATTCATATGTTTGTTATCTTTCTCTTCTTTGAAGAATTTTATGTAAGTTACCTGAAGGCAGCTGAAAGCACAATAGGCAATTGTTCTAATGGTTTTTATGTAGGCAACTTTCTCAGCATGCTCCACTTCTTCTACTTACACTACTGTTCTCATTTCCTTTGTATTTTCTCTGTGTATTCTTGAAATACATCTGAATCTTTTGGAAGGAAAGGTATTTCTGCCCTCTCCTTCATGTGCTTAATGACCCCCACTGCCATATTTGTAAGAAATTTACATGTGGAGCTGTCTGCTGTGAGATTATTTGCTGTAAAAATCACCTGTGAATTGGTTGCATTTATGCCAATTGTTCTAAAAAATAGGGAAACAGACTATTTTCTTGTTTTCATAGAACAAGACACTTTTGGTCTACGTCAAAACCTATCTTTGTTCTATGGTACTCCAGAATAATTGTTTCCTCATCAATTTCTCCATTGTTATGAATTGTTGACAATAATATCTCAGACTTTTCTCTTGGATGACAAATGATATTAGCATTTCAAGCAAAAGCTTTGGATGTTTGCTAGAACCAACAACCAAAAGTTTTCTGAGTAGTATGGAGAGCTGTTAAAATGCTAACTCATACTGGAAGCTGGAAAAAACAAAAACTTAAATCGTAAAGTGTAAGAAAATTAAATTAATACAACTATGTTGTATTCACAAAGTAACTAACAGGTTTTTTATTTTTCAGATGAACAACCATACATTTTGGATGATCCTGAATTTGAAAAAACTTATAAATTTAATGTGACAAACATTCTGAAGAAGCCATCTCGAAATGAACTTTTCAAAGTACGTTTTAATCTTATTTAGAGAATCGATGAGTGTGATTGTTTTCTTAGAGGGATAGATTGATTGGTTGATTAGTGTGCATGTTAAGGATATGTAGGATACATTTGTTTCAGAAAACAATATATTATCAGTGGTATCTATTAATGAATAAATTACCAGATTCTTTCGGCTTTTTGAAATTACAGCCTAGAATACGTACTCAATTCAACTCAATTTTCAGATATATTGTGACCATAATGAAAATAAATTTACTGAATTATTGGACTTGTATACAGGTACAATTGCCTCAGTAGAAAAAGTAAAAATTGCAAATTATTAGCTATGAATGTAATTTTTTCTTAAGGGAAACCTTACATTGTAAACCTTTTGCAAAATGCCTACGAAAATAAATAAATAATTCCTCGCTTCCTTTTTATTTTCTATTAATTTATTAATTGTATTTGAATGGAGTTCTTCAGCTTTAATGCAATTTAATTTCAAAAATTAATTTTTTTAAAATAAACAAAGCCAGAATTTTAAAATTTATCACTATTTTAAGGGAACTTCCCGAGATATTATTTGTAAACAGAAAAATATCACATTATTCAGTTCACTATGTGTTTGTGAGAGAGAATCATTAGCCACCACAATTTTTACATTTTTAAGTTGATTGTGCAATAATTTTCTCATATTTCCATTCAGTTTTCATTATCTCACCGTATAGCAGGATAATACCTAACTAATATTCTTAGCCTTCCATTGATTTACATATGTTTGCCAAACTTTCTGTATCTCAAATTTGCATGAGTGTATCATATGATTATATTTTATGAGCCCTTCAATTATGAAGTTCAGATGTGTTATTTTCAGTGAATTTCCCAAGACACTAATCCGCACAAAATTAAATATTTTATATTATTCTGAAATTTACTAAATGAACATGGTAAATCGATGTTCAAATCATTTGATCATTCTAGATATTCTTCAAATGAGTGCATGAAAATAAGCATTTGTTCTGTATGTACTTCTTTTGTAATTTGATATTTGGTTCAATACCATTTTGGAAAATTAATGCTATTTACGTTTTGAACAAGTATCTTGTATTTAACTATATCATTTTATTTTAATATCAAATATCCTTTCAACAATCCTATGTTGCAGGGTCGAGTATTTTATTTGACCCCCAGTGTGGTGCCTTCTCCTCGAAGTCTAACAGAAATCATAGAATGTGCTGGTGGGATAGTAGAGAGACGTCACAGACCCCCTAAGAACTTGCAGGATACAGCCCGGAGTGGCAGCCAGCATATTGTCATCACAGCAGAGGATGATCTCCACTTGCTGACTGACTTGGGAGATTATCGTATGAATGGTTTTTGTTTCTTATTTTAGTAAATGTAACTTAACATGCCCCAAATATTTATCACAACCATTTATTATAAAGGAAAAGGAATGAAATCTACTGACAGTGTAAAGTTGAAACAATTTTATTTATGCCTCTGTACTGTCCTCCCATCACTCCCCGGCCACCACCTCTATCCCCTACCTTCCCCGCCTCTCCCCCCCACCACCTTACCGCACCCTTCCGTTTTGCTGCATTCCGACTTGACCCCCCCCACACACACACACCATTCAGCTGTTCTTGTAGCCCCTGTCTGCAACGCAAACCCTTGATACACTAGTGTAGTTCGGGTTGCATTAAAATAATTAATTTTTTTTAATGCAACCCCTGCTATTTTGCTATGCAAAAGTGTTCGTGCCAAATTATTTTCACTTTTATATAATAGATTTAATGTTGGTAAGTTTCAAATGGGTTTTGGTTTCTATTTTACTGTGAGTATGAGTTGGATTCATTTCATTATTATTATGTAGCTGGGTGGGGGTGAAGGGATTAGTACTGATTTATTGCTTCTAAATCGAGCATGTTTTCTTATAGAGTGATTAAAATTTAATCTCTTAAAATGTTAAAAAGTTTAGAACAATTTAGCTTTGACATACTGAGATAATTATGGTGTTCTGTTACTGGGTTGGATTAAACCCTTCGGGTTCCAGCTCGCCCAAGTAATGACTTTAACTAAATGGAAATACATGAAATCATAGCAAGGAAGAAAGAATATGTAATTTCAGTATTCAGGGTGGCCAGCGAACCTGGAATCCTTGAAAACTGGGAAAAAAACGGGAATTTGAAAGAGCCTGGAGGAACCGGGGAAAAAACGGGAATTTGATTTGAAAACCAGCATTTTTCGTTATTTTCAGATTTTTTCCCCAATATTTAGCACAAATTCACATCCGTCATCGTGTTCAGTAAAGTGCAGAATTCAACTCAATTTAATCCAAACCCAACCAATTGAAACGAAGTGCCTGTGATACATGCCAGCGTTCATTTTGATAGCCAGGAACAGTAGTTATTTCAAATGAACAATACCATAATTACCATTTTACAAATGAAACATACCATAATTAGCAATCAGACTTTCTTGAAGTAAAGAAGTAATTTGTTAGTATGAAGTTAATTGTATAACTTTCCATCAATCTACTTTCTTTTATAAGAATAACAATAGTTTCCAAAAACCCCATTATGTTTACGAAGCCCAGGAAATTCGAAACGCGTGACTATGTTTGATGCCAAATTACTCAAAAAGTACTCTATTTTCAAACCTGAGCCATTCCCTTAAAAGTCCTTTAGAATATTCAACAACAAAATTTCATCAAAATCGATGGCGCTATTTTTTTTTATTTGTGAAAATGTCCGAGGGTCTTCATGCAAAGTACCCTCCAAAATTTAAATATGGGTTTTAAATTCATGGGGCTGCGTCATCAGCCAGATTGATTGGGAAATATTAACTTTGGAGAAAATCGCTTGAACAGTTTAGCCGCTAGCGTTGTTCACAGACATTTTGCCGTCAATCGATTTTTCGGTTTCAAAATTCCCAAAAACATGGATTCTAGCTACACCACGTGTTAGAGAAATTTTTCTATATTTAGCAACTGAATTTATCCACATTTTCGTTACCAGGGCCCTGTAATAAGAGTTTTTTTTGCCAAAAATTCACCATTTTTCATGTAGCATTACATAACTTTCTCTTCTTAAGAAGTTCCTTCTTAAGTGCGACAAAGCAAAATTCATCATAGTTGTAAGTGTAGAAAGACGGCGAAAAAATTTTGAATTTTTCCAATTTTTAAAAGTCAAAATTTTCAGCGAACATGAGCTCTGCACTTTTGAACGTTATAATTCGCTATCCGAGGTGAAAATTAAATAATAATTGTTTATACTATTTGTGAGAAAAAATTGTTTAAAAAAATAAAAATTGCCTGTATTTACACAAAATTACAAGAAAACTACTCAAATTTTGGAAAGATTGTACAAGACCTTATTTCAAAATCTAGCTTTAAGGAACAGATTTCATTAAAGGAAAAATCTCTTATCTTCATAATTGTAATTGTTGGAAGACACCGAAAAAATGTTGATTTTTGCAATTTTCGAAAAATCATAGTCTTCATTGAATATGAGATCTACCCCATTCTCACAAACTGTTTTCACACTAAACAAAAACAAAATTTAATTAAAAACGGAGCCATTTCTTTGAAAATTTTGAAAATGTCCCAGGAAGTTCAAGTCCCGGAACAGTTTCAAATTTAAGGGGCCGTGACATTGCCAGATCGATTTCAGAATACAAATTTTGAAGAAATCTGCTGAATGGTTTAGCCGCTAGCGTTGTTCACGGACGGACGGACGTTTTCCGTCAACCGAGTTTGCGATATCAAGGATCCACAAAACATTGATTCTACACCACGTGTTAGAAAATTTTTTCCTAAATTTAGCAACTAGACTTATCCACTTTTTCGTTTGTAGGGCCCTTCAATAAGAGTTTTTCGGCCGAAATTTCTCCGCTTTTTCCCGCCATATTACAAAACTTTGTTTAGTAGTGGTTAAGCGGTAGAAGGTAAGAACGTGTTGTAATGTGCGAAAAAGAACCTGGAAAATTTGTATTCTCAGATCTGGAAAACCGGGAAAAAACCTTGAAAGCCAGATTGCTGGCCACCTTGAGTATTACTTAACCAAGACCATCCAAGGAGATACAATAAAGACGGGAATTCTAAAACTGACATGTCAGGTGCTTAGCATTCAGTTCAATGTATTGGGGTGGTTATACCTGTTGTAAATTCTTGTATTGATGCTGAAGGTCCTGTAGTGAGTATTAACATATTGCAGGCTGCGGACAAGTATTCTTGTCATCACACAGCTGAACAGGCCCCATGTGGGGGATTGTTGATGGAGATTCTTGTATTGGCCTTCACTCACTTGCAAGGCATCTATTATCATTTTGAGGAAATAGTCCTTTTTTTCTAGTGATACTAGTGCTTTTGGAACCTTTCACAACCCCCCATATATCCACGTTGGTAAATAAATTGCAAAGATTTCTAGTGTTTTCAAACAGGCCAAGATTGTCAATTAAAATTCTTCAAGAAAATGACCAGAAATTATGGTAGGACAGCGTCCTATGATACCAGTTTGTAGTGTATTAAGTCTGTATCAATATTATTTTATGAACTGTTACACAGTAAATGAAAATCATTGAGTTTAGTTTGAAAACAAATTGGTTATATTGGTATATTCTACATTATTTTCAAATAATTATGTTTTACAAGATTTCTTGTATATGTTAGATAAACTTTCTCAATCCTAAAATGTTATTTTGTGTACGTGTGTTTGTGTCTACCTGTTGCAGAGGTTTATAATGGAGAATGGGTCATGCACTGCATCATGCACCAGGAGATTCTGTATGAGAACAAAGAAGAAACAACACCTTCACGCTAATTTGATCTTTTATATGCTTGAGCATTTATTTACATTCATTGCATTTTTTGATATCTCTATTTCAAGTTTCATATTCTGTAGTTATATTGTGTTTTAAACTTCAGAATTTTACTGGTTTGTATTAAAAATATTTTATTATAATCTGCATTTGCTTACCTGAAGTAAAATAGGACAACTACTGACCAAAGAAACAATTTCCCTTTCTGCTTTTTGTATAATGTATAAACATAATGAAACAAGTCTAGAAGGTGATGTAGCTTATTAGTTCGGAGACATTAAGATGTGTATACTATTTCTAGGTATCTGCCATTTTTGTTAAAATGACAGTGGAGATACTCCCGTGTTTGAGATCATATTTTTGGATTTGAAATGTTTGGTTCTTAGAGAATTTATTACATGCTTTTTTAACTGGAAGTTCTAGAGAATTGTTTATTCTGTTTGGTACACCATTGTATGTAATGTGGAGGGAAAGAGAGTTTTAGAATGTAAAATGAAACAAAGTCTGTTGGTAAAAGATTCATATCGAGTTTCCTTAATGTTGCAATGTTTCATGATGTTGAATTTTGAAAATGTACTGTTGTGGAAAAAAAAATGTATGAAAATGTTATTTCTAATGCTTGTTTCATGCTTTTTATATGTACTTCCAGGGTGTTCAGTCCCTGAATATTTTTGAAAATAAAATAGTTGAAAATTTGTGAATGGATTATGAATTTCTTGCACCCACGGTCCTTAGTCCTCCGTACTTACTTTTTCTTAGGATACTAATAAAATATTGATGTAGTTCAGTTTTCTAATGACTAATGACTAATTCTACTTGTGAAATTAAAACCAACAGTGTTTAACCATATGTAGAAAATGTGTCAATCAGGATGGTGTATCTCAAAAAGTTCATTGCTTTTTCTATCCAGTTTTTCTTACGTCTCCTCCCTACTGGCCCATCATAAACTGACTCATCTATCTTAGAAGCCAGTATATGTATAGTTGATTTTTATACTATGTTGATGTCCAAAAAAAACCGGAATGTACTATCACATAACCTCTTTGATTTTAACACAGCTTTCAGTTATTTTCAATATGTGTATTTTGGAACACTGGACATAATTTTATTTGTGTAATAACATGTTCCCTGTCCCTAGGAGAACATTAAAATATCTCCGCACGGCCAAACCTTTCCAACTGTAAGAAAATTTTACTGTAATATTATCAACAAAAAAAACAAAAAAGTTTCCACACATCTTGGTGCATTTCTAAATTCTGTGACCATTCTAGCAAGTCCACGCCAAAATTGTGCAGTAACGGGGAGTTAAATGGAAATGTTTGCAGTAGAAATTGTAAATGTCTGACCCACATGTGGTTCATGGACATAGCAAAACCATCGAGTGTTATGTCTTGTGAACCACATATGGATCACAGGACAGTAAAGTGTTAAATACCACTTGTGCTTTGAAAATTCTCAGATAAATCCTCTCCTTGCTTTGCGTGTCTGGGATTTACTGACAATTTCCAATCCACTCATGGTATTACCTATGATAATCGCTTTGATAGTATCAAAAGCAAAAATTAATCAATTGCACATGCTCTCAACAAGCTGCATTTAAGCCATTCAATCAAACCTTGATGTAAACATGTTTTGAAAAGTATTAATGTTCATATTTGTTTCATATCAGGAACTGTATTATAAATGAATACTTGCAGTTAATAGTAGAATAGTTGGTCCAAAGAAACAGCATTTTAAATAAAGCACTATATTCTAGAAAATACTTGCTACATATCTAGTGGACTTTTTTGAGATGCATTATGTATTTTTCTTGAATTTATAAATACTAAGTAGGAAGTGAAAGTGTTGTATGGTTGAAACTGATAAGCCAGTCTTTCTACTTGAATGAGTTGTGTCACAGACTTGTAACTGACCATTAAGGTTGCCCTGATGTTTCCTGAAGAATACTGGGTTGTAGAGTATAATATCCAATCCAGTCTGTCGATTTATTGTAAATGTATGTGTGAAGAAAGTGTTGTTGTTTGTTTTTCTTCTTTTATTTGAAATTAACTCTGAAAACATACTTATTGACTTTAAATTATTACCGTTAATTTAAATCATAAATATAAGGCAATTATTAATATTATTAATAATTCTTTGTCACAAAAATGTTTCTTTCTTGTCCAATCTGGAGTGATGTAGAAAAACATAGCTGAACGTTATCGTAAGACAAGCGGCCCGCCACGAGTGTGCGCTTACTCTGTGACTTGTGTCGTTCCTACTCTTGGCTATCCCCGCATCCACTTCCTTCCCTTCTCTTCCCGTCCTGTCGATCGCTCTGCGACCTTCAGGGACCTCCGCGATTTTCTTCGCATTAAGAAGTCCGTTAAAACTTTTTTTCGCCCATAGAAAAATGTTTTCCAGACTTCTTCGAGTACAGGCTATTGCTGCCCTACAAAATAATGGCAAGAACTTGTCTACAAGTGCCCAGGTAAATGTTGAAAAATGGGTAGTATACTTTTACTTATTAATATGTTCTTTAAACGTTTCTCTGTATAAAATGCCAATAGTTCTTCATTACAGACGAAGCGAAAGGTTTGAAAATAATTTTGCTCACATGTAGTAATATATGTTTAGTTGTCGTTCTTAACCTCTAGATTAAAACCCTTAGTAAGAATCGGACTTTCGTTGTCGGCAAAAGAATTTTGTTGAAATTTCACTGCAATATTTTTTCTGTCTGTGTTCTTGAAACATCTTGCTGAAATACCTGTGAATTGCACTTCACTAATCTTCTGTATACCGTCTAGTACTCTTATCTAAGCCTTCCCCCTGATAAATTGTACTGTCATCCTGGCTTTGTAATTATTAACTACAAAATTTTGTGTTTAAGTAAATATTGGTTTTTAATGAGAAAGTTTTTGTAACGAGAAATTTTGGTTTTGTATTCTGTTTTAACTTCTTATAAGTGAAGAACAATGAATGAATGACCTGCAAGATAATTTTTATACACTATGCATACACAATAGCATAGCTTCAGTTGGTGACAAAACTAATGGTATCATCCTCCCCCCCACTTTCATAAAGTAAATATTAAAATATGTTACTAAATAGTTTACTCCTTATTTAATCAAATAACAAGTATATTTGCACAGGACATTAATTGTAATACATACAAAACTATATAATTCAGAATAATTGAAATATTTTTAAATAAATAATCTAAAACTAAGTATAAGAAGTTAACAATTTTCTTTTTTGTAAAAACGCTCCAAGATTTACGAGTGCCATACTTATCTATAATTAAAATTGCAACTTTTAAATTAATCATGAAAATTATATCATTCAATCTATACAGTTTTTTATTGTACGCGTAGGCTTCCGCAGCTCGAGTCGATGACTTCTTCGCTGTCCGGGTGACGCCACGTAGTGGGCTGAGAGGCCTCTCAGCCCAATACGCGGCGTCACCCGAACAGCGAAGAAGTCACAGTTTTTTATTGGTGTCAAGAATGTGAATTATAGCACTGGTTTACTCTATAGCGTTCTTCATTGTTGTGGGAGACCTTAGTGAAGTTCCTGCATTAGTGCTTCATGTTGCTTCGTGACTCATAAGTACATTAATGAAATTGATGATTATGTTAATCATGTATTTTAATTTATAGGAAATGCTGAAACATACAGTGATATCTTAGTATACAGGACATCATAAAAATAATTTTATTTATATTTTCTACTGAAAAGTACTTTATATTGAAAACACAATTTTAACTAATTTATTTTAAATATTTTTGCCCAATACACAAAACTAATGGAATAAAGTACATATCACTCATTAAAAAATTCTCTGATGGAAATTTGCTTTGTTTTTTTGAGCAAGGTGCTTTTCACAAACTCTTGTACCTCAATGATTTGAGTACTGCCTCTGGAACGTTTATATTTTTCTGAACATACACTTATAACTTCTCAAGACACTTCACTGCCTTAGTTGAAGACACTGTTTCAATCTTCTTCTACTTCTTACTCCTCCTCTTCATTATTTTCTTGTGATGTAGTCCAAGATTCCATGATGTCACTCTCTGTGAGGCAGTAACTTGTTTCAGTCCCAGCATCAATATTGACATAATCGTCAAATATAACAGTTAGGGGAAGTTCTAACTCCTCTGCAATTTGTTCCCATACCTCACAGTGATCTTCACAAGCCTCAACTTGTGGCGAAGCACTCTTGAAAATCCATAATTCCCGACTTTCTCCAACAATTGGCAATTGTTGTTGTTTTCACATTCCACCAAACCCCCTGCTAACATTTGTATCCCTTGCAGGATGTTGATTTTGGTTGCAACTTTCAATCTAAGGTTGATTACAATCCTCTGAGCCAGTTGTTTACGAAAGTAGACCTTTGCATTATGAATAATTCCCTGGTCTAATAGCTGCAGTACAGAAGTGCAGTTGGGAGGAGTGATTTTTCAACCTGCAGTTTATTTTATGAGCAGAGCAATTATCTATCAACAACAGGATTTTTCTTTTCTGTTTTCCAATATCTCTGTGCAACTCAAGAAGCCAGTTTGCAAACAGTTCTTTGGTCATCTGTGCTTTCTTGTTGACTACGTTTTTTTTGGCAGAGATGCCACGCCTTTGAAACATCAAGGCTTTATGCGATGTCGTACTATCAGTGGCGGATTTACACTTGGAGTGCCTATGGGCACTACACTCTATTCCGCCCTTTTTTGTATTCTTAAATTTTGTAATACAGACAATAAAGTTTGAATAATTTTAAAACATTTATTCAGTTAATAAAAATACAACTTTTTTATAATTAAATGAATGTCATTGCACAAACTAAAAAAATCTCTCGCATCATGCTGATTGGACACCGAATTGGTCAATGTGATAATTTCAGTATATTGATTTTAAAATTTCATTTTCTATTGCCAAGGATGCAAGCGTATTTATTCGATATTTGGCCTTTCTGATCTGAGATACTTTTTCACACGTTTCAAACATGAATAAGATCTTTCAGTGATGCAATTATGTATTGGTGTGCAGACAATCATTCGGTATGCAGTATCATCATTGGGATACACCATGTACAAGTCATTTTCATGAAGAAATTTCATCAATTCCATTGGAGAGAAATTTTCAAAATTTTTATAAGCGCAGTGTGCATGGAAGTGTAACGATTCATTTCCCAAGGTGCCTTCTAAATCCCTGACAGAGAAGCATTGTAACAAGTTTGATTTTTCTTGTACCAATGTACATTCAAATTCCAAAGTTCTAAAATTATGATGAACTTTCCACTGATCTTATAAGCTTTGTTTATTCGACTTACCTCGCAAACTAAGTTATCTTAAGTCGTATAGAACATATAGACTTAGAAGTGATGGAGGGTCAATTGTTCGTTAATTATTTATTAAAAGTTTCACTTTTTGATAAATTGAGTGAAAACGTGGTCATGTAAACCACAAACAAAAATTCAAGTGATTTCTTTGATTATTAACCGAGACATTACAAACTGAAGCAAAAAACCAGTGGTGCAAACAACACATAATTTCCCGCCCATATTTCATGCAAAAAATACTCACATTTTCGAAAAATTGTAATATATGGGCTTATTTCAAAATTTCTCTTTAATGAAAGATTACATTAAGTTAAAAAAACCTCGTATCTTAAATTTTAGTAGTAGGAAGACTCCGAAAATTTTTGAAATTTTGCAATTTTCGAAAAATTAGGGTTTTCAACAAACATGAGACCTGCACCATTCTCTTAAACATCCTTCCTTTTGGCAAATGTTCCAGGAGCTTAATGTAAAGTACCCCCAAAATTGAAATATCTGTTTCAAATTGAAGGGGCCGCGACATCAGCCATATCAATTGGGGAATATCAATTTTGGGAGAAAATCGGCCGAACGCTTTAGCCGCTAGCAGTGTTCACAGACGGACAGGCGTTTTGCTGTCATTCGATATTTCTGTGTCAAGGACTCACAAAACATGGATTCAGGCTAAACCATGCGTTAGAGGACTTTTTTCCTAAAGTTAGCATCTGGATTTCTCCACCTTTTTATTGGCAGGGCCCTGGAATGAGAGTTTTTCTGCCGACAATCTACCGTTTTTTCACACAGCATTACATTATTTTCTCTGTACCGAGGCCGCGGTAGCAAATAAGTAAAAATTACCTTTGGGGAATTTTTGACGATACAAAAGAATACCACAAAATGAACTTTGTAATATTAAACAGTGCAATTAGCACTGTCCGTCTGAAAACTTCGAAGAAAAGATTTGAAGTCATTTTTGAGAAAATGGCGTTTGAGCGTTTCTGAAAATGTGGAATATTGAGCTCACTTTCACAGAAAACTATTGAGTTTTCGAGAAACTTCATGACATTATTTAAAGCACATCTAATTATAAATACAATAATGTGAACAAGTTGCGGCTGATATAAATATTAACGGCGTGATAAAGTAAAAAAAATAATTTTTGTAATTTTTGAAAAACTAAAGAATACGGCGCTTATGTCACCTTAAAAAGTATTTAGCTCTATCCCTACCAAAAGTTTGAAGAGAAATATTTGAGCCGATTTTTAGAAAAATCTTGTTTTATTTTAATTGCACGCAATATTGGGCGAACATTACTAACATGACTTAAAAATCTTTATATTTAATTTTGTAGTTGTAGGAAGACTCCAAAAATATTTAAAACGTATGGAACTTTCAAAAATTCTGATTTTGCAGTGAAAATCGGACCCATTCCACCTTTATAAGTACAGTTCACTCTATTCATACAAACAATGTATAGTAATAATTTTGAGCCATTTTTGAGAAAATTTTGAAAATGTCGCAGTGGCTTCATGTAAACTACCCCAAAATATTAATGAATGTTTTTCAAAATCGCAGAGCTTCGATTGACAGTGTTTTTTCAGTTTGGTAAAAGTCTTGCGAATAGTTAAGGCGCTAGTGTTGTTCACATACACCAGACAGACAGACACAGACAGACACAGACAGACAGACACAGACAGACAGACAGACACAGACAGACAGACAGACAGAAACAGACAAGACACACAGACACAAACAGACAGACAGACACAGACAGACAGACAGACAGACGCTTAGACAGACAGACAGACACTTAGACAGACAGACACAGACAGACGAGACACGACAGACAGACAGACGACAGACACAGACACAGACACAGACCAGACACACAGACGACGACAGACAGCGACACAGACAGACAGACACGACGACAGACACACAGACAGACACAGACACAGACACAGACAACGCACAGACAACGACACGACAGACAGACACAGACAGACAGACACGACGACAGCAGACAGACGGGCACGAGACAGACAGCAGACACAGACAGACAGACACAGACAGACAGACACAGACAGACGACACAGACAGACAGACACAGACAGACAGACAGACAGACAGACGACAGCACAGACAGACAGACACGACAGACAGACACAGACAGACAGACACAGACAGACAGACACAGACAGACAGACACAGAACAGACAGACACAGACAGACAGACACAGACAGACAGACACAGACAGACAGACACAGACAGACAGACACAGACAGACAGACAGACAGACAGACACAGACAGACAGACACAGACAGACAGACACAGACAGACACGAGACAGACACAGACAGACGAGACAGACAGAGCACAGACAACAGACAGAGACAGACACAGACAACGACACAGCAGACAGCAGACAGAACACAGAGCAGAGACAGACAGAGACAGACACAGACGACAGAGACAGAGCACAGACAGAGACAGACAGAAGAACAGACACAGACAGAGACAGAGCAGGAGACAGACACAGACAGAGACAGACAGAGACAGACACAGACAGAGACAGACACACAGACAGACAGACAGACAACAGACAGAGACAGACAGACACAGACAGAGACAGACACAGACACAGACAGAGACAGACACAGACAGAGACAGACACAGACAGACAGACAGAGACAGACACAGACAGAGACAGACACAGACAGAGACAGACACAGACAGAGACAGACACAGACAGAGACAGACACAGACAGAGACAGACACAGACAGAGACAGACACAGACAGAGACAGACACAGACAGAGACAGACACAGACAGAGACAGACACAGACAGAGACAGACACAGACAGAGACAGACACAGACAGAGACAGACACAGACAGAGACAGACAGACACAGACAGACGTACGTTTTAAAACAACATTTTTTAGGTATCAGAGGAACCCCAAAACGTGCACGTTTTTTCCCCTTGTAAGACATTGTTTTATTCGGCAACATTTGAGAAAAATGCAGTTTCATCTGCATTGAAAATACCTTCAGGATCATACTTATCAATTACATTTTTCTTTCAATGTCCCTTCCACTCTCATGTTCATGTCACCATCTTTAGCTTCCCCAACAACAGTCTTCCAAGTTATGCCTTATCGCTCGCGAAAACGAAACAACAATCCAGCACTTGCCTGAAAATTCTTCACATCCAGTATACTTGGGATTTTCCAACGCAGCTGTGGGTATTATCTTCAAGACTGAATATGGCACGACTTTCAGCGTCTTCCTCTGTCTTGGCGCAAGATGTCGCAGGATCGCGACCTTATCAAACAGTGCTGCAGATCAAGCTGCTATAGCGGCACACGACTGAACGACGCGAAAAGTCGTGCCATATTCCACCTTGACAATACTCACAGCTGCCACATTAGAAAAACCCAAGTATAGTGTTGCAAATTGTCTTGCTTTTTGTTGTATCATTGGTCGAGAAACAGGAACTCCACTACACCTAACTTCCTTAAACCACGCGTCTACCGCCTCTTCCGCTTTTTGCAAATCCCCCAAACGAATCTTCTTTTAATCGGGGTATATCGCCGATTGTTCATAAATTTTTAGATTTTTTCTCTTTTTAAAATTGTAGAAACTGAAGTTGGCTTCGTGTCATACGCACGTGCTACATTGACCTTCATTCTTTATCTATTTTTTATTATCTCCACTTTCTGTACTATTGTGAACTGCCTCTTTTTTTTATTTTCCATTGTAAGAAAATCGGGACGTAATTTTTATGAATACCACTACTAACCACCACAAAACGCACTTAGAAAACGAAACCACAATAGTGTATTTGCAGTCTGAGCGTTCGCTACATTTACCAAGATATGAAATGAATTCCTGGAAGATCGTAATATTCGAAATTAAAAACAGTTGGGATTCCCCGTCACGTGATCCAGTTATAACAGTGGCGTGCGGTGACAATTTTAGTTGGGGAAGCACCTTTGAAGTCCAAAGTATAAAAAACGTTAAACAGTGAATGATATGAATTTTCACAAAATGTGAATATTAACCCGGGAAAGATCGCGTCTTGGAAACGAACGTAACTGGTCACCTGGGAGAAAACGGACCCCAGGGAAAATGTCGTTGCGTAAATGCTTTCTAACATAAACAAATATAATTCGGTATTTATGTGACTTACATTCTTAACCTATTTTATCGAGTACTTTGTTATTTAAAATTAATACAAATTTATAAAATCCATCAGTGCATTAAATAATGTTTTTCTTTCATAAAATATAAAATAAGAGCACACACTTTCATATACGGTGAATGTTGATTTGAAAATGTATGTATACAGTTCAGTAATAATGTTTTTCGCTATCTTTACAAACAATGGATGTGATGTGCATTCTACTGATTTCTTGCAATTTTCACATTCTCTGGATCCTTTGCTGTTTAAATTCCTCGGACAAATTTCATGTTTTGTTAGTTCTCTTTCCTGCAACTTGTATTTCTTGCTTTTGCTCTGAATACAATTATTATACTATTTTTGGTATCAACTCTCGCGGCAATTCTGGTAGAATTTATCCCATAATAGACCAAGGTCGAATACGATCCAAACTTGCGTTTGCAATCCTTGTGTACGGTGATCCCTTGAAATATCAGTAATGTCCTCAAAACAGTTGATCATGCCTGTGGTTCGATTAAAATAAGAACCGACTGGAGTGGCGGGGTGGCAGCGTTACCACGCCGGGAGGCTGAGCACGTGCTAGAGCGGCTGGGGGAAGAGCGGCGAGGACCGCCCGATCGTGTCGTCCCAACTGCTGTCCTGTCAAATGCTGCTCCCCTCTTCTCGATGCACAATAATTTACCCCGAGATGTTCTCCAACATTACAAAAACAAGAATTTGTACTAGATTTACACTATTTACACAGTTTTAATTGGCAAACAATTACTGTTATAAAGGAAATACTCCACTTATATCAGTCACTTCCCTCCGATGATTGTTTGGAAGGGATGGAACTCTTAATATCGAAGAGAAATGATTTCTTCAAAATTTTGTTCTACAATTCCTTCGTCTTCCCATGCCTTCGAAATTACCTTTTTTATATGACCTACCTCATTGCGCTATTGTTCTGCTGTTGTCCTCTCCACTGCCTCATTCAAGAGCATTTCCCCCTCAGATAACGTACATTTTTCTTTCTTCCCTGCCACGTAACCTTTTATTTGCGTCTAAATTTTCTGGATGACATTAAAGTGACAGCACTACTCACGATACCTCTGCTCAAAACAACAACAAAAAAGGCCGAAAGTACGAGATAATTTTTCCTTCAGTGTCGTTTCTCGTCACTGACCAGCAATTGGAAGTTGCGAAGCGTACAAAAGTTGACAGGAGAGGGACCGGAAGGGCCCCCCTAAATTTGTCATTGTGCCTCCCCTCTGGTTCCCTGCCTAGTTTCCACTTTCCTCGCTAGATGCCCCGACTACTGCGCGGAATGGGTTTGCCAATGCATTCATTCCTTTCCCGCAAGGGAGAACTGCAGAACGGAACAACGAATAATTTTTTTAGAACACTTTCTTTACTTTATTTATTTATTTTTACGTAAAAAACAGTTAAAAACTGCATATGACGTGCTATGGGGAAAAGTGAATTGTGTGCACATTTTCAAAATTCTGTGATCCCTACACTAAGTCATATACTATTTAAATTAAAAAAAAAAAAAAAAAAAAACTCCCATGTAATAAAATCTATTTCCAAGGATAAAAAGGCAATAAATTTCGGCTCTTATCCATGTTGCCCTTCGGGATAATACTCGCACTTCCTGCCGCGACAACATGGAAACGATAATTTGAATAATTGTATTTCCCACTGAATGCTAGAAGACGTGCACAGAAAACGAAGTTACATTTATGTCCAGAAGCAAAACAAGGGGCCATCTCAGCAGTTGCTCAATGGATCAGGGAAACTGGACGAAAAACCTGATCGAGATGGGGTCGTTGACCCGGAGGCTGCAATACAATACTTGTTACAGGTTGTTTATACACATTTATACAGTTCAAATGGTAAATAATGCATTATGTATCATTGTTAAAATTAATGTAACTTTTCTTGTGATGCTCAGTATAGTCTCTAATTGTATAGAAACAGTTATGCAGCAGAAACGATTTCACTTGGGATTTAAACTTTTTTATCAATTTAATCGTTTAATGTAATCTGGCAAAGTATTGTAAAATAATGTACATGAATTGTATCTGAAATTTTTGTAATGAGCTGTTGATACTGTCACCTGATGAATATGATTTCTAAGTCGAGTGTTATAGTAATAGACATCGGCATTTTCTGAAAGTATATTCCCGCCCCTAAGCAAGTCATTTTCGACAAAAACCACTGATTCGTAAATCAACAGACAAGGTAATGGTAAAATTCCTAGATTAACGAAGAGAGGCTTACATTAATCACGTGGATATGAGGATCACGTGGATAATCAGAGAGACTTACATGAATCACAAACTTTAAGATAAACTTTCTCGATATTATATACTTTATACTTACATTGTATTATGATGCAAGTTCGCGCGTGTATCAAACACTCTGAAAAAGTCAAAATTCTTTCGAACTTGAAATAGCTACCAGCCGATCTCAACGGAACGTATTAGAAAATTCATTTTCGCGCACTCACGAACCGAAGCCGACTTGTCCCGTCACATGACGAAGTCAAACGCCTGCCCCCCTCCAAGAACGAAGCTTCGCTGACGTCACAAGATGAAACTACACACCGTTTTGAAAACATCGATTGTTACGGTTCAACCACTGGTACTTAGCTCAGAATCTTAAATTGAGTAAATGTTTTGTTTGGCCATAAGCAACGAATATTTTAAATATCGAAAGGACTTTTTCTCTGCTTTGCTTAAGGGAATGACTCATTCCCTTCATGCCGTAGAATGCACGCCACTGAGTTATAACGACTACTGTTTCTAAGTGCCGTTTCCACCATGGCTATTACGGTGACTTAAAAGTCTTATAGACAACAAAGACTAAACAAAGATGACTTACTGGACAATTTTGACGTGATATCTCTGTTCACCAAAGTTCCGGTGAACAAGGCCGTGGAAGTGTTGCATAAAAAAACACAGGAACGGAGTCAGCCGACAAAATGGGCGGATCTGGCCGCTTTCTGCCTAAAGCTCACCTTCCAGTATCAAGACCAGTTTCTACGCAGAGTGGAAGTTGCGGCTATGGGTTCGCCGCTGTCACTGATCGCTGCCAATTTATTCATGGAAGCGTTGGAGACCGAGGCTCTTTGGAATGCCCCACACAAACCGTCTCTCTGGATTCGCTACGTGGTCGACACTTTTGTAATCTGGCAACACGCGCCGAAATTACTGGCGGAATTTTTAATGTACCTGAATATCTACCACAACAGCAAGTTCACCATGGAGAGCGAAATGAACTGTCTGCCCTTCTTGGACGTCCTTGTCAGTAAACGCGAAGATGGCACCTTGGGACACTCGGTCTACCGAAAGCCGACTTATGCGGACAGATACCTCCACGCGGATTCACATCACCATCCGTCCAGAAAATTCGGCGGGTTAAAAACACTGACCACACGAGCTGTCAAGGTGTGCGACGAGCGCTCTGTCCTGACCATTCATGAAGCTCGAACATACGTTCAGGGCCAACGGCTATTCCCGAACTGCGATCAAACGAGCGCTTGCATGTCTTACGGGCCACTCCGAACGTCGCCAAAGGTCGCGGCGACGCCGAAGATCGCCACGCTTCTTCCGAGTCTGATGAGAGTGGTAGGACTAAGTTAGTCGTGCTTCCTACGTCCATGATGTCATCGATCGTATGGGAAAACTACATCCGGACGGTATTCACAGCTCTCGACAAGCTTCACAACGCTCTGACACGCATCAAAGACGCGTTACCCCTGCAGTCGGTAGGAGTATACGAAGTTCCTTGCATCTGTGGTCGGACGTACATAAGCGAGACCGGGCGCACGATGTCCGAACGACTTAGGAAACACATCTCCCATTACAACAAGAACCACACTAACGGTTCAGCTATAGCGCACCACTCGGAGGTTTCGTGACACGCCATTGTATTTGACAAGACCCGGCCCCTGCACAAGGAAAACCGGTACTGGCCTGGACGCATCAAAGAGGCTCTGGAAATTAATAGACGGCCGCACAATATCAACGCGGACGCCGGCCTCAACCTTAACACACACACACACACAAGGTCGGCTTCGGGTCGGTCTTCTGGCCCTGCGGTCTACTCCCCTTGGGGGAGCTCATCCGCGCACTGTTTGGAAGTTGTTGTTGTTGTTGTTTTTTGAGGCGACGGCTTTAATTTATGGTCAACACTTCTCGGTTGTCCCGAAAAGTTAGTGTGCTATTAGTTAGTATGTTAATACGATGACGCTGTTTTTTTGTTAGTATGAAGATGGTGAAATTTGTTAGCAGATTAGGTTGTTAGTAATGGGCGGGCGTTGGTAGTGATTTAGTAATGATATGGAGTGTTTGTATGTGGTGTTTGTGGTTAGTGTGTTAGGTTAGTTGTGTTTTGTTGATAGTCGTGTCTGGTGGTGTAGTGTTTATCGGCGTCACTTTTCTCATTTACGCACCTGAAATTTTGTGTGATGTGTGTTGGTTCGTGTGTAGAATGTTTAGTGTGTGTGTGTTGTGACGTGAGGTTTTAAGGTGGCTTTAGAAAAATTACGTCTGTAGGAAGTTTCTTCTATTTGTGTCTTGTTTGTGTAGAGTAGTTTTGCATGAAGAGGGAATTCTTTCCGTGGCGAGCTCATGTAATGTGTTGGTGATAGTGTTGGTATTTCTGTTTTTGAGTTTGAGAAGATTGAGCCCGGAGAAGGGTGAAATGCGATTCTTATGAAATAATTTTCGGCTCGTGTGAGAAGAAGATTTGTCTCAGCGGCCGTGGCCCGGACTTCACACGCGTAAAGCTCCGCGCTCCTTACGCATGCTAAGTAAAGACGGAGTTTAATTTTATCATTTAGTGAACGAGTTGTAAAGAGAGGAAGAGATATATGCGACGAGTCATGTTGGTTTGAGCTTTGATGATGAGTGGTTTCCAGGTCAGTCTTCTGTCGAAAGTTACACCTAAATATTTTATGCTGTCTCGCCACGGAGTGGTGAGACTATTTAGGCGGATGGGAGCGACTGTGTTCGTGTTGTGTGATAGTTTGTGTGTGAAAAGAATTGATTGGCATTTCTGTGCATTTAGCATGAGGCCGTTTTCCGCGCTCCACTTCGTTAGGACGTTTGCGGCACGCTGAAGTTGCTTGACGGCAACTTTTATGCGAGATTCTTTGACCGCGAACGCTATGGCATCTGCATAGATGAAATCGCTCACTCCTTGTACAGTAGGAAAGTCATTGAGAAAGAGAGAAAAGAGAAAAGGAGAGAGTACGGAGCCCTGAGGGACTCCTGCGAGAATAGGGTGAGGAGAGGAAGAGAAAGATTGATAGCGAACTGTGAAAAAGTGAGAGGTAAGATAGCTTATAATGAGATTGAGAATAAAATTTGGAACACAGGGCCGAAGTTTATGTATTAGTAATGATTGGTGGACTGTGTCGAAAGCATATGAGAAATCGAAGAAAAGAGCTGGAATAGAACAACAGTAGGCAACGGAGGCAATGCAGAAAGTGAAGCGAAGAGCTTGAAGAGCGGAGGACAGATTTTTCCGAAAACCGAACTGTCTTCCTCTGATGATTCCTCGAGATCTTTGTTGATTCTGTTTAGGATAATTTTTTTCAGAATTTTTCTGAGGAACGGCAAGAGAGATGGGGCGGTAGTCCTCTGGGAGACGTAAGTTTTTGTTTGGTTTCGGAATAAGCGTCACGATCACGGACTTCCACATTGTGGGAAAATACTGCACAGAAATGCAAGCAGTGTGTATAGAGGCTAGCAGAGTGGCGGCCCTGCGCAGTTGTTGTTTTAGCTTAGCTGCAGTAAGCTTGTCCGGGCCGCCAGCTCGCGGAAGGTCGCTGACCTCATCCGCGTGAATGTGCCAGTCTGGTGGAATTTTACAGGAGGGCATGTAAGTGATGGGGATTTTCGCGGCGGTGGTTGGAAGATGCAGATGCGGGGTGGCGTGAAGCGCTTTTGTAATAAAGCGGCAAACATTTCTGCTTTAGTGGCCGGATCGTAGGTAGGTGGGAGGTTATTTGGTTGTAGTGCTGTGGGTTGCGTAGCACCCGTTGCAATTTCCACAGATCTTTTGCATTATTAATTTCTGATTCTTTGACGTACTTCTCCCACATTGCATTCCTGTGCTCCCGCAGAAGCCTGGAGGTTTTCCGCCGCGTAGACTGATACGCTGCTTTAGCGTCAGGATCGTGGTGCCGTTGGTATAAGCGCTGCGCTTTGCGGCGCTCCTGAATTAGGCGAATCAGCTCGACGGGGGTTTGGGAGTTGGGAAGTTGTGGTATTGGTCGTCTCGAGTTTTCGTCTAAGACTGTTTTAACTTGCTGTGTTAAATGATTAATAGCTTTGTCGATATATAGTGTTTGTCTAAGTCTGGGTCTCGTATGACTTTGTCATTGAGTATTTTCCTGTAGTTTGTTCAGTTGGTATCGTATGTAGCTGTAGCATAAGAGAAGGAAAATGATCTCTATGAATAGCGAAAATGATGGGGAGATGATCAGAAGTGAGGTCATGAAGGGGTTTTGGTGATGTAAGAAGTAGGGCAGGGAGTGTAGTACATAAGTCAAGTATGTCTCCTTCGATTTGTCTTGTGAACATGTCAGTGCGTAGGTGGGTGATTGAAGAAGGAGGAGAAATGACGAGCTGATCGTTTTTATGTAAATAAGATAGCGGGCGCTCTCTCACTGAGTTCCGCACATGGCAGCCCCAATCTTTGTGCATGGCGTTCAAGTCGCCTGCTATTACTATGTTCCTCCCTAGCGTCAGCAGCGCATCTAGATCCGCTTCGTGAAGTTGGATCTGAGGCCGCTTGTAGCTTGAGATGACGGTCTCTCCTTGCGGCATTCCGATCTCAACTGAGGTCGCTTCTATTGCGGCGAGAGGCGGATTTACCGGGGACGTATGCGAGATAGTACGTTTTACAGCTATTAAGGTGCCACCACTGCGGTGGGGGCTTGAACGTTTTTGTCTATAAATATGAAAATTTGTAAGAGTGAAGCTATCATTTTGTAAAAGGTGGGTTTCTTGGATTAGAACCTTAACCACACCTGGAAAGCCCTCTTAACACCAACCCGCGGCTGCCAGGGGGCTGTCCTACGCCGTCCCACCACGAGGATGGTGGGCGCGAGGCTCGGGTTGACCGAGACCGCCAGCCAATCAGAGGGATCCCTCCGCCCACCTGCCCCACCCGTGCGCCCAGGCCGGACAATAGGAAACCCGACGCGCATCAACGCGATGTCAACACCGTGAGGAAGCCTGCGACATGACAGGCGAAACGTTGGCCTCTCAGCCTACTATGCGGCGTCACCCGGACAGCCAAGAAGTCATTGACTCGAGGCGCGGAAGCTTACGTGAATAGAAGTCAACAAATTTAATAAAAATTAAAATATCTTTAACGTAAACCACCAGTAATTTATATCTCAGCAACAATGGTCAATCTGCTGTTGTAAAGTCTAATTTCAATTTCAACAGTGATACTGCATCAGTTTAACCCTTTCCTGCTGGATTTGAAGTGCTGCCCAAATAATGCAAATCAGGACATTTAAGTGGGTGTGCAGAAATCGTTCTCAGTGACCCGAGGAAAACCCTTGCCATCGTGACGCAGTCAGTACTAAAAGAGCACCGGCAGTGCTTGTAGATTTGAAGGGGAAAGGAGATGGGAGTCAGGGGAAGTTGCCTGTGCCCGCAACGCGGACGATAGGGCGGGCGCAGTTTGACGAGCGTGCGAAGTACGTTCTACTTTGCGATCCACGGAAGAAACAAGTTCAGTCAGTTCTGGTAATGGTTTAACAGTTTTATATCCACTACAGTATGGGGAAAATATTATGAATCACCTCTTAGGAATTCTATAAAGAATATTTTTGTGCAAAATGATACGTATATTCTAGAAACTGAATTCATGTAACTGATTTAAACCTTAACACGGTTTCCAGAGCACCTTTTTGTACGTGTTTTTAGTACCTTTTTTCCCCCTTGGCTACCACAACGTGCACCTCAAAATCCTTTCCGTAGTTATTAATATTCATGAAATAATTGAAAAACTATCTGAAAAAGTTAATTATGGTTGCCAATGTATTGGATTTGCAGAGCAATGCCAAAGTTGCTGTTTGTGGTGCAAGTGGAGGCATTGGACAGCCTCTATCACTTCTCCTGAAGCAGTCCCCAATGGTGACAGAGCTCTCCCTTTATGATATTGTGCACACGCCGGGTGTAGCAGCTGATCTTAGTCATATTGATTCCAACTCAACTGTGAAGGGTTTTGCTGGCCCTGAGCAACTGAGGGTGAGTACATTTTGTCTTGTTTCGTGCATAAGTTGTATTAAAATGTTCTGTGAGAATAGAGAGAAAAAGATAGGAAAGGAAATTAAATTCGTTGGGTTTCATTGAAAGTTGCACAAATTCTAATCATGAAAACTATGTAATCATTCTTTTAGTGGTGGTTTATTCAAATTTGAATGTTATGATGGATGTGAATATTTATTTAAATTTCTTTATAAATTGTAAATTAGTAATTATTGTGTACAATTGTTTGATGAGATGTTCAAATAGAAAGAGAAACACGTAAAAAGAGAATTTGTCTGTTAGTCAGGATTGCATTGTAATCAGCCCTAATGCTTATAGGATGCTCTGAAGGGTGCAGATGTAGTCATCATCCCTGCTGGAGTGCCCAGAAAACCTGGTATGACCCGTGATGATCTTTTCAACACAAATGCGTCTATTGTACGTGACTTGGCTCAAGCGTGTGCTGAAGCATGCCCGAAAGCTCTCATTGGCATTATTTCCAACCCTGTGAGTAGTGTAGTCTTACATTAATTGAATAACTTAAACATATGAACTTGTTTAAATTAATTTCTAGGCAATTTGAACCCATGTTCAAATTATTATTTCAGAAAATAGCTTTTAACACATTGAATTGTGTTGGCTTCCTGAAAGATTTATTAATTCTTTATCGTATTAAAATACTCTTAATTTTATTTTGTAGAGATTTATCTACTGTGTTTTATATCTGTGACTTTACATTTCTTCTCCAGTTGTTTTTATAATGTGTACTATTTAATATAATGTTTAATATCAGTTGAGTTGTGAAGTAAAACTTTTTTTAAAAATTCCAAATATCCCATTTTCTGTAAAGATGTTCTTTACATCGTTGTGAGAAGTAAAACCAATGGTTTCCATTCAAACACATCATTTTGTAAGTGGCAATTATGTACAATTTTACTCCAACTTTTTTGTATTGTAATTAAAAAATATTGATTACCAACAGGTAAACAGCACAGTTCCTATTGCATCTGAAGTGCTACAGAAGGCTGGTGTCTATGACCCTAATCGTGTGTTTGGTGTCTCTACTCTGGATGTTGTGCGAGCTAATGCCTTTATTGGACAAGCCAAGGTGATCATCTGTTTACACAAATATATTATCTGCTGTAATAAAATGGTATTTTATAGTTATTTGCATAGTAAAGTCTCTTTTCACTGAGAAGTGAGTATTTTTATATTTGCATTATTGTCTATAGTTGTTGAATAGTGTTAAGAAACAGAGCTTTTACCAAGTTCATTGTTTAAGATGAGAGTATCATGCAATCGATGTTTAAGAACAAGATTTGAGAAAGTTTAAAATTTGTACAATTTTGGTTAATGTTTGTTTTGTAGAATATTGACCCGCAGACTGTAAATGTACCAGTTGTTGGTGGACATTCGGGAGTCACCATTATTCCCCTCATCTCTCAGTGCAAGCCCAGTGTCAGTTTCCCTAGTGACCAACTGAAAGCCCTCACGGAGCGCATTCAGGTAAATAGTTACTACTTTGTGAATATTTTGTGAAATGTACTTGGCACAATTATTTTATTTTAAGAAGATTGATAATTATAATTTTGCCTGCAGATTACTTGTAGTTTTCAGTTTCTTTGGATATAGAGAAATTCTGTTCATTTGTGAGTAATGCTTACATGATGGTACTACTTCTATACAGGAAGCTGGCACAGAAGTTGTGAAAGCCAAGGCAGGAGCAGGCTCTGCCACACTTTCCATGGCATATGCAGGTGCAAGGTTTGCCTTATCTCTGTTGCGGGCACTGAAGGGTGAACAGAACATTGTAGAATGTGCCTATGTGCGCTCCAACATTACAGAGGCCAAGTATTTCTCAACACCTCTGCTCCTTGGGGTAGGTTTTTGATGAATGTTTAGTATTTTCAACACATCACTATTGAAGTCTTTTAGAATGAAAAATTACTATTGTTCAAAGGTTGGCATTTTCCACAGTTATGTTAAGAGGCTGTTTATTTCTATAAAAATATGAAAGCATTGGGTTTTTGTGTGTATTCAATCTTCGTTCTTTGTCCTCAAATGTTTGCAGGACAATTTCTGATTCACGCAATTTTTTAAAACAAACTCACCACTGTGTTTATAGTCATTAATCTATTTGAGATAACGTCTGGAGGTTATTACTTTTCATTCAGTTGATATGGGATTTTTAGTCATTTATTTGAAGTAACATTAAATTTAACATATTTGTTGCAGCCTAATGGTATCCAAAAGAATCTAGGCTTGGGCTCCCTATCAGATTTTGAGAACCAGTTGTTAAAAGCAGCAATTCCTGAACTGAAGAAGAACATACAAAAGGGTGAAGACTTTATAAACAAGAGCAAGTAGAGACTTCCAGCAACCTGCTGCACTTGCGGGTGCCACTTGCCACGCGTTGCTGCCATTGCCAGAGTGACTGTGTGGGGTGTACATAATTGTAGACTGAATACTTTGTATAGAGAAACCATAAAAGAATAAAAATGCTTATGCACGGGTATATATATTGTACATGAGAAAACCACGATCAATCATGAGTGACCTGAATCGAACCCAATTGTATTGTTGTTTAAATAAATGAAAAATTAATGATCTGTCCTGGAAAACTGCTTTACAATGTTAGTTTTTCTACATAACTTCTTGTGTTTCTAGGAGTTGGCTGTTTATAAGAACATACACATACAAGAAACTGTTAATCAGAAAGCGTGTGCAGTATTATTGAGCCCTCAAATTGTAAGCTATACAAACTACGTACTATTACATTTACTGTGGAGATTAAGATATTTAAAATTTAAATTACAATTTCTGTTCTTATTTAAACGTTAACTGAGAATACTGGTTGGAGTTTCCCTTATATGAAATAATGGAATTTAGTGACTTCACCTGAGCTGCTCTGTCCAAGGGCTTTCTGACAAAGTGTATTAAAAAGTTTAGTAACAGGTGTTTAACATGAGAACTGGTTTTCAATGTTCTTCCCATCTGAAGAGACAAATGATAATTTTTTAGAGATAAACACTACCAGCAAATGTTAGGCAACTTACTTACTAAACCCTTTCTTTTATATTTTTGTTTCATTTTGTGATCATCTTTAATCTGCTTCATATTTGTGTGTCTTAATTATCTAGATAACTATTTTCGTTGTTCTGACTAAAGTTTTTTGTTTGTAAATTAGGTTCTGGATAAAAACCTCTCAAATAGTTTTGTATATTTTTTCCTAAATATTTTCATTTCTACTAATTTCAATACTAGTATTGAACTGAAGATACTTATCTTAAAAATTAATATTTACTTCAGTGAGTATCAATTCTTCATAATGGTGCCTTAATATTTTAGGATATCAGTAATAAATAAAATTAGTAGTTAATTTACTGTTGAAATTATATTGAGATGCAATGTGTTGTTGAAATGTGAATGTAAAGAATTTTAAAGCAACTTTTAAGAAATTACATAACTTGCCCACAATAAATTTACAACCACATTCGTGATGAAATTAAAATTACAAGAGCCCAAATCTCAGATAGTAAAACGGCATTCGGAACGTTAATCTGCAATCTGACTGAAGACAAAACCTCGAACTAACGATTCTCGAATTGAAGTAAAAGTTGTGAGGACCTTGAAGTAAAGATCCTCTTTGCGGCGAGGTGGCATAACGGAGAATTTACCTTGCTTAACGTGATTTTAAATTAACGCTGAGTATAGCAGAGAAATACTCCGATGCGCATGATCTCTTACCTGCAGAGGTTGAGTTGACCAATTTGTCTAAAAATGAAGGTCAGAGTTCTTCCAAATAAGGGAGGTGGTATTTATCGTGCATTTCAATGTCTCCAGATGGTCTCCATTTACATCATCGATTTAATTTTAGTGGTGAGGAGTCGGTGACGTTAGAACCAATTGTAGTAACCGCGAAAGTATTCCGCTTATTGTACACAGTGTGATAAAGTAGTACGCTCGTGAACAAGGGCTAAGTCATCTTACAAATAAAATATCTGTAAAATCTGAGTGATACACACTAAGAAAAACTATTACACACGTATTATGAGTCGAGCCTTTTCCCTGTAGATATAGGCCTTCGAATGCACAGAAAACAGCCCGGTCAGAATATTTTGCGTTAATAATTATCAACTTTTTTCAATAACGCAAACTTAATAGCAATTGTTGACGTCATAGTCATTGGAGGACATCCGCACAATGAGCACGTACACCCACATGAAGAGCGTTCAAATTAGACCTCTTGACTCACATACATTTATATTATATTTTAGGTACCCACACCTCAATGATCGTCCTTGAAATCAGCTGCGCTGCAGATTTTATTGCCGAATCGATTTTCCTAGCAGTTGTTTAAAACAGCCACGAGAATGCGCTGTATTATTTTTGAAGCTGCGCGCGCACAAGGGTAACGCGCATTGCGTGAATCGACTGTTTGTCTACAAATGTCATTGGTTTGTTCGAATGGAGCGACGATTTTACCTCTGTATACGACAGAAAATTTTGCTGCTGTGAAGAGACGATGTTTGCACTAGCTCTTTTTTTGTCGACAAGTTTAATTTCGAATTTTGGGGTTAATTTGATTATATAGAACCAAGGACGTTTAAAAAGCCATG
Organism: Teleogryllus oceanicus; assembly: GCA_964035755.1. Classification (NCBI taxonomy): domain Eukaryota; kingdom Metazoa; phylum Arthropoda; class Insecta; order Orthoptera; family Gryllidae; genus Teleogryllus; species Teleogryllus oceanicus. The sequence goes on along the minus strand of CAXIVR010000006.1, from coordinate 9,744,102 downwards.
TTCGACATGCCATGTGCTGGATCCGTTAAGGTGCGGCATGCTATTTTTGACCATGACTGCATTGCATTAATTTTTGCCATGACGTTGTAGAAGAAGCCGGTTGGTTTGAACATGTTGAAAATGACAGACTTGCCCAGTAACGAACACTTGCTGCGTGAACCGTGGTCAGAGAACAAAGTGCAGTTTACATAAGGTAAGCAAAGGGTGTTCTAATGCTAGTTCCAATAATCTATTACTTTCGTGCCATTATGTCAAGTATAGATTAGCAGTAAATTGAATTATTTTTTTCTTTTAGGGCAACATGTTTGGCAAGAGACGTCGAATGCATAAAAAGAAAGTTGGGAAGAAGTTGCGGATGGAGAAAATGCTTAATAGACTGAAGAAGAAAGAAGCAGAAAATAATATGATTTCAAAGAAAGAAGAATCTTTTGCAGTTAATGAGGAGTTCTCAGGGTGTGCGATTGATTGCAACTTGTATGTAGGAGATTGTATTGAAAGTACTAGTTCAAGTATAAAGGAAAATGATGAAAACTTGGATCCACTGGAAATGCCTTCCCTTTTGGAATCTGAGGAGCAGAAAAATGAATTTTCCCCTCAAAAAAGACCAATAAAGCGCACACGAGTTGATGCTAATAAATCAGTTCGTAGATCTGGAAGAAAATGGCCTGTTAGGAATGGTACATCTAATCTTGTCTCGTGGCTGAATGCAGCAGAGGAAATATTTGACTCGCCTGAACGACAGTCCAAGAGAAGCTTCGACAGTCCTCTTGCTGTACATGAAGACTCGGGTCCTATAAGACAGCCTAAGAAGAGAGCAAAGAGTGCCCATGAAATATTGCATTTTCACCCTAGTGACTTTGAAGAACCTATGGACATATCTCCTGCATCAGTTTTATCTACCCCAGGGGCATTGACGAAGAACAAACGCTCCAGAAAGGTTAGTTGCTTGTTTACTGACATTTATTTTCAAATTTGTTACAAAATATATTTAGCATTTGTTTGTGGGAGAGCAACAACGTTTATAAAATATTTCTTTAATTTGTGCATTTCCATTATTTCACTAATTTATTGTAGAAAATATTGGAAATACTTAGCATTAATGTGCTAAGATATTTATTTGTGTTTCTGTTTCAGTTGAGTATATTATATAAAATACCAAACATAGTTAAAAATATGTACAGTTTGGGCCTTTAATTGGCTTGTATTGCATCAGTATCAGTGTTATCTGATTAGGTGTTTCTGACTTGTTCTCTCATTGAAATCTCTTTTTATGCATAATTATTTTCGATTTAATATTGTATCCATTCATTTATTTGTGATAAAATAGAATTATTGAGAATTTGCTCCATGCTTTAACTTCGATTCTTTTGCTGGAATGTGTGCTCTTGATGGTTTGAGGGAGAAAATTTTTTGTTGTAGAATAGTTTAAAATTTTGGGCATTGCATTTTTTAATGTTAAAAGTTCAGTGTTGTTGTCACAAATAATCTTTACTGTTTCATCTGATCAAATAAATTGTATGAATAATCCAAACATATTTTATTGGAGGAACATGTTATCAAGTTTGTAAAGGCTATTTCAGTTATGTGATACAAAACTGATGCATTTGTTTTTAAGTTGTACAAAAATATGATGTTGACAATGAGGGATAGATTTCTAATTTTGTCAACTCCCATTTTCTGAGTTCGTGAATTCTGTCAACTCCATTTTTGCTGGTTTGTAAAGACAAGGAAGTATTTGCAATGCACTGTTGCTTGAACAGGTGGCCCTGTGCAGCTCACTGTCTTCTCATGAGAGAAGCTGTTTCGGGGAGGATGCCCCAGTAGACTCTCAACCCAAAAAGCGTGCCAAAAGTGTGAGTGCTGATGTTTGGGACTTGCACAACAAATGCACACCTACAACCTCAAGCAATGACGCTGGGCTGGTACAATTTCAGTAATTTTTGCAATATGTGTATAGATTGTGTTTGTCTTCTGTGTTGTCTGTGTGATGTTCTTATCTTTGGTTTCCTGCTTGGTTCTTTAAATATTCTTTAAAACACATTAATGTTTATTTACGTTGCCTGCCTGTGGATGATTCCAGTTCATGATTTCAGTCTTTCTTGCTTTGTTAAAGTGGGTTCAATCTATCTTGTGTGTTTATTTTCTTGGGAATTCCTTTGCAAAGGATAAAATCGAGAATGTTTATTTCTTGATGTGTGTGGGTTTTTCAAATACTTCTAAAAATTATGTCACTAGTGCTAACTAGTTGCAACAATACTTTTACTCTCTCTGCTTGTGGAAGCATATGGAATAACTTAAACTGATTAAAATAAAAGGAGAAAGTGTTGCATTTTTACAACTTTTATGGTACTACACAGTGCATGATTTATAAACTTTTAGGTCCTTGAACACATCCCAAATTTAATATTAATTTAATAGAAATAATTATTTATTTATTCTAGAATAATAATAATTAATTTTAATAATAATTCCGGAGGTACTGGAATGCTGATCCTTCGTGTTCCACCAGAAATCAAGCCCCAGTACTACAAAATTTTACTTCATGATGAAAGTTTAAAGCAAAATAGGTTGAACTTTTGTTGAAAAATATGGAAATAAATGATTCCATGAATTGTAATGAAAAGTTAGTGGGAAAAAAGGTGACTGGGGAAAAGAAAACTTTATTGGCCATTTCTTACACTTGATTAGTACCACTGAAAATTTCTGCTGCAACACTGTTTTTAAATGAATGTTTCTTAATAACGAACTTGAAACAAAAAAATTGGGATCTTCTACATTGTCTCTTATAAACTTCTTTTCCTCTTTCAGCAGGCAAATTGCATGCAGTCAGCCATTCTGCAAGATGAAGTGATTTCAACACAGCAAGAGGAGAAGAGTAAGATGAATAAAGATCTTCCTTGTATTAAATCAGTGGAAGGAATTGATTGTGTATGTAAAAAGCTATCTGAAGCTGCAACACAATGCAATACTGTGCAAGTGTCAGCATCTGTACCCCTCACAACTGTGGACAGTATTCAGAGAGAAATACCTCTGTCATCTTCCCTTGAAATTCCATGTGGTTCAAAACCAGAAAATTCAGTGTGTGTATCAGCCATGATAATGCCCCCAGATGAAGGAGTAACATGTAGAGAAAAAGGGATGTTGACAACTGTAGAACAATTAGAATGTGTTATTAATAGGACAGCGTTGACAGTTAATCCTACACATCTGGAATTGCTTACAACTACTGAGCAAAAATTGTTGTTTCCGATGCAAGATGTGGCTTCTCTATCGGAATGTGCTAAATCTACTCTCAAAGAATCTGAGGTGTCAGGACTTACAGCAAGTAAACCAGCTGCAGAAATCAATGCCTCTGAAATCAAGAAAACATCTGCACCTGATCCATTCACAGAGATGCTTGCATCTGAAAAATCTAGACCTTTGAAGTCCTACAATAATTTGTCAGCCTTGCCTGTGAAAGACAAAAAAGAAATTTTGTCAAGTAGTATGGCAACTGTTACTGAAAGTAAAAATACACTCTCAAGATCTCAGAATGTCAGTCTTTTGTCTACTACACCTGTGAGTGATACTTCTCATGATAGTTGTTCTTTCAAGCCAATTACCAGTAGAAAGTTACCAGGAGATTTGGACTTCAGTGTGCTTCCAGATCAGCAAATTGTGCAAGAGAATGAACATGTAAGAGTAAAAAGTATTCTTATAAATGTGATGTGCTTATGAGAAAAAAAAAATTATTTGTGTTTTACTAAACTACCTAAATCTATAAATCACACAATTAAATTTAGGAATATCAACTTATCAGGCCAATGCAGGCATTGATACGTAATGCATGGTATAGGTGAAATACTAAATGAAGTTTATTTTTTAAAGCTTTTGTAAGCTTACCTACCATTTCACATCATCCTATGCTTGAATTTTTAAAGTGCATTTCCAACTACAATTCAAAGATGAAATTTTGGGTTTTTGTGAATCTGATAAGTAAGGTTACTTAAGGGGGCTGTAAAGTAATAAAGTAGAATGTTATTTTATTCTACAGAGGTGCAGGATTCCATTGTGGTCTTGGGCTCTGATGACATGGTTTTCACTAAACAATAAGGACATTGTTTTTTTTAATGTAAGGGGCCACTTTTACTGACAAAGTGTTTGTTATTAACAACTAATATTGAGATTTTAATAATTCATTAAAAGAATATTTGCAGCAATCTAACCTTCACCTCTCACCCCACCCCAGGGTAAAAGGATGTTCTTCAAAAGTGTTACTTTTAATTCCAAAAACAAGTTTGTTATAAATAATGTCTATTTAAAGAAATATTTTCTTGCTAGGAGTGGTTTAAATAGTAAAAAGACTAAGCACATGCTTTCCCTATTGAATAGGAGCTCCCAGAAATAGTATATAAATAGAATAAATAGTAGATTATCAGTCAAAATAAAATTTATAATGTATAAAACTGACAAAATAGTTTTTTTAGTCTTTATTTGGCATAAAATGTAACAGGTTGTGTGATTAATATTGAATATAGTACTAATATTGTTGTGAGAAGCATTTCTTCCTTTTTTTAATTCTCAATTGTGTAACTTAAAATTAAACACGTTTTTGATTAAACGAGTAAAGATGTATATTGATTGATTCATTTTACTAATTTTGCGAAATTGTCTAATACAGCTTTAGAATGAAAATTTAAGCAATGGGTACCGTAGCCCCAGCCTCTGGTAATGCAGGGACCGTTTGTATTGTAGGGTTCATCCGGCTCGCGTGCCGTGTGTGTGTGTGTGTGGGGGGGGGGCGGTTGCCCGGCGCCGGCCGCGGTGTTCGCTCTCAGAGACCGCGAGCGACTGCGAGACGAGGGCCACGCCCGGCTGCCGCGATGAGGGCGCCATGCTCTGTCTGGGGCAGTTGCTGTTCCTGTATGCGCGGATGTGGGCGGGCGCCGTTGTCCTCTCGTGCTGCAACTGTAGCGCGCTGGCCGTGCTGTTGCCCCCGCGTGTGGCCCTTCATGCTTCGCTCGCGGTAAACCCACTCCTACCCCCAGGACCCCCGAATAGTATTAAAATATTTAAATTAAAATTAAAACAAAATGCAATCTTAGAACTTTTTAAATGTCAATATTTTACATCTCTCTGAATTGTTACATTTTGTTTAAAATATATTCGAGAGCCCCTAAGCCCGAAGGAAGTGCCCAAAAGAGAATCAGTAAATTTATTTGGTCTCCTTATAATCCCCACCCGGCTGAAAATCTTTTCTTGACGTAAGACATTTTGATCGTCATTGTATTATTTTCGTGAAGGAAAGGGTAAAACTCGTGACAAATGCTTCGCCGATGCGAACTGCCTTTCACAATGGAGTGGGGTGACACTATTGCTCCCACCCCACATCAGGGCCTGCTTTCACTAATCTTCCGGAGAGTCTATACAAGAAAAGCTTTTTTTTTTTCCTCGATGCCTTTTGCAATGCATTTTATTGTTTGTGTTATTAAGCTATACCTACTTCTCATGGGTCGAGTTGGTTGGTTGACCGTTGCTTAATTCCTCAGGCGCATGATTCCATCCTCGGACTGTGATGTCATTGCTTGTGCAAACACAAGGACATTCTTTCTTTAAAATAAGCCTGATCTGGCGTGTTGACGTGAAAAATCAGCGGCTTTCCCTGTAAATTTAGTCTTCTAGTAATTTTCCTTTTTCTTTCGTAAATACATGGATGTGGTTTATTAATATGCTTCAAATGGTGTTCATGTTGATGCTTAATAGGATGATTTAATTCTAATAGAAAGGTCCTGTCTTTTGCGGTTTATTGATAAATAACACTAGTATCAGTGTTATCCAGTGCCAGATTACTGAATAGGCTGCAGCTTGGGGCGCGCAATTTCTGGAGGCAACGAATTTTAGCGGATACAAAATTTCATAAGGCGAACTTTCGAATGTTTATTATAGAAATATGTACATCCATATTTGTAACAAAAGAAAGTCTTAATTAATCAAATATATATCCATTGATATATACAGATAAAATGAATACTAAAATATCGTTTATTTATTAAATATATATCGTGATGAGAATTATTTATACGTATACATATAATCAATTATTTATACGTATACACTACTTGCGTCGGTTACAAATATCTTGCAACCATTTTTTACTCAAAATATTATAAATAGCTTTAATGTTTTTTTAAAAAAAAGCAAATTAAAAGGACGCTAAACCAGTTGACAGCCTAGGGCGCTTTGACTTGAGTGAAGTTGACTTAAGTTTTTTATTCGACAGCGATTGCTTTTTTCTTAAACGAATAATCGTATTGAATCCTTTCAAAAGATAATTTGTCATTCGGTTTTATATAGAGGTAGCTTCCTAGGGATTAATAAATCCCTCGCTGCTTCATAGCTGTTACTCCAAGTTTTTGGTGAAGAAGGCCGTGTAGAGAAGCGTTCTGTTTCTGCGTTGATGTAGAAGTGCAAGGAGGCCCGCGTGCGGTGTGCGCAGGGTGGCGGCGCCGGCGAATGCGCGGTGGCTGCTGCCGCCGCTGCCGTGGCCGCGGTGGCGGCCGCGGGCGAGGCGGGGCCCAGGCCTGCGGGCGTGGGCGCGCGGCGCAGCTGGCGGGGGCGGGCGCGTGCGCGCGGGCTCGCCACACCCGCGGCGGCCGCCCGCGTCTCCTGGTGACGCTGCGCTGGGGCGCGTTGCTCGCCCCGCTGCTGCGCCTCTTCCGGCTCATCGCCTGGCTCGGCAAAAAGGTAGCGTATCTTAAAGAGTTTGCCATCCGCCCTCCCTTAATAGCAATTGTAACAAATAAATTGTATTTAAAGGATGGTGTGTGAGTGCCCACCAAAGCTTTTCTTTTTAACCCGTCAGTGGTCGCGTGGATTACTATTGTAATCCAGTCTTATTCATTCGCTGTTTACAGCGCGAGTTAACACATTTTTGGCACGGTCTTTTCAGTACCTTACGTAGTAGACCCCAGCTATTGAATAATGGCGAAATATGACCCAAATGATAATTGCTGCACGAGCGATAAGTGCCGGAAACAGGTTGAATTACAATAGTAATCCAAGTGACCACTCGCGATTCTGTTTCTGACCTGCGCGGACATCACGAATATCGCTGCAATCAATACCCTGAATGTTTGTGCAAAGAACAACAGTGGAGAAAGGTTGACTAGGAGGGAATATATAAAGGATCTTGCTTTGTCCCGAAACAATGAATGAAAAGGACGATCGAGAGAAAAACTGTGCCGACAGCAATAAGAACACACATGAATCCGAAAAAAATGAAATTCAAAATTATCGGCCCATTTCTCTTCTATCAGTTTTTTCAAAAGTATTAGAGAGACTTTTTTACGTACGAATGGAAACCTTTCTCACTAAACACGACGCGCTTTCAGATTGCCAACATGGATTTAGAAAATCAAAATCAACGGAAACAGCTATATTTTCTTTTCTTAAAGATGTCGCCTCATCATTAGATCAAAACGAGGCACCTATTGGATTATTTTTAGATCTTTCAAAAGCTTTTGACGTCATTGATCATGACCTTTTACTTTCCAAATTACCTTCATATGGAATTCGTGGTATTGCTCTAGATTGGTTATGTTCGTACCTTAAACAACGATCTCAGAGAGTTGAAATACCTTACTGGAATGATGGAACATTACGTACGCACCTTTCCGACTCTTTGCCCGTTGCATGTGGAGTTCCTCAAGGATCGATTTTAGGCCCTATTCTGTTCCTACTTTACGTAAACGATATGCCCTCGACGATTCAAAACGGAAGAACGGTTCTCTTTGCAGATGATACGAACATCCTTTGCAATAAAGAAACCGTAAATAGTACAATATCAGATGTTTCAAATTGGTTCCGAAATAACAAATTAATAGTAAACGAAAAGAAAACGGTTTTAATGCAGTTTTCCATTTCAAATAAACAATTCTGTGCTCCATTGAAAATGAACAGTGTACCATTGACTGATGTTAAGGCAACAAAATTTTTAGGTCTCTCAATTCAGTCAAACCTTAAATGGAACGTCCATTTAAATGAATTGAACACACAATTAAGTTCTTTATGCTACGCGTTCAGAATTCTTGCAAATTCAGTCAGCCTTCATACTGCTCGTTGTGTATACTTCGCGAATGTTCATTCCCGCCTGAGATATGGCATAATATTCTGGGAAATACATCTTATAGCTCCCAGACTTTTAGATTACAAAAACGAATTGTACGAATAATAACCAAATCACACCCACGGGATTCATGTAAGCCTCTCTTCATTAATCTAGGAATTCTACCATTACCGAATCTTTTTACTTACGAATCAGTGGTTTTGTAAAAATGACTTGCTCAAGGGCGGAATATTTTTCAGAAAATGCAGAAGTCTATTACTACAACACTCGACGTAGAAATTATATTCATCAGGGGGCAGTATCAACAGCTCATTACAAAAAATTCACATACAATACATGTACATTATTTTACAACACTTTGCCAGATGACATTAAACGATTAATTTCAATAGAAAAGTTTAAATCCCAAGTGAAATCGTTTCTGCTGCATAACTGTTTCTATACAATTAGAGACTATACTGAGCATAACAAGAAAAGTAACATTAATTTTAACAATGATACATAATGCATTATTTACCATTTGGACTGTATAAATGAGTATAAACAACCTGTAACAACTATTGTACTACAGCTTCCGGGTCAATGACCCCCATCTCGATCAGGTTTTTCGTCCAGTTTCCCTGATCCATTGAGCAAATGCTGAGATGGCCCCTTGTTTTGCTTCTGGACAAAATGTAACTTCATTTTCTGTGCACGTCTTCTAGAATTCAGTGGGAAATACAATTATTCAAATTATCGTTTCCATGTTGTCGCGGCAGGAAGTAATAAAGCCAAAATTTATTGCTTATTTATCTTTGACAATAGATTTTATTACATGGGAGTTTTTTTTCCCTTTCAAAATTCAAATTTTATTGCTTGTTTTCCTTGAAAATAGATTTTATTACATGGGGTTTTTTTTTTTTTCCCTTTCAAAATTTCAAAATTCAAAATTTATTGCTTGTTTATCCTTGAACATAGATTTTATTGCATGGGAGTTTTTTTCTCCCTTTCAAAAATTCAAAATTTAAGTAGTATATGAGTAAGTGTAGGGATCACAGAATTTTGAAAATGTGCACACAATTCACTTTTCCCCATAGCACGTCATACGCAGTTTTTAACTGTTTTTCTGACGTAAAATAAATAAATAAATAAAAAATAAATGTCTATATTTGAAATAAAATATTTTTTTTGTAAAATATTATTAAAATAATTTTTTAAATGGATTGTAATCCAGGAGACCTCTCACATTCCAATTTTGAGTGCGACCACTGAAGGTTTAAAAAGTATTTCTTATGTATTTGGATTTTGCTGAAAATTAGCTCGTACTATGAAAATTAAATGACACAAGGCTGATATCAGAAACAACAGACATGATTGGTTGTAAACCTTGCTATTCACACGTCAAAATATCTGTTATTTCCTCTGCACTGTACTAATGTACAATGCAATGTAGGGGAGGACGAATGTCAATCCCCTTCCTCCAAATTGCTTTCCGATTTTGCATCTGACCTTTTTAGAACTCATTGGAATTTGTGATTATCCAAAATATTTTTCATAGAAGTACTTGAGTCTTTTTTAATAAAATGTTTCAAGAAAATATTTTTTATGAATGTATGCCTTTTTAATACAAAAAATGCTCAACACTTTTATGCATTTTTATGAAAAAAAATGCACTAACAATTTTCGTTGGGTACAATTTGTCAGATATTCTAACTTATATTTTGATGGCTTTACAATGATATAATTAATTAGATTTTGACCTGTCAAAACTTGCTTTGTTTTTTCAGAGTTCAACCTTTTAGTAGTTTCTTTAGAGAGAATATTTCTACAACTTCATAGTATTGTGAAATTGGGTGTAGGGTGTGTGTACGAAACTTAAATATCCTTCTCCATAAACAACAAACTGTAACATTTTAGTACCTTTAGAATTTTTTTTCTTGGGGGGGGGGGGATCCACTGTGAGACTCCATTTCAGTGTAGTGGCTCAAGAAAAAAATCCGGAATTTTTTTTTCGCTGCGCGGCGACGGAGGGAGTTTTAGGGGAATACTATTATTTTGTCATCTGACTCGCTGCAAAGAATTTTTATGAATTTCGCTTGTTATTGAATGTACATAAGTTCGGTCAATAATTGACGATATTCAATGCATTGTTTATGATATTTGGAGAAGTTGATTCAAAACGTACTTTTGATGAGTTTTTGTATAAAGGCGGCCGTTCTGGATAGAAGTCCCCTAGTTTCTTGCGGAGGTCAGTGGGGCTGCAGCGGTTTGCGAATGTTCTTGTGAATACGACGGTGTGTCGAAGATCTTTCATTATTGCCAAATATACCTGGGTAGTGAAGTTTTCGAAATGAACTAATTTTAATTTGTGTGAAATGTGTCGAAGCAGAAGTGCTTGTGGCAATGTGCTGGAGTCGAATGTGCCCAGTGGAAATTGAAGCCAGAACCACGTGCGCGGGACAAACATGCATTATCCGGCATAAAATTATGTAAGTAGTTTCAATATGGACTTTTCACTTAGTTTTAATTGATTTGAATTGTTTACGTTTTTATTATGTATTTGTATTTCGAATTTTGGAAATTACATTTCTGTCATTCGATGGAGGTATATTTGGCAATAATGAAAGATCTTCGACACGCCATCGTATTCACAAGTACATGTTCGCAAACCGCTGGCCAGTTGCAGCCACACTTGTTTCCGCGAGACACTAAGGGACTTCCATCCAGAACGGCCACAAGAAACAAAGAATTCATCAAATTTACGTTTTGAATCGATAAACCTATTTTCAAATGAATACATATTCTCCAGATATCATAAACAATGCATTGAACATCGTCAATACTTGTCTGAGCTTGTGTACTTTCCATAACAAGTGAAAATCATTAAACTACGGTGCAGTGAGTCAGACGACAGAATATGGGTAATCCCTGATACTCCCTCCGTCACCGCGCTACGCTAGACACCAGTGATTGTTGCGCCGAGGCCGTATGGTCCTCGTGATAAATGAAAGTGTCAAAGGATAAAGGTAGTAAACCGGCAATGTCAAGCTGGCACAACCACCATAGCACAATCACATCAAACCAAGTGGAATATTTAGTACTCATTTAGTACTAATTTATTACCCAAAAATTAAATTTATTACTCCCGTTTCTGAAATAAAGGTGGTTGTGCCAGCGTGACTGTCACGCTAGACTAACCCATCGCAAAAAATGAGCACAAACTATCCAAACTAATACGAGTGTTTAGAGCATATTTATTACTAATTTATTACTCTAAAATGAAATTTTGAATGTGAAAACGAATTTAAGAAATAAATCAGTTCTAATATTTAACACCAAAAAAAATTTTGAATGTGAAAACGAATTTAAGAAATATTGTAAAAAACTAAATCCTAATGGTCAAAACATGCGAGAGATTCAAATTCAAAAATTGAGAGAACTAACGAGCACAATCGCATTAAACAAACACATCATTTAACAGATGTACCACACTATTACTTAACACTAAACAGAAATTTATTACTCCTATTATTTACGAAATAATTTTAAAAGACGACTTACTTAAGCAATAACGAACGGTATTGATGAAGTACTTTTAGAGCATAGTAAGCCACAAGCAAATGAATCCTATCCTGTACATAATTAGACATTATCTACTGTTATTTAACACCCAGTAGAAAATTATTAACGGGAAACGCCATGAGATTCAAATTAAAAATTTGACAGAACCAACGAGCACAATCGCATTAAACCAAACACATCATTTAAGAGGCGTATTACACTGTTATTTAAAACTAAATAGAAATTTATTACTCCGCAATTTTAATAAGTAATAAATTTCTAGTTAGTTTTAAATAACAGTGTATACGCCTCTTAAATGATGTGTTTGGTTTAATGCGATTGTGCTCGTTGGTTTTGTCTATTTTTTAATTTGAATCTCATGCATATTTTGACATTGCTTTGAGTTTACACAATATTTCTTAAATGCTTCGTTAATATTTTCTCTGGTTAAATAACAGTAGATATGTCTAATAACAGGATGTTCATTACTTGTGGCTTCATACTCTAAAAAATTCATGAATACGTGCTTTTGTGTATGATTTTCAAAGTAATTATTCCGTAAAAATGCGAGTAATAATTTCTAGTTGATTTTAAATAACATGTAATACGTCTCTTAAATGCTGTGTTTGGTTTAATGCGATTGTGCTCGTTGATTCTGTCAAATTTAAATTGAATCTCTTGCATATTTGACCATATCTTTGAGTTTACACAATATTTCTTTCATGCGTTTCCACGTTCATAATTTGCTACATGTGTGATAACGGAACATAATGTCTTCTTTGTACAGGATAGATTCATTTGCTGTGGCTTACTATGTAAAAGTACTTCATCAATACGTCGTTATTAGCTTAAGTAAGTCGTCTTTAAATATTTCGTAAATAATAGGAGTAATAAATTTCTGTTTAGTGTTAGTAATGTGTGTACATCTGTTAAATGATGTGTTTGTTTAATGCGATTGTGCTCGTTAGTTCTCTCAATTTTAATTTGAATCTCTCGCATGTTTGACCATTAGATTAGTTTTACAATATTTCTTAAATTCGTTTTCACATTCAAATTTTCTTGATGTTAAATATTAGAACTGACTGTGTACTATTGATTGTATATGTATTTTGTAATTGGTTGTAGTGTTTTGAGTAGTAGTACTCTTGTAATATACACGAATGTCGTGCGGGTTCATAACTACTTGTGTTTGACTTTTTTCGTAAACCATGTAATGAATTTCATTTAAGTAATAAATTAGTAATAAATATGCTCTAAACACTCGTATTATTTGATAGTGTGTCTCTTTTTGCGATGGGTTATCTAGCGTGACAGTCACCTGCACAACCACTTTATTTCAGAAACGGAGAAGTAATAAATTTAATTTTTGGGTAATAAATGAGTACTAAATATTCCACTTGGTTTGATGTGATTGTGCTATGGTGGTTGTGCCAGCTTGACATGGCCTAGTAAACCCTTAATACAGCCAAGAATGTTGTGCAATTCCTGGCAAGGCACCAGACACCGGAGAGAGCGCCAGATGGACGTTCTTTGGTTTCAAATTGATTTCACTTACATCCATATTGCTGCAATATCTTGAACGTTTTAAAAGGAAAATGTATATTCCTAAGATAAGAGATATTTTTCATTTTCTGGACGTTGTGCAACCTAAGCACGAGTCCCCACTGCAAAGTTTAACGAATTATAAGCATTGTTGAATGATTGACAGTCTGATATCTATGGAATAAGTAGAGACGCATGTATTGACACAGAGTATCTGTAAAACATATCTTCAGATTATGAAAATAAAAAGATGAAGGAACGATAAGTTCACAATACAATTTGTTCATTGAAAATTTGTTCCAACAATTGGATGTCAGTACGGAGGTGGTCCCAGAAGTACCCGACCCAACAAAGAAAAAAACAAATTTTGGAAAAAAATGTTTATTTTTCAACATAATCTCCTTTTAGCTCTATACGCTTTTCCCAGCGATGTTCAATCAGTTCGATACCCTTTTTATAATAAGAACTGTCTTGCTCCTCAAAATAGCCATTAACTACCGACATCACTTCTTTATTGTTGGAAAATCTTTGACCACTGAGCCATTTTTTCAAGCTTGGGAACAGAAAATAATCAGAGGGGGTTAAATCTGGCGAATAGGGTGCATGAGATAACAATTCAAATTTTAATTAATTAATTTTGGTCATTGCAATAACGGATTTGTGAGCTGGTGCATTGTCCTGATGAAACAACACTTTCTTCTTGGCCAAGTGTGGCCGTTTTTCCTTGATTTCTTCGCTCAAACGTTGCAATAAGTTCGCATAATACTCGCCGTTGATAGTTTTTCCTTTTTCAAGATAGCCAATAAAAATTATCCCACGCGCATCCCAACAAACCGACGCCATGACCTTGCCTGCAGATGGAACGGTCTTCGCCTTCTTTGGTGCGCGTTCTCCCTTTTCAGTCCATTGTTTTGATTGTTCTCTCTCTGGGGTGAAGTGGTGGACCCATGTTTCATCCATGGTTATGAAACGGCGCAAATATTCTTTGTTGCGTGAAACTTCGCTAAACAATTAATTGAAACATCTTCACGACACTGTTTTTGCTCCAGTGTGAGCAAACGCGGCACCCATCTTGCACACAGCTTTCTCATGTCTAAATTTTCAGATAATATGCGATGTACCGTACTTTTCGAAATACCTACTGTGTCTGTTAGCTCGCGTACTTTCAGTCGACGATCACCCAGTACCGCTTTGTGGATTTTCTTTATCATTTCTGGAGTAGTCACCTCATTTGGTCGACCACTGCGATGCTCGTCTTGGCAGCTCGTACGGCCTCGTTTAAACTCTGCTACCCAATATTTTACTGTAGTAAACGAAGGCGCAGACTCACCCAGAGTAGAATCTAGTTCAGTTTTTATACTGGTTGGGCTGAGGCCTTTCAAAAGAAAGTATTGGATCACATAACGATGACCAATTTTCTCCATTTTTACAAATTTACTCACAACGTTCACTATTGATTGTTGTCAAACAAATACTAAACAACGTAGCGTCTTCAAACTTGAAACATATGCTTCATAGATTGTCTACTTTCTAATACAGTGATATTTTTCGAAAAACTACCGCGATTTGTAGGTCAGGCAGGATAGTTCTGGAACCACCCTTGTATGTACCAAATTGTGGCATTAACTAAATAAAACTAAAGAATAAATTTTAGGCATAAAACTGTTGACACAGAAAATTAAATAAAATTAAGTATTTGGACCAACAATAGGTATTTTATTGAATTAATTGCAATGGTGAAAATGTTTGATGTATTATAAGTCCAAACATTAAAATTTATTCTAAAGGAATTTTATACAATGTATGTAACAAATGCAGTAAACTCGCATTAACACGAATTCCAAGGGACCAATATAATCGAAGTTCATGTTAAAAAAATTCGTGTTATCCGAGTATTATAAATGTTCGTATTTCCGTATTCTCTTACCAGGATTGAAGTTTGGTTTATTTTTGTTACGGTGAAATTAGTGTTAAGCGAGTTCGTGCTAACGGGGATTTACTGTATATAATTTTTTCTTGGTCTCAAACTTCAGAAGCTTCGGGAGAAATGTCATACTGATTCTGGTTCAAAAATGTTCTGACTGGAATAGAATGTGTGTAGAATAAAAAAAAAATTTTAAAACGTCGTAATGAGTGGCGATGTATGAAATGAAAAGGCATTGGAATATCATATGAAGAACCTGGTGTGACAGTTCATCTTTTAGTTTTATTCGAGGGGAGGCCTGGGCTGATCGTTTTGGAGGTGTGTGGATGGTGGTTCCTCAACTTGGCAATAATTTTTTATGAAAATGAGAATAGAGATTATATAATTCTAAGGTAATGTATAATTTTATGTGAAAATATAAATATATACAGGGCTTAATTTCCTGCCGAATGGGACGGAACGGCTTTCCTCTAGGACAAATTAGGAAAGAAACGAACAAGAAGCAAAGGACATACTCTTGGCAATATTGATTTTTATTTCAACTTTTTTCCTCAGTTAAGGAACCTTCAACCACAAACAAGAGTGACAGTATTACCCGCGCAACTTTTCTTGAACGAGGACCTTGCTTCCCCCCTCCCTAGAGCAATAAACAGTTGAAGACCAAAGCTCGCGGCGTGCACTGATAACATTACAAACATCTTCAGTGGCGCGTAAGAAAATTATTTACTGTTGAACCCGAGAACTTATGGTCTTATTTTTCTAAACAATATCTAAAGAAGTGACCAAAGCATATCTAGATTCATCACAGGAGATATCTCTCATGGGAAACTTAGAACTCAATTTATGGAGAAAGTTGCGAGGGCATGACTGATATTCCAGAGATTGGCATTGTTTCATAAAATCTAGTGGCCGACGTCGTAATTAATACCCCCTCTCTACCCGCATTTCTCCAAGCCATTGTTCAAGAAAAGTTCCGCGATTAATATGTATTACTTCACATATGAATACTGCACAAAACCACTTTTCTATTGTGTCTTATTTCGTTTCGTACACCACTACTCAAAAAGAACATTTAATCATCTTCTTACACACTCTTCCGTTTTAAGAATAATGTTTTTGTACCAGAATTAATGTCACCTTTGATCTGAAGCTTCTGATATTCGGGGCACTGTATACGAAATCTACATCTTATTTGCTCATTACATAATGTTATAACAGGGGTGACCACTAACCTTAGTTCTGGGATCCGAAAAAATTCGAAGCAAGCCACATTGTGAAGTGATACTTATAAAAGGACACATTTTTCATTTTATAACATAAAGGAACATTCTCTTTTACACTACGCTGAACATTATTATTCAGACATACATGAAGGAATGCAATTTTACTTTATGAAGTGCGCAGCTGTTCACTTAAATATTCATCAGTTAGTTCAGATCTATATTTAGATTTAAGGAATTTAAGCGTTGAGTAAAGTGAGTACAGTACTCATATGAGTAGTACCGAAGATTGTGACGAGTCTTAGCACAAGTTTGTTAGTGGGTATTTTTCGCCTGGAACATTCTTCCCAAATTCTTTGGTAGAAACTGCCACTTCGTTTGAGTCCTTTTAGTCCTTCGTCCTCTTGTAATTCTAGTAGCTCCTCTATATCCTTCGTTATTGGTGCTGACGTTGATGGGCCATCGCCCACATCATCAACAGCAAAATGATTTTCCATGAATAAAAATTATGGTTTAGGTGATCTCAAATCATTAAATCTACCATTGATTTCTTGAGCAAATGCAGACATTTTACTAAAGTAATCTTTAGTTTCAACCTGAACGTCAGGAATTCAGTAATTTTCTTTAAACATTTGAAATGAGCGAATTTTTAGTCTGGTCTTTCCCAAGAAGCTTTTAACTTGCTATGAAATAAGTTTTTCTCTTCCTTCTAAAGATATGTTTAGTGTTTGTAAATGCTGAACCACATCTGAAAAAAAAGTCAAATCTAACAACCATTGGGGGTCATTAATTCCAGGGAAAGATTTTCCTTCTTCTTTCATAAACTCTTCGATTGGATCAAATCATTTAAAAAACTCTGCCAAGAATATTGCTTACTGATAGCTACCTCCCCAAGCAGTACCAAGATAAATCATCAGGAAGCTCATCATTGTTTATCTTCTATAAAAGATTTGAACTGTCGGTGTGTTTTGGCAATTGAGCAAATGCAATTTACAATTTTTAGAACTACCTGCATAATTTGCGGGTATTGAAAATATTTAGCTGCTATATGTCCTCTGAATAATACAATGTACAGATAGGATCTCAGGAAATGATGTCTTATGGAATTCGTGGTATTGCCCTAGATTGGATAATCTCGTACCTTAAACATCGATCTCAAAGAGTAGAAATACCGTACTGGCACGAAAGGACATTATTTACTTATCTCTCCAATTCTTTGCCAATTGAACATGGGGTCCCACAAGGTTCGATCTTAGGTCCTATCCTCTTTCTGTTGTACGTAAACGATATGCCCTCATCTATTAAAAATGGAAGAACAGTTCTGTTTGCCGATGACACGAATGTTCTTTGCAAAAAAGAAACCATAAATGGTACAATTTCAGAAGTTTCAAATTGGTTTTGTAATAACAAATTAATAGTTAACGAAGGAAAAACTGTCTCAATGCAATTTTGCGCTTCAAATCGGCAGTCGTATGCTCCATTGAAAATGAACAATATGCAATTAGCTGATGTTAAGGTAACCAAATTTCTAGGTCTCTCAATTCAATCAAACCTCAAATGGAATGTACATATAACATAATTAAACACTAAATTAAGCTCATTATGTTATGCATTCAGAATTCTTTCTAATTCTATCAGCCTTCATGCAGCTCGTTGCGTGTATTTTGCAAATGTACATTCCCGCCTGAGAGATGGCATAATATTCTGGGGAAGCTCATCCTTTAGTTGCCAGACATTTAGATTGCAAAAGAAAATTATCCGAATAATGAAAAAATCCCATCCACGTGATCCGTGCAAGCCTCTTTTCATTGAGCTTGGAATCTTACCATTGCCTTGCGTATTTATTTATGAGTCTGTAGTATTTGTCAAAACTGACTTACTTAACGGTGGGAACTTATTTTCATGTAATACTGATATTTATATTTACAACACTCGACGTAGAAATCATGTTCATCAAGTGTCAGTAGCAACAGCTCACTACAAGAAATCCACATACAATACATTTTTAAAGATCGTAAAAAGAAAAATAATGTTTACTTTAACAAAAACAAGCTTAAGTATAATGGATTAGTCTACATTTGCATTATATAATTTAAAAAATGACTCAATATGCCTGTAACAAATAATGTACTGAGCCTCACAAGAAAAGTAACATTAATTTTAACAATGATACATAATGCATTATTTACCATTTGGACTGTATAAATGAGTATAAACAACCTGTAACAACTATTGTACTACAGCTTCCGGGTCAATGATCCCCATCTCGATCAGGTTTTTCGTCCAGTTTCCCTGATCCATTGAGCAAATGCTGAGATGGCCCCTTGTTTTGCTTCTGAACATAAATGTAACTTCGTTTTCTGTGCACGTCTTCTAGCATTCAGCGGGAAATACAATTATTCAAATTATCGTTTCCATGTTGTCGCGGCAGGAAGTGCGAGTATTATCCCGAAGGACAACATGGATAAGAGCCGAAATTTATTGCCTTTTTATCCTTGGAAATAGATTTTATTACATGGGAGTTTTTGTTTGTTTGTTTGTTTTTTTTAATTTAATTAGTATATGACTTAGTGTAGGGATCACAGAATTTTGAAAATGTGCACACAATTCACTTTTCCCCATAGCACGTCATACGCAGTTTTTAACTGTTTTTTGACGTAAAATAAAATAAAAAAAATCCGGGTCAATGACCCCAATCTCGATCGGGTTTTTGTCCAGTTTCCCTGATCCATTGAGCAAATGCTGAGATGGCCCCTTGCTTTGCTTCTGGACGTAAATGTAGCTTCACTATGCGCACGTTTTGTTGAACTTTCCTTTTGCTTGTAGTGGTAGTAGAGCTTAGGGTGAGTTTCTATTTTGTTAACAATACAGAAAAATCAAATCTGTTTGTTCCTTTACTGTTAAAAATAAGTTTTCTGTAATTTTAAACGAAAATATCTAGTTTTTGAAATGTTAATCCCTCGCTTTTTTAAATTTATTATTATTATTACTATGATTTTTCATCTTTCAACTATTAATAGTTAAATTGTTGGAAAGGGATTCTGAAACTCAAGAAAGCGTGCGCAGATGATTTTCTCCCCCATACGTCACATAGAGTTTTTGACTTTTTGACTAAATAAATAAACACCCTACAATTGAAATAATTCAAGGCGTTGTCATTGCCAACGATATTGTTGGCAATGACGCCTTGAATTATTTCAATGATTTAAATGCCAACGACAATTCACTGCTAAACCAACACCCCACCACATGTACTAACGTGCCGCAGCAATAGAATTGATGTGTTTACTGTCGCAATAATGTAAATTTACAATAGAAAATTATCCGAATAATGAGAAAATGCCATCCACGTGATCCCTGCAAGCCTCTTTTCATTGAGCTTGGAGTCTTACCTCTGCCTTGCCTGTTTATTTACGTATCTGTAAATTTTCATCTAATACCGATATTTATAGTTACAACACACGACGTAGAAATCATGTTCATCAAGTGTCAGTATCAGCAGCTCACTACAAGCAATCCACATACCAGTGGCATGCATTCTATGGAATGAAGGGAATGAGCCATTCCCCTGAGCAAAGCAGAGAAAAAATCCTTTAGATATTTAAAATATTCGTTGCTTATGACCAGAGCAAAACGTTTACTCAATTTAAGATTGTGAGCTAAGTACCAGTGGTTGAACCGAAACAATCGATGTTTTGAAAACGGTGTGTAGTTTCATTTCCTGACGTCAGCGAAGCATCGTTCTTGGAGGGGGGGAAGGTGTTCGACTTCATGTGTCGGGGCAAGTCGGCTTCGGTTCGTGAGAGCGCGAGAATGAATTTTATATTACGTTCCATTGAGATCGGCTGGTAGCTATTTCAAGTTCGAAAGAATTTTGGCTTTTTGAATGTGTTTGATACATGTGCGAACTTACATCATAATACAATGCAAGTATAAAGTACATAATATCGAGAACGGTTATCTAAACGTAAAGAAAGTGTTGTAAAAAAAAACTAATTCTTTGTGTTCCGTTCTGCAGTTCTCCCTTGCGGGAAGGGAATGCATTGGCAAACTCATTCCGCGCAGTAGTCGTGACATCTAGCGAGGAAAGTGGAAAGTAGGCAGGGAACCAGAGAGGAGGCACGATGACAGATTTAGGAGGGCCTTTCCGGTCCCTCTCCTGTCAACTTTTGTACGCTTCGCAACTTACAGTTGCTGGTCAGAGACGAGAAGCGACACTGAAGGAAAATGTCAGCCCTTTCAGCAAATTCAGTCAGCCTTCATACTGCTCGTTGTGTATACTTCGCGAATGTTCATTCCCGCCTGAGATATGGCATAATATTCTGGGGAAATACATCTTATAGCTCCCAGACTTTTAGATTACAAAAACGAATTGTACGAATAATAACCAAATCACACCCACGGATTCATGTAAGCCTCTCTTCATTAATCTAGGAATTCTACCATTACCGTGTCTTTTTATTTACGAATCAGTGGTTTTTGTAAAAAATGACTTGCTCAAGGGCGGGAATATATTTTCAGAAAATGCCGAAGTCTATTACTATAACGCTCGACGTAGAAATCATATTCACCAGGTGACAGTATCAACAGCTCATTACAAAAAATTCACATACAATACATGTACATTATTTTACAACACTTTGCCAGATGACATTAAACGATTAATTTCAATAGAAAAGTTTAAATCCCAAGTGAAATCTTTTCTGCTGCATAACTGTTTCTATACAATTAGAGACTATACTGAGCATCACAAGAAAAGTAACATTAATTTTAACAATGATACATAATGCATTATTTACCATTTGGACTGTATAAATTAGTATAAACAACCTGTAACAACTATTGTACTACAGCTTCCGGGTCAATGACCCCCATCTCGATCAGGTTTTTCGTCCAGTTTCCTGATCCATTGAGCAAATGCTGAGATGGCCCCTTGTTTTGCTTCTGGACATCAATGTAACTTCATTTTCTGTGCACGTCTTCTAGAATTCAGTGGGAAACACAATTCTTCAAATTATCGTTTCCATGTTGTCGCGGCAGGAAGTAATAAGAGCCAAAATTTATTGCTTATTTATCCTTGAAAATAGATTTTATTACATGGGAGTTTTTTGTTGTTTTTTTCTCCCTTTCAAAATTCAAAATTTATTGCTTATTTATTCTTGAAAATAGATTTTACTACATGGGAGTTTTTTTTTCTCCCTTTCAAAATTCAAAATTTAAGTAGTATATGACTTAGTGTAGGGATCACAGAATTTTGAAAATGTCCACACCATTCACTTTTCCCCATAGCACGTCATACGCAGTTTTTAACTGTTTTTTTGACGTAAAATAAATAAACGTATCTTGTGCTTTCGGCCTTTTTTGTTGTTGTTTGAGCAGAGGTATCGTGAGTAGTGCTGTCACTTTAATGTCATTGAGAAAATTTGGACGTAAATAAATGGTTACGTGGCAGGAATGAAAGAAAAATGTAGGTTATCTGAGGGGCAAAAGCTCATGAATGAGACAGTGGAGAGGACAACAGCAGAACAATAGCGCAATGAGGTAGGTCATATAAAAAAGGTAATTTAGAAGGCATGGGAACACAAAGGAATTGTAGAACAAAATTTTGAAGAAATTATTTCTCTTCAATGTTAGAGTTCCATCCCTTCCAAACAATCATCAGAGGAAAGTGACTGAAATAAGTGGAGGATTTCCTTTATAACAGTGATTTGTTTGACAATTAAAACTGTGTAAATAGTGTAAATCTAGTAGAAATTCTTGTGGTTGTAGTGTTAGAGAACATCTCGGGGTAAATTAATGTGCTTCGAGAAGAAGAGAGCAGCATTTGACATAGGACGAAAACTGGAGTTGTGACGACGACCCATGCAATCATACACCCACTGTACCGCTTGTCTTTCTGTCACCGTGATTGGGCGGTCCTCGCCGCTCCTCCCCCAGCCGCTCTAGCACGTGCTCAGCCTCCCGCCGTGGTAACGCCGCTCGCCACCACAGCCCGCCCTCAAGTCGGTAGTTACTTTAATCGGACCACAGGCACGATCAACTATCTTGAGGATAAAACATTACTGATATTTCGAGGAATCACCATACACAAGAACTGCAAACGTAAGTTTGGATCGTATTCGCCCTTAGTCTATTATGGGATAAATTCTACCAGAATTGCCGCGAGAGTTGATACCAAAAATAGTATAATAATTGCATTCAGAGCAAAAGCAAGAAAGATAATTTGCAGGAAAGAGAACTAACAAAACATGAAATTTGTCCGAGGAATTTAAACAGCAAAGGATCCAGAGATTGTCAAAAGTGCAAGAAATCAGTAGAATGCACATCACATCCATTGTTTGTAAAGATAGCGAAGAACATTATTACTAAACTGTATACATACATTTTAAAATCAACATTCACCATATATGAAAGTGTATGCTTTTTTTTATTTTATGAAAGAAAACATATTCTTTAATGCACTGATGGATTTCATAAATTTATATTAATAATTTAAATAACAAAGTACTCGATAAAATTTGTTAAGAATGTAAGTCACATAAATACCGAATTATATTTGTTTATGATGTTAGAAAGCATTCACACAACGAATTTTTTCCTGGTCCGTTTTCTCCCCGGCGACCAACGTTCGTTTGCAAGACGAAATTTTTCCCGGGTTTAATATTTACATTTTGTGAAAATTCATATCATTAACTGTTTAACGGTTTTTATACTTTGGACTTCAAAAGTTCTTCCCCAACTAAAATTGTCACTGCTCGCCACAGCCACATACAATACATGCACGTTACATTACAATGCATTGCCAGCTGAAATTAAACAATTAAAAATGGTACAGATTTAAGTTAAAAGTAAAATCTTTTTTGTTGCATAACTGTTTCTATACAATTAGATAATATAATGGTCGTCTAAAAAGAGAAATAATGTTTACTTAAACAAAACAATGATATATTATAATGAATTAGTTTACATTTGTATTGTATAATTTAAAAAAAAGACAATATGTCTGTAACAAGTAATGTACTTCAGCTTTCGAGTCATGATCCCCCATCTCGATCGGTTTTTTGTCCAGTTTCCCCGATCCAGTGAGCAAATGCTGAGATGACCCCTTGATTTGCTTCTGGATGTAAATGTACCTTCACTATGCGCACGTTTGTTGAGCTTTCCTTTTGCTTGTAAAAGAGCTTAGGGTGAGTTTCTATTTTGTTAGCAATAGGGAAAAATCAAATTGCAATTCATTTACCGTTAAAAATAAGTTTTCTATAACTCGGAAAGAAAATATCTAGTTTTTGAAATGTTAATCTCTCGCTTTTTAAAATAATAATAATAATTATTATTATTATTATTATTGTTTTCATCTTTCAACTATTAATAGATAATTTGTGGGTGAGGGATTCTGTAACTCACGGAAGCGTGCGCAGATGATTTTCTCCCCCCATACGTCATATACAGTTTTTTACTGTTTTTGACTAAATAAATATCTAAATTTTCGCATAATTCTTGAGATTTTATGGTGACCGATGAAATGCTGAACATACCACGAAATGTTAGTGTTATTACTGCCTCGTGCAAATGAAAAATCTCGGCTCCGCTACGCTCCGTCTGGATTTTTAACTTTTGGCCTGGGTAGTAATAACATTCATAACATTTCTAGGTATGCTAATATCTATTACTCTCTGCTCGGTGTCAAAAGCCGCACGAGGCTGACTCAAGAGCTGCATGCGGCTCACGAGCCTCGTTGTGGTCACCCCTGTTACATAACATCCCTTCAGAATAAATATCAACTTTTGGCTCACATTATACAGAAAACGTTTTTCAACAATGCAATGAATTCATTAAAAAAAAAAAACAATTTTCGTGTTTGTCGTATTTGCGTTAACTGAGACGGATTATACAGATACTCCGCGCGAATAAATGCGTACCTACTGATATCGTGGGAATCGGAGTGTCAATCATTTAATGGCGCTAATGTTTCGTTCACAATTGTTTTAAAGCATGGTACAGTGAAATTATATAGAGCGCTGCTGCAAGGTAGGAGCGCAGGAGAAAGCTATTCTCCCGTTTTTGCGGGAGGGCCAAAAGTCGTTTTTCAGCACGCTCTTGCACCTAAACAGTTCGTCAGAGAAAATGAAGTTAAGAATGTATTTTGTAGAAAATTTTGTTAACTTGAGTTTGGTAAAAAGTGACAGTTTCGATAAAACGCATACTTGTTGGGATATAAGCCAAAACCCGAAAAGAAAAAATGCGAAATTTTTGTAGATTTTTTGATTTTCTATATGAACTCTACTTTTATCGAGGTGGCAAACAAAATCCGAATTCAGCATCGTAAAAGACTTGTTGAACCATGGAGAAAAAACACTTACGGAATTTTTTCCATTTTGAGCATAAGGTGACCGGACAATCGCGCCTGCATATAGAACCGTAGATGCGTATCTATGTTCACCCTTATTGTTTGCCAAGGGAATATTTCCCGACGTCTATGTGTATTTTGATGTACATTGTTACCGCAGGTTTAATATTAGATAGGGATCGGTTTTCTGGGGTTTCCTGATTTTTTTGGGGGGGGGGGGATATTTTACACTGTGTCTCATTAGTAGAGATACGATTTCTATGCACTATCAAATGCTAAAATACTCGTATGCATGCAAACATGAACTATCAAATAGCCAAATATTCACGATGCAGGGTAAAAATTGGCAAACCATGCACAATCAAAATTTATTTTACTTAAATTTTTAGTTATATTGCCTTTTGTAAAAGTAAATAATTAAAAAATTTTCAAAACTGTTTGGCGTCAAAATGCTTTTGTCAGAAAACAATGTTATGAATGCAGAAAATGTCCTTTTTACGTCACAAGACGTAATCGGAGCATCCTTGAAAGACGAAATCTAAGCCATGTAAGTTCAAATTCTGTATTTTCTTATTTTTCCACCACAAATAATGTTTTTTGTTGTTGTTTTTTTTTGGTTGTTTTTTTTTGTTACATTTTGGAGAAATTTAAAGTCATGATTCGTATTTAACACTTGATATAATTCGTTAGCAGTCTCACCCAAACCCCAAATAATTCTAGACATTTTAATGTCTTCAACTAATTTTTAATGACTCCACAAGAGGAATACCTACTAATTCTAATTTCTCTTAAGGATCGGCAGGTGTTCCTGTAATAACAAAAATAATTTTTCTTCATGCGTATGGACCCGGGATGTCCTGTTTTGTATATTTATCTAGAAACCCTTCATCGGATTTGCTACTTTTTCGAACGGTATATTTGTCCCTACTAAAGCATCACACATTTCCAAAAATGGATTTGTTACAGGCTTCAATGTTGCCTCAGTAACAAAAGTTTGCACTAAGTGTGCCGTAGTTTCTTTCCTTTCTCTAGCTCCAAGTAGATTCAAGGTGCTGGTTTACTTGAAACTGTTTAGAACATTTAATCTGCATAAATACATTCAAATTATATAGAGCTTATCCAAGCATATTTCTTAAGAATATCAGAATTTTGCTTCAAATGACCTCGTTTTGAAACAAGTTTTACTCAAATTTTTACGCAAATTAATGTCAGATTTAATTTAAGATGAGCATTCTTTAGTAAAATGTATTTAGCTAAATGTTTATGTTAAATATCTGGGCAGAAATTTATATGCTTGGATTTGAGAGTGGTAGAAATCAGGTTTAGTACGTACTTGTTTTTCAATACACTTTTCTCGTTGATAAAAATATTTTTTACAAAGCGATGCTACTGTTTCTTTAAAAAAATTAAAAAAAAAAAAACCTTTAATTTTTTTAAAAGTTGGAAGGAATATGCATACTACCACATGCAATAATTATTTGAAATCAATGCGCCACAGTTTCTACAAAACAATTTCTTGATTCAAAAATCTCAAATTGCTAAAAAATTAATAGAATCCCAAAAATAATTATTTTCACTTCGATAAAAACTAAGTTTTGTTTTTCGTTTCATATCTATTTCATTGACATTGTTTTATCATTTTCTGGGCTTCAGTTTTTCAAAATGTATAATTTCTGCAGCAACATTAATTGATAATTCATTTTTCGATCGTTGATCCCCGCACGCGTATGGCAGCGTACAGAGTTACATATCAGAAAAGATTGTTATTAGAATAATTAAAATTAATTGGATTAAAACAAAGATATGTGTACATAACATAAAAAACAACACAATCACAATGTAATGTCTAAATTTGTTATCCACTTTACTGCTTCTGTCGAGACTTTCACCAGGTCCATTGTGTTGCCTTGAAACTTCCTGAGAGGACATTCAAAAGTTGTGTGTTTCACTGTCTTGCTTCACCACAGTCACAAGATGGGGATTCGCGCATACCCCATTTATGAAGTGAGTCACCACTTCTACCATTGCCTGTTCTTATCCTATTCAGTGAGACCCACGTCGATCGGGGAAGATGGAAGCCGCTGGGGGGATCCAAGTCCAGAATTTGATGGTATTCAGGTGGAGCTTGGTTTAACCATAGTTTCTTCCAGGTGACCTTGGGGTCTTCGGTGGCATTTCTAGCCAAAATGATAGGTGGATGACGTGATTTCAGACGGCCAAATTTACTTATCAGGTCCGTGTGTATTGGAAGCTCTTGATTGGCATTTATCATGGATAATGTTCTCATGAGAGCTCTGTGGCGGCGAACCGTTGGTGTTTCTATGTTGCTAAGGGCAGGAAGCCAGTAGAGGGGGGTGGGTTTGATACATCCGGTAATTGTTCTTAATGAGTGGTTTAGTACGGTGTCAATTTTCTTGGTGTGAGGGCTGTTTAGCCATACTGCGGCACAGTATTCGGCCGTTGAGAAAACCAAACTGAGAGTCGTGGATCGAAGGGTATCAGCTGTAGCTCCCCATGAGGATGCAGCCAGCTTGTGAAGTATGTTATTCCTAGTCCAAAGTTTGGAGGCTAACTTTGTTAAGTGGTTAAGGTTCTATCGAGTGTTGCTCCGAGATATTTAGGTTGAGGATTGTATGGAAGTGTGACTCCGTTCAGGGTTACATTAATGGCGCTGTTGGCCATTCTATTGGAAGCAGGAAGATTAAGTTTTTGTGATACTGTGTGTTAGTCTCCAGTTTTTAAAATATATGCTGAGTAATTTTAGGTCTTGTGTTAAAGTTGCTCCCAAGATATCCATATTCATGTTTTGGGTTGCTAGGGCTAAATCGCCAGCATATGCAAATTTTCGACTTATTTTCGGAAGATCAGATTTGTAGACATTAAATAATAATGGAGCAAGAACGGATCCTTGCGGGAGACCATTGTTTAGTTTCCTAACTGAGCTCTTTTTGTCGTCAAAAGTTACTTGAAGTCTCCGGTTTGATACCATGCAGTTAATAATATCAATCGTGTCAGGGCATTTAATAATTTTCGTTAGTTTATACATTAATCCCTCGCGCCACACCGCACAGTGTGTAATTTTGACGATCTAGGAAGAAAAAATTAATAACTCCCTTCGAAATGAATTTCTCCTAGTTTCTGGAAGTCTGTTGTGTAAACAATGTACAAATAAACAAATTTGCTTGTAGAACTTAAATTATTACAAAATATTTTTTAAAATATTTAGGAAATTTGAATAATTGTATTAGCCTTCATGAGAGTATACGTTTGTCAAACGTTGCATTTGTTGAATATTATGGGACATAATATTTGAATTTTACAAAACATACTCTGCAAGAACAATAAAATGAAAGTATACAAGAATAAAAAGCCGAAAATGTAAACATTATAACAAAAAAAAAAAAAAAAAAAAAAGGATGAATGTACAAAAATACTCAGAAATTAGTTTGAATCACTACTCGCGTATTCTTCTGTTGATGATTCTTCTGAGTATATTTCTTTTGCCTCATTCCTTTATTTTAATAACATTAAGAGTTCAGGTTTCACTTTTTTGGGTACAGTTGCAGGTTTAGCGCCTAAGCTCGAAATGAATCAACGGTTCAAAGTCTTTCACTTGCTGCTCTATTTTCCCAACTTCTGAAGTTATTAAATCTACAGTTTCTTTGGCAAAAATGAATTTAATTGGTCTGCAAAATCTTGTTGAAAAAGGTGCTGGATTTTCCCAAACAATAGTTTTAATCTCATCAGCTCCATTGTAAATTTGTATCTGGACCATTGAAATAAACTTTCGTCAGTGTTGTTCATCAGAAAATTTTTGTTTATATCTGTTTTGTTCAGACCCATCACATCCCCACTTGATTATAATTTCAAAAGGTGTAGTTTGAAGCGAATGTAAAATCTCTGTCACTTTTTTGAATTTTAAATGTCCGTGCCACGGTATGGTCAATCAATGCTTGAAGGAGAATTTCAGCCGATTTTTAAGTAACTGTAATTTCCGCTGGATAGCATAACAGTTTCGCTTCCTTCATTTTATGATAGGGGGGATAGATAAAACAATTTGAGTCTTTTGCTTGTTGGCCTATGCGAACATACTGGCGGGTTGAAAGATTGGTATCAAGTACAGAAAGCAAGTGCGTGATCAACTGATAATGATGGCGGCTTTTGAAGAATGGATCTTCGGGCTTTCTTAACTGTAGTTCCCCTGTTGGGGGAGGCTTAACTATAGCTACCGAATCTCTTTTGCCATCCTTCCTTAGTTTCATTTCAGTGGCCATGGATAATTCTTCTGAACTAGTAGTATCCAAAAGAGGTTTCAATTTTAGGGCTTTAGCTTTATTCCCACAGCTTTTGAAGGGCTTATTAGGTCTTACAACTCTATTAATTTTTACATTAATTTGCGATGGGCCTGGGACTGCCTCTAAAATATAATCAGGAAGTGAAAGGGTTTCTTGCAGCCAGGACGAATTGTATTTTAGGAACTGTTCTTTACTTCTCACGGATTTTTGCCATCTGGTTTCAAATTTTTTACAAATACATCTAACATATGGCTTAATTTTATCCAACAATGCCTTTTCAGGTTCTATAATACCTAATTCACGCAAAAACAGTTAATACACCTTCAAATTTTTCAACAATTGATTTTTTTACCCATGTATCAAATAACGACATACGGATAACTGGAGGAGCCATTCTCTAAAAAAAATTATATTCGTCAGATAAGCAGATATAAGCAGCTAGTCTTTTCACGATGAAGAACCTAAAAGTACTAGTTTTAAAATGTATATGGCCAGAAAGGTGTATAATGGTGTATAATACACTAAAACTCTAAGTGAATTTAGAGAACGTGCAATACATTTAATATAAATCACTCACCTTTTCGATTAACGTTTTTAGGCACAACAAAAGTCAATAACTAAATAATATTCACATAAAAATGATCGTAAAACTATGAAAATTACTTCTGGTTGGCACACAAATCACAGAATCAGTCAAGAGGTGTATCACGACCAAGGGAACTTTGCGTACTGAAAAGGGTCATTCGGAGCTGAGTCCTGCCGGAGCGGCGATGGACGTGTTTCAACATGCTCCACGGGGTTCATGTGACCTTCAAGAGAAAACTAACAACGTTCCCACATAGCTGGGACATACTACTACACAGAAACCTAACAATTTTACTGTTTCAATTCAGTCGAAAATTTAATTTTTCCGTGTTAAAAGATCACGTAAATTCTTATACAGAAAGTAACATTCCGTGCTTATGTTGTGGCCAAGTGAAAAGCCACATTGTTTCAATTTGTTGTAGTTCAGCATTGTGTATGAACTGAACTAATCAATGTATTTCACACGAAGTTGCAAGTAAGTTGCCAGGCGAGCATATGTTCTCGCACTTCGTGATCCAAGATGGAAGGTTCCTGTTTTCTCACTTTGAGAACAGTAACAGTGTATTTTAATTGTGAAGAACAATTGTGATAACTCAAAGGTCATTAAACATCATTCTGCAAGGTGAGAATTGTGTTTCCATGATAACCCACATCATCACAAAATTCCTAACGTCGAAAGGGACTGAGTGGATTGCCTACTAACGTTCAACAACCAATATAATACAGTCCACTCTAAGCAAAGGCAACCGCCCCGTCCAATTACTACAATGTGAATATTGTTTGTTATTATAGATGATTCAAAAAGAGCTCCTTTCAGGTGATAGCGAACGTATGTAGCAATGCTGTGAGTATGATAGGTTGCACCGATTACTCTGTAGCCAGGAACCTTCCCTCTGGTCCTTAGTTAGTATTCATCTTCGGTATGTGTCTCTTGAATCAGGGCAATGTCAATTTTGTTTGCATTTAGCAATTTAGACAGGCATTCACATTTAGCTCTGCTTATCCCTTCGGTGTTCGACTGGCATATTCGAACCGGTGGTCCAAAAACATTTTTCTGTCGGTTTTGAGGACCGGCAGGCTGTCTGGGCAGTCTTGTACGCATTATAATTTGGCCAGGAGTCCAAAGAGGAAGTTTGGCCGCCAATACTTCGAGATTCTCTCGAAGTGACGGCTCTTTAGCACCACCCGGGGAACACGTGTGACTTAACGTGTGTCACGGACGCGAGCAGTCGTTGTCCCCCGCACGTGTACTTGCGTTCAAATCAAAGTAGTGTATCGGAAGGTTAAAATGTGTAGTATAACGAATAGTGTAGTGTAAGAACCAAAGATAACTGCGTGGCTATAAGATCAGTATACTATTTATAGAAAATATGTGTCAGTTTTAATATTCACAAATTATGCATTTTAATAATAAAGTATTTAATATGCTAGATAGTCTATAGTCTACAGAATATGCAATATTAATTTGAAAAATGTCCAAACATGCATTATCCATGTATTTCTCCGAAAAACTTCCAAAACATGTAAACATGCATGGAAAAAGTATGCATTTTTTAAACGAGATTTTCAAGAAACCTATATTTACAAAGTTTGAAATCTCTACGAAGCTTAAATAAAAACATGCATTTGCATGGAAATGCTGTCTCTAGTTATTAGATTGCGTGAGAAAACATTATATACTTTATTTCTTGAAGAAAGAAAACTTATAATACGAAAATAATTTATTACAATAATGTTATCTTGAATATTTATTGCGAGAGAGTGAAAAAGAAGTTTGTTGTGCAACTAGATTTTTTCTATGGGGAGGGGGCTTGATGTTTTCTTACATGTTTTCATGTATGCTGAATTTAAAATACACTTTTATTAATTGATTTACTTATAATCCATTTTATTGTGCTATTGAACATCTTTCTTTACCATTGCAAATTGGTAAAAGAAAAGTCTCTGAATATGGTTTTGGCTCGGGGAAGGTGAAATGAAACCTCATGAGCTCTTCCCCTTGGGTGCGCCATTGAGTAGTTTTGGTCTCTTCAGAAACGTTAAAATAGCATTTCTTAAAAACTCATTGTTGTAAGAATCGATTAAACTCTCGACAACAATCATAATTAACAAATTTAATACTTTTGCCTTGAGACCTTCAATAAAAAGGAAGATTGAGTATATGTAAGTTGCATCTGGCGACCCACGCAGGTGTACGAGGCGAGCGAGCGAAGGTGCGGGCCGGGTTGCAGTCGTTGGCGCGTGGGCTCGTGTGCGCGGGGGTGGCGGAGGCGGAGCGGCGACGGCGGCGGGTGCCGCTGCGGCTGCGCGGAGCTTGCCAAGCGAGTGGCCGCCCTGGAAGAGGAGATGCGACGTTGGGGCGCTCGTTGGGAGGCGTTGCAGCAACAGGCGACCGCGCGGCCGGCGCTGGCTCCCACCGCTGCCCCTTGCCCTGGCGCGGCCCCGCCCCCACCGCCCCCACCTCCTCCGCCGCCCCCACCGCCGGGGCAGGCGGCAGCGCGGCGGTCGGCCAGGCCTCACGGTGGAGGACCTGCGGCGCGTGCAGCTGCGCAAGACGGCGACGTTGGAGCCCCTGGAGAGGAGGCCGTCGACGCTGCCGCCGCCGCTGGTGTCGCTGGAGCAGCTGCGCGGCGTGCGGCTGCGCCCCAGCCACCAGCGCGCGGGGAGCCACTCGCGCGCGGCCACCCCGCACCGCGCGTCCGCCAACGCCACGGCCGCCCGCCGGCGCACCCCCGACTCGCCCAGCAGGTACCTTCTCTCAACTATGCGTTAACACTAGAACGACGGGAGCAATCATTTTCACCGTTTTTGAAGTTTTAATTTTCTTTTGTGCTTATGTTTATTGATTTATTTTTTTGATATTTTATGACTTTTAATAATTTTAAACTTGGGGATGTTCTATAAAATGACGAAATAGAATTCTTTTAGGCATCTTAGTTTTCGAGATAAAAGTTAATTTTTCATGGTTTACTTTCAAGGACAGGTAGTAGTAAAATTGACTGCTGGGATGGCGGCGAATTGCACAACCTCTCACTGTCAAATCTTAATACAGATGCTGGACTCTTCAAGTATATCATACCATCATCAATTTAGCTAGAATCAATTCCTGGATTCTGAATGAAACGGCCTCGGAAAACTATCCCTCCTGGCAGTCGTTTATACTGAACGTGGCTGAGGAACATTGCATGCCACTGCTATAGATACAAAACATTCCAAGAGGGCATCACTTGTTGCACAGTATTTCAGTACAAATATACATTCAAGGGATAAAAAGCATTGAGTGTCAAATACGATATTGTAAAAATAAAAAGTCCAATGACACTTGTTCTGGGTGCAAAAAAATTGTTGATAATAGGTAAATATGGCCACATGAGAAAAGTTTGACTTGTTAACCAAATTAATTAAATACATATATGATTTACTGCAAAAAACTTTTTTCATTACTCTGAAATGTATTAAAAGTCTTGCATTATAAAAAAGGTTTCCCCCAAAAAATAAATAAAAAGAATTATTTGATATGGCCATTTTGACAGCTTGCTGTTGTTGTAGGTAGAATAGCATTGCCATCTTTCTGGTGTTAGTATTGGAGATTTTTTTTAGCTTGACAATTCTTAATGAATTCGAACAAAAATATTCTTCTCCATGTGTCAACTTTTGAACAGAATTTCATGTAGACTAAAAAATTTTTATCATTTACTTTTTAGCTGTTTTCTTTCAATTTCAAAAGTTTCTCTTGGTTATTTACATCAAATCAATTTTTTGTCCCACATCTGTGTTCTTTTCTGGTGTGTGAAATGTGTATCTCTTGACAAGCTCCAAGCTCTAGAACTGTGCCTTCCTTTAATTCATCCTGTCAGTCATAGCAGGAAATAGTTGGCTTTATGGACACCCTCCTCTAACGCTCAAGTGTAACTTCAGTGACATATCTTCACAGATTAAAAATATGTAATTAGTTGCCAATTATCAAAAGTTGAGCACTGGTTCGGAAAACTACTTCAAATGTAAGGTCAGTTACATTGACAGTTTAATATGTAAATGCAAAAACGAATATCACCATTATTATTATTATTATTATTATTATTATTATTATTATTATTATTATTATTATTATTACCATTTATATATTTTTCCTGTATTTCTCTTCCTTAATTTCCTTCTGTTATTCTTTCTTTCTCTGTTGCTTGATTCAAATCCAACAATTTTTATATATTAGAACATAAGGGTATAATGTGAAGTAGTCCACATTTGTATCCTGAACATGGTCTGTTGAGCATGCTGGGAAGTGTAGCGTTGAACGTTTAGCTGGGAAACAGGTGGAGGGACAATTATTATTCATTCAAATTAGCATACACTTAATTTTTTCAATTCAGAGTATTTTGTTCTCCTGTGTGTGCCATCAGTGTAGCTTAAGAGCTTTTAACCAAACATTCAACATTTTTAATGTGGTGAGACAGTAACACCATTAACTTGCCAAATATGGAATAACTATTTGAAGATCACCTCTGTGAAAAATTTCATCCTTGATGTTGAGTTCCAATTAATTTATTTCTCTGTACATCACTACTCAAGAGTTATTCATTGATTTACGTCACCTGTTCGGGAATACTACTTTACTTTTATTTGCACCATGCTACAGGGAATGAGCAGGATTAGAGTGAAGTGTCTGACACATAAGAGAAGATACATTTGCTTTTCAATCATATTTCAGTATGAAGTGAAAAAGTGTTAGTTTGGATTTATTTAAATATAAGTATTTAATCACTTTCAAATATTAGGTTGTCTTAAAAAATATTCAGAAGAAGCTTAAAAATAAAAGTTTTTAATTTTGATGGGTGGGGGTACAGAAGAGGGTTGTGAAGATTAAGAGGTGGATATTAATGAAATTTCTTCTTCTTTTCCTTCTTCTTTCCTTCGTCGTCGTTCTTTTTTCTTTTCTCTTCTCTTCTCTTTTCTTTTCTTTTCTTTCTTTCTTTCTTTCTTTCTTTTCTTTCTTTCTTTTCTTTCTTTCTTTTCTTTTTTTCTTTTCTTTTTCTTTCTTTTCTTTCTTTCTTTTCTTTCTTTTTTAAGCATTTTTCACTGATTTCATCAATTTTAATATTATTTTAATGGTATTCACTTCAAATGTATTTATGAGATGAAACAAATGTTCTTCAGAAAATTCCTGAGTAGCCTATTCAATTTCTTCACTCGGAAATGTTTATGTCGGTCATTGCAAGTATGGAATATCAGGTTCCTGTGATGCCTATCAGTGCCATTCTTGGTTCGACTGATTTTTGCAATAACTAAAGACGGCGATTTTCTGGTATATAAAGAACAGTCCAAACCAAAAGTTTCCAAGCTGAGTTCTCTTGAACGAAAGGAAGAAGCTTCGATTGATTACATCGGTAACATATCCAAAAGTTTGAGTTGTTCACCTGAACTAGTTTTGATCAAATTTTCTTTCAAACATAATTTTTTGTTGCTTTTAGGACATTTTTCAAACAGTTTAAGGGCATTTAATTGATCATATTTGGTGCTGTTTTAGGTCATCAAAATCTGCCCCTAATGATGATAAGAGGCATCTACGCAAAAAACATATAAAGTTTTTAGTCATCTGGAAAATCTTAGTTTGTTACTCATTCTGGTGCTAATATAATCAGTTTTATTGAAGATATGGTCAGGTAAAACAAAATCTGACTAAAAGCATCAATAGTCAAAGAATACTTCAAGTTGGCTAATTAATTTCAGCATGAATGTGTAGACAGTGACATCAAAATATTGGAGATGGAAAACAGATACACTCACAGACTTAAATTAGAAGTCATTCACATCAGTAATTTATTAAACAATCCCAAACACACTATTCTG
Source organism: Teleogryllus oceanicus (assembly GCA_964035755.1). NCBI lineage: Eukaryota > Metazoa > Arthropoda > Insecta > Orthoptera > Gryllidae > Teleogryllus > Teleogryllus oceanicus. Next base: position 9,708,698 of record CAXIVR010000006.1, on the reverse strand, counting down.
AATGAACAAATTTCTTCCCTCTCAACCCTCTTAAAACTCACCGCTTCCCACGCACATTAACCCATCTGCCTGCCTCTTTTCTGCAACCCGGCTGGGCCTTTCCCCTAATGGCCATTACCCAGAAAAACCCTGCGATCTCTCCCCTCTCCATTGAGAGCAGCCTTTTATATAGCAGGCAATGCCCTTCACCTTCGCTGTCTTGTTTGGACCGAGGTCCCTAGCCACCTCCGGTATTTTGCAATCTAAATTTTTTTTTTTCCAAATTTAAATTCTTTTTTTCATAATAATATCCTATATTTGACTCTAAAAATATAATTTAGTATATTAATGTTGTTATTATTATTGTTATGATTATTGTTATTATTATTATTATTATTATTATTATTATTATTATTATTATTATTATTATTATTACTATTTGTAGCACTAAAAATGGCTGCAATGCGGCCGAAAAAGCTTTCTGATGAAATAATAAACAAATGACAAAACAATGCTTCAATTCCTGTTCTATTAATGTTTTACATCGATGAGTGTTGTTGCTTGAATTTTCCTTTACAAATACTTTCAGATGCCTGTTTGAAGTAATAGTCAAGTTGTAGTAACCATATGTCATGCAAAAGGTGTTACATTACAAAATAATGATGAATTGAAATTGGAAAATGAAATAAAATTACGAGGAGATAAAAATGTTTCTTGAAAGTGTACTGAAATGTTTTACTTTACTAATGTCTGTACATGATCTGTTGTGGCGGACAACAGGAAATTCTACTCTTCACCTTAACATAATACATTACATAATTATTAAAAGGAAATTTTTTTTTTTTTAAGGTCACAGGTGGATTGCTGGACATTGTGTTTAGATACACTCGCTAATTTTTACTACTCTCAAAACAAAACAAAACAACCAGGACCAAGTACATTCCAATTACCCAATGTAGTTGCTCAATTGGTTCAATTTTAAGACCAAGTCAGCATTCATTCTATTAATTTTAAGATATTCAAATTTAGCATTTATACTATAAAACCCATTAATGAGAGAAAGTTATATTTAGACATCGGATGTTTAGGGAAATGCCTATTTTTTTTCTAGAGAACTTATTTAAAGGCTGATAATATATGTCCACGAATCATGACAAATGATGACAGATGACGAAGTTTTATAATGCTTATTTTTGCTTATATGCCTACTTTTTGCGTAAATACCTTTTTTTAGGACTTTTTTTGCTTTTTATTTATTATATTTATATACAATGCTAAGATATCGGAAAATTGGCGATGGTCCAACATGACCATTCATTACAAAACCTTCAATTCACGTCTTGAAATTTAAAATTATGAGAGAATTCCTGAAAGTATACCAACTGATTTTTCTCCATTTTTCTATTTCACAAATACCAGCCATGAGCTGAGAACATGGACGATTGACAATACACCGAGGGAACCCAAATTTTAAGTGGAAATAAATATAAATTTCCAGAAGGCTTCAGTGTTGCTAGTGTTGGACTGCTAAAATACATGCCAGTCACATCGTTCAGATATCCTTCTCTGCATTCAAACTGATTTTGTCTCCCAGTCATCGCAAATTTGAAATTGTGATCCTTGAAAAGTTACAGGTAATATATAAATATAACTGGTTAATAGAAACCATTAAGAATAAAATGTAGAAGAGTTGTAAATATGTAAATCTAGTTTTACATTAAAATATACGAACTGGTTTTGTCCATTTAAGTTTACGAAAACAATTTTTCCATTTTATTGTGTATGTTACTTATGACAGTGCCTTTTTTCTCCTTATTCTTGCCTTTTTCTGTGTCTCTTTAGGCGCCTAAAAGACGATTTTTTAGTGCCTAAACATCCGATGTCTAGTGATAACATATGTAGGGCTCAATTTTCATTCTAAATGGGAACCCTTAGATTATTTATTCAGATTGTCAGGATATTTATTTATCCTGGTTGTATATTAATCATGAAAACTAGTCTATTATGAGCTGGTGTTGAGGTCAACAGATAAAATATAATATTTTATTTTAATTTCTTTTTAAACTGGTGGCTCTACATGTGATTTTATGTTGTCTTTTGTCAGTTGGGGATGAGCTGATTATCGTTTTGGCATCATGTAGCCATATTGCCTTCTTCCAAGTTAAACTTCGGGCATAGACATCGCTTGACATGCACAGACATGAGCCAGTAGACTTGGGCTTTCACAGCCTGTGCAACCATGTGTTTATATTCTCTTTACAGCCAGAAGATATTTTAGCAGGTGATACTAGAACTTGTATGTAACACCTTTATCTTAATGATCTGAAAAGCAAATGTCATTTCTGGAAATGGGCAATATGGACAATTTCTCTGCATTGCAATAAAATGTTCACATTACAATAGAATCTTAAAACTTTCTCTACAATAGTAATTGCAACTGTATGTAATTTTTCCCAATGTTTACTCTAAATTTTTTATTAAAAGAACAATTACAGTTCTCATGAATGTTGATTGCATTGATGTTTCAGGGAGATGACTCCACAATCTCGGGTTCTGACTAGTCTGGACACAAACTTGAAAGTGAAGAGAAATTGTGCTGAGATATGCAAAGACAATTCCAAGGATTCTCCAAATACTAGTTGCTCCAGAACGCCCAAAAGAAGTCGCTCTGGCACATTTATTGAATAAAAAGCCCATATAATGCCATTTGTTTTATTTTTTATCAGTTGCTGTAAATATTTGGTTGCAACCTAATTTCACCTTTCAGTATTGATCCTGATGTGAAATTATGATGGAGATACACTAATTAATCCTGTGATGACTTCTGCTATTGATAGAATATGCTTAACTGTGATAGAAATTAAAATATTTACTGTGATTGTATTGATGGAAAGGGGTAACCTAACCCTTGCATAACAAATTTACTAAAACTGAGAATAGTAATTGCAAGTTTATATCTGTTATGAAAGATGTCCAAACAAAATATCCTCATAACTTTGCTTAACTGAAAAATTGATAATGATGGTAAGGAGCCTTTGACATACTGCTATGAGTGGTTAAGTTTATAGTATTACTAGTGCATGTACATTTATTATATAAAAGTGATGCAAGCTATATTAATTTATGCATGAAAAGTGAATTATTGTATTTTTTTGTATATTAAAAATGTGAACATAGTTTTCCTGTGTTATTTTGTTCCTCAGGCCTAAAAATCTCATGACAAACAGCATTAAACATTATCTTTCAAAAGAGATTGCAAGTTAAAACACTTTAATAGCATAACATATTGGTTAACTCAACCTCTACTCTCAGACAAATTTATCTACCGAAAACAAAAAGTCCTACACACGTATTACATTAAAGTTAATTGTAATTTACCTATTTTTAAATTAGTTAGGGTTATGTAAAGAGCTATTGAAGACAAATCGGATTTGATGCTTCACGAACTACTTTCACGTGCGATCCTGCGTATTCTGAACCCGCCCTCAGTATTTAGTCTTTCTAGTAAAAACTAAAATTATGTTTTTCTTTATTTGTCATGATTTCTCAACTACATAAAATTTGTACTGACGTGGTGTACTTGTCAATACACAGAGTTTTAATTTCGAGATTGCTTCCTTTCGCGGAATCGTATCACATATGTTCGGTGGTGTACAGGCTCGCCGCGCTCGGCCGTAGCCATATTGAAAATGGTGATATGTGATACGTGGTTAGCTGTTATGTGTTTGTAATAGATTTGTTCATTGTAAATCGAAATGGCGGAGGTTAAATCAACTCATGGAGAAGCAGAGATGAAAGGATGGCTATTTAAGTGGACTAATTATTTGAAAGGATATCAGCGACGTTGGTTCGTGTTATCTAATGGACTTCTGTCATATTACAGGTAGGTATGTCACAACGACAGTTGTGAATACTAATGTATTGCATAATCATATTGATGTTTTTATTTGTATTCTCCATTCGCTTCGTATTATCTTATTCTATCATACGAATAGGAGTCACCCTTGTGTCAGGGAAGGTTAGGGAGAACACACACTTGTCACTGTAGTAAATGACACATCCTAAAATTTGCCCATTAGTAACTAACTGATGTGTGTGTGTGTTAAAATTGTGTTTATTCATTGTATCACTGAGCTATGGGAGATGTATGTTGATACACATCATCTTTAAAATAACTGATCTGTTGTTACATGTGTGGCTCTCGGTATGGACAGACAAGCTATGTCTTTTAAAAGAATTATTAAATCACCTCATATTTTAAGCTGTGGCAGAGATGATATGTCACTTATTACATAGTTGTAATCTGGCCACGCTCAGTCTCTGCAATGAGTAAGACTCGAGAAATAAATAATCTTCAGTAACTTGTAACATTTAAGGGGTATGTAATGTTGTCATGCTCCATACAAGTTGAGGTTTATTCTAGGGCTGAGAATTCGGGGGGTTCCAAACTGTCTATTCGTCGTCGGCGCCGAGCCGGCCGCAGTGAGTAAGTATCGTGGGCGCATGGAGTGCTTGCACATATTTTTCCTGTAGGATTAAACCTGCTGGGCTACTTGATTAACCAGAACCACTTCTGGTACAGAGTAGCCCTAGCTGGTGTTAAAATGCATGTCCCTGGCTCATCCCTTGTGTGCTGTAGCCGTGCTGGTTCTGGGAGGATGGTTGTGAGCTCTTTAGGTAGTTGCAGGCTTATGGAAATGTAATTGCTGATATTTAGCATTTGTGTAGCATTTGGCAAAAATGCCTTGCGCCCTTGCTGGTCTATTATTCTGTCCCTATTTCTGTCCATTGTGGTGAGGTGCATTTATTTCATTTTCTGTTTTAAAATTAGTATGGCGTTTGTGACTTTGACACTTCTATTCTAATATGTGAAAATAGAAAAGAAAAATTTGATAGAAATGGGACATGACAGTATTAGTGGCATATTGTAGTGAATTTTGTGAATTCTGTGTTTCTCATGTTCTTCATGAACCCTGCCCATGAAGTGATTGGGGGTGGGGGGTATTTCAGTAAACAATAAATGGAAAATGTCTTTTAAAGTAATAAAATTTGTAAGTGTGAGAAATCATGCAACAAAGTTGAAACAGACATGTGATCTGAATGGTGACTAACTTCCCAAAATGTTGGTGTTTAAATTTTTATAGTGTATGTGCGTATAGGTAGGGTAATTTTCTTGCACTTATCTTCAATAAGGATTGACTCGTTCATTGTATGTTAGCCACTATTTACGGCATGTTTTAACTAAACGGCAAAGAATTAGAAGTACAAGCTCATTTTTAACACCTTCTGTGGCCAGTCTTTGTAAGTTTATTGATTATTTGTTAATAATATTGCAAGATAATTCTACAAGACTGTTATTGAACAGATTTTCCTTATCTTCAATTAACAGGTGTATCTTATAAGCACACCACATTTGAATTTTTGGTTACTATCCAGAATAATAATACAGTTGACATTATTAACTGAATATATCAAATTAGTTATTAATGTTTGTGCTTCCATATTTGGTTTTGGAAAATCATTATTTTTTAAGGTATTTTTGACAGTTTGAATGGGGAGATTTGTATTCATCAGCAAAATATAAAGTTTAATTTAATACTTTTGATGAACTAACCATCACCTCCTAGTTGTATAATTGCTTGACTAGGCAGAGATGTACTTCTTAATATGTTCTATCAGAAGATTAAATAAGTGATTATCAACAGTAGAGATTTATGAGCAGTTTCCACATCTGAAGGTGCCAGGAATGTTTTTGCAATATATTTTCCCTTAAAACGAAAGTGCTTTTTTTCCTTTGGAATAAGTGAATATTTGAAGCTGAGATTCTTCAAGTACCCAACTTTGTACATTTTATTTTAAGTAAGTGGACAAGAAAATAAGTTTGTAGTCCTGTTTCTCCAAGCATGTAGGCATTCTTTTATCCCGAGTTTAAGTTGCCTCTTAAATCTTACTGATCAAAATCATCTTCTGATTGGTTGGAATTGTCTGAGTGTCTTCTAACGTGAATTTGACAACTTCTTTAAAGAGTAAAAAATAAAACAACAACTCGGGGTGGGGGGATTTTTGTACTTTATTGTTAGGATTTGGTTTAATGAAAAAACATTTATCTATGAATTGAATATCATAGTTTGCATAGTATGGAATTTTCTTTGTAATTTAATGACATTTATTAATACAGTGTTCAGGAACTTTATAAGATTAGCACATTTTTCACATCAGTGCACTTTTTTAGACAATTTCTATTAATTGTTTTCCGAACTCTTCTCCAACAATTAAGATTGCTACACATTATGGTTGTGCACACATGATGAAACTTGAACTTGAAACGTTGTTGGGTGTTGTGGAGCTCAACTGAACTGTCACAGTAAACTGACCACCTCTCCCTAAGACCAAAATTTTGGAACATTTGAAATTATTGCAAGATTAGTGTGGTTTGAACACCTTATTAACTGACCATTGCCCACCTATCATTATTCTGGGCTTCTTAATAAGTATCCCGAACTTGAGAATGAATATAAGTAAAGACATGTGAACAACTTGTAACAATCTTTCTTCTTCTGTTGTATTATGGGCCATTAAATTTAGCCGTGGTATCTCTCACTATGTTAGCCAATTCATTTCTCCCCAATGCTCTTCTTCTCCAACCCTTCACACACAGTTTTCAAGTCCATTTCCATGTAATCCACCCATGTATCTTTGCCATTGTATCCTTCTGGATATCCCAGCCACTTTATCAGGTCTCTTGTGTACAGTGATCAACTCCAAATTATATTTTATTCACCACTGACCCATTTTCTCAAGTTGACGTTTATATACTCCTAAGCATTTTCCTTTCCTGGGTCATCAGGATGTAACAAATCTCTCAAACCAGAACAGATATCTAAAGATACTAACAAAGGTGTCTACGCTGATGGTCAAGCAATGGCCCTATTAATTTTTTTCCACAAGAGGCTAAGTTTTCATAATGTACTGTAAAGACTTTTCATATAAAACCTGCAAATACTCAGGGACATTGCTGTAGGTTTCTCTTACTTCAGTTACAAGTTGGAAATGCATTCTGTTGTGAAAGAAATTTGATATTTTCATTCAAGAAATTATAATTTGAGTTGGTACTTGGGAAACAAAAATGATAATATTAAGTGTTTTTGCAATATATTTTCAGGAAGTAAGCAAATAATGGTACGGTTTTCAGTTTAGATAACTGATAATTAAGAACGGTTGTATTCATTTCATTTCACCGACTAACTGTATTTGTTTGAGCACAATTGAATTAATTGTTGTGTTACAGCATTTTCATTGGATTTTAGTGAAACTCTTCTGATTCAACAGCTTTCATTAATGATCAATTATTCTCTGAATTTCAGTGCTTGCTTAATAGTTTGATTGCTCTGTAATTATATTTGCACTGCCTTGTACAGTAGAACATAGTGTAATCTTGCAAACCTTTGTAAGTTTTGTTTGGGTGATAACACAGTATCTAAAGAATACTGTTTTTTTATCGGATTCGTCTCTGCAATCTTTTAAATCAGTTTTTTTTTATCAAAAGTATTTAATTATAAAATGTTATATAGGATAATCGAGTTACATTGTATTATTTTAGTTGTGTATTGAAAATGCAGTATATTATTTTTTGAAATTTTGATTTCAGAATATTTATTTCTTGTAAGTAACGAAAAATCTGGACTTAACAAATCTTTGCACTTCAGATGTAAAAAATTAAGAAAAGGGAAGATGGATTAAGATTTATCAAGAAGTATGTCCGTTAAAACTTCTGGTGTGGTGGTTGTCATTAGCACAATTCAGTTCAAAGACTTATTTTTGTTGTCCACTTCAATTCTATTGCGCAATTTTGCCTTGGGCCAATTTCACCACAAAATTATAATGATGAATAACTTTTACTGACATTGTTAAATGATCTCTATATTTATTTTATTTTATTTTTATTTATTTATTTATTTATTTATTTTTTTTTTAATTTCTTAAAGGAACATTCACAGTGTTAGACTATTTTGAGGAAAACACATGAGAATCGGGTAGTGTGGTAGAATGAGAGTTCTTTTGGCAATTGGACTTATATCTTTTTTATATCATCTTGTGGATTTTGATCAGTTTATAATATTACAGATTGTGAGGAATTGATAAGCAGTGACTTTCTGTTTGTAAATTGTATTCAATAATCTATTTTATTTCAAGGTTATTCTAATTTTATATCTCATTCTGAAAAGATATTAAAAAAGCCTTGCTGCTACCACCTTTTCTAGCTTTATGACATACTATTTCATCTCGATTTACTTTCATAAAATTAGTTGAAGTGATTTATTACGCCATGCATCTTCATAATGAGTTTTCTTAGTTTTTTACCATTTGTGTCAAAAGAGGTACTCTAGTGCCAATGAAGTTGATTTTATGATTATTTCATGCTTATATCATTTTATGGGGTTTGCTTAAGTAGTATTGAAATATGGTTTTCTATTATGTTTCAAAAATTAAAAATTATAAATACTGGGAAAATGATTAAGTGAATCATTTGTGGTAAATATAGTTGTAAAATAAAATAAAATTTTAAAACTTTTTTAGAATGTAAAATTGAATATTGGAAAAATGGTATTCAAAGATTGAGGCAGATTGAGAGGTCATATATTCAGTTCAAAGTAAATTTTTGAATACATCACATGCTTGGATGAGGGAGATATTATGCTATAATGTTGTGTATCAATAGGGCTGTGGTGAAATAAAAATCATTCGTTCAAATTGGCGATGCTGTTGAAACTGAAATAAAAGAATTGAGAACAAAGCAATTGCCCTTCTCTTTCATGAGGATGTACAAAATCATTATGTAGTTACTTGTAAATATTTGGTATATAAGTCGTGTATGCAAACAACATAATAACTGAAAAATTTGCAAACACTTCATCTAGTTCAGTGTCAAAAAACTTCGTGCTTGGAAATGATTGTAGAAGATGCAAAAGTCTTAACATTCAAAATACCTAAATAAGTGTCCTCTTTTACAACTGCCAAAAAACAATTGTAGAGTAGAAACAGTATAGACATGTTCTACCAAAAATTTTGCAACATTTGCAATCCATCTGGAGGTCCATGTTATCCTACTATATCGAAAGTGAAGGTTCTTTTAACTTTTTCCAAGGGAAATGCAGATGTGGAATGTGGTTTTTCTGATTCCAGTAATGTATTTACCAGAGATCATTCTCACACAATGGAAAAAAGTGAATGTTTATCTGGACTACACAATAAAATTAATAACAAATCATATAGCGAAATCATATATTAATGAAAGAGCTGCTTTCCTTGATGAGACTGTCCTGTTCTCAATAGCTTTACGTAGAACAGAAGTGACGAAGAAAAGTAAAGGAAGTGGAAAGAAAACGGCAAAAGATTGAATTGGTTGAGAAAAAAGAATTTAATTGAAGAAAAAAAGTTCAATCAGAAGAAGACAAACTTAAAAAAGATGAATACAGTATCTGAAGATCAGAAGAACTTCAAAGGAGTCAGCTTCACATTTGGAAAAAAGGATATGGATAGAATTGTTTTGGCACAAACAATGCTTGATAATAATAAAAATAAAAACCTACAAAAGACAATAAATAAATGAAAACAAACTTTCGATATACACATTAAAAAAGTAAACATGATTTGTAAAAGATAGTCTGAATAGAATCAGACTGCTACTTATTAAAATTGTAATGTAAATTAAAAAAATAATTCCTTATAACTAAAGTCAATAATAAGATTAAAATTTATTTATTAAATTTATACCTAAATTTAAAAATATGCCAACAAATACACATAGTAATAAATGAACATCAAATAAAATTATCTTAAAAATTGAAACATTTTTATCATTAAATCAACTTTGGGGATAATAAATAATCACACATTTCTTGGTAATAATCACTAAAGTCTCTTAACTTCAACTTCAAATACTGTGGCATCCCAACATTTTGAAACACATTTTTGTGTATAAAAAGTTCATGTACTTTTACATATTTATGTACATTACATTGTGTTCCAAATGGTTAACATAATGCTTGTCATTTATTAATTGTATGATTCAATGCTATTTTTACTTTCTTGTATACATAAATATGTACTGAGTAATATATGTAGTATAGAGAAAGTTATGTAATGCTACAAAAAATCGATTTCGAGATTTCTACCAAGATACATGTGGGGTTCCCTGATATCGAAAAAGTATTGTTGTTGTTGTTTTAACATTCCTCCAGTGTATGTGAACAACACTAGCAGCTAAAGTACGCATTCGATTTTTTCAAACTCAATAAACCCCTGTTTTTCTGGCCTGAGTCAAAGCTCTACAAAGTTTGAAAAACATTCATCAATTTTTAGGGGTACTTTACATGACCCCTGAACATTTTCAAAATTTTCTCAAAAACGGCTCCAAATTGTTTCTAAATTTCTTGTAAGAATATCAAAAGTACACTTATGAAGGTGGCATAGTTTCGATTTGGACGATTAACTCTGAATTTTCAAAAATTGCAAACATTTGAATTATTTTCGGCCTCTTCCTACAGCTACAAAATTAAAGACAGAGATTTTTCCTTCAAATAAAATGTGTTGTCCATAAATAGTTGTTTCATAATGGTCATGTACGTCTTTGAAACATTTTGTTCAATATTTTTGATAGTTTTCATGCAATATTTGCAATTTACAAAAATAACAAAAACAAGATTACTCAAAAACGGCTCCAATTGGTTTTCTGTAAATATTTGGTAGGGTTAGTGCCAAACGAACCCTCTCCAATGACAAATGACGTATAGCTCTATTCTTTTGTTTTTCAAAAAATACAAAAATATAATTTTTTGACTTCTCTCACATCAGTAATATTTACATAAGATGTAATTTCTTGTGATTATTGTATTTATGAGTATGTGTGCTTTAAATTATATCATATAAAGTTTCTCAAAAACTCAACAGTTTTCTGTGAAAATAAACTGTAAATTCCGCATTTTCAGAAAGGCTCAAACATCTTTTTACTAAAATATTGCTCCAAATGTTTTCTTCATACTTTTCCAATGGATAGTGCTAATTGCTCTGTTTAATATGTCATATAGTTCATTTAGGTGTATTCTTTTATTTTTCAAAAATTCCAGAAATTTTTTTTTTTTAATATCACTCATGTTGTTAATATGTGTATTTCCATAGATTTGCATACATTATTGCAATTGTGAGTAGAAGTGCTTCAAATGACTTCCAATGAAGTTTTTAGAAAACTCAATAAATTCCTGAGAAACACTTCAAATTTTGCATGTACAGTAATGCTTAATCGACATTTTCTTAAAAACTGCTTCAAAATTTTCAGTGAAAATTTTTATTTAGGACGAGGTTTTACTCATTTTTAATATTCTCTAAGTTATATTTTGGCTTTACTATTAGGAAACCGAAAAGTTGAGAAAATGTCAAAAAAATTCGAGCAATAGATAGCAGCTGGTAAGGGGATGGAGCAAGCCCATAAAGCCAATCCACACTAACAAAATTAGAAAACTTTACTACGAGATAGTCTGTGCTATTCTGTCGCACCACTATTTTTATTCTATTATCACAAATGAAATTTTCTGAAAGAAGATCAATTACGTACCTTTTCTCTTAAACCCGTAATCCATCTGCTCATAGTGTACAGAGCCACTAGCACAACGAAGGGGGGAATTGTTGGATTCCTCCACTTCTACCAAGCAGATATGACACATCCACAAATATAGTTTTACTTCTTTTCTATAGTAACGAATGTCATTCAGTATCTCATTTGCATAACTGTTAATCAACTATCAACAATGTATTTCAAATTCAACATAAATGAATTTTGTTTTTATAATAAAAGCCTCGTGTTAGCTAGTCGTTGCTCAAATTGCCCTCCCCTCATAAATAAATATGTGTTATGCCAGTGTTGCAGGCATATAAACAGAAGAAATAACCTTCCTGGTCACATAGTTAATCAAATGTGTGTGCAACTTTAACTCCCCATGCCTCAAAAGCCATCTTTCACTATCTTTCCCAAAATGTTTAGTTGGAGAAACTAGGAACATTTACAAAGGAAATCTAAATGGTTTTATTGTAAAAAGAAATAGGTAACTACCCTTTTAAAAGGAAGAAGGTAAATAAAACCCATCACAAAAACCTTCAATGAAAAAATACTTTTAATGATCGTTTAAAATACATTAAAATTGTTAAAAGGGTTTTATAAAAGTAGTATTTTCATATTGTTTCCACTATTCTGGCCTCTGATTGTCTATGGGAGAAGATTATTGAATGCTAATGCTCCTGCGAGTACCGAAACGTCCGTCTGTCTGTCCGTCCTTCTGCCCGTCCGTCCTGTCTGTCCGTCCGTCCGTCCGTCCGTCCGTCCGTCCGTCCGTCCATCCATCTGTATGTCCGTCCGTCCATCCATCCATCTGTATGTCCGTCCTCTGTCTGTCCGTCCGTCCGTCCTGTCTGTCCGTCCTTCTGTCTGTCCGTCCATCTGTCCGTCCGTCCATCTGTCCGTCCGTCCATCCGTCCGTCCATCCGTCCGTCCATCTGTCTGTCTGTCCTTCTGTCTGTCCGTCTTTGTCCGTCCGTCCGTCCGTCCTTGTTGTCTGTCCGTCCGTCTGTCCGTCTTTCTGTCCTGTCTGTCCGTCCTTGTCTGTCCGTCCGTCCGTCCTTGTCTGTCCGTCCGTCCTTGTCGTCTGTCCGCCGTCGTCGTCTGTCTGTCCGTCCGTCCTTGTCTGTCCTTCTGTTTGTCCGTCCTTCTGTCTGTCCGTCAGTCCGTCCGACTGCCTGTCCGTCAGTCCGTCCGATTGCTTGTCCGTTCGTCCGACTGCCTGTCCGTCTGCCTGCCCGCCCGCCCGCCCGCCCGCCCGCCTGTCCGTCCGTCCGTCCGTCCGTCCTCGTCCGTCCGTCCGCCCGTCGTCGTCCTGCCTGCCCGTCCGTCCGTCGTCTGCCTGCCCGTCTGTCGTCCGTCTGCCTGCCTGCCCGCCCGTCTGTCTGCCTGCCCGTCCGCCTGCCTACCCATCTGTCCGTCCGTGTGCCTGCCCGTCTGTCCGTTCGTGTGCCTGCCCGTCTGTCCGTTCGTGTGCCTGCCCGTCTGTCCGTTCGTGTGCCTGCCCGTCTGTCCGTCCGTCTGCCTGCCCGTCTGTCCGTCCGTCTGCCTGCCCGTCTGTCCGTCCGTCTGCCTGCCCGTCTGCCTGCCCGTCTGTCCGTCCGTCTGCCTGCCCGTCTATCCGTCCGTCTACCTGTAAAAGTTTGAATTTTTGTGGCGTCATCGTAGAACTAGAAAATTGAAGACAGAAATTTTTCCTTCAAATAAAATTTTATTTCCATAAATAGTTCTTTCATTAAGATCATGTAGATTTTTTTAAAATTTTTAGTAGTTATCGTGCAATAGTGCATGCAATATTTGCAATTAAAAGAATTAGAAAAACAAGATATCCTCCAAAACGGCTCCAAATGTTTTTTTAAAATTCTTTGTAGGGTTAGTTCCAGTCAAACACTATACGATGACATCAACGCCATATAGCTGTATTTCTTTGTTTAAAAATTTAGAAAATGTAATTTTTTTACTTCTCTCACGTCAGCAATATTTACATTAGATGGGATTTCTTTACGTTATTTTATTAATGAGTACATGTGCTTTAAATAATGTGAATAAAGATTCTCGAAAACTCAAAAGTTTTTTGTTTCATGAGCTCAAATTTCCGCATTTTCAAAAACGCTCTATCTCCATTTTCTCAAGAATTACTCCAAATTTCTTGGCTTCTTCAAATTTTTCTAGTGGATAGTATATATTAATATAGTATGTATTAATTGCACTGTTTTATAAGACGTAAAGTTCTTTTTAGTTATTCTTTTGTTTTTTAAACATTACGCAATTATAATTTTTCTGAAATATCTCTCACGCCGCTAATTTGCACATTTCTATCGATTTGTATACATTATTGCATTTGTGAGTGGAAGTTCTTCAAATAAAGTTTCTCTGAAACTCAATAAATTCCTGTGAAAAAGCTTAAAGTTTCGCATTGACAGTAATACTTATTCACCATTTTCTTAAAAACGGCTTTAAATTTTTCAATGAAAAATTCTATTTAGGAAGAGGTTTTACTCTTTAATATTATTAAAATAATATTTCGGTTCCACTATTAGGAAACCGAAAATTGAGAAAATGCCAAAAACATGTACTTTGGCGACGATAGATGGCAGCTAGCAAGAGGACGGGACAAGTCCGTAAAGCCAGTCCACACCAAGGAAATTATAAAAATGTTACTATGAGAATATCTGTACCATTCTGTAGGACTTCTAGTTTTCCCACTGAAGATGCCCACCGCAGTCGTGGGCGAAACGTTTGGCAGTTCAAAGCCAATTGGACAACGGACCACCAGCCCGGAAGAAAACATGAATATTGTGTGGAGAAAGGTACGACAGATCGGTGGAAGACTCCCTTCGCCGTCTATCTCAGGGCTTATGGTAAATGGCAATCCCCTAACCTCTCCACAAGAAATGGCCTTTCATTACGAACACATCTCCAGCTCCGTACACTATCCTTCTGGCTTTCAAAAAACGAAAAGAAAAATGGACAACTGTAAATTAGACTTCTCGAGTCGCGTGGAGGAAGACTACAATACCCTTTTCTCGATGAACGAACTCTCCTGTGCCCTCGCTTGTGCGAAAGATTCTGCTCCAGGACCAGACCAGATACATAACCAAATGTTGAAACATCCACCGGAAAACAATCGTTCCTTTCTCCTCGGCATTTTCAACAATATTTGGGCTGAACACGCAATACCAAGAATTTGACGTGAAGCCATTGCTCTCCCAATCCCTAGAGATGGAAAGGACAGAAGAAGCCCCTCTAGTTACCGCCCAATCTCGCTCACAAGCTGTGTGTGCAAGTTTTTAGAGCGAATGGCAAATACACGTCTGGTCTGGCTCCTGTAACAAAAGAACCACCTCTCAATGTGGCCTCAGGAAGCACGGGTCAACCATGGACCACCTAGTCACCCTTGCTACGCCGATTTCCACTTCTTTCGTGCTACGTCAGCACCTGGTAGCAATTTTCTTGCATACTTGGAGCCTTAGGGGACGGCTCCCTTTGTTTCTAGTAGGTTTTCTTTCATCAAGATCTTTCCGCGTCCGCCTTGGCGACGTGTTATCCTCTAGTGACCAGTTAGAAAACGGTGTTCCCCAGGGATCGATTTTCAGCGTCACTCTGTTTGCCATTGCTATCAATAGTATTGCATCAGTTATCCAGGAGCCTGTGAAGGCTTCACTGTTCGTTGACGACTTTGCAATTTTTTGCTCCTCTAAGAGCGTGCAAGTTATTGAGAGGCAGCTACAACTTGTGCTCAACAAACTGCAGGAATGGAGCGATGAAACAGGATTCAAGTTCTCTACCTCAAAAACCACCTGCATCCACTTTTGCAGAATCCATCACCTCCATAATTACCCCGACCTTTTTCTTGGAGGACAGCAGCTCGTTGAATCCGCAACCTTCCTCACATTCGACTCTGGGCTCACATTGGACAAGAGCCTAACCTGGCGAAAACATAGCCGTAAACTACAGGGCCGATGTGTCTCACCTATGAATCTCCTTCGCACTCTTACTGGTAGCTCTTGGAGCGCAGACCGTGTTTGTCTTTTGCGTTTATATAGAACTCTCATCCGCCCTATCTTGGATTACGGATGCATAGTGTATGGGTCAGCGTCACCATCAACCCTCCTGGAATTAAATACCATACACAATGCCGGCATAAGGATTAGTACAGGCGCCTACCGCACAAGTCGCATCAAATGCCTCTTGGCCGAGGCTGGAAAACCATCTTTGAGCTGAAGGCAGGGTATTCTGATTGCCTCGTATGGCCCGAAATTATCCAATGTTGATACACCCTCGCGCCAAGCAGTCCTCCATCCACCCCACTTGACTTCATATGCACTTAGACCATCGTTACCCCATCCCCTGGGCGTCCGTCTCCGTATGCTCTTACAGAAGCTTCATATAAAATTACCCAACCCTGTGAAACCCCCCTGAAACCTTGTTTCCCCTTGGAAACTACACCGGCCGATAATATATATTAGACTGTCTAACTTTACTAAATCCTTAACTCCCTCCAGTACATTCTTATCGGAATTTGAGGCGATAAAATCTACGTATCCTGGCCATTACTTCATTCACACCGATGGCTCCTCTCAAAACGGCAATGTCGGATGTGCCTTCTACTGCAGCAGAGCCACGCAAGGTTTTCGATTAGACTCTTTGTGCAGCGTCTATACCGCAGAGAAGTATGCGCTCTTGGAGGCACTTAAATTTGCTGAATCGATGTCATTAAAGAAAGTAGTGATCTGCAGTGATTCCAAAAGCTCTCTTGAATCCATCTCCTCCTCCTCGTCTTGTGACCCACTGACAATGACCATCCAATACCAAATCCATCATCTATTGGTCCGCCACTATATTTTAGTCTTGTTGGGTCCCTGGACACGTGGGAATAAGAGAAAATGAAATAGCTGACCAGGCGGCAAAGTCTGCCTCGAAGAAAAGAGAATTAGACATCTTCACAGTCCCCACGGAAGACACTAAGCTCTTTATAAAACGCTCTATCCGCAGTGAATAGCAAACAGTGGCATAACTCAGATTTTAAGCTCACGAGACTCAAGGATTCCATAAATCCTTGGTCTTCCTCAACTCGTGATGCTCGGCGCGAGGAGATCATTTTAACACGCCTCCGGATCGGTCACTGCAATTTCTCCCACGGTTATCTCCTCCACGGGGACCCACCCCTATATGCGAATACTGCAAAATAGATCTTACCGTGGAGCATGTTCCCTTACACTGTGTTAAGATAAGAGAGAGCCGTCGAAGGCATGACCTTGCTAGCTCCCTAGCGGAGATTTTTAGAAACGACGAATCTTCTCTCTGCAAGCTTTTTGCGAGAGACTGGTTTGTACAGCCTTTTTTGAGAGGAAATGATGATGCCAAATATTGGCTTTTAGCCCGATAAAAAAGTATCTGGCATTTTTCTGCTTTGTATTTAAAGATTTTAATTTTTTGTTAGCGTGGCACTGCAATATTGTGCACTGGTCTTAAAATAATTTGACGCCGGCGCAAATGACCTTAGCCATTAAGGCGCCTTTAAACTCTATCAATCAATAACTGAGTAACTAATAGTTTGACGAGTAAAAATAGAAAGTATAAGCGATCGAGTGCATGTAACATCCATAATATATCCACAGATCGAGAAATTCTCTGGTTTCTCATCACTGAACGTGCACTGCCGCTCGCATCGCCAGAGGCTGCTACTCCATCCATATCGCGAAGGGGCCGATGGAAAAAATCGGTCTACAGCGAGTACGCCAAATGTTTATGCTACACCACTGATTCATTTGCTTTGCATTTTACTAATTTCTTTGTATGAGTATAGACCAGCAAAGATTTACTATTACTCTGTATATGTGTGTATATGTGTATGTATGTATATGTATATACACACACACACATTCATGGAAAGATATAGGACTATTATGGTGATGAAAAATTGCCGATATTTCGACTGAAAAACACGTTTGGGAGTTCTTGATATTGAAAACGTGGACTTTTTTGTCCTTCCGTTCCTTCTCTAGCGCCTAAACCGAACACAGGATTTTATCCAACACTTATATTGCCCGATCGATTTCCCTGTCACCAAACCTGTCCACTTTTTCACTAATTTACGTAATTTGCATGAAATTGTCATAATTTGTATGATTTTTTAACGCGTTCTTGGTTCTATAATTTTTTTACATGCGGATTCATGGGGGTCTATGAATGTTTTTCTTTTTCTAATTCGCTTCACAGCATGACCGCTCCCGACGCTTGTCGGAGATTTCGTAGAACAGAGGGATTGGTGATACGAGTTTAGGTGGTCAACCCAGAGCTCGGCCTTATGGCCGGGAATGCGAACAGGACAAGTAAAGAATTATTGTGCGCAATCCATTGCCGTTTCATTGGGTGCTGCTTCGACTTTTCGGCTGGAAGCAATCAGGGTAACCACGGAAAGCCATCAATTAGAGCAGTCTGCTTACAACTTCGATCTCGACAAACGCCACAGAACTCATCGATGTGAAACACATCGGCAAATCTGTCACCTTGAGAGGATCGAACCCGCTACCTTCCAATATCTGGTACGCTCGAGCGTACAAGGCGGTACTGGCATTGGTACGAATGGTTTTACCCCTGTATATTTTCTGATGTGTTTAGTTGTGAAAATTTAATTTTAGTGTGAAATCAAGGAATAACTGTTTAATAACGTTTGGCAGTGAAACTGCAAGTTGAATTTTGGAATATGAAACCAGAACATCCTGAGACAAGTCTAAACATTGGGAGGTGCAAGTTGAGGCGAGTGTATGAAATAAGAGTCCTGGATCATTTTACATTCAATCGAAAGGTTGCCAGTCGTTGACCAAACGTCAAACTGGTTCTTCTTTTTTTGTTTTGTGAATTTCCTTGAATTTCTTGATACGTCAGAGCAAATAACTATATAAACACAAACTTTGTTCGAATTAACCGTAAACTTTCTTGAAAGAACTTAATCCCTTTATATTTTGTGGTCATTTTATCAGTTTATCGTACAAAAATAATAGAATATTCTATTTAAACTTCATTTAAATTTCTAAAACTAACCATTTTTATACAGTATGAACATTTAATTAATTGATTCATAAAAAATAAAAGGAAAGAAAGTAAGCATTGATTTTCCTTTTTATAGAGCAATTATTGACATTTTCACCTGAAAATCTCTTTTTTACTCTGCGATAAAAATTATACGCATCTATAATGGAATGAATTCACATTTTTAGCGACCGCTCATTGCACAAGTGGATTCAAGTGCATACCTAGGGGATACGACTTGGCTTCATTTACCGTAGTGACTCCAACTTCCAACTCCAACTTCCAACTCCAACTTCCAACTCCAACTTCCAACTCCAACTTCCAACTCCAACTTCATGATCTAGCGGCTCATTTTAATTGGTTGGAGCCAGTAGCATAGCGTGATAATTTTTCCTGGGTAGGCTTGAAAGTAAAGCGTTTCGCCAAAAAACATACTGTGGAAATAAAGCACCTCAGAATGAACCTGTTTTGATCCACTTGCTTTGTAGCAGCAATGCGCGCAGCTTCCGATACAGAATAGTCAATTCTTGTTGAACCCAATTCATTTAATTTTACTGTAGCCGTTATGTTTCATGAAACACTCGTGCTTTTTGGCCATTGACAAGAATTTTTTAAACTTTCGTACCCTATTCCTGCATCACACCACTGGTCATTCCTTGAATATGAGACAGCGAAAGCACTAGTCTATTTCTTTTAACACTACCAGTCACGACTTCGTATCATACGACTATTTTTGGAAATGGCGAGAATTTTCCCCATTTGCTTTTCTTAAAGAAATATTTGATGTAGATCTTTTAGTCTTAACTTCTAGTTTCCCCTCATAACTTAAATTACTGAAGTATGTTGGGGATTGTAACAAAGTATCTATGAGATTGTCGTCTGGGAAAGCTATATTTCCTACAGTAAACTATAACACTTGTATTATTCATCGGCTATTGAATTAAGATAGACGCGATGAACTAACATTAATTTCTGACCTGTCAGTTACAAAGAAGTAAAATCATCTTAAATTCTTGAGCTGGCTCGTTTCACTATAATATATACGGTCCCACAATTAAATAGAGTATACACAATATCGTAGTATGCTCGTCAGTCCTGCAAGAATTTAACTGAGCTCTTATTCTCTGACCGTGTATGCAGGCGTTGCACACACGGGTGTGGGGGTGACGAGCGGTCAGCCTGCACATCTGGACACCATACCAGTGCGGCCCGGCGAAGGGCGAGGGGCGCACGGCGGCCTCGCTTCTCCACACTGAGGGCCATGAATGCGGTTTGTCCGCATTCATGTCGGACAAACATTTATTTCACTATCCCCCTGATAGAACAAGTTCGATGGATTAGTAGCCCACGCAGGGTTCCGCAAAAACAATCCAAAAATTATGGAATCAATTTGGTGGGCAACATTTAGTATAATTATCAATTGATTTATTTTGCTCTTTTTTCTCCCTGTCTCTCTGAGGAGTCGTTAAGACATTTTAAATTTTATTATTAATAGTAGAGCATTTATTTGTGTCTATACGTAAAATACTGAGAATCAATTTACCACACCATATACAAGATATTTCTTTACAAAAGTGTGAATTAAACGACTTGCGTGTGAAGAGTACTTGTCATAAATCGTAACGCAAGAGGCTCCTGACGTCTCTTTCAGCGCCTGTGAGGTTGGTCATTCCGACAAGCTGGGCTTATTTGTGTGCGTGCGTGCGTGCGTGCGCGCGCGTGTGTGTGTTTTACGAGGGTAGGTGGAAATCTTCAAAAGACATCATGTGGCCCGTACCACATGATAGTGTAAGATTTTTACCCATTAAAACCACCTCCCTTCTCCTCTATGCTCCCCGCGGAACCGCCGTTAGGCATTACATCACGGGGAGTGGATCAGAGAGCCTTAGTCCCAAGCCACTTCTCTTCACCAGATCGTAGGAAGGATCAAAGGAGGATCAGTCGACTTCTGATAACCTCAGTCTTGTGCTCAGCTAACTGCAGCCCTGACGACTTCCACCACCGACTAACAATAGCGATTGCTTCGTTGCAAATGTACATAATTTCCTCAATGTATTTCGCAACGGCGACGATAACAATGTCGTCCGCGAAACCAATAATACTGGTGCCTTCTGAGAGGGAACGCCGAAGGAACTCGTCATACATCACATTCCATAATGGTGGACCCAATACCGCCCCTTGCGGGACACCAGCGGTGACATAGTGTACCTTTGGCCCATTATTTGTATTGTAAATCAGGGCTCTAATACTCAGATACTTTGCCACAATCTTCCTCAAGTACGTTGGCACCTTAAATCTGCGGAGAGCTTGGTGAATATTACTCCACCTGACCGAGTTGAATGCATTCTTAATATCGAACGTAACGACAGCACAGTACTGTTTTTGACCTCCCTTCCATCTACTTCCTCCAATTGCTTGTCGGGCGGAGTTAATGTCAAGCTGGACATCGTCAACAGTCGAGCGGGCTCTGCGGAAACCATACTGATTTTCCGAAAGGCCTCCTCCCTCCTCTACGTGTGTGTGTGTGTGCGCGTGTGCGTGTGCGCGCGTGCTTGTGTGGGGGTGGGTCCACGGTCCGCCACTGGCCCAGACCGATCTCGAGGATTGCCGAAAGGTCTTCCTAGGTGGGCCTTCGGGGGAACCAAGCAGCCGTATCAACAGAATATCTGCTCTGTGGGCACACGTTCTGTGCATGCGTTGAAGCCTCCGAAAGCCCAGAGCATTCGTTCTCTTTCGGGTAAGTTTGCAATTGAGCGGGAAATACAAGATGACAAACCTACAAAGCCAGACGAATAATGTGATTGTTCTTTCGAAACTTATCAATAAATACATTATCAAGTGATGATTTTTTTAAAAATTAAAAGCATACAATATTTTGCTTTTCATTAAATATTTGGGTAGGCTCCGCCGTGCAGTCTAGGAAGCTACGCTACTGGTTGGAGCACAGATAATTAATTGAAAAGCCAGGGGAAATACGCTTGACTTCCATTATTCGGAAGAATGTGCTCGTGTTAGTTTCAACACAAATTGAAAATCACAACATATTCATTTTTACCCAGAAAATTAATAGGAAGCAAAACTTAAAAAATAAATTTCATTTTTCAACTTGCGCATCAGAAGCATGCAACTTAACTTTTAACCCCGAAGCTTCATTTGACTTATACGGGGGAAATGAAATATTACGTGGAATGAGTGGTAGGATAACCCGGGGAATTGTGAGAAAATCTTCCGCGATCTCCCCCGCCCATGATCATCCCAAATTCTGTGCGTATCGACCTAATATGAATCGGGTTCCTGGATTGCTAGTGGAGTAATACAACTACTGCTGCTCAGACCGCTCCAGATATTGGAGGATGAAATTTTTTTGCTATTATAATTTTTACTGTCACGCATAATACGTACGCAGTATAGAGAGAGTATGGCAATGTTTCTACAGAGAAGCTCGTAATGTAGGGATCTGATATCGAAAAAGGATAAATTGTGTTCCTACGTGTAGTACGACCGACTGACCGACCGTTTGCGGTCAATCCTATACGAGTATTTCGATTTTTTTAACGTGGCATTTGACGCAAATCAGCTGTAACATCACTGTGGTGACGTTTAAGCTCCCGATTGGATGTCACCCTCAACAGCCAAGCGCCAAGTTAAGGAAAATCAAAGAGTAACGCCTTAACCGTTCGGACATTTTCTCCAAAATTGATATTCTCCTATTGATGTGACTAAGCCCTGCGTATTTGAAATGGATATTTGATTTTTTGGCGTACTTTACATGTAGGTTTGTCAACATTTTAAAAGTTTTCTCAAAAAGTCTCAAACTTTTTGATTAATTTTTTTTATTCGGATAGAGCAAAAGACGTTAGTAAATGGCGCAAGTTTTCTTTTCATTGAACTCTAAATTTTTGAAAAGTGCAAAAGTTAAAAATTAATTTGTCTTCATGCAACTAGAATGTTGAAGATTTTCCATAATGAAATCTGTTCTTCAAAGATCTATAAATATGGTCCTGTACAGTTCTGTGTTAAATGTAGGCAAATGTAAAAAGAAGATAAGACACACGATTTTCTTAAAGACGGCTTTTTTCTTCTTTTTTTTCTTTCCTTTCTTTCTTTCGAATAGAGCTGATATGTACGGTTGTGAAAGTGGCACAAGTCCCTTTTTCTTTGAACTGTGAACTTTCAGAAATTGCAAAAGTCGCAAATAACACGAGAAAGTTTTACTATGAAATGTTGTAGTACCACTAATGTACTTTTTTTTAATACAGCACCCCAGTTTGAGTTGATTGAAAGAGTGCATATATACGTACTTTTCTCTGTGGATGGTGTACTGAAGGCATACTCCCCTGCCAACATTGGCCATGTTTTGAAATATCTTGTGTATTGTTTCTAATTTATGGGCATTGAAATGTCATCGTTAGGTTTTGTAGTCAACTGTTTACCGTATGATCCCAAATTCGCTACATATACCTAATTGTAATTGTTTTTTATAGCCAAATAAAGTAACATTTCTTAAAGTGTATTTTTTTATCCCCGTCTTTAGAGTGCTGATCTATTATTTTCTCTTTGCATTAAACATTTGCTCCGCTTCGTCGCCGTCGCTTGGTTGCCGGTTTCCAATGCGATGAACTTGCGAGGAGATTCCTTTTCGCGCATTAAGATGGAGACGGCAGCACCGGGAGCCTCCTCAATTTCCCACGTGCGTTTTCATCGGGCGCTGCGCGCCCGAAATACGCCACCTCGCTCCGCGCTGCCCCCATCCCTGCCTCTCCCGCTCTCTGTTGGCGGCGGCGGCGGCTCCCGCCCCGAAATACTTCCTCTCGCCACTGCCGTCGCTGGGCTCCCGCCAGTGACCCTCCGCCCAGACCTCCCGCTCACGCGGGCAAATGACGACCGGGTCCTCGAGAAGTGCAGGGATCCCCGGCAACGAGGGGGCGTGGCGGGACGCCTCGTTAAGAACTGAAAGGACGCGCCATGATCGGGACCCGACGCAATGTTCGATTTTTTATTTTTTTTTATTTTATTTATTTATTTTTTACTGTTTCGGTGGATTCACGCATTGCAGTTTACAGAAAGGTGTATTGTATGGATATTGACCAAATATTCAATTATTTAGAATTTACAATACCTAAGTAAATTGCTGTTTAGAAATTCGCACGACATCACCCCGATGTGTGCTTTCATAATCATGTTACGTATTGATAATGCGTATTTCTTTTGCCACTTTTAAGTTGGTAGCACAAAGCAAGGTGCAAATTGGGAATCTAGCTGGGGGAAGGAGAGTGGGAGGGGGAGTCAATCAGCGAATTAAAGAATGAAACGACGACCATCTTCGATTTCACAGAACGGTCTGAATAAATTCTAATAATGCTCATGGGAAAGTTCCATTTTCCTTGATTTGTGCATTTCAAGGAGAGGAGATCATACACGAGGAATCTAGAAATGGAGAAATTTGGTCCCTAGCTGGGAGAAATGTTTTTTGTTTCTTTTAGCAAGACGTCTCTGAAGGATTATCCCTAACACCCCGTCACTTGGGACTGGCATCTTTGATTAACACATTTTTCTAACTTTACATAATTTATTTATTCTCATATTAATTGAAAAATCCGTCTCTAATGCTTTTTCATTCTGTAAAAACCACTTATTTTCGAAACAAAAATTTCAGAAAGCGCGCGTTGTGAGTGATGCTCTCAAATTGGTGGTTCAGGTTGCAGTATGTGGTGCCGAATATTAAGGTATTTAAGGATATCCATGTCTGAATCTAAGTATGTACAATATGAGAAAACAAGAGCATTGAATACGCTAGGGCGATGAGCAAAGGTTATCATTACACGAGAGGTGGGTTCTTTTAATTAATTACATTTTGGTTGAATGTTTATTAGTAAACAATACTACGAATATTTTATATTCAGTGAATCAAACGAACTTTCACTTAGAGGCAATTGTACTTATTTCATCACGAGTACCAAAGATAGTGTTCCTTACGACGACAGCGTCATATTTATACATACTTTTACAACGCATTTATACAACTTTGTAAAAAGTTTTTCCGTGAAGTCTGTCGTTTCTTTACTGGTTTTAGGTTTTGTTATGCCTGTAATTTCCACCTCCGGATATCCGCAGTCGTGATAAGGTATCATCGCGCGCTATCCCCAGCCAAGTTTTATGGAACATTGGGCTCGAGTTCGTTGAGTCACTCTGGCATACGTTCATGTCAGCCCCCAAGTTCTTATTCTCTTTGAAAGCGACCCTAATAATGCTCCCTTTGCTTTCCGGGAAGATGAATTCGCGTGTCTCACGCTAATAGGAATGGCGTTTATTTCCTCTCCTTGTTTTGTTTGATGTGCCTTCTATACTCTTCATACCTTTTTTCTCCTTTAACCCCTTGAGTTTCTTCTAACGTTTTGAATGTTTGAGAAATTATAGACAGTGTTTTATGTTTTTAATTTGAGTTAGGTTCTTCTTTCAATATACTCTGCGCTATGTTATTTCATAAGGATAGTTTATGAACCATTACCACTAGATATTTTAATATCGATTGAATTCGTCCCTACAATAATTAATACACTGTGAAGCGTACATATTATTCTGTTTAATGGTTGTATCAATCATTGTAATATTACTTGCCTCGCAGACGTTAATATATTTTAATAATCAGTTTACTCTAACTGGAAGTGAGATAATTTATAAGCTAAAGGGCAAGATAAACGATTAGTAATTATTAATATTATAATTCCTTACAATTTAATATAAGTTTGTTATACAATGAAAACGTCTTCATATTCCGTTAACCCATTACGCTAGGTATAGTTTTCAGTTAGTTCAATGCTAGGGGAGCGGAACGAACGCTTTGGAAACTATCCGTATGTAGAGGGATTCACGAGTTTAGAATAACCGAACTAAATGAGTGGACTAATCCGAAAGAACAACGTGAGCCAATTTTCAATTAGAGGTGGAGTTACCGCTGTATGCGTTTTGCTGTTTTTATTTGAATATGTTCTATTCTGTGTGTACAGACTACCTCGTTTTCATTTGTGCATACCAATATTGGCCTTATTTTTTTATTTCTTATGAAATAAATGATGATATCCTTTCTTTCGTGAATTATCGTCTCTAGAATCGTGTGCCAAACACCGGTAGGCCAGGAGCCCCGCATGGCAAAGATGGAAATGTGAAATATAGACCCGAAGACGGTAATCTACTCGCACCTCTCACATTATTCTCCCTCTTGCAATTTACGTTCTAACATAGCAGTGCGTATCAAGAGGTGGAGTTGACTAAGAATTAATTTTATTTAATGTAAAAAAAAAAAGTTAAAAAGTTTGTGATATACTGTGGGGAGATGTGCAGTCTGACTTATTGCTTGTAATGTAGGTGATGTGATGTGACGTGACGTGACTGATTATTGCTTGTAATGTAGGGTATGTTTCAGGGGAATCTGAACCCTTTCGATAGACAACGCGTAGTGGGGCGCCATTACCTTGTTCTATAGCAGTGATGTCAAGGGAGTGTTCTTAACAGTGAGAGTCGGTGGCAGAAGAAATCTTGGCGCCGCGCAGTCGTCCATCTCGACACAAGAAATGAATAGTAAAAATGGCTCATGCGTGAGATACGATTAGGCGGGGGTTAGAAAAACTAATTAAAGTACGGTTCTTATGTTAATTACCATTTATACTTTTTTTTTTTTCAGGGTTAAAATAATTCACGTTCTTTGACGAAGTCTGTGCTGCAGATTCCGAAAGCATCATCGCGAGAGGAAAAATGAAGGAGCTTACCGATTTCATTATTTTCACGGCTCTTGTTATACAGCTAAGCTCGTTAGATGTCACGGTTGCGTAGCCGTGTGTCTGCCACCAGTAGGCAATATTGACATCGCTGGACTATAACTTCGCAGCTACTGCGGCGCCGCGTGCCCCTGGCGTGCTGCTTACCTGCCTGACCTCGGCTGCTCGTGGCGTGTGACAGAGCTTTCCTCGGGCCAAGCAATTCGCACGACACTGGAAACGATCGACCCCATTGCCTCACGTTTGCGCGCCGCGAACTTTTGGCGATCTGCGGTGCACTGTACTCTAAAGCCCTATGCGGCTCTGTAACGACCCTTGACTTGATTTAAACGCTTCCTTTTGTAGAACGTTTTCGGAGTTTTAGGGAACGGGTGCATGCGCTTGGTCGCTTCTCTTCTAGGGTTCGGGAATTCCGCGTGCGCTCGTTCGCCAAAACTCCGAAATAGTTCGTCAAAAGGAAGCGTTTAAATTGGCTTTCAGGGCGACGCCCCCTTACATCTTCGTTTCCAATATGGTCCGTACAAACCTGTGAACGATTTTTTGACAGGTTCTAAAACAGTTGAGCATCGCAGATGACAGCATTGTGCGAGACAGCATTGTGCGAAATGTCTCTTCCACCAGCAGTGGGGGCTGGAGCGTCAGCTGTTAATACCGCAACGTGTATATTGAACAAAAATAATAATGTAAGAATTGATGCGAATCCCCAGTTGGTGGAATGAAAAACAGTAGGGGAAGTAAAATTGCTGCATCTTAAGTTAGCAAACATTTGTAAAATTATTGTGAATCATTTCTACGTGTCGCGAATCGTAATTGTGATCGTGATCATGAATGCGAATCGGTTCTGTTGATCACGCTCCCTAATTTGCTTTGACATCAATGAATGTCAAAAATCGCTCACACGACTGTTTAGATAATACACGTTTTACCTGGTGTCTCCTAGCTCGCTTCTTTGATGTATTTTATTAAGTATGTTCTGCGTCTTGTCAAATCGCGACAACATCGCGAGCCCTCTCTGTGGTTTTTTTGGGCTTGGCTTGACTTGGCTTCGTACTCTCCGGAGTTCGTTAGAAGTTGCACTCCATTGTCTGCTGCTGGTCACTCATAAAAGGCGTGTTCACATGCGTAGGAAGATGGTGATTTTGCTTTCACTTGATGGAAGTGCATTTTGTGCTCCTTTTAGTAATGAACAACAGGGAAATTTAGTGTGACCGTCCTTTAACCATATGTTTATTGTTCGGCCTCTCATTTTAAAACAATATTTATTTATTTCTGTATTTTTAAATAATACTCGTAATAGAAATCTGACTCGCGTATTAGGATCTTCCTGGTTAGGTCCTCCTATTATGTTCTTGGATGCCTGAGCAACATAAATCCTTCTTTAGCCATGTCCAGAATCGAGGAATTTCAATCATATCCTGTGGAACTCTTTATTGTCGATGTTCTGCTTTTTTATTATTCTCTATAACTGACAGCTGAGATTATATTATCTCTATTTTGATTATTTCTTCCGTCATATTTCTGAGCCACAATTGCATTCGAAGTTAATAGGATTTATCAGAAGCCCCCCTAGTCTTCGGAAGTGATGTTAATGCTATTTTCCGGATATTTTCTCAACTTGGACTAGCAAGTTATGTAATGCTGTTTCACAAGACTTACTTTATATTCATGTGGATGTGCGATACGGTGACATTAATTGTGTTACTTTTCGAATACGTCTATGTTGGCACTTTTTATTGAGTTATAATGACAATAGACATACAATCTGAAAGCATTAGCGGTAGTTTATTTCAAATGGACTGAATATACTTTAGTGGGGTATTACGGTTTTTACTCCTATTAAAAAATATTTGCAGAAATGAATAATGATTTTGATTACAGTCTGCTTGTACTTTTTCGTCCTACATTTTTATGTGCTAGAGTTCTTTCCAAATGAAATCGCTAACTACTTGCCTATAAGCATACTTAGTAACTGAGAAAGAACCACAAGACATTGCGATCGATTCTTCGAATTTTGGTTTTAAGAAGTCATTAAACCATGCTATTTGCGGAAGTATAATATACCTGTCGGTCAAATACATTCCAGAGGTGTTCAGACTTGGCGCATGTACTCGTTCAAAGTACTGAGGAAGACTAATAGAGGTTGATACTCAAGCAGACAACGCCCATGACCCTCTCTAGAGGGACCAGCAATGGCGGCTCCTTGGTGTAAGGAAGGCAGTGCTTACCCTCATAGGTATGTTCTACATCAATATATTTCACACTTAAAATTATTCTTACATTTTATGTAAGTATTTTTCATCTGAAAAAATGAAATGAACATTTTATTAACATGACGAGAGCTCACCACAAGCGCTTCGTTACATCAGCCCGCGCTGTCAGTCTCAATGCTCCTCTTACTCTGTTTTCGTCCATGGTAAGCAGGCTCGAATTCGCGCCTTATTCTGCAAAAAGGCGCCGTAGCGCAGATATGCAGCAGGCTTTGCTCACACTCGTGGTACATGCGTTCTGCTGTGTAGTTTTGTGCCTGCTCGCACAGATGACCTGGATTTTCAGACACTACTCGGTGGCGCGTGTTAAATTGTCAGGTAAAGAAACTGTTTATTGTTATTATTATTATTATTATTATTATTATTATTTTGAAAGTATTATTTAATTTTTAAATTGCACGTACCGGGAGAGATGGCTCAGGGTATCAACTGATGTCACTGCAGTCCCTCTGTCCGAGAGGTCCTAGGTTCGAGTCCTGATGGTGGCAGGATTTTCGACACTAGCGTGTCAGCTAGATCGAATTCAGTCGCTGTCTGGAGGAGAATTCTACCGGCGGGCTGCTCTGATCAGTATTTTCCGTCGTTTCTTCGCTCAACCCCAGGCGAATTCCGGAGCTGTCCCCTAACAAAAGGACCGCGCGCGATCTTTCTTACCTCTTCCTTGTTCTATCCTCTCTCCTTACACACACTAACACTAAAATGCACTACACTACCACTCATGCCGGGAGAGCGGTCGGGAGCTTAGAGCTTGTCCCGGCTGGAGCGGTGCTCCGCTGGTGGGAGATATCTGGTTGGTGAAAACTCCACTCGCCGACGGCAGGTCGGCGCCGGATCTTGCCATCCAGCAGGGGAAGAACACCGCCACCTCTCGAGAAAAAGCATGCACTAACTCACAGAACTCTAGCAGTTGACGCGCCCGTAATCACAATCAATCTTAAACTCACACGTGTGTAATATTTAATTTTTTAAAATTTAAATATGTTCTTACGATATTTTGACTGATAAAGTGAACGAACTACCGCGTACACCGTTTTTTATTTAACTAAGTACCTAAAGTACCTAAGTAAATTTTTGACAATTGTCGTCCTTCTACATTGAATTTGGTTGTACATCGTGCTAGCAGGAGAAATGTAAAACGATAATTCTGTGACGAGGTCGATCCAGAAAGAATTTTAGAAGGGAGTCGATTACAATACTCCAAATTTCTTAATGAAGAATGACACGACTCTTTTACCATGTACATTTCTTCGTGAAATGACTCCTTCTTGTCTGAGATGTAATACATGACAATTGTTTTAAATATCTTGAATAAAGTTTTAAAAATCAACTAAGGGGAGGGCTCCCGTACCCCCTGGAATCGCTACCTTTCTGTAATATGTTTTGCCTACACTGGACTTCGTTCACGGGGCACCACTGCAGTCCAGTTGCTCATTTGAAAGTATCTGCGACCGTCATCGATAAAACAAACCCGGGACCTCGAAAGCTGGAAAGGAAAAGTTTCGAATTCGTGCAGATTATCTGAGGAATTGTTCAGCGACCAGTAGGGGATCTTTAAGTCGCACCCACCTGGACTAATTCTTGTTAATTTTCGCATAGAAGCAATAGTTGAAGTGCTAAGCGGTGTGACGTAGACGACCTTCAGCATGGAGAGGGGGGGCGAAGAATAGGGTAAAAAGAAAGCGCTGGTCAGTAAGACTGGACTTCATTACTTAATAGGGCGTATAAACATTACTTTATGACAGAATTATCGTTATAGTCCAGTCAATTGCTCAAAAGGGACCAATCCAGGAAAAACTTCCGGAAGTTTTTTCTCAATGGTTTTACATGTTTTTGAGTATGCTGAATTCGAATTTGATGTTTGCCACCTGAAGAAAGGTCGGCTTCACAGAGAAAATCGCAAAAGAACATAAGAGTTTCGCCCTGTTTTTAGTTTTTCCCTTATATCTAAATAATTATATTTAATTAAACGATTATTAAATTCATATATTAACTTTAATTTTCCGGAAAACGATTTACTCGTAGGTACTAGTGGTGAAAGGTAGAGTTGAAAAATCAATGAATCATTGAATGTCCATTTTGTAAAAACTCCTAGGTTTATGCATTAGTGGTGTTCACTGGCGAGCCGGCGGACGGACGGACGGACGGACGGACGGACGGACGGACGGACGGACGGACGGACGGACGGACGGACGGACGGACGGACGGACGGACGGACGGACGGACGGACGGACGACGGACGGACGGACGGACGACGACGACGACGGACGACGGACGGACGACGGACAGACGGACGACGACGACGACGACGAGACGAGAGACGAGACGGACGGACGAGACGGACAGACGCAGACGGCAGACGGACAGACGGACAGACGGACAGACGGACAGACGG
Source organism: Teleogryllus oceanicus (assembly GCA_964035755.1). NCBI lineage: Eukaryota > Metazoa > Arthropoda > Insecta > Orthoptera > Gryllidae > Teleogryllus > Teleogryllus oceanicus. The sequence continues at coordinate 9,677,642 of CAXIVR010000006.1, read as the reverse complement.
ACAGACGGACAGACGGACAGACGGACAGACGGACAGACGACAGACGGACAGACGGACAGGACGGACAGACGGACAGACGACGACAGACGGACAGACGGACAGACGGACAGACGGACAGACAGGACGACGGACGACAGACGAGACAGACGGACAGCAGACGACAGCAGACGACAGAGCAGACAGACGAGACAGACAGACAGACAGACAGACGAAGACAGACAGACAGACAGACAGACAGACAGACAGACAGACAGACGCAGACAGACAGACAGACAGACAGACAGACGCAGACAGACAGACAGACAGACAGACAGACAGACAGACAGACGAGACAGACAGACAGACAGACGAGACAGGACAGACAGACGAAGGACAGACAGACAGACGACAGACAGACACGACAGACAGACAGACGGAGACAGACAGACAGACGAAGACAGACAGACAGAAAGACAACAGACAGACAGACAGACAGACAGACAGACAGACAGACAGACGAGACAGACGACAGACAGGACAGACGAGACAGACAGACGAGAAGACAGACAGACAGACAGACAGACAGACAGACAGACAGACAGACAGACAGACAGACAGACAGAACAGACAGACAGACAGACAGACAGACAGACAGACAGACAGACAGACAGACAGACAGACAGACAGGACAGACAGACAGACGACAGACAGACAGACAGACAGACGACGACAGACAGACAGAAGACAGACAGACAGACAGACAGACAGACAGACAGACAGACAGACAGACAGACATTTCGAAGAAAACCAACACTTTTTCGGCATCAGGGGACCCCAAAATGTGTATCCGTTGAAATCTCGAATTCGATTTTCCGCAGCATTACATAACTTTCTCTATACTACGTACATACATTACTTCGTATATGCGTACGTAATGTTATGTTACGTATGTAATAAGAGAAAGTAAAAACTTATCTTGTCACCTCTCACTCACTTCAACGAAGGATTTTACAAAAGTTGTCTGCGTTCCATCTTCCAACGTTTTATCACAAATAGCTCACTCCCTGCGATGTATTATGCTCACGTAATATAACTGCAAATATTACAGCTTCATATGTGTATGATGTGGCAAACTAACTTAACACTGATGAACTCGCATCAGCACGTAATGTTCGTTTATCACTGAAGAGTCAATCACATGTTGGTGCGTGCGTGGTATGGGTGATGTTTCAGTTACCCGGAACCGGTGCATTAAATACTTCGTCCAATAATATGCAAGTTATAGGTTTTTAAAATTTGCTAAGAGGTTCTGCATATCATATGCGAGAATAGGAATTATCTCTATCGCTGTAGTTTCCTTCGAAGTTATATAGTAGTAGTAGTAGTAGTAGTAGTAGTAGTAGTAGTAATAATAATAATAATAATAATAATAATAATAATAATAATAATAATGCCTTTATTGATATAGCGAGGCTCGGGCCATCAGGCCCGCTCTTCCGCCTAACCACGAATATAGTATATCACTGTCAGTGACTTGCAGAAGTACTCTAATTTCGCGTGGACTGTATAATGTGGTCGAAACAAAACTATCGTTAGAATTACAGCTGGAGGTGATGAGATAGCAGGAAAAGAGAGAACAAGAGATATTTTGTATCTTTTTTTAAAATTTATTGCACGGGAGCAGAGGATAAACCACTTTACAGGTCTCAAATTGGATACAACCACCAAACAAATGATACAGTATTAACTGAAAAGCACTGAGATCCTTGCAAATTAAAGTAACTTAACCAAATTTTATCTGTGAGAGGGAACCCCCACTGGGAACCTGATTTATTAGAATTTTATGCACAGGGCAGTGGTGTGAAGGGAGTGGGAAAAGGGGAGGGGAGTGAGCTTAGGATTAAGTGTTTATGATGGTTACGGAGGTCTGAATTGATCTTTGGGAAGGCGTGATTTGATTCTGGTTGGACCATTGCTAGGTTGTCCCAACTTGTAGAATCTGGCACCGGGAACTAGGTTTAGGTTGGTGAATTTTTTTTGATAATGTTGAAATGTGCTGAGTAGTGGTATCGATGTTCAATTCTCTGTGGAACTGTTTATTGGATACATACCATGGGGCGTTAACCGTCGTTCGGAGGATTTTATTTTGAAAAACTTGAATTCATTTTAGGTTTGTTTGTGCAGCACCGCCCCACAGAGGACAGGCATATGTTAGTGATGATCTTGATGCAGTTTTGTAAATATGCAGGGCTATGTCAGTTTAGAGTACCGATTTACGGTTTATAAGAGGATATAGGTTGAAGAGTGCTGCATATGTTTTGTTCAGCCGATGGGTAATGTGCGGTTTTCATGAAAGACGAGTGTCTGGAATTGCTCATAGGTATTTTACGGGCTTGTTGGATGGGAGCCAAGGAACTGGTGAATTTCCTATTGTGAAAGTTGGAGGGTTGGTTATTCTTTTAAGTGCGAAGATTTTTGCTTTGCATTTTGCTGCGTTTAAGTGCAGGCTCCATTTTGCTGCCCAGTCAGAGAAAGTGTTGTTGGCTGATTGTAAATTGTTGATTGCTACTGAAAGATCATGGTGTGTAGTGAATATCGCGGTGTCATCTGCATATAAAGCCGTGGAACAGGTTGTGATACGTGGTATGTGTGCTATGAACAAATTGAAAAGGGTCGGGGAGAGAGGTGAATCTTGAGGTACCCCGGTCTGAATTATCTTAGGGGCGGAGAGAAAGGAATTTATTCGCTCTGAAAAGCTATTTTCGAGAAAGCTGCTGATGATTTTGACAAGATAATTGTGAGTGCCGTAGTTCCTTAATTTGTAGAGCAGACCTGTTTGCCGGACTTTGTTAAAGGCACTAGCAAAGTCTAAAAAGACTGCAGAGCAATATTGCTTATTTTGAAATGCTTGTCCTTTGGTTTCTACTATTCTGAAGCTGGTGGGTGGTCGAATGAAGAGGGCGGAATCCGAATTGAAAAGGAGGGATAGCTTTCGTATCTTGAAATTTATTAAGTCTGATTAGAATCAGTTTCTCGAAGATTTTGTGGTGGAAGAGTGGGTAAAAGGCTCTGTAACTAGAGGGAAGTTTCGGGGATTTTTTAGGTTTTAAAATTGGGATTACAACGGTATTTTTTCCAACTTGCCGGGAAATAGCCTAGTCGGAGACAGCTGTTAAAGTTGGCAGTTAGGTAAGCAATGGAAAGAGGAAGTAAATGCTTTGGAAGTATGTTCGGGATACCATCTATTCATGGAGAAAATTTGTTTTTTGTATTCTTAATTATTTGTTTATTAGAGGGAGAGATATAACTAATTAGTAATGGAGCAGTATGGTATGGGGATCTTAAAACCTCCTCTACAACGTTCTGGGAATTCAGATCTGTGGAAATATTGGGATAAAAAGCATCTTTGAAATGGTTGGCAAGCATTTCTTATTTGTCTGCATCCGTGTAAGCAATTTCAGAATTATCGGATAATGGGGGATTGCTTGATTGGGGTGGGAGAAATGACAGAGTTTTCACAAAGTATTGGAGTTTTTATTAATGTTTACAAGTAGTTTTGGGGGGTTTTGATAGCGAAAATTATTTAACTATTCGCGAACCTTATGCGTTATCTGAATTAAAGCGGTTTTTAATTGAGGTAGCCGGAGTGTTTGCCATTGTCACCTTATATATTGCTTTTGTCTAATAAGATTCAGGATGTTGAATGGAAGGGGAATTGGTGGGGTGTGCCTCTGGTGGTTATAATTGGGAGTAGTATTTATTGCAGAGCCGATGGTGTTGCCGAAGAAAGAGAGAGCTGCATAGATTTGATCTGGGGTTTTTAAGAAAGGTGAGAAGGGGGTGGATGTAGAAATATGCTCTTCGAATAGTTTCCAGTTGATATTAGTATGGATATGTGGATTGGGGTGATTAAATACTATGAGAATAGCGTCGCAGGAGAGAAGCACCGAGCACTGGTCTGAGTTTGATTCTGCTAGAATACATTGGAATAATGATTTCGTTTTTGTTAATTGATATATCTAGAATATCCGGAAGGATGCGGCAATTATACAGATAATGCGAGGGTTGGGGTGTAGCAGAGATAATTAAATTATTATTGATAGCATATTTGAGTAAACAATTTCCATTCTGGGTGCATGTTCTGCATCCCCATGCGGTATGATTGGCGTTGAACTCGCCTATGGCTATGATAGTAGCTGGGTTTGAAAACAGTGTTCAGGTGTGTTTGTTTCAGGGGGATATTAGGAGGCTTATATACTGCAATTAATGTGATTGGTGTACCGTGTGACTGATTTAGCGCTATTGTTATATTTTCAAGACTTGGGGTGATAAACAGTGGCAGAGGATCGTGTCGAATCCGTTTTCAATGGAAATTGCTACTCCTCCTGCTACAGTTCGAGAAGGTCTGTCGGATCTGTAATTCAAGTAACCCGGAACATTAACCTTATCTTTGGATGTAAAGTGCGTTTCTGTGATGAAAGCAATATCTGTATTATAATTACTTAGAAGATATTTTATAAAATTGAGTTTCGGAGATTATTCCGTTTATATTCCAGTTTAGGAGAGAGAGAGAGAGAGAGAGAGAGAGAGAGAGAGAGAGAGAGAGAGAGAGAGAGACATAGAGATAGAGAGATTAGAGAGAGAGAGTGCGAGAGAGAGAGAGAGAGAGACACACACACACTTTGATAACTTGGTTTATTCTGATGTAGTATCAAGGTGTAGGGATGTGCTATGAAAGAAGGGGGGAGTGGATTTTGTGCAGTTTGTTGATGGGTATTGTGAATAAGATGGAATAATATATTGAGGAGGAGGAAGGAATAGTTGGGGAGGGATTCTAGACTGACGATAGTTGGCACTAGCATGAAGTGTGGGGAATGAGGAAGGGAAGGGAAGGGAAATTGTTAACTGACTGTGAATAAAGGTAGATGAACTTTGCATGAATTCTTCTTGTCTTTGGTGATATTCACATTTGAGTGATGACACTAGATGGGCTTGGTGACAATTTACGCAAATGAGATTAAGTTGGAGGCTTAAATTCCATTTACCCGGTTCATGGGAGTTAGCGCATCTTACACATTTTGAGGTTTTCTTAATAATTTGTAAACCGAAGTCCTGACATCTTTTGCACCTCACAATAAATGAATTGCGGCGTCTGAGTTCAACTGAAATCACAGCACTGGAAAGTCTATTGATGCTATTTAGTTTTTCAAAGGTTGATCTCTCATTCAGTAAAACTGCACGTAATGGCTTGAGAGATTTATCAACTCTTAACAAGCGGATTACTTTGACGTTCAGAATATTAACCTTGCTAAGTTCGTCAGTAATTTCACCTTCTTCGTAGTCTATCGGCACTAAAGGTGTTGGCTGAAGGGTCTCTGAACGTGTGATATTGACAATTATTCTGATCGAGAAAGTAAATGTTTTTTTTTCTGAAATCGTCTATTGAATTAAGAATAGTTTTAACTGAATTACCTATTATTTTTGTGATAAAGTTTTCTCGTATCTCGAAGATTTATTTACTAACAAGTTCTTTATAGTTTGTGATTTCGTGAATAAATATTGGAGGTGGCTGTTTGATCACAGGCTCTTTTGGGCGAAATTTGGGGATTTTCCTCGCGGTCGTCGTCTGATGCACGAGCGAGGCAAATCCGTTCTTTGTTGGTAAATCCATTACGCTGGGGAGAGAATCAGCCTTGCGTTTGGCGTCGGTTAACTGGAGGTTGTCAAGACTGTGTTTCCTCGGGTCTGACCTTAGTACTTGAATGTTGCTGTTGGCGGTTGAGTTCTGATAGTTGATGTTGATGCACTGCAGAGACATCTGGGATGGGATGACCACCTAGGGGGGCTTGGATTTGAGCACTATGTAGCACTGTGAAACTTTTGCATGAGTAGAAATAACCACTACACTGAATAAGTAAACACTAGTTAATAGAGACTGACTGTTCGTCGCGCAGTAGTGCGAGCACCCCTGCGGTCGACGCACGAACGACACTGAGTCAGAATCACATCTCAGTAAATATCATTCTCGCTCGATCAGGTGTCTTTCTCCATTGCAATGTTACTTCTGATAGATCCCGACTCCATATCCATCTGTCAATGTAGCCCAAGTCTACACACACTATGGTACGTTTTTTAAAAGAATGATTAATCATTGCTTTCTCCGTAAACAAATACATCATTATCGACAAATCACAGACCCATGGATATCTTGTTTCCACGTCAGCGAATGACTAATAATGAGGTCATTAATATTCATAATTGAGAAAAATAAAAATCGCATTTAAAAAACAACACATTGGCAATTCGATATAATCGATGTTGTTCCCTACCCTCTTTTTAATTGTATAGTGATATTCAATTTCTTTCTTAACCTGAAGTTTACTTTTCCAAACATGAAATTCTGTGGTTCATTTTTTTTTTTTTAATATTTAAAATTTCCTCTTTAGTGTTATTCTTACTTTTATATCATAATTTCGCACTTATTAAAACTTTTATTGAAACAAATTTTTGATAAATGTGTTGTATTGTACAGAACGTATTGTAATAATTCTTTGATTTCCGTTTTATTTTGGCTACCTAAAACTTGGATTGACAGATATTCCGCGCGAGCGAATACGCCCCTTACTAATTTTGTGATTGTGTCGATTATTTGTTCACAATAGTTGTTTTCAGGCATGATAATGTGAAACTAGTGCGCCGCCGCGAGATAGGATAGCTGGAATGATCTCTTCTCCCGCTTTGGTCAGAGGCCCAGAAAGTAACCGTTTTTCAACGCGCTCCAGTGCCTAAACAGTTTTTCAGAAAATTAAAGTTAATATATACATCTTGTAGGAAATTTTATCGACTTTAATTTTATAAATAACAATTGTTTTGCCATAATTAATTTCGAAGGTATGAGCTAAAATCTAAACAGAGCTAAATTTTTACTTTTTTCTCTGTGATGTCGACCTATTCTGAGATGGTAAACATCAAGTTCGTTTTCAGCAGCCTCAGAAACATGCAGAACCGTTGAGAAAAAAACTTCCGGAATATTTTCTTAGATCAGGTACCTTTTACCTGGATTATTAAGGCTTCAAGTGGCGTTGATGAAACAATGGTAGAGTACAAGGGTCAGCGTATTTTCAAGAAATTACCCTCTTTGAAGCGAACATAATTTGATTCCTGTGTAACGAGAGTATTTGTCAGCGTGAATGCATTAAAAACTTGCTAAAAGATTTAAGAATATCAAGAAGCAGCTTAATTTATCATCTGTCTGTTGTTCGTTTTACTATGCACGCCATGAGGCCACCCAGGACCGGATACAGCCAATCATTTTGGCAGGGGGCATCTTAAGATTTTTGTTAATTAATCAAGTTATCTCAAATTAGGCGCCGTAATTCGAATACAATGAATTAGAACCAGTGTTTGGGACCAATTAACAGCAAAGGGTGTACATGTCAAACGTGGCGCATTCGAAATAGCTTTACTTTTCCCTAAAATCCCGCCAACTACCTTACAGAGAAAAAGGAATGATTTTCTCGTATAAAACTCCTTGAACTGCTTTCAAAGACGGCCGTGGGAGTACGACACATCCCAGGCGCCGGAAGCCAGTGAACATAGGCACGATGTCGAGCGATTCGTAGAATCCAACTTCTTCCAGTTTCGACTCGACGAAATCACGGTGTAAAAATCAGCAGCCTAGCGGTCTCGTGACGGAGCGCCTCACTCGTGTAAAAATCTGGTATACGCGCGTTTCGACTGCACTGAAGGTTGAATTAGTACGCAAGATTGGTAGAGATTCCGAAGATCAGTTCTGTTTCGTTCTCCGTGAACCAGCGCTTTGTTGCGCGGCAGAAACAGCCTGCCTACGTATATGCACGAATAACGAATAAAATCAGACAGGAATACCATTTCCTTTCGCTCAGACACAGGTAACACTGATATTTTCTTCAATATTTAATGATCCTAATACCAAGGTGTGCTAATAGTCTTAATACTTGTCGGTTCAGAATCTTCCCTTACGACCGAAACTCAAAACGACGTGTAGCAGATCTTTGGCTCAATATTCAATAGCCCTCCCAACACAGGATATATTCGCAGCCTCACCAATTAGATTAAAATAGGATATAAATGAAAAATCTGTGTTATTAAAATTATGAGTACATGTGCTTTAAATGTCAAATAAAGTTTCTCGAAAACTCAACGGTTTTCTATTAAAATTAGCTCAAAATTCCGCATTTTCAGAAACGCCCAAACCTCATTTCCTCAAAAAATGGCTCCAAATGTTTCTTCAAATTTTTGCAATTGATAGTGCTTATTGCACTCTTTAATATGACGTAAAGTTCATTTTCGTGTATTCTTTTGTTTTTCAAAAATTACACAATTAAAAAAAATCTCCCTTTAAATGCACAATACCATCGATTTGTAAACATTATTTTATTTGTGAGTGGAAGTGCTTCAAATGACGATTTTCGAAAACAATTGATTCCTGTGAAAAAGACATTTTCGCATTGACAGTAGTGCTAAATCGCTATTTTCTTAAAATCGGCTTCAAAAGTTTCAATGAAAATTTCTATTTTGGACGAGGTTTTACTCTTCTCTAATATTCTTGAAGTCGGTTCTACTATTAAGTTTCGGTTCTACTATTAAGAAACCGAAAAGTTGAGAAAGTTTGAAGAAAATATTCTTTCAGTGGCGGTAGATGGCATCTGGCCAGAGAATGGAGCAAGACCTTAAAGCCAGTCCACACCAAGGAAATTAGAAAAAATGCTACGACAAAGTCTGTGCCATTCTGTAGCACCTTTATTACTTTCTCGTATACGTACGTATTTACAGTGTAATATACTTAGTATAGAGAAAGTTATGTAATGCTGCGCGAAAAAAAATTTTCGCGCAGGATTTTCGGCGGAAAACAATTCATTGCCGGGCTGTGGTGACGAAAATGTGCATAAACCCGTTGCTAAATTAAGTGAAAAAAATCCTCTAACACGTGATGTAGCCAGCATCCCTGTTTTATGGGTCCTGAATGCCGAAAAACCAGTTGGAAGTAAAACGTCCGTTTGTCCGTCCGTCTGTCGTATGTGAACAAACCTAGCGCCTAAACCACACGTACGATCTTTTCCAAATTGAAGAACCCCCTGTCTATCCGGATCTAGTTGAAGCTTGGGAATTTTGAAAAACATTCTTTAAAATTTGGGGGTACTTTACATAAAGTCCTCCGGACATTTTCTAAATTTTCTCAAAAATAGTTCCAATTTTTTTTTAATTTCTTGTATGAATGGAGCAAAATACACCTATAAATGTGGCATAGGTCCGATTTGCACGGTTAACTCTAAATTTTTGAAGGACTTACTTTACTCTCTTACTTACTTTATTTACTTACGAATTTTTCGTAATAAGAGAAAGGTATGTAGCTGTGCGCCCCAAAACGGCGAATTTTCGCCAGAAAAACTTTTATAGCTGGGCTCTGGTAACGAAAAAGTTGTATAAATCTTGTTGGTAAATTTAGAAAAGACTATTGGTGCTTTTGAATGGCACAAACTTTCTCGCACTTACTAGTTTTCTGAACTCCTTAATCTCGACCAGCTTTTGGGGTTATGCCTCATACCTATCCCCCCTTGCCATTATGCCGACCAAAGGATATTTTTGCACATTTTCTTATTGTTTTGGCTGCCAAATGCAAGAACTGAAACCACCATACACTTACTACTTGTATAGAAATTTGAATCCCACATCCCACTAAAATTGGCGAGGTTAATTGGCATGTACCGAGTTATTACATCAGAGGGAAGATTCGCTGCTTCGACTTTTTGTTTGGGGATTTTCCTTTTTATTTTTCTTCAACTCTCTCTTGCCGCAGAAAATAATTAAGAATTGCAGAAACGTTATTGACAACCATTTGATACAATTCTAATCACAAAAACTATTAATCAAGATAAACTAGTTGTACCAAATAGCACAATACTTTCTCATAACATTGCTAACTTTCCCGTTATATTATGTTGCTTCATGAATAAGCAAAAGTGTTTTCAACCAGCAAATTTTATGCAACTCGCCATTTTATGCCTTCTCAGTAACATCTTTTTCGTTTTCACAATTTATTAATTTATCAATTTATTTATTGGACCTAGGGAAATACTAGTTGAACTCATATAAGTAGCAATGGGACAGAAATAAGTTAACATATTGGACGGACTTAATTTAAAGGACAAACATCTTGTTGTAGTGTATACAATAAAATATAAAAAAATTGTGGCACATGGTGTGTGTAATAATGACGAATTATGTATTAATGAATCTATAATTTGAACACTGGCAAATCATGATTGATTAGCTGCAGTGAAGCTGTTATCGTATAAAATGGTTGCCACAAAAGCTTGTAGTAGTTCGGATTAGGCCCAGTAGGTTGCAGTTATATGCATTTCAACCGATAAGAGCCAATAACAAGATAAACGAAATAACTGTTATTTCGCGTAACAGTTACGAAACGTTAACGGTTAAGAAATAACAGTTTAGCTGTTAAGGGCACATTCCTAGTTCTAGCTTCACCACGTGTTAGAGGATTTTATTCTCAATTCCGCAACTGGATTTATCGACGTTTTCTTTACCAAGGCCCTGTAACAAGAGTTTTTCTGCCGAAAATTCGCAGGGTTTTTTTTCGCGCAGTATTACATAACTCTCTCTACTCCATAGCGAGAAAGTAATAATATGAATATCTATTTGCTCTTTCATAGTATATGAAACTGCATACTGATCTTGTTATAGAAGAAAATTGAAATTAAATTACTGGTTGTCACGTGTAATACTTTAAAAGTCAAGAGACCATAGATTTTTGTCAACGAAACATTGAACATAACTTCAATTTATCTGCTGAACATGCCTGCAATAGACATAAATAACTTGGACGAAACAGAATTGGACCTATAATGAAATAGACATTTTCACGAGTGGACGTTTGTTTGTGGGCCAATTAACGAACGATTAAATAACCGTATAAAAATGTAATACTCTGGAATCAGAATTCAAATTGTCCTTTTTCTAGTTCAAATTGGTCATGCCCTAACCTCTACAATCAAATGGAATTTCACCTCGTTTCTTTGCGGAATCGAAGCTCAGTTACATTTGTTTGAACATGAAAATAAGATCGTCGGACCGGCCGGATAGCGCGAGGGAGGTGTAATTTGATCATTCCACATGACACAAATCGCCTGCAGAATCATTTGTATCAGATCTCTCGGCCTAATTTAGGTGACAGAAATTTCCAAGCAACCAAAAACATGGTCTGTTTTACTAATCTTATCTCTAAGCATAAAAATATTTCTAACAATTATTTTTCTCTACCCTTAAATTAGGTTGCCGGCATATCCTTCCCCCCAAAAAAGAGTTTGATTTCATTGAATTAAAAAAGAAGCAAAATCAGGAGCAATTCATTTAAACAAAGGAACTGAAAGAGAAGACGCTGAGAAAATCTAGATAGCCTTCAGCCCATTACCTCGCCGTTTTCGAGGAATTCGCGGAAAACGAAATATGCACAATCTGCTTTAAAGGTGGGGGCAGAGGCTGAAAGAGGGACGAGGATGAAATTTGTAGTATCCCGTTGCAGTATTTCAAGTAATGATACATGGATGCTGCAAATTTGATGAAAAGCATGTTGTCAGTTGAAAATATTTTGAAATAGAGACATACCTAAATGTTTTTATAAGTGTGTCTTAGACATGTGTGCAGTAAAGCATAGAACAGTTAGAGGAGATTAAGGGTGCGGTTTTCGTCGATGAACCAGGGGTAAGATGGTGGCGCTCGGCGGTGGAAGGGAAAAGACCTGCGTGTTCGGCGAACCAACGAGTACTCGTGGCGTACTGTTCGCTTTTCAGGCCGAGAGAACTTTTATAGTTGGGTGTCGAATTGAATTAGCAAGTGTAATCATTATTCGTTTTCCAGTATGTGTCTCCTCAGAAATTGTGTCGATCTTTCGCGATTCCTACTCAAAGATAATGATCGTAAATTCTGCCTTACCCCTTGGCTTACTTAGAGTGAAGTAATGGCAACCCGTAAGACTCGAACGTGCATCGGTATACCGTCGTCGCAGATAAAAATACATTGTTGACACAGCCTAACAATAATGAGTGTCGTAGGCTCTGGATTCACTGATGAAAATTGCTTTCCTTCACCCTCCTCTCTACCTGACCTTTGTATGTGTTTATGCTTTCTTTTGAAACATCCCTATTGATGATATGAGTGGTCACAAAACGAAGGGGATGACCACACTAACTTTTGCACCAATTTGTGGAAATTTTGCTTTGTCAATTGTAAATCGTAAATGCTTGCGTTTTCTTCACTTTTCCTTTTTATCTTTACAAACATTTGCTTTGGCAGGTGACTGGGACTCTTCTTACTAACATTCGTCCGAAGCTTTTCGTTGTATCTCCAAATATTGGACATGTTATTACTTACTCTTAAGGTGAATTTCATGAGGTAAAGCCAAATGACATTCCGAAAGAATTTCTATATACCTACGTAATGATCATTCCTCCAAAATTTAGAAATATTAAATGATTGTTACTTGCGGCATTAAAAATTATAAATCTGAGTTTTAGCTGAAGTGACGAGAGAGTCGAGTCTTAAGGTGGAACGTGAAAATTGCCAATTTATTTAATGTGAAAGTTCCACTTGAATTCGATTAACTCTGATTTCTTCTGCCGGAATTCAGTGTGCCTAAATTTCTTGTGACAAACCTACGTGTGACCTAAATTTAATTTTCAACGGACAGATGTCGCCAAGGACTTACGAGTTATTTAGAAATTGCACTATTAAGATTTAAAATTTGCGAGATTACCGGCTTCTCATAATAGCCGTATTTGCAAGTTATAAAAAATGTTAAATACAGTTCTGCCTTAAATTTTACGTGGCGAGATGTAAGTCATCAAACCTACTCGTTCGCCTGACCTCGTAAATTTCGTTATCTAGCAGCGAAAGACGTTTATTAATCGGGCAACAAAACAGGTGATTAGAATGTTCACGAATGCATTTTGAGTTCACCGAAAACTTTGTAAGGCTGCATTTTGCGAAGAAACGAATGCATTTACGGTAATCGTTACTTTAAGAGAGAAATCGTTCTTTGCATCGTTTAATAATAATAATCTGCTTGACGAAAAAATATGCATTGGCTAGCAATGGAAGTTAGAACTGAAGATGTGCATACGTACTAAGTGACAATGTTTGTAGTTGGAATACGCGTTTGTTCCAACAGCGTAGCCACTAATTGGCATTATTAAATCGCGATTTATTTATTTACTTTTCTAGTAATTTAATTACGATTACGTCGTACATACGAAACGTTTTGTATGTAGGTGGAGCGACGTGCGCCTAGCTTTACGTAGCTTTCCCGGACCGCCGTGCATCATAACCGCGGAATAAGTCACTTCGAAAAACGGGAGCTTTTCACTAGGTCTTTGAGAAATGCCTATTACTTATTGCAACTCACCAGTTGACCTTCGCGTTTCTGTCGTGAGAATAATGCGTATCTGCCAAATAATTTGTAATATCAGTGGTATGAGTGCGCCTACAATGTAAATTAAACTTTGGATTTTGATCGAACAATTTCCTCGCTGTGCATTCCCTGTTTTACTCTATTCGCCAATAATCTGCATGTGGAACCAATGAACTCTGTGTTGTGTGACTTGGAGACTGATGTTCCAAGCTTATTGCTAGAATTATGAAACGCATTAGGTCGCTAACACGTTTTTGAGACCCTTCGGCAAATGGGGATGAGTTCACACCAGACGCCCAACGGCAGCCCCAGGCATACTGATTGCGCCGCCCATCGTACATTTGGGCTTGTTTGTGGAGAGGCTTCTGCACGGCCATTGCCTTGACTCCCCCGTGGACGGCACAACCGCGACTCGCCGTGGTGCGGGCGAGCGGACGCGCGGGCTTGGGCGGTGGCGCGAATGGCGGGTGGCGCGTTGCAGGAACCAGGCGGAGATGGCGCACACGTGCCGGGGCACCATATCCCTGCACGGCGCGCTCATCCACACGGAGGATTCGTGCACGTTCGTCATCTCGAACGGCGGCACGCAGACTTTCCACATCAAGGCGGCCAACGAGGTGGAGCGCCAGCGCTGGGTGACGGCGCTCGAGCTCGCCAAGGCCAAGGCCATCCGCGCCATGGAGTCGGGTAAGACCACGCCCCCGCACTCGGCGTTTTCAATTTTACATTCTGCTATTGGGAAGGTTCACTGTATATGTGGGAAACCGTAGGGCTCTCAAGGAACCGCGCGTTCCTTGCAGCAAATATGAACGTACAAAATTGATTAGTTCTGGAGTGGCACTTCAAGCAATGGGACAAAAAAAGACAAAATCGAAAACTGTAGTTCCCATCATAAGCATTTACGAGTTTTCACGTAGTGTTTCATTTGAATTGCACAAGTGAAGCCAGTCAAGTAAATATAGGTTTTGGCAAGAAATGGGAGTTACAATTTGGCGGTTTCTGCTATAATCTATTATAAAAAACGAATCAATTGTTCGAGTTTTTCGTTGCAAAGTCATTTCTTTTTATGGACTTCATGTCGTCTTTTCACATTCAGTCATTTGCCTAAAGTTAAATTATCAAGAAATTCATTAGTCGTAAAACTTCAGAAGGATTTCTGTAAATAATCGTTACCCATTAATAAAATTGTTTCTTTGAACGTCATTTTTTCAGGAAGATAAATGTAGCTCGTGTATTTTTATATGTTCTGGGGTGTAAATGATATGCTTTCAGAGGTCACAAGCAGAATGTATCGTAAGTACAAATTATGCACGTGGATTATTACATGCTGTGTGAATAAATGGCCGAAACGTCGGCAATGTACATTTATTCTATTATTTATTATCCTTATAAGTTCAGCCCGGAAGTTCACGCATTTATTTTGCCTAAAATAAGTAGCCAAAAAGGCATTTATCCGGTTGAAATAGAGCATGAAAAATATAACATGGTCATTACAAAAGGATATACAGTAGAACCCCGCAAATCCGAAATTTCGGATAATCCAAACGAAATTGTGAATGGAGGAAAGAAGAAACAAAATCAATAAATTGCTTATTTGGAGTATAAAAAAAGGGTTTTGTAATTACTGTAGAACTCAACAACTAATTATTTAAACACAAGTTGTCGAAATGAAACGTATATTGCACTGGTGACTATGGTGCATATCACATTTTTATGTAGCGGTAATCTGTATGTAAATTTAGAGGAACTTGCAAAATCGGTAATCTTTGGCTTAAGGAACTGAATCTGCTTGATGATGCGATCGCTACGCTGCGATACCATTTTCTCAAATCGCACAATACGTCACATTGTGTATGGTAATCTTATAGAGGTTTTTGCAAATATATTGTACATTTTTTCGGATAATCCGAGATTTCCAAATCCGAACAGTTCACACCCCAATTAGTTCAGAATGCCGGGTTTCTGCTGTATGGACAAAATAATATCTAGATGGGTCAAAGGTGGTAATCAGACGTTAGTTTGGATTTCTGGAGGTCGAAGGAAGCCTGTCGGCATCTTTTCAAGTAGCATGTCGCTTTCTACGCAGGTGTTTTGCACTTCCTGAACTTGCCTGAAATCACACCTCCACTTGCAGAGAAGGACAAAACACAAAGCTCTCACGTGGTGTCCAGTCTTGAAGATTGGTTTCCAATTTGATCAAAAATCGATTGAATTTGATCCAACGTGATCGATTGAGAAAAAATACGAAAATAGTAATGAAAATGGAGAAAACGATCAGAATAAGAATTATGTAGGCTATTCGGGATGAACCGCGTCTCTGTAGTGATGGCTGTCGTTTCGGCCAACAACTCTCTAAGGAAGGCCACAGCATGATGGCCGCAACGTCAGCCACCACTACAGAGACGCGGCTCATCCCGGATAGCCTAAATAATACAAAGTCCGGCCGCGGATGCCTACGCGATCAGAATAAGGCCAAAATATTCTAATAGAAAAAAGGCGAAATGGAAACTTCCAAAACGATAATTTCAGACGTGCAGTTAAGTAATTGCTATTCAGTGATACGGCGTTTTGTCAACTTCCGGGCTGTTCTTGTAAGTATAAATCCAACGTGCCAAGAAACAAATTTCAGGATTTTCTTTTCGTTTTGATTAGCCACATATCCGAAAGTGTAAAAAGATCTTGGCCTTGCCGCGACTGCAGCGGGGTACCGTGTGTGAGTGTGCGCGGTGTGCCGCGCGTGTGCGCAGCGGAGGAAGAGGAGGAGGAGTTCGACGAGGCGGCGGCGTCGCAGAAGGGCGAGCTGCAGAGCGTGATCCGGGCGCTGGCGGCACGTCTCGAGGACCTGCAGACGTGCTCCGACCTCATCCTAAAGCACGGCGCGGCGCTGCAGCGCTCGCTCTCCGACCTGGAGCAGCTGAGCAGCCCGCCGACGGGGAGCGCGCCACGCTCTTCCGCATCACCTCCAACGCCATGATCAACGTAAGCGCGCGCAAGGGCGCGTCCCCTTCGCACTGCCCTTTTATTCTCCCATTTAATTAGTGACTTGTCTTTGGATCAGCTGGGGCTCAATTATCCTATCGGGAGCCTCCGTACCAAAAATTAAGGCATAACGAAACTTCCTATTGGATAACCGCGTCCAGCTGATCAAACATTGTGTCACGATAATAAAATCCCAGCATAAATGGAGGTATTCACACGAGCGGCGTAGTCACGCTGCTGTAGCGCTTAGTAGCGTTTGATCAGCTGGGCGCAATTATCCAATCGGGAGGTTCAATACCAAAAATTAAGTCGTGACGAGGCTCCCGATTGGATAACCGTATCCGATTGATCAAACGTCAGAAGTCACTGTAATTAAATCGGAGAGATATTCAATCGAGCGGCGTAGTCGGGCTGCTGTGGCGCTGAGTGGTGTTCGATCAGCTGGGCGGGATTATCCAATTAGAAGCTTCAATACCTAAAATAAAGTTACGATGCTCCGATTCGGTAACCGCGTCGAGCTGATCAAAAGGCGGAAGTCACTATAACTAAATGTGAATATAAATAAAGGTATTCACAGGAGCGACGAAGTCGCGCTGCTGTGGCACTTAGTGGCGAACTGCGACCACCAGTAGGACAGACGCGCGTCCGCGCTCCTGCCAGCAGAATGTAGTTTTAAACGGCAATCTTCACTCCAGGTTACTTGGACGCGCCGCAGCTGCTGATAAGTTGTGCGGATAGCAGACAGTTGATACGTGCGAGCAGAGGCGGCCACGGCAAGGAGGTTCAAGGAGCACTGCGCTCTCAAATAATACACATCCATCTTTCCTTTCCTTTTGTATAGTATTTGCTGTTAAATTAGTTGTTCGCCTTGTTATTCTCCGATTTCAGAATTCAAAAAGAATTCAGAATTGTGTCCTATTACATTGTAGCCAAATATGGCGTTGTCACAAGCTCAATGCTTTTGATTTGTGAAAATTGCAACATAGTACTTTCAAATGGAGGCTGTCTTAGGGCGCAGCACGGTGGGCTACAATCTTGAAACTCTGACCAGAAAGAGAAACAAAAGTTTATAGATGGGAATTTTGGTCTATCAGGTTGGCTTCAGTAATATTGGTATAACTGAACGCCGGTTGTGCGGGCTTTGAGCGGTTCATTTTGTTCATTGTATTCCAGGTCAAACTGTACAATTCGTTGTTAGCAGTGCGTGGAGCCGCCGGGCTACAAAATAGTCTTTTCGTTGAATATAAATATTTGTGTTCTAAAGCAAATATTTTCTATATGCAAGGTGTTACAGGAGGTATATACTAATTAAAAACATTTACATCATTATTATATAATTAATTTTTTTTTAATTTACTGAATACCGCAAAATTCACGAGAAAATTGTAAAATGTGCTTAAAAATCAGAGATAAGTTACGAATTCCACCACATTCCGCTTTCTTTTGCACTGTGTCCGTAAGCTTATATTATTACCTTTGTAAATGAACCTTCAAATCCACCGATTAGTACCTACTCCGGCTTTGAGCCACGTCTTCAGCAACATTTGCAAAATGTCGTTATTGGGACATCTTGAAAAACGACAATAAATTCAATTAATTATGAGCTACATTTGTTCAGTTTAAATTATAGTCGATGCCTAGAAGCATTGTAAACAATATACTAAGCAAAAAAATGACGGAAACAACGCTTTTTCCTTCGCAGCGGGATGAATAACTTAGAAAAGGAGAAAGGTATTCGCGGTTACTATTATACAATCTTCAAGAAATGATTGCATTCTGGTTTCTTATATTAAACTGAATATTTTGATTATATTTTACGCCGTAGCAACTGACAAACACTACTTCAGAGAATACCTACGGTACAACATGCCAACAGCAGTCATAGATTGTTTATCCACGGACCAGACATTATTTCTTCGCCCATTTTACCCATAGGTGAACTGCCGGAGGATGCTCAAGAATCAACTAATAAGTAAGCAATATCACCAGAGTTTTTCTCGAAAGTTTTCCAGAGTTAAGACTTTGGATGACGTGTTCAAGAGATTCTTGGCAACCATCGATCCCTACTTTCCTTCTCAACGCATATCATCAGCGAAGAAACTGTAGTGTGTCGGCAGAAGCCGTTGCTCTCTTAGTTCCTGTGGCGGAAGATTGTGAAAAGTCGATGCAGATGATGAGGAAATAGTCTTTGAAGATGATTCAGTTGAAGAAGCAGAAAAGAGAGAAGATAATGATGTATATGAAAAAGAAGAAAACGACAACTTCTAATTATAGTTACAATTTACTAAATGAATAATTGTAATTGGAATCAAATCTTTTTTCTAATTTATACCATGTTCTATCCTCTATTTGATCCTTTTTTCGAGCTTTCCATTTTTTGAGATATTTTTAATCATTTACTACAATCCCTAACTATTGACTTTTATATTAATAAAAAGACTTTTATCAATTTTTGTCCGCCATTTTGGTCTTTTAAATTTGTGAACTTATAATCTTATTAGCAACCTCGTTAATTCACCCAAAAAATACTTTTATATGAATAAAATGACTTTATTTGCCCGTCATCTTGGATTCGCCATTTTGTTTTTTTCACTTGGTACAAATTTAACAACTCTTTATATTATGGCCAGCTTTTTGGGATTCTAACCCACCGTGCGCAGCCCGGGACCAAGGTGTCACCGCAGCCTGGGACCGGTGGCACCTTGGCAAATGTTTCCTTGCAGGATGTACAGAGCTACCTACTCACGAATTTTCGAACTCCATTTCCGCCGGTTCACTTACAGGGTGCAGTAGTGCACAAACCCTATTCCAAGACAAGACGATAGAATACGTGAATATGTTGGTCTATGGCGATAGTCTTAAAATTTCTATAAATTTATTTATAAAGTCTTAAAATGGACTATAAATTTATATTTTATGTTTCTATTTAAATAGTGTTTAATGCCTTGTATTGTATGTTTGAAATTTAAAGAAGTCAAAAAGTCATTTATTTCTCGAATATTAAATTTTATCCACTCCAGTTCTTTCCACAGTTCCCCCACTTCCCATTCGTGAATTTTGTGCCGCCCCCGCCTCCCCCTTCCACAAATTTGTCACTGGGGCCGCCACTGCGTGCGAGTCACTTGCATCCGTTCTGAACATTATGCAAGTAATGCAGAGTATTTTATTAGTATAGAGAAAGCCAAAAACTTTCATCAATATAGAATACCGAAAGTGAAGAGTATTCGAACAAACTTCAAAAAAATAAAACCTGGAGAACTTTTATACCGAAATTTATACCTTTTCTTTTTTGTTTATTAATATAAGTAAAGTAAAAACGTCTCTCGACGACATCAGATTCTCATCATGCGTCGAAGGAAGTGCACCTTTGCGTATGTATCAGCGCCAAGTGGTGTGTCTTGCGGCGGCCTTGCGACCACAGCGATAACTCAGAATCTTTCCTTTCCTACGCTGAATGGCGCTGGGCAGCGGCTCCGTGTGGATCTTCGCCGCTTCTCTGTGGCGCCGTTTACAGCCACCCTAACACTGAGCTGATCTGCGGGACAAAGGCGGGGCGTGGGAGAGAGCGGTTCCTTTTCTTAGAGGGGCGAGGGCCTTTATATATAAAGTTCATTGCAATGTGGGTCTTAATTACAGTTATTAGACTTGTTAATAGTTCGAGCGCTCTCAAAACATTCTTGAAAGTGACCTCCACCGGCCTGAGTACAGGCCTCCGCTCATCTTCGCACTGAATACCAAACATGTTCACAAAAACGTGGTAAAGTACGTACGTGTGACAGATTGCGTACGTACATGTGTAAGCATACATGACGTTGAGTTTGTTTATGGTGCTCTAAATCCTCAAGCACTTTCTATAGTGTTTGGTGGGGTGTAAAACTCGCAAATTGGCTGAGTATTTTTCCGAATATATTTTGGTTTTCCAGGCTTCGGGTTGCATATCGTTCCGAAGTAAGCAATGTGCTTTCGTGCTATTGTTATCCGCCAAATCATACATGTTCTTCAATTCACGAACATCGAATAATTATTTCTGTGAACTTTATCATGGGAAGTCGGTCAAGGTGGGGCATGTTGTGGATGCACGCGAATTTTCCATGCTTATATGTTACAGTAGACTGAAACCACAAAAAAACTTCTTACAACCGTTTTCACAGTGACTGAAAACAATATGAATATGCGGGAATTATTCGCGGTTACTGAGAGGTATGCAGATCAACGTGTTTTATTCCCAACATGATTTCTTAAATTATAAAATGTAAACAGTTTCGCATTCTACCCCAACGAACAAGTCCCGCAATAAAATTGTTACAGTTCGGATAACCCTGTAATTAAGCATTTCCGGGCCCGAAATAACTTTTTAATGTGTGACCTGCTAGGGGAATAAATTCCTGAAATTTTGGCTTTGAATTTTGTTACATTCTGTATAATGAGTATTGGGAAGTTATTTAAAAAAATTGTACATGTTAAGGTAGTTGGTGAATTTAGCTTAGCAAAGCAAACGCCAATTTGGAGGCCCCGGCCTCCGCGATTAACGTAAGATCGCCGTGTTCAGCCAACGCAAAATTTCCGCCGCTTTCTACATCGAATTACAGGTGCGGCTTACCTTGATTCACTTCACACGTACAATTGCTGCTGAATCACACGTACTTAAAGGGCGCATTCCACACGGGTTACATTTACTCACTCGCTTTAGCTGTTCGTGAAAAAAAAATAATGATGATGATGATGATAATAATAATAATAATAATAATAATAATAATAATAATAATAATAATAATAATAATAATAATAATAATCGCAGGCGGAACATTATGCCTGAGAATGGAGGCTTCCACGAAAGGTGCCCATATGTATCTTTGCTCTCAGACTGATTGGGGTAGAGAGGGGAGTCTATGCAAATGGCAATGTTTGATATTTTGGCACAACGAAAAATACGAGAGCTTTGTTGTCAATAGGTGGAGGCAATGCATTGGCGCATCGAAGGGACTGCAGGTCTTTTTTAAAACAGACTGCGCTCATGTCTCGTAGTTTGACGTTCGGTCTTCTTATAAGAGGCTTGCGTTCTCTCCGTTGGGCGTGATGAATCCCCCGCTATCTCGGTTGCACCCCAGCGGGGCGGTGGGAGAGGGCCGGGTCGCGCGTGCGCGCTGAGGGAGGGGCGCGGGGGAGGCTGACGGCGCTGTGGCTGTGCGCAGACGTGCTCGGAGTACCTGGACCTGGCGCAGACGCAGGGGCGCAAGTGGCAGCGCATGCTGCAGCACGAGCGCGACCAGCGGCTGCGCCTGGAGGACATGGTGGAGCAGCTGGCGCGCCAGCACTCGCACCTGGAGCAGGCGGCCAAGGAGCACCAGATCCCGCCCCCGCGGGCCCCGCCGCGCCGCGCGCACGGCCACGGCCACGGCGGCGGCGGCGCGGCGGGCGGCGGCGCGGGCGCGGGCGGCGCAGGCGCCGCTGCGCACCACCGTGAGTATGCTCCACCCACGCAGCGCTCCAGCGTCGATAGTGCCCGCCCTGACGTCACCCTCCCGCCCCTCGCGCCGCCTGGGCACCTGGTAGCAGTGCAAAGCCGGCAGGCAAATCATGGACGCTCTGCTGAGACAGTCCCTTCCCTCCTACCGTAAGCTTTTCGCTATTTCGATTTTCGTCTCGCTATGGAACCTTCATTTTCAATACGCGTTTGGTAAGATTTGTCTCAGCGTCATTCTTTGCCCTCGATATTTGTCACCCCCACCACAAAGAAAAATCTCTATTTTTCTTTGTACACATTCCCTCTTGTCTTCTGCTTTTATTTTCTCTGTTTATGCTGCTACTTACTTGCTCGTTGCTTTTCTTACTGTTTTCGCCAGTATCTTCTGTCTTGCTCATTATTTTCACCACCATTATTTCGTCTTACGATCTTTTCGTCACTTCTGGACATACCGTCATTTTCTCTTTTCTTTTATCCTGTTTTAAGTTTCATATTTCTCACAAACTTGAGATGAGGCATCACATGTCATCTCTACCACGCGAGCTGTAGCCCAGCCCGTCCCGTGCGATTTGATCTCAGCCGCCACCAACACTGTTTTCCGCCATTACCTTCTCCTTCGTTGTCACCATTACCTCTCCCTCCGTCACAATCATCACCATGACCCCTTTTTCCGCCACCACCACCACCTGTTCCTTCACCCCCCAACATCCCCCCTACTCCCCCCCCATCTTCACTTCATTACCATCCCACCACCACCACCACCCCTCAACCCCCAACCCACCACTACTCACGCCACTATCTCTCCTACCACCACCACCACCACTCGCGACGTCACCGCATCCTCTACCACTACTCCCACAATAATCAATCGCCTCTCCCCCAAAAAATACTCCATTTCCTGTACATTCGTCATTTCCACCATTCCCATCCTTCATTTCCTCTCATTCCCATCATCACCACCATCGCTTCCCATACAAACTAACTGCTGCAACTGCACTACCTCATGTCCATTGTCACAAGCGAAGCATTTCTTGGAGACTTTGCGGATGATGATTCAGAGAATACGTACAAAAACAAGTAAAAAATGTGTTACATTTCTTCACACTTTGATGTGTCATACATTCTCGTTATGACTAAAGTGATTTGTTATCATGTCTGTTGAACGTGCTTGAAAAAAGTTAAGATAGCCTTAATAGACATTGGAAATTTAATCGGGTATTAGTCATAGGCATATCGTATTAACTTATTCCTATTAAACGCCGTTTTGGCATTGATATTAAGAGGCCAATGGGAGTATAGTACCTCGTTCGTACGAATTTGCTTAGCTGGAGAGTGGTGGCGCCGCTTTGCCGCTCTATTAGCGGCGTGCACCTTGACCTCACTTATCTACGGTGGAAAGGCACATGCCCAGCCGAAGCAGTGGGACGTGGCGTGCGAGTTCTGTGACGAGGGACGATCTTTACACAGTCACGCACCCTTACACTTTGTTAGGGTCACACAGGTTACAGGTTTGTTAGTCACTGTTGTTTCAATTACACTTTTTCAGTTTAGAATGTTTTGGACTAATTTGCGGTACATCCTAAATCACAAAACCTTGCAATATTGGTATCGGCAGCCCTGTCCTTTCACTCTGACTGGCGCTTGACGGTGTAATCTTCTTTACCCACACGTGCCACCCACTCTGTTGTTTCCTGCTAAAGAAAATGATGGCGATTTACAATGTCGACAGTAGTATAGAGACGTTGATCATTAAGTGGCTTCCCGTTCATGTAATCGGAGTGTTTAGTTTGATATTGAAAGTTTCAATGAAACGCAACGTAATTTCAAGACGCTTACTCAGGCTCATTTTCATTACTCAGCAACATCGTTCTGTATTGTTTAACTTCGGGTTATTGTTTACTGATTTTTATAGATATTGCGTAGAGAATAAGTTAAGGAAATATCTAACTTGACCAAAAATTACCAATCTGCTTAAGTAGAACAACGACTTTGGTGAGGACACGCTTCTATCTATTCGTAACAAAGGGTGGGAAAATATTTTTCATTTGATGGGGGTAATTTTATGACGTGTGAAATGATTTACAGATCATTGCAGTGGAATTGAGTGTGCCTTTTCGTCCTCTGTGAAAGTGGAAGTGCTGAGATGAAGTATTAATGCAGTGAGTACGTAGCGTCCTCGTGACCGGCAGCCGACGGCGGCGGCGCGGGCGCTGTCGCGTGCGAGCGGGGCGGGGGCGGGGGCGGGCGGTATCGACCCAGACGGCCGCAGCCTGTGCGTCTGCCGGCTGGGGGCTCTGGCCTCCAGGGCGTCGAACCGACTCAGGACCCGAACCCCCCGATGTAAACCATTAACATTTGAAACGGAGAGTAGTGCGCTGAAGAAATGGACTTAGTATGTGAGAAAGTTGGGTTGTGAATAGCACAACACACAGCGGAATCACTTCCATAAGTCTACTGCGAAAGTGAATAAACTTGGTTATGAATGGAAACAATTTTAACCCCCCTCCCCCTTTTTTTCCTTCTCAAAAAGCACTTTAAGGCGCCTATTAATGCACACGTGTGAACGAATGACGCAGTTCGTGACAATGAATGAGTCTTACTGCTGACCTATTTTGATTGTTTTTATTTGTTAATTTTTCTGACATTAATCTCCAAACTATCTTAAATAGTGAAATATCTCATTTTTCTCTGTTAGAAATGCCTGATACGTAATAAAATAATTTTTAACTTGCTTTGTTTTGTCGCTGCCCATGGTGCTTGTATTGTTTGTGCCAATCTTGTGTCAGAAATTAGAGCCCCAACAGTAAAATATAGTTTTAATGTTTTATATAGTACTTATTATTGACCACAGTCTATAAACTGCATGGTTGCAAATTTTAAGTTTCGGATTGACAAGTAATAGCGCATTGAAAAGAATCTATATTTCCGACTCTTCTGGCCACAAATGTGTTATAAACTTGTGCCGTGTAAGTACAACGTGAATGTGTAATGAGGGGAAATGGAAGTAATTGGGATCCTAATGGAAAAAAGAGATATTGACGGAGGAACGGCTTCTCTGGCTGCGACGGCGAAGCGGCCGAGCGGGTGGTTGTCGCTCTTGAATTGAAGCGCGCGCGCGCTGTGGCCTCACGCAGTGCGCCCGCGCGCCCGCTGTCTCCCGCCCCTCCTAGCCGCCCGCCCCACCACCACCACGCCCCGCTTCTCTCCGCCCCGCCCCATCCTCCCCTGCCCCGTTAGTAGTCGGGTCCCTTCCCTTCTGCGTAGACGGCGCAGGCGGCGCGCACTCGTCCCCGTCGGATGACGACGACGAAATCGAGTTCTACGACGCGCAAGAGGACGACGAGGCGGGCGGCGGCGGCGTGGGCGGCGGCGCGGGCAAGGGCGCGGCCGACGAGCCCGACAACTTCATCCTGAAGATCCCGGTGGGGCCGCGGCGCACGTCGTCGGCGGCGTCGCTAGGCTCGCAGGCGTCGGAGCGGGGCGGCGGCGGCTGCGGGCTGGGGCGCGCGCGCGGGCGGCGCTGGCGGCCCGGGCGGCGCCGACGCCAACGACGAGGCGTCGGGCTCGTCCAGCGAGGTGGACGACGCCACGGAGACCAAGGCGAGTACGAGACACCCGCCCACAACCAGACGCGCGGGGCCCTCTTCCGAGTATTCCTTTGCCAAAGACAATCTTGTTTGTATTACTGTAATTATTGAACACGTAGCTATAATTATAAGTAACAAAGTGGCAAGTTATTTCTTGTGTTAACAAAGTAGCTTTACACACAATTAATGCTAAAATATGTCATTGAAAGCTCATTAACCACCCAAATTCTGTAGAAGAGAATTGGTCATTTGCTTTTTTGTTGTAAATAGTGCAGCATTGAATGATACTTAAATTAATTTGTTATTTATTTATTAGTATCTATTTAATTGTTTTTTCATGGTTTTTAGGTTCTGGTGATCAGTTCACCCGCACCGCCGCGGGATGCTGAGCCACCATCTCCTGCACCAAGCGGCGGTGCGGTGGAGGGTAACGGTGAAGGTGGACCTCGTCGTCAACGTCGAACGAGGGTACCAGACAAGCCCAATTATCCCCTCAACTTATGGAGTATCATGAAGAACTGCATTGGCAAGGAGCTTTCTAAGATTCCTATGCCTGTAAGTAAGAATAAAATATAAGTAATTGTGAGAGAACTGCATTTCTGCATCCTTTTATATCTGAATTATAATCCTTTAACTTAAACAGTGAATGAAATAATTTTTCCCCATAAGAAATAGAAGTTTTCAATTTGTGCTTTACCACAATTTGTAAACTTGACGTAAAGCTGATTTGTGACAAAGAAAATTAGCATTGTGGGATGCCCTTCATGGATTTCCATTAAAATAAAATTGGTCATCGATAATATTCATTATGTTTATCTTTTCTTCTTATTCAGTTCTTTTGGCTCTGACATGTGTTAATGTTGTTAAACTTTCAATGCATTTCTGCTAGTTCATAAAGAACGTTGACGTAATATATTTTTATATTCAGAAAATGAAAATCTGTAGAACAGTTTCTGAAAATGTTAGTTTTCATACAACTACCTGCACAATATTGAATGTGATTGTGGTCATATGACAGTAATAATTTGGTCTGTGCTTATAATTTTATTTGCTGCTATGTTGTAGGATGTTATGCTAGATCATTGTTAGTGTCCATAAATAAGAAACAGATCATTGAAATTTAAAAATTGATACTGACTTTGTCTTCTATGTTACAATGGTAAAATTTTCTGTCAAGTCCGACTTTTTGCAAAGACCCTTCTCTCTCATGTTCTTTAAATGAGAATAATACTAGGGACAGTTCTTACAATATTGCTTTTGATTTATAATACTATAATACTTCCAAGTACCAGCCACCAACCAGCCAAGTAGCAACCACTAAAGTTTAATGTACATCAGTTAGTAGTGTGCAAAATTGTCCTTTTATATACAACCTTGCAATGAAATTTGATTTGGAACTGTTATGGAGATCACCATAACACCATTTACCAGCTTGTCCAGTTAAGATGGTAATTTTATTAATGTTATCGTTGTAAATGTTACAACTGTTAATGAAATTTCAGCAGAATTAGAATTTTGGTTACAAAATAATTTTGAAACTAGGATGCCTACTGTTAATCAGAAACATTTTTTATCTGTTGATCATGAAATATCTTAAAAATCATACATTGAAATGTGCAATTTTCCATTATTACCCGTATCTCTTACAAGTAATAATCATCCCAGAATAAAAGGAATGTTTAGCAAATGAGACACACTGTGTGGTTGTAGTTGTGGGTGTGCGTGTGTTTCTTTGAAAAAAGGACTTTATTTTATAAATAGTAGTAAATTAGGTCTGGAGGTAGTTGTTAGGAAATATTTGTATTCTCTTGAGTAATACTTAAGCATACCTTTTTCTTCTAGGTGAATTTCTCAGAACCTCTTTCCATGTTACAACGTCTCACTGAAGATTATGAATATGCAGATATTTTGGATAAGGCTGCCAATTGCAGTGATACCTGTGAGCAACTGGCATATATTGCTGCTTTCACTGTGTCCAGCTATGCCACCACAAGCAACCGGACAGGCAAGCCTTTCAACCCACTGTTGGGTGAAACGTGAGTATCAAAGCGATCATAGTGGAATGAATGGTTAAAAAAACTTATACATGAGACTTTCTTGTTTCATTTTCTGTATTTTATTATTATAGATGTGAAAATAATTCTGTTTGAGCTTCTGTGACTGCATGTGACCAACTAATTTTAATAAGTTTTGGATGTAGTTCTAGTTATCATGTTTGTTATCAAATCTAAATTTTTTAATGTTTTGGGTGACAGGTATGAATGTGATCGCATGGATGATCTTGGTTGGCGTTCCATCAGTGAGCAAGTATCTCACCATCCTCCTATGGTTGCACAGTTCTGTGAGGGGCGCAGTTGGCGCTGTTGGCAGGAGTTCACAATGGCATCCAAGTTCCGTGGAAAGTACCTGCAGGTCAGGAATAGGTCTTTTTTTATTTGAGCTCTGAAACATTGCAATAATAGCAGTTGTGAACAGAAATGATGTTTGAATAAGGGTTAACTAAAGAAATATTGTCAGTGAGATTTCCAAAAGAATGAATAAATAACGGAAGCAGTTGTTCTTTCTAACATTTGAGTTTTTTTAAAGTAGAAAATGGGACAATCTTTGTCAAAATGGCCAAAAGAATATCGAAGGTTCAAAAATCATGCAAATAATAATATTTTCAGATTCAGCATGATATAAAAACAAGAAAAAAATTTATTTTGGATCGTTATTTTTTATTTTGAAATAATTCAATTTTTTAATGATTTTAATACATTTTCCGGAATTGTTTCATTAAAAAAGTCCTAGCTAAGATGATAATATAAAATTTCGTCTAATATTTTGTTAACACTATCTACCAATGTCGAGCAAGAGAAAAATTGCACAACTAAAATTTTTCAAGATCACTGAAAGGTCATAGAGGCATAAATGGGTAAAAATCTTACTTTCAGAACAACAAATCTTGCATACAGAAAATTTAAAGTCATAGGACTCACAGTGGCACAGTGGTAGGGCACTGGCTTCCTGACCTGAAGGACCCAGGTTCGAATCCTGGCATAGGCTATGATTTCTCTGGTGATTTCCATTCAGGGCGGCTCTGAGGTCGACTCAGCCTCCTTTCCAAGTGAGTATCAGGATCTTTCCTGGGGGTAAAAGCAGCATGAGCGTTGTGCTTGCCACACAACCTCCTCAGTGTGCCAATAGCGACGAATAGGTGGAGCCCTACCTTCACCTCCCCTGTGGGCCACATTGACCTGTGTACAATTTGCACGGGGAAATCTTTACTTGTAGAAGATGCAAAAGTACTTAGCTAGTATAATGATAAGGAGATGATCAGGTTTGTCAGAGCTCATGGCTGCGTGAGTAGTTTTTCTTCCTACTTAGCTCACTTATGAATTTTTATGGAAGTCATTCTCAAATTTTTATGTGATGCATGGAGCTAATTTATTGGTAAAAATTGACTTAAGCTATTTTGCCTTGTAGGTTATTCCACTAGGCACAGCACATCTAGAGTTCAATGGTTCTCCCAACCACTATACCTGGCGTAAAGTTACTACTACAGTGCATAACATCATTGTTGGGAAGTTATGGGTGGACCAACATGGAGACATGGACATTGTGGAGCACAAAACTGGCATTAAGTGCCACCTTAAGTACATCCCTTACAGTTATTTTACAAGAGATGTACAACGCAAGGTAAATGGTGATTGTATGACATCAAATCTTTTTCATCTTTCTCTAATTCCTTAAATTAGTGTGGTTGTTCGTTGTTTATTGAAGCCACAGGAGACATTTGAAGTTCTATTTTGCAAGATTATTAGATATATATAAAATACAAATGGATAGCAAAGATTCTTAATAAGTTGCCAATAATGTTTTCAGATATTGGAATCTGTTCATGAAATGATAATGATAAGCATGTAGGAAGTAAGAAGAAAAAAATAAGATTAGATAACTTCATGCACACCTGCTCAATTAGATAAGAGGCTATTGTTGAATTTGAAATTTCATTGAAACTGATAGAATCAAAACTCCTTAATTAATGGGAACTGTATGTTGTTGATTATAAATACATAAATGAATTGAAGTGATAAAACAAAAAGTACTTTGTCAGGCAATTTTTACTATTCTCATTTGTGTTTTAAATGGAAAATTTTTCTATTTATCAGAATCAGAAATTATTGAGGCAATTCTAAAATTTTAGTGGCCGGGTTGATAATTCTCTAAAATTTTAGTGTCAATTTTTGTTAAAGTGTCTACAAAAAGTAATTCCATTAATAAAAAATTAGAAATAATAATATGCTACATATTATCTTTAAGAAATTGTCATCTGCCTTTAATCATCTGTTTATCTGAAAAATGTTTTTATTACCAGTGACAAAAGAATGGTTGAATTTGTACCCCTTCATCTTTTGAACAAAAATATGAGGTGTAGATATATCCCCAATACATGAACATCTCAGGCCTGCTTTTTGTATCTCTGTTAGAAACTGGCTTTTGTGATTCTAATGTTATGTATTAATGATATGTTGAACGTTATCATTTGCTTTAAGTAATTTAAAATATCAAAAAGTATTTGTGTGAAAAATGCTTTTGAAATAGTCACTTAGTCTTATTTTCATTAATGATGAATTAATTTCTGTTGTAGGTGAAGGGCTGTGTCATGGATCAAGATGGTAATGTTAAATGGGTTGTGAATGGCACATGGGACAATCGCATTGAGATTGCTCCTGTCATCAGCACTTCAGGCAGTCCGGAAAATCCTGTTTTTAAGACAGGACCTTATACGCTTGTGTGGAAAAGGCGCTTCCCTCCGTGAGTACTCAGGAACTTGGAAAGAGAGTTATACATTGTTGCAAGGAATTGTCGTTGTATCTAATAACATTGGTCAACAAAATTTGTGTTGCACTACCATCATCTATTAATATTACCTAATCTGCCTGTGCTGCTTTTTGTTTTTATGAAATCTCTCTCACTCTCTCTCTCGCACTCTCTCTCACTTGCTCGCACTCTCTCTCTCGTTCGCACTCCCTCTCTCTCGTTCGCACTCCCTCTCTCTCGCTCGCACTCTCTCTCGCTCGCACTCTCTCTCTCTCGCCTCCTCTCTCTCCTCTCGCTCGCACTCTCTCTCACTCGCACTCTCTCTCTCACTTGCACTCTCTCTCACTCGCACTCTCTCTCTCTCGCTCGCTCTCTCTCTCTGCTCGCACTCTCTTTCTCGCTCTCTCTCTCTCGCACTCTCTTTCTCGCTCTCTCTCCCTCGCTCGCACTCTCTCTCTCTCGCTCACTCTCTCTCTCTCCCTCTCTCTCTCCCCCCTCTCTGTGTGTGTGTGTGTGTGTGTGTGTGTGCGTGCGTGCATGCGTGTGTGAGGAAACATCTATGATTTAACATTAAATTATATGCACATTTCAAATTAATTTGCAAGGCAATCCAAATTTCTTTATTAATATAAATGGAAATGCATATCATCTTTAAAAAATTATCAATGGAAAAAAAAAGTGCTTGTTACATGACACATTTTTACTATGAGATTGCAAGGGTCAAGTTAATTCTTTTAATACAGAAACTTTGTTTCAAGCTTTTCCATTTGTAGGCTCTTTAGGACTATTCGTTTAAAGCTCCAGCAGTAGTCTGCTAACATATGCTTGCCCGATCTACCTTGGTAGCACTCTTCCATGGTCTTGAGGTCCTGATAAAACTGCTCACCTTGCTCGTCACTTATTTCTCCTAAGTTCTCAGGGAAACTATCAAATGACTAAATAGGAAATGAAGTTTGACACTCATGTGACATCCCAGATCAAGAATTGCTGACAACACTGATTTGTATTTTAAAATAAACCATGGCATAATGTGAAAAATTCTGTGGAAATTTTTAATTTCTATTCGAATTGTTTAAAAAAAAAAACTAATATAATTGAGAATGGCATCTACCTTTGCATTTGTGTTCCAAAGTATTAGTGGGACATCAATTCAAAATTTAGTGTAATTTTTTTGTTTTCAGAAGCATTGGATATAAAATGATAAATCGGGGAAAACAAAACAGAACTGTTACACATTTTCAATAAATAATGTTTTTTGTTTTCATAGATTTGATGAATAATTTGTGCGGGTATTTTTTCAGGGAAGAAGCAGAGAAGTACTACAACTTCACAGAATTGGCAAGCCAGTTGAATGAACCAGAGGAGGGTGTGGCACCCACAGACTCACGTCACCGACCCGACCAGCGGCTTATGGAAGATGGGTTGTGGGATGCTGCCAATACAGAGAAGCTGCGCCTGGAGGAGAAGCAGCGCTCTGCTCGCAGGCAGAGAGAGACAGAGGCTGAGCGTGCAGCTGCAGAAGGTAATGATTTTGAAAGAATCTCACGTGCTCCTACATCTAATTCATTTTCAAGAAGCTCTCATTGTGGATACCATGTTTTAATTTCAAACAAGGTGCATTTAATTTTCATCAAATCTCATAAGTAGATATCGTAGATTTTAACAATTGCTAAAAATACCAAACGTTACCAAACGCTGACAAAAATTAGTAATTGTGTTCGACGGTTGGAACAACATATTTCTGGAGTTTTTCAATCTGCGATAAAATGTGAAATTTGTCACAAAATGCAAAATCTTGTACAAAGTACAAGATGGTTGTGAATCTGTAATATAATTCCCAAATTGCATATTATGGTTTCCTTCGTGTTTGCTCTGTAACTAGGAATGCTTCAGCGACAACACATAGATGTTTGAAAACATTTAATTTAACCATTACTGTATGTACAGAGGCAAAATATTAAATTAGTTTCCCTTATTTCCTGATTTTAATGAAAAAATCTAAACAGTATATTTTTTAAATTTAATTTAATCCAATTTTTTAAAATTTAAAATGCCAAATTCTACCATAACCAGTCATAAGCACAGTGTGTGCTGGCAAGAAAAGGTAAGGATTTAGGTAAGCAAGGAAGAGAAGATTGAACACTTACTGTAAAATGAAGTGGGGCACCCAGCAACCCTAGAAATCTCAAAGTCAGGGAATTTAAAGAAGCACAGGAAAACAAGAAATAGCGGCCTGCAGCAACAAAAGTGCTGCTGAACAAACCCACACAAAATGAAAAGGAAAGAAGAAGAAATATAAAAAGTAAACTTCATTTTCCGTTGTGCCAAGTGTCAGAAAGTGAACATTGAGCAATGCCATGCGTGTTGAGCACATAAGCTTGTGTCATGTGAAAACTGTCGGAACTCAAAAGTGCATGTTTCGAGAGGAGACATGTGGTTTTATGGTCTTGAATCACTAGACAGCCATGTGCCATTGTGTATCAGAGTCCATGCTTTAAGTTAAGGTGCTGTTTATTTTGGTCAACCTGAGCAGCCCCAACAAAACTCACGGCTCACTCTCCACAGTCCTTCTTGTTGTTCACCATGGCACCAGAGTGATGGGCCTCAAACTTTATCATGTTCACTGGCTCTGGCATTGCACACTTTGTGGCATATGTATATTGCTTGACTCTTGTGACCTTATTGAACCATGTGATATTTGACAAAATTCTGTCACAAAACACTGGAATAAATTAAATAATTTTAACAAATATAGTCTTCTCAAATACTGCAATTACATAGTATAATATATATAAACCATATAAAAGTTCTTTACATACCAAGAATAACACAAAAAAAAATTATTTAATTACACATGTGAAGAGCAAATATTTAATGGTAGGTTGCCTCATCTTGGAGCCTTACTGTCACAGGTCATCAGCTGTGTCATAAGTAGGGCTCAGATTTTAATGACCTAAAAATCAGCAAAATATGCAAGCATTTATGACCTAAAAACTATATGAATATGACTTTAAAAAAATAAAATATAACATTATACAAGTTAATTTTTTAAAAATTCCTGATTTTTTAGGGTATAACATAAGTACTGAATTCACTCAAGAACAGATTGTGAGTACGGTACGTACGGTTTGCAGTCTTTGGAACTAATTAGCGTTAAAAAAAATCTTGTGTCAGTAAAATAAAATCCATCAAACCACAAAATATCTTGCTTTCCTACTGCATACTTCTCGTTTAATGTTTTCTAATTTCCTCTGTCTTCAATTTCTAGAGAATTGCATTGGATCACAAGGTGTATTTTCAGGTTTTCCATCTTAAAAGACCTACGGTTGTTGCTGAGGATAGTTTTGTATCTGGAAAAGCTCCTCTACACATCACATGACATCAGGAGTGCATTTGAAAGCGGCGATATTACCATAGTGCAGCTTTGGTTCATTGTTTTCAAATGTTGCAGCATTTCCTGAAATTATATCGCTAATTTTGCACATGGTGAATATCTAGGATTTCGCTGAAGAACACTCAGCAATTTATTGTACACTTTTTCAGACACATGACCAAGGGCTCGATTCAACTCTCTCCATTTAAATTCATTTACGTTGCAAATAATGCTTTGTGGTATAATTGTGGAGTTTATTTGTAACAAAATACCTGATACATTGTCATGCAAGACACATTTTCAAGCTTTCTATTATAGAACGATTTTCTTAAGGTTGAGCCAAAGTGACAGCTAGTGCTGGCAACATAACTGTAGGTTCTGTGGTCGTTGTACCCTTGAGCCCATTAGACTTCCTTCCCGCATTTGTTCGTTTGCAGTTGGCTAACTTGTAAATGGCTTCGACGCTTCCTTTGTGATGTCCTCGTCCGAAAAAAATATAGTGCGCCGTGAGAAATAATTAAAATTAGGAAGTGCAGTGTTTTGTGCTCTTCTGTAAAAATTCTTTTTTATATAAACATTACATTAAATTTACTTTTTGTGAGATAATTATTATGTTTATTTTAAAACTGGGACGAATGCGAGATGCGTATCGTCCCGTGTTTCGCCTAAAATCATTTTCTTTCTATTTACGTTCATGGCAGTTTTTTTTACTGATTGTGAGAGCATGTTGAGAGATTTTTCACATACGTTAATTAATTTAAATATTTCCCGGACTCGCGTACGTGCATATACCTCAGCGAAACTCTTAAGACTTCTGCATAGCGATGTTTTCACAGGAGCCATTAGCACTTTACGAAGGGGCGTGACTGAACATCTGTCGCGGCAGGATATACCTAACATAATTTTGCCACAAAATGACGTTTTATTAAAAACGGTTTTAAAAAATTTGGCTCATCCTTAGGAAAATCGTTCTATATTTTTTCCTTAAAAATATGACACATGTATGTATTTTTGTGCAAAATTTGGCCAAAATATGACCTTTTATTAAAAACGGTTCTTAAAAATATGACATATATACTTTATCACAAAATTTGGCTGAAATATGACCTTTTACTAAAAACAGTGTAAATATGACTTTATATGCACAATAAAAATACGTTTTTCTAATTGACAATACCTGGATTCGTGCATAAATTGTTTTAAAACTCACCCCAAGGTTGAGAAAAAATATGACTTGTCATTAAAATCCGGGCCCTAGTTATAAGCAGTGACACATTGAACATGAGAATTCAGTCAGAACACTCGGTATGAGAATAGGCAAAATAACATGATAAAATATTTGAATCCAAATTCCGTATTTTCAAATTTTTCCTGAGTTCCTGGATACCTAACAAAACCACAGACTTTTCACAAGGCTGGAGGTCACATAGTTTTTATTCAGTTTCTGTGTGCATTGGAAATTGGTAATATAGCCTAGACTCCAGGCCGTGTATTAGGCCGCACTAAATTCGCAATATGGCAGCTTGAAAGATTTCCCGTCGGAATAGCCAACTTATGAAACTATAACTCTGATCAAGTCTCTCGCTTTTGTTTTGTTTGTTGTCTCATTCACAATCCTCATGCTCAGTCTTGTCCACTGTTCAATAATACATGTTTCGTTTTGGTAGAATTAAAAGAGATGTTCATCTATAAACGAATATTAACTCTGTGAATAATTATTAAGTTAATTAAGAATTATCTTTAGCAACTATTGCGAGCTTAAGAAGTGTTAAAAAGTGTCAAGTGCAAATGAAAAATACAACCTCAAAAGTTATCTGCGGTTATACTTCTATGTTATTAATGCTTTTGAGATGTGTGTCAACAGTTCCTTCACATTTTGAAGTGGTAGTAATTAGTTTTATTGAACGCAAATAAATACCACAATTATTGAAGTTAATTAACGTGATATACATGATAGTTTTTAAGTGATCTAATGAATTGTTCCTAACAGTCCAGTTATGTCAATATCAATGCAAATGCATCCATTTAATTTATCAGTTCAATTATTCATTAGCTTTTAAAAGTAAGTTAAAAAAAATAATGAAAATCATCATTAGTGTAGGTAAGTCTTCAATAACTTATCCATTGTTACCAGAGAGTCTATGAATACTTGTTGTCTCCAAAGGTTCAATATTAAGTACAGACCCAGATGTTGTTGGGCTATCCATTATTTTCCAGTTATAATTAAAATGAATTCAGACAAAATAATAATAAATATAATATAATTAATTTAAAACAAGAAATACTAAAGGGACACTTAACAACAACAAATAATGTACTACTATAACTATTTCAATTAACTTTATTATTATTACTAAAGAAAATAATTGGAAAATAATAAATAAAACTCAAAAACGCCTAGTACTACTAAATAAATAAATTGAACGATAAAACGCAAAGAACGAAGAGCACCAAAACCCAAAATGCAAATCTTTAGCAACACTCGTAAACTAACACAACTTCACTTGGATGACTTTGAATGTTGGCGGAATCTACAGAAGTAGTCATTGTTTCATTGCAAACTTAAGTTTTAAAAAATGTCCCTACCGCTTGAAGGTAATATATACAGGGTATTTGTGTGACGTGTGACATAAAACAAAACGAAACTACCCTAAATCGAGTACAACTGTATGTTCTCATCCGACTGTGACATTTTTCAAAAGTTGTCCCGTTAGTTCGGCTTTTTAGCTGGCCAGCAGCTTAGTGGTATTATAGAATAGCACATTAATGAAATTTCTTATTTCCTTACTGTCTAGAGTATTGGCTAGCTTTTTTGCTTTGCCCCACTCTCTTCCCAGGTGCCATTTACTGGCATCTAAAAGGTTCACCAGGGACTCTTGGAGTACCTAGTGGTCTTCTGGGGACATTTCACACTCCGCAAACATCACTTAGGTATATCTCAATCTCGGACCAATTCACATTTGCCCAAGGTTTCCCTTGGCCCCATCTGAATGCTTAAATTACACAGATTGGACAAACGGTGCTTATCAGACTTAAGATATTATAGAATGATTAATACAAGAGTTCTTCTTCTTCTTCTTTCTTCTTCGTTGCTGTAGTCTTCTTCTTCGTTGCCGTAGTCTTCTTCTTCGTCATTGTAGTCTTCTTCGTCATTGTAGTCTTCTTCTTCCTCGTAGTCTTCTTCTTCATCGTAGTCTTCTTCTTCGTTGTAGTCTTCTTCTTCATCGTAGTCTTCTTCTTCGTTGTAGTCTTTTTTTCGTAGTCTTCTTTTTCTTCTTCTTCAAGGAGTAGGCACAACTGTGTCGAATGCTTTTTCAAAGTCTATGAAAGCTAAATGAGTTTCATGATTGACATCTTGTCTTTTTTCTAAAATTCTTTTAATAATAAAGATATTATCACTACATGAGCGACCTTTTTGGAATCCAGCTTGTTGTTCTTGCAAATGGGCTTCTGCTATGTTTTTTAGACGAGTGTTAATTACTTTTGCGTACATTTTGTATGCTGCATTCAGAAGGCTAATGCCCCTGTAGTTCTCACATTCCTTTCTCTGACCCTTTTTAAACTGAGATATGACTTCTGATGTTTTCCACAAGTTCGGTATTTTGCAGCTTCGCCAGCATTCATTGTATAAATATAGTAGTCTAAATTCACATAGAGTACCAGTGTTTTTAAGGAGTTCCACATTAATATCATCTAGGCCACATGCTTTTTTGTTTTTCATACTTTTTAGTGCTGTGTGTAGTTCATCCAAAGATATAAGAGTCAACGGTTGTATTATAGTCAGGTTCATCCTCTCTGGTATTAGGTGTTTCTGTGTACCAGATTTGCTTATAATGTAGTTTCCATTGTTCTTTGCCAATTACATTTATATCTGCTACATCTTTTTCTATTTGATTCACGTATCTCAAATTTCAAAGCAAACATTTGCCTCCCATGTATGTCGTTTTCGATAGTTGTTATAATATTATCCCATGATCTTTGATGTGCAAAAGGTTTAACCCAGTAAAACCCCATATTTATGTTCCCACGTTTTATCTGTTCCTGCCTTTTCCGTAATTTTTTATTGGTCATGTTGTAAAACCTATATTTACAATGCTTTCTCTTCCCACAATTTACAATTTCATATGAAGAGTGCTTACTGTCTTTTACATAATTTTTTTCTCTTTATTTTTAATTTTCTCACATACGTACATATTCTATGGAGTAATGTATGTAATTCAGAGAAAGTTATGTAATGCTGCAGCAGAAACAGCAATTTTTCGACAGAAAAACTGGTACGGGACCATGCATAAATTATGCAACGCAAATTTGGGACTTTTTGAATACCTCCCCCCATAATTACATACTGCTTGCGACACAGTCTATTAACTAAGGAGAAGATTTTTATATCCTAAAAAATCTTGAAATATGCTTTTAAAAATCTACATTTATGACCCAAAAATTCTGAAATATACAATTAAAATTGACAGAAGTTCATTTCCTCTTTTTTCTTTATAAAACTCAGGAGAACAAAAAGGGGAACAGCGTGGAACAAAAAGATACATTTTTGAGCAAAAATAATATAATCTATCACACTTTGCGACTGAAATAAATGAAGTAAATATTCACCTTAGCGTAATACATTGTAGGTCTTGATGTATTTCTTCTCACTGATTTAAAAACTATGTTATCAAGAGATATCCTACATTTGCACAAATATTTTATCATAATTATATAGAAAACAAAAATCACAAATCTTCAAATCAATGAAAGGTTGTAAATAAATAGATTCTATCAAAAAAATTTTGTAGTTAGGTCTCTTTTAATGAAATACGCAAAATATGCACCTAAAATTACACGAATATGCACCATCAGGAAAAATCGGCCAAATATGTACAAACATACACTTACATATTAATCTGTATAGCATCATGTTCTAACCAAATGTCAAGAAATTTCACTTAAGTGTTCACTGAAGTAACAAACGAAAATATGCAAAATTATAGAAATCTACTCCCTACTTACAGTGTTATTAGACTGTGCTTGGGAACTCCCTTCCTCCCATTTACAAAAGTAAAAATAAATTATATTACAATGAAAACAATTTGTATTAATTTTGTGTTGTATATTAAAATTAATGATAATTAAAGTGAGAATTAATTGGCAAAGCTGACTGCACCTAGCAATTAGATTGGGGAACAATTTTTCCATGAAGGAAGGAAGCACTGGCGAGAAAATTTCTGACTCGTGCACATGTTGTGGTGGACACAAAGACTAGACTCTACTACGCCAATTTAAGCGTATTCTAGAATAGACTATAGATCAGTTTCGAATATTTTCTTTGTAAACTAAGATTCAATCAATATTCAATTGATAAAAATATATTTTCAATTATTGTCAACATTTAGACATCAACTTTTTAATTTATTTATATTTTTATTTAATTTGTTAAAATTTTAATGTTTTAGTGTAAGACTGAATAAAAATTCAGCAAATGTTGCAAAGTAAATAAAACTATCAGTGTAATGTAACACTAAACGAACACCCCGTACCCCCATGTAATGCAGCATAATGCTTTCGCAAACACGCCCCTTTAGTGTTACGTAATTTATGGATGAGCCCTACTAATACAGAAAAAGCGGATAAACCCTGTTCCATTATGTAGTATGGTGGTCTTTCCTTCATGATGTGTAGTAAATTAATACATATGTATATAGCAAACTCGCAAAGTCTAAAGTTCGTTCAGATCAATCGACGTATATCAATTTTGGTGAAAATCAGCTGAATAGTTTAGGTACGAGTGTTGACCGCAGTTGGGCGAACAGACCTTCTGCTATCATTCGATTTTTCGATTTCAAGGACCCACAAAACATGGATTCTGGCTACAGCACCTGTTAGAGGAAGTAATTTACTATATGAAACCGCTATTTCCCCAGATGCTTACCACCCTCCTCCTATGTATCAATTATTTTGCAAATATTGTAAATAACACTGAACCATGCAATGATTGGTACTATGATTTTGAATCTGCTAATTTTCTGGCTGTATTACATTATCTAGGTACCTTTTATTCTAGTCTAAATATAGATAATTTAAGTTGTGAAGAGTTATCTTCATTATTTTATTTTCATATATATTATTGTATTAATAGCTTTGTACAAAAAGAAAAAGAAAGAAAGCGTCCAACTTTCTGTCTTGTTTCAGTAGGGAGCTCAGAACCTCAATTTTCTGCGGAAAGAAAGAGTTACCAACAATCTTAACTCCCAAGTAAATTATTCACTTTTCTCAGATTGGAGATATAGATGCAAGGAATTCGTCAAGAGATTTTGCAAACTATAATAAAAATCCACAGAATTTCATAACATTATGTCCTAAAAACGTTTGGAAATATATTCATTCTAAAAAGTGTACAAATTCTCTGCCCCAAACAATGATCTTTAATTCACATATATAGCAGATACTAAGTCAATTGGTAATGCTTTCGCTGATCATTTCTCTGTTTTCTACAGACCCTCTGACAATAATTTATCGGTACACCTAGACGATCAAATGCCATTTAAACTAACTTCTGTATAAATATCTATTTCCAATATTTTTACTCTTTTTTAATAAGAAATCTAGTTTTGTCACGTACATTTTTCAGGAAATTTCATTTGAGCATTTTCTGAAAATGTGCAATTTGGAATTCTTTTCTTCAAAAAGTTTCGAATTTTTGAGAAACTTCATCAGAAGTCATTTGAAGCACCGATTATGTATAAAGAATGACTGTAATTTATGTATTAACTTCATGAGAGATATTTCAAAAAATTACATTTGTGAACTTTTCAGAAAAGTTAAAAGAATACTTGAAATTGGTCTTTGTTTTTATTGTTGCCTGTATTTCACTCAAAATTACCCCAAAACTACTAATGTTTCCAAAACAATATCCATGACAGTCATTAAAGACTAATTGTGGAGAAAAAATTTTTCCCTCTTTATAAGTGTATTTTACGCTATTCTTACAAGAAATCTAGAGAAAAAAATTGCATCTATTTTTGAGAAAATTTTGCGTAGCCTTCATGTAAAGTACCCCTGAGAATTGAAAGTATTCTTTTTAAAATCGCAGGGCCTTGAGTGTGGCCAGATCAATCAGGGAATACTCATTTTGAAAAATAACCTATGAATAGGCATTAATGTTGATCAGAGAGAGACAGATGTTTTTTGGCAAGTGGGGAAATCTTCATCAGGGGACCACAAAACTTGTATTTCTGTTAAAATCTCAAAATCTATTATCTGCAGCAGTATCAACTTAAAATTTAAAGTTGCTATAATGCATTCAATTAAGTTTAGAAAAAATCCTTCTTGGCATGATAAAGGTGACCAAGATGTGTAAAGGAAACTTCTTGCTACATTTGAGAACCAATGTGGATATTCTAGATATATTGGTTAAATCAGTTTTGTTTTGAGATGGATGGACATTTTTGAGACCACCAATTCTGTTTAGCGAGATGGATTTTCCTCCTGAGAGATATATTACTTTCTTAAAAATGTCAACTAGGAGCTCAATATGTCTCAGTGCAAACAAGCTATTTCTAACGAGGCAAAATCACCTTTTGTCTATAAAGTTGCATAAAATACGGCAGTCTAGTATTGACTTGAGAAAGAAAAGTGTGTAAGTAACGTAATGTTAAGTAAAGTATTGAAAGAAATGTGTAAATAAGTGAAAGAGAACCTGAAAAATGTATGATATCAAACGTGGATATTCGGGGGGAGAGGGCTTTGAATTCTAAAAAGCTAGATCGCTGGTCCTCTAAAGGAAATTATCAGACGAACTTGTTCTTGAAAATATTATCTCTTTAGTGAATTTACTGGTTACATGTAGAAAAAAACAACTGTTCAATATTGCTGCATTATGGTTAAAATTACATGGCTTACTCGTAAATTGTGTTACTATTTCAATTAATGTTTTTGGTGAAAATCCCATGTAACCTTCCTTTTGCTTTTACTTATTTCAAATTCCTTGTTAAGAATGATTTGATGGACGTGATGTCTATCGAATTTGTGAAACTACTCATTTATGAATGTGACCTTTTTTTGGTAAATCTAAGGGTTGGAGTGTTAATTTCAATGTCTTCTGTTGCTAATTTATGAGGAATTTTCCACTAAACAAGTTGTAGAATTTGATGGTCTAGTGCATTTACAAACATTGGTGTCCAGAGGAGGTGAGGATCAGGCAAGTACTTGCTTCACAGCTCATCTTATTTGGGGCCCCTA
This sequence comes from Teleogryllus oceanicus, assembly GCA_964035755.1. Classification (NCBI taxonomy): domain Eukaryota; kingdom Metazoa; phylum Arthropoda; class Insecta; order Orthoptera; family Gryllidae; genus Teleogryllus; species Teleogryllus oceanicus. The sequence goes on along the minus strand of CAXIVR010000006.1, from coordinate 9,635,760 downwards.
AAAGCTTTTTTCACTGAAAACATATAAAAAGCATAATTACTTTTAATTCCACGTAACTGCTAATGAAAGTTTGGAAAATTTAAGCATCAACTCTTTAATAAAAAGTAATGTATGTGTATTATCAAAATTTATAATAAATTGTTTAGTGTAAACTGTTCAAAATATAGTTACAAATTATGATTTGATATTCAAAGAATTGACTCAAGCAGCCAGGAACAGTCAAAATTTCATTTATAAAAATTGTCATCACAGCTGTAGGTTTGAAATAGTGGTCAACAGTTGCAAAGCAGGAAATGAATTTCTATGTAATTGTTGAACTGGGCTCTGAGCTTCAGAGGAAAGTAGGAAAGAGTGATTATTAAAAATGACATGTAAGGACTCAGTGGTTTTTGTAATATTTTACATTACGTTTTATGTAATTTTTAGTATAATACAATTGTAGAAAGTAACTGTACTTGAGAAGTTTTTTTTTAAATTGTGTCATTGTTGTTTTAGGCACTCCTTACTCTCCTTATGAACCTATTTGGTTCAAAAAGGAGAAGGAACGCTGGACTGGAAATGTGTTCCACATGTATCAGGGTGAATATTGGTCTTCAAAACAGCAGCAAGACTGGAACCGCTGCCCAGACATCTTCTAGGCTGCCAGGAAGTGCTACATTAGTTCCGCAACTGCTGGGCTTATGTGTCCAGTGGACGTTGCCCAAGGGCGCTCCATGAGGTGCTTAGCGCTCTCAGCTGCTATCCCAGTACTGCCCCAAAGTGGGCCAGAGCTGTCGGGTGCCAAGTTCTGGCTGGATGCCCAAGCTAGTCTGCCACAGGCTTAATCCCCCGCAGTCTGTTTTCACACAAGATTATATTGCAACATTCAGTTTAACCTCTCTGAACATAGCCTTGGTGGAGATAGCATGTCAAAGATGTAATATTTTAAGGAAACTGTAATTAATTATTTTCTGTTCTTGTAAAAAGTATTTAAGCCGTTGTGTGTATGTGCTGTGCACTGATACATGCATACTCTTTAATTAATGAAGCTGCTACAATCAAGTATGTATAACTTTGGTTAATAATAGCAGAATGTACATATATGCAAGGATCATGAATGATGACTCATGCTGTGTCTTGTCACATCTCTATTGATTGCCTTCCCCTCCTTTTTTCCTTTTCCTACTTCTCACAGACATACACACATGACACAGCATGTGCGCTTGCGTGCACGTAAAGATGCTTCCTTTGGATGCATTCTTGTGTGTGCCTGCCAACTGTGAATGTCAGAGATGCGACTGTCAGAGTAGATTGGGCTCTTTGTAGCCCTGCCTTGTGTGCGTAACACACAGGGTGATAAATTGTGCTTATTGTAGTTTGTTACTGCAGTGATACTGGAGTGAGAATTGGTGCTGTGCTGGGGCACATAGAAAACTATAGAATTGTTTTATTTGGGTTAGGTGTAAGGCCCCAGATAAAGGGCCTTTTTGACCTTATACCTTACAATCTTGGGAGTTGTATTTGTTTAAATCTTGAAATTAAAATTATGAATGCCAACCCATTATTGAACAAATAGTATTGTGAAAGTGATGGATATTTCAAATTTGTTGTAACATCCTGCCATTGTCCATTGCCCCCCACCCTCTCAATATCTTTAAAGTAAAAAAAGGTAAGAACTAATTTTATTTTTAGGCTGATTATTGTAATTTTATTTGGGAATATGTGCCTAAGAAAAATAATGCCTGATGTGCAGTGTTATTGGAGAAGGAAAGTTATAATAAAAGTTTAGAAAACACGGAAAGTATTTTAATCTTTTAATTCATACTAAATGTCAAACCGCACATAAAGGAACATATAGAAGTTACTTCTGCGTTGGAAAATCATAATGTTGTGCAACTGCGTGACAATCGTACTTGTTCTATGATTAATCACAACCATGGCGCATGCGGGTGCAATCTCTTGTCGACATGCGCATATAAAGCTGCTGCAGTAGGCATCCACTTCATTTCGCAGTAAGCTTCTGGTTTTCACCAATGCGTTGCGCTAGTGACGGACGACCAACAGTTGCGCTATCTTTGAAGAAAACTGGTTATTATTTGCTGCGATTTGTTGGTATAATTTCCTGTCTGCTGTCATGCACATTCGGTTGAAGACATCTGGACTGGTTTGGATAATCCATACGTACGCCTATTGAAATTACGAGTAGTTTATGCATTGGAGCAATGGAAGTCAAAATAAGTATTTTATAGTGATACTAAACTATAATGAATATTCTTCCTCGTTTAAAATTAATCCATTGTGCTCATATTCGAGGACAGTAAATTACGAGCACGTTTTCCTATGAAACTACTTACGCGTGAATCAAGGCCGAAATTTACCCATATTCGTACGACTACATGGACAAGTGTGGACAGTGTCTTGTCAGTGTATACATGCAGCAATTGGTGCTTTCGTGTTGAGTGTGTGGTCACACGTAGTACTTGTAATTATTGATTCATTGGTCAAATCGTGTCGGTTCGCGTTGACCGGTGCTTCTGCAGTGCACTGTAAACATGGTGTAAGTTGTTATTAAGCACAGTATATTATTTAATTTGTGAAAGATAAGAAAACGACAATGTCTGCCAAAGATAGTGGTGTACAGCCGTACGCTTTCAGGCCATTCATTTTTGTGAAGCGTCATCCGAAAACTCCGACGCCCTCGAAATCCCCTCTTTCCCGGAGTGGTCACCGAATTGCGTGCGATGAGGGAAATATGTACTCATTTGGGGGATACAATCCTTACATACCCGAGGACGAAGAGTCGGGAGAAGAAATTCACGATTGGCAAGCAAGCGAACCTTTATTCAAAGAACTATGGAAGTATAATTTCTGTACTTCAAATTGGACGAAACTTTTATGTGCCGATGATATGCCCAATGAATTGGCATCAAATGCTGTAATTTTGAAAGGTACTACAATGATGGTATATGGAGGAACGGGTGTGCCTTTTGGAACAACTTGTAGCAACCAGCTTTATGTGTGTAATTTAAATGAAAAAATAAAAATGCATGCTATTCAAGCCAATGGAGAACTTCCTCCCAAACAATATGGACAGGCTTTAGTGCTAGATGGAGGTTTTTGATAGGGTTAATTAAAACTGGGCAATGGGAGGAAGTTCATGTGTGTCGTGGAGGAAGAGGTGAACCAGATGGTCGCTATAGACATGAATTAGCATTTGATGGATCAAGGATTTTTGTAATGGGTGGAGGCACAGCTACTGATGTGTATGGATTTGAGGTAAGATGTATTTTTCTCTTTATTTATCATGTGTAGTAAACTTTTAAATTAAAAGTTTAAAGATCTTTCCCTTCTTTCTTTGATTTGGTAGATTTGACAGTTTGTTTTGTATTAAACAATAATGCTTTTGAAATGGTTTTAATATTCCACATTAATTTCAGTGTTATGTGAAATCTTTTTAAATTGATGATTGCATACGAAATGAACTCGTGTTCCCAAATATTTACATTTGTAAAACATTAATATTATTTAATAACAATCCATAACACTAACGTTTTTTCTTCATAGTTGAGAATACATAGCTTCAGTAATATTCAAGAGTTTTAAGGAAATAACATTGATAAGTATGATGATTTCAAAATTAGAGCAGTATGTGTGATGTGTTGCAGAAAATTCCAGCTTTTAACCTGAGCACAGGACAGTGGGAAACTTTAGTGACATCTGGTGACCCAGCATTATCACCTCCAGGAGTACCAGCTGCTCGGCGTTGTCATGGTTGTGTCCAACTTCCATCAGACGGTATCCAGCATTCAGCAGTATTCATTTCTGGAGGCTACGACGGTTCTAATATATTTGATGATCTGTGGAAACTTGATTTGAACACCCTACAGTGGCAGCATCTTAGTCATTGCAAGTTGCCACGTGCTGTGTACTTTCATTCTACTGCGTTGACTCCAGCAGGACAGTTGTTCTCGTTTGGTGGAATTGCTGATATGGGAAATGGCGAGTTTGATCGCACTGCAGAAGTGCATAGTGCATGGGTGTGCATTCCAAAGCTCTCGGAAATGTGTTGGGAAGCCCTTGTCCATTACAATCAGTTTATTCACAATGTTCCAAGTGCAAACTTATTGAACTGTGGAATTCCTGCAAAATTTCTTAGTCGTATTGGGTAAAGCGCAACAATAAATTGGATCATGATTAACAATAACTGGAGGTATTTTCATTGCCCTTACTGTATGAGATTCTTTCTGTGATTTTATTTGATCTTTTTGCTTCTTATAGTTTGGGTAACAGATCAAAAGGTCTATGTTTTATAGAATATGACCTTTAGAACCTTTTGTCAGGTATACAAAAACAAATATATAATACTTACATCAAAAGTATATGCTGTGGTTTGTGGTGTAGAATTATTTTTAAAGTATTAAAGGCAAATCATTTGCTACACAAATGTTGACAAACGTGTGATTGGCACAGAAAGAAATGTTGAACTTGTTTAAAAACAACTGAGTGATCAAGAAAATGCATGTAATAACGACGAGGTAATATAATGAGTGTCGAGCAAGGGACGTTTATATTGTTTTGTCTGACCTGTTTGCAGTTTAACTGACAGGGAATTGTATGTAATGGGTTTTGAAAGCTCTCTAGATGAAAATAAATGCAGATTCTGAATCTGTGTGCTTTGTCTTAGTATTGTTTCTGTACAGTGGTTATTGTGTTCTTAGATGCAAAAAAGCTAGAGCCTAATTTAAAAGATCATAAAGAGTACCATCTTCCTTTTTCCATAGTTCCTAATAGTATTGTGTAGGGAAAACCCATGACATTTAATTTCTGTTGCTCAATATTTGTTAAAAACAATTGTAAAGAAACATGTTGACAGGGAACGCAACCAATTCATTTGTAGGTAAGTTATATGGCTTGTTAAAAACTTGCAGGATGTGTCCTAATGATGATGCGAAAGTGTTGTCAACAAATTATTCCAATCGTATGAAAAAGATGTTCCAGAATTTTAGAGTTCTTGCACAGACTGTTTTAGTGTCACTAAATTTTTGTATTATTAAAACATAATTACGGTTGAGTGAATAAAGTGTGTTATATTTCCTTCTTTCATTGGCTAGATGTCTTTGTATCTGATTGCTGGTTAGAAGCTAACTATAGTTGATCCACAGTTATTGGGTATGTGGTGTATTTCATTAATCTTTCTAGCAAATCCTAATAATTGGTGAATTACTAGTCGTTTTGAAAATAAGATGGTTACAATCTGTAGGAGTTTGATTCATTTCCCTCAGTCAGATTTTTGTTCAGAATTTTTAAAGGGGGGCTGAAATAAGTTATATTTGCTTGAAGCTTGACTCGGATATCTTGTCATATTATAAATTTTCAGTTTGTAGCTTTAAAAACTAGCTTGTTAAGGATATGTTTTTATTGTACTAATGCTTCATCTGTAAATTTACGTTTAACAATGAAATCTTTTATACAGTTATTCAATAAGGGAGTCCTCAATAATTTTAAACCTCCAACATTTTCATTTTTGGAGGAAACAATAATTTTTAGTGACCATTGCAATTATGGATGTTGTTATATTGAAAATGGATATTCCAAGTTTGGAAAATATTTGATTGCAGGAAAAGCATAGGGCACAGCATCTAACAATCGTGTTGGAGAACTCCAAATTTCTGGAGAATGTATCTTCCTGTCATATTCAACCCCTAGATTTTTATGTACCTTCAAGTTTTGAAGGGCTTAAATCTGTTCAACAAACAATCATATATATAGATGTGTAATTGTTTGGAAAAATCATCTTGATGTAAGTTCACTCCTAAAGTATTGCAGAAATCACAAACTTGATTTTTGAGATTTAATATGAAAACCCTCATCTGACTAATTTCTCCAATATTTTTTGCTCTTAATTTTCATAAGGTTTTGGATATTGTTAGCGTTGGTTTCTTAACTGCAGATCTCATTGCTTTCTGATCTCGTGCTTATTATTGTAAGTTCTTTGACCATCAAATTTGTAAATGTATTTGCACGTTTGATGCTTTCAACTGCTTTAAATCCCAAATGACAGTTGGTGACAATCATTGGAAATAAATATATGAAAGCAAATTAGAAACTACAGCACTTCAGGATATTGAAACAATCAGGATTTAATGAAACAGAAATACCTGTAATTAGCATTGCTCCTTTGCATAATTTTGTTGAATCAGGAAAATAAAAATTGTGACAATTTCTCTTTGAACCATTATACTCATAGCCAAATACACTACATGTTGGGCACATGTGAGCAATCCTTAAAGATTCTATATATCATCTACTTGGAATCAGGTTGTTCTAACTCCACATTTTTTAAATAAAATCTTATTTTCGTGTTCGTTGTTGCTACAATTCCTTTCCTGTTTCAGTTCTATAGTGAAAATGCATGCTTTATGATAAAGTGTTAAAATTTATTATTATATTTTGTTCTTACTCCATTTTATGCTTATGATTTGTTCCAAATAGATGTTACTTCTTCAACCAATGATTAGACAATTACATTATGGTAGGAGTAAAGCTAGGCAATGAGAGGTAGGTCAGCAGAAGATTACTTTAGGACATCAGCATGTACACTGATGTGAAACTGTAGATGAAACGAATTGAACAATACCACGAGTGTTTACTATTTAAAGAATAATATATTTTATAATTTTTATTAGGGTTTGATACTGGTAAGAAACAAGGATATGTTGGTATTGCCAGTCAGTCAGGCAATGATATAGCTGGTGCTGTGGTTAGGTTTCTTCTCTCAGTTGTAAAAATTAATCTACATTTAACAAAAAGTTACCCTGTGGTCTGATTTGTGTGTGCCCTAGAACAAGAATGACTTCATGACATGCACTGATCAACTTTTTGAAACAAGATGACCATGATGTAGAAATAATAGAACATAAGTATCAAGAACTAGGACTCAGTGCAGTGCAGGAAATGGATTCAAAGCATAGTGTAATCGATCGCAATTTGAAACGCCTCAAACTTCAGTCCCTTTTTAGCAATAAGAGCCCTTAGACTGCAATAAAAAAAGCCATTTAAATTACATCAAATGAAATTGCTAATTTTTATGACTAAGGCTAAGTACTAATTTATGAATTTGAGTAGCATACCATTCAATAAGGTGCAGAAAATTTCATAACCGTAACACTCTGAAATTAATTACAGATTTTCCTTCTCTGATTAGACATATAGAGTTAATAATTTCTTTAAATCCAAGAACTAACAAAATGTTCTGTTGGTCCACTGCCAAACCAAAGCAAATCAGTCTTATCTAAATATCAAGTTATAAAATCCTTATATAAATATTTTTCAAGTGTGGGCAAAATATTTTGTGATTTGGTACTTAAAACCACTTATTAAGGAATTGGGGGAAGAAGATGAACCAGGTAATTCTAATTAAAGGAGATAGAAGGATTGTCACAATCCTGTACACAGATGACCAGGTAATAGCTGAATCTGAATACAACCTACAGGGCAATTTTTGTTCAATCAAAAGTTACACAGGAATATTCCATGAGAATATCAATAAGCAAAACAAAACCCATGGCAATGCAAGGAAAGGAACAAAAAAAAAGAGTTAAAATTGAAATAAATGGGGAAAATAGTAGTGCAAGTAAGAGAATTTACTTATCTAGGAAACAGAATCAATATAATAAATCACACTCAAGGAAACATCGAGAGAAAACTACAAAATTACTACAGAATGTGTGGAACCATTAAAAGTGACTTTGGGAAAGATGGATTCCACTAAAAAATTGAAACTTCATAACATCACAGCTAAACCAGTGCATCTATATGGTTCAGAAACCTGGATAATGAAGGAAGACAACAAGCAGAAAATGCAGACAGCACAATTGACATTTGTTAGATACTTCTTAGGAGTCAAGAGAAGAGACAAATTGAGAAACAAGGACATCAGAAGAAAACTAAAAATCAAAGATCTAATAGAGATTGAAAAAATCACAAAAGTGATGGAAAGAACACATTTGCAGGATGGAGACTACCAAAATTCATCTGGAAATAGAGACATGGGAAGAGATGGCAAAATTGGGACTACTTAGAAGATTAATCTACTAGGTCTACAGAACCCGCATGAACAGGAACAGGATCATACCTAAACACCTGCAGTTGATGATGATAATGGTGCTTAAAAGTTAAGTAACTGTGCATTAATTCGTGACAAAGCAGATATTAAAAGGGAGTTATAACATTACTTTGTTAAAATCTAGAAGTATTATTGTTGTAACTCCAACCATTTTTCCTCGTGTCAAACTGAAAGAAATAAGGTTATTGTTAAAAAAAAATAAGCATTTTCGAAGCTTGTTTCTTTCATCCAAATCCTTTATCTTAATTATCTTATCTTAACATATGTGTGTATTAAGATTTGTTTAGTACAGAAACTTAAAAGCTTTGTCCTGATTTTTCAAGGGAAATGGGAATTAGAACAACATGGTTTTAAGCAAGTGGTATGAAGATGTGATTAGTCTCATTCTGTACATTACAGTTATTTATTTATTAATTCATTCATTTATCAAAAAAAATCATGATGGGGGGGGGGAGCACAATCTGTTGAAGTTCTCTTAAGCTCCAGAAGCCAAGTCCGTCTCATTTACTATGCTAAGTTGAATTACAAATAATGGTAGCAATAAGTGTTTTAAAATTGGATTAAGAATATTTCCTCGTGTGAAATAGAAACTATTTGCAATGGCAAATGAGCTACAGTTTTGGGAAAAGTAGGCCAAAAACTAAAATTTTAAATAACCTTTAGTAGATTTGAATAGTTTGAAATGTAGTGTATGTTGCACATTCAGGATACATGTTCATAATTAATAGAGGGGGGGGTTGTCCTTATTTTAACTTAAATTGATGTGTAAAGATATGTCTTAAGTTTTTGTATCCTTTATAAATAACTTTATGAAAACAATTATGACTTGTGTATTAAATAATTTTGAAAGATTCTTAAGTTATTCTGAATGTATTCATGCTTGAATAGAATATGCAACTGATTTTTTTTTTTTTTCCCTTTTTTCCCCCCCTGTCTCAAATTTAGAGTTGTTTAATATTAAAAAATAATGATATTTTGTATAAAACAAGTTTTGTGGGCATCCTTATTTTATTTGCCCTAAAACATTGTTGATTTAGTTATGTAAATTCTGGTTTGTTCAATAAACCAAAGTGTTTCAGAACATGTTTTCAAATATTTGTTTCTGAAATGTACATATTTAAAATGCATGCTGCTAACCTGAATATGTTTTATCTTAATTTTAATGTTGGAAAGACCTATTTTATCAGCCTGGATATCATCAAGATTAGGATCCAACAACTATATATTTACACCTATACTCTTACTACATCTGCACCTTACATATTCCATCAGTACTGGCTTATACCTAGATTTTTGATATTTAGACCCTTGTATGTGGTTCATAATAAGCAATATGAATTGAATGAAAATGACTTTATTAACTTTTTCTTTTTATTGCAACCTGTATTAATAAGATGAGTATGAAAGATCAGGAACACGGATATGAAAATGTTAAAACCACAATTTATTTCATTCAGAATCATTTTTAATTCAGAAAATTATATTTCTACTTCCACATGCGTGTCTGATATGCTTTGCATTGCTGGAATAATACCTAGTTAATTAATTTTTCTTTTGATGCAGAATGCTGTCAAGATAATTACGGATGATTTTACAGCAGATTTCAGGTGTCAAATTTTTTGCCTGAATATGCTTTTTTTGTTGAATCGTTGTTGACGCAACGCGTCTCTTAACCCTTGTTGGGCGTTGAGCGCTTTTGTTGGAGTAATCCTCCGTTACTGAGTAATTACTATGTTTATCAAGTCTCGACACGTCGCAGTCAGTGCCTTTTATCCCTTCGGCCAGGGGCTTGACGCCGTTAGATCCCGGGGTTCCTAGCCGGTTTCCTAGCCTGCTTTCCAGTTTATCATTATTTTCAATTACATCAAACAATTGTTTTATAGGATGAACAGGCATTTTCAGACATGTGGGATTCCTTGATTTCATTGTCTCAAAGTGCTCATTTTACAGCTGATCTGAATGGAGCTAATTCCCGTAGTAGTTGGTGCATATTCTACCGCTGGATAAAACGCCATTAATAGCTTTGAAGCATTCTTTGGAGTTAGGCTGATTAACCTACAAGATACTTTGGGGAGGTGAATTGAAATGGTACCCTAATGTCCCGCCAATAGATTTCGCTTGCAATCTTCGCTTGTATATAGACCGATTCTTGAACCCGAGAAAGGGTATTGTAAGAATTTGGCAAGGCGTTGCATTTCTGAGCGTAGCTTTCTCGCTAGATTTGCCGAGTGTTTGGGTACACCTTTCTAAAACGACGAATGGGGGGGGGTTCGGTACATAAGGAGTTACTAATCGCGTTTTTTGCGGTGAGAGGCGTGTTCTGTATACGTCACGGCAGTGCAGGGCTGTCAACTTTATTGACAGAAAACTCAGCGTAATAACTCGTCTTGGAGTAGATAGCTATTAGAAACAACGGCAGATTTTATTTCCGAAGAAATAATAAATAGCTATAGAAATAATTGAGTAATAAGAAGGAACATGGTACGCACAGGTCGATAGAAAGAGAGACCGAAAACTAAGAAGTTCGCATTGGAAAGGAAGGAGGTGGGCAGCACTGCAAACTGAGCCGTGACGTTCCGAGTGGAGCTCATATTTTCTACCGGGCTGAGCAAGGCCTAGGGAGCTCGAGGATCAAGAAAAAGTGCGAGCATAGTACATTTTTTTAAACGCTTAAAACGATACTATGTCCTCTCCCCTTCAACAATCTAGTCTTCCGTTTGGCACAATTGAAATTGCTTTAGACATATTGGGTTTCACGGTAAAACCAACATTCATTCAGTAAAATAAATATGAAATGAAACATAATTTATTATGATTATTTCTTGTTGTGAAAAAGCACACCCTTTCTACTTAAAAAAACAAAACAGAATGGGCTTGCAGTTGGCTAAGGAATCGCTGTCGTTACAGCAATGGCGGTCTGTGCCCCAACAGACTGAAGGGTGCGTTGCACCTCCAACGAATGACGGAAATGGAATTTCCAACATTCAGGCCAGTGATATAAAATGAAACCGAGTAAATTAATTAAAACTAATAAAACTCTCTATTGAAACATTACTTACATAATGTAATGCGTAGTGTCCATGTCAAGTATATACACCTTCCGCACACGTTCTGGCTTTGATTTCCACTGGACACTTCGGTTTTTGTATTAGTTCTGTATGCAGTTGCATTAGATTACATAGAGAAAATATGGTGATTGCACTATTGCTTGGACATGTTTTTCACACTTTTATTTCGAAAATTTCACTATCCTGGTATATTTTGTAATAAAGATACAACCACAGTCGGAAAAGCACACCCACTCGCACCCACTGTAAGAGACAGAAAGGGACTTCCTTCCAGAACGGCCAACTTTACACAACGGACATATAATCAAATGTCTACTTCGATTTATTTACAGTCTGTTGACGCTTGACCAGCTGTTACGGTGTCATCCAATCGGGAGCGTAAACGTCCCTACTGTCTACAGTGAAGTCTACCTACAGGTGTCCATTCAAGCTCCCGTTTGGAAGACACCGTCTCAACCAGGCGCGGCTCGTCATTAAAGGCTGTAAGGCGGAGCGTCTCCTGTATAAATTGCCGCTCAAAAGAAATTAAAAAATATATTTATAAATGTATTTATTAATAATGGCTTTCCGAGTTACATTATGTAACAATCGTAACAAGAGTTTTGTTTGTGTTCGATAACGGTCGTCTGTTATCGTAAGGCATTTGAAGCTGTTGACAGGGAAGACAAAAGCGTTAGGCTCCCACTTCATTCCGCCATAAGGCCTGTGCAAAACGAGCAGGCGTGACGTCATGTATTCACTGCACTGGCTTACCGGCGGACGAAGGCAGCGGCCAGGCAGCCTTCAAGGGTGGGGCGTAGGGTTTGAAGAATGGCGTGCTCACTGGATAACATTACTATGCAACCCAGCGGGTAGCATTGAACATCAACTAGTTTTCCCATTTTGCGATAGCGCTACTCTCTTATGCATGTATCGGAAGCAATTATGTATAGAAATATAATGCATACAATGCAATGCAATATAATGCAGTGCATTTGCAGCCCTTCCCTATTTAGAAAAACACGAGCCGCGAATGGTCTCAACAGATTTACGTCTACATACTCTGTTTAAATCGAAGTTTACGTTTTGAATAAAAACCTAACATCAAAAGAAAATGAATTTTCCAAACTTCATAAATAATGCATTTGCAATAACTGACTGAACTTGTGTACTTTCAATAACGAGCAAAATTCATAAAATAAAGTCACAGTTGGTGTCAGACGCAGACAGAAAATTGGGATTCCCCTCGGGACACCGCGCAGCACTCGGCGGCGTTGCCTTACCGAAGGCCCTATTTTGAAGCGTAGGGCCAAAGAGTAAAGGCAGTAAATGTCGGGCTAGAGCCAAGAGCGAGGTGCAATACCTGGCAGGGCACCAGACGCCGGACAGAGCGGCAGTTGGGCCTCTTTGGTTTCAAAATGATTTCACAAACATTGATATTGCTTCAATATCATGAATAGTGAATGTCATTAAAACAAGAATGTATATTCCTGACATAAAATATTTTTCGATTGACTGGGGATTATGCAATCTAAGCGCGAGCCACCACTGCATTTCAGCAATCCACACTGACGATGCCACCGAGTTGAGACGCTGGCTACTGTGTAAAAAACTGGTGTCACAAGATCGGAAGTTGTATACTCGACGCCGACGTGCTGGAGCTGGGTTTATATTTTACATTCTCATTATATATACACTCTCATTACCACTCGTCAGTGGCACCTGGAGTCCCAACAATCTGGGGATGCAGCTTCATCGAATGATGGAAATGTAATTTCAAAAATTCAGAACTCTAATGTACGTACGCAATTCATGTTAAATAATGAAAACTAATTTTAATTAAATATCTATATACACACATTAAATTTATTTATTTTACGTCAAAACTCTTAAAACTGTGTATGACCTGCTAGAAGGGGAACTGAATTCTGTGCACATTTTCAAAATTCTGTGATCCCTACACTAAGACATATGCTACTTGAATTTTGAATTAATTTTTAAGAAACGCTCCCATGTAATAATTTTTTTTCAAGGATAAATAAGCAATAAATGTTGGGCTTTTATCCATCATGTCTTTCGTCAAGGAATAATACTTCCTGTCGCGACAACATGGAAACGATAATTTGAATAACTATATTTTCGACTTAATTCTAGAAGTCATGCACAGATAATGGTTACATTTATGTCCAGGAGCCGTCTCAGCATTTGCTCATTGGATCAGGGAAACAACGAAATACCTGATCGAGATGGGAGTCATTGACCCAGAAGCTGCGATACAATACTTGTTACATATTGTTTAGAATTATACAGTCCAAATTGTAAATAATACATTAAATATAATTGTTAAAATTAATGTTACTTTCCTTGTGATGCTCAGTATAGTCTCTAATTGTATAGAAACAGTTATGCAGAAACGATTGCACTTTGGATTTAAACTTTTCTATCGAATTTAATGGTTTAATGTCATCTGGCAAAGTGTTGTAAAATAATGTACATGTATTGTATGTGAATTTTTTGTAATGAGCTGTTGATAATGTCACCTGATGAATATGATTTCTACGTCGAGTGTTGTAGTAATAGACATCGGTATTTTCTGAAAATATATTCCCGCTCTTAAGCAAGTCATTTTTGACAAAAACCACTCATTCGAAAATGAACAGACAATGTAATAGTAAAATCCCTAGATTAATGAAGAGAGGCTTACAAGAATCATGTGGGTGGGATTAGGTTATTATTTGTTCAATTCTTTTTTGTAATCTAAAAGTCTGGGAACTATAAGATGTATTTCCCTAGAATATTATGCCATATCTCAGGCGGGAATGCACATTCGCGAAATATGCACAACGAGCAGTATGAAGGCTGACTGAATTTGAAAGAATTCTGAACGCATAGCAAAATGAACTTAATTTTGTGTTCAATTCATTTAAATGTACGTTACTTTATAGGTTTGACTGATTTGAGAGACCTAAAAATATTGTTGCCTTAACATTAGTCAATGGTACACCATTTTCAATGGAGCACAGAATTGTTTCAAATGGAAAACTGCATTAAAACCGTTTTTTTTTCATTTAATATAAATATGTTATTACGGAATATATTTGAAACATCTGATATTGTACTATTTACGGTTTCTTTATTGTAAAGGATGTTCGTATCATCCGCAAAGAGAACTGTTCTTCCGTTTCGAATCGACGAGGGCATATCATTTACGTAAAGTAGGAACAGAATAGGGCCTAAAATCGATCCTTGAGGAACTTCACGTGCAATTGGCAAAGAGTTGGAAAGGTGTGTGTATACAATGTTCCATCATTCCAGTAAGGTATTTCCACTCTCTGAGATCGTTGTTTAAGGTACGAACATAACCAATCTAGATCAATACCACGGATTCCTTATGAAGGTAAGTTTGAGAGTAAAATGTCATGATCAATGACGTCAAAAGCTCTTGAAAGATCTAAAAATAATCCAATAGGTGCTCCGTTTTTTTAGCCGGCGGCGCTAGCCGAATGCGTTTACTACGCTCCGTGAAGTCACGAAGGTTAAGCGCATTCGAGACTCGCGGGTTCCTGTTTGGGTGACCGGTCAGGAACCCCGGGATCTAACGGCGTCGAGCCCCTGGCCGAAGGGATAAAAGGCACTGACTGACTGCGACGTGACGAGACTTGACAAATATTAAAAGTAAAAGCACAGTAATGGATGATTACTCCCAATGCAAAGCGCTCAACGCCCATTAAGGGGCTTGGAAACGCGTTGCGTCAAGATGAAGACGCAAGAAATAAGAATGATCCAATGATGAGGCGACATCTTTAAGAAAAGAAAATATGGCCTTTTCCGTTGATTTCGATTTTCTAAATTCATGTTGGTAATCTGAAAGCGCGTAGTGTTTACTGAGGAAGGTTTCCATTCGTACGTAAAAAGTCTCTCAATTGTTTTTTGAAAAAACTGATAGAAGAGAAATGGTCCCAGAATTTTAAATTTCATTTTTTTTGCCTCTTTTGAAGAGCGGCTTAATTTTAGCTGCTTTGAAAATATCTGGAAACGTTCCGGTGCATAAGAATGCATTATGTGAGTTAACGGGTGAACAATGGCATACGCACAGGTCTTTAACAAAGAAGCAGCTATATTTTCTTTTCTTAAAGATGTCGCCTCATCATTGGATCAAAACGAGGCACCTATTGGATTATTTTTAGATCTCTCAAAAGCTTTTGACGTCATTGATCATGACATTTTACTTTCCAAATTACCTTCATATGGAATTCGTGGTATTGCTCTAGATTGGTTATGTTCGTACCTTAAACAACGATCTCAGAGAGTTGAAATACCTTACTGGAATGATGGAATATTACGTACGCACCTTTCCGACTCTTTGCCCGTTGCATGTGGAGTTCCTCAAGGATCGATTTTAGGCCCTATTCTGTTCCTACTTTACGTAAACGATATGCCCTCGACGATTCGAAACGGAAAAACGGTTCTCTTTGCGGACGATACGAACATCCTTTGCAATAAAGAAACAGTAAATAGTACAATAACAGATGTTTCAAATTGGTTCCGAAATAACAAATTAATAGTGAACGAAAAGAAAACGGTTTTAATGCAGTTTTCTATTTCAAATAAACAATTCTGTGCCCCATTGACAATGAACAGTGTACCATTGACTGATGTTAAGGCAACAAAATTTTAGGTCTCTCAATTCAGTCAAACCTTAAATGGAACGTCCATTTAAATGAATTGAACACAAAATTAAGTTCATTGTGCTACGCGTTCAGAATTCTTGCAAATTCAGTCAGCCTTCATACTGCTCGTTGTGTATACTTCGCGAATGTTCATTCCCGCCTGAGATATGGCATAATATTCTGGGAAATACATCTTATAGCTCCCAGACTTTTAGATTACAAAACGAATTGTACGAATAATAACCAAATCCACCCACGTGATTCATGTAAGCCTCTCTTCATTAATCTAGAATTCTACCATTACCGTGTCTTCTTATTTACGAATCAGTGGTTTTTGTAAAAAATGACTTGCTCAAGGGCGGGAATATATTTTCAGAAAATGCCGAAGTCTATTACTATAACACTCGACGTATAAATCATATTCATCAGGTGACAGTATCAACAGCTCATTACAAAAAATTCACATACAATACATGCACATTATTTTACAACACTTTGCCAGATAACATTAAACGATTAAATTCAATAGAAAAGTTTAAATCCCAAGTGAAATCGTTTCTGCTGCATAACTGTTTCTATACAATTAGAGACTATACTGAGCATCACAAGAAAAGTAACATTAATTTGAACAAAGATACATAATGCTTTATTTACCATTTGAACTGTGTAAATGAGTATAAACAACCTGTAACAACTAATGTACTACAGCTTCCGGGTCAATGACCCCCATCTCGATCAGGTTTTTCGTCCAGTTTCCCTGATCCATTGAGCAAATGCTGAGATGGCCCCTTGTTTTGCTTCTGGACATAAATGTAACTTCATTTGTTTTCAATAAATTTATTGTTATTTATTTTAAAATAGATTTTATTACATGGGGTTTTTTGTTTTTTTTCTCCCTTTCAAATTCAAAATTTATTGCTTATTTATTTGAAAATAGATTTTACTACATGGGAGTTTTTTTTCTCCCTTTCAAAATTCAAAATTTAAAATGTATTGCTTATTTATTTTTCAAAATAGATTTTACTACATGGGAGTTTTTTTTCTCCCTTTCAAAATTCAAAATTTAGTAGTATATGACTTAGTGTAGGGATCACAGAATTTTGAAAATGTGCACACAATTCACTTTTCCCCATAGCACGTCATACGCAGTTTTTAACTGTTTTTTGACGTAAAATAAATAAATAAAAATAAAAAAAATAAAATCTGGGAATTCTTCTAAACCGGACGAATATTTATTTTTAATTTACCGATTATTTTGAGAATTTCATAGGAGGAAGTTTTGGCAACGAACATCATGTTTAAATTTTTTGGGGAAATGTCTGATATTGAATTTTGTAGCTGAAGCCTCCTAGTGAGATCGGCAGCAATTCTCGAAAAGTTTTGGTTAAAGAGACTAGTGTAGCGTCGTGTCGCTAAAAGCAGCGTTGGGCACGCGGTGCGTGGTGGGCACCGGATGCGTAGACAAAGGCAGAAGCGATGACGCACGGAGTTTTTCTGACAAGGTGTGCGCATCGCTAGGGCGTAGGCAATGGAGGCGGCGGGCAGCGTCGCGAGGGCTATTTCAGGGCCGTGAAAACAATAACTCTTCCTTCTTTGTGATCCTGGCAGCAGCAGCGTAGGTCGTCCGTGAGAGGTGCAAGTGTGCACGCGGCGAAGAAGCCGGCAGTTATTGTCGTGACTAGTGAGACATGTAGTCTGTCTCAGGGCAGGCGGTACTACGCATGGCGAAACATTAGGTAGTATGTTGCGGTGTGGTAGCCGTTGTAAATATCTCTCCTAGCAGTGGGGTTTATTTTGTTAGTTAATTGTATACAGTACATTGGTTATTTATGACTACGGTCTAAATTGCGAATAAATCTGTTGTTATTACAACTCACTCTCGTCTATGTACTGATTACACCCGTATGACGCCACACTAGCCACTGTTGACGGATCGTTCATATGTACATCGTTATTATATTTTAAAACAACATTCTCTACAAGGTTTCTAGTTGATTTGGTCGTATTTTTTATTAAATTCCACATTGCTTTTATTATATGCTACATTACCTGATCGTGTTTTTTTCATGATTTTAGCCTGTCCTATGACTTTTCTTAACAATGATATGTGGTTTTTTAAAGTAGATGAGGAAATCTTGAGATACGTTATGACGTTTAGAAATGAAACAAAGAATTCACTTGTTTTTTCCAGATGTCCTAATCCCTTGTGTTATCCAAGAATTGCTTTTCCGTGAAATATTTAATTTTAGTTTTTGAAGAGGAAAGCCAGTGTTAAAATGAAATGAAAGCGTTGAAAAAGAGTTACATTTGTCGTTTGTGTCAACAGTATTATAAACCGGTTCCCATGACTACTGCATCAGGTAATCAATGAATAATTTTATTTTATTTTTTGTAAACAATCTAGTCATATGTGTATTATTTATTGTGTGAATGTTCGCATTTCTTTTAATGGTAAGAATTTGTGCATAGTGGTCACTGTATCAGAAATCTTTTGTTTCAATTTCAGATCAAGTAGGAGTTTTGTTAATTATAATTTGATCAATTGCCTTCATCGAATTTAGTGTGATCCGTGTAGGTACATTCATTGTAATATCTAAATTGAAGGAATAAATTAAATTGAGAAATTTTTCTTTGTCGCAAGATTCGACCAGAACATCAATGTCCCTATGCATGATTTAGGCGTTAGGTTTGTTCGCATACACCAGACGGATGGACAGACGTTTTGACGTCAATTGACTTTTCGGTATCAAGGACCCACAAAACAGAGATTCTGGCTGCACCATGTGTTAGAAGGTTTTGTTTCTTAATACAGCAACTGGATTTATACACTTTTCGTTATCAGATCCCGGCAATGAAACTTTTCTGCCGAAAATTCGCCGTTTTTCACGTACCATTACATAACTTTCTCTATACTACGAATATTACTCCGTATATACGTACGTATACGCGAAAGTAAAAAGAAAAGAATTCGCCATTCAAACGTATTCCTATCACATAGCAAAGATGTTAATATAAGGGAGAATTTAGTAAGAAAATACGAATCTAATGGTAATAAGTAGGGAAGAATATATAAATAATACAATTCTCGGTTCTTTGATAGAAAAAATCTGGCAAACATATTGTAACGAATATGGCGTCATCGGCCGGCGGCCCTCGAATTAGCTAGTCCCAGGGTGTTCTGTCGCTAATTGCAAAGTCCAGAACATTTTCGACGGCGCCCGCCGAGTATAAATACGCGGCGGCCGGCGACCGCGAGTCCGACTCTCCGTCTCTCCTTCTCTCTCTCCCTCTCTCTCCCTCTCTCTCCCTATCTCTCCCCTCTCTCTCCCTCTCTCTCCCTTTCTCTCTCCTCCCTCTCTCTCTTTTCCCTTCCTCTCCCTCTCTCTCCCTCCCTCTCTCGCTCTTCCTTTCTTTCTCTCCTTTCTCTCCCTCTTTCTCTCTCTCCTTCTATATCTCCCTCTATCTCTTTCTCCCTCTCTCTCCTTTCTCTCCCTCTTTCTCTCTCTCCTTCTATATCTCCCTCTATCTCTTTCTCCCTCTCTCTCCTTCTATATCTCCCTCTCTGTCTGTCTCTCTCTCTCTCTCTCTCTCTCTCTTTCGAGAGAGAGAGGAGTGCGAGGACGGCTACCGATAATTCACTGATGAGTGTAGGGAGACGTGACGCGAGGGAAATGGCGGCACGTGCTATCGCGCTTCTCAACCAATACCGAAAATCGAAGGCGTAGCGATGCCCTGCACTTAGGCTTTTAAGGAGACTATAATTTCGCTAGTGAATTGGTGCAGCTACGATTCAGCAAGGCAAGCATTCCCCACGGGCAAATTAGATATGTGCACGTGCAAAGGGTAACACTGCCACTGTGTAGAAACAGAGGAGGAGGATTTACTCAGCCAATGAACTGACCGATGGCTAGACTCGTTTGGTATAATAATCGCCATTGGCGAAATAGAGAGATGGCGAGGATTCGCCATTTCATGAGGGAGAGGCGAGAGTAGGCTTCCCGGTAAGCGAGCCGAGGAAGGGAGGGGAGAAGGATTTTGACTGAGGTCGCGTTTGGACGCTCGCTGAGAGCAGCAACTCGCCATAAGTCGAGTGAAATATTCTGGCAGCAGAACTGGTTTTGGTAGGTCGAGGCAAGATGATCGGGAGGTATTGCAGATCGTCGTAGGGCCGTATTTATAAACCTCTGCCAGGAGCCTGCCAGGCCTAGCAAGCTGCCAGTGTTCGGTCTTGCGATTTATGAATGACCCCCTGCCAATTTTAGTCGCCCCTTGTCCTCCCAGCAAGTCCCCAGATGGCTTGCCCCTAAGAGTTGTGCTGGCAGAGCTTCATACATATATCTGGACGAAAGGAGGGCAGCTGGGGACAACGACCCAAGGTTTCCAGCTGAGGACGCGGAACCATTGAGCGTGGCGGATGCGAGGGGAGCAGGAGGGGTCTATTAGCGCCCTTTGAAAGGGCTAACCACTTCTCCTCAGCTGCTTGGCGGTTGAGGTACAGATGCCGAACAATGTCGAGGGAGCAGATTTCACTAATGGTATATGCAAACAAAACATTTAAAGACAGTGATCGAGTGAGAAGAAAGAGAGGATTAGTAATACAGTAGTAAGACGTGTAGTAGTTAAAACAATCATGTATGAAAAACCGGCGCATTGCGAACTTTCGGCCTGTTTGTACTCAAAATTTCTTTAGTTCAGTATGTGGTCTATTTGTTAATCAAAATCTCGGCTTTTCAATTACCACCTTCAACATCCAGTAGCCAATAGAACATTGCATATCTTATTTGGGTAGTAAATGTACAAGTATATAATAATCACAACCGGTCCAATCCAAAGATACTGGAAAGTATTACCTAGATGCATAGGTAGAGCTAGTGTAGCGTTACAAATTGAAGGCTGCCATATTGTAGGCAACTAGTTCCCTGGAAGGTGCTGACGGGCGTGTTGTGTCCCTACGTGACGAGAGTTGTGGGTATTTCCCAGGTAAATTAGTACTTTAAAGTGCTTATATCTCACTAAACAAAGATTATTATTTACGCATCAATAAAAATATATAATGAGAGGTTCATGGTTATGTGACCTCAACGCCAATATAAAGAAGCATTAGGGTTACAAGAAGCTACATTCAATAACCCAAATGATACAACCAAAACATGTTTCATTTAGTAACATGAGCATTTTTCATCTAATTGAAACGTATACTTTAATTTGGTTGTAGCATACCTGCACATGGAATAAGAATATATGTGTATATATATATATATATATATATATATATATATATATATATTATAACACGCCCACCTACTACCTTCCAGCCGGTGGCGATGAAGCGTGAAACTATGAATGCTCGTGAAGCGAGCTTTGAATTCTCAGGAAGCAGGATCTTTCGGGTATGAGAAAGGTCTGAACCCTTGACACAATGAATTATATAAAAATCTGGTAAAATGAGCATATATTCAGTAAACAAATTACACAGTGGCACAAATATACAATAAGTATGTATTTTACGTAGATGGTCACTGCAAAGAAAACAGAAACAAAAAGAACAGAAATAACACAACCATAAGAGAATGTATAGGCGTCACCTTGACTGCCTGATTACTTCAATACGCACTATTTACAATCCTTTTGCTTTGACCTCCCTCTCAACTACTTCGTGTACCTCACTTAACTTTTGTTAATCTAAAGTTTTCTCCGTGCACGGCCCTTTAAGTGTTTCTCTACAATTATTCTTTTATAGACTTCACAGAGGTCAGCCTTGAGCTGCGCATTTATTACAACGCTGTTAACTCTAGCACAAGAATAAACGTGACACACACGTTACTAAATCGTACCCTTGACAAAATTATAGCAACTGATTATTCCTGACATCATACAATGAAACAATACTTTCAATAAGATTACTTTTACATTACATGAACAATTATAATTTACTTTAGGAAAGTTGTACAAGGTATGGCCTTTAAACGAATTTACTGGTGCGTACAGCGAATGAAATCAAAACTGCCGCTCACACATTCGAAATATCTCCCCAGTAACTATTTGGAACTTTCACCTATTTTAGGACGCTACGCCTGGTGTTTAAAGCTACACAGTTTCCCAACAAATTGTCGCATAGAAGTTGCCAGTTCTTTACCTCGACATTTCCTTCCCGCTCGCCGTCAGTTAACCTTGGAGTGTTCGGTCGCTCGCAGTCCTCGCCACGTCACTTGACTGGTTCGATGCCCCACGGTCACCACTTCTTTCGCTCGATCTCCGGATGCCGCCACACGTCCAAATTCCAAACCTTTCTCTCGTCCTCGGACTCGTACACACCATGGATTGGTCCAAGTCCTTCTCGCCTACGCTTGAGTGTTGGAGTCGTCCTTCTGCCGGCTGCCGCGTACCCGTTGCTCGCGCTTCCAGTTTTAAATAACTAACGTGCTTGAATTGACTACTTCTAGCACTCGGCCGACATACCACACTTTGAGCGTGCGTGGTCGTGGCGTACAAAATTAAATACTGGATTTCGTTCAGAGTCCTTCTGCGCGAATTTACTTCGATGATGAAACTATTTCAAGTTCGAGCAGTCACATCGCTCGCTAACTCGCGTAATGGTAGTGCAAATACTGTACATGCACTTTGCTTCTGAATTCTATCACTTATCACCGCGTTTCTTAAATCAGCTTTACTAAAGCAAGTAAAATTATACTCCTGCACTAACCAATTACTACCGCTGAAGAATTTAGTTGAGTCGCCGTCGCTGTCGAAGTCGTAAGAGAGCTCTACTGAAGTGCGTCACGGTATTTATGCGACTCCGCCTGGGGAAAAATTTCTGGAGGGGTGAATTTTCTCCTCCGCGCCCTCTCGAGAAAATATTATCCGCTAACTTTGGACATAGGAGTGCGAAAACCTGCGGGTAGATGTCGCCTTCTCGGACCATCGCTCCGCCGCGTACTCTATTTCTCAGTTCTCTGGTCTTTCTAGTGGCTTATGGTGGCGTTACGGGTTCGTATAACCCCGTGACGTCACAATATATATATATATATATATATATATATATATATATATATATATCCAAAGTATTTTATTAATTTGAAAACTTGTTCTATTATTAACAATCTGCCTACATAAGGTACATTACATTTACTACAGTTTAAAACAGAATTTATCCACCTCTTCTGTGGGCCCCAAATTACGAGTTGTTCTATCCCCAAATCACCGTTTGTTTTTTTGCCGCAGCATTACATAACTTTCTCTATACTACGTATATTACTCCGTACGTATACGAGAAAGTAAAAATTAGAAGACAGATTACATGCGTTTTGGTCATTTCATAGCATTCTTGAAAATGAAGATTTTTGTGTGCCAATCGTTACTTAAATCATTTTCACTTTAAAGAATAATTTGAATCTCTTCTTCAGAAAAAGAAACTATGCATTAGCTACGGAGGGCAACAAAAGATACAAAAATAATGAAATTATCTTCGCTGAATTGAAAGTCAAACCCTTTGAGCTATTTTCAATTATGTTATTTTTAAAACACATTATAATGTTTCGTAATTGATTTATCATAGTATATAGGAACAATAACAATGTGATTTTCGAAATTTTGAATCCGTAATATTCTGTGAAAATAGCGTTAAAACACATTTTTAAATGACTGCTCACACATTTGCCTACAATATGGTGGAGAGCACAATGCTCAATTTCTTACGCTAGTGCTCGCCTCTCACCATAGGAGTAGTAGTCCTTGGTCCAAGCATACAGCGTGTAGCCAGGTAGCTACCATGCGGCAGAAGTGAAGTCAAGGGTAGTCGGAAATATGTTAACAAAACATCATAATAGTAACAAATGGGGAGCGAAGTCACAGATCCGATGGTAACCAATTTCCCGAGTCATAATACGATGAGGGGGTCACCATTACAATATACATATATATATATATATATATATATATATATATATATATATATATATATATATTTATATATTTGGTGTGTGTGTGTGGTGGTGATTGACAGATTTATGGATGAATTTTAAAGGTAGTTATAGTAAGAAGGATACGTAAGAGCATCAGAAAAGTCTTACTGAAATAATTGTTACAATGAAAACTGACTTGTGATAAAAAGAATCATTCTGTTAATGAGATTAAATATCATAGCTCTCTTTATTCATATGGAGTGGTAGGGTTGAGAATTTATTTCGTTTACACGTTTTAACATTCTAACGCTTTTTCCGGGGAGACTAAAATGGCGTTTGACACCCTTAAGCTGATGGAAGAATTTTAGTTTCTTAAACAAAAATGGTGTTCGTAAGTTTTCTAACTACGTGCAATATTCAAAATTAATTAAAAACATAGACTGTCAGATTCATGACTCTCGTGCAGGGTTCTCAGGTCTAGACTTCAGGTTTGGACCAAGTTCAAGATTTTTATGAATAATATTAATTTATAATATTAATAAACATTCTTCATGAATGTGGAGCTTGCCCCGCCGGAAGAGGGGAGGGTGGCTTGGGCTTGGGTCTGTGCTTGCGCCGCTTATGTTTTCGCCGCTGTTTCTTGGAGGGAGTTGGCGTGCGACTGTCGGCTTGCTCCTGCTCCCAGGCGGCTGTAATATTCGAGGCCGCGCGCCTCGCCGATTCCGCATCTCGTTGCGTCTGCGGACGATGACGATCATGGGATTTTCATCGGAGCGGTGGTGATAAAGAAATAAAAAAATATTGTTTATAGAACAAAATAATTCAATAAATAGTACGTTTATATTTTAAGGAGAATAAATAAGGAGGAGAAATTATATTTTAAGGAGAATACTTGTATAGCATAATATCATACTGTACTACATAATATATAACAATCAAAAATATCGTTATTACAAAATATATAAATTTTAACTTTCTCGCCCTTACTATCGTGAAGAGAAGGTATGTAATCGTGCAGCGACAAACTTCTTGGTGCCGAGCCGATAAAAGAATGGACGCTTATAAGAAGTCTTATGTTTATGCGCAAGTCTTATGTTTTTGAACTCTCCGTATTTTCGAAAATTGCAAAAACTTGTCTGAACAACATTAGAAATCACACAATATATGCCATGAATCAACATACGTGAAGAAAAATAAATAAATAAATTATATACTGTATATATATTGTAATGATCTATCATTTCGAGACAAAACCCCCCAGATGCAACTTTACAAAATGTGACAAGGAATAAGCTTGTGTATCGATTACAACGGTGCCGACAGAAAACATTTTACAAGTAAAAATTAAAATAAAGAATTATAGCGTGTGAAATTTGTGAAAATTGAACATAATCGTCCGGTAGAACAGAAATTATGAAATTAAATCAAACAAACGGCATCAAATTCGGTCAACGCATTCGGAAGATATAAATTGAAATAGAATTGGAATTTTTAATGTAACATGAACAGAATATGGCCATTGTTGAGCAGTAAAGAGAGATGTAAACATGTTTTTTAAGAATTGTAACAAAACGCACAAACCGATTTGGCTGAAACATTGGGAAACAATAGATTAAAACACGGGGAAGACGACAAAATTAGTGTCAACCTTGTCGCATGTTCGGAAGCAAAATTATAACATAATATTTGGAAATTTGTAATGAACTAGAGGTATAAACAAATGACGCCATGTTACGAAGAGAATAAGGTCATTGGAATTAACTACAGATTAAAAGCGAGCGAGTGGCAACTAGTTTGTTCCAGAAGCTTTTTGTAACAACGCAAGTTGCTGAAAAAAAAATTCGATGTGAGGACAGATGTGTCGTAGGTTCGTGTGCGCGAAATTGGCGCGTAGTTAAATTTCTTTCCAAAGTGTGGTATTTCAAATAGGGAGTAAAGTTGTGATATTTATTGGAATTTTGAAGTGTTAGCAAAAAGAAAAAAAATTGGGTTTTTTATTGTAAAGAAATTCAACGCTTCGGACATTCGTTATAATACAAAAGAATAGATGCTGAGATCGGAACAATTGGACGTTCATTTTTGAATGTAAATTGATGTAAACAATATTAATTTCGAGAAATGACATGTTTGATGAAGAGCGAAAAAAATGTTTTTGTTCTGCCGAACAGTACGCAACGAGCACATGCAATTTTATCAAACGGCGACGGACTAGCAACTCAGTAATATAATTTATGCGGACAATAGCGGTTCGCGATAATTGGTTTCCGAAGGCAACAGCGAGCAGGAGTGGACGGCGACCGCGCATCGGAAGGCACGGGACGGCGGCCACCGGACGTCATTGCCACGAGAGCTGAGCCGCAAAACAGAGAAGTGACACGTGTGTGCGTGTGTGTGTGTGTGTGTGATTTTCTTTGCAGACACTTCATCTGAAGACGCATTCCGAAGCTGAAAAGAGTTTGTTGAAGACCAAGTTTTGTTGAATAAAATTAAATTAAGAAATAGTAAAAAAATCAGGAATGCGCTTTCGATGTGTAAGTGAGGTTTCATATTGTTTTGTTATTATTATGCGTGAATGAGTTTCTTTGTTGTGTTTTGTTTCTTGGCACGTTTATGTCATAGGATTACTGTGCACCAGTGTGGAGGGAGAGGTGGTTGGTTGTTATCGTATATGATGAAAGGAGGAAAAAATCCGAAAGCAGTAATAAATGAATGAACAAAAATATTGTTCATTTTTACCAATTGAGAGCATGCGTCGTCACTTACTATCATACCCTAGCACGCACAATCCAGTCACCTCGCTTGGATTCCTGTATAGGACACCACGTTATCCATGGCTGCAGGTTATGAAAAATTTTATAAAAACTAGTTAGCTAAAAGGGGCAAACGATTGGTTCGATTAAGTACGAATACAAAATATGGCACCCAACAGTCTGTAATACCATAGAATAAAGACTACCTCTTTAGTCTATGGTAATACTATAAAAGGAGATTAGCCAGGCAATAGTAGCAGAAAAGAGAGAGAGAGAGAAAGAGAGAAAGAGAGAGAGAGAAAGAGAGAGAGAGAGAAAGAGAGAGAGAAAGAGAGAAAGAAAGAGAGAAAGAGATAGAATGAGAGAGAGAGAGAAAGAGATTTTATTTATTTTAATTAAAAATTGTATGGTACCCATCAGAGGACGTGTCAACTGGAGTTTGCACAATGTAAAATATACAATATTCATCAATGGAACACTCATATGAATGATTCACATCATTGCCAACACAAGCAACAAAATTAATTAATTATATATATAATTATAATTAGTCTATGGAGATATATATATTGAGACGAGCTCGAATATAAGCCCTGGTAACGGACCAGACCATATATAAAATTTCCCAAAATACCGTCTTCAGCAGTTTTGAACGGGGCGCGAGAACCACGTCACTGTCTGACGTCGGCCGCGGCCGCGTCGAGCGAAACGCTTGTCCACGAATAAGAAATTCGAAAGATAAGCTTGGGAACGAGATCTTGTGATTGGCCGGTATCCGAAAAACGAGGGAAGCCAACGGCAAGAAATTTTTTCCGTTGAAAGTTGAAGGATTCTCAGAAAAATCTCGGAGGAGGACGGATCGCTAGTCGCTAGCAGTGAACTTCACGCGAGATTGTTTCAGCCGAATACAGGAAGAGAACGAACATTGTACTCGTTTTTTGTTGATAACTCACAACGGAAAAGAAACGTGTGTCAGTGAGAGCGAATTATGTGAATTCAGTGAGGGCTGAATCGGACTCTTTTCTGGCGTACGCCGAACAATTTTCTGCATCGCCGCTACGTCACATCACCGAAGCAAGGAGCCAAGGCGATAACCATTCCTGAAACACCGCCAGAGAAGCATTTGGGTTGGGGAAGGAAGACGGGCGCAGAGGCGAGGCCGAGGCACTTCCCGGCCGAGAAAATTGGTCCGGAAACGCAGCGGAAGGAGGGGCGGAGGATCGTGGAGGCCAGGCTACCCCGACACGTCGCCGGCAAGCGCAACGAGAGTCCCGGAGGTCGCGTAGAGCGCGATCGCCAAGACCCCAAACGCCGAGGCGCCAAGGCGCCGCACGTGATTGTTTGTCAAGGGCTGTTTTTGTTGAATTTGTGTGTGTGTGTGTGTTTTTTGTTTTTGTCATTCCTTGAGTGTAGAATATACAGCCTTGTATGCCAGAGCCACAAGTGTTTTGCTTTGAGTATAAACCTGCCCGTATTCCCCACCTAGGTGCATTTTCAGACATAAGCCTCATCCAGGCAAGCGATTCGAAACAACTCGAGAGGTCTGACGTCGGGACGGCAGTGGACTGTCGAACGACGCCGGTAACGCCCAAGCGATCTCGCACATCCTTAGGGCTAACGACAACTTATCGCAACAGAGTTGTATTATGCGCGGCGCGTCGGAGGGAAGGCCACGACGTGTGTTCCGTCGCCATATATATATAATAATATATTATATATAATATATAATAATATATATATAAAATTATATATAATAAATTACATAATTTTGTATGTATAATTACATATATATAATTTAAAATTTATATTCTATATAGATAATATAGATACCATACCAACACTCACTGGGGTGGGCAGAAAAAATATATTAAATAAATAATAATAATAATAATAATAATAATAATAATAATAATAATAATAATAATAATAATAATAAAAGTTAGCTGAAACCATCAACCTGGAAACATCAGTAATCTGCCCACAATTTAATAATCAACATACAGTACTCAAATCTCATGATCCCATCCCCATGAAGTTGTTGAGTGGTACAATTGGATATAATTGTGATATAACTGTTACCGATAATTATACTAGGACATAACTACCAATATACATTATAACATTCTGACCCTAGATGTAGATATTAAGATTTGAGACTGTAGGGAGTGATTGTTCCTGGTGTTAAAACCCATATTCAATTAAACATAAAAAATTCAAGTCAAAATTTAAAGAACACAAAGAAACTTGAAAGTCTTAGAACTGTGAGAAAAAGGGGGGATAGACATAACAGAGCAGTTAATTTACATGTGATTTGAATAATTATTTGAGGGAAAATATTTAGTAATAATAATAATAATAATCATAATAATAATACTAATGACCAATAAAATGTAAATGTTACCCAATATCATAGAGACAGTATTACATTTCTATTGTCTTAGAAAACTAAAACGTTTTAAGTAATAAAGTACAAAATTACAAAGTTTAATACAAAACCAAGCTAGAGTACCTGACAACAATATTTGGTTAAACCAGTATGATTAAACACATGTTTTCAATTGTGTTATATAATGTGTGTTATGACAGGCATAACCTAGTGATACGGCTTAGGCATGTATAATCTATGTTGAATACACACTGGCACAAAGAGATAGAACTGGGTAGAATACACCTAAGTGTAACAATTAGTCCCCCAGCCAACTATATTTACATGTAATAAAAATCACTGTTGCTTACAATAAAAATATTAAATATTGATTCTACCAATCATAATAACATGCATTAGTGATGCATTAAGGAACTTGATACCAACAACTTGGAACGGTACGTTACATCATATTCACTATGATAGTGTTTGGGAGGATGCCATGAACACAGAGAACAATTAAACAAGCATCCAGTGATGAGTGATAATAACAATTAGTGGGATGTTAAGTCAGAACAATAATCTACAAAGCATCCTATATGTGGAAGATAAAAGGCATTAGGGCATAAATATTACAATTATACTAATGGGGTGATCTGTGGTTAGATACAGAGAAGAACGAAGGCAAAGAAAAGAAAAGGATAAAATAAAATAAAGTATAGAGATTTGCTGAATGTTAATTGTTAATGATATTGATATATAGCCTGCTGAGATTTTCCACATCAGTTTTCTTATTGCACGTTAAATTTCTATTGATATGAATCATTTCTTTAAACAGTCTTTTCTTATGGTTGGATTCTCTATCTACTATGCGGGTGTGCTTAAACTTGAAGAGATGTTTAGTTTGTTGTGTATGTTGTGCAAGGGCACAAATAGGGGAGACTTTTTTTATATCATATTGATGCTGATATAACCTTTTCTTTAAGTATTGTCCCGTTGCCCTATGTATTGGA
Organism: Teleogryllus oceanicus; assembly: GCA_964035755.1. NCBI lineage: Eukaryota > Metazoa > Arthropoda > Insecta > Orthoptera > Gryllidae > Teleogryllus > Teleogryllus oceanicus. The sequence goes on along the minus strand of CAXIVR010000006.1, from coordinate 9,605,910 downwards.
CATCACACCCACCACATGGAACAGAATAAACAACGTTGCTATTGTTCATTTTATCAATATGGTCTTTGGTTCTACTAAATATAGTGGTGCCAAAAGTATGTTTATTAGAGTATGCTATGTTGCAATTGTCATTAGCTAATGTTTTTTGCAGTGCCTCAGATAAGTTATTTATGTAAACCATGGATTTATACGACCTGTTATCTTTGCCAATATTGTCAGGGTTTCTGGTAGGAGCATAGGGATACTTTGTTTATTCTGTTCCATGTGGTGGGTGTGATGTCCAATACATAGGGCAAATTTTTTCCTACACTTTATTTGATGCGGTGTTGATATATAATACGGTGGTAATAAATGAACTTAATATTACAAATCATACAACATTTGTAAATTCATCAATTTATTAGTATTATAGTTATTAATTTATCACGTGTATATGATACACTACGACTAACTCATATACAAGTTGAAAACTGAAAAAAAGATGGAAATAAGTTTCATTGAAGAAACAATATAACAAAATGTTCGCTAAGCATGAATGCCAAACAACTTGCACATAATTTTGATAATGCTGTGCTGGCAACAGTGCTTCTTATAATTTGCTGTGAATAGCGTAAAAGTCAAATTTATTGCGTTTTTTTCATTTGTAAATGTAAAAAACTGACTCCTGACTATCGAAATGAATAAAGATTATGCATCACAGGTGCTTTGTTTGAATTGAACGATTTCAAGTAACAGCTGAAGTGTTAGTAGCGCAGAAATGGAAATGTTTCAGTATTATGCAGCTGTTTCCAGTAATGCGAGAAAGTAGCACCACCAGTTTAATGAAGCATTCATGAATAAATAAATGAAAAATAAAAAATATTATTATATTTTTTTATATTAATTTTTTTAAAAACTTTTTTTGAATATTTTTCAAGAAACACACATTTCATCTTCTCCCAGTTTTCGCGGATTTTCTAATAATTAAGATATCATTTTTATATATTTTCCTTCAAGTCAATATTCTTAAAATTATTTATTTAATCTTATAACTAATAAATAATTAAGAATTGATAGCGTATATTTTCTAACGGTCAAAATGATCATCAGTATGAAACAAATAAACAAAATGTTTGTTTTTTTCGAATATACATAATTTCAGAAAAAAACATTTCATCTATCACAAGTTTTCTGGAAATTTCTGAAAATATCTTAAATATGTAATTATTATATTTTCCGTCCTTTTCTGAAATAAGTTTCTTGCGTATATTCAATTACCGTCAATAAATCCATTGAACTGTTAATCAGGAAAGTCGTGTACAACCACCATCTTTTATGTCTGTCTGTCTGTCTGTCTGTCTGTCTGTCTGTCTGTCTGTCTGTCTGTCTGTCTGTCTGTCTGTCTGTCTGTCTGTCTGTCTGTCTGTCTGTCTGTCTGTCTGTCTGTCTGTCTGTCTGTTCGTCTGTCGTCGTCTGTCTGTCTGCGTCTGTCTGCTCCGTCTGTCGTCTGTCTCGTCTGCTCGTCTGTCTGTCTGTCGTCTGTTCGTCTCGTTCGTCTGTCTGTCTGTCTTGCTCCGTCTGTCTGTCTGTCTCGTCGTCTGCTCCGTCTGTCTGCTCCGTCGTCGTCTGTCTGCCCGTCTGTCTGTTCCGTCTCGTTCGTCTGTCGTCGTTCGTCTGCTCGTCTGTCGTCTCGTCTGTCTCGTCTGCTCCGTTCGTCTGTCGTCTGTCTGTCTGTTCGTTGGTTCGTCTGTCCCGTCTGCTGTCTGTCCGTTCGTCTGTCTGCCGTCTGTCTGTCTGCCCGTTCGTCTGTCTGCTCCGTCTGTCTGCTCGTCTGCTCGTGCTCCGTTCGTCTGTCTCGTCGTCTGCTCCCGTCGTTGTCTCCGTCTGCCGTCGTCTGCTCGTCGTCTGTCTCCGTTCCGTTCGTCTGCGTCGTTCGTCGTCTGTCTCGTCGTCTGCGTCGTCTGCTCCGTCTGTCGTCTGCCGTCTGTCTGCCCGTCTCGTCGTCTGTTCGTCGTCTGCTCGTCTGCCCGTTCGTCTGTCGTCGTCGTCTCCGTCTGTCTGTCTGTCTCGTTCGCGTCTGCTCCGTCGTCTGCCCGTCGTGCTGTCTGTCTCGTCTGTCTGTCTGCCCGTTCGTCTGCTCGTCTGTCTGTCTGCGTCTCGTCGTCTCCCTCTGTCTGTCTGTCTGCCGTTCGTTCGTCTGCTCCGTTCGTTCGTCTGCTCCGTCTCGTCCGTCTGGTCTGTCGTCTGTCTGTCTGCCGTCTGCCCGTCTGTCGTCTGTCTCGTCTGCCGTTCGTGTCTGCGTTCTGTCTGCTCCGTCTGCTCCGTCTGCTCCGTCTGCTCCGTTCGTTGCTCCGTCTGTCTGCCGTTCGTCTGTTCTGTCTGTTCGTCGTCTGCCCGTCTGTCTGTCGTCGTCTGCTCCGTCTGTCTGTCGCTGTCTCGTCTCCGTCTGTCGTCTGTCGTCTGCTCTGTCGTCCGTCTGCCCGTCGTCTGCTGTCGTCTGCTCCGTTCTGTCTGCTCCGTTCTGTCTGTCGTCTGTCTGTCTGTCTGCTCCGTTCGTCTGTCGTTGTCTGTCTGCTCCGTCTGTCGCTCGTCGTCTCGTCTGCCGTCTGCTCCGTTCTGTCTGCTCCGTCTCGTCTGTCGTTCGTCTGCGTCGTCTGTCGTCTCCGTTCGTCTGTCTCGTCTGTCGTCTGTCTGTCTGTCTGTCTCCGTCTCGTTCGTCTGTCTGTCGTCGTCTGTCGTCTGCTCCGTCTGTCTGTCTGCTCCGTCTGTCTCGTCTGCTCCGTTCGTCTGCTGTCGTCTGTCCGTCTGCCTCGTCTGTCGTTCGTCTGTCTGCTCCGTCGTCTCGTCGTCTGCCCGTCTGCCCGTCTCGTCTGTCTCGTTCGTCTGTCTGTCTGTTCGTCTGTCGTCGTCTGTCTGCTCGTTCGTCTCGTCTGCTCGTCTGTCCTGTCTGTCTGTCTCGTCGTCGTCGTCTGCTCCGTCTGCCGTCTGCCTCTGTCTGTCGTCTGCTCCGTCTGCTGCCGTCTGCTCCGTTCGTCTGTCTCGTCGTCTGCCCGTCTGCCGTCTGCTCGTCTGTCTGCCCGTCTGCCGTCGTCTGCTCCGTCTGCTCGTCTTCTGCTCCGTTCTCGTCTGTCTGTCCGTCTCGTCTGTCTGCTGTCGTCTGTCGTTCGTCTGCTCCGTTCTGTCCGTTCGTCTGTCTCGTCTGTCGTTCGTCTGCTCCGTCTGTCTGCTCCGTTCGTCTCGCTGCTCCGTCTGCTGTCGTCTGTCGTCTGTCTGCTCCGTCTTGTCTGCGTCTGTCTCGTCTGTCGTCTGCCCGTCTGTCTGTCTGCGTCGTCGTCTGCTCGTCTGTCTGCTCGTCTGTCTCGTCTGTCTGTCTGCCCGTTCGTCTGTTCGTCTGTCTGTCGCCCGTCTGTCTGTCTGTCGTCTGCCCGTCTGTCTCGTCTGTCTGCCCGTCTGTCTGCTCGCTGTCGTCGTCTGCTGCCCGTCTGTCTGTCTGCTCGTCGTCTGTCGTCTGTCGTCTGCTCCGTTCGTTCTGTCTGTCGTCTGTCTGTCTGTCTGTCGTCTCGTCTGCCGTCTGTCGTCTGTTCGTTCGTTCTCGTCTGCGTTCGTCTGTCTGTCGTCTGTCTGTCTGTCCTGCTGTCTGTCTGTCTGTCTGCTGTCTGTCTTCTTCTGCCGTCTGTCTGTCTCTGCTGCTCTGTCTGTCTTTCGTCTCTGCTCGTCTGTCTCTTCGTCTGCTCGTCTCTGCGTCTCGCTCCGTCTGTCTGTCTCTGCCCGTCTTGCTGCTCGCTCCGTCTCTCGTCTGTGTCTGCTCTCTCTGCTGTCTCTGCCTCTGTCTCCTGTCTGTCTCTGTCTGCCGTCTCTGCTGCCTCCCGTTCTGCTGGCTCTGCCTGCTCTCTGCTCCTGTCTGCCTGTCTGTCTCTGTCTGCCCGTCCTGCTCTGTCCTCTGTCTCTGTCTGTCTCCTGTCTGTCTCTGTCTGTCTCCCTGTCTGTCTCTGCTTCTGCCTCTCTGTCTGTCTCTGTCTGTCTCTGTCTGTCTGTTCTGTTTGTTTGTTTGTTTGTTTGTTTGTTTGTTTGTTTGTTTGTTTGTTTGTTTGTTTGTTTGTTTCACGTCAAAAAACAGAACTGTGTATGACGTGCTATGGGGAGGAGTTATTTCTGTGTACGTTTTGAAAATTCTGAGATCCCTACACTAAGTCATATACTTCTTGAATTTTGAATTAATTTAAAAAACGCTCCCATGTAATAAAATATATTTTCAAGGATAAATAAGCAATAAATTTTGGGCTCTTATCCATGATGTCCTTCGTCAAGGAATAATACTTCCTTCCGCGACATGGAAACGATAATTTGAATAACCATATTTCCCATTGAATTCTAGAGGTCGTGTAGAGATAATGAAGTGTTAATCAGAAATTGCGTCATTACGAAGACAAAACAATTAAAAAGTGTAGTGTACGACCGCACTGCATTTCAAGGGGTGCATTGCAGAGCAAGAGAAAAGTTGCTTTGGAAGTAATTTTGAAAATGTTCACTTGAAAAAAACCAACCCACCAAATACTAACTAGTTCTGCTACAACAGCATTTTTTGTATATATTTGAATGGATTCATTCAATATATTAATTTAAATGTATTCAGTTTATTAAATGTATTCATTCATAGATACATTTACTTATATACATATTTTTTATTCAAGCATTATAATTTTTTTAATTACAAAGTTATATATTTTATATTTATCTTATTTTATTTTATCTTCAAATACTTTTTATGACCACGCTTTATAAGAACGGTGTCATTTATTTGATTTATTTTATTTAGTATTAAATGTATGCAATATTTTTTTATAAAGATTCAATACAGAAATTATTTTAAAAACAATCTCCAAATACTGTTGAGACAAGTGGGAGTAGTTTAATGGAGTTTCACGTTTTTGTTAGAGTAGTTTTACTTTTGTATTAATTTTTCTATTTTCTATTCGATTTTTAGTATGAAACTAATAATTTCATTTCGAATTTTACTGTAAAAATAGTTTATCCTGATCTGGATTGGGATCTGACATACACCATCTATGGTGTATGTTAGATCCCAATAGATAGACCGATGGTTTATATGGACAGAGGTGGAGTAATTGCAGCATATGGATGCATCAAGATGTTGCGCAACATTCCAATAAACTTCAAGGTTTGCGCAAACAAACGTGCGACTTAAAATTTGACATCTATGCAGTATTGTGGAACAACATACTTAATTGAGTAAACACTACAAATAAATTTATTCAAATTCCAAGCTCGATTTGAATACTGGTGATGTAGCTGTAAAGTCACCAACAGGTTTCATCGAGAAGACGCGTGACAATTTCTCGCACAACGAACAATCCGGAATGGAAAAAGCAGGGACTTCCTAGTATGCGATCTCCAGGATATGTACGACCGAAATCATCGCTTAATTCCACTGGAGTACGGACATTCACCAAACACTCACCTGACATTCACCAGACGTTGATCTCCCAAGAAGATTTTACATTGAACATTCCCCGTCAATGATCAATTCGTAACATCGTTGGATCAACCGGTTTCAGCACATCAATTGGTCTCTAGACTTTATAGTTTCTTGGACAGACTCGAGCATTTGCAACCATAAGAAATTATTGGACAAGCAAATCTGTTAATTCAAATTTTTCAAAAAAAAGAAATCCCCAATGTGGAAATCATTTTTAAAATTTACCTTAATTTGATAATTACTATTTGCACTGGAAAAAGATCGTTTTCAATTTATATATATATATATATATATATATATATATATATATATATTGTGACGTCACGGGATTAGACAACCCCATAACGCCACCATCAGCTATGAAAAGAAGCCCACGAACAGGGAAGAGTAGTGTACGCGGCGGATCGATGGCTGGTAAACGCGCCATCTGCCCACAGCGTTTCGAAATATGACGCCCGAACTAGTGAATAAGTTTTTCCGGGAGGTGACGAAAAGAGAAGAATATTCACCTCTCCAAAATTTCCCCAGGCGCGAGTACCATAAGTATCGCGGCGCGCCTCGGAGGACCCCTCTATAACTGCAGCAGCGACGGCGACTAGACTGAGCCTTCTTGGATTACAGCAGCGATGGTCTTCGAAAGTGAGGTAATTAAGAAGTGGAGTGCACAAACATTCTTCGCATTCACAATATTTAAGAGAGCAAGTGAAGTGACTGTTTGACTCCAAAATAATTTCAAATTTGTAAAATTCGCGCAGAAGGACATTAACTAAATCTAGCATCTCATATTGAACGCTGAGACTACACATGCCCAAAGTGTGGTAGGTAGGCCGAGTATTTAAAGCATAACTTCAGCAACATTAATTATTCGAGGCTTGTATGAGGCGAACAAACTTGTACGAGGCGCGGCAGAAGAAGAAGAAGGACGACCCCAGGAAGAGCGAAGCGTAGGTGAGAAATATTTGGACTGGAACGAGAATCGTACGAGTCCGGAGAACGGGAGAAGCGTGTAGGCGTAGCAGAGTCCCGTGTTCGAGGGAAGGAAACTTGTAACGTTGTGGGACAGCAAGCGGAGAAGAGTGGCGACGCGGGGCTGCGAGCAGCAGAAAATCCCCGGTTACTTACAGGCGAGCGATGCGGAGCTTTTGAGGTAAAGGAACTGGCAACTTTTATGCGGCGATCAGTTGGGGAAAGAGAATAGCCGTAAATACACGACAATTTGTGTTAAAAGTTGGTGAAAAGTCCATTTACTGCACGTGTCATTAAATTCATTCAAAGAGGCCATACCTTGTACGATTTTACTTAAATAATTCATGATTTTCACATGTTGTACAGTTGATATTATCTGTAAAAGTCATAGTTTATTGTATTGTGTTAAAAGTAATTGTTTTCTGTGATATGTAAAGGGGTCAGATTTAACTAACGTGTATGTTACGTTTTATTGTGTTTTTTTCTCTTTAAAGTTCAGTGCTATAGTGAGTGCGAAGCCCAAGGCTAGCACCTGTGAACGGGATTCCTTAAAAAAGTGTAAAATTCATTTTAAAAGCCGTGCACGGAAAAACTAGAGGCTAAAAAGAGGAAAATAATTTGTTAGATGAAAATTCAGAGAGAGGAATGAGCAAATTGTAAATTGTAATTGGTGAAAGTGTGTTCAGGCAGTCGAGGTGACGCCAATTTTTTTTGTTTTGCCTTGTTTTCTGTTTTTTTAGTGACCAACTACTTAAAGTGCATTATCCTGTTATAGAATTGTGCCACTGTATTTTTTCATTGAATATGTGCTCATTTTATTCGTATTTTATCTGATTCATTGTGTCAAGGGATCAGACTTTTCTCATACCCAAAAGATCCTTCTTCCTGAGAATTTTAAGCTCGCTTCACGAGCATTCATACTATCACGCCCACACCACGTGTGGAAGGTAGTAGGTGGGTGTGTTAGAATATATATTAGTGATGGGTCGATACCAGATTTTCTCGATACTCGATACCGTTACCTGTCTGAGAGCTTCGATACTCGATACAGTACTACTTTTAAGACTCAACAAAAAAAATGGTTTAATCAGTATTGTAAGGATATATTTCGTTCTTCATACATACATGGATTTACTATTTTAATATTTAAAACTATTGAAGTGAACATACAATTTTAAATTTTTAAAGATTCTTATTAAGGAAAACTAACATTCTAACTCTTTCTGGGTCCATTCTATTCCTTTTTTGTCACATATCAATCCAGCTGTACTGAAAAGTCTCTCCGAAAACACTGTAGCTGGTGGAATGCACAAGTATCGAACAGCACTTTTTCTTAAATTGGGGAGAGTCACTTTGTTTTTCCAGTAAGCTAGTACATTTGCATCAGGAGGAAGCAAGTCCTCCTTAAATACACATTTAATTCATCCTCTTGAGTTGGGGTTTCGTGTACACAGCTTGATGTTTCGTGGTCTCTCTTTAAAATATTCCTATAAAGAGACCACATGCCATGCATTTTCGGGGATTCAGTAGTTGAGGATGCCTATAAAATAAATTAAATGTATTAAAATTTTGAACAATAAATGCATGTCTTTAATTTGAAATTAATCTTGCAGATACTGAAAATGAGTTATTCGGAATTATACAGAGTGACTTTAATTTTTTTAAACTATTGAAATATCGGAGAATTGAAATCGTGATGAAAAAAAGGGCGTTTAAAATTAAAATTAGAAATCAGAAACTCTTACCTCTTCTTTTGAAACCACTGGATCTGCTTCTGACTTACAAGATCCAATAATCTCTTTCGGGCAGTCTCGAACGCAGCACTCTCGCGGAATACTCGACCTTTCAGTCTAGGATCCAACAATGTAGCAATGGAACATATTTCATTTAGTTCTATATCTTTGAATCTTGCTTTTAAACATTGCAGCATAGTCTTTCTCGCAGCAGCAAGCCCTGAATCAACTTCATTGGGCTTTTCTAGTTCACAAATTATACTATTAACAATAGGAATAACTTCAGATGCTGACACATTAGGCGAACTGACCGTTAGTGTTGCTTGGTCAAAAATGTTTAGAGTCTTGAGTTGGTCAAGACGAGTTGGTCAATAAGTTCCCACTGCTCAGTTGAGAGATGAACTGGCAATTTTAAGTCGGCAGAAGCATAAACAATATGAATGATGGAACAAATAAAATGATGGAACATTACGTACACACTTTTCCGACTCTTTGCCCGTTGCATGTGGAGTTCCTCAAGGATCGATTTTAGGCCCTATTCTGTTCCTACTTTACGTAAAAGATATGCCCTCGACGATTCGAAACGGCAGAACGGTTCTCTTTGCGGATGATACGAACATCCTTTGCAATAAAGAAACCGTAAATAGTACAATATCAGATGTTTCAAATTGGTTCCGAAATTAATAGTAAACGAAAAGAAAACGGTTTTAATGCAGTTTCCCATTTCAAATAAACAATTCTGTGCTCCATTGAAAATGAACAGTGATTCTTGTAAGCCTCTCTTCATTAATCTAGGGATTTTACTATTACATTGTCTGTTCATTTTCGAATCAGTGGTTTTTGTCAAAAATGACTTGCTTAAGAGCGGGAATATATTTTCAGAAAATGCCGATGTCTATTACTACAACACTCGACGTAGAAATCATATTCATCAGGTGACAGTATCAACAGCTCATTACAAAAAATTCACATACAATACATGTACATTATTTTACAACACTTTGCCAGATGACATTAAACGATTAAATTCAATAGAAAAGTTTAAATCCCAAGTGAAATCGTTTCTGCTGCATAACTGTTTCTATACAATTAGAGACTATACTGAGCATCACAAGAAAAGTAACATTAATTTTAACAATGATACATAATGCATTATTTACCATTTGGACTGTATAAATGAGTATAAACAACCTGTAACAACTATTGTACTACAGCTTCCGGGTCAATGACCCCCATCTCGATCAGGTTTTTCGTCCAGTTTCCCTGATCCATTGTGCAAATGCTGAGATGGCCCCTTGTTTTGCTTCTGGACATAAATGTAACTTCATTTTCTGTGCACGTCTTCTAGAATTCAGTGGGAAATAGAATTATTCAAATTATCGTTTCCATGTTGTCGCGGCAGGAAGTAATAAGAGCCAAAATGTATTGCTTATTTATCTTTGAAAATGATTTTATTACATGGGAGTTTTTGTTTTTTTCTCCCTTTCAAAAATTCAAAATTTAAGTAGTATATGACTTAGTGTAGGGATCACAGAATTTTGAAAATGTGCACACAATTCACTTTTCCCCATAGCACGTAATACGCAGTTTTTAACTGTTTTTTTTACGTAAAATAAATAAAAAAATTAAAATAATTCCACACTTCACTCATTTTGTATATGGAATGCACTAACCTAGTCGTCTTCCGTCACTTTAAAAGGCAGAACTGAACTGAACTCACGAGCTCCGTCAGATGCGTCCACGGTGGGCTGAGGAAGGGGAGTATCCCCGGAAGAAATGCTGTCATCGAGCACATTGCTTATCGTGGCTGTCGCTACTAGATTGCCTAGGAGCCTACAAGCAAGAGTTTCCCAATGCTAAATTGGTCGCGTATTGCGGACTATCTCAAGAGATGATGACAGGCGCTAGGCGATAAACAACGGGACACGGCGCCCGGACGCTGCAACGTTGGCTAATTTCAACGACTGTAAGTGAATCCGAACAGACGGACATTTCCTTGTTGTTGACAGAAGAAATATAGGAGAGAGAAGAATGTTAAGAAATTATTCTGTAAAATCAGAAGAGATGGGGATTGGCATAAAAAATTGAAAGTATCGAAAAAGTATCGAGTAATTTTCCAAAAGTATCGATCGCTATCGATACCACCTGAGTATCGAGGTATCGAAAGTATCGAGGACCCATCCCCATATATATATATATATATATATATATATATATATATATATATATATATATATATATATATATATATATATATATATATATATATATATATATATATATATTATATATATATATATATATATATATATATATATATGTATATAGTTAGTTAGTTAGTTCCGAGGCGTTTTGTTGTCTTTTTCTTCAGATTCACCCAACAGAGGGTCCTCCGCAAGAGTAAATCTGGCACTCAGTACTAACACCGCAAAGTGACAAATTAGTGGGGAAAATAAGTCGCGAAGAAATTCTAGTAAAGATGTTTTGGCTGCGGAATATTTGCGAATAATTTTCGGTGATGTCGTTTGAAAGATATCTCAAATAAATTTGCTTTAGAAGAACAAGAGACTTTGTACATAGTAAAGCTAAAAGCTGATTTTAATCTGTAATTTCAAAAATTGTTGATAACTAGTGGTGCTAAAACAGCACGGACTTTCTCTCTCGTAATTTCACGCAAAATTACGCGAAAAGTACTCAAATTTTCGACATGTAAATTACCTTATTTCAGAATCCAACTTTAAAGAACAGATTTCATTACGGGACATTTTTCTATATTTAATATTTTAGTTGTAGGAAAACTCTGAAAATTTTTTTGAACTTTTGCAATTTTCGAAACATCATGGTTTTCAACTAAAATGATACTTGCACTATTGTTTCACACTATCCAATAAAATATTTAATCAAAATCGACGGAGCTTTTTTTATTTGGGTGGAATGTCCCAGGGGCTTCATGTAAATTGACCCCAAAAATTAAAATCATCAGCCAGAACGACTGAGGAATATCAATTCTGGAATTGGTTGAACGGTTTAACCGCTAGCGTTGTTCACAGACGGGCAGACAGACGTTTTGCCGTCATTCTATTTTTAGGAATCAAGGACATTCAAAACATGGATTCTGGCTACACCACGTGTTAGAGGATTTTTGGTTCTAAATTTAGCACCTGGATTTATCCACTTTTTCGTTACCTGGGCCCTGTAATGATAGTTATTCTGCCGAAAATTCGCCGCGCAGCATTACATAGCTTTATCTCTACTCCGTAGCGAGAAAGTAAAAACGGAGATAATGATTTTATTACAACAAAAAGGTCTAAAATATCGCTATTTGTTTATGATTAATAACATATTATGTTAAATGGTGTTAACATTTAGATATTTAAAATATAATAATTAGAGATTAATTAATTGGAAAAATAATACTGTTAAAGAAAAAATAATACTGCAATTAAAATAGAAGTCTAGACTCAAAGTACTGGCACCCCAGGACGTCAAGAATGAAAAATAAGGAACAGGTGTTTTCCAAGAACCTTTGTTGAAGTGTTTTTTTATTCTGTAGAATCCAAATATTGGGAGATCACTTTCTAGTGCGTAAAGTTGGGGAACGGGGGCTCATGGCGTAACGGCTATTGCAAACGCATTCTACCGCCGAGGCCTTGTTCGATGCCCGGCCAACCCTTGTGGAATTTGTGGTCGACATACGAAGCTTGGGCAAGTTTTTTCGGAATTCTCGTGTTTCCCTTGCCTCTCAGTTCACCATTGCTCCATCATTAAGAAATAAATTTCGGGCTTTAATATTACACCTTCGATAAATATTTGAGCTTTTAAAATTTTCAAACTTTTAGATGTTTTAATGAAAATTTGAACATAATAAAATTATAAATGAACTCTCCTGTATGCGAGCAAAAAATTTAAACAAAAAAATTGCAGCCATTTTCAGAAAATTTTGAAAACGACACTTCACATAAATTACTTTCAAAAACTAAAATATCTTAATTATCTCCGGAAGTCACGTATACTACTTACTCCTTTCCTGTTCAAGTTTCAGCTCAAATGCTTACAATCTATCTGTGTTATGTGTAACACCCACTTCCATCCCTACCGACATAGGCCCTACTCATTTTCGGGTACAAATTGCATGTATTCATCGCCACCTGTGACAGTTTTGTCCACCTTCGGAATAGCACTAATTGACTTTAATTCTCACATGTGCAAAGTTGAAGCTGAAAATACCCTTACACGAGGCTTTTACGACCGCAAATTCGAGACCTCATTGTTGAGGTGATGCCAATACTTTTCGTCGGGCGCGGCGCCCAGACCAGCGCCGTGCGCGCCACCTGCACGCCGCCGCTCATTCGTGGGTCCGGGCGCGTCAACTGCTAAGGCCATTACTCACGGAAAGGTAGTGCATGCTCCTATCGCGGGAGGTGGCGTTGATCTTCCCCGCGCTGCCTGGCAAGATCCGGCGCCCACCTACATTGACTTGCGAAGATTTTTCCCAACCAGGTATCTCCTACCCACCTGGCACCTCCCCAGCCGGATCAAGCTCTAAGTTCCCGACCGGTTTCCCGGTATGTGTGGTAGTGTGGTACATGTAAAAGGCAGCTCCATACATTCGGTTTTGATTGATTGATTGATTGATTTTTTCGTGTTTCCGGGCGCGTCAACTGCTTCGGTCATTAGTCCCGTTAGTGTAGTGCATGTTTTTTTCTCGGGGGATGGTGGTGAACTTCCCCGCTGGATGGCGAGATCCGGCGCCGACCTACCGTCGGCTAGTGGGGTTTTCCCCTAACCAGGACTCTCCCACCAGCGGGGCACCGCCCCAGTCGGGGCAAGCTCTAAGCTCCCGACCGGTCTCCCGGAATATGTGGTAGTGTGGTGCATGTTAGTGTAAGTGTGTGTGTGTGTAAGGGGAGAGGTTGGGACAAGGAAGAGGAAGGACAGATCGTGCGCGGTCCGTGGCCCGTTTGTTAGGGTACTGCTCCGGCATTCGCCTGGTGTTGATCGGAGAAACCACGCAAAACTACCAATCAGAGCAGCCGACCGCCAGAGTTCTCCTCCAGACAGCGACTGAATTCGGCCTAGCTGAAAAGCTAGTGTCGAAAATCCTGCCGCTTTCAGGACTCGAACCTAGGACCTCCCGGTCAGAGGCGCTGCAGTAACATCAGTTGATGCACTGAGCTACCGCTCCCGCACACATTCGGCATACGCCGAGCAACGAGTTACTACTCTCCCAATCCCGAAGAGCTGATGTGTTCGCTCCATTTGATGTGTCCTAAAGACCGACACGCGATGGGTAGGGCGAGCACCAGATGTTCATCACTCGGCAAATAGCAAACAACTCATCCACACTACTTGGGATTTGACGAGCGGGTGCTCGCTAGTCAGTATACACATTTACCACACATCTTATAAATTAATGTTCTTCCTAGGCAATTCATCTAGTCTTGTTCATATCAGTAGTTTCTCTGCTCAAACATGTCTGGGGAGTATTGCAAGTAGTAAAGCAGTTTTACTGTACTACCGACATTATTCGTTTTGCCTGGTTTAAGTCCTAGCAGCCACAACTGATTTAGCTCTTAGCAGTCGACCGCGTTAGGTTGTTGATCATGGACGTGTTATTTTGCAACTGTTATTAATAACTAGGGGGCGGATTTTGATGACCTAAAACAACGCCAAAAAGATCAATAAAATAATGCTCAAAATGTCCTAAAATGTTCTTAGAATGTTTTTAAAATGCTTTAAAAACAAAGAAAAATGACATAAAATTTTTTATCGACACCACTTCAGATGAACAACTCAAGCTGTTGGATATCTTGCTGACGTAATAAAGACTTCTTCCTTTTGTTCAAATGAACTCAGATTGCAAACCTTTGGTTTCGACTGTTCTTTACAAAAAACCTCTGCCTTTATTTATCGTGAAATCGGCCGAAGTGACAACGGCTACGATAGGCGTCACAGAAACCTTCAATTACATAGTACTCACAACGGTGCGATACATGTGCGAAGAAATCGAAAAGGCTACTCAGGAATTCTGTGGTGAGCATTTGCTGAATCTCGTAAATATCGTTTGAAGCAAATACCATTCAAACGATATTAAAATCGATTAAATCAGCGAAAATGCATTAAAAACAACGTAAAAAGATGAAAAATGATTTATTAGTCGAAATCGACTGAATGTACACAAAAATGGCCATTTCCTTTTGTCATATCATAAAATTAATTTCTAAACTTAAAGGCATTGTTCTGAAAAGAAAAGAAAAAATGATATTTCATTAAAATCCGCCCCTCATTAAAAACCGTTATGACAAGACGCATATTATTGCGATAACAGTTGTTGAAGAAAATCTGTTAAGCCCATCTCTAGTCAGGAGTATAGAGCTTCTCCCGGGTGGATGGTGTCACAGTTGGAGTGATACCTGGATGAGTAAAAAAAACAAGCGGACTTATAGGTCAGCGATGAATGTCAACAACCAGCGGAGGAGGATTGACGTCACACCCTGAGATCAAACATTTACTACATTTACGGGAATAATGACTATAGCAATGCACGTTAAGTACATCAATCGATATTGTTGCTAAGTAGACATTTTAGAATATTAAACAAAGTATTCTGAATTCATTTGCTTATACTTGGGTTTCTTTAACGTGGCATCTGAGGATATTATCTTCAAGATGGAATATGGTTCGACTTTCTGCGTCGTTCTCGGTCCTGCCGTTAGAGCGCTTAATCTGTAGCATTGCTTGACACAGTTGCGATTATGCGACATCTTGCGGCAGGACCAAGAAAGACGCAAAATTCGTGCCTTATTCCATCTTGAAGATAATACCCTCAGATGCCACGTTAGAAAACCGAAGTATATTATAATTTCCATATTTTTCATGAAATCATTCCAGGAGGCAGAGGTGTATTTAGGAGGATTTCGTAAGGAGCTGGTAGTTCTTCTTCCCTTGATGCCTCTCAGCGTCGGGTTAGCCATTTGACATACTCCTTTTTGGTTTGTGCTTTGCGCTTCACCTCCACTAGTGTAGCTCCACTCCTTTTGCATATATGCTGGTAGTTCAAAATTATAATATCTATATTTTTCAACTCTTTTGTTCTTCTAATAGTTTTGTTTGAATTTATTCATGAATTTATTCGTGAAATAGTCTCACAAAAGACGACTCGTGCATTGGAAATGTCCAAAATTAGAGGGCGCAGCTCAATAGAATAACGGAATTGTAATTTAGATAAATGCAGTGGTACCTTATTCGTTTCCTATATTCTAAAAGTGCGAAATAATGGTAGCTCGAATAATCTCTGTTTATGCGATTCCAGAAGCGTTTATGTCATTTGTTTTCTCGAACTCTCTAAGATGTGATTTACATCTTTAAACATAAATACGAGGGCAAGTCAATAAATAAGTCGCAAACATGTGTGTGCCGAATACCATTTGACATTTCGCGCGCAAGTTTCGCCAGCAGATGGCAGTATATGTATGCTTGTACGACATCTCGCAGGAACTCAGTCAGTCCGAGGCTAATAGTGCACGATGGCACATGTGCTGCACGCGTGTACACGAGAACAGCGTGCAATTATGCGTTTTTTTGTGGGCCAAAGGATTATCTACAGAAGAAGTGCATCGTGAAATGCGTTCTGTCTATGGTGACAAATGTTTCTCACGGAAAGCTGTGTTTAATTGGATCCAGAAGTTTGACCGCGGAAGAAAAAGCATCAGAGATGGGAGAGTCCTGGTCGTCCCGCGGAGGTGTCAACTGCAACCACATGCAGCGTGTGGATCAACTCATCCGTAATGACCGGCGTGTGAAGATTGATGACATAGTGCGTGCTGTAGGCTGTTCACATGGAATCGCATGGAATATCGTGCATGAGCATTTGCAGTGTCATGAAGTTTGTGCACGGAGGGTGCCCCGCCAGTTGATTGAGCATCACAAACAGAACAGAATGGGTCTGTCTTTGCAGCATCTCACTCGGTACACAGAGGAAGGAGAGGACTTCATGGCACGAATTGTTACGGGAGACGAGTGTTGGGTTCACCACTTTCAACCAGAATCCAAACGATCGTCTATGGAATGTAAACATACCGCCTCCCCAACAAGAAAAAAGTTCAAGACGATTCCATGGGCTCGCAAGGTTTTGCTCAGCGTTTTGGGATATGCGGGGAGCCATACTGCAGAAATTCCAGCCTCATGGTGACACTGAATGCCGCGTCGTACCACTCTGCGGGAACTCCGACAGGCCTTTCTCCGCAAACGACCTGGACTCCTGTCAAAGGGTGTGATTCTTCTGGATGACAATGCCCGCCCTCACCCAGCAAGACCAACGCAGGAGCTATTACGGACATTTCATTGAGAACGCTTGGAACATCCACCGTACAGCCCTGACTTAGTCCCCAGTGATTTTCATCTGTTTTGGCTCCTAAAAAATTATCTGGGTGGCCGTCATCTTCATACAGATGGGGCCGTAATCAATCAAGATAAACGTTGGCTGCGACAGCAACCAAATGACTTCTTTGCTGCTGGCTTTCAAGGACTTGTAATGAGATGGGATACGTGCCTGAATGTATTGTGGAATTACGTGGAAAATGTGATTATGTGGAAAAGTGAAATAACTGTCAGAATGTTACTTTGATTATTTTTGCCTCAATTCCGTTTTGCGACTTATTTATTGACTTGCCCTCGTAATAGACTTACTAACACTCCGTAATTACTATACTAGTCAAGTGTCGTCACGTCGCAGTCAGTCGGCGCCTTTTATCCCTTCGGCCAGGGGCTCGACGACGTTAGATCCCGGGGTTCCTGGCCGGTCACCCAACCAAGAACCCGCGAGTCTCGAATTCGCTTAACCTTCGTGACTTCACGGAGGGTAGTAAACGAATTCGGCTAGCGCCGCCGCCGGTTTACGAGGATGTATCCTCACTTCCAAATACTTTACTGGGACAACAAAACAGAGCTGTCTTTGTAAATGGCTTTCTCATGGATAATCGCCGTGGCTGGCGTCGCACCTGCGCCAAGGCGGCGACGGCGAGGGCCGCGGCGGCCGCCACCAGCCCCGCGCGCAGCGGCCGCGCCAGCACCTGAGCGACGCCCGCACCGCCTCGGCGCGCGCCTCCCACGCCCCGCGCACCCGCGCCTGCCACGCCCCCAACCACTTACACTTGCTTCGGACTTCATTCTCAACTTTACAGTGCAAATAAGGTCAAACCAACAATGTGCAAAGATAGTTCACTTCTTACTTGTTAGATACCAAATGACGTCAATGACATTTGTACTCCCTCGTATACGTACGTATATACGGAGTAATATACGTAGTATAGACGAATTTATGTAATACTGCGCGAAAAACCGGCGTATTTTCGGCAGAAAAAATCATTATCGAGCTCTGGCAACGAAAAAATTGCAACGAAAAAACCAGTTGCTAAATTAAGAGAACTAGAGGTGCTGCAAAATGGCACAGACTTTCTTATAGTAATTATTTTAAATTTCCTTTTCGTAGACTGGTACTATAGTCTTTTCGGTTTACAAGTAGTAGAACCCAAACATTAATTTAAGAATATTAAAGAATGCTAAAACCTCACCCTAAGTAGCAATTTTCATTAAAAACGTTTGAGCCGTTGCAAAGTTTGCAAAATTTGAAGCTCTTTTTCTCAAGAATCTATCGTTCCCGAAAAACTTCATTTGAAGCATTTACACTCACAAATTCTATAATGTATGCAAATCCATTGAAATGTGCGTATTAACGGCGTGAGAGACATTTAAACAAATTACATTCGTGTCTATTAAAAAAAAATAACTTTACGAAATACACTGAACAAAATGAACTGTACAAAATGAACTTTACGTAATATTAAATTTAACACTATCTCTTGAAAAAGTTTGAAGAACAAATTTGGAGCCATTTTTGAGAAAATAGCGCTTGAACTTTTCTGAAAATGCGGAATTTTGAATTAATGTTTACAGAAAACGGTTGTGTTTTTGAGAAACTTTATTTGACATTATTTAAAGCACTTGTACTCATAATTATTATGTTTTGAAAAAATCGCATCTAAATTAAGTATTATCGACACGAGGGAAGTCTCTTTTAATTTTTGTAACTTCTTTATTTTTGTAATTAATTTTCAGAAATCAAAAGAATATAGCAATATAGCATTTATGTTGTTGTATGTTTATGTTTTTTGGCACTAACCGTACAAAAATTGTAAAGAAAAAATTTGGAGTTGTTTTCGAGGAAATCTTGTTTTTGTAATGTTTTAAAATTGCAAATATTGCTCGCATTATTGCACGTAAACTAATTTTTTTAAATTAATATGATCCTTATGAAAGAACTATTTATGGAAAACAAATTTGAATTGAAGGAAAAATCTGTCTTCAATTTTGTAGTTGTAGGAAGACTCCGAAAAATTCATATTTTGGCAATTTTTGAAAATTCAGTTAACCATGAAAATCAGACCTATACCATGTTTATAAGTATATTTTACTCTATTCTTGCTAGAAATTTAAAGAAACAATTTTGAGCAGTTTTTGAGACAATTTTGAGTCCGAAAAGAGTCCGAAATCGATGGAAATGTCCATATTACAATTGTGTAATTTTTGAAAAATCAAATGAATACACCAAAATTAAATTGACGACATATTAAACAGTGCAATTAGCACTATCTATTAGAAAAATTTGAAAAAATTATAAGACATTTTTGAGAAAATGGCGTTTGAGCGTTTCTGAAAATGGTAACTCCGAGGATGAGAGACCAGGTTTTTTTCCTCTCCGAGTCCCGATCTCTCATCCTCGGAGTTACCTTGCCGGCACTTGTATCACCACGATCAATACCCGAAAATAGGTCTAGCACCATATTTTTTACCGTCCCTTTTTGCGAATTGGAACACTGTCCATTTGGATCTAGTGGAAGCTTTGAAATTTTGAAAAAAATTCTTTGAACTTTGGGGGTAATTCACATTAAGCCCTCCGGACATTTATTAAAGTTTCTCAAAAACCGGCTCCAAATTTTTTCATTAAATTTCTTGTTAGAATAGAGTAAAATACGCTTATAAAGGTGTCATAGGTCCGATTTTCACGGTTAACTCTGAAGTTTCGAAAATTGCAAAAGTTAGAATTTTTTCCGGGCCTTCCTACGAAAACAAAATTGAAGCCATGGATTTTTCTTTCAAATGAAATTTGTTGTGCATAAATAGTTCTTTTAATTAGGTCATTTAGATTTTTTGGAAATTTTAGTAGTTTTCGGGCAATAGTCGGTGCAGTATTTGCTATTTTAAAAAATTACAAAAACAATTTAAATTTTTGGTAAGTTTAGGTCCAAACGAACCGTATACCGTAACATATAACGCTAAATAGCTCTATTCTTTTGTTTGTTCAGATATTTCAAAAATGTAATTTTTTTGACATGTCTCTAATATCTGTAATATTTACATTACATGCAAATCCAGCAAAGATGAAGCGAGGATGAAAACATCTTTGCTGGATTATATAGTAGTATGATATTGCGCAGCATTTAGAAACAATACGAGGAAGTATGTACTTTGGTAGAACAACAAAATTAATTTTCTCGAATACATGAGTATATACGGAAGTAAATAAACGAAGTATAAAGAAAGTTATGTAATGCTGCAGAAAATCGATTTCGAGATATGAAAGGAAATACACGTTTTGGGGTCCTCTGACACCGAAAAAGTTGTTTTTATTCAAAACATCCATCCGTCTGTCCGTCTGTCCGTCTGTCTGTCCGTTTGTCTGTCTGTCCGCCTGTCGTATGTGAACAAATCTAGCACCTAAACAACACGTACGATCCTTTCCCAATTGAAGAAACCCCTGTCCATCTGACTCTAGTTGAAGCTTTGAAATTTTGAAAAATATTCTTTAAAATTTGGTGGTACATTACATGAAGTCCCGCAGACATTTTCAAAATTTCTCAAAATATTTCTTTAAATATCTTGTAAGAATAAAGTAAAATACGTTATAAATGTGGTATAGGTCTCATTTTCACGGTTAACTCTGAATTTTCGAAAAGTTCAAAAGTTTGAATTTTTTGGAGTGTCTTCCTACAACTATAAAATTGAAGACACAGATTTTCCCTTCAAATGAAATTTGTCACCTAAAAAATAGTTCTTTCGTTACGTTCATGTAGACTTTTTTTGACAATTTTAGTATTATTTGTGCAATAGAGCGTGCAGTATTTGCAATTTTAAAAAATTACAAAAACATGATTTTCTCAAAAACGGCTCTAATGCTTTGCTTTAAATTGTGGGTAGGGTTAATCAATAAACCAACCAATCAACCCTATCCGATGACATAAACGTCTTATAGCTTTACCTTTTGTTTTTTCAAAAAATACAAAAAAATATTTTTTTTACTTGTCTTTCATGTCAGTAACTAACTTTAATAAATATACCTTAGAATCAATTTCTTCTCACTATTTGATTTATGAGTACATGTGCCTTAAGGTATATTATACTCCAAAAATAAAGGAAAATCTCAAAAAATACGTTGTTTGACTTTTAACAAAATTATAACCTTTAATATATTCCCTTTAATATGACGAAGCCCGTTTTGTTCTACAATGTTTCGTTTTCTTAAGTTTAGATACATATGAAGCCTTGGAGTCACGCTCCCTTCTTTCGAACTGTCAGTCACGCCAAGCACATGCTGCAAGGTGTGAAAAAATGTGAAATACAAAAAATTAAACAAAGTCAAAAACAGAAAACACCAGAAAATAAGAATAGAAGAAGATATTTAAGAGGAAGAAGAAAATGAGAGAAGATATGGACGTAGAAAAAGAAGGCATAACTTACTATCCTGGAGCTTTCTAGAGTATTACAAACTTTTAAAGCCATTTTCCCGAAAGTTGACTTTTCGGTTGTCTTGGAAACTTGAAATATCGTATCTCCAGTCCTGTGTAAGATAACCCTATGATTCTTTTTTTGTTATAATTCAGAAATGTATATCTAGTGCATGAACCAAAACTAAATATTTGAAATAATTACTTAATGGAAAAAAATATTTAAAAAATATTTTTTACTTTTTTAAAATTTTCTGAGAGAAAAAAAATTTAAAATATATAAATTCTAAAGGTACATCTATTGTTTTGGTTCAGGCACTAGTTCAAATCATCTATTATCGAGAAAAAAGAATTGAAATAATAGAGCAAGTAGTTTTAAAATTATGACGTCACAGCTCAATGTCTATTTCTGTAAACAAAATTTCGATATCTCCCAAAATAAATTTTCAAAAACTTTTTCGAAATGTTTTTGTGTTCATTGTGGACATATTGATTCAATAAATATGTATAAGTAATTATTAAACAATATTTTACATTTTTGTAAGTTTGTGGTATAATATACCTTAAATAATGTCAAATAAAGTTTATCGAAAACTCCACTTTTTTCTGTAAAAATGAGCTCAAAATTCGGAAGTTTCAGAAACGCTCAAACGCCATTTTCTCAATAATGGTTCAAATTTTTTCTTCAAGTTTCTCCAATGGCTAGTGCTAATTGCACTATTTTATATGACGTTAAGTTAATTTTCATGTATTCTTTTGTTTTTTAAAAAATGACACAAATGTATTATAATTTTTTTTAAAATATCGCTTACGCCGTTAATATACACATTTCCATCGATTTGTATACTTTATTAGGTTTGTGAGTGAAAGTGCTCGGAAGGACTTCAAATGACGTATTTCGAAAACTCAATAGATTCCTGTGAAATAGAGCTTCAAATTTAGTATTTACAGTAATGCTTAATTGCCATTTTCTTAAAAACGGCTTTAAGGGTTTCAATGAAAATTTCTATTTTGGATGTGATTTTACTCTTCTTTAATATTATTGAAGTAATATTTCGGTTCTACTATTAAGTTACCGAAAAGTGAAGAAAACGTCAAGAAAATGTACTTTCAGTGACGATAAATGGCAGCTGGCCAGAGAATGGAGGAAGACCTTAAAGCCAGTCCACGCCAAGGAAACTTGAAAAAATTGCCACGAATGTCTGTGCCATTCTGTAGCCCCTCTAGTTCATTTTTGGGATGTTAGACCAATATTACGCTCAGCTCTCCAGCCGATATTTTATGTCCAGAATTTCTAAAGAATTATTTCCAGAAAATCAAGCTTGAAAGTTTGTAAAGATACTGTTATTCACGGAGTGAGAAGGCTTGCTTTCACGGAAAAAGCAGGAGCCATCTTATACACACATTCAATTTTGGTACACAAGGTAGATATGAATGAGAGGTCTTAAAAAAATACGTTAATTCTAAAATATCCTTGAGTGGACATACAATGTATGCGCACTACGCCGTCGATAATCAAGTAACTTTGCGTCTCTGTCATTCACAGCTAGATTCCTTCCGGTCCGCCAATCGAGACAAAATGGGATGTCATTCGACACTTCTCTGTCTCGTAGCATTTTAGAAATAACGTGTTTTTTGGTTTCAATCCACGTGCGAGCACATTTGTGAAACATTGATTTACTTTCTATCCGGTATTGGCATGAATTGTTAGGCCTGATAGTTTATTAAATCTAGTTTTGTAAGAAAAAAAATTTATACACGTTCTAATATCGATACTGTGATAAGCCAAGAACCATGGGTTTAGTTTAAATGATAAAATCGGCATCTAGCATCAGAGAGAATAGCATTGTTTCAAACTCGAAAGTCAAAGAATACGCGTTGGTAGGACAACCGATCAACAAAGTTTAATATTCCATGATTGGTGTCAGTGCCAGATTACTGAATAGACCGAGTAGATTGCAGCCTGGGGCGCACAATTTTTTTGGGAAGGGGGGGGCGAACGAATTTCATGATTAAAAATTTCGTAAGGCGGACTTTTGAATGTTTTTGTAGAACTATTTCTTTCCATATTTGTAACAAAATAAAGCATTACTCAAATATATAACCATTGATATACAGATAAAATGAATACAAAAATATCGTATATTTGTTAAATCAATATTGTGGTCAGAAGTATTTACAAGTGTACGTATAATCAGTTATTTATGCATACACAATAGTTGCGTCGGTAACAAATATCCTACTACATTTTTTATTCAAAATATAAAAAAGAGCTTTAATGTTTAAAAAGCAAATTAAAAAGGGCGCCAAAACATTCGACAACCTAGGGCGCACATAAGTCAAAGTCAGGCACTGCTTGGTGTATTAATTCTGAGCAGATGGACACGGCCCCGAACACATTATATGAAAAAGGTTTGGAGAGGGTATTCGATGGCCGTGATCTTTTAAAGACGCAAGGGATCACTCTCTAGAAAAACATTGAAGCGAACGCACGTAAGGAATTGGTGAGGTGCGAACGGATTTAAAGCATAGGCTGGGTATTGTGCAAATGATAGTAAGGCGGGAATTTATGATTAGTTTGAGGTTTGAGAGCTTGTTATTGTTTAAGTAGTATTACATTGGAATTTTTATTAATGTAGTAGTTGGAGTTTCGGAAAAATGGACTCCGTGTTTCGAGGGGATGTACTTTAAGGTAGCTCCGTAGATGGAGAAGTTTCAATAAGTAGTTGAATATAGTCAGTTGCGAGTATGTGTTTTATACGAAACTCAGATAGGGAAAGTTGCGTTTTAATTTTGTGGGAAATATGAAATCTTATTAATAACAAATCGCTGAGGACGTTTGGAACATTTTTAACTTAGGCAAGAACGCAAGTGCATGATAAGCGGAAATTTTTATGAAGGTACTCAATTCGATGCAGGAAATAAGGTTTTCTCTCTTTTGATTCTTCGTGGTCTCGGACGTCTCTGTATGTTTACAATGTTAAAGTTACTTTCAGATGAAAATAAACACGTGACATTTGTGAGACGAGGTGGCATTTTCATGGAAGTCGATTATCGGAGAGTTCAGATACGCGTGTCAGCACAATCCTTCTTTCAATTCAAGAATAGAAATTCTGTTATGTAAAGGAAATGAAATGAGCAGAGAATGATGAAAGTTTTCATGCTAGAAATTTCTCTAAAAATACACAGAGAAACACTTTAAAACTAATAACGCGCTTCGATTTTTATTTGCAAAAGTGAAAGATGTGGGCTATTAGAAATATATGTTAACCGTTCAATTTAATATTTTTAAGAGCAACTTTTGATGTAAGCATTATTCGAAAAAGTAATTTATTTACACATAATTTATTTGCGTTGAATTAGAGCAATATGTTTGAAGGTTTTTCAACGCCTAGTTCAAGTATTTTTGTGATAAGTCTGTGACAAATGTAATAAAAATTTGGGAACTTTCCAACTTACGGATTTCTCCAACATTGTTTACGTAGAATACATATTGCATGTTTGCTTTTCAGTGACGACATGAAATGTAGACACCTATAAAGCGTGTTATTGTGTTTTTAATGCATATCTATGGAATAGTAATATGACTGGCATAAATTTGATGCGAAGTAAATAATGTCGTATTATTTTCAAATGATAATTTTTAGAAATCTGGTCAACCAAGAAGTAATTAATCCTCATCTCCTATTGACACACATTTAATGACAATCATTAGTGGCGGAATAAGAAGCTAAAACTCCGCAAAATATCTGAAATATTCTTATAATTTTGTTACTTTGTAAATCCGGCTCTAAATGAAAGTCAGGCAAGAAACTAAAGTGCTAAAACTCACACTGAAAAAAATACTACTACTGAATGCTTTATCTTTTGACAATTGCAAAAATTGATATTACGTATAATAGATATACGTAATTTTTACGATCAACAAAAACCATAAAAAATTACATCAGGTATATTTCACGTCTCATCTTCATTGATATAATTGAATACTGTCTATTATTTCAAAATAACTGCCTTTTTGTTATCTCGAATGGTTATTTTCACGGTTTAATAATCCATCCAAATATTTTAACGTTTTTGTCAAACTTTCTGTTTGTTAGGACTAATCTCAGGAAGCGATTTTCATTGATTTTTCATACAAATACAGTGTATTTTGTCTGTCATAATTTAGGATTCCTAAGTTTTGTATTTTTTGTTACGCAATCAAGAAGAACGTTTCAAACACAAATCTTCAGTTTTATTCCGACCTTAACGAAATGTGAAAGTTACAGTCGGGATGATATTTCGTAAAGAACTAGCCCCTTTCCTAACTCTTGAAGCAAAATTGAAATGCGCACTTCACTTTTTCACAAATACAGTCAAACCTGGGTTAGTGAGAACTAGATAAGCGATAAAATAAATAAATAAATAAATAAATAAATAAATAAATAAATAAATAAATAAATAAATAAATAAATAAATAAATAAATAAATAAATAAATAAATAAATAAATAAATAAATAAATAAAACTACAAGTGAGAGTAATTACCATTTCCCGTCATTTTAACCCTCTAAAACGTCTATAAGAGAAAGTCGTTTTTCCCGCGTGGACCTCTAGAACTGAGACTGCTACTTATTTGTTACATCTAGAAGCGACAGTCGAGTGTAATTAATATCTGCTATTTATGAACAATTCTTAAATTTCGTGGAACTAACTGCAATTTTTGTGTTCTTAAATTTCGTGGTATTTTTTTTGTATCGTCTTTTATTCGAATGGTCAAATGTGCACGTATACCGTCCTATTGTCGAACATACTGCATTTGATAAGTAGACTATCAATTGCGAAGAAAGGCAATTGCTACTTATGCTCGGCATGTACTCAGCATCTTAAAACGAAAAAGCAGTAGTGAAAGTCTGTTAAAAAAAGTCGTTAAGTGAAAAAAAAAATATATTGAATGCCTTCGAGAGCGGAAAATCTCGAAATGAAATACAGAGTGGATTTGGTTCGCCAGAACCCACTTTTACAAACTTATAAAATCAAAAATTCTAAAAATCCCAGTGCTATGAGGGGCACGTAAACAATAAGAGGAGTCGAATTTCCCAACATTGAAAAGTGCCTTGTAGATTGAAAAAAACAAAACCTAAATAAGAACATTTCCACAAATGGACCCTTTTTGAAAGAAAAATATAAAGACTTTGCTAAAAAAAATGGGAATCCAGAACTTTTCAGCTAGTAATGGCTGTATAGAGGATGAAAAGCGTCATAATATAGCTTTCAAAAAAGCAGCCGGGGAATGTAAATCTGTGGAACAAGGTGTGTGTAACCAACGGAGTGAAGATCTGCCTAGTCTTTCAGAGGAGTACCCAAACGATATTTCAACGCAGATGAAACTGCTTCTTGCAGTGTCTTCCGCACAAAACATTTAAATTTAAAGGCGAAAAATGTCGTAGAAGAAAACAAAACAAGGAACGCCCTACTATTCGTCAATGTGTAAACACGACTGATATGGACAAACTTCCCCTTTTCATCATCAAAATTCATCACAATTTTCAAATCAAAGCTGACCCGGATATTTTAAATCACAAGACTCTAGTTGTTGATTATGTAAGCCCACAAACGGTTGGATAACAAAGATATTATTTAAAGATTGGTTAAAAAATGAAAGGAAGATAAGACGGTTGACAGGAAGATTCAACGAAACTAGAGGTGCTACAGAACGGCATATAGTTACACGTAGCCAATTTTTCTAATTGCCTTGGTGTGGACTGGCTTTAAGGTATTCGTAAATTCTCTGGCTAACTGCCATCTATCGTCACTCAAAGTACTTTTTTTTTTTTCTTCATTTTCTCAACTTTTCGGGTTCTTAATAGCAGAACCGAAATATTACTTGAAGAATATTAAAGAAGAGTAAATTTCCTCCTAAATAGAAATTTTCATTGAAAAATTTGAAGGCATTTTTAAGAAAATGGCGATTAAGCATACAGTAAATGCGCAATTTGAAGCTCCTTTTCACAGAAATCTATGAATTTTTCGAAAACCTTCATTGGAAATTATTTGAAGCACACCCACTCACAAATGCAATAATGTATTCAAATCGATGGAAATGTGCATATTAATGACGTGTGGTATATTTTAAAAAATACATTTATGTAATATTTTAAAAAACAAAAGGAAATACAAAAATGAACATTACGTCATATTAAACAGTACAATTAACACTATCCATTGGAAAAGTTTGAAGACAAATATTGGAGCCATTTTTTAAGAAACTGGCGTTTCAGCGTTTCTGAAAATGCGAACGTTTGTGCTTGTTTTCACAGAAAACTATACAGTTTTCAAGCAATTTAATACATTATTTAAAATGCATGTACTTATAAATACAAGAATGTGAACGAATTGCTGATAATGTAAATATTCATCGAGTGATAGATTATTCACAAAAATCACATTTTTTTCAAAAACAAATGAATAGAGCGAAATGGCATATGTATCATCGTAAAGGCTACACTTGACTCATACTTTTAAAACAGTTGGAGCCTTTTTGAGAAAATTTTGAAAATGTCCAGGGGTTTTCATGTAATATACCCCCCAGATTTTCAAGAATGTTTTTCAGAATTTCAAAGCTTCAACTAGAGCCAGATGGATAGGGGTTTCCTTAATTTGGAAAAAAATCCTAGGCATGGTATAGGTACTAATAGTGATCACAGACGGACGGACAAACAGATGAACAGACAGACGGACGGTCAGACAGACAGACGGACGGACAAACAGATGAACAGACAGACGGACGGACGTTTTGCTTCCAATTAGTTTTTCGGCATCAAGGACCTACAAAACAGGGATTCTGGCTACACCACGTGTTAGATGACTTTTTTTCTTAATTTAGCAACTGGATTGATCTGCTTTTTCGTTATGAGGCTCGGGCAATGAATTTTTTTCTGTCGCTCAGCATTACATAACGTTCTCTACGTACATTACTCCGTAAATATGTACATATACGAGAAAGTAAAAATATGAAATAATATACAAATTCTAACTTACCTAGCATCCAACTGCCTCCAGGTACATTTCAAATTACGTTCATGAAGCGCGGAGAATGGTCGTTTACAATGTTTTTGAGAAAACGTAGTTTTCGCGTAATTTGTACTTGAAGTTAATGCGATTTATAAAAAAAACTCTTACTGAAAAATGATTCCACCCCGCATCGACATCTATTTGAAATTAGGGACTACAAAGAAAGGCATGACATAACTTTAACGTCAGTTATAAAAACAGTGCTTAAACAAAATAATACAGAAAAATATACCTCACTGGATACAATCATCTAATATTTTTAATTAGAGGAGCTACAGAATGGAACAGACTTTCTCGCAGGAACATTTTCTAATTTCCTTTTTGTAAACTCACCTTACCGGTTGTCATCTATCGCTGCCAAAATTACATTTTTGTGAAAATTCTCAACTTTTTGGTTTCCAAATACTAGAACCCAAATATTCATTTAAGAATATTAAAGAAAACTAAAACCTCGTCCTAAAAACCAATTTTCTTTGACAAATTTGCAGCCGTTTTTAAGAAAATGGCGTTAATAGTACTGTACTGTAAATGCGACATTTCAAGCTTTTTTCATAAGAATTTATTGAGTTTTCGTTAAATTTCATTTGAAGTCACTTGAAGCACTTCCACCCACAAATGCAATAATGTATAGAAATCTATTGAAATGTGCGTATTAAGAGCGTGAAAGAGATTTCAAAAAAAAAAAAAAGTGTAATAATTTAAAAAAAGTAAAAGTATACTTCAAAATGAACTTTACGTAATATTAAACAGTTGCCATTACCTCTATTCCGTGCAAATGTTTCAAGAAAAAAATTGGAACCATTTTTGAGAAAATAGCGTTTGAGCGTTTCTGAAAATGCGGAATTTTGAGTTAATTTTTACAGAAAACGGTTGTTTTTGAGAAACTTTATTTGGCATTACTTAAAGCCCATGTAGTCATATATATATATATATATATATATATATATATATATATATATATATATATATATATATATATATTACTGTGAAGGAATCGCCTCGAAAGTAAGTATTATCTTGTTTTTGTATTTTTTTAAAATTGCAAATAGTGACACACTATTGCCGAAAAACTACTAAAATTTTCTCAAAAATCTACCTGAACTTTATGAAAGAACTATTTATGGACAAGAAATTTCATTTGAAGGAAAAATCTTTGTCTTCAATTTTGTAGTTGTAGGAAGACCCCGAAAAAATTCAGATTTTGGCAATTTTCGAAACTTAAGAATTAACCGTGAAAATCGGACCTACGCTATGTTTATTTAAGTGTATTTTACTCTATTCTTACAAGAAATTTAAAGAATAAATTTGGAGCAGTTTTTGAGAAAAAATTATAAATGTTCCTAGGGTTTCATGTAAAGTACCCCTAAATTTTAAATAATGTTTTTCAAAATCTCAAAGCTTCAACTAGAGCCAGATGGAGCCAGAGTTTCTTCAATTTGGAAAAGATCGTACGTGTGAATTAGACGCTATTAGTATTTCCAGACGGACAGCGAAATTGGAAGTTCCTTTTCACAGGAATCCATTGAGATTTCGAAAAAAATCAATGACAATCATTTGAACCACTTCCACTCACAAATGCAATAATGTATACAAACCGATGGAAATATGCAAATTAACGGCGTGAGACATATTTGTAATATAAAAACATATTTGTAATTTTTGAAAAACAAAATAATATTCGAAAATGAACTTTAGTTCTTATTAAAAAGTGTACAGAGCACTATCTGTTAGAAACGTTTGAACAAATAATTTGGAGCCAAGTTTGAGAAAATGATGCTTGAGTGTTTATAAAAAATGTAAATATTAACGATGTGGGAGACAAGTCAAACAAAATTTTGTATTTAACAAAATAAACAATAGAGCAATATTGCGTTTATGTCTTTCGTGTAGGGTACATTTGGCACAACCCCTACCAACAATAGAGGAAAAATTAGGAGACGTTTTTGAGAAAATCTTGTTTTTGTAATTTTTTAAAGTTGCAGATATTGAGCGCACTATTGCACGAAAACTACTAAAATTTTCAAAGAAATCTACATAATATAAATGAAAGAACTATTTATGTACATCAAATTGAAAGGAAAAGTCTGTCTTCAATTTTATAGTTTTAAGAAGACGCCGAACAAAATTCAAATTTTGCAATTTTCGAAAATTGAGTGATAACTGTGGAAATCGGGCGCATGCCACCGTCGTAAGTGTATTTTACTCTATTCTTACAAGAAATAAAAAGAAAAAATTGGAACAGTGTTTGAGAAAATTTTACAAAAGTCCGGGGGGAGGGGCTTCATGTAAATACCCCCCAAAATTTTCGAGTAGCAGAGCTTCGTCTTGGGTCAGATGGAGAGGAGTTTCTTCAATTTGAAAAAAATCATATGCATAAATTAGATGCTAATGTTTTTCACACACACCAGACGGACGAACGTTTTGTATAAAAAAAAAATTTTTTCGGTATCAGGGGACCCCAAAACGAGTATTTCCGTTGAAATCTCGAAATATTGTAAAATTTTCTGCAGCATTACATAACTTTCTTAATACTACGTATATTACTCAGTATATACGTATGTATACGAGATAGTAAAAATTGCTACGAGAAAGCCTGTGCAATTTCGTGGCACTAGTTATAATTATACCTCTAGTTAAGATCATGTAGATTTTTTGACACTTTTAGTAGGTTTCGTGCAATAGTGCGTGTAAGATTTGCAATTAAAAAACAAATTAGATACCCAAGATATTCTCAAAACTGGCTCCAAACATTGTCAAATTCAATTTCTCGAAAACTCAACAGTTTTCTGTAAAAATGAGCCTAAATTCCGCATTTTCAGAAACGCTCAAAGCCATTTTCTCAAAAACAGCTCCCAGCTTTTTCTTCAAACTCTTAGTACGGATAGCTCTAATAGCACTGTTTAAGATGGCATACAATTAATTTTGCTGCATTCATTTGTTGTTTGTTTGTTTTTGTTTTTTTAAATACACATGTAATTTTCTAAAAAACCTGTTAATATACAAATTTCCAGCAATTTATGTACATAATTGCATGTGCGAGTGGAAGTGTTTTAAATGATTTCAAATTAATTTTTTCGAAAAGTGAATGGATTCCTGTGAAAGAGAGCTTTAAATTTCGCACTTACGGTATCACTTACACGCCGTTTTCTTAAAGACGGCTCTAAATTCTTCAACGTAAAATTTCCAAATATCCCAGGTTTTACTCTTCTTTAATATTCGTAAACTATTATTTCGGTTCTACGATTAGGAAAGCGAAAAATAGCAAAATTTTCAAAAAAATATAATTTGGGTGATGATAGATGGCAGCAGGTAAGAGGATGGGGCAAGACCATAAAGGCAGTCCACACTAAGGAAATTAGAAAACTTTACTACTAAAAGTCTAAGCCATTCTGTAGCACCACTAGTTACTGAATCTCGTCCAGACCAATGGCATCTGCTTACTCCACACACCCGATTATAATTCTGTGTCTATTTATAACATTTCCCTGCGCGTCAGAACATCATGTGCATCCGCCCTTCATCGCGTCAAAAGATAGTCCTCTCGTCTTAGGCACCTATCTGTCTTTCTGAGCGAAATCGTATTGTGCTATCGCTAGTGCACAGGCCATTCCATTTCTCGCAGATATTCTAATTGATTGGTAACTGGCTCTCTAGCACTGTATTTGTTTATTCTTTGGTTATTGATTCGTAATATTTTTTTTTTTAATTTACTTTCTCACTTTTGGAAATTGCTCATGCGTCCATTCACTGTTTTATTGACCAATATATTCTCTATTTTCCCCGCTAACAATTATGTTGCAATTCCTTTGTATTATTATTGACTAGTCGATCCTTCGCTTCTCTTCCGTGACCCATTGTTGCTATCGTCCTGTTTATGTATTTATTCGAATTTATCGTTTTTATTAACACACCCTTGTGATAACTTATCGCAATCTATTTAGGTACTTGTTATTCCATATACATCCCAACCCTGATTATCAACACCATCCTCATCTCCAATTCGGCCGGGACGCGCGCTTGCCTGCTGCAGGGGGTCGTGCAGGCAGGGCGGCGCGGGGCCCGGCGCGCAGCAGCTGAAGGGCACCACGGGCGGCAGCACGCGCCCGTCCACCCCGTGTAGACAGCGCGGCGCGCGAGTCGGGCCGCAGGTGCAGCGGCTGCAGCCACCCTCCTCCCGTCCCCGCCCGCTCCGCACCGCAGCACCCGCGCCGCTGCTGCAGGTTGTCCAGCTGCGCCTGCGACCCGCCAACGTTATTCATTTATTCTCTCGCGTGGCTCGTGGACAGCGTTCTAGCATTTTTGGCGGGCCCGGTTTCGATCCCCGGGCGGAGCACAAATTAAAATGTAGTTTTTGATACAAATCGTCTCAGTTTCTAAAGCTGCGTGAAGGAAGAAAAAGTTCAGACAGTATGTTGTTTCGGTGATGGGAATACGGCCTGCTCGCCACACGTCTCCGTTACCCCAGGCGTGGAAAATAAGTTAAAGCAGGGCCCAGACCTGGGAACATCGCTAGCTGGCAACGGTCGGAACAGGAGGTTCATGCGGCTTCAGTCCTCCTCACATGCCGATGACACGAATTCACAATTACGGTTTTTACTTATTTCAAAAGAAAATGAATATATTGTAATTAATTTAATATCAAATTGATAACATTTGTGTTACAGGTTGCATCATCAATAAAGAAAATATATTTAACACTTTCATTTGTATTAAATTTTGGCTTACTATCGATGGCTAAGATCTCGCGGATAGCTCATTGGTCAGCGTGCTGGCTTTCCATGACGCGAGCCCGGATTCGATTGCCGGCAAGATTATAGTGTGCGTTTTCCTCGGAATGTCCCAGTATTTGTTGCTGTGTGACAATAAGAAAACTCACTTCTGAGGTTGAGAAGACCCGAGCACGGCGTAGGGATGCCTACGTGCTAACCACACGTACCCATGGCTTCGTCAGAGGCTGTTGCGCCACAGTACATTCATGCATAGATGACTAAATCAAGGTCGAGTTGTCTGTTCAACCATTGTGAAAAAATTGAAATAATTTTTACAATTTTATTTGCATAAACGTTTAAAGTAAACAACTTTGATTTATTTTTTATTTTTACTAATTTAACTTGTTGATATAGACAAAAACATAGCATAAGGAATAGACCACACATTAAATACACTTGTAATGTAACAAATAACTGAAAATTATCGAATAAACCACGTTCAAAAGCAGCATTAATACAACTCCTTTTTAAGAAAACAAGAAGTTGAAATGCACCATTAGACAAAGAAATAGTTTAGATCTTCACGCAGAACCTTCGCCTTCGGTCTTACGAGTTCCTACAAGAGCAGAGGGTAGATACACCTGGCAGCATCGCAAAGCCGCTATTACAATTTTGTATTCCAAGAAATGTTAGACGTCATTTTGGCAACATGGGGGACATTCACAGATAATTACGCATCACCATTCATCCGTCTGCAATACTTCTCAATAACATCTAAATTGGTCACTTGGTTTTGCAGGCGTGTGCACATAACGTTGTGCCGTTGGAAAAATCGTTGTACAAATCAAACATTTCCTTGTTTATACGAAAATTAGGTAACGTAAAAAGCTATTTGATCGGGTGAATCGATACTTGAATCCTTAATACAAAAATTATTATACACGAGCGCTGTTCGGCTTAGAGCGAACACGTCGTGTAACGACGGCGAAGAAATCTTCACTTGTCGTCCGGCGATTGACTCGAAAAAATCCGAACGTAGCACTGCGTGAAGAGCTCTTGAGAGGTTATTTTGGAGTGGATCTTCTCCCAGGCGAGTCTGATAGAAAGCAAGAGATACGATTGTGAAACGAGATGCGTGTTCCACCGCTGCAATTCCATGGGATATTCTTATCACAGCGTCCGCTGGCAATTTGACACTATGAAAACACGTGTGGCTGTGAAGAAGGATCCAACCAGGAAGTGGTGCAAGAGGCCTTGCGCGGTCTGCGGAGGATAATGTGCTGCTTTTCTCACGTCACGATAATTCTAAAGCTGAACAAAGTGAAAAGTTACATCACATCCGTTCGTACATTAATAATGGTTTGATTTTGCGTGTCTCTGGAAGTAGTCTTCTTGAGATTTAGTGAAACATATTTAGAACTTCTATTATTATGATAACGATTCCATATATTTAAATCTGAGAAATGTATCGGGACATCCATGGTTAATGCATCTTGTATCAATAAACTTGGAATTTCTTTGATTTAAAAGTGACTTCTTAGTATTCTAAAATGTCTTTAAACAATACCGTACGCTTATTTATAGTTTTCCATTCGTTGCACTGAAACCCCTCTTAGTGCAGAGCAAAAGCGTCATCTCTTCGGAACAGTACTGTCCCACACGCGTGAAGGGCAGCTACGAATGAAACGGATTCCGGAACTCAAGTCAGTGCGTGTGCGCTACGCAGCGAGATTATAGATAGCTGTTCTTGGTCTGTCACATTGATGAAACTCGAAAAATAATAATTTTGAATTCTGATCATTGTTATAATTTTTATGAAGTATTTTGGTAATTCTTAATTCATAAATTATTAACGTGTTATTTTTTTATTTAAAAACTACGAAAACTTCAAATGCGTATGTGTCGAAATTTCATTTTTCGTGATTTGCCAGTGATCGATATAGTACACAAGATTTTGAACCGAAAGGCTTCTGCAGAATTGTTTGGTTATTGAAAACCATAAAAATATTAACATGAGTATTTCCGCTGGTATATGTATGGGCGCGCGAGAAACATTTCTTGGCACATATATTTGAATGATTTTGTAAGGGTCACTATTTTTATTTTCACTTTATGCGTTTCGAAATTGAGACGTACGTACACTTTGGTTTCTAAATAGCAGTGGATTTGTTAACATGAAGTTATTCAAGGTTACATTTTAGGAAAACACAAATGATTTTCCGAACTTCGTGCGTCACAAAAATTATTTTAAGACATTTCTTGCAAAACATAAGATACTTCATCATTCAAAGTTTCACTGCGTGACAGTAGATCCTCAATTGCCTTCACAATTTCACCACGAATCCAAATCAGCATGGATAACTTCCGTACCTAACCTCACAATGGCCCGGTGCACTGGAGCGCACTGACGCGATCATCAGTGCAGTTTAGGGCGCCCCGAGTGCACCCTGGTTCCGTGTCGTAGTGCGAATGGAACATGCGCTTCTTTGCACTGGTGCGCCCGAGCGGTCGAATGGAACACGAAAGCTGCCCTGAGTGCGCACTGACTGCGCACCATTGCGGCGAATGGAAAACGCTATTAGGTATGAATGCCAGTTTAATTTTGTTTGTTTGTTTGTTTGTCCGGTCTGAAACAGCTAACCCGATTCGATGCGATTTTCACTGGAAGATTTCATGTTTTGTCGGGCATAACTGAGGCTCCTTTTTTCAAATCGTTATTTTCTTTTGTGTTAAGAAAGTTTTTCATATCAGTATACAATTTTATTCACAACTTAATGCAATTTTGTATACGTGGCATTCAAAACCAGACAAAAGTACTGTCTGCATGAAATTTCATAAAATCAACCCCTTACCTTCTTCCTTGCCCCCTAGAGCAAACTTTAAGGGCAGTATTTCAGAATTTTGCGAATAAGTTGAGGAAATGTATCAAAGAAGATGAAACGTGTATTAAAGCCCACATAAATTTATGCTAAATGCATTTTAATTCATTTCAATATCACCATTACGCTTTGAGTAATTTTAGGCCAAATTGTTACTAGAAGTTTGTCTGAGGTACGCAACAATGCTTTTGTAAACCTGCTCGTAGCTATAGGATTGCGGTAGAGGGCCTTACCAGATATGGCAAGGTAGGGAGGGCAAGAGAGAGACCATTTCAGGCAGGGCAGGGCGACGACGGAAGAAAGGATTAGGGTGGTTTGAGGCACTGTGGCCAAGGGTACAGCAGGCCAGGGCGGGAATTCCCTCTAGAAAACTTCATTATTTTCCCTGTAAAATAGATGATTGTGCTAAATAATAACCACAATGCAGGACACTGCTGCGAGTATTCACCGACGGGCTTCTAGACCAGTGACCCCCAGGCAACCAAAAGAGGGAGGCCTTTCCTTTCTAATCATAGAACATAAAAATGATACCTGAAGAAACCCCTAAGCAGCTGCCTAGTTTGTTGAGGCGGAAGTCCGCCCTTGCTAATAGGTACTGCGGATGGAATGAAATATGCATGTTCTATATAAGTAAAAGAAATGGTAAACCGAAGGAAACTTATCGCGAACTCCCTTTGCCCACCACAAATTTCACAGTGACTGAGATTTGATTTCTTTTACAGTGAAAAAACGTACACTTCGACTTCTCGCATAGAGT
The DNA here is from genome assembly GCA_964035755.1 of Teleogryllus oceanicus. Taxonomy (NCBI): domain Eukaryota; kingdom Metazoa; phylum Arthropoda; class Insecta; order Orthoptera; family Gryllidae; genus Teleogryllus; species Teleogryllus oceanicus. The sequence continues at coordinate 9,569,553 of CAXIVR010000006.1, read as the reverse complement.
ACAAAAAATGCCAAGAAAGGTCAATTCCATTCTCTTTTTTCGCTCAAGGCGAACATTGATTGCTGCCCTTGTCCCAATTCCGCAGATTCTTCTGCGTAACGTTGAGCAAAAGCGTTGGGTGTGCTCACTGATTTCTGCAATGAAATCTGAAGTGTGGCTAGCGTGCACCACAATGAAGCCCATTTGAACACCAGTACGGACATGTTCGTGATGCCTTAATGTAAACACGGCTTACACTCCTGTCTATAAAGACTACTTCTCTTAAGCAGAAAGTGGCGGATACAAAAGGTAAGCGGCTGTAAGCAGAAAAAGAGGCCGTGTGTAGATTCAGGTCTCAGGAACATATCCTCTATTGTTACAGAGCAGTAAGAGAGCTGCTTTATAGCACCCTCTATACTGCTTTTATCATTTTCTTGCTGCTCTATAGTGAGAGAGACCATGTGTCTGAGATCTTCATTCAAATACGGTCTCCTCTACTGTTTTGTTTATGGCAGTTATGGCTATAGAGCAGTAGAGGCCATGGTCCTGAGGCCTGAATCCATGTCGAAATAGCAATAAGGAGAGGAGATCGTGTTTAAATTCAGGCCTCAGAAATATAGCCTTCACTGCTCTATAGCAGTAGGCTGTTAAAATGGGTTTAAATTTTCTGTTCTGAACAGAAGGCCGTGTTTAGTTTCATATCTCATGAATACGGCGTCTATAGCTCTGTAGCAATAAGGATGTCTAAACAGCAAGGGAGGCGGCTTTTAAATTCAGATCTCATGCGGTATGTCAAGTACGTCGTTAATGCAAGTGTGTCAAGTACGTGGGTAAGGTAACTAGCTCACTGGAGTTTGCAGCCAGTGCATCCAGAGAATCTGGCGCGAGGTTTAAAAGAAAGGATTATACAAATTTCTCTGGGTTGGCGTTACATCACTGGACTCCTGGCTCATGGCAGGCTTTCAGAGGAGTTATTTGAATGTAATTGCCCAAAATGTAGCGACAGTAATTTAATTTACTCTACTGAAGCAAATAAATGATCCTTATAAATGAAATACATCAGAAATAGTTTGTTATTAATTGCGAGTAAAATTAAATATTTTGTATTGAGAATATTTGATGTTATAATCGCCTGTACATAATTGGATAATAAATTTTTGGTGCAAAAATTGGATTAACTTCCGAGGTTCAGGTTGGAATATGTATAAAGCAATCATTCGTCATGATATTTCGATCGTGCTTCGTGCTATATATATATATATATATATATATATATATATATATATATATATATATATATATATATATATATATTGCGACGGAACACACGTCGTGGCCTTCCCTCCGACGCGCCGTGCATAATACAACTCGGTTGCGAGAAGGAGACGTTAGCCCTAAGGATGTGTTAGACCGCGTGGGCGTTACCGGCGTCGTTCGACAGTACACTGCCGTCCCGACGTCAGACCTCTCGAGTTGTTTCAAATCATTTGCCTGGATGAGGCTTATGTCTGAAAATGCGTATGGGCAGGGAATACGGGCCAGCTTACACTCAAAGAAAAACACTTGTGGCTCTGGTATACAAGGCGGTATATTCTAAAATCAAGAAACAACCAAAAATATACAACACATAAATTCAACAAAAACCACAACCCTTCACCAATAATCACATTTAGAACACAACCTTCGTGCTCGCGGAAATGCATATTCCAAGCAGTTATCGCTACCTCTCATAAAAAACAATTCACCTTATTTCATCATTCATTAAATAAGTTGTAATTCATGCACCAGTTGGTGTAGGAATACCTTCGTTTTAAGAACACAAAGAACACAAAGTTTTAAATTCCCTGCGTTAAATTGCTTTCGTTTCTTAAAAGTAGTTATTAATTCACAATACACTTCAACCACCAATGCTTAGAAAACTCTGTGCAGGCCAAAGTTAATTTTACTAGTTACAACACCCCTTTGAACACTTAATTAACTGGGTGACTTGCTAAAGAAAATTAATCACTTATGTTCTTAACATATATTTCGTTCAATAGTTCCACACGCCAGGATTCACAAATGTGGCTTGAAATGCGTAATATTTGAAAAGCTTTTAAAAGAATAGTGTGGTTTAATATGGTTCGATTACATCTTTTTCGTTTCTGCGACCGTTCTGCCGTACTCACGCACGCGTACTCTGGGTACTCACGCTTCTCTGACGGGGGGGGGGTACGTGAAATGGCCTCGTCGAGTGCTGCGAACGGCGCCTCGGCGCTGCGGACGTGGCGATCGCGTCCTGTGCAACCCCCAGGGTTTTCGCTGCTCTGGCCGCGGCGGCGCCCCCTGGCGATGCTTGGGGGTAGCCTGGCTCCTCCGCCTCTCCTTCCGCTGCGTTCCCGTACCAATCTTCTCGGCCAATAAGTGCCTCGGCCTCGCCTCTGTGCCCGTCTTCCTTCCCCAACACAAATCTGTCGGTGTTTTTGGGAGTGGCTATCGCCTTGGCTTCTCGCTTCAGAGATGTGACGTAGCGGCGATGCAGAAAAGTGTTCAGTGTACGCCGGAAAAGAGTCCGATTCCGCCCTCGCGGAATTCACGTAACTCGCACTGATACACGTTTCTTCTCCGTCGTTATTCATCAACAAAACGAGTACAATGATCGTTCTATTCACGTATTCGGATGAAATTATCTCGTTTGAAGCTCGCTGTAGAGACTCGCGATCGGTTTCTCTTCCCTGCCCGTCACTTATACCGGTTTTTACACGATTTGTGAGGCGCGTTCCGCAGCGATCCGTCATCCTCCGAGATTTTTCTGATACTCTTCGAACTTTCAACGGAAAGAATTTCTTTCCGCTGGCTTCCCTCGTTTTTCGAATACCGGCCAATCACAAGACCTCGTTCCCAAGTTTATCTTTCTAATTTCCCGTTCCGCTTGACGTGGCCGCGGCCGACGTCAGAGAGTGACGGCGTTCAAATTAGTGGACCGCCAAGATGGCATTTTGGGAATTCTTGTATATGGCCCGGTCCGTTACCAGGGCGCATATTCGAGCTCGTCTCTCTCTCTCTCTCTCTCTCTCTCTCTCTCTCTCTCTCTATATATATATATATATATATATATATATATATATATATACACACACACATATATATATATATATATCCCCGATATAGCTTCGCTTGTACAGTCCTTATTGGATTTGAAAGGCAAACGAGAACGAAATTAGCAGAAGTTGGCCGTGCTCGCAGAATCGCAGGTTTCCCCCGTGCGGGCGCAGTTTGCCTAGCCTGTGAAAACGGCAGTGTTAAGATCCAGACCTGTAGAATAAGGGCGCGCGCGGACCAGGGGCTTGCCTTCCAACGCGGGTCGGTGAGGTAGGAGGCCATGCCGCGCTGCAGCGTGCGGCGCAGCTGGCTTTGGAGCGCGCGCGCGTAGCCCGGCGCCGCCGCCGCCGCCACGGCCTCCGCCGCCGCCACCACCGCCCCGGCCGCCCACAGCGCCAGCGGCACGGCGGCGCGCGGGTGGCGGTGCGGCCGCAGGGCCCCGGCAGCGCGCGCAGCCCCAGCGCCTGCGCGCCCGCCGCCGCCGCCCCCAGCGCCGCCACGCTCTGGAACGACTGCCCCTCCCGGCTAGCGACGCAAAAAGGACTTAATGCCGGCTGAGGTGGCTCGGGGCAACAATTACACTACAGTGCACCTCTCCGGGAAAGCCTAGGTTTCAATTACCTACGGTGACAGGATTTTCGACACTACCTTCATAGCTACGTCACCCGCTGACTGGAGGAGAATTCTAGCGGCCGGCTGCTCTGATCGGTAGCTTTCCGTGGTTTCTCCGATCAACATCAAGCGAATGGCAAATCAATACCCTAACAAACGGGCCACAGACCGCGTGCGATCTTCCCTGTCTCTTACTTGCCCTATCATCACTCCTAGCATACTTTTATCTGCATGCACCATACATGTCTGGAGACCAGTTGAAAAGTTAGAGTTTGTCCCGGCTGAGGCTTTGCCCCACAGGTCGGAGATGTCTAGTTGGGGAAAACTCGTAGACCGCCGTGAAAGTTGGCGCCAGATCTCAGCACCCAGCAGGGGAAGATAATGTCACTTCCCGTGAAAAACGTGCACTATGAGTCTAATGATCATAGTTGACGCCCTCGGAAACACGAAATAATTAACATATGGACTAAAATTTTTAAAAAATGTAGTAAAAAATGGACTAACGATGGCATAAAAAGATATACAGTGAAAATATTATATTAATCAAAAGGTTCAGTTACGTAAATGAGAAAGACTGAAAACCTAATTTTAATATTAGCTGTAGAACAATATTCAATCATGTACTAAAATAGAATGTAAATTATTGTGTTGCTCGCAGTAAGTTCCTTTGTCCTTTTATCTATGACGGGCAGTGCGCTAACACCAGATTATCGCATTCATGTGGGTGTTGTTATGAACGTCATACTGCAAATCATGCTCAGTAAAGCGTGTTCTTATAGAGTCAAATAAACACTTAATTATCCAGGAATGTAAGACAATCAATATAACTTTAAACATAAATGCAAATATTTATTGTAATTATTAACTCGTAACAGTTTTACAATAATTCAAAGAAACGATTTTAATAAGACTACGGATATTTAATAAAAACGTTCACATAACAATTTTACAATGCTTCATGCTAATGCCAAATTAAAAAATACAAATGAAAGTCTTTATAGTCGAAACCAACACATTCAGTATTACCCGCGCAACTTTTCATGTTCTACCTTACTTGGCCTACCTTCCCCCTCCCAGACACAATAGACAGTTGAAGGTAAAAGCTCCCATCGAGCACTGACGACAACATTCCAGACACATCTTCTTTAATGCGTAATAAAAACTATTTGCTGTTGAAGAGGATTCCAGTTTTTTTTTCTCCAAAAAACTTCTAAAGAAGTGGCCGAATCAGGTCCAGATGCTTCACAAGTTCCTCCAACTCTTGAGAAAGTTAGAACGCAAATTATGCATGACTCATTTTCCAGTGATTAGCATCCCTTCATAAGATCTAGTGGCCGATTTCGAAACTAATACCCCCACTCTATCCGCATTTCTGCAAGCAATCGGTCAAAAAAGTTGCGTGGGTAATACCATCAGTGGATTAATATATCATAATATGAAATAAATAACTCTGAGGCAGTATTAGATAAAATAATGAAAGATACAAATTTGACATAACATCATAATGAAACTCGTTTCTTCATTAACGATTCTGATAATTGGTAATTTACAATGTGTTTTAAGGTTCAAAGGCCCTTTTTGTTTTTTCATATTGCTTTGAAATTACGAAAATGAACTAACATAGATGTAATTATCAACAAAAATCTTATTCATATCAATCAATCGACGCCTTTTTATTGCACAAGCATTTTATTGCTTCTGGGAAACTATGAGAGAAATGGTTGATTTGAGCGAGGACATCGTCATAATACGCATGAAAATTCAATTTCACATTCGACACAATTTCACATTCACTCATTGAGTGAACGAGTCTTTTGTGTTTTCTGACACGTCAGTTACTTCTGATCATTACGAGTGGACTCGTTATTGCAGTACATCTTCTAAGCGAGAGATAGCGTCCTTGTCCACCTGGAACCTGTAATATGGCACCGACCTACACGTCGGTTGATTGAGTAATTACTGTTTTCGGGCGCGACAACAGCTATGATCATTATTCCCGTGGGTGTAGTGCATGTTTTTATCGCGGGTGATGATGTTTTCCCCCGTTGGATGGCGACATACGGCGCTGACCTACACTTCGGCTTGCTGATTTTTCGCAACCAGATATTTCTCAGTAACGGGACACGCCCCAGCTGGGACATGCTCTAAATTTTCGACTGGTTTTTCAACATATGTGGCAGTGTAGTGCATTCACGTCGATTTGTATGGATTTTTCCCTCCAGGTATCTTCTCCAGCCAAGGCACCGCCACAACCAGAACAAGCTCTAAGCGCTTGACTGGTCACTGATCACATGTGATGGTGTAGTGCAAGTAATAAGTGAGTGTAAGGAAAGAGGATAAGGCAAAGACGAGGAAGGAAAACATAATCAGAGTAAAATGTTTATAATTTATATATTTCTTTTAATAAGATTTTGCGAAAAGGAGTGAAAGTCACGAGACCGATAACACAATAAACATTATTAGTGATATCGAAAGTGTATTGTACAATACTATTTGGAGTTCCACCTTCTTGTAAGAAAAACTAATATAAACAAAAAACGTTTATCTTCAGCAAGAACTCCTTTGTTTCGATTGATGGTAACGGGGAAATCTTGAACAGACGCCAGTCGTTAAGAGTCGATTTTGATTGCTCGGGGCGCTACGAAGCGTGACGAGTGTGTACCTGTCGGATGAGCTGGCGCTCGGCGGGCAGCAGCTGCACGTGCAAGGAGGCGGGCGCCCACAGCCCCAGGGCGACGAGCGCCAGCGCCAGCGCCAGGTGCAGCGCGCCCAGGGCGGCCAGCGCCGCGCACAGCCGCCGCCGCGCCGCCGCCGACAGCTCCACCTCCAGCGCCATCCGCCCGCGCACTACACGAGGGCAAGGCAACGAGCATCTGCAATCATTTCTACGTCTCAGTTTCTCTCAATCCTGTTCCTGTCCAATGGCTTGACAGACCGCTGAGGGCCTTGACCGACCAGATTCTCGACCTTGGGATAAGTGGTTCGTGTGGTTAGCACCAAGACATTCCTTCACAGTATTCTCTGGTCTTCATCGGGTGGACTTCATCGTCACACAGCAATAGATACTGGAACATTTGTAAGGAAAGTGTACAGGTATAATTTGCCTCGGCCGGGAATCGAACCGAGGGTTGTGCCGTGGAAAGCGAGCACGTTAACCAACGAGCCACTGATGGAGACTTTCTAATATCTGCTTTTTTAAAATTTACTACAGCAAGAATACAATTTTTTTATTGACATCATTTTTCAACATAGTCACCCTGCTGTTCAATGCACTTATCCATCGTTGCACAAGCTTTCCCACACACTGAAAAAAAAAAAAAAAGGGGGTTTCGTTGTACAGTAAGTCACGTACGCACCACTTCCGTCACATGTTGTTCGGAGCTGAATCGACGGCTTCTTGAAAAAATTAAGTGGACCAAACAGATAGTAATGCGACGGGGTGACATCGGGAGTTTACGCCGAATTCTCCAACACACGATTCTCGCACGATCGCACTTGTGCTCTTCATTGAGTTGTTTTAGAACCCATCTCGCACAGAGTTGTGAAAGTTAAGACTGTTATGCACTCTTCATGCAGAGCCATGACTAATGTGCATATAGTTTTCCACTTCATCAACAGTACTCGTCTGTAATTCAGGATCAAGGCGCGCACTTGTTCAATATTGACATCAGTTTCGGCTGTACCTGGTCGCCCCGTTCTTTCCTCTTCCTTCACCCTCGTTCGACCACTTTTGATCAGTTCAATTAACTGGCAAACATTCCTTGTGCAAAACATTGTCCCCGTATTGTGTGAAAATCGTCTATGAATTGCTGTTACTGGTGCACCTTCAGGCCACAAAAAACGGATTTCGGAACGCTGTTATTTTTTGGTGCAAACAGAGTGGCGCGGCCATCTTTACGTCCCAACAGCGCAAGATGGGCTGATCTATTAAAGCAGAAACATACCACAGGCGACGCAACAGTCCCATCAAGTGACTGGTGAGCACTCAAAGCCGTACAGTAGTACAAAGTCGACCTAAAGACAATTGAAGCAAAATTGCAAATACCAATTGACTTACCGAACTAAATGGGGGACGGACTTTCATGCAGGACGTAATTTCGTTTTTACAGAAGCAAGGGACTTTTTCCGTTATACGTATACCAGTTCACTAGACGAGAGATTCAGTTCCTTTGACACAAAAAAAATCATTCACATTAAAGGAATCGGTTTAATCCAGTGTGAACAGATGAACGTTGTGACACCAATCAATCAACATTTACGCGGTACATTTAAAAGTTAGTTTTACACAAAACACACATAGTATTGTTACAATTTAATAGTAATTCTATTACTATATTGCTAATATTCTCGCTACTGCCGCTCCTAAATCCCTGCTAACCTACAATTCGACTAATTGTATATTGGTAAATTGGAAGTTTATGGTGGTACCCTCTTCCTTTGATCCAGTCAACTGATTATTCGTATGTTCCACGATAGATATATAATTTAATTGTCAACGCAATTTTATAACCAACGCATTTTGACACCAAGTTGTCTGCGACGGATCAAACTCGCTACTCGCTGCTACTCGACGGATCAAACGTGCTACGTTCGCGAGGCTACGCCTACCGGCCCTCGCTCTCGCGACCTGGTTCACGCCTCCGCTCTCGCTCCGGCGCTCACGCTGTTTCATAAACGTCTCTCTCTTTTCAGAGAATTTATTTTGAAGGGAACACTCACTTTTAAGAGAATTTCTTTTAAAGGGTGTAGTAAATAAATAGACAAAAATAACTCATCTTTTGATTCGCTTATTTTTGCGATGTACTGTAGGAATTGTTCATCTTGGTAGACAATACAAACCAATTTAAAAGACTTACAGAGCGAAAAACACACAAATTCCACACACACACACACACACACACACACACACACACACACACACACACACACACACACACACACACACAAAAAAAAAAAAAAAACACGCAATTTCACGCCGACACAATGAGAAAAACGTGTCATGAAACGTTTCCACGTTTGGTTAATACACAAACTAAGCGAACAATATGAGAAGGGCACAGAAAAGAACACGTAAATAAACCAAAGTAGCCAGATATACTTTAATTAATTCATTTTTTCCATCGTTTTATAGCTTCTCCCAGAGTGGTAGGTGGCCATGTTAGTGATGTGCTTTCTTTGCATTAAAAATTTTGAATATTATAAATCGTAAAATCAGTGGCAATATTGTGAAGTGATTTGCATTAAAAGAGTCTATGATGTTATAATTTGTAAAACCAGTGAAATATTGTGAAGTGATTAGTAATTGGGAAGTGCTAATTTAAATGATTCTCAAAATAATATAAATGTTCCCCACCAAAAAACAACCATTTCTAATAAACAAGGGAACCGAATCTTTCGGCTAATGAAAAGATTCGAAACAAGATATCTGCGTTAATTTGTTTTAGATTTTACAATACATCGTGAATAAATTAGAATAATTTTAATTACACACATTTGTAAATATATTTTGTTAAATTATACATTTTTACACATCTTACCTCTTGCTACATCATTCTTACATATTGTTACATTTTAATATATTTGTACATCGAAACAGAACATTCAGATGCACGTGTGCAATATATTTAGGGAATCATCTTTCTAACAAAGCAAACATATGCTACTGTGCTTCTATGATCACCGTATTTTCGCCATGAATGACCAAACTTAATACCCCTTTCTGTTTCTTGGAAACTACGTACTCGGAATCAAGTATGAGCGGATGTTTGTGAAGCAGACGTAATTTGAACCAAGTTCATGTTTCAAACACCACGTTCGTAACTCGATCGAAAACTAACAACTTCCACCTCCATTTGTTTTCTAGTTTTGCATAACAATATTTTCTTAAGACATTTATCATGTTGCCAAATGTGTGATATATTGCACTTCTCCGATGTTAAATGGTATCCGAAAACAGTTTAAACATATCTTGAGGCTGAATGTGAATTCTTTCTTTCCTGAAAAGTCGTGTTTGATGGAGAAAGGGCACTTTGGAAATAAGATATTCAATGAAGTGATCCTCCACGAACAGTGGAAACTATCTACGATTATTACCACAAAAAGGTAATTTTAATGAGTAACTATAAAATGTACAAATGAAGACAAATAGAGGGCCCCAGATGCGATGTTAGAGGTGAATGTACTGCAATGTCCGTCTGCGAGCAATGTCATTCTCACGCCCCTTGCATAAGACATCCACAAACTCATTAAACCCTGTGCCTTTAACTTTTTTTCCATTTTGAAGAAGAAAATAAGAATGCTGAGCACTCAGAGTCTCATTAGATTCTGACTTTTGTTTTTGTAGCTCTTATGAAACCGAAAATAAACTCGATTAGCCATTATAATGAATGTACTTGAATGTAGAAGTCACTTTTTGCCTTCGCTCCTATTCTTCACTCTTTATTCCCTCAAATATTTGATGTATTTCACTTATTCTGAACTTTTAATATTTACTAAATGACTTCAAGGTCATATGGTGCTTTTAAGAGCACGGCAATAATTTTTTTTTTTTTTTTTTTAAATTGTGTATTAATTCAGTGTAAATTAAAGTTTTCACTACCGTACTTGAGTAGGTTTTGATATGTGGTTATGGTTTGTTTAAAGGATTCTACTTTTACATAATTTTATTGTGAAGACAAAGATCTTAATACAACGAAAACTTGACGATATTTAGTGTGTTTTTCAAAGTACAGTCTCGAGAGCTTGTTAAGCTCCTTGCCCTATTACTATTTAGTTATGCTTCAATACTTTCTCTATTTTTTTTTTTTTTTTTTGTACTAATGGATACGGACGTTCATTTTTATTTCTTTTTCTTTAAACTCTTCTCTCCACAACATGCTTTGAAGAACATGTGAGCAGAGAGGACGTAAATTAAGTTTTGTATAAAACATAATATTTTCTTATTATATCAGTGAAAATGAAGACTATTTCATGTATTTATCTTCAAATTTCAGCTTTATTCTTGACTGGTAGTGAAAATGATAATCTTGTATTGTAATATTGTAAAATGTAGTATTGTATAGTTTTAAGAATCCAAATTTTTGAATGTGACGACAATACTATGTCACTGACAAGATATCACCCTACCTTATCCTCTTCAGCAGTCTGCACACGCGGACGTCACAGAGGTTGGGAATCCAAATTAGCCGCCTTGCTCTCAATTACATGCCCTCCTGCCTCTCATAAGCCCATGAGTATTTTGACTTAACCAAGAAATAGTACTAATAAGGTTTTCTAGGTTATGATGTCATTCGCAATAATTAACGTTTGCTTTATGAAAGTACTAATTTGTTGCATCGCAGGTGACACAAGAAAATCGATATGTGCGACATTTGCGACGTTCCATTTTTCATCGTGAATGATTTTCTACAACACGGAGCAAAAATAGGATTTCTTTCTTTGCCATTGTTTGATTATGTTTTTCACAAAGTATGTCATACAGACCGTGGTTTCACTTGTAATGCAACAAATCAGTGAAAGTTTAGAACCAAGGCAGATTTATTACATACAAGGAGATGACAAAGAATGCTTTATATAATGTCTTTGACTCGTGCTTCTGCGTAAGGTTGGTACTTGTGACTGCAGGAACACGCCCGTCCGCCATTACCCCCTCCCCTTGCGACAGCAGTGCTCTCTGCTGACTGTGTGGTGATTCTCTCACTATTCGTTATGATTTTCTCCCGGTTGGTTCTTCGTTGTGTGTTCGCGTGCAGTGGCGAGCACAAGTTTTGTTGATCTCGGCTAAAGATAGGGTTGTATCAATATGATTTGATTCCCTAGTCATTTCTTGTGTGCCGATCTTCATCCTGTCTCAATTGTCTGCCATGGATCCGAAGAACAAGCGGGTGTACAAAGTGGTGCTGACGGGAGGTGAGTGTGGCGGTGGCAGCGCAGCGGCGGCCGCGTGCTAATTCTGTAGCGTTTGGCAGCGCATCGGCGTGGCCGCACCGTTCGCGGCGCGTGACGCTTCACGCTCGTCGTGTCGATGCTGTCACGCGGCCCAGTGGACGAGGTGCGCGCGTTCTATTATGTAACGTGCGAGCGCTGCCTCGTCGCGTGCCCGTCCGCCCGCCTGTAGGAGCTTGCACGGGGCCGCCGCGCACATTGCAGTAGGCCTTGTCAAGCGGACGGACGGGCGGGCGGGCGGGCAGGCACGGACAGGCGGCCTTGGTACGCTTATCACGAGGAAGTGCGAGAGGAGGCAGTGTTGTCCTAGTCCTTTCGCACGCTTCCTCGTGCTGTTTATTATGAATGCTAGCGCTGGCAACTTCGTCACGCGTGTAACCACCTGCGACCTCCCGCGCGTGCGTTTGTTTCAGGCCCGTGCGGTGGGAAAACCACGGGACAGTCCCGGCTGTGCACCTTTTTCGAAAACTTGGGATGGAAGGTGAGTGGGAGCGTTGCCACTGCTGCATTCTGCGCTGTCGCGAAGCGAGGGGGCCACCGCGTGGTCGCGGCAACCTGCCGGGGCCCCCGCCCCCCTTCCCATGCGCGGAGCCCGCCGCCGCCTCCGTTGCCCTTGTCTGACTCCGCCCCGTGCGGGTGTGTGTTCGCGGATATCTATACGTGGAGCAGCGTATAAATACCTTGTAGCAGTATTAATAGCATGTGGCCGATAAGTGAGCGCGGGCGATTTTTGTCCGAGTGACAAGTGTTTGTGCGTCGTGGCGAACCAGAAAGCTGCCCCCAAGCGCGTTTTGCCCTGCCCCGCGGCGCGTTCTGACCATCGCAAGCGGACCGCGCGGGAGGATGGCACTGTCTTCCTGGACGAAAAATTGATTGAAAGAAAATGTTACCAAGTGTTTTGAGTCTGCAATTTTTGAGACGTTTCTTGATTGCGTTTACTCCCATGTATGTGATCTTTCCCGTCATCTTTCACTGTCAAATGGGCCAAACGAATAAAATCTGTAATGTATTTGTTAATGTTGCTAACCCTCTTTCCTACTTTTATAGCGGAAACTAAGCAGCAAAGAAATTCCCACGTATGGAAATCACTTCTAGTAATTACGATGCTGGATAGTTTTTCCATACACATTCGGTTTAAACTCCACATTTTGGGTAGTTTGACATTTCATTGTTTTATTACTTTATTTTCATGTCTCAATGGTTTCATTTCATGTTAAAAGCAACTTACTTCCAATTTAAAATAACAAAAAATGTAAATAATGTTAGGTAGTTCATAAAATGTTAAGTTATTTTGCTTACGTTCCTCTTTTATTGAAATTACAGGAGGTTCATATTGCTGAATATAAAATATTGTATCGTTTGTTTTTTCAAGAACAATCAACAATATATTCAATTTTTACCAGTGTCCAGCGATTGTAGAACTTAATGTAAACGTTCTCTAAGCAAATGAAAGTTCTGAAGTAGTGTGGTGGTATAGTTATCTTAAAAGCCGTAGAACGAAAGTAACAGTTGCTGACGACTTCTTAAACCTTGTGTTTCATTCCATCTCACGTGTCATCTTCAGAAAGTATGCGACAAGTTTTGGGTCATAGAGAACCTACACAAAGGAAATGTCAAAGGCAAAATGTTGAGCGATATTTGAAACCACAAAAAAGTAGTGTTCTTATAAACGCTGTTGGGTTTCCATGTAGACACGCCAAGAGGGACCCAAACTGTACGTTATTACATGTGATAGTTTTCCACTTCGCCTCTTCGATGCAACGGTACCGAAGCACTGGCGTTGGTGCAGGTGTCCGAGCGGCGGCGGCAGAGGGAGAGGAGCGTTGTTCATGAGGGCTGCAAAAAGGGTAGTCGAGTCAGAGGGACACACTGGCACAAGGGCCATTGGATTTTATTAGGATTATTGTAAACACCCATTTTTTAGCCTTAATAAACGCTTTTGAAAAAATAAACAACATGCGAAAATATTCATTCCCTTAGATGGCTTTTAGATCGGTTTTAATATGCAATATTTCATCTTCATGCTCTTTGTTAGTAATCTTTCAGTTATTTATTAAATCTTCTTTAAATTTGAATAATTATCATAACTGATTTAATTAGCTTTAAAAATTATCAGATTAGTAAACGTATACATTTTGTGGTTGTTTTCAAGTCTCGGAAAGTTCTGCAAATCATAGGGATATTGGTGTGAATAAGCGCTGAATGGAACGTACCATTTAAACATACAAATGCTGCAAACAGGACAAAGCGATGTGTACTAGTCTATTCGACGAGAGAAAGAGTAGCTCTCTGAGTAATAACAAGCTAGGTTGGTATACGCTGTTAAGAAGAAAATTGAGAAAAGACAGTTTCCTGGTAAGGTTTTGTATCTATAATAAGAGAATGTACACAAGTCAGTTTCCCTCTTCTTTCGTGATCCATTATTTTTTGGCTACTTACTATCAGTAATATGTAGTTTATCCTCTTCGGGAACTAATTGGCCCGTAAAACATCAGTAACGATTATACTTTCTTCTACTAATAAATTATTACGCCGACAGAGAATGCTAATAGACTTTGGTTTTCAGTTACCCAAATTACAACTAAGAAACAAAAATGCAAATGAAAGTGTTAGTTGGCACACTGATCTACAAACATTCCCTTGTCTGAGTAATGTGATGTCAACGGATAATTATTAGCAGCATTCTCATAATATAGCAAGCCAACGAAAAACCATCGCACCCTAATGGCTAGAGAAATCGTTACGGATATTTGTATCAGAGAATGCAAAATTATCCGGAGTGCACCACATTGCGCATTCGATCTGGAAAGCACAATAGCACCGCTTAACCGAGCGTGGGCTGAGGAAGACGTGGGAAAAAGCCGGGTGGCGAGGAGGAAGTGGCGAACGGAGCAAATTGGCTCCCGAGTCGCCGAGGAGGAAAGAGTGGACGGTGGAGAGACTTGGTGCTTTGCTTGCAGGTGTTCCGCGTCCCGGAGACGGCGACGGTGCTGCTCAGGTAGGTAACCGCCGCGCGTTTCCCCTCTCCTCGCGCTCTCCTCTCTCTCCCGGGGCTTGGCCCCTCCTCCAAAATTTGTACATAATACCACTCAATTTATTAGAAAAAAATGTCTTCATTAAACTTAGTTGAGCGCATCACAATATAAAGGAGTATTCCCATCTTGTCAGAGCGGGCATTACTAGAAGAGCCAGATTCTAAAAAGTCTATTTTTCTCGATTAAACTTTTGGGGAGTGTGTCAGAACTAAATTGCGCGTGTTCACCCCCCCACCCCCAATTCTTAGTGGGTCCGCCTCTTGCCCGCGCCCCGCATTGCGTTGCTGCGCCAGCTGCAGAGAAGGGCTGCGGACAGGGGAGTTAGGAGGGGGCGGTGTGTCGTGGGTGTCAACAAAATTTTATTATTTGATGTTTCACCTGCAAATTGCGTGACTTAATTTTAACACTTTTGTAAATTGATTTATGTACCATTCTTTGTTAATGTTTGAGGTAATTTAAGAGTAATGGGTGTACATTTTTTTTCTGAAATACGTTTTGGTTATAACTTTCATTACTAATAATCATTCTGTCTCATTAATATGTGTATTTGCAGCTCTAAAATCTCAACAAAAAAACAAACAAACAAAACAAGGAAAACTTTTCTTATTAGTTAATTCTTTCTTCAAAATAGTTTAATCATCGCATGATAAACAGAATTTAAAACATTTTGATTTTTAATGAAAAATATTTAGAGACATTTCTTTTAATAGTTTACTACAGTTTTATATTCCTCTGAAGTGGGAGAGGGTAACACCAGCGGACGGTAAGCCGCGGACTGCAGATGCTGTTAACAGCCCTAGAAATATCGTTGGACGAGGAAGGAAATGTGAATGTCTGAGTAGCGTTTCATTTTACTTATCTGCAACAATAATATTGTTTCCAAACAGTTCTTTAGCCTCAATTTTTGCTTAGCATATACTTTGCTTGTTAAGGACTTCAATGTTATTCATATCTCATGCCGTGTATTTTGACCGAAATACAAACGATTTTCAGAAGAAAACCCAGAAAATCTTTATCACTGTCATCGCATATCCTGTTTCGCTTCCAAATGTTTTATCGCGTCAAATCTTTGGAAATGACAACTGAAGAATTAGTGCCAGAAAAAAAAACTCTACATCAATGTGGAAATTTTATAAATTAAGCACTAAGTTCAAAGGTAGGTAGATGTAAATATATATTTACATCTGCCTACCTCTGAAGTTACCTCTGAACCTTCGGGGCATAAATTGCAATGAAAAACTTGTCAATAACTTATCCCACGAACTATGTTCTGCATATTAATGACAATATATTGAATTGTGGGGTAAGTGGCGTCGTTATAAAAGAAAGTGCTGTACTCTTTTCTAGAAAATCTGTTTTAAGAAAGGTGTTGAATTATGAGAAATCCCCCACTTCTCTTCCACAATTGATTTATTGTAATCTGGTAATTCCTTTGTCAGATGCTTTGTTAACGTTTTGTTAATTCAGCCCTAAAGGGTCAAGGAATATCTCCGAAAGATGCACCTTACTATGAAAATAGCAGTTGCAATTTCAGAACTCTATCGGTAGCGCTCTGCTTTCCAAGACGCAGACTTCACACTGCGACCTGTTCCCGCTCCGGTCATGAGGACAAAGAAGCGGCAGGGCAGAAGGGCTGCGTAGTCATGTCGGGGAGGGATGGGGAAGAGGAGGAGTGAGGGAGCGGCCCCCTAAAAAATGTCTCCCCCGGGGCACGGGGGGCCGGACCGGTCGGCAGGTGCACCGCTAGCCGCAGCCACTGGCCGAGGGGTGGGCGCTCGCAGCTCCCGTGGATAGGTTCCCTAGAAGCAGAGTAGCGCATTCTTCCGCCATTTGGCATCCACTTAAACCGTGCGGTAGTGGGGGTGAATTATCCATTATGCCTTCGGTTGTTATCATTTCTTAATTCCTGAATGTTGTCTGGTGAAAGGATATTAAGTGGCGGCGGCCGTTCAAGTTGCGCGACTAGGGCCTCTGCCCGCGGCCCCTGAGGCGCGGTCAGAGGGGAGCAGTGTGCCGTCATTCGAGCACGAACGTCGACTGATTTTGCCGAACAGCGTCACACTTTCGTTTGCCATTTCCTTTGTACATGCGATATGTAAAGGACACGAAGTTTAAAACCGCTCGGTGAGAGCTGTGTTTGATAAGAGATGTTTGGCATGACAGGGGAAAGAGGGATTGATATGTTTTAAAGAATCTTCACATTCCTCTTGAATTACTGATATTTCGTTCATGTGTGGTAGAAACTATCCTGAAATTTTTCACGTATTCTGAAATGTCCTGCCTTTCCTGCTTGTGTCCCTGTAGTGCTATATCTTTATCTGGAGGTCTTCCCTCTTCATTAACAAAAGTTTTTCTACGTGCATGTTGAATGACTTAGTTAAGCCGTGCTCACCAGAACATTTCGGATCATTAGTGCTCTTTAGCGAGTGGTTGGAATATTCGGTCGTAATCTGCCGTGTTTGCCCGAATGCGGATCCACTCTGACCGTACCCTACTTTTGCTGTCCTACTACTTATATTGCAGGAGGGTGCAACGCGCGCGGGCGAACACGGGGCTCACCGTCGTTTGGGTGGACTCTGAGATTTCAAACTGAAGGGGTCAGCCTAATCACCTTACGAATCTAAAATGTAACAATACCGTTTTTGAACTTTTAATATAGATTCAATTCATTCTAAGAAATTTGCTGCAGAAATGGGGATAAATGGTTCCTCTTGAAATCTTCGTTCAGTTTTTTAAATTTTTTGTCTGTTTATAATTCATTAATTACGATAGATAAAAAATTAAACATACATTTTGAAGCCGGTTGAAGAGGTTTTAAAAAATGGACAGAAATATCGTTTAAGTCTGTGTTATTTAGAAAGCTATTAGTTTTATATTTAAATTCATTATATAACTACTGTCTAATGTTTTATCAAAGTGCTTGAAAAATACACGTTTGTCAATTTTTTTGCCTATCTAGATTTAGTCAAGCCAACTTCGTTACCTTTCCTAGTATCTTCGCAAATGTTTCTCATTGTGAACTTCCTCGAACCTTAAATTTATCTCGTTCAACGATTCATACAGGGCCTCATGAACATGTTAGAACATTACCCTGTTTCTCTCCCAGTGCCAGGCTGAACTAGTTTGTTCTTTGCCTCCTTTTTCTGATAGCGGGTACCATGTTAGGTGATGCCATTTAAAGTTACGAGGTGATTAAAATTTCTTTCGTAACTTTTGGTTATCTTGCATACTTTAAAAACTTGGTGGAATAGTGCAGAGCGTAATCGGCAAGTCGGGTAAACAATAGGAAAAGGAAAATGCCGTGAGTAAGAATTTACATTGCAGTGCTATTCTGAAGGACGTTCATTTATATAAGCAATAATGACCGATGATTAAGACTCCAAAAATACATCTTTCGATCCAGGAAATTGCCGAGGATTTCCTTTAGACCTGCATTTCGTTTTAGATCCCATCATATCTCTGAGTAGTAAAACGTTCTGTTCCTTAGCGACTGGGCAATTTTAAGCCGGTCTATTTGAGGAAGTGAGCAGGAACGTTCGTAGAACCGTTTCAGTTGTTTTGTCTTGGAAATACGTACGTACTCTTACTAAAACAATGATCTTCAGACTGTTTAAAATTAACACTTTTTAAATAGTTTTTTTTTTAAGAATATCTTTACAAAAAGAATGAAGCGAAGTTTTTTCACAAAATCTTAAGGAAAATCACATATCAAAATTAGTTGTATAGGATTTTCTTCTTTTTTCTTGTAATTAAAATTTAAGAACTCTAAATATTGTTCCAGCTATGTACAAACGACACAAGGTTTCTGAGCGGGAATTCCTGATTTTTGAAACGTCGTGCGTGGGAAGCTATCTGAATTTAAAAGTAGCTAAATTCAATTAATCGTAGATGCATTCATGAGCTGTCGGCGTTGATAAGGAATTTCTAGAACGTATTGTAAATCTTGATATTTGCTTACTCCTGCATTAGCTGCAATGTTTTTCTGTTTTATGCAGTGCAAATGTTGAATTGTTCAGTTTGAAGTAGTTCGCTTCGAGAGGATGTTGACTTGGCGATCTATTAGGGCGTGAATAAATAAAGGCCTTTTATGCTGCGGTATGTACGCTCCCAAACATGAGGCCTTTCCAATACCCTCGGGACAGCGCTCCTTGCCAGAATCGACTTGCCAGGGAGCGCTGCAGTGGTGAGAGATACGCATTAGCACCGATTATACTGTTTTGTTCTTGTTCCTTGTTGTCTTAATTTTTGTTTAGATTTTTACTTATTGTATTGCGAAGACGGGTGTCTAGGGCTGGGACGTTTGGGAATGAGCTGATTGCTTCAAGCGTCGCTTTTTATTCAAATAAATTGAGGCGATTGAGATATCTCAGAACGTTTGTTTTTATGTTAAACGTGAGTAAGCCGATTTAATTAGATTCGTATTTACATTTATAAATATTTCGGGGTACTGAAATAAAAAGTTATACTTCACTTCAATTGCTGAGGAAACAGGATGCAAGTGAATATTTAATTTTAATGAACTTGCGCAACGTGCGGTTCTGCATCTCATCCGGATTGACACGCATTAGGCTCGCTGCATTAATTGTCGTTAATAATTTGATCTGCGACGCTAATGGAAGATCCCTGTTGTTGTTAAAATTATTAATTCATCCAGTGCCTCCCTTTCTCACGAATTCCAATGCCTATCTTTCTCACGTTATTAATTTTATAGAAGATAAAAAATGTGCGTAGAAATTCAAAAGAACCAATGATTACCTTCCAACTTTATTTATAACATCTGTTTTATTTGCAATTTGTTCTACTCGAACATTCGGCAAATATAATTGTGCATACTTTATTGACCTGTACAAAAGCAAGCCATTTCTGATTATTTCTAAATAATATTTTTTTAAACAATTGTCAAAACAAAAATACATTTAAATAACACCAACACATTCATTAGTACAAATACTGTGACAAAAATGAAAATGGTATAATCTACAATAATAATTAATACACAATTTATTTTTTATATCCTTGATGATTAAGGGAATGTACTCTTTTCAGTCTTGTCATTGTGTTGTTATTCAATACGTTGGTAGCTAAATGATTAACATGCTTTTCGAGTATGTGTTGGTTTTTGACAGATTTATGAGTGATTTCTTCTTTAACAGTGGTGATATGGAGATCCAGGATTAGGCAAAATACTTTAAATTTCGTATTTAAATACTTCGCCAAAATACTTAGTAAATAAGTATTTAAATACATACTCAAAATATATTAGGTTTTGTATAGCTTAATACCTATTTAAAGTACTTCAAATACCCAAAATACTATAAATACAATGATTTTTTATTACTTTTTTATTGCAATAATTTATTGTAATTGTGAATTACAATAAATTACTAATTGACAGTCATAAATTTCTGAACAGTAACTTAAAAGTGTAACTCCAACTAGCGGAATTTCCTTGTAAAGAGACCAGTTTTTACAAACAAATCATCAGACTATAAACCCCTATTTGGCGAACGTATAAAATCCGCAAAGGAAAACGGTCGTTCAACTGGCACGGAACGTAAACTAGAATTATAAGTAGAGCTCGAACATGTAGGCACTAAAAAGGTCGAAAAGAGGTAGGCAAATACGCACATAAACTTAAAAATAGGCAGGGAAATAGGCATTGTGGTTGAATAATATTAAAATTTATACGTAATAGTACTACGCAAAGAATGAATATAATTCTCTAGAAACTTAGCGAATTTCTCAGATTGTCAAAATATATTGCGGAGTTAGATAATATTTCCTAACGGTTGACACGTGTTTAATTTTATATTTTGTTGGTTAAACTGGATAAATGTTGGATTTTCAAGTTTTGAAAATGGTATGTTTGCGGTATGGCACAAGTCAGTGTTGAAATTCTTTTTTGTAGTGTTTCTGTTTTGTAGGAACAGCAAATTTACTGATTTGACCTGCACTAAAGTTAGAAAATAATACAAAATTATTGAAGAAAACTCTGCCTATCTTGTGTAATTCAACCTTCTTTAAGCGAAAGATGCTTGGAGCGCTATTTTTGAAGACAGAAGAATATTGTAGAAAACAAAATATTGTGAACAAAAAATATTAAAAATGCGGAAAATTCAATATAGGCATTTATAGGCTCTTAACGCTCGAATAGGTAATTATCTCTAAAGTAGGCATTTATAGCCATTTTTAAAACTCTCGCAAAAGCCATTTCTGAAGTAAATATTGATAACGGGGTATGTTGCCTAAAAATACAAAGAAATAAACTGGCCAAAAAAGGCTTTGTCCGGACTCTAGTTATAAAGAATTAACTAATTTTCTGTCGTCAAATAATTGTACAGTATGTTTAATGATTTAGATTTATAATTTAAAATTGAAGAACATTCAAATTCAAAAGCTGAAAAGGGCTTTTATTATTGTTTCAATGAGATTCGTTCACTAGCTGAATCAGAAAACCTATCTTCGTTATCTTCATCTGTATGTGAAGTATTTCATTTTTTAAATACGCCTTTTTTATGTATTTAAATACATTTTTGAAATACTTGTCCAAAAACTAGAAAGTAGTGGAGATCTTTATGTATATTGGCGTTTGACACAAAAGGGAACGTTGCTTAATAATATGATACATTTAAATGGAAATCTTTGTATTATTTCTTCATTTCGGTGTGAGGCTGTTCCCCAGAGTTCGATTCCATATGTCAATATGGTTTCAGTATTGATTTGTGAAGTAAAACTTTATTTTCTATACTGAAAGAAAATTTTATTGATAAGCCATTAGATCTTTTATGTCAGGTATGGCTTTCCCAATCCATTATATTAATGAGTGACAGGTACATAGTATATGTGCTATAGCTAACGACTGAATATATTCAGGAAATGGATTACTGGAAATGGGGACATTTGCCAGAGACATCTCACATGCGTGAAAATTTCCCGAAGGCAATTTTTGTAGTCCATCACTTCTCAGGAACAATCTAATTTCTTAATTCCGAAGAGGTTCATTAATCAGAAAAAGATAGCTTCTAATAGGGTTTATCAGTTTCCTTATTTCGAAAGTAATTAATAATTACTTATTTAGAAGTAGAATATTTATGTATTTCACGATATTACCCTGTTTGAACAGTGAAACTTCCATTAACGACAATGTTCATTATCTATGTAAAACAAGTTGGGAATAAATATATTATTATTAGTATTAATAATAAAAAATAACAATAAAATAATAATAATAATAACAATAATAATAATAATAGTAATAATAATAATAATAATAATAATAATAATAATAATAATAGTAATAATAATAATAATAATCCATCGTCGATAGTTCCGCTGAAAAGTCATAAGAGGGGGTTCCTCACAAAACGATTCTTCATTAGTGAAGCAAATTAAGCGTAAAGGAAGAAATATGTCTGAATGCCTTGAGAAATCCTTAATTTTGTGAACTCCGGTGTAGGATTATACATAGTTCAGTTATTTCAGAATTATTTATTTATACGTAATAAAATTTGATGAAACAGTGAATTTTACGTTTTGGGTACATTTTGCGCTTAATCACGCAAATTCTTGTTTCCGAAATTTTTTTTACGTCAAATCATACAGATTTCACGAGAATGTGTCATTTTATGGGCGGAAAGTTCGTCTTCTCTTTTGCAATGAAGACAATGTGGTTGCAGTGACATTTTCTTTGGGTGTGCAAGTCGTGTGTCAACGCCCAAGGAAATAAAACAAATCATTTCTTTCATTTGAATTTAATTATTTTTATTTATTCGGTCTTCGTGCGATCGGCGTCGTAGATCGGCACCAGCGCGTCCCTCCACATAGGCGGCAGCGCATGCGCGCGACGTCCCTCCACTCACGGACAAAGCGTGGGATCTCTATTTAACAGCCTGCTGGAGAGCGAGCGTCCGTGATCGTGATATTCTCCGTTGCGCGTTGCCGTCTTTAGCGATACTCATGAAATTAGTGTTATATTGTGATAAGAATAGTGAAAAAGTGGAACAATAGTTTTAAATAATTGCTTTCCTCCTTTCGTATGAAGAAAAGAAACAAGTAATTGAGGAAATAACGATCGTGTCGTAACCTGATAATTTCAGAATTTAATTTTTAAAACTAGAACCGAAAAATGGGAAAAGCGTCGAGCATGTCTTTTTAAATACTTTAAAGTGTATTATTCCAATATTTGCAATAGAAAATACAACATACTCATTGTTGTTATTTTGCAACTATCTTTCCTTCATTCTTACATTATAATTCAAAATAAATAAGGACTTCGTTTACATAAATCAAATTTACTCTAAATATGTAAGCAAAAAGAGTAGTGTGGAGTTAACACTTTACTTCAATGCAAACGCCCTAGGTCCAGAGTGAGGAGACGTCAGTCTGGTTGTAGTATTGCAGTAGGACTCTAGCTGTTTACATGGAGGGAATCTCTCTCCTTTCTTACAGATAGAGCCAACTTTCGTACCTTACTACCCCATGGAAAGGTTATTAGACAGGAAATTTGAAAAAACATAGCCAACCGTGATGAGACTCCGAATATTTCTCCATAAGATCTCTGAAAGTACCGTAAGACAAAAATAACTATTTCCTTTGGCAAACGCAGAGTTACTCAATCAGCACATCAGCAAAGATGGCGAACAGCAATAGAAACGGCAAATAGGTGCAGAATGTAAACCAACGCTTACCAGTGCGTGAATACCTTCTTTGATTGCTTGTTATCTTTAAAAAAAAGTCCAACTTCTTTCCAAACAGTGCTTACTTGCGTATAAGAGTTTGCGTTCTCGCGAGTGTGATGTCGCTTGTGGAATTGCCTTGCGACTCAAAGGACCCCCTCAAATACCGTCAAAGAAATTCTCTTGACAGTTCGGGTTCAATTCCCAGACAGGGTAAACATTTTTTTCCTTTAAAGTATTTGTAAGAACAAAGGAGACTGCTTTGAACTCAATGGAAGAAAGACGTTTTCATTAAAACTTAGTTTACCACTGATACTAGAAAATATATACTAGTTTGTTTTATGACAACACGGAGAATCCCTAAATGTTTTAAAAGTTACAACGCCATGCCTGAAATTTGTAAAAGTCGAGAATTAAGAAAGTAAAAAAGTCACATTTGCCACATATACTAGGAATTCACATCACGAAAATAAAAAAGACAACAGTGGCAAGGCCATTTACGTAGACTTGTAATACTTAATTAATCTGGGCTTCACAATGAAACTAAATAGTGTTATTCTTTTCAGCTGTTCAAATAATTTAAAAAAGCTAAAGATGTATTTCTGAGTTAAACAGATGGTGTCTAATGTAACTAAGTATTCAATACCGTCAAAAAGAAATACTTCCTTTACCAAATCTAAGTCACATTCGATTGAGGTGAGCATAGCCCCACTCACAGCCATTCTCAAATTTTCCTGAGAGAAGAATGGTCGCCGACTTGGAATTGCCGGAATGCATGACCCCTTATCTCCGTTGAACCGACTCACCTCGCCCGCTGCTTATCGGTTGTGACTTTCATCCGCATTAGTTTCGCAATATTCGATTTCTTTGTTTTCAGATCTTTTTGATTAAAAAAAATTCCAACTTTCGTTTCAATCTCCCTACGTCTTATTTTCGAAGAATCGGAACTTCATTTCTAAGATATTTTTTGAAATTCTGGGTATAAAATTGTGAGTAATTTCAGAAACTGGACTTCCTTGGAACTGGACAACAAAGATTCTTGCATTTTGATTAATTTTTGACATTGAATTCATGAACTCTAAAGATTAAGTATTTGGAATATAAAGATATTAACGGAAATATTAATTTTGATTAAGGGCTGTGATTTTGATTCTGTACAATGTTTCCAATCTTCATTTGGAAAATGTCTATATATTTTTATTACTCTTTAAAACGTGAATTTCATGTTCATGATGCGGTTTGTACACCTATTGCTCACATGTCACTCATAACCGCACTTATTACGCGTCTCCAGTCCCAAATTATTTGAGAGGAGACGATTCAGTAGATAAGGTATGATTTGCCACCACTGAGGAGTCTCCTACAGTTTACCCCATTGAATCACCCGTGAATTACAGTAAGCACACTAATAATATCATCCATTCGTTTTATTGCGGTCATTGAAATGTATCCCCTTTCTGCCAGACGCGCGAATGCAATTGGTTTACATTGTTGAAGTGTACTCGCAATATTGGAGCGATACTATTTTTTGGCCTTTAACTGCTTATTTCGACTTCCGTATCTTTGACCCTCACTCTTATAAAAATAAGTATTTTTTAGTGCTATTCTTGTCAGAAGCCTGAAATGTTTAACAGGAATGTAATTGAGACGTGCGGTTGCCACAATTCAGATCTATATGACAAGAGGTGCAAAGAGAGCAACAGTTCCAAAAGTGGTAGATTTTCTTACCAAAACGTTTATCTTCTCTTACTGAGAAAATCGAGAATACTTCCTTCGGAAGGCATGTTATCTTATTTCAGCATGCCCTTCCATTCAGCACCTTATACTAATTTCGAGCCCATTTTGTGTCGACACGGAAACCAACATAAAAGCATTCCATTGTAAATACCATTGTTAACTTTTTCCGATAATTACTAGTGTCGTTCACTTCTGTTAAAATGTCAGGAATACCACATTTACCTGGTAGTGTGTTGGGGGAGGGGAGGGGTACAATCACGGCTAGTAGCTGAAGAATGCAGGAAAAAGAGGAAGGAAAATGCTTTGTGAACGGCTGACCTATTGGCGGAAAACAGACCGACAAATTATACCGACTATTCCACTCATGAAATTTCAGCCAATGGCGTGCAAGAACTGGGACCCTACCAGCCAATTAGAGACGATTTTACCATGCATATTTATCAATTATTGATTATCACCTCCTAGAAAGTGATACATTTTGCGCCTTGTTTTGTCTACAGATAGAGGTTATGTAGTCGTCCCTCAAGACATATCTCCAAATGAATGAGGAACACCATTCTTCAATTATTAATAAATTAAGATATAGTAGCGCTTCAAATTCAACATCTTCCTTAAAAATAAGCGAACAAAACACTTTTCCTTCGCATTTAAACTTTAACGATTGTGTATATAATAACTGTTTTCAAGTAACTTCATGGACATTCCAGGACACTTTGTCCACTTTATATTGTCCACTTTCATGAGGTCCACTTTTATTTGCTCCAAGTATTTTGTCCACTTTTTTGGCCTTTTACATTTTTTGTCCTTTTTCTTTGAAGTGCACAGAAATGTATGTCCATAATTAAAATAATGTTGTGTGTTGTGGTTTCCGCGGTAATGAATAAGAAATTATTTTCGAAATGGCATCTTTACTTCGTTCGACTAAAAACTAAGTTAAAATTATTTATAAAAATTATATATAATTTTCACCTGACTTTGTAATGTTGGACTTCGAAATGAGTGCTATTAACGCAGTACGAGCCGTATTACCCAACAGCACAGTTAGTGGATGCCTATACCATTTTTCGTAAGCTATTTGGCGGCAAGTAAACTTAACACTGAAGATACGTTTCTCCGAAGATGTCGTCATAAGAAATGACATTCAGCGGCTGATGGGCCTTCCATTCATACCTCTCGACAACATCGAAGAGGTGTTTGATTATTTGTTAGAAATAAGCCACGACGATGTGCAAGACCTTACAACGTACTTTGAAACAACGTATCTGAGGGGACGACCTGCAAGAGGGAGGAGGAGGGCAGTGCCACCTCGATTTCCTCCGCAATTATGGAATGTATATGAGCGGGTGTTAAATCGAGCAGAAAGAACAAATAATTTTGTGGAGGGCTGGCACTCGAAATTTCAGAAGCTGATCGTAACACATCATGCCACAATTTGGAAATTTTTAGACTGTATAGAAAAAATCAAAGGGACAATGAAATCCTGTTATTACAACTTGCTGGCGGTCATAGGCAAATCAGATATCCGATTAGAAAATCGTACATTATAAATCAACGTCAAATTGAAAATATTGTAGATCAATATCGAGAATATGCTGAAAATAATAATATAGATTTATTTTGAATGAAACTGTATAACACAGAAGAGAGCGATGGAGAAGTATCACATATTGTATAATATTGTAAGTGAATAAATAATGCTTTTCTTTTACAATGGACTATAATTATTGTGGACTAAAAATTTATAAAATGGACACAATGTTAGTGGACATTTCAAGTGACGGACGTGAATGCTCAGTGGACCATTCTTATAAGTGGACATAAAAAAGTGGACGAAATTTTTATGGACATCCTATGTTTCTGGACTAAAAGTAGCAGTGGATTAAAATGCATAGTGGACGTAAATAATGTGGACGAAATGCTTCTGGACAATGTGACTGGGAATCTCGGTTTTAGTTTGTCTTATGTTTTTTTGTTGGTTATAATTGCCCTTGTATACAATTGTTCGATGTAAAAATATTTGAATAAAACAATGTTAATTATTAATAGTACATTATATTTATGAAATTTCATTCATGAAATAGTCTTAGTAAATTTCACTGGTGGTTTGGAAATTGTATATAAATCCCCTCCTCGCTTCGCGAGTCAGGGATGTATCGACAATTTCCAAACCACTCGTGGAATTACCTTTGATAACGCACCTACATCAATACAGGATCAAACCGCTCCTAATGAATTTTCCTACAATAGTTTCCTTGTGTAAAATAGGACTTTTCTTTGAATTGAGACGTGTGAAAGGTGTTCGCCATGACTAGACGTCAAGACAATCACCATAAAGTCATAATGTTAAATCTATTTCATAGAATGTTTCGTTATAGAGAGTTACGTAAACGAAAAAGTTGAGAAAGAATGATGTAAATCCCATCCAATCGAGGGTTATGGCTGTAAAAGATGTGAAGAAATTCGAAACTTTCATCTCTTGAAAGGGTTTGGCCGTAGATGTGCCTATAAAGCGGAATTGATGCAAGTATATTTGTCAATTCACGTAGTGAATATTCGCTAGAAGGCGAGTTGAAATACCGAATCAGTCATTAATCATTCAATATTATAGTGATCATTCGGGGGCGGATTTTGATTTCCTAAAACATCGCCAAAAATGGTCAATAAAATGCTTGTACAATGTTTTTAAAATCCTCTAAAAGCAAAGAAAAATGACGTACAAAATGTAATCAAAACCAGTTCGGGTGAACAACTCACGCTGTTGATACGTTACTGATTTAATTGAGGCTGCTTCTATTCGTTTAAGTGAACTCAGGTTGCAAATTTTCGGTTAGGACTGTTCATTACGAGGAAATCTGTTTCTAGTTATCCCGAAACAAGCTGAACCGACAATGGCGCTGTTAGGCGTCACAGGAACCTTAGATTACATACTCACGAAGCGACATTACAATTTCTGAGCGAAGAACTCGAATAGGCTACTCAGGATGTCTCTGAAGAACTTTAGTTGCATCTCGTAAATATTATTTGAAGCAAGTACCATTAAAATAATATTAAATTAGGTGAAATCAGCGAAAAATACATTAAGAATGACGGATAAAAGTAAAAAAATGATTTATTAGATGAAATCGACGAAAAAAAGGGTCATTTCCTTTTTTCATAACATAAAATTAATTTCCGCACAAAATGATAGTTTTAAAGTGAAAAGTAACTAGTGGTGCTACAGCAGCACGTACTTTCTCGTGATTTTGTTAATATCTATGTAATGTTATAATATGACAATTTCTATCTTACACTTCAACAACCATTTGAAAAAGTCACAAGCACACAAAGCGTGAAAAATACGTATATTTTTTAAATTCATATGTTTAAATGAAAACAGCTTTCTGCCATTGAATTCAGTGTATTCACATGTACATACACGCACCCACGATGCACGATGCGTATTTTAACCGTAAATAAAATTATAGTTTACATTAATGTGAAAGAAAAGGCAGCTGTCATTATCGCCTTCTGTTATCAGTGCGCCATTACAACAATGGGTTACAAGCAATATTACCCCTAATTCGTATGGGATACACATTTTTCCAATTAGCATTGTTGATACCCCTAGCAAGAAAATGACAATAGTAAAATATAATATTTTTATATTCATCAAAAATTACTCAGTTTTTTCATGCATTACTTTTCTTTCCCCCATCTTACTAAGCAAAGCGAAATCATCTAATAGTTTTCAAATTTAACTCAATTAGATCAATAATTGAACTCCATTAGAGGACGCAGTTTAAAATATATTTTAAATGATTTTTAAAATATTAATTTTAAAACTTAAAACAAAAGCTCGAGAAAGAAATCAACAAAGAAATATGAAATTTTATAAAATTCTAACTTTCATAGCATCCAACTGCTTGTTTATTTATTATTTATTTTTTAATTATTAATTTATTTGACGTCAAAAATGGTTAAAAACTTTGTGACGTGCTAATGGAGAAGTGAATTCTGTGCTGTCTGGAGTTTTAAAAATCCTGTGATCCCTACCCTATGTCCCCGTTGAGGTGGGTTGGTCCACGTCCTGACGGGTGGATACAGAGAGGGCTCTCAAGTATTCCTTTCCTTCACAAGTCATTTTTCTTCTCCCCATTGTACATTCTCATTCTTCTATACCATCCTGTCTCTTTTCTTCTCCCTCTTCTATTTCACTGGCTCCCTCTGTATGCTGAACGCCCACCCACGTGTTTGCCGTGCATGGCGACTCGTGTCGGAGGGAATGTATGTCCTGGCGGTTGAGGGGCCTGTCCGTTTCCCAATTACTCTCCTCGTGCTACTTTTTTTTTGGCATCCAGGGATACGTGCTCTTACGTATTTTGGGGAACATTCCTTGTAGGTCTCAATACACTTGCTTTGGCTACGGACTCTTCTAGACGGGCGGTCGGGAGCTAACCCACATCCGATAAACCGGCTGGCAAAGTGTTGTAATATAATGTATATGTATTTTTGTAATGAGCTGTTGATACGGTCACGCGATGAAGATGATTACTACGTCGCGTGTCATAGTAATAGACATCGGCATTTTCTGAAAATATATTCCCGCCCTTAAGCAAGTCATTTTTGACAAAAACCACTGATTCGTAAATCAACAGACAAGATAATGGTAAAATTTCTAGATTAATAAAGAGAGGCTTACTAGAATCACGTGGGTGGGATTTGGTTAATTATTTGTACAATTCTTTTTTGTAATCTAAAAGTCTGGGAGCTATTAGATGTATTTCTCCAAAATATACCTTATCTCAGGCTGGAATGAACATTCGCGAAATATACACAACGAACAGTATGAAGGCTAACTGTATTTGAAAGAATTCTGAACGCATTGCATATTGAACGTAATTTTGTGTTGAATTCATTTAAATGGACGTCCCATTTAGGGTTTGACTGATTTGAGAGACCTAAAAATGTTGTTGCCTTGACATCAGTCAAGTACACCGTTCATTTTCAATGTAGTACAGAATTGTTTATTTGAAATGGAAAACTGCATTGAAACTGTTTTCTTTCGTTTACTATTAATTTATTATTACGTAACCACTTTAAAACATCTGATATTGTACTATTTACGGTTTCTTTATTGCAAAGAATGTTTGTATCATTCGCGAAGAGAACTGTTCTTCAGTTTCGAATCGTCGCGGGCATATCGTTTACGTCTAGTAAGAAGAGAGTAGGGCCTAAAATCGATCCCTGAGGGACTCCACGTGCAATTAGTCAAAAAGGTGTGTACGTAATGTTCCATCATTCCAGTGAGGTATTTCTAGTCTGAGATCATTGTTTATATAACCAACGTTTGTATAACGAACATAAACATTCTAGGGTAATACCACGAATTCTATATGAAGGTAATTTTGAAAGTAAAATGTTATGATCCATGACGTCAAAAGCATTTGAAGGATCTAAAAATAATCCAGTAGGTGCTTCATTTTGATCCAATGATGCGGCATTATTAAGAAAAGAAAATGTGACGGTTTCCGTAACATTTTTGGAGAAATGTCTGATATTGGATTTTGTGGCTGGAGACTTAGTGAGATGGGCAGTAATTCTCGAAAATTATTGGTTAAAGAGATTAGCCACTGTTGCCAGATCGTTCACATTTCTATCGCTATAAACAACATTCTCTACAAGGTATATAGTTGGTTTGGTCGTATTTTTTATTATATTCCACATTGCTTTTGTTTTGTTATTTGAGGTTGAATTATCCTGATCGTGTTTCGTGATTTTAGCCTGTCCTATGACTTTTCTTATCAATAATTTGTATTTTTTAAGGTATATGAGGAAATTTTGAGATTCGTTATGAAGTTTAGAAATGAAAAAGAGAATTCGCTTGTTTTTACATGAGGTCCTAATCCCGTGTTATCCAAGAATTGCTTTTCCGTGAAATATTTAATTTTCTTTTTTGAAGAGGAAAGCAAGGATTAAAATGAAACGAAAGCGTTGAAAAAAAGGATTACATTTATTGTTTGTATCAACAGTATTATAAACCGCGTTCCATGATTCCTGCATCCAAAAGTAAAATAAAATTATTCATTGATTACTATCAATGGGGTCGGGGTCGGGGTCGGAGTCGGGGTCGGAGTCGGGGTCGGAGTCGGGGTCGGGTCGGGTCGGGGTCGGGGTCGGGGTCGGGGTCGGGGTCGGGGTCGGGCGGGGTCGGGGTCGGGGTCGGGGTCGGGGCGGGGTCGGGGTCGGAGTCGGGGTCGGGGTCGGGGTCGGGGTCGGAGTCGGGGTCGGAGTCGGGGTCGGAGTCGGGGTCGGAGTCGGGGTCGGAGTCGGGGTCGGAGTCGGGGTCGGAGTCGGGGTCGGGTCGGGGTCGG
Source organism: Teleogryllus oceanicus (assembly GCA_964035755.1). Taxonomy (NCBI): domain Eukaryota; kingdom Metazoa; phylum Arthropoda; class Insecta; order Orthoptera; family Gryllidae; genus Teleogryllus; species Teleogryllus oceanicus. The sequence continues at coordinate 9,538,140 of CAXIVR010000006.1, read as the reverse complement.
AGTCGGGGTCGGGGTCGGGGTCGGAGTCGGGGTCGGAGTCGGGTCGGAGTCGGGTCGGGGTCGGGGTGGGAGTCGGGCGCCGGGGAAAAAGCAATTCGTCCAGCTCGTACTGAAGCGCCGGCGGTGGGCTCGTACGGCTCGCGGCGTCCCCCTGACGCAGCTCTCCTTACGGTGCCCCAATTTTCGTACCACCTCGGATGCGCACAGAGTCGAGTTCCATTCACGTTCGGATTGTCCGTAATAAAGTATAACGTTGATCGACTTCTCCTTTCTTGAATGTATTCACAGACGGCATTTCTTGGCGGCGTGCGGTTTGTACTAGCGATCTGGCCTTTTTGTGTGCAGCACACGTTTCCGCAATTATTAACTAACCCAGCATCTTTCGACGAGTTTTCTCTCCGCTCCGGCTCGAGCCTACTGAATGTAATATTCACTGTTAGGGTCAGCCTTCGTGCGACAATTACAGTTCAACTCGTCGTAACGCACAAACAACATTTGACTGCACAGCTTTCGGAAAGACTAGTTATCTTCACGAAATACAAACCTTCCTCGCCACTTACGAATTCTGTAGCACTGTCTGGCTAGACTTTCCTAAGAGAAAATTCTTCTCGCATACTCATCTAGTGAAAAGAATTCGTCATACGTCAACGACTTTTGAAAGAGAAGTATCTATCTTACTTCCTTGATGTTTGAAAGAGAAGTGTTCCTTTCGCGAATCTTCGAGATGACTGTTTTTAGCCATCTCGCTTGATTGATGCCGACCAATGGCAATTTAGGGTCTTATCGGCCTTTGCCGAATTGGCTAACATCATACTGGTCACAGGTTTGAAAACAGCCGTCGCTGTGCGTCATCCCGACTCATCCGCGCGCGGTCTTCAAATGTCACGATGGCTACACATAGGGTGTAGCCATCTCTCGGTTGACATATGAGGCAAATGGGCTACGTCCGTTTCGTCTCAATATATAATAAAAGTCTACGAGATAAAAGGTTGGAATTTGGAAAATGCTGAGTTCATTAGGAGATAACCAATGTTATGTAAAGCAGAGAACATCCAGCTGATTTAGATCACTCTTTAGAACTGCCTCGATAAACTCAGTTTTATTTGAAATGGATTGAACATGTGCCGTATGTTTTTATCTTTTGCAAGAACCTACACGAATGTCTTTCTGCTGCATCTGACTGTAGTTGCTATATATTTACTCCACTGTTACCTCGAATGCGTGATCGAAGGTTGTAATGGGCCCTAGCAGTGACATGTGAGGAAATTAGGGCATCAGGTGTGGATGAATTGGTAGTGGGAATGGGAGAAACGGGAGTATGTTCAGAGGAGGAGGTATAAGAATTCGAAATATGGGTGGGGATGGAGAACGTAAGAAGGTGAAAGGGATGGGATTTTTGGCAGGAGACTGCGTAGGACTGGAGTTGATGTATTGTGCAAGCTGGTATCTACTGCATGTTTTCCAGCAAGGTTCTTATGATGACCATGCCAGGTGAGAGGAAGTTAATTTCAAATAGTGTTAAACGTTTTTTTTTTTTGTTTATTTATGGTCGCTTTATAACAGCTCAGGTCATCAGCGACCTCATTGTGTTTACATCAGTACATTACAAGGTTACAAATAGTTGAATCATTACACCATAAACCATTACCATAAACATTATATCAATATATCATAAGAAAAATTGCATCATTATTATATTACATTCAACAATTTACTTATTTCTAGTAGTTTCAAAATTTTTTACAACCTTCTTCTGATTTGAACAGTGAATATAAGCTGCCTTCTGTGTTTAATGATTTCCTTATATTAACAAGTCCTTGGCAGTCAAGAATAAAATGAGGAGTAGACACGGTAGCGCCACACTTAGGACAGGGTTCAGGGTTGGATTATTTGAACAGATGACAGTAATTTAGGTTAAAGTGATCGATCCTTAATCTTGTAATGGCGACTTCTTCTCTTCTTTTGAAGTTTGATTTCGGTCGACCTGGTTCCAGAATCGAGTTTCTTACTCGATGTAGCTTTGTAGACTCCATCTTTCATTGTGAGTTCCAATACTTTAAATACTCGTAGGAGTTCTTGAAAAGGTTTCTTATATCTTTCTGGGTGCCATGGATTTGCGATTCAGCATTTGGTAATGATGTTGTCATTTTTGCACCAATGTCTGCCTTCTCATTTCCAGTAATTTTCTTATGAGAAGGAATCCAAACTAGTTCTATTTTGACTCCTTTTGTGTTTTGGGTAAATATAAGTTCTTGGATAGTTTGGATTATTGGATTGCTGGTGTATCGGTTTTCAATGGTTTTAAGGGTTGACAATGAATCTGAAAAGATGACAATAGGCATGTTGTTAGCAGATCTGATGCTGATTTCAATGGCATTAAGCACTGCCCCTGCTTCACATGTGAAAATGGAAAAGTAGTCCGGGAGACGATACGAATTAACTTCATTATCATTTGTTAGAACTACATTCTTGGCTGTCCGGGTGACGCCGACTTCATTTGTTAGAATTATTGCACAACCAGCTTTTCCTTCTCGTTTTGATCCGTCATTGTAAACTTGGTTGAAGTTATATTTTTGGAGCGTTTCTTTTATCACATCTTGTACATTTGTATTAGATTCAGAGGAAGGACAAGGAGTGTACTTGGGTGTTTATGGTAATCTTATGGTCTTGCCAGGGTGGGATGGGATTTAAACGTCTAGGTAAGATGAGTGGTTTAACAATATTAAAGTCATTCATGTATTTAAGGAGTCGTTCTCTCAGAGGTAGTGGGGATTTTGGATGTTTCATATATGGTTGTTTTGGGATTTTGGAAAATGGTTGAGTTTGTGGGATTGGGGGGATACTAAACGTTGAATATGCATAATTCAGACATTGTAGCTTATGTCTTAGTGCTAGTGGTATTTGTCTTGCTTCCACTAATAGGCTGTTGCAGGGGCTAGTTCTAAAAGCACCAAGACTTAATCGACAAGCACTGTTGATTATTGGGTTCAGTGTTTTCAATATGTTTTCTGGAGCTGAATTATAAATTACTGCTCCATAATCCAGTTTGATTGAATTACTGCACTATATGATTTAATTAAGCATTCAGACTGTGCGCCCCATTTAATAGAGGACAACATTTTAATAACATTTAGTCTTCTTATAAAGTCCATCTTTAGGGCAGATACGTGATGTCTCCATGAGTATTTGGCATCGAAGATCATTCCAAGGATTTTACATGTGTATGTCCTTTTAAGTAGATATACTCCAATTCTTAGTGTAACTTCATCCCTAATAGAGCGACTTTTTGAAAACACTATAAATTCAGACTTTGTTAAAATGGAGAAGCCTGAATTAGTTGCCCAATTACTGATATTATTTAGGGTTTCTTGAATAATGTTTGAGGTAACTTGAAGATTTTTGCCACTACGTAGTAAGATGTCTGCAAAAAGAAATATTTTCACAGGCTCACTTCATTTATTGCAATGAGGAAGAGTATTACACTTACGACCGATCCTTGTGGGAGACCATTAGTCATCTCAGTTGCCTGTGATAATTTGTCTTGGATTCTGACTTTGAGATCTCATTTTTAGAAAGTTAATAAGGAAAACCAAGATATTTCCTTTTACCCTAAGTTTTGTTTTTCTAGGCTCCATTTTAGCCGGAGACAGACCGTTCTCTCTAGTAGTTTACATATATTGCATGTTAAGGATGTTGGACGAAAATTTGTTGGTTGTGTGTGATCCTTATTTGGTTTGGGTATTGGTATGACTGTTGCTTCTCTCCACTGGTTAGGGAAGGATTGAGTGGTCCAAATATTATTATATAATTGAAGTAGGTATTCAAGGCCGACTTCAGGGAGCTTTTTTTAGAAAACTATTTGGTAAATTATCTGATCCAGGTGCTGAATTTTTACAATTATTTAACACAAATAAAAGTTCACTCATAGTGAATGGTTGGTTGTGTTCTTCATTTTGTTTTAATAGTGTCTTGATGTGATCTTGGTCTATGCTAAATTTTTTTGGGATTGAAGAAATTTGGGTCATAGTTGTTGTTGCTTGAATTATTTGCAAACGTATCAGCAAGAAGGTTACTAATAGCTTGTGGGCCAGAATATTTTACACCATTCTTGTCAATAAGATATTTGGGAAGATAGATGTTCTTATTCCACTAATGGCCTTTACTTTTTGCCAGAGTTCTGTTGTTGAAGTTTGGTTTGTGATGGAAGAGGTGTACTTCTGTCAAGATTGGATCATTGTAGACTTAAAGGTTAGTAGCTTGGGGTCTGGCCTTTCTGTAAGCAATGCCATTTTCCGTAGTTTTGTTTTTTTAATTTCCTGAAAGCTCTCTTTTTGTTATTATGGCTTCTGTACACTCTATATTCCACCATGGAAATTGATGTTTTTTAATTTTTCTTGTAGTTTCTGGGATTGACTTTTCAGCAGCTGAAATTATTATCTTGATAAAGTCATTGGTTAAACTATTGATGTTTTGTGGGTTTAATTTTAATTTTAAATTGTTTCCATTTTGCTTGCTCTATAATCCATTTAGGATAGCATTTAATGTCAGGGGTTGGATTTGGATCTGGAAAATGTATGTTTATAGGGTAATGGTCACTATCATATAGGCTGGGATTAGTGGACCATACTGTACTTGTAGCTATGTCATTAGATGCAATGCTCAGATCAATTGCACTCTCTGTACCACTGCTTATATTAAAGTGGGTAGCTAGTCCAGTATTCAGTAGGATCAGATCACTGTGGTTGTCTAACCATCCTTCAATTATTTTACCTCTTCTATCTGTGTTGGTGGAACCCCATAAGTTATTGTGGCTGTTGAAGTCACCCACAATTATAAATGGTTTAGGTAATTGTGTAGTAATATTATCTAGATCATGGATGTCAAAATGTTTGCTATTAGGAATATAGATATTACAAATACTTATGTGTGACTTGATTTTAACTTTCACTGCTATGGCTTCTAGGATGGTTTGCAGAGGTATAGCTTGTATAAAACTTTCATTCTTGACTAAGATAGCTACTCCTCCACTAGCATTTTGGGGATTAATTCTATTGTGAACAGATGACTTGTATCCTGGAAGTTTTCCAGAATTGCTTCCTTTGAAATTTGTTTCCTGCAAGCATAATATTTGTGGTTTGTTGTCTAACCATCCTGGGATTAGTGCAATTCAGGTGCAATAAATGTTTGTTTGTCTTCTAATACTCATTATGTGTGTGCAAAACCAGGTTCAGAGATTCCTGCCCGAAATCTAGTAATTTCAGAAAAGGTAATCTGGCGTAGAACCCATTACAATTCCATTGAATGATTTGCATTGAGAAGGTTTATTCTGAGAGATCAGAATCAGTTTCCTCATTATTTTGAAGTGATTCTTTTAAGTGTCTGACATCATTTGAATAATAGATTGTATATCATTTGTGAAATCTTTTGCTATTAAAGTTGGGTTGCTTGAACCAGTTGCCTTGTCTATGAAGTTTTTCAGTTGATTATAAGTGAGAGGATATGTGTGTGTATTACTTTCAATTTTTCCTTTTATGGAGTAAGAAGGTCTTCTAATATTTATTATTAGACTTTTCTTGGGTACCATTTTCTTCATATATTTCCTGTGACTTTTTCTTTTTTGGTTGTTTTCCTGCTTCAGTATTAGGATTTTCTACTTTATTTTTGTCTGGTTCTATTATCGATGATAAATCTGATGAGAGGGCTCTTTTTTGTATAGTTGGGAAGTTAGTATTATCTACTCTAAGCTTTTCAATTTCGGTTTGCTGATCTACCACTTCTAAGTGTGTTTCAGTTATTTCCATTTCCTGTTGATCCTGTGTTTCCTTACTTTCCATCCTTTCTGTATTCTGTGTGGGATTACTAGGACAGTGGTTGGCGAGGTGTCCAGTTTGTTTACATACAAAACAAGTCATGTCATCAGTTGAGAAATAAATTCTGTTAACTGTTCCATTATAAAGAATTGTGGTAGATTCTGGAAGTTTTTTTTAAATCTTCAGGTGCAATAAATGTTTGTTTGTCTTCTAATACTCATTATGTGTGTGCAAAACCAGGTTCAGAGATTCCTGCCCGAATGAATTATATGTTTGAAGGGACGTGGATATTTCTGTTTGAAAATTCTTTTTGGATTATATTATGAGGAATTATAGGGCATACATTGGATATGATCGCTCTCTTAAATTTGTTAACTAATGTCCTGATGTTCAGTTCGTGATTGTTGATATTTAACGTTTGGTATTTCTTTGTAAGATTTTCTGCTATTATTTTGCTGCTGAGGAAAACGCATAGTTCGAGATACGTGACACGAATCTAATATCGTTAGAATTCACTAAGATGGCTAGTTTATTGACGTAGTCTTTAACGGTAATACCTTCATGGGCTTCAGTTATCACTGCTTGTTATTTTGATGGGAATACATCGCTAACAGTTGCACTTGCGTACGACTTATTTTCTTGTGGTACTGTAGATCGTTCTTGAGTAAGTTGGGTTATGTTTGCGTTTACATTGGTAGATTCAGTCATTGTGGTTGCAGGTCAGCCGCAATGCGGCTGTTCCAGTTAATACAATAGGAGTACTCACGTATTTGCTGTAATTCTTCGTAACGTAAATGCTCAGTTCACAAAACTTCACTCGCGACACATACAGATATACGCGATACAAGCACGCAATATCACCCCACTGTGTGAACTGTGTAGACCAGACTATTAAAATTTGTTTCTTTTAGTGCAGTTTTAATTGTTAATTTGCGTGTTTAATTTCGCTGTATAGTGTTGGTCTCTTGAACTACAAGGGCAGAGTCGAGACCACAATGTTAGTATTTTAGACGGCACATTGTAATGTTCAGCTGTAAAGTTACCACCCAAGTTAATGTCATTCTGCCCTCGTATGAAAATGACTGACCTGATTGTTCAGTGTCTTCGTGTGGGTGTCCAACTCTGCAGTTACATCTACAATCCTCCCGTTAGGTTTAAAAATAGATGAGACTGAGTAGGTGGAGGATAACGTCCTATTGAGAATGGAGGAAAGATAGCGGCCATGGCTGTCAGCTAAAATGAGTACCTGTTTTTTACGCTCAGTTGGAATGTCTTTGTTTTCAAATAGGCTAGATTGGGCAGCTTTACGTGTTTTGGTTTTGACGCGCTTCCTAGCCTGTTTGCGTTGGTTTGTGCATATAGTATTTGACGATTGTAGAAAAGGGTTGTGAGGAAAGCGAGGAAAATCTGTTCCTTAATGTAAAACACTAAATTTGTTTTGAGTTGTGACTGGATGTGGTGTCTGTGTCTTCTGTGCAGTTACAGCTTCTCCACAGAGTATGGACATAGTGTAGAGTCACGACTTACCTGGGTGATTTCGAAGCCAGTTCTTCACAGTTTATGAGTAAAAGGAACTGAAGAATAACATAAAGCTCACTTGCTCCTAAACGAATAATTATAATAGTAATAATGTGCATCCTAATAATTCGGGGCAAAGAAGAATAGCAACGTTCCACTTTGCCCCGGTCGATACTAGCATAAAACGATTCAAAATAATCATATCAGTCTTGCTTTGAGAAATCCAAAAGCAATGAATCATAAACTTATAAAACTAAAACAAAACAAATACTTTTGTAATTCTTCATTGCTGTGCAGAATATTTTATATTAATTAAGATTTTGTAAGGCACAGAGGAAAATCAGAAAAGCTGCAGTAATTCTCTCTTCACAGTTGTGCTATCATTGTTCACGACAAAATATTTGTCTTAGAATTTAAAGGTTCCAAATCTGTGGGTTTAAAAAGGTAAATTCCACTTTGCCCCATAGTTCCACTTTACTCCACATTCCCCTACTCAGATTTTCGAGAAATTGTACATGACCTTAATTCAAAATTTCTTTCATGAACAGATTTGTCCACATTTTCGTTATCATGGTCGTGTAATAAGAGTTTTTCTGCTGAAAATTCGCCATTTTCTCGCTGCATTACATAACTTTCTTTCTTCTCCGTAGCGAGAAAGTAAGACAACAAATGTGCAAGTTCATCACAAACAAAACGACTCCTTCCTGTACTCAGCACCTACAGGTTTTAAAAACTGTTAAGGGTGTTATAAATGCCGATTAAATTGAAGTAGACTAAGGTACGTGTTCATGCGAGGGCGAAGTCCAAGTTACGGTTCTCATGATAGTTTCTGCAAGTTTCGAAAAATGATCTCGCGCGATGCAGCCACGACCTGTAAAGTGGAATGCGGTGAATGAGGAATGTTGAGCAACCTGAAGCCCGAGGGCTTGAACGAGATCTTGCGGCGTCAAGTGACATTCTACGCAAGTACCGTCTCTTGCTCCCTGCCTCTGCGAGGCCCGCGCGCTTCTTTCCTGCGAGCAGGAAGAGGAAATAAAGTATTTCGACTCGATGAGCAGAATTAGTTGTGTTAACCCCTACATGGAGCCAAAAGTGCATATTCCTTTAATTGGTTCTACGCAATAGAACAGGGCGGTGTAAGATTGAAATAAGTCACCAAAAATATTAAATGTATGAATAATAAAAATATTATATGTTTTCACTATAGTAATTACCTACTTTTTTAATTTTTTTTAAAAAATCAGAGGTGTTATACATTTGAATGACAGAGGTACATTTTTAAAGAACTCGAGCTTTTCGCCCAAGATGGAGAGAGTTTTCCTGTTTAAAATTTCGGTTTTATCTCTTTTAATTTTGATACAAAAGAATAGTATCCATTGCAGTGTTTCAAAATGGTCATTTTTAAAATGTTCTGTGTCGCATAAATAGTTCTCTTAGGTAGCGGAAGTAGAGGAGACCGTGTGAAGACATCGCATATTCATGTTTTTGGTAAACGGGTGACTGGAAAGCGGCAGAGATTTGTTAATTGTCCGCGAGCATTTAGAGAGACATGTTCTTTAGTAATCGTATCTTGGTATGTAAGAAGCATACTCATGAATTGAACTGAAATACTTAATCGAGGTTGTAGTTTTTATTTTCACGTTGATCAGATTTGCCGAGAATTCCAACAGAAAACAAATGCGGGAAAGTGAAGATAAGGATAATTAGATAAGTTAACCAAGTTATTAAACATTGGATGTACCGGTCATTCTGTAGCGAATGATATTGCTTGTACCCGAGCTTTTTAGCACGGATGATCGGCGAGGTAATGACAAATATAGAAGCGTGGATAGCAATGAAGGCAGAGGTACGCGCATAATCTCGAGGTAACTCGCGAAGAGTTTCATCCGCACAATTTCTACGTGAAGGGGCCGACATTTAAACTTCGGTGACACTCTAATAATCGGGACCCCACTCTGCGGGTCGCCTAAATTTAAAAGAGGAACATGTTAACGTTGAAAGGCATTACTTCATGATGATTATACTCGATGAACTCAATGCATCATGATCATGAAGAAAATTATGAGGGTCGTGAAAACATACTTTTTAGAGAATGTTTCTTGTATTTGTAGATCATGACTAAAACACTCCAAAATGCACTTTTCTCTTATAGCGTAATCTTATCACTGAACATAAGTTTCATTATGTTGGCTCTATTAATAACGTGAACTTTCTAGTTCAGGGACTTCTGTCCCTGAATATTGAAAACACTTGCCCCCAGAATGGAACGATGAGAGAAAATGTTCGCACTCCTCATAAAGAGTGTGCGTGCGCGTGCGCGTGCGTGTGCGTGTGCGTGTGCGTGTGTGTGTGTGTGTGTGTGTGTGTGTGTGTGTGTGTGTGTGTGTGTGTGTGTGTGTGTTGCATTCTGTGACCTTCGTTCTAATTAATTAAAGAAGGCTGGAGGTATGTCCTCATTCAACTAGCGGTTTTTCCTTTTCATTATAAAGAACTCAAGTAATTTTTCTTTTCTTAGAAAATACGATGAAAACCTATTACTCCTGAAACAAAGGAATGTGTGCCATAAACATTGGCGGATTGAGAAGGGCCATGCCCCCCCCAAGGCCTAAAGTTTTTGTTTACCTTCCTTTATTTGGCAAAATTGATATAAATATTTATTATGTTCGAATTGCGTAATTATTTAAACATTAATATTGTAGAGTTTCATATATATATATATATATATATATATATATATATAGCACATAAAAATATACAATATAATAACAATTAATTTTATTATTTAGCAAAACTCTACGAAGCCTTGCCCCTGGCCACAAATCAGCTGCCAGGAGTCATCAGCAACATCATATCTGCATTCGCCGTCAGTGGAGTATTTTCAATACTGTGTCAGTAGCCGAATTCATCTTCTTCTGAAAGAAAGTTCTGGCGGCCGGCTACTATGATCGGTAGTTTTCCTTCAATCCATCTGTGGTTTCTCCACTCAATACCAGGAAAATATTGGAGCAGTAGCTTAACAGACCGTGTGCGGGCGATGGACCGCACACGGTCTTTCCTTCCATCTTTTTCCTCCCTTTCTCCTCACATACTTTGACTTACTCTTCCATGCAGTATACTACTCCTCTTGCCGGAGACCGGTCGGGAGCTACCGAAGTTTCTACCGACAGGGGCGGTTCTCTGCGGGTGAGAGGGTTGATGGGAAATGTCTGCAAACTAACGTGTAGGTCGGCGCCTGATTTCGCATAGCGGCGTAGGAACGCCGATACATTCTAGGATATAACTTGAACTACTCTTACAATACTTATACCCTTGGTAGTAATGGCGACTGTAATCAATATTTACTTATTCGCTTGTGGCTTAATAAATCTCGTCCTAGTCTTAAATCTTCGAAATTGAATATTGAAATGATTTGGAGAAACTGCAGCAGTTTAGGTTGTGTACTCTTTCCTTTCCCACGCTGGGTGGCGCTGGTGGGTGATTTTCTGTGAAGGGGCCCGGGGCTTTTTTTAATCGAGTTGCTCCGTGTGAAAGCACCATAATGTTAATGTTAATTTAGAAGAAAATTGCAGAGTTAAGCGAGTTTGAAAGCGGCTTTATTGCGGCGGGCGCGGGGGTGGAGCGGTGGGCGGTGCCGGCTTCCTGGCTGCTCCCGCTCCCGCCCCCGTGGCCCGGAGACGCGCGTTTAGTGGTTCATGCTGTGTGTTGTGTGTTGCAGCGGCGGCATCAAGTTCTCGGACCTGTCGGCGGACGAAGGTGAGCTGCGCCCCGGGCCTAGCGGCTGCGCGCGCGCCCGCCGCCCCGCCCGCAATTATCCTCCCGCTCCTCCCGGCGCCGCTTCTCGTCCTCGAACTGCGGATGCGACATCCATGTTCAGTTAGATGAAACAAATTAGTACATTCTTATTAATAATACATACCCCGAACGCATCCATGATTATCATCATCGATGCTTTTAAAACAGGTTTACTTAAATCTATCATTAGTGTTCGTGTGGGGGAGAATTCGACAGTTTCCGTACTTATTAATTTCTAATTAAGGTTTAACTGACCAAAGTAAAAATAATTAACAAAACCGAATCTGAAGCCCGAACGCTCGAGGTCATCTCAAGGGGTCAGCAGTTTCTCAGTTCGTCGTATGGGGGTGGGGGAGGAGGATGCCCTACTCCTATCGCGCTTGCGATGGCTGCCTCTCCGTGTGCGAAATACGAGGAAAGGAAGTACCAGGGCATCGGAGTCATTTCTCGGGTGAAAGATAGTCTGCTCAATGAAGGTAGTACAAAACAGTGTGCGCGCTTCTTTCGCACATATAAATTGGCATCAGTTATTTCAGATCTTAATGTACCCAAAATTCTTATGGGACTTTTCATTTCTTTAACAAAACATCGACAAGGTCAAAACATCAACGCAAAAACATTTACGTTGAAAACATCAGCATTAATAAATTGATGTTTCTGTAAAATCAACGACATCGATGTCGCATCCTACCTCCACGTGCAGCGCGTCGCAACGGAGGCGCTCGAAACGCAAGGGAGTCAATGCGCTCTCTTAAGAGCATCAAGGATTTAAAATGGTGGACATAAATATAAAGATAGGATGGTTCGTTGGAAAAACAAACATTAAGGATTTAAGATTGTTGGTAAAAATATGTTGCGGTCTACCGGACGCCCTAGATAGTGATGCGAACGTTTCGGTCCATGACCCTGAAGGAGGTCATAGTATGATCACCGAAATGTTGACATCATTGCCTAGAACGCGGCGATACCTGCGTCAAAGCGTTCGACTCCGGCGACGGATTCCTTCATCAACAAAATAGTATTGTTTTTTAGATGTTCTCAAACTATGCAATTTTCCGCCGTTTTTATTTAAGTCTTTTATTTTGTTAATATTAAGAGAAACATTGTGAACAACAGTAAAAATGTCCAGGCTATTTTAATAACTGACCACTCGCGTCGAGCGCCTCATGAAGTGTGGCTGCATAGTTGTAGTTATTATAGTGGTATTTTAATAAGGCATGAAAATGAAATGAGGTGCTGTATTGACACCTCCTCTCTTCAAGATCTGTATTGGCTTTTAAATGAATTTTCTAGCATTCTTCTGAAACTACATCTAGCTGTTGGTGTGAAGATGGACTGGAGTCTGGGAAAATCACAGTTTTTGTTTTGATATGTCTGGAATGAACTATGTTTGGTGTTTTTTAAACTTTACAGAATTTTGCTGGTATATATTATCTTGTGGTTAAGCTTGATCTTTTTATAGTTGCATCGCTGTTCTGCTTAAGCCGTGTGCGAAAAATCGATAGCAGAACGAAAGAGGAGCGTGTCTAATATTTTTATATCTGGGATTGAGAGTCATCAGTAAGGAAAAAAAATGTTTTCAACAGTCCTCACGTCCTTCTGTTAAACATCATTCATTAAACACTCCTCTCTTGTCAGCGGGAACGATCGTCTCGAAGGGCAAGCGATCGTATAGCACGTCCAACATGCCTGTTGAGAGTTTAGATTTTTTGTTTGCAATCATTTCTTGTGTCATGTCTTACCATTTGAAGATCGATATCCACATGGCGAAATTTCGCAAGATCACCTACTTTCTCAAAACCTTAGAGAAATTCCAACTGCGATTGTTTGCGAAGATATTTTTATCCTGCTCAAATGTTATATTAGTGTCAACATCTAAGAGTAATTTTTGACCGGTATGAATATTTTTGGTCAAAAATGCCTCTGTGAAATCAGCCCTGAGTAGAGATTGAAAAGGAGATGAGACAGCGAGCATCCCTGCCACACTCTTTGTCTTAGGGCAATTATGGCGATAAGATCTCCTTCAATATACACAATAGCTCTTTCTTTCCCACACAAAACAGATTTTATAGTTAGAAGTGGCAATATGCCAAGGTAGATAATTGTGCTGTTTTTGTCTCTAAACGGCATCACTTGTACGTTGTTTCCACTGGTAATTATTTTTCCTGTAATGTGAATAATATAAGTAACTTCGAGAATGTCGTAACCAGAATCACAATTTTCTTTGTCGCGGGTACAAGAGTGCATACTCACGGAAATTTTGTACAGTCGATTATTTACAGAATAGTTTAAATTGTAAATGAAGGTGTGAAAACGTATGTCAAATTCATTATTGTATTTACTTTTTAGATTAGAAATGTGTAGTAAACAGTAAGATTATAACATCATTAATAATGTGAGAAATTTGAAGTTGTCACTTTGAAAAACAAGAAATAAAGAAAGATATCGGATAGTAGTAGAAGTTTTAGCATATGTACATGAAGCTATTTATACATTTTTATAGGCAAATGTATGATCTACAATATTACGAGTGTTGTAATTCAAGTAAAAATGTTACCTTAGATGTAAACAAAAGTGAAAAAGTGCGGAAAACGCTCAAATACTGCAACAATCATATTATTACTATGTTGGACTTTAAGCAGTTGTGTTGAATGAAATGTGTGCGTTAAGAATTATTCCACAACATTTTGCGTTGGTAGATATAGATACTAGATACATTTTCTTTTTCAATTGGGTTGCCCTATTGTAGAATGCAGAATGTGTAATACCTAATCACGTGATACTGCAGAATCTATATTATGCAATTAATAGATTGCGATACAACATGAGTTGTATCCCTAACGATGCAATTATTTCTGTTTTCCAGACATGTTAATGCAGGATACTGCTTGTGCAATCTTAAAACCTGTGTAATTCTAAATTTTGGCGATGAATCCGTTTACGTTTACTTGAATGACCTCCGTGCGTGCTTCGCCCTCTTCTTTGTACGGAATGAAAACACGTCTGCGCGTATGATTACACCTGTAAGATATCGCGGGATCAGCCAAGTGCACGCGCCAGCTTCCTGTGGCGTGCGCGAACGCGAGAGGAAGGGGCGGTCGAGGGGCGGGAAGGAGCGAGCGGAGCCAGCAGGAGGTGAGGTAAGCGTCCTGCTGCGATAAGCAATCGCAGATCGCGCAGCCGCTGCGCGCGTGGCTGTGCCCGCTCCGGCCTGCTGCAGCAGAACCCTCATGTGCGACCCCTGGATAGCGGCCTGCAAGGTACATCCTTTCCCTCTTTTCCCCCCTCGAATTTTCGACGCCGACCCGTGCGGATTGTTGAAGTGCGTCAATACAATACAGTGAAGTGTGTATTAGATGTAATTTAATTAATGTAAATTCGCGGATTCGGTGGTATAACGGCCAGCGAAGTAAAGCCGGCTGCCCCATGTTAGTAGATTTACTGCATGTAAAAGATCCTCAAGCCTAAATGAAGCCTCTGAGCAAAATTTCGTTTCGCCTGTTTCGTCGCCCAAGATAATACCTCCTTTCTCCGCTAGGTGGTGTAAAGAGCGTAGCGAAATTTGCGTGATTAGACGGAAGAGCGAGCGGCCCCGAGTCTCGCCACGTAAAAGAAGGCATTAACTAACTAAATGTGTGTATATCAATATATACACAATCAATATAAATGCAAGTACAATATAGTATGGTTATACTCCTTTATTTGCGTTTTTATTCGTTTTTAGCATTCCTCTGGTTATCCAGACTCTCGCCCAAGTCCCGCGCCCACGAGTGACACGTGTTAGAGGTTTTTATTGCATGAACTGCGAGCGCTCGCGAGTGTCCTTGTCGGTTGCTTGATGCAGCATATGCAGAAAATGTGAAGAATGCTCTTGTGATAATTTGAATATCTTATTCTTCTGAAATGTTTCTTCCAAGACTAGTCAGTTGCTAGGGTGTGAACTCTTCTGATCGCCTTTGTGCGATTTCGCGTAGTTCTGTTGTTTTTTATATCCCGTTCACAAGATGCATTATTAATGTTTCTTAATGGAATACATGTGCGGATAAGTAGATTTTGTGATTTATTTTTTTTTTATAAAATTTAAGGAAGGAAAGATTCTTGTATTAATGTAATATGAAATTCTAACATACTTCGTATTCGAATTCTTCTTGCGAAGCGTTCTTTTTTTTTTTTTTTTTTTTTTTTCTTTCAAGTTAAGTGCGATTTAATGTTCTCCTTACTTTAATAGAGATTTCTTTTGTTGTTATTTCTCGATCTCCTTTTCTATTATAATTTCATAAATTTTAAGTTTCTTTATTGCTGTGGATTCGTCATTTCATAATTCCCTAATATCATTAGAGCCGGTTTACCTAATAAATAATCGCCTGAAGTTTGGAGAAATATCTCCACAAGGAATTAATAAAATATTGGAAAAAGTATGTGTAGAGGATTCTTTTATAGAATTCGGTTTGGTCCATGTTTTATTAATGGTGGTCCTAAACACTGATATTTTTTTCGTGGGATGTAACATTAAGAACATATTTTTAAAATGTTGTGTGGTAATTAAATCATTTGTGTAGATATGTGTGAAAAAAGATTGTCAAAGGACATCAAAATGTATTTTTCATTCGGCAATAAATCATTCAAACTAAAAATTACGACTAGAACCCGGAAATTCTGGCCTTCATTTTCACTAAAAAAGGCTTGCAGAAAGGCTTTTTTAGCTAAAGTAAGGGTGCAGAGAGTAATGTAAAAATTGCAAAACCACATTTAAAAGGAATTGATGTAAAAATATTAATAATTAAAACTATTCACATTTTTATTCTAACTCTAAAATCTGCATTAACACTCAATGCGTAGGGAAACGATATTTTCTTTGTAATCTTAGTCCCCATGACCATCCTAGGGCTAGGAGTTTGTTTTTCTTGTGCCGTTGTCTCTTCGAAGTGCTATTGGGGATCCCCGTTTGAATCTTGAAATGGCATCAGTGAAAACGAAATTATATTTTTCGTTCTTCGCATTTCTGTAAGCACCAGCACTGAGAAGGATATATCGTATACCGTCTGATACGAGCTGTCCTCAAAAGGGATCGGAGGCCATACTAAAAAATCAGATGGGATTCCTCATGAGCGAGCAAAGCATGTCGACGTCAATGAAAAAAATCTTGGCTGGTATCATCTTCCTTTTTCATTTAGTTTGAATACAGTCTCTGCTGTCACAGAAAGACTAAAAACGCGATCGTTTCTTCGTGTTGTCCAGGCTTGCAGGTATATATCCAGCTTGATCGCGATTGGTCCCAGGAGAAAAAGCAAAATAATGAGAGAAAAGGCAAAAATAATAGAAAATGGCAGAAGTAGGCATCAGAAGCTAAAATAGGCAAAATTAAATTCTACTAAAACAACTCCGGAAGTGTATTTATGTTATTCCTCTTGTTAAAAGTCATAAAATATTAACAACAAAAAGGCATTTTGCCAAACTTCCGGACTCTAATTATGAAAGTGTAAATATTTTGCAATTACGTGACAAATTTACTTGATTGCCTGATTTTGTTCATTTACATCGTCAGATTTTTTTTTAGAAGAAATTGATTTTATTATTTTAGTGATGCATAAGAATGGTAATGTGAATGCTTAATCCGCTTTGTTTGGTCACTGTTCAATGATTTGTTCTCATGATTGCAATTTTGTTCCACGGTTCCTTAGAAAAGGTCTTTACTGACTGATATGTCAAAAGGTTGACCTATCAAGAAACCTTCACCCAAATGTGTTGGGTAAATGACCTTCAGAAAACTGGCACGCCATCCTATACAATCGTACACAATGCAAGAGCTATTAAGAGTTCCGACCATACACATCCTCACTTTTGTCGTTTGAGGTCTCTCGCTTTACTTCTGATTTCCTGACTTTCTGAAAAATCTTCTGCATTGGTTACAACTACTTGTGTAAACATTTCAACGTTTTGTGACATTACAACATTGAAACGCGATTTTGTGGTGCAAGATTTACTTGAGTCACAAAAATGTACACCGATCTGTACAAAAATATTCTAAGCACGATTCTTCTCAGCACTATTGTTTTTTCAAGTACAACAACGTACAGAGATTATTATAACAAGAAGTGAATCAAGGAAAATGATTGAGTATACAGACTGTGAATATAAAGGATTTTAAAAAATAATGACTAGAATTTTATTTAATAAATGCATTTCAAAGGATAAAGATGAAATGTTCGAAAGAAAAGAAAAATCATTTTCGCATAAGTTCTGTCATCCACTTCACGTAAGGAAATTATTTTTTTAAATTCTAATATTTTTATTTAAAATTTAATTCTTAGCTAAATTCTTTATTCGTGACACAACATTCCTTACTGTATTTTCAATATTTTTCCATAAAATATACATGTTTCAAACTTCAGGAAAATATGGCATATTAACAAAAAACATGCAATTGCATGAACTTTCCAGCTCTATTAATGACTTTGATCATTTTTACCATATGTAACTCCTCAAAACCCATAAATATTGAAAAGGCCAGTACAATAGAAGTGGTGACATGATGTCGTTGTTGGTTAAAAAGCTAAGCAATATAAAGTTTTTACATGTCTGGAAGGTACTAAATAATATAAAAGTATTATAGCCAGTCTGGGCCAGTTAAAATAAATCTATAGGAATGTAGTTGTGTGATATTTAATTTACAAATTTGTCCGTAATTTCCGAAAATGTTTTATCACTAAAAGAAATAGTTATAAACCTTAATAAATAAGTTTCATAAATGATTTTATAAATGGTAGAAATTATAATACGCGTGATATATATTTTTCATTTTTTCTATTGCATTGTTTACAAGTAAAACAGTTTTTTTTTTGTTTCTCGAAAAACTACTTGTAACGGCTTTGCAACCCATGATTCACTTATTAATCATGCTTTTCCATTTTGTGCGGGGTATTTAAAGTTCTAAATGCCACGCGCAGCAGCTGTTGTTTTTAATAATCTACTTGTTTGTTAAATTCTTTAATTTGAAATTTACTCATCTCTTCTGTATTCCTCTTTGGCCACTAGGCTCACAACTGCCGGGTACGGTTATTGGTTGAAGGTTTACGCAAGATTATTGATTTAATACAAGAGTTAAATAATCACATCGGGTATTGCCAATTAAGGTGAGTCGAAAACTTGAATTTTCTTCTTAAGAGCTTACGACCAAAGATTTTGCTTACCAATTTTGAAATGCATGGAATTTGGTGAATTTTGGGATAGAACCGAGAGAATAAGATGAAAAAATGAACGGAAATTGTAGTAATACCGAGTTCGTTATGCTATTGGGAATTTGGTATAAGCCAGGAGCTTTTGTAATAGAACAGAGGAATTAATTTTTGGAAAATTTGGAGTTTTAGAACATTGGATTTGCTAGTCGAGGCCCATAAAGGTCAAGCATTGGAGGAGATTGGTCGGAGCATTAATTGGTAAAGGTAGACTGAAACATGTAATCGGAGGGATGATGCCTTTTTTTCGAACAGGGTGTAATTGCCGAGTTCGTCGGGTGGCTGGGATTACTGTGTAAGATATTTGATTTCCAAACAGAATCCGAATATGATGTTTATTGTCATCTTGATGTTCACTACATGCGAGAACTGTATTACAGAAACATGCTTTTTACTGTTACTTGTTTGGAAGTAATTTAGGTTCTTGATAATTTTTAATTCACCTGATTTTATCGTAGTAATGGAGTCATATCTCATTGAGTCCGTAATGGTTCGTGAGTTACAGACATATTGCAGATTCTTAAGAAAAAATAGTTACTGATAATTCCTATTGTTTTTCATTCAATGTTTAAGCGTGCTAAAGGATTCTGAAGAAACGGGAAAAAGATAAGTTTTCTGTCAATACTCGATGTAAAACGGGGTGAAACAATTTTACATAATTACTGCTTCTGAAAACTGTTGTTAAGAATGTTTAGTTCCCCGTTCTCCCAATTGCAATAGTGGCGTCTTTTGCTGCATCTCGCGCGCTCCTTGCCGCTGCCATCCCTTATGAAAGGAGCTCTTTAATTGAATAACGGAACTTCCGTCGTTGCTGAGTGCTAGTTTTCTGCTTTTAAAACTGTCGCTATTTAGAGTTTCACGGTTTACAAAAATAATATTCGTATCTTTTGAGAATCGTTTTATGAAAACGTTCATGGGCTGCAATTCCGTCACATCTCGAAAAATTGAAGTTTTGAGATCAATGCGTTTGAAGTTTACACAGGCTTTGAAGTGCACTTATTACACGTTTAAATAATGGATTGCAAGGTTAGTATTACTAACGAGTTTCGTAAATATTCTTTTGGTAGCACATTTTATAAAACGTTATTAAATAACGTTTATAAGGGAAAATTCGTATTTTTCCGTGTCAGTGTTGCAGACGGAGAACGAGACAATGCACCTTCACAGTTCATTATTCCATTACCCTTTTTTTGTGAAAACAAATTTTATAAAACTTAATATTCTTGTTTTAACTTTTGCCTTTGAGTAGGAGTTTAGTAGCAAGATAAAAACCATAAAGTCTGTATTTTCATATCGTACATATTTCACGTTGAAGGCTGTCATATTCCTTAATATCTACTTACATTTCATACTTTTTTTGTTGATAAACTCTGATTTAACATGTGTGGTAAAATATAGAGTGAATTTCACATGAGGGTTCTTTGCAAATAATGTGAGTAGTCCGCACACTGATCGCAGTTCTAAGGCAGGGATTCCCAACCCTTTCGTTGACTTCGCCCACTTTGTATTTGTAAACAATATTTTTTTTTTAAATCTTGATCAAACCTATCAATCGCTGGTACATATTTGGACAACCACCACCAATTGCCCACGTAATCATTGTTACTCATTAAAATGTTATTGACCTCAGGAAGTCGATAACAAGCCCGTTAGCAACCTCTGTTCTAAGGTCACAGCACTGATATGATTCTGAAGTTATGGAGCGGAGCTCCTTATCGACATCAGTATCTGTGCAATTGGCTGTGAAGTTCCATTGCTGTGGAGCAAGTTTCCGAATAGTGTGTGTTCGACGTACGTTACGTCAGTTCTGAACGCCGTTTCTGGATACCATCACGGAACCACCCTTCCTGGATGAAAAATGTGCTTCACTATTCTTCACTTTCTATTCTCCTTTACCCTGGCCTGCTAGGTCTGGGCACCTCCGCGTGGAGCGCCTTCGAGGACGGGGTGTCGGATGATTGTCCATCTGCATCCTCCAACGGACCCAAAGTGTATTTCAAAGAGTCCGGGAAAGATATCGCACATCAGCATTTGCGTGAAAAATGCCATACCAGGGTGTTATTTGTCCTATGTCATTTTCTGTATTTCATATCAGAATTTTTAGATTCTAGATACCCTGTTTTGATCAATCCCAACTGTTCTGGCGCACTCCGGTAGGGACCTTCAGAGTGGTTTACATGCGCTTCGATCGGCTGTTCTTCAGTGCATTCTTCTATATTTGGGAAGAATTTTAAGTGGTTTGGATGCATTCATTAAGCGGCTAAATCAAGCATTTGGAAATCTGAAGGTCTTTGATTAGATAATTGTATATGTATACTCCAGTAACCTTCTACTTTTCTAATCCTGTATATTTAGATATATTCCACTTACCCGACCACAAGCCTAAAAGAAAGCAAATCAAATCCGTTGCATGTTATTCTGGCATTCCTTTGTAGGATTCAGAAGGACCCATCGCATCTTCTCCATATCGCCCGAGCACAGGGAAAATGCCATTTCAAAAATCCTAATTTTTGAGCTAAGTAGAGATGTGCTTGGAAAATATATTTTTATTAAGCTATCAGAACTGACGATGTATAAAATAACACGCTTTGCCTTTGTACGAGATATGAGTGGCTGCACTTCAAACACTCTCCTTCAAGCAAAATTACAATTTTGTAGATGTGGTACTGTATGTCTTGACAATGTTATCATTGAGATGGCAGTGGGCACAAGACACGAGCTTGGTGGAAGTGAAGAAAGTTGACGCTAAAATCTTGGTCACTGCGCTCGCGCCGAAATTCTGGGAGGCATTGCAACCCGCATTCGTCCGGTGCCCTTCCTGTGGGCAAGGTCATCATTACCGGGCGCCGGAGTCTATAACTGCTTCGGATCGGAATAAAACGGTTGCGGAAGCCGCCTCCGCCTCCGCGTTCTCGTCCGACACAAAAGCACGCGCGTGCCGCCTCGTCCCAGCGCGCGACGTCCCCGGCCGCCGGCCGTGCCTCGCCTCGCGTGCGCGCCCTTGCCTCCCCACGAGCGCCCGCCACGCCCCACCGCACTCGCCCGCGCCCCCCCCCCCAGTGCTGCCAGACGTCGGAAAGGTTATCAAAATTGAGAAACAAATCCTAGCGAAAATATATGGGGATTGTATGCTCAGTTGTTTGTGTAAAATTTAATGGCTATTTTCAACTAACATATTTCTTTTAAACATAACGATTAATGTGACGTATAAACAGTCCATAAAACATATTTGTTTTTATATCTGTTTTGATAACATCCGTTAATTATGCACAATTATCATTACATTTTTATATTGCTTCAGAATAATAGGTGTTACGGTGAAATTACTGTATCGCATTAGTTTACCCTTATAGCTTTGAGTTAAAATAAGCAGTTATAAGGAAAGCATATTTTGCATCCATCTTCGGAGCTCAAATAGAAATTCAAATCGAGGTACGTTCGGCCGAGATCTCTACCGGCGGCCAGAGTTCGAAAGAACAGATTATTAAAAATCCCTGTCAAAAGTTTTATACGTTCGATATGCATTTTCTTCGTAATGGTTTTTATAAATATGTAACGTGATAAGATGTAACATTTTCATAATATTAAATACTTCTTGATTATAAAAGTAAAAGAGTGAATGTGATATAATTGAAAGTTTGGAAACTAGTTTGTAAAAATTAAACAAATATAATTCTGTAGAAGTCTGTGTTATTTGCATTTATAATTTAATTAAAAATTTAATTTTTTTAATTTTTAAAATTGTCAAAAACCCTTAATTATGGAATTTGAGAAGAATTTTGTTTCATATTTCCAAGTTTTTCTCCGAACTGTATCTCCACTTTTTCAAATTTATGCTTTGTATTCGTAATAGACGACCCCAAAAATCTCTAAATTTGAATTTGTTTTATTTCATATTCAATATTTTTGCTGTTTGGTCCACCATTTTGTTTTGAAATTTTTGATTTTATATTAGGAATCAGATACCCTAAAAATCCTTTTATCAGAGAACCTATCAATGAAACGATCCTTACACATTTTGGACAGCTGTTCGAGGTCTGGAATCACTGTGCTGCGCCCTCGCTCTCCGCCCCCGTCATAAATTACTCGTTTTGCTCGGCAATCCCAAAACAAACTTTCCATGTTCATGATAAACGCAACGTGGTCGAGTTTGTTTGATGTTACTAGTTTCGCCAATTTTTCATCCTGAAATTTCTAATCAAGTTTTTCTTGGATCGCTCACGGAACATGCAAGAGGTGTACGTCGTGATGGGAAGGTCAGTAGAATGTCATCAGAAGAAGTAAATTTTGTTCAATTTATTCGAGAACGTCTGTCAGTGGAGCAGATGAGTCCCAGATGTGCAACCTGTTGGTTGATAAGTTATCTGTTCTTATTTAATGAATCCGCTGTGGCATTCCACACATAAATGAAATTGGCTTAAACACTGTAGTCCGATTAATGTGTTGTTGCAGAAAACTGTTGAGGATTCCAGAAACTTTATTGAAAATCATTTGAAGCTCTACTACTCACAAATACAATCAATACAGATAATAAACTGGACGTGCCTGTATATGCTTTTCCAATTTGTAACTCTTAAACAATTTTTCAACTTTCATTTTCGATTTCTAAAACATATGTCACGTCAAATCAATTGTCTTTCTGTATCTGTATGAACCGATTTAAGTAAAGTAAACGATCTATCAACATGAAACTTAAATACAATGTATACATTACCCATGGGACTGAATTAGATATTCTTAATGGCTGCTCGGGAGAGGTGGCTCAGGGCACATAATGATGTCATTGTTAGGGAAAGGATTTTAAGGTGCAGCACCTTTCCAAAAATATAGCTGTTTTCATACAGATAGTTGAATACATGTGTTACGTCCCAATATAAATTCGACTCACTGCATAGTTTATGCCAGTGCAACAATTATTTAGCATTAGTTTAATCATATACAAGGGTGCGGTGTTTAAAACTGTTGGTGCTGGTCAATTGAAATGTTCGACGGGCCCAAGCATGACATCATCTGCTCTCCGCTTCTCTCGTGACTGGTCGGTGCGTGCTTGCAGGAGCTTAGTCAGCTCGTTGATCATACTTCAGTTTACTCCACGTGGCTTCGCTGGTACGTACGTGCGCGCGTGCACGGGGTTCACCTCCTCTCCACCAGCACTAGCCATCAGCTATAAAGACCTAATTGACGCTAGCGCCTCTTTGTGTAGCCAAAGGACATCACTACGGTCCACCACTTTATATTCATTTGAAATCTCGCAAGAAACTTCACTTCTCTCCTGGCGACCTCAGCGGAAGTCAGACCTGGGGGTCGCAACTATGCGGTGCAAGACCTAATTTGCCTACCGCAACTTGTTGGAAGACGCTGCTTTACATTTAATTTGGGGTTGTAACTCTGGCGCCACCCCTTATATTGCTGCTGTACGTAAAATGGTTCATCCGACGCACTTCGGCCGTCATCCGCCACTGCACGGAAGGTCATTGGTCATCAGAGCTCCAACGGATAAGTGACCGGTCTTTTATTTGAAATTTATTTCTGATGCATTAGAATTAATTTTGCCCTGAGTGCACTTCATTTTTCAATTCAATGACTGGAAGGAACTGAACATTTAAAAACAACAAATTTTAATACAATGTTTTTTTATCGCTCTAATTTTTAATAATGTTTACGTAGAATTGCTCTTTGCTTGTTTCGTCTTATTTTTAGTGATTAAATAATTTTGTTCTCTTTTCCATTACAGCAATGTTATTTTTGCCATCATTTTCCGTCGAAATATGCAATACCATACAGCTCAATTAATTTTCTGTGGTATGTTTATCAGTCACATTCAGTCTGCTGGTCCTCCGAATATCAAGCTATAAGGGATTCCTCCACATTTCTTTTATCACGTATAATTTTTTTTAAGTTCCCTTGTTTTCTCATTTATTCATTCCGTCACTTCATTGCAGACGATACACATAACATTATGTATTTCAGAGGATGAAATGAAGCGAAATTAACGCATTTTGTTGCACCTTTTTACATTTTCCCACCTTTCTCTTTTTTATGCTTCAAAACCTTTTCTCTACTCTTCTATGCGTTTTTACAAGAATGAACCGAAAAATGTTTTTTTTTCCTTTTGAACAGCTTTTTAAAATTTTATTTAATCAAATTTAATCATTAACCATCAAGGAGGCCCAATAGTAACACAAAACAACAGACAGATTCGGAACTTTTCGAGTGGCCAAAGTATTTTCCTAATGCGATTTAAGTTTGGAAGAAGAAGATAACGAGAAGGAACAGTAGAAGAAGTTGATGAATGTTAGGGACAAACTTGATGGATTTGCCAAGTGAAATTCGCATTAAATTTGAAGAATATTCCAAATGTGGACACCATTGCAACTTTTACTGAACTCCCTTTACGAGTGCTTATAGAATTTGCTCCACTGGTGTTTGTAGATGTCGAGCGGTGTTTCTCTAGATCTGAACTCTAACCGTTCAGCAGCACCTTTCTTTACAGCTTTTCGTATATATTTGCAGAACATTTCCCCCCCTTTCCGACCATAATTTGCACCTCAAAATCATTTCCCTGGTCATTGTAGTGCCACTGACCGGGAAGTCCTAGGTTCGAGTCTTGACTTTGGCAGTATTTTTGACACTAGCCAGATAGCTAGGTTCTGTTGCTGTGTGGAGGAGAATTCTAGCGGCCGGTTCCTTTGGTCTATAAGTTTTCCGTGATTTCTCTGATCAACACCAGGCGATAGCCGAAGCGGTACCCTACCAAACGGACCACGGACCGTGCGCGGTCTTTTCTCCCCATTCCTTGTCCTGTCCTACCCTTTACTCACACGCACACACACACACACACACACACACACACACACACATGCATTACACTACCACACATGCCGGGTAACCGGGCGGGAGCTTAAGAGCTGGGGCGATGCCACTTCGGTGAGTGGTACCTGGTTGGGGAAAACCGGGTTAGCCGAAGGTAGGTCGGCTCTGGATTTAGCCGTCCGAGGGGGGCTACCTTCCAATGAAAAACATGAACCACACTTACGGGACTAATGACGTTAGCAGTTGACGCGCCCGAAATCACAATGACTGAAATGAATGAGTGAATCAATCAATCAATCAACCTAACACCTGTCAGTGTATCTGTAAACAACTGTGGCGCCTATACCTTTCAGCCGATTTTCCCTAAAATTGATATTCCCTGATCGATCTGAACGGACTAGAGGGTTTGGAAATTTTTAAATGATATGTTAATGGTTGGGGTTTTTACATGAATCGGGCGTTTACCTTTTTATTCTTCTGGCAGAGTTCGTTCATACACGGCGATTGTGTGGCATAGTGGTATGAGTTCCGGCAAGTTAACTCTGAGGATCTGAGTTCGGGATTCGGAGCGGTAAAAAAAACATCTGGTTGAAAACACTTTTTTTGGTTTATGTAGTAGTATAATACTGCTGAACAGTTAGAAATTATGCGAGATAGTATGCGTTTTAGGGGCACCACTAGTTTAAACTTTCTGTAATGTTTTAATACTTGGAGGTACCGGAATTTACTATAACAAAGAAGTGCCGCACTTGCGGAGTGAGCGTCTATAAGAGATAGTGTGAAAAAAGAAAGCAATATATATTTACATTACTATTTGACAATAACACACATGGAAACAAACGAGAGTGTATACTTTCATATATTTAATGAAATGCTATAGATAACCGAATCCAGATGTTATTTTTGTATCACAAAATTTCTGAACTTCGTCCAAGGCTGTGTGAAGCGATGTTTTTCTCCCCAAAACGTTTTGCTTCGTATTGCTACAAAAGACAAAACCATTTTTGTAGGTTAAGTTAAACAGTTAAGCAGTTAACATTTTGATGCTTTGTTTTCGACGTTTTGAACATCACGTATTATTTAACGCAATAATAATATAGCGTCGTAGCCGGCTTCTGTGACGCAGAAACAATGGGCATGCGCACTCTAGTACACAGTCGCTAGGGCTTTAGGATCGAATCACACGTAAGACTTGGATGTTCAAGGTTTGCAACTGCCTTTCTAATACCGAAAAAGTTACAAGCCCTGAGAAGGGGCCCATGGTATCGTTACCAAGGTCGGGGGCCACAGGGGCCACAAAATCACAGCCAGAAGGGAGTCTAGCAAACTGCTATACGCAGGTGTATCATTTTATCCACCCGTGGAAGGCAGCATGATAGGCGGTGAGGCCAACATTAAAGAGTTCGTGCACGCTATAGTGGACAGCACTATCAATCTTTTGCGCATGCGCAGATGCACAAAAGTGATGCGAAACTTGAACTGCGCATGCGCAGAAGATCGATAGTGCTTTAACGTTCGAGGGTGCACAAATACTCTTAGTGATTTTATTAGTCGCGGCGTTTTTATATCGCCGAAAGTACTGAAGTGCCCGGTACAGCACGCGGAAACTACACGAAGTTTGTACCAGGACAGTGCGATCGGCGTGCTGCGATAGGCTACCGGGTTTGTTGCCACCTTATAAAACACTACCTTTCGAGGCACGCTCTTATCGTGCACCTTGGCTCGGGCTGACCACAGCTTCACATTGTGTTCATCCTCTCCGCCGAAACAAGGGGGCTGGGGTGCGACGAAGTATTGCAACGCGTTATGTAGTGCTAAGCGCGGTGGACATGTTGGAAGCGTGTTTGGACCACTCCAACTGACAACGGCAGCGAATGTATGTGTTATGTCAGATATGTCATTTTAATGTTGCTAATAAAGGTGGTGGTGTACCATGGGATTTTATTTCATGGCCAGCAGACTTCCATTCCGCAACCCGTCTGCCCTCCGCTCTGCCTGGCGATTTGGGTTTAACACTCGCTCGGCGTTATCCGACGCCGCCATTCTTCGATATAGCCGTCGACATAAGACAAAACGTTAGTTTCCTAGGCGTTTGGCAGGAAACGAATCATAACGCGTGTCATTGCTCACGGCACAGACGTTTCCAAACGGCATTTTATCATTTGTCGAACTCCCCTTACGCGAGTTCGCTTAGTGTGACACAAGGCCTCTTTTGTATTATTTCGAAATGAGCGTGTCGCAATGTGCAGTAGAAGTTGTCATGTTTTCTCGAACAACCGATAATTCTTATACTTTCCCGGTACGGGTAAAATGATACACCCTGTGTGCAGGCAAAAACAATATGCTTCGGGAGATCTTTCTTTGGTACTAACAGCTAACGAATTCATTTTACGATGTTGCCAAACGCGCAAGCTCTCCCAAAGCTGGAAGATTTTCCTGTCCGATAAGATACTTTAAACAAATCGTAATAATTGTTTAGGTGTATCAAAGCGTTATGTTTCGTTAGAGTTCGATACATACAGCGCGGCGACTCTCGACCTTGCCTAGACCCGAAAACCAATCGTGCTTTCAGTGGCGCACCTGGAATGTTTAATATTCTGTCTACAACGCAGTTCGGCGAGGATTGTGGTGACTTGTGTCCAAGTAGCCCAGCAACTGCCGGTGACGACACACAACTCGTGTCAATCCCATTGCGACGCCTTCCAAGTGTCAATCTCAAAGTTCCATCAGTGTTTTACGTATCGATATTGAGGAACAATTCGGAGGGCAATATTCCGCGGATGCCCCTCGTGAGTTACCTTGCGTCTGTCGTGTGTTGATCCCGTAACGAAGTAGGCGGGGGAGCGAGCGAGGGCGCGTGCGCGTGCGCGGTGGGCGGTGGCGGTCACGGGTAGCGCCAGGGCGGCTTGGAGGGCGACGGCGAGGCGCGCGTGCCACGCGTGCGGGTGCACGCGGTGCGGGGCGCGGCCGCGGCCGCGGCGGCGGAGGCGTTGGCGCCGCCGGGCCGCCGAGGGCGCGAGTCGTCGCTGCGGTGGCGGGGCGGGCCGCGGCCGGGGCCGAGACGGCGTGCGGCCGCGCCGGCCCTGGGGCGTCGCCAACAGCTAGCTGCTCACGAAGCCCCGAAGCGACGCCCGGCCGCGCGTCCAGGGGCTTCTCTCACGCCCCCCCCCCCCCGCACCCCCACCCCATAATTGGTTTCGCGCCAAGTGAATAGAGAACTAGCGTCTTCATTTGTAACAACAGATGTACCGGAGAAAGGGAACGTCGGATAATGAAGAAAGGGCGATGAGCTTGAACCACGCGGAAGAGCGGAGGACAGACGTGGTGCGACACAGAACTCTAAAGGCCTTGTGATAACCAAATGGTATCATCACCAACTTTGTAGTTGACGCAGGTGCGTTTCCTACAGACAACGGTTTTTAGGGCACATCAAAATATCCGACGGGCTTTTAACTACGTAGCCGGACACCCGCCACAAGGCTCGGTCGCACATGTCCCATTATACTACTTAAAGTTGCCTTTGTACGGGGTATAACATTTTACCTGCACACTGAGTCCCGTATGATCAGCTGGTCGAGAAGGCATGATATGCAAATTTAGGAATAAAACAAGAGAGTAGTAAGTGTAGTGTTGTGATATTCTGTGCGAACTCTGGTAAGGGTAGTTCGAGAAAGACAATATCGCTGCTTAGTACAATGTATGCCGTTTCAATTCAATTGCGCTGTGGACAATGTCATATAATTGGTTTCGCGCCAAGCCAATAGAGCTGTCGTCTTCTCTTATGGCTGTACCGGATGACGAACAGGTCACGAGCGTCATATGCACTGCAGTAAACAGTTGTGGCGGCACCGGCGAAGACCCATCGCTCTTATGGGATATAACACGATACGCGTTGCAAGTTCAGACGCCCCACACCCACACAGGGTTTCGGCGGCGGGAATTGCCACAAGATGCAGATACGATCAACCTCGTAGTGTTATGTGCTCGGTAAAGGCGTTTCTTGAACCGGTCCCCGTACTTCCCGTTCTCTCCCTGATCACCCTGGGGTGGAGTTTCTTGAAGCCTCAGCAGGCACGCAATCGGCGTTTTTAAAACAGCCTCCTCAAATGAAGGTTAACATTCTACGTATCGTGAACACGATACTTCCTTATGTTCGCGGATATAATGTAACATTATATATTTAGCCGGACACCTTAGGGTTTGGGAGACTCCTGTAGGTTGGCATTTGTTGGCGCTTGATGATCCTACCGGGGCCTCCGTTGTATTTCGCCGCACCTTGGGTCGATCTACCAAGTGCAGAGACAACATAACTTCCCGCCCGCTCTCCCGCCTCCCACCCCTTTGGCCCATTGCCCGACCCTTCGCCCTCTGCTCCTCGCCGCGCCCTTCCCCGCCCTCCCCCTTTCGGAAGGTGGGAGGTGTCTAATTTGGTGTCGCGGCGATTTGTAGAGCCTCAGCAGATGCGTCCCACTGGGCGATCGTCCTCGAGGGGTGGGAGGGGGGGGGTCGCGCGCGCCAACTGTCAACTCGGCTCGGCTCGGCTCAGCTCGGCTCAGCCGGAGGTGCATCCTTTCAATTAAATTACGCGTAAGACGGGAATATTGAGAAAGTCGCCTTCTAACGAGCGTTTCCTACACTTCTCGAGCCCGCCAGTTCACCTTGTAGTCACCGGCTGCTGCAGACTACGAGCCACTCCACGTACTATCATAGGGGAAGCATTATTTACGAATACTTGTAAATATTGGCCTATTTTCCGTCACGCCCCTTCCCAGCTTACGTTACCCCGCCTCCACTGCATTCCCAGGTTTCCTTCTGCAGCCGAAACCACTTCTTCCTAATTACTAGGAGCTATTTCATCTCTTCGAATTTTACTGATCTTCTCAGCCCTTTCTTGCGCTTGCCATGTTTCACGAGTACGATTTAGTTCATTTAAGGTTTTGAAATATTAAACTAGGACAATAAATTGACTACTTAGGAATTCGAATATTATTATTGCAAAGTACTAAAGCTTTTGTTTCTGATTTGGGTCTTCTATTTTTTTTTCTTTTTGGGCTCATTTGATGAAACTTGCACCCTTCGACAATTGTAGGTAGTCCCGTTGCATTTTGAAGCAGGTTAAGTAGGGGTAATAAGAGGTGGCTCTAAATGTGACTTTGTCTGGAAATTCCGCCGCAGACTGGTTTTACTATTCAACAATGGAGCCTGTTGGAGAAGCTCTTTCAAGTGGATATTATAACCCTTTGTTCTCGCGCGTAGGACTCTGTCAGTACAAGGTTTGACAATTGATCCAGAGCAGCGATGTCCAAAAGTCCTGTCACAATATTTTCCACGATTAGTAAATATATGTCATAGCGTGAAGTACAGAAATGCCAAATGGCGAGGAGAAAAAGTTCCTTATTACGAAGAAAAGATTGCATCAAAAACGCCCCTTGTCACACCTCAAATAAGTATGTTATTTTTTCTCTTACCAAATATTACGTATTGCTCTCTTGTCGATTTGGGAGATCATCAACATTTCAATAATTATGAAACAGTACAAATTCGAAAACGCGTTTTATTTCGTTCAGAATCAAATTTTTCATGTTAGGAAAATTTTAAAACGCCTATAACGGAATGCCCCAATATTTATTTTCACACGGACAAGATCTCAAGTGGCATGCCGTGCCCACGAATAAAAAGCCTCTCGGGAGCAATCTATTGGGCCATCACCGTCCGAGAGCGAACGGGAAAAGTCTCCACTGAGCGAGCGATCCCCAACTCCGAGGATCCGCCCTGCCCCCTCGCACGGTACGCGGTGCTGCCTGTCGGCTGTCAGCCCATTCACCTCTTGGAGTTTATCTGGATGACGCACGGTCCACCAAAATTGTGAGGGTTTGAGCTACTGAGGGGGAGGAGGCAATAGTGGCAATCAGATTCGGTACATGTTATGCGAGTCTCCATTTCTTAAAAAAGTTTTTAAGATTTAAGTTTTGATAATGATTGTGTTTTTTTGTATTTTTTTCTCTCCTGGCATAACGCACTATTTTCGTGTTCCCCACACTTGGCCTGCACAAAGACGGATGACCTGAAGAGTAGGTGATAGCGATAATAATGTGATGTGATAGCGATAATGATAGTAATGTGATAGAGAAATAGTTAAATGAGAGGCTGGAGACACGGGAGAATGTCGAGAAAACGTGCTGGCAGCTCGGTTTGTTCATCATAAAATACTCGTAGATTGGGGTCAACCCATTTTAAATGGTCCAGAATTTTATAAATTGGTCGCTCGAACATCTCGAAAAAAAAATCATATTTTGTACATAAATTTCCTTATGTTTGGACTGTTCAAAAGCATCTTTAATTTATTTTTATTGTATCTGGTTTACAAATGCCGGCCATTTTTGTTTTACGCCGTGCGCCATTTTTCGCGTTTGTAGAGGTTTACTCTTTTCAAAATTATTCAGCTCTGTGTTGTTCTAGTATTCTAGACTAAACGGCATTGGATTCAGTCTACTCTGGCCTACAAATCGAATTATTACATACCTCCCTTCTATGTTTTTATTTGCGAAATATTTGCAACTAAATCTATGGCACGGAAATGAACCAATTTCGATTTTCAGAGAGTAATTTCCCAAAGAAGGAATAGAATCTCAGCCTTAATTTTTTTCTGTGCTTTTACAAATAACAGTATAGTTACTATTTGTAAAATATTATTGGTAAGTAACGTACCCCTTGAAAAGTATACCCTCTTAAAAATTGGAATTTTCGATTTTTTTCCAAATTTTCAACTGTAACCAAAATTTCAACTGTTTTGAACAGTCCAAACATAAGGAAATTTATGTACAAAATATTTTTTTTTCTTCGAAATGGTCAAGCGACCAATGCTAGACCTCTTAAAGTGGATGGACTCATTGGCCGGGGTCCCCACCTGGGCTCCAGTGGCGGAGGGTGTATGCGTCGTCGTTACGCCACAACCCCCACTCCCCTCCGCGTGCGAACAAGTACTCGAGAGCGATTATAACACTCATTTCTGACATCGTAGTGGGTGAGGGGTGGATGAGCAACATGTAGAGCCGATTCGAATTAATTTCACCATCGGTAGTTAACGTGTGCTGAGGCTGGGGTACATTTTTGACATTCTACCAACTGCTGAATGTTAGAATGAAACAAATATATTTATGCAACACATACAGTGTAAGAAAAGTGCATTTCAAATATTTTCAAAAACATATTATGCAGAATTTTCTTTGATTAAGTGTCGGTATTTTCTAAGTTTAGTAAAGTGAATTAAAACGGGTTTTTTGATATTCGGCGATTGTGGTCTGCCCAAACCTTTGACGTGCATAGCATAATTTTGAATTGCTGCAGCGAAGAATTCTTATTAATATTCTCATATCATTTTCGACCCGATTAGTATAAATTCTAACAAGATTATATTTAGTGACGAAATCGGAATAATGCATAACACTCGTGAAAACTATTTCCAACCTCCAATGGCACTCGCTGAAC
This sequence comes from Teleogryllus oceanicus, assembly GCA_964035755.1. Classification (NCBI taxonomy): domain Eukaryota; kingdom Metazoa; phylum Arthropoda; class Insecta; order Orthoptera; family Gryllidae; genus Teleogryllus; species Teleogryllus oceanicus. Next base: position 9,505,484 of record CAXIVR010000006.1, on the reverse strand, counting down.
TGACACTGAGGCATTAACAGCTGGCGCTCGGCTCATCTGACAGACGCAAGAATACAGAGCGGAGCGATGCGGTCTTCGGTGATGCGTGTGTGAGAGTGAGCGTGCGTGCGTATGCGTGGAGGCGGATGCGGAGGCGTAGGGTCCCACCTGGAAGTGCGCGTCGCCGTAATAGTGCGAAGGGTTGCCGCCGAGCGCGCGCCGCCGCAGCCGCGTCGGAGGGGGCCCCGAGCGCCCCGCGGCGCCCTTGGCCTCGCGGTACGAGCCGTCCACGTCCCGCCGCAGTCGCCCCTCCTGCGCACGCCACGCCACGCCCCGTCCCGTCCCGTTCCATCCCGCCCCGCCCCGCCCGCCCGACCGACGCAACGCCGCTTGCTAATGAGATGCAACATGCGGCGGAGCCGTAGGGTACGGCCGCTGTGGATCCGTGCTCGGGCGAATTCGCGACGGGCAAACACGACCGTTGTCACCGAATATTTCAAACGCTTCAAGGAAGGCACGGTCCCACTGCATGCGACGCGATCGGGCGATCACCGCCGACCTTCCAGGGCGGTAGGGAGGTATCGAATGTACTTGAATTGAGCTGCCGATGTAAAATGTCCCACAAGGACATACGCAGAATGGATATGTTACTGTAGGAAAGAAGCCGCGCCTCCGATTCAGTTTCCCGAAATTGTTAGGAAATGAAGTGAATAAAATGGTAGTTCCAAACATTATTATAACGTCTCTAAAACAAAATGAATGCGAGATTTCTTCTCTTGTCGTATAAAATATCATATTCGCATTTGTTCGTCTCATATTCGCATTTGTTCTGGTCGCTGTTCGCAACCAGATCAAATTTAACCTGTCTGACAATACACAAATATAGAGAATGATTAGGAGAATCCAGTTGTTCACTTCCCATTTACAGTAAAAATTTGGCATATCAGCTTATTCACCGGGCCGCTATCGGCTCTATTGTGGGAAGAACAGAGACAGATTTGTAATATTTAGTTAATATTTGCTATTTCTAGGTTTTCAAATGTTGCTAACCTTGCTTTGTTGTTACTTGTATTAATCAGTCAGCTATGGTAGTAAAAATGACAGAGATTCTGAAGCTGAAAAAACGTGCGCAGATCATATTTCTCCCCCATACGTTCATACAATCTCTACTTTTTTTAACGAAAATAAATCTAATAAAATATAATATGTCGTGCATGCTAGTGTAGGCCACATATTAAGTTATTCCAGGGAAATCACGCACGCATGCATTCATGCATGCATCTAAATAACGATTCATCCTCCAGTATCTTGCAGCAAATACTTGTAATCACTATTTAAGATAGGGTTCATACGAAGAAAATGTTTTCAAACCATTTCGTTGGTAGCTCATCTTCTTTTGTCCTTGCGATTTGACACACCCCGGACGTATTGCGACAGAGCACAGCTTTCAGAAAATAAAAGATGTACACTGTTAAGGGGTTTTTATTCCTCGAAACATTCCAAAATGTGAAATACGTGAGTAAAGTATATTAGCGAAGCTATGTTGTTGGAATTTTCGTGATCGCGTTTATGATATCGCTTTTTTTTTGTATTGGTAGGTCATAAATACGGAAAAAATTCTGTGCATATTTCTCATCACGACATGAAAAGAAAACTGTTCTCAACGTGAACCGACGTTTCTGCATAAGGAAATCATAACGAAATGAGCTTAAAAAGTCGGAAATATGAAAATTAATCTTTTCAAACACCATGTATTTGCGTAAACTGAAGAGGAAAGTGACATAGTTTTTCGCGGTCACCTGCAAGGCTTCAGTGTTCAAGGCTTCAGTGAAGTTGGCTTTGTCGAAATCCAAGGTCTTCGATTTGTATTTTAGAGCGTAACGCCAGTGAAGGAATTTAGACCGTATAAGAATCCATTTCCCTGTTTACCCGCACCTTATGATCTGGCAGGGGGATTTCTCTCCGGAGTGGGCACCTTGGCAATAACCTCCATCCGCACCCCCCCTCGCAGACGCACACATACGCCGCTCGGAAGGGTCCCGCCAGAACGCAGTTAACCCTCATGGTAACCTCTCCGTACAATGCCTGGTTCGGGCAGCCCTGCCAGCTTAGAGCTACTGGCTTCCCATGTCAGCACCGGAGTCAAAAAGTCATTCCTCTATGACCGGCGTATCAGGCCACTGACACGTCGAAGCCAGATGCCCATCTGGGGACTACCAGTGCTAAGGCCCGGGGTCTCGGAGCCCTCAAACCGTGTCCTCATTGCCTCCAAAATCCATTACCCTTCTGGAAAACTGTATTGACGCACGAAAGACAGATAATATGTACTTCCAAATTCGGAAAGGAACCCTTTTCTTGCATCGCTGACTGTTGTTTCTGATTATAATCCTTTGCTTGTACGATCCCATACTTTTTTCAAACTTATTGCTCAAATAACCATATGTGCCCATGCGTCAAAGTAGATATTACTAGGGTTGCCAGATATATCTCCAGAAAATAGTGAACCGTTGGGGGGAGAGGAATGTATAAGACATATAGACAGATATGTTTAATCAATAAGACAAGACACAATAACAATAAGACAATATGTTTAATCAATTACATTTACATACATTAATATAACTAACATCTGCTTTAATATTATATGGTCTTTGAATAATGTGAATATAAGTAATTATAAATTATTAACTGCCATCACAATTGCCTACTTCACTACAAAAGAAAATTAACACAATTAAAAAAGCAATTGAATTCTGTAAATTGGGTGATTTTTTTTTTTTAATTTCCGTTTTAATTTTTTTGTAAACAAATATATTCATTATTTTTGTTTCTGACATTTAAAATTTTTGCATAGAATGTATTTTTTCAAAGAAATTTTAGAGTGATTTTTACGGTTCAGCCATTCGAAATCTCGTAATAGTGTATTCAACAAAATATGCTAAAAAATGACTTAAGAACTTATTTTGGAAGATTCGTTATCTCTTTGGACAACCTGTATCGCTTTATATACATTTCCATGTATATAATGAACATATAAAAAATAGCCCAAGTTTTACTTACAAAAGAAGAATCGAAAAAAAGTGTCTGTTTAGTATTTGTGTAGTGAAATGGAATAAATATTTTATAGATTAATTCAAATAAAACGCTTTGTGTACACTTGGGTTTAACTCTTCAGAAGTTCGTTAAAGTTTCATATGCATGTAATGCGTTCATAAAACACTCATTTAGCTTACATTCGCAGCGCTGTGCAGTTGAACAGACACGCGTATCTCAAACAGTTACGAAACTAAGACAACAACTGCGCGACCTGCGCAATAGCCAGGATTGCCAACAAAGTCAGTTATAATCGCGTTTAAACAATATTTTTACATATTCGCTATTCTTATTTTCTAATTAGTGAATCAATAATTGAAATAGTTAACAGTTCACTCACGTAGTGATCATCTGGCAACCCTAGATGTAACTCTACTCTGAATGGTACAAACGATGAACGTGTACCGAATAACACGTATTTCCGTAGTATCTCCGCAAAATACGTATGGAAATCAATATTACGATTAAATTATGTATAAGCTATTCAAAGAATTGATTGCCCCGGGCGGCAAACGAACCTAAGTCTTCTTGTAAACGCTTAGGTGCTGTACCACTTGAAACTGTGAGACAGTCGAACATCATTTCCGCAACTTTGAACAGCATTTTGAGGCATACCCGTGAAAATACGTAGAGCCCGTATTTGTATGCAAATGCATTTTCCCCCTAGGTATTATTTGGTAAATGATCACATACATACGAATATGCCTATTTAGATAAAATAATAATAATAATAATAATAATAATAATAATAATAATAATAATAATAATTACTTTATTTATGTGGCGAGACTCGGGCCATCAGGCCCGCTCTTCCGCCTAACCACGCGAATAGATCATTCCTGACGAATTTTATTTTGCATATTATGCCATATTTTACTGTTACGGCGTTTTGTGCATATTCAGCCTAATTTTTTTTTTTAAATAAGAGGAAATGATATTAACTTATTTAAGTCAAAATTCTTGAAATTGATGAATTATAATTTATACTTCTCCTGGATCAAGGAACAGCTCACCAGACACCACATAGAAGTGAATTTTAGTCTCGAAACGGTTGCTAATGGATGCAGATGTGGTGTACCTATTTCACTTGTACCACGTGCGCGACCAACGGTGAGATTGTATTTCGAGGAGGGGGCACGGGTCGTCGCACTCAGTGTCTCTGACTCGAATGAAATACGAACCCGCGATAGACCATAGTTTCCTTAAGTCAGTATGCTTTTTCCAGTAAGCGAGAGCTTATGCATGGGTATCATCGCTTACATGTGCCCGTTAGTCCTCAGTAGGGCCTACGAAAGAAAGATCTAATATCAGGTAGCAACACAGCATGCTAACGGGTGACTTTCTTGGAAGCAATTCCAGATGATTCTCCCATAGTTGGCAATTTTGTCTTGCCAATTGAACTAGGAGCACGTGTGTAAGAATGCTTCAGATATGCCTAGGTGTTACAGTAGTATAAGTAGAAAATTAAATGAAGGGTTCACGCCATTCAACAAATAATACGCCGTTTTATCAACAAATGGAGAAGTGTCACAAAACGTTATTTCCTTGTGAATGTTATAATGCATATTTATTGCATATTTTAAGGATTGATCGCCATATTGCACGGCATATTTTAGACAATTTAGATATTGCGTAGAATTCCGAGCTCTAATAATAAGCATCCGGTGCTGAATGATTTCAGAGAATGTGTACGCACGGGAGTCTATTCGTCTTTAGTTGTTTCCTTAAAAAAAGTCCTTCCGGAAACGTCTTCCCACGAAAAATCAGTACAGGAGAAAACTATTATTAACTGTTGAGTAAAATAGGTCAATATCTTGAAAATATTTTTCGACGTTCTTCACCTTGACCTGTCCTCTGGGAAATGAGGTCTAATTTATCGCAAAGTTGTAAACAACTTTAAGATTCGTTCATCGATTCATATATTTATATTATTATTATTATTGGACTACACCTTTCGGTAATTTTACATTATTGTCTCATTGCACAATGCACATTTGAGATTGTTTACGAGTAACCACTTTTTGAATAGATGAAGAGAAATCCACCTGCTGTCTCATCTCATCTGTACGTCTCATCTCATCTGAATGTCACATTTAAAAAAATGTTTTTGACGTTAAATAAATAAATAAATAAATAAGTATAACATTGTATTAAGTTTTGAAGCGAAACTTCTTTTCCCGGGGTAGAGAAAAACCAAATAATGATGAAACCCATCTCAATACACGTCCCATAGGAGTCCATAAATTTAATATTCACATGTTAGTTCCAGTGTTGGCAGATTTCATTTTTGTTTTCTGCTACAGTTATTTATAGTGCCCGAAAACATTAACTGACAGTTACTGAGAGTGTTGTTAAAGGAACATTCCCGTTAGAATTAGTAGAAGAAAGTAAAATTCGTAAATTGTCTGTTATTTACCCTACAAAAAACATTTTATTTCGCAAATTCCATTTTCGTACATCTTGCATGTTTCATTTGTAATATGCGGGGGGGGGGGGCATTTTTCATTCGTAATGCTATGGAGCAAATGAAGTTCGTAAAAGGCAATTACTCTACGTATCGTCTCATTCACGTAGTAGCACGGGAACCGTGGGCGAGAAGGAACCGGCAAAGAGAGGAACGTGATTAGCTTTGGCGGAGTCGCACCTCGATGGCGGCCTGCAGCGCATAGGTGAGCTGCTTGGACTCGGAGACGGTGGCGCGGCGGCGCAGGTGGCGCAGCTCGATGGCGGCCAGCACGTCGGCCGAGTGACAGCGCAGCCCGCGGCCCTCCAGCCACCGCACCTGCCGCACACGGAAGCAAAAGACTTGGGCTTTACTTAAGGTTGCAGAAACATCGAGGTTATTAGCGACCAAGCATTGTAGTGTTAACGTTTACGACTATATTACAAGTAACATAACATAACAAGGTTTGTTTTTCTTATTTGAACTTATTCTTCGGCTTTAGTTTTTGCCTCTTTTCTCCTTTTTCTTCTTGATTTTAATCTTCGTGAACAAAATGCCAAGAATTATCTCAATCTCAGGCAGAGTCTTCTGCTTTTTAGATTTCTTTTCTTGTATATTGCAGCTATCTTGAGTATTGCTAGTACATCCCATTTCATTTTCTTCGCTTTTGAGGTACGATATTTTCAGCCGTTCTCCCGTAGCATTTCCCGAGATTTTGGTTTGATTTTACTTGATTTGGAAAATATTACCAAGCCTAAGAACGTGTCAAATGAGTTTTGTTTTGTGTTTTTTATTTCTATAAGTACTCTTTCCCGTTCTAAATCTCCTAAAACCTCGTTATTGTTGTTCTCTTTCGTATTTGTTTCGTAAATCGCCTCCAGAATGTCATCTTTGCTGCCACGAGTTGTGGTTTCTACGTTTGTTTATTGTCCAGGTTGTACATCCGTATGTCAGGAAGCTGCCTAGAAAATATTTTAGAATTTTTTCTTGTTGTCTAAGCTGATGTCCAAAATCGATATACTCATTAAATTAAAATCTTCCATATATCTTCTATATAGTCTCTTCAAAATACTGAAGATGAAAATAATCTGTATACGTCTAAATCTTAATCACCACTCAATTAATTACATGGTTTATCCAATGAGTGAAGCTGTCTCATATTCGTCGTTTACCATGATTTCAAAGAAAGACTAGTTTACAACGCAAACGTTGTAAATGTAATGTTATTAAAAGTAGAAAGCTCGATAAGTCTTTTCGAATATCTTTAATTCTTTGTTATCTTTTTTTTTGGGGGGGGGGTAGGAATTCATGTTGAAAGAACACATTCGGTATTTGAAAAACCGATGTATCGAAAAGCATTCGGTATTGAAAAAAAACTGATATCGAGAAGAAAAAGTCCTGTTTTTAGAAAGAGCAATTTCGCACCTCGCCCGCGGCCGCGACGGGCGAGAAGTCGAAGCTCTCTGGCGGCACGAAGAGCTGGCGCCACATGACGGCGCTGGCGTGGCGCGGGCGTTGGGGCTGCGGCGGGGCGGGCGCGGCGGGCGAGGGCCCGCGGGGCCTGGGGGCGGCTGCGACGGAGGTGGAGCGGCCGGCCGCGGGCCGTGCGTCGACTGCAGGCTCATGGCCCCCGCCCCGCCGCCCGCCACCCGCCACACGCCCGTCTCCCGTCGCGCGGCCACGGACCGCTGCAACAATACAGCCCCAACAATCGGCTGTCGCCACAGCCAGGCTTTTAAGGTAGATGTCTGCCTGAAAAAAAATCAAGAATGTCGTTTCTATTTGGTTTTCTCTTGTACATTTGATTTCTACATCTTCTTAGAAATCAAATAATTTAAAAACTCTTTATTTGTTTATAATTAATTGGCCAAAATTCAGGTCTTTACTACAGACTTCCTTTCTCCTCAACAAGTTGATGTATTTTGATAATTCTTCTAAGTTAATCTCATATGTGTGTTTTAGAGAATGATCTAGAATGGCAAATGTACTGTGAAAACTAAAGAGTCAGGATTTGATTATTTGAGGGGGAAAAAATTCCTTAAAAGTATATTCTGGACATTTCAGTTGAGTTAGCTGAAACTTATAGTGACACATTAACTATTCTAGTTCATTCTCTAGAGCAAGTCACCGGCTGCAAGCTGCACGAAGAAATATATCTTTCTTTTATGGTTTATGATTTATGAGGTTTGACATGCATCGAAGTGTTGAAAAGTTCCTCTGCAGGAAAAATGCATCTGAAGTTTACTTGCGTTTTTTGTTCACTGGCTTGACAGTTGACACTTGCTTCGAAAAAAAAGTATTTGTTCAAAAACTAAGAAAAGTAGAAAGTAATAGTTCGAAGCATTTAAAGGAGAATAAAACAGAGCTTGCGACTCGATAAAAATTGAAAAAGATGAAACTTTACTAGTTTTCTTCATTTTGAGGTAGACAGGTACCTTAAGGGAATGAAAGAAAGAAAAGAAAGAAAGATTGTAAACTAGGGGAGAGTTAGGTTAACTGGTCCACTTTTTTAACTTGATTTAAAATGTTATTGACTTAACATACACACGTGAAATTTCGCATTATATTTGAGTGAGGCTTTCTCCTTGTATTGTGGGAACAAACATCATCATTGTGTCTACTAAGAGACCTGCTCGAGACGATTTTGCTCGAGGATCGCGGCAGCACGCAGAGAATCCGCTAGGCGTCAGGCGTGTAGGACGGTTTGGCTCGGCCGCGACCCACCGAGGGAAATACGCTCGGCCTTCAAACCCGAACATTCGATGCTCGGTGAGAGCATCGGTGAGAACGACGCAGGCTAGTCTTACGTAGAACGGCAATTGCGCTTCATGGGCAGTGGGCCGCAATAAGGCGATGTGCATATACGAGCTAAAATACGGATGATGGCTGTGAGAGCTAAAATAAGGAGATGTGGGCATGGAAAACGGGGCAGTTGGTGCTATGCATATTACGCTTCAAATAAAAATAATAATTCAGCGATTGAAACATTTTAAAATGGAATAATACACGATTTCTGATTTTTTTTAAAAATTTTATCATTCTAAATTAAGTGCCATAGTGACATGCTGCTGCTCAGACGAAAGAGTAACGATATCTTTGATTATTAGAGACGTTTCTAAATTAAATTAAAATAATTCATTATTCAATAAATTTGTGCAGGTTAATAGCAGTGCGAACCCTAAAATTCCGTTACCGATTGCAAACGGTATTAACATTATTTACGGAGGTAAATAATATTCATATTACTGTCATTTTTTTCAATTCTCTTAACTGTTCACCGTTACTCGTTTTGCAATATTTTAAAAACAAAAATGTGTTTCCGATAAAAGAAGTGAAGTTTGCAGAAGCATCTGAGAATGTAATGTTTTTCCTGTTTTCCCGCGTAAAAAAAGATGTTCGTTTGTATACAAAATTCTCAAATCTGAAGATGGTCTTTGTAATTTCACAAACAATGTGTGAAGCCTCTTCCTCTTACCATGATTCCTTTTAGATTTCTTCTCCTTTTATAGATTTCTTCTTCTTTGTTAAGGCGCCATCTCCAGGCGAATGTAACCTTTCATAATCCTCTTATTTTAGTTTTTTCTACTATTTTACTATACTATACTACTTATTTTACTACTACCGATCACATCGCACTCCCAGACCCTTCTCTACCAACACCTTGCGTAGGCCGAGGCTCCAATGGCAATTGCCGCCACTAGAACGCCGTCGTCGTCGTGGGCTCGCCCACCGTTAGCGAGTACAGAATGCTCGAGTGTACGATACTCGAGTCTGAAATGCTCGAGTGAGCAAATGGCACGCCTTGCAGATATCTAGTGCATACAGTTATCAAGTTTGTGATGTTTTATACATTTGCAATAGGACCAGTTAACCTGACCGAAAGAGATGGCTTTGTGCATCTGCTGATGTCTCTGCAGTCCCTCTGACCAGTAGGTCCCAGGTTCCAGTCCCGACGGTGACAGAATTTTCGACACTACTTTGTCAGCTAGGTCGAATTCAGTTGCTGTCTGGGGCGGCCGGCTGCTCTGATCGGTAGTTCTCCGTCATTTCTCCGATCAACACCAGGCAAAGGCCGGAGTAGTACCCTAACAAATGGGCCACAGACCGCACTCGATCTTTCCTACCTCTTCCTTGTCCTATCCTCCTCCTGTTCTCCTATTAAAATAAATCACGTCTTAAAATATTTCTCTGCCGTCCTTCAGCCGGCACGGAAAGTTCATAACAATATCTTCTGCTGAAACAAAAGCATTTTGGTTGGTCCGGGAGAGATAACTGAGGGCATCAACTGATGTCTCTGATTATTACAAATTGCAAATATTACTTTCAAAACTAAATAAATAAATAAGTAAATAAATAAAGCGGGTAATTAGACCGGTCCACTATACGTAACATTCCGGCGGTCCAGTTAAGTCCACAGCACATATTTTCTTTATATGACCGAAAACATACAAACCGCGACGTATCATTAAAAACAAAACACTATTATAAAGCAGAAATACTAACAATTAATCCAGTGTGAACATTTTTCTTGTAGTTATTATTCAATTGCAATAAAATTGCAAAGCAGATGCGTGGTAGAAAATACTTCTGACTTTTCAAAGAAAAAAAAATGCCTTACTATACTGAACAAATGCAGGCCTGCAACTTATGAAAGTGGCTTAAATTATCAGCCCTGTCATTCTACAAATACCATCCCAGTGAAAAAAGCAGGAAACCCTTCTCACCAACATTTAAAAGTATGGACCACTTATCCTAACCGGTCCAGTTAACCTTACTCTTCCAAAATCACATAAATTAGACAAGCGTCAACTTGCGATGGAGTTAGAATCTACGCACACTATCGGTTCAGTTGTCCCCTTCGCCCGAGCTTCCACCCGCCCAATGTAAGATTGCACTCTTCTCATGTCTCTGCCCACGTCCTCACTCTTGCCGGAAAGTAAAATGAATCCTGGGCAGGCGAAGGGGGCGCCCGGAGACGCATTTATTTATTTAATGTCAAAAGCAGCCGAAAAACTGCGTGACGTACAATGTATACGTATGTGGGGAGAAGAGTATTCTGTGCACGTTGTCTAGACAATTATTGCATTGATCTGGATGAGAGATGTTCTAGATGATCTGTACAAGAGAGGAGCTCCTTCTCCTGGGCAGTAGGGTTCCATTATAAAACTGTTCCTCTTCTAGCCACGGGAGCGCTGAGACCTAGGGGGCGTTTACTTTACGAGAGGAAGAATTTCGCAGATGGAGCTGTTTATATTGTTTTGATGCGTTAACAGTCTTGCGTAGATTAGATCTCGATCGAAGTCAATTTTCTCATAGCTATCAACTCGATTTTTTTTCTCAACCATCAAAGTAAATACTTTAGTAAATGCATTCAAAAGAAGAAAATATGTGATGAGTATTTCACTTCCCTCTTCTGAAAAGCTGCATCTGCCTAGTTGACCTTTTGAACTAGAAGCCCCCTACTTTTTCAATATTATTTTTTTCGTTTCAATATAAACGTTTTCAGGAATATCTATGAGCAATATGTTTACAATATAATCTTGAAAAGATTCCTGCACTGTTTTAGGCAAGTAACTTGCATCCAAAATTTATTTTTTATGCAATAAATTGTATTCAGTATTGAATGTTATTCTTTACGATCTGATATGTGTAATCCACTCTACTGATTTCCAATGCGCGCAGAAATTGAAAGAAAACTGTGCAGCCTCCGACCATTGAGTCTATGGTTTCCTTAGATACCCAGGAACTCGGTGAAAATCCAAAAACAATTACACAGTTTCGATTTTGACCGAAAAATACAAATATTTGTGTTCTCATATCCTTATACTGTGCGTACCAACTGAATTCTCACACCCAGTGCATCACTACTTAGGAAAAGATGACGTCATGCGACACAAAGGATCCAAGAAAGGGCCGTCCACTATTAAATAAATCCTATTCGCGTGTTGCGTTATGGAAAGCAACTTTTTTATATTTTTTTGTATTTCAAAACAACTGCTGTACTGTATGTACACTCAACTTGTATTCGTAAAGAATGTTTTTGTTGAAATATTTAATTTATTGCAGTGTTCTACTAGTATTTTATTTTTTCTTGGACAGTGTGTGTGCTACTTTTTGGATTAGGTTGGATAGGTTTTATTCAGCATTGTTGCTGCTGCTGCAAGCCACTAGTAATCTTCATACATTTGTTTTCCTGGAAGGTTCGGACTGATCAAACCTTTTGATATCTTGAACGAATTGACCACTTTATTTAGCTTTACTTTTCCAAAGGTATTTTTACAAGGTGGAGATGTGAGATAGATGCCTCTGGTTAGTGCGGTGCTCAAGGAGTTCAGTTTGCTAACCTATTCAAATTTATCTATTTGGAATAAACAAATAAGCTTTTATAGACTGCTGTTTTTACAGAGCTGCCTCCCAAGGTCACTAAAGGCCCGTGACCACGGTGGCATTTAGTCACGGTTTTTCCCGTCTTTCTCAGCCGTGCCGCTAGGTGTCGCATGCTCGCGACCGTATCAAGCAGTGCTGCAGATGAAGCGACTCCAGTGGCACATCCTAAAAAAATTATTTAGACAAAAAATCGTGCCTAAATGCCAGTGTGGTGACGGACCTTGAGCGACTTAGGGAGGCAGCTCTGTAGAAACCGCGGTATAATACGGAGAAATTCGTTGACAACTTGCATTTTATCAATGCTGTCTGACAGCTTGCACCCACGGCGTGGGTGTGAGTCAGACAACGTCGAAATATTGATTTACAGATTAGTGAATCCCATTATAGTTTAACGGAAAATTTGAAATTTATTGGTGGATTTTTGGTGGATATAATTTTCATGTTTGTATTAAATATTATTAAGCTATTGCCTGAATGTGCCTAGATAAAAACTAGCTCATACGGAGCTGAGTACTTCGAAACGAAACTCGTGTGCCACAGGAAAATGAATTTCGTGCGTGTTCAGTGGTGTCCATTTTAACCTTTATCTATGTTTTATGAAACGCCGGGTCATAACATTGATACGATTCTAATCCTAATTCAGTTTTTTGTTATATCAAAATGCGTATACAGACGCTGAGTTTAAAGAGTAATGCGTGACGCTCCATGTTGATATTGCAGCAAATAAATAAATTGCGCGCAGAGTAAGCATTTTCAATTGATATGAAAGATAGAGAGGCAGTTATAATATTTTTGATCCCCCCCTCCGTAGAGCTCCTTTTTTTTATAAACCGTATACCGAATACATATTAGAAATTTGTGATACATCTTAGATATGGTAAACTATTGTATGCTCGAATTAGCAGACCAATTGTCAATTGCTATTCGCGAGTATTTGTCAGGGAAATAAAATTTGTGTTTTTAACAATTTGTCAGAAGGCGAAAAGTTCCTAAGTGTGGAAATGAAAACGGGAGTCATGTAGGCAACCTGTGGTGCGTCTCTGCGTGGCGGGTAGTCATCGTAAACTTGAATGCTTCGTATGCCAGTTGCCCAATGTCACGGTCTGAAAATAACCTTCGCTGTAAAGGAAGCTTCGCGTAACTACAGCTACAAAGTATGTAAGTTGGTTGGCGACCTACTAAATAGTTCATTTATTTGTTTTTAGCCGAGTATATTCTTTCCTAATGTTTATGCCAGTTTTAATATTTGTTTTCTCTAATTTCAGGAAATATGTTATTATTTGTTTTGTTGCCTGCCTCTGTCGGGTTTCAGACAACTAATATGAAAAGAGTAATTTGCTTTTCATTTGTTTCTCGTTTTCATTCTCAGGAATTTACGAGGACTGAACCTTCTGCATCTACCAAACGCCCATGATTGGATTAGTCCTAAGAATTGTCAACAAGACCCAAAGACGTTCGGGGCACATTTTTCTTAATGCCTACAATGATTTAAGGAACACTAAATGCGAGTTCGCGATATTTAAATAATGACGGCATTAATTTTATTAACATGAGTCATAAGTCTTATGTAGATGAAAATTTCCAAAATTTAATTTTGACTTTGGGGAAAAATACCCCCTTAAATGGCAAGATTTCTTACACATTCTTTGAACTAAATTTTAAAACAGATCTAGACCGAACACGAAATTAAGAAAAATCCAGACTATCTCGGGCCGACTAATGGCGTGACGTTTTGTATTTTTCCCTCGAAATATTCGAATCCATTTCCAAACCTTAGAGACTTTTTTAAAAATATCCAAATGCAAATTACATTCTTTCATTTATGAATAGAGTGGAAGGCAATTTATGTGCAAGCAGATTGACATTGACATACACAAGCTCAGTGTCTCAATAAATGTAGGAAACTTCTAGGGGATGTAGACGGGTGGAAGGTCACGTTGGCCAATGAACATGTAATAAGTATTCATATAAAGAAGTAACCCATGACATATTTGCACAAAATTGATAGGCAACTTGTCGTGTATTGGTGTTTAGCCCTATGTAACTTAGTTATATGAAACTTTCCAACTCATGATGGCAAAACAAATTTCATCTCCGGTCTGCCTATATACCCTAGAAGTTTGCAAGACATTGTATTCATTTAGGGTCATGAAAACGCTTAAGACGACATGCATATTACCGGCATCGTAGTGATATAATAGTGGATCCTCGGCCAACCGCTGCTCCGCCCGAGCGCTGGCGCTGGAGCGGGAGGTGCGCTGTTGCAGGGCCGTCGGGGGCGGCGAAGGCGGCGGCGGCGGGGGCGGGCGCGGGGCCCGCCTGCCCCATGTGCGTGGCGGCGCGCTGCCGCGCGGGGACGGGCGCCCGCGCCAGCGAGGGTGAGTGCGCGGCGGGACGGCCTCTCCCAGGGCATCGAACTCCGGACCTCCCTTGCCCTTCCGCTCTTCACGGTTCTTCGGTTGCAGCCTAATGTTACTAGCTTCTAGGCTAACTTTTTGCCCATGAACATGTGGTAAATATCGTGCAACGATGTTACGCAAGTGAAATGTTTGACATCTGACCCAGATTTGTAGGCAATTCATCCTGCACTGGGACACGAACTCTCACCTTGACATTAACAGTTTTTCTCTTGATTTTTCAACTTTGACTACTTGCATGCATCAAACCTCATGACCGTCACTTCGTGATATGTTTGTAGTCAAAGCTGAATATTGAAGAAAAAACAGTAATGTCATTGCCATTGGGTAAGTCTCTACCTGAGAGTTCGTTTACCTACCCATCACCAATGGAGGTTGAGTTTTCTACCAAATAGGCGAGCTGTCAGAAATGTCACCAGCGTAACTTGGTTTTGAGATTACCCACAAATGTTCATTTGCAAAAGTGATCTACACATCCTAAAGTTTTTACATTTATTCTGAACAACCCGTGTGGAACCTCTTCATTATTGAGACATCGGCAATGAGAAGCGTTTTACCTAACTCTCTGGAATATCGTGTTTGTAGAACGTGGAAAACATTTTCTGAGTTCAGATTCAAAAGACCAATCACCTTGCCGAAAGCTGAAATTGTTCATGGGTAAATATGTCGAATATGACAAAGCCATTACGAAATTCTAACTACTAAATAACCACAAATATTGGTTTACTCTGCGTCTTAAAAGCAAGAGTTTTGTATTGATTTTACGTGTTCGTATGATTTGTCCATATCTTTCTATTTAGAAATAATCTGCTTCACTTATTCTGAAACATTCCAAGTATTTTTGCGCTGAGTTTTTAATGTGAATGTTCATTCACGAAACATTTCTTTTATGTGTCACAGAACATTAAATTTTAAAAGCACTAAAAGAAATAGATCTGAACAATTGAAGGAAAAAAAAGTTCGATGCCCTGGTTCCTTCCGCTCGCTCCTCGAATACCCCTCGAATACCACTTGAGTCAGTCGTATCACCTTCTCCACCCCTGCTCACTGGATCCTCGCCACCTCCGCCGCCCTCGCCGCCCTGACCACCACCGCCGCCGCTGCCGCCGCCCTCGCCGCGCCCGCGCCCGAGACCGCGCCGCGTCGACCCCCACCCCCACCCCCCCCACCCCACCCCACCCTCCCCTCCTCTCCCTTTTTTAAAAATTTGTCCCTTTAAACTCGGCATTACGCAGCGCCACACCTTGCACCTTGTCATTTGGACGCTTAGTATGTCGTGTATTTTCAATGCTTACTTCTTTGATCACCGAAGTTTTCTGAAATGGTAGTAAAGAAGTGAACGTTTAATTTGCATTTTTTCATCGAAGTGATGCGGATACCTCGGATTTTTTAAAAATTTATAATAGGAAAACTAATCATTGATATTTATTTTTATTTTTTTAGGTTTTCTTTGTTCTAGTAAGGATTGATTGCCTGTAATTTAATTAAGACATTTTTTAGTTATATGTACATTTTTCCTTTTTCCGTTTTGTTCACTTATATTTCAACGCAAATTAAATGCATCTGATGCACAGCTTAATAAGTTTACTTATTTTTCATTTTGTAAAACACGTAGCAGGAACAATCTTATGTCAAAATAGAGGAAAAGGTAACCCACTGTGAACTTCACCATCATTGCTAATTTGAATATGATTTCTTGATTTTTAATTGCCCATTTCAGTATCTGAAATCAGTAAAATAACCAGATCAGAATACTGGCATTCGTCATTTCATTACTAAAATTGAATGTGGCCATCGTGCGTCTCCCTTATTGATTAGTTCCTTTCCGTGCTGTTCCTATCTGTGTGTTGAATGTTCTACCTTGTGCTTCTTAATGTGCTATTGCCTGCTCACAACCTGAACTCTGCTTAACAGGCCTGCTGTTCACGAAGTGTGTGCTGACCAGTTTCCCAGTCCTCTTCTGACATCGTGTTCATACCTTCAATGCGAAACTACTCCGACGTATAGAAAAATAAGCCTGTATTCATGTATTTACTTTTTTTCTACAGCAATCCGCTTCCAGGAGAACCTTTTGAAGACTATGCTTCAGATTGAAAACACTTTCTTTGCGTTGGGCCAATCGTGCAGCCGAGACTGTCTCATCATCTGTGATCGAGGAGCTATGGATGCTTCTGCATGTAAGTTGCCCATCCTTTAGAGAATTTTTGAGAGTATGCATGCTATTTGATACTTAGATTATCTGTAAATAAATTGTTCGAATTTTTGTTTACCTGGAGATCCATTGCTAGCAAATTCAGCAAGTTCATTCAGATAGTTCACAATTAGATCACACCTTAAAGAGCATGTGGAATAACATCTAGAAACACGTGAGGTGACATTTTACTCATATCGTATGTATTAAGATTTTATTTTAGACAGCTGCGTGATTTTTAACAAAATAAGGTGGGAGACGGTTTCAGAAATGTGTCTGTTAAAGAGCCTTGCTTATGCAGTTTTGTCATGCGCTCAGGCACTTCTTTCCAAACCCATTATAAACATCTTTTGAAACTACTTCAAGTTACGTTTAAATATAAACGCTTGAAGTGAAATCTTTCTGAATGAATGTAATGCATGAAATCAATGTAATTATGTAGCTAGAATGCAAGAAACGTACACTTCAAATCTTCCTTTTTAAGAAATATTTACTTGTATAAGTCTGTGATTAAAAAGAAGTCTATTGTGAGTTCTTTGAAAATCAATGTTTATGGCTTGTTTGTTTACATCCGTTTGACTTAATTCACATGTATATGCATGTTATTTTTTCTCTTTTTCGTCATGATTTGTGACAATTCTTGGAAAATTCTTTTTAATGGCAATATCAGAACAACACATCACTCATGAAAATTACCCCTAATCTCTTACTGCACGCACTGAACTGACACTTTGTCACTAATAGCCCGTCCGACTGGCAGAAGAATACATTTCGCAAAGCGATGAGGTCTTCATCGATGCTAAACTGTTTTAGAACCTGTCGAAACAATCGTCCTCTGGCCTCGACAAATCATTCCTCGATTCTGTGAAAGACTGCCCTGACAACGGCCGGAAGGCAAGTTACACATCCGAAAGGATCAAGAGAGACAGGCGAAAAGCTGTCCTTAACTTTGCAGGAAATTATGTAAATCTAAAACCACTCCGCAAAATTTCCCAATGGCTTTATGATTTCATTAGTTGTGCTCTTGCATGGAGGAGTAATATAGTAGTTAAATGCAAGTGAAAGCCTGTGTATCGATTGGCAATCGACTTGTAATTTAGAATAGAAAACAACTCAGCTCGTTTACATTAGAAACACCGCGTGAACCGGAACTCTCTAATGGAGTCCGCGTAAAACGCGAGTGACACTAGGTATTCTATTTTGGGTTAGTGGCAATTCTGCAGAGGACGTTAACATTGCTAAGACAAAACAATGTCAACATCAAAAAATGTCTATTTTCACAAAAATAAAGTTAAACCAATACCTCTATATTAATAAAAACAAGAAACACTGCGTTGAAATGGCGCAAAAAGTATTTTGAAACCTGGAAATAAATGTTTGATAACATGTATTGCTTTATATAAATGAAGGGAAAAAGCGACTTGCGTCAATCTTCATTATTCCTCCCCCACCCGCGCCCCTTCGCTGTCAGATTTTGTTCGAAATCTGCAGAGATTCAATCACGATGCTGAAATACTCGTTGTACGGAGAAGCGAATTTATTGTTGAATGCGAAAGGGTAATTCGTTGAACCGAGAAGTGTGCATCGATTCATGCGATATCTCAATGGACCGTAATCCCGAAATCTACGGCACATGTCACATGTAGACCGTTTTTGTGAGAGAAGAACATTATACGGCAAACCGCAAGAGAATTATTGCTCGTGCAGTGACGATAATCCGTGGTAAAGTGCCCCTGCCTTACCATAAACGCATTGCCCAATAGATGTTTTAGATGACAAAGTCTAAAAGTAAACACGTAGAAATGCCGTGTAATTGCATCAAATCATGATTTCGGGTATAACTTTCGAAGGAACGTCGTATTTTCAGACGGGAGCAAATTCTCCAGTTTGGGATCGAGTTGTATGAAGGAAGAAAAACAGCTAGAATCGCAAATCTTAAATTCCCACCGTCAAACTCGGCAATTGATTGATACCCATGTGGGAACGTGTGAGAACCAGTGGTGTGAGGCAATTGAAATGAATAAATTCACGTACATTGACATTCAAAAACCAAATTTACGAGCTAGAGGTGTTAAAATGAATTTGAGGTATGACTAAATTTTTAGCACGTCAGTAACTATAAGCATACTGCTTTGAATACAAAACTTGGACAATCGAAAAAGAAATTCGCAAAAAAAAAAAAAAAAAATCCCCAGAGTATTAAAAAAAGTGGAGCAATATTTCTACCCCAATATGCGACGAATTGTGAAATCCGTAACGATGAGACTGTGTGTTGCCCGCAATACAATAAACATTAAAATATTGTTTTGTATCAAATAGTTTCTGTGCCCCGGAACTTTTTGTGCGCCCCATTTCTGTGGAGCATGTTTGTGGAAATAAAAGAACATTTTTATTGTCAATATTGTTTTATCATATTGCTGTTAACTCCCACTGCACTGTGTTCACAGAGCAAAAACAAGGTACCTAACTATCCACTCACTGTTTACACGGACTATGTGTGTGTGTGTGTGTTGTCTCTGTGTGTGTGTGTGTGTGTTGTCTCTGTGTGTGTGTGTGTGTTTGTCTCTGTGTGTGTGTTGTCTCTGTGTGTGTGTTTGTCTCTGTGTGTGTGTGTTGTTGTGTGTGTGTGTGTTGTCTTGTGTGTGTGTGTGTTGTCTGTGTGTGTGTGTTGTCTGTGTGTGTGTGTGTTGTCTGTGTGTGTGTGTTGTCTGTGTGTGTGTGTGTTGTCTCTGTGTGTGTGTGTTGTCTCTGTGTGTGTGTGTGTTGTCTCTGTGTGTGTGTGTGTTGTCTCTGTGTGTGTGTGTGTTGTCTCTGTGTGTGTGTGTGTTGTCTGTGTGTGTGTGTGTCTCTCTGTGTGTGTGTGTTGTCTGTGTGTGTGGTGTGTTGTCTGTGTGTGTGTGTGTATGTGTTGTCTCTGTGTGTGTGTGTGTTGTCTCTCCTCTCTCTCTCTCTCTCTCTGTGTGTCTTTCTGTGTGTGTGTGTGTCTTTCTGTGTGTGTGTATGTGTCTTTCTGTGTGTGTGTGTGTGTTCTCTCTCTCTCTTTTTTTTAAGGGAAACCCCCATGAAGAGTGAGTTTTTACCACTAAAACCAACCTCCCTTCTCCTCCATCCTCCCCGCGGAACCGCCGTTAGGCATTACATCACGGGGAGTGGATTAGAGTGGCTTAGTCACAAGCCACTTCTCTTCGCCAAAACGTAGGAAGGATCAAAGGAGGATCAATCGACTTCCCTTCTTTCCCTTTCTATTCTCCTGAGCTCAGCCATTATGTTCTGCGCATATGCGCTCACCACATCCCAGTTGGTTTCTGAGGCGAGCATGCACTCAACCATTGCTTCGGGTGTCAGCGGGTCGATCCCGATTACGTGCCGTCGCTGCAGATAGTATCGCGGGCACTGGAAGAACACATGCTCGGCGTCTTCGACAGCAGGTTCACATAGTGGGCAGAATGGGGTATCCTCCAGCTTGAACCTATGGAGATATGCCAGAAAGCATCCGTGTCCAGACAACAGCTGTGTCAAGAAGAAATTTACTTCGCCGTGTTTACGGTTGATTCACGGTGCAAGGTTGGTCCATGGTCAAGGAACTGCTCAAACTCGTCCATTGTCGCGTTTGGTGAGGCATAACAGCTGTAGATATAAACGCCGTTGATTTTTACCCAGACAAATCCAGCTCTGGGTCTCGTCATAACTTGCTGGAATGTGTGTTTTCCACAGGCCCCGATTGCCGCCTGGTTGTGGAGGTTAGATACCCACGCTGTATCTTCACGGTTAGTATACTGCTCGTATACTTTTGCTAAATCAGCCTCCCATTCCCTAACCGACTGTGCCAGGATATCCTGGGCGACTGCGCAATGGTTGAGATTGAGTTGTATAATTCTCATTTTCTATCCGTTATTGCTTTCTGCGCTTTTTGGTACGATGGACACCTGCTGCACCCAGTAGCATGCCTGCCTTGTTTCCCCTTTTCTTCACAAAGCAAGCACTTTGCGTCATTTGTGCATGACTTAGCAAGGTGATCATCACCACCACAATTCATGCACACGTTGGACCGGTCATGTGAGTTTTTACATGCTTTTCTGGGGTGTCCAAAATCCAAACATCTGTAACACCTCAGGGGGACCTTCTTCTCACGCAGAGTGCAGTACACCCATCCTATTCTTATTTTACGGATGGCCAACAATTTGTTAACCACCGCAACAGGAACGCTGACTATTGCTACCTGTGTTCCACCATAGGATGGTCTTAGGGATTTGACCACAGTAGCTGGGTGATCACTGGCTTTGGGAAGTTTGTCCACCAGAGCCCTATGCACTTTCTCTTTAGTTGTGACCTCATCCAGGTCCTTCACCTGAATAGTCACGGTGTGAGTGAGAGCCCTCACATCAGCGTCCGATCCAAACACCTTCTTTACAGAGGACTGAAAATCTGTTGTTTGGCCTCCGGCAGACCGCTTCAGTTGCAGAAGGAGATCGCCGCCAGCTGTCTTCCGGATGTGCGTGACATTCTCGCCCAGATCCTTAAGCTCAGGGTCGGTTTTCATTTTTTAAGGATGTCCGCGTACGTCAGCGCGTCGTCCTTCTTGATCATCAGGGCATCTGGTCTGGGTGGCCTTTTCCGCGTTTTAGAACGCTTACGCGTTCTCTTACGAGTGACCACTTGCCACTCGGGCTCTTCTCGTGCCACTTCGGGCTGTTCTCGTGGTATTTCCGGAGAAGGTATTTCTGCCCGGATTTTATCTGCGTTTTCGCAGTCTCCTTCCTTACCTTGGCACTGGGAGTTCCGGTTTCGCGAAGGATCGCTTCTGTTACGAGTACTCCCGCAGCCACCTTCTCAGGGGACGTCTGAGTGCACTCTTCTTTCCCAGTAGGTTTGTTGCACTGAGGATCTGGTCTGGGTGATCCTCCTTTTTGCAGTGCTACCACCTCGTTAAAGTGCGTCTGGACCGAATACGCCAATTTCTTGATCTCACCATGAACATTATGGCGAGGCTTAACAAAGTTGAGAAGCTCAGTTATTTTCTTCTCAAGGCTACACAATGCCTGTCGTTTCGCAAGATCATCGCTAGTAGCAAAGGATACTACAGCAGCCCAGTGGTCCACTGCTGAAGTACTGCGGTCACTGGTTGACGACGCCCGGGAGCCCGCTTGCTCACTCCCAACAGACGCCGGTACTGGGGATCCGGACCCCTGCACTATAAACTGAGATCCCAAAAGATCGTCCATATTGGTTTTTTGACTGGGGTGCCCTTCCTTGGTCCGGGAGAGGTATTTTAATTGCCTCTTGACCTCTATATCTAGAGATTCCTCCCCTGTACGCCACCTGGGGACACGTCGCTTAGGGGTTTCAGGCTCCCCCGGCTTCACCCTTTACCCTGGGCCAGGGTTGTAACCAACCAGACCGTATCCCGACATTCTTTCGGGGCGCTCCAGTACGGCGGTTACATGCCATTCCGACAGGACACTTGTCAGAACCCCCTTCTCTCGTCTGTTGGTCGACCCATACCGTCGGTGGGATTGGTTACCACAGCCTTGGCACGAGTTACTCGACTCGACAGGGTCCACCTCATGAAGGTGAGAGCAGAGTTGGGATGGAGAGGCTAGGAGATTCTCTTCCGAGAGACTTGTAATCGCATCACATCCCCTTGGACCCCTGTGTGTGTGTGTGTGTGTGTCTGTGTGTGTGTGTCTCTTTCTCCCTCTGTGCGTTTGTGTGTGTCTCTCTCTTTCTCTCTCTGTGCGTGTGTGTGTGTGTGTGTGTGTGTGCGTGCGTGCGTCTCATCGGCTCTCTAGAGGTGTCAAGATACTTTCTCCGAATTTGTCGCCATAGGAGGGACGGTTTTTATTAAAGCGAGTGTGATAGAAGAGGAAGAAAAACGTAAGTACTTTCGTTTGGATTACGTAATTTTCATCACGGAGGATGCGCGCGAAACCAGCTGCACGCCACGCCGGTAATCGTGAGCGTTCAGTCACTGCTGTGGCGGCTACCTTAGTCGCCATGGAAGCCTTGGTGTGAAAATTCGCCCATACCCCCCAAAAATGTAAAATAAGCACATTAATGATATTATTTAAAATTGCAATCAGTGTATTAACACGTTTAAATATAACACTACACTATGGCACTAATGGTAGGAGTGTGTGTGAATTGTGTATAATGTATGAATTTTTGAAGAATTCTTAACGCCCAATTGATGAGACATTGAAAGACTGGTTAATGGGGCTTGGTCATAAGTAAACACGAACTATAAGTTGGTTGTTTGCCGACGTTTCGGAAAATTTATTTCCATCCTCAGGTATTGCATGAAAACATAATTAATACATGTGCTGCCTGCTCCTCCATCTCAGGCACCTCTCGGAGAGTGAGAGACACACAATCCTCCTCACCACACCAACACACACCGTGATGAATACTAGTAGGAAGTATGAATCGATGTGAATTTATAAGAATTGTAATATGGATTGACATTGGCAAAAAGTAGATGTATTAATTGCATGTTATTAATATTTAAAAAAATAAAGTATTGAAAAATGATATTGAAATTGAAAAAATGAAAATGTACATTTTATTGTTCTATTATAACATTCTCTTATATTTTACTGTTTTATGAATTGAATTTTTTAAGGTACATAAATGAATCATATGTTTAATTGAATAAAGCTTGTTTTTATGTCTGTTTTATATGGTCTTAATTCAACATTAATAAATTAGGAACTAAATATTTCCTATAATATTAGTTTTTTCCAATTCTGATATTTATTTATTTATTTATTTATTTATTTGTAAACGGACTCTCGTCTATGTCTATAAGCAATGTGATAGATAAAGTATGAACACATGCGTGTCTGTACATCTATTAGTAGAATAACAGAAATATAATTTCAGTAACATAAAAGCTAATAGTACATTAACCAAAGATATGTCTTTCGTTTGGCTTCTAAAATAAATTTAGAATTACTATGCTCCCATATATTGAGATTATAATAATTCGCTAGCTAACACATACGCAAAAGTGAATTGTTTGATGTATATGACGACGAGTAGATCGGAATCGAAAACACAGTATTTCGCCGCAATGTAGAAGGAACTCCAAACCTCTATTGTTCAAGTAAGATTGGGCAGTAAATATTACCATTAACTAGTTTTGGTAAGTAAATGAGATCATTCAATTCTTTTTGAGAGGACAATGAAGGTATATCAAGAACTGTTGAGATAGTATGATAATCATGATCTGTATATGGATCAGAGAGATTTAACAGAGTTGCCGCTATTCTCAAAAACTTATGTTGGAATGATTCCAACTTATGAGCATGAACTTCAAAGAGAGGAGACCAGACTCCTGAGGAAAACATCAAATATAACCCTTACAAAGTGTGTATATTGTTAAATTCATTGCATGTCCTTCTCACGAACCGCAGCAGTTCATTGGCTTTATTTGTTGTATGGTGGATATGTTCCGAAAATGACATCGTAGAATCGAAAATAATGCTTAGGTCTATGACAATCCACTTTTTCTAGGACAACAGTGTTTATGATGTATTCGTGAACGTCCTGAACTTTAAATCTCGAGAAAGTAATGTATTTACATTTGTCTGGATTTAATACTAGATCATTAACTGCACACCATTTAACAAAGTTGTTAAGCACCGTTTATAATACTACTAGGTCATCGTTACAGGTTAAAATAATTGCAAAATTAAAAATGTTGCAATCATCCGCAAAGAGGGGAAATCAACGTCGAAGAGCACAGAATGCAGATCATTTATAAACATTAAAAACAAAGGTCCTAAATGTGATCCTTGTGGAACACCCGATTGAACGGTGATGCCAATTGAGACAGTATCTTGGTATTTTACTAATTGGGTCCTGTTTATAACATAGTTATAGAACCATTGAAGCGAAGATCCGGCGATACCAAATGCTTTTAATCTCACTAAAAGCAAGTGATGATTAACCAAATCAAATGCTTTGCTGATGTCTGTATTGTCAGAATCAACGTGATGTTTGATATTGATGTATGCACATTTTAAGTGAATCATTATTAATTTGTGTGATCTTTTTGCAGTCATTTCACGTGATAAGTGGGAGCAGGTGATGCGTGGTAATGGATGGAATCCAGTGGAGTTGCGTGATAATCGTTACAACCAGATTATCCACATGGTGTCTGCCGCCAATGGTGCTGAAGATTTCTACTCCACAGAAGACCATGCTTGTCGCTCGGAGGGTGTGGGAGTGGCACGTGAATTAGACTACCGTGCTGCAGCTGCGTGGGTGGGACATCCATACTTCGATGTCATCGATAATTCCACAGACTTCGAAACCAAGATCTGCCGCATGATTGATGTAATCTCAATAATTATGTAGGATATTCATTAGTAAGTGCAGATATTGGGGTTGAGAAGTTGGTAGGCAAGGCAAAGCAGCTACTGTAATATTTTGTCATATCAAAAGTGTGAACTATTATTTTATTTTATATAACTTTAATAATCTATGTTAATCTACGTAAAATAATTTGGCTTTGAATAAAATATAAATAATTAATAGTGAAAATTATCATAAATAACATGTATTCTACAATCCTTGTGTTAAGTTGAAAGGAATGCAAATTCAATATAAAATCTAATTTCTTATAGAACTCAATGTTCAACTCAGCTTTTTTAATATTAATATTTTTTTCTAAACAATAGTTTAAGAATTTAGTGGTATTGTTTAATACTGCAATGGCGAGATTTCTAATAAAAAAAGGGATTTGCAAAATTTTCTAGGAAAGGGATATGAATATTGTTATACATTTTCTTCCAGAAGGAAAACTATTACGTTGTTAAAAATTTCTCAGTTTTTAACAGACATGAATCATTAATTATAAGAAAAATAAGTTTAGAGTCTTGAATTTAAGGCAGCAACTCGTTATTTTACTCATCTTCATGCAACATATTATGCATAGTTTTCATACACAAAATGTTTGTACATCATAATAAGTAGTTATTTTATTCATGTAAGTATTACCAGATTATAACTAAAGAAAGAAGTAAATTAAGTGTGTTATATCCCATACTTCTCTGGTAATCAATGAAAATATCTCTTGTATTGCTTAATGTTCCAAAATATTTTTTTAACTATGGGCTATTAAAATCGGTATTGTATTACTTAAAAAAATTCAAGATAATCTTAAATGTGGACATTATGAATACAACTTGAGATGAAAATGCAAAAATATGGTTTTAAAATTGGCCAGGATTAAATATTGATAATTATATTGTAATGAATCAATGCTACACCAATGATTTGATCATATTCTAAGAAAGTCAGGGCTTCTCCATTCCACAAAACCATAAAAGCAGGTGACATCAGTACAGCCAGGCAATTCCATTCATTTATGCTTTTAGTTGGCAAACAACAATTGGGACAAGACGCATTCTTGGAAGTATCTAATAAACATATTTGATGAAAAGATGATTTTAAATTTTAATCATAGAATTCAAAATTACAGTTTATTCTGACATCAACTGATAGAAGCTAAGTAAATTAATATAATATTGAATTTTATAAGAATATTTAGTTCTTTGCAAAAATTTCCTCTGTCAGCATGTATATTTTCTTGGAAATCAGGTAAGATTTTTGTATTTTTTTCTCTTGAGCTTTCTTAATTAGTGTATTGTATCTGCATTTTGTAAAAGTTATTAGATCATTGTAATAAGCTTTTTGAAACAAATATTGTTATATTGTTGGGCGATTCCAATCAAAAACGATTTACTCATAATCAACTTGGAAGTGATTTGCTTCATGAATTTTTGGGAAGGAACAAAGAAGTAAGTGCCCTATTCGATGAAAATATTAAAAAGGTCAGGGCAACAGTAACTATGATTACTTTTCTAATTTGCAGAAATCATTGATTGGGGCACCACCAGTGATTATCAATTACAATGAAAGTCAACTCTTCTGATGACCCACATCCAAGGAAGGACTTCGTAAAATGCAGTGTCAAAGAAAAAGAAAGATTGATTCCTCAAAAATAAGCATATGTGTTATAGTTGCTGCACGAGGGGATGGCACATTGCTTGATTCATGGATGATGGGAGGTTTGCTAGGAAAAGGCTACAATATAAATCTTTATGGATAGGTAGATAAATGTATGTGTGAGGCTTGGATTTCTGACTTACTCCTTCACTTTGTACTTGAAGATACAAAGCCTTTAATTGGTGACAATTTGTCCAGTCACAGTTCTCTACATGTTATTCAGATATGTCAAACACAAAATGTGCCCATTGTGCTATTGCCTTCCAGTGCAACTCTTCTATGTCAGCCATTGAATGGTGCATTTTTTTGCTCTCTGAAACTTACATGGAGGTTTAGATGAATGGAAACAGTGCAACAGAAACGTGATTACCAAATTAGAATTCCCTCATAATGTAAAAAGTATTCAAAGAAATTAGAGCTAACCAGGAATCTAACATCATTTCTGGTTTCAGAAAGGTAGGGAGTATCCCTTTCTGCCCAGAAGAAGTTACTCATCAGATTGTGAAAATTATGATTCATAGCAATATGAAAGGTCATGGACTGAATTTTTTGTAGATAACTTGAACACCCTTCTAGGGGAAACAAGTATTAAGCCAGGAACATCTTAACTTGTAAGACTTATCTAAATTTGCCTGGTAAGGGAATGGTCATCAGTGATCTTGAAGCACAGAAACTACTGTTCGAATACACAAGCTAATGCAGCTGAAGAAAAGCAAGTGGAAAGTAATCATTGCGACAGTGATAGTTTTGAGTAAACTATAGAAGAGGCAAGGGAAGTGAAGATCAAGAATTTGATGAAGAAAGACAGGAACATGAAGAATTAATTAATGATTAATGAACGACAATTTGTTTCAATGACATTTCCAATAAAGAAAAGGGACAGATATTTTATAGTGGAATAGAGAAAGTAGTTGTGAAAGATTTGATTAAATTTTTAAGGAAAAAGAATTGAGAGAAATGCACTTGTGTTCCCAAAAATAAATGTTTCAGAGAAGGAGAAAAGCGAGATTATTTGCAAAGTGTAATGTAATACTCAGAGAGGAGAAACACGTCTATTTAGAAACAATGTCATTATAAAGGGTAATTGTTTCTATATTTGGACATATATTTTTTTGGTAAATATAGGGTTGTTGGTTTTTCTTCTTTTTCCCCCCCTCTGTGCATATTGTGCTCTATTGTCATGTCTACAATTGTTAAACTTGGTTTGGAAAATTTTCTCAAAATAAATTCCTTTGTTCTTTGTGTCACATATGCCACAATATTTTTAAAACCTCAAAATTGATATCAGATTCATCCATGTTCAAGTATTAAAATAAGTTTCAATGACAAACTGAGTGATGAACTAAGTTTCAATGACGAACTGAACAATTAACTGAGTGATTGGAACCACTTGCAGTGTGCGAAGTACACCGGTCAGCCTATTGTTGCTTAAAACGGTGATGTTTCAAATAAGTCACTGATCATTTTTTATGCAACTTAGTATAAAGAATTATATCCTGTATGTAATTACTTTTACTAAAAGTAATCACATTAAAATTTAAATGAAGTTGATGATGACTTACGCATTTTTAATTATTGATGCAGAATCAATGGACTGTTACCCTCTCCTGATGGGATCTAACAAAGTATTAGATATTTTAATTTAACAGACTTTTTAAGATTAGTTAAAAGGCATTGAAAAATGTTGACCTGAAGGGTTTCTTTGATTCTTAAATTGTAATTATATAACGGACACATTTCATATACATTAAAGAAGTATAAGAAGAGCGAGGAGACATATAGTGAGAAAAATGGGAGGAATGGTCTTAGATTAGATTTCAGACAATTTTATGAATCTTTATCTGTTTTGCAGGCTGTGTGCCAAAAATTAGGCATTGACACAGGGGATCGACTACAGACTAATTCCCGTAAGGTGAAGTTCCTTGTGGCATCGTTGCCTCCTGATTTGGCCTTTCCACCTTTTCAAGACTTCGATGTCGTTCACAACTACCTTCAAAGCAGTGGTCCACAGACGCAAGTTCGCCTTCGCAAACGTGGCCAGAATGGTGAGATCTACTGTGATTTCAAACATTTGAGTCTGCTATAATTTTACTATTGTGAAAAATTGATTCAATTGCAATCTAATTCCATTATTCCAAATTTGTAAGACTATGTACTTATTGTTTCATTTCTGTATTATATTTTAAAAATAATTTCGAGCAGTAGATTATTGAAATGTCATCAGATGGTATACATTAAGAGTGAAGATTGAAAAAATTCAAATATTTGTTCTTTTGTGGTGTTGCAGGTCATTGGAGCTACATTCATACAATTCGCAAACCTAAAATTCGCGACCAGGTAATTGAGGTAAAGACGCAATTGACTCATCGTGATTACCTCAATATGGTAGCGCAACGTGATGATTCGCATTTTACGATCTACAAAAAGAGACGCTGCTTCCTTATCAATGACCAGTACTTCCAATTGGACATTTACAAGGAGCCTTGTCATCCTCGGTTAGTGTTTTTGTTACCTTGTATTTTCATTTATTTTCCTTTTCTGTCTCCTTCCCCTTCCTTTGTTCCATTTCTTACTTCACTGTAGCTTTTTATTTAATCCTCCGGTACTCCTGAACCCTCTTGGGATGAGTTTGCTCACACAGGGTATTTAAATCCCTTAACAGGAAACTAGAAAGCTAGAAAAGGAAGTATTAGTTAAAAAACAAGATGCATAGGATCAGACAAATTCATACTAATTTTGTAAAGTACACTTAATTAAGAGTAGCCTGCACAATATAGCGGTAAGGACTCTGTGGGCACTGCCAACAATCATCAATATAAAAGGTTCCCTATGACAATGTGAGCTATGTATGGTGTCTTCTCCAGGGGCTTTCTCTGAAAGCTCTGTGATAAGCAATATAATTCCGGTCAGCATTAGTTATCATCACTCTTTGTAGTTCACACACAATTTGATACTGTGATTTGGTTGGATACAGAGTTGGCATTCACCTTCATTATCAAAACATTGGTCACAGTTCACAGATGACCATTTGAGTTATCCAGATTCTCCTAGCAACAACCAAAGCAGATCTTTACGATCTAGTTCGCTATAACTTGCCAACTACTACACTTACATGAATGCAACAAACCAAAATGAATTCTTACAGCTTAACTGAACACGTAAACTGATTGGCTTTAGCACCACCTGTGAGAAGTAACAACAGAAACAAAAGATAGATCTTGAGGTAACCAAATCTATTATTTTCTTTACCACCGTTTCTTTAGTCTCATTATTCCCTTTCTTCTTTCATTTTGTCACTTTATTTTCTTTCATTTTCTCTCATTATTAAGTGAAGATAAAATGGTACACATAGAAAACTTTTTTACTGAAAATAAAAATATATCAGATTTTGATAGAAACCTTTGTCTGGGAGTCTTGATTATGAAATTTTTTTATTTGTGTTCATCCTTATTTTACCCTATTTAGAATTTTTAATATTTTGCATGATGAAATACTTTAGGATAGTGTTGAAAGTGAACTAAATTTACTCTCTTAAAAATAGATTCAAATATTAGATATAAATTTGCCCTTCTGGAGTTCTCTTAAGTCTATAAATTACAGTATTTCTTGAATAAACAATTGACGTTCATAAAACTGTTGTAAAATGTAATATTTATTGAAAGAAAATTGAAGAAAGTTTGAAGAGTGGAACATTGAATTATCTTGTTAATTCAAAAATTCTAATAAATTTCCCCATTTAACAAAAACTGTATCTGTAAAGAAAGCTATTACGGTTGATGGTGATGGTTGTTGATAGGATAAGGATTACATATGATTTGCATGACCAAAAGGATAGAAAAGTATGGACTTATCCATGTGGAAGAAGTTGTACTGTATTAAAGGATGTCTCAAAATAAATATTACAAACTTCTAAGGCATATAGATGTGTCCAAAAGATCCTTTTTTGCCAATGAACATACAGTCGGAAAGTTCATGAATCGAAGTTACACACTGGTGAAGGTGACTCAGGGTGGGTGTCAACTGATGTCACTGCAGTGCCTCTGACTGGGAGGTCCTAGGTTTTGATTCTCAACGGCAGGATTTTCGACACTAGCTTATCAGCTAGGTTGAATTCAGACACTGTCTGAAGGAGAATTTTAGTGGCCAGCTGCTGTGATCAGTAGTTTTCTGTAGTTTCTCTGATCAACACCAGGTAAATGACAAAGCAGTACCGTAACAAATAGGCCACGTACCACGTGCATGATCTTTCCTCCCTCTTCCTTGTCCTTTCCTCAGCCTTGACCTACACATATTTACTCACATACACTATAGTAACACATATGTCAGGAGCTTAGAGCTTGTTCTGGCTGGGGCAGTGCCATTAGTACTGTTAGAAAGTACATAGTTGGAGAAAATGCCTGCAGGTGCACATAGATTGGCGCTTGATCTCTCCATCGAGCAGGTGAAGGTCACCGCCACATCCTGCGATAAAACATGCTGCACTTGTGAGACTAATGACCCTAGCAGTTAATACACCCCGAATCACAAATTAGTCAATCAGTAATCAAGAGTTGCACATGCATTATATTTGCCCCTGAATGTTAGGCAACCCAGTGTGCACAAAGGTTCGCAGATGCATGAAATCTACTTCATTACCTCAGAATGTGACATACGTGGCCTTAAAAAATTGCCTAACAATCAGAGGCAACTTACACATGTGACTCAATTCTATTATAAATGTTCCTTAGTAAAAAGTGATAATTTATGACCCCTCTAATTCCCCCTAAAAATTTGTAAAATTTATTCTGAGTCGTACTGTATATCAAATTAAAAACGGGTTTCTTTGGCCCTATATGTTACTAGCTGATCGAAACAGGGTAGTATTGATCTGACAGTTTGAGAAGCACCACCATCATTGACACAAGCCTTCTTTCAATATAATTATAATTATTGCTACTAAGTTTGGGATAGACACCAGCCACATACAATTGGGTCAAAGTAATCGGCTTTAAGGGTATCTACAGGACAATTTCAAAATAAAGAAAACGAGATTTGAGTTTGTTTGCATTACAGTATTCATCTTTAATCTTCATAATTAAATTTTAGTTTAATAAATTGGAAAAAAAATTTTTTAAAAATTAATAACTGTGGTATTTAAGTTTTTCAAGTTTAGTTTTACATTTCTCAATGCAAAATTGTTGAAAAGCCTGCTAAGCATTTTCATTATTCCACAAAGATTAGAATAAAAAAACAATCCATTCAGAAATTTTTATCATTGTTGTGTTTTATGAATATTTGTTTGTTTACAGTTGCAAGGGCCTCATTCTTCTCGAAACATACACCAGTGCAGAACAGAACAGATTGACAAGTTGTTTGCCTCAGTTTTTGACAATTGTAAAAGAAGTCACTGGTGATCCTTCTTACTCAATGTTCAATCTCTCTCTACGTGAGGAATGGACCACCACCAAGAAATTCTGTCATCGTCTGCAAGGTCAGTCTTACTTTAATCTTGTTACATCTTAACTAAAATTAAAAAAAATATAGGAAATTTTTTAAATTTCATGTTAATTAAAATGAAAAGAAAGGAAACTCTTTAGATGCAACATAATTTATTATATTTGTGTAATAGTGTAATTTATTATACATATTTAATTTGACTTGATTAATATGTTAAATTCTAGAAAAGACATATGAATAATAAACAGTTAAATAGGGAAGTCCATTTTGAATCTAAATGCCTCAATATGGCATATTGAAGTTGAACTGTTTTATATTTGAAGTAAAATAAAAAATGACAGTCATTTGACTGGCAAATTTATGTTTATATTTTCCTTGTAAACATGGAAGAGGAAAAAATCAGCCCTTTTGACACATCCATCCTTTTTGTAAGTTAAAATTTCTTGCCCTTCAATTGTTAATGTGTGGGAGCTGCAGAGGGCTTGAGGGAGGAAAATAGTAGATTATTTGTTTGTTGAGTAGTTCAAAAGAATTAAAGTAGAATGTGGAAGAATAGGATTTAGATCAAAATGGAGATGATGTGATTACAACGCTTTAAATAAAATTTTGGTGAAGTTAATTGCCACCATTGTGCCATCTTCAATTTATTAATTTTAACTAGAACTTAGCAAATATTGACATTTTCTTTTTAGTTTAACATAATTTAATGTATAAAGTAAGGATATAAATCAACTATACAAGAATTTTGCACCAAAGCACATACCACCATTTGTTTTTAATACAAGAAGATTTAGTTATTCTTTGGAACCACTTCATTTAAAAAAATCATTGCATTAATTTCTTTGAGAGTATAATATTTATTGTGGTTTAGATGTGGAATTTAAGTTGCTTTGAGGTAGGATTTTATGCTGTAATTTTTCTCCTCGCGTTTTGGCATGACAGTATTTGTTGTAATTTAAGTTGATTTGAGAACATTTCCAATAAATTAAGTTAATATCAATTAATTATATGTGCTTGCGAGAAGGAATATGATCAAGAAATGTTTCACTCAACTGAAGTGAATTTATGCATAATTACAGTTTCTTCTTCAAAGAATATTATCAATATTCACCTTCATTATATTTATGATGCAAAAAATAAAGATTTCAGCATTG
Source organism: Teleogryllus oceanicus (assembly GCA_964035755.1). Taxonomy (NCBI): domain Eukaryota; kingdom Metazoa; phylum Arthropoda; class Insecta; order Orthoptera; family Gryllidae; genus Teleogryllus; species Teleogryllus oceanicus. The sequence goes on along the minus strand of CAXIVR010000006.1, from coordinate 9,472,373 downwards.
TTCACATCCTTATTAAACCAAAGTGAAGTGAATCTTATTGAGTGTTTTCCTTCTCTTGTAGTGCCAGATGAGGAGACGGCATCATCAGGAGATCTCAAGACCAATGGGCACAGCAATCAGAATGGTCATGCCACTGAGCCCACTGCAGCCACATTGGTTAATGGAGTATAGAATAGCAATGCTTATCAAATCTAATGTTTGGTCAGCATCACCTTTGTGTATAGATTATGTCTGACACATGACTGTAGCAATTTATATTCTGTTGTTATCCTAAGTTTTCTTTCCACATTGACTAAGCTACTGGTTGTCATGACTTGATTCTTAAACAGAACAGAACACTGACATGTGGCTCCAAGGCAGTACTCTCCAACTGCCTTACATGGTATATTCCCAAGAGAGCAGTTCATAGCATAGAGGACTTAATGATCATTGAAAGTTATTTTACCTTGGCACTCAGAGCTATTAAATGGAAAGTCTTAGAATTTCATCTTTGAAATTGTGTTCTCTCAATTGTTCAAAGACTAAGTGGATTATGATAGTGTTCAAAGTTTTCCATTCAAAATTAAGGAATTTGCAAATAGATACACTTTTTTGGATACAGAAATAGAATTTTAGGATGCAATTGATTCTGACTTAAGGTAGACTCCTTAAATCCATCGTGCATTTCCTGCGCTTGCATATTCAAATTTTTGTGAGCCCCTAACTAAACATTTTGTGAGAAAGCAAAAAAATTTTTAGACTGTTCTTCTGTGTAACCAAATGCATTTTTTCATTTACTCGTAAAGAAGTTGCAAATCTTTGCATTCTACTCGTTTTATCATTTTAGAAGCTCTCTGTGAGGTATGCAAAATTATTTGAAGTGCTGTAAGCACAAAGGAAGAAAAGTGGCTTATGATTCCTGAATTCCTTACCTATTTTATGTAGAGAATATCCTGATTGGGGGTGCTGAAGCCTAGACTTTGTGTGCACACAAAGTTTGGATTCAGAATTTGTAATCTTCTTCCAGATACTTTGAATCCAGTGTTATGTAAGTTTGGCAAATTATCATAATACTTAAGGGGATGTGTGTACTTTAACTTAGACAACGGTTATCAATTTTGAATGTTCAGTACCATTCATTGGACAACATATATTATCTTGTTATAGATCATGATAATCATTTTCTGACCTTCATTCAATATGGAATAATAGTTTAAAAAGCACTGTGATGTGTGTACTGTGATAATAATAAACACAGTGATGGAATACCAGGAAGATGGCTGGTATTAGTGTAAAACTTTCATCAGTTGTGTCTTTGGAATTGATTAAAAAATGTTTTTGCAAATAATCATGCTCTCTCTGGAGCTAGATGAGCATCATTAACATCTTATAAAAGGCACCCTCCCGTTCCCCTAGCTCTATCCTGTTGTATTGTGACTAAAATGGCAAACTTACCACCAATGAGGGTGACTACCAAAAGTCTCTTTCCACATTTAGCTGAAAAATTGCAGTTATTTAATGTGTCAATTTCCTTTCTCCATTTGTTGTGCCACACAACACATTTTTAATACTGCCTGCATTAAATTAAAATAATGTGACAGGTGCAGAAAAAAAATTTTTAGTAAGAATATTTAACCTTCTGTTAATTGAGAGAATGGAGCCACATCACTGGTACATCAGTCATCAAATATTAACCTTTCATTACATTTATGAAAAATTCTGCATTTATTTATTGAGAATATATTACTTAGATCAAGAAATCATTGTTATATGTAGGTTAAATATATTGAAATGTGAAAAATTGTTATGTAAACATGCAATTTAATATTTTTGTAGTTCATTGTCGGTTTCTTGCATTTGTTTACTTATTTAGAAAACATTATTTTGCCGTTTTTACAAACGGATTGAAATGTTCTGAATTTTGTCAGTAGAAAGACATTCCTGCAAGAAAAATATTGCAGAGTAAGAATTGTGAGAAATAATTTAATATTGAGTGAATTATATTTTAAAGAAACCCTATAAATTTTCAAGTAATTTGTTTCACCACAGTATATATTCTTGAAGAGTGTCTTTTGATTGCACACAAATGTTCCAGTTACACAATGGTAATCGTAATCATACATTAGTGCTGAGAATCAGAAGTAAAAGAAGTAATCTTACTTGAAACATTAACCCCATCCTGCCTGAATTGTATTGTTTTATTTTACTGGCACTTCAGCAATTTTATTTGTAATACTTGAGAAAGGATGTGTATATAATCAAAGTATTTGATACAACCCATATCTCTGGTACAAGCTTCATTTTTACAGAATTATTGGAATAATGAAGTCAGAATTTTCTGGAAGATTTTTAAAATAAAAAGAACATTATGTGATGCATAGCTATTAGGATTTAAATTTATTCCCCTTTCCCCAGGGGAGAAAATCTTGAATTATTCACAATGTTGTTATAATCCAAAATTTTTGTCCTGACCTAAATTCTTTTTGCAACTTCCAATAATTTTGCCTAAGCCCCGTGTCACACGAGTGTTGTTGACACACATTACTTATTGTGTGTCAATGCAACACTTTTGTGGAGAGGCCCTAAAATGCTAATATTAATTCCTGTAAAATACGTAACAGCCTTATGAAATGTTTGGCTAAAACTCAAGTTTGAATTTAAGCACTTTTTTTCCCAGTTCAGAGAATACTTAATCAAAACTTGTTTAAATGTTTTCCTAACTTTCATTCTGATCATGTGATTAAATTAACTTTAGTCCTTTATTTGTGGCCTTAAAAATGAATATATCAAAGGAACTATGCTTGTCAATTAATAATGCAAAAGTAGTGTGCAAAAAACACTGAGAATATGTGAACACATGCAAAACATAAAAACAAATTGGGGAGTGGAGATGTAATGCAAAATGACTATTATTTACAAAAGTTAATTTAATATTGGAAACTTGAATAAACAGCTAAAACTGTCTTGCAGAGCATCAGTTCAAGAATTTGGATGACCATGATATTTTCAGCTTTCGCACTCATTTTAGTGTAATGTTAACTTTTCCACCAATTCAAGATTTTTTGAGTGTGTGGTGAACTGTTGCTTTCTGCACCTGGTTGCAAATTTTGCAATATTTGGAAAAAATGGAATCTGGTTTACTAACAATTCTAGTAAACGGCCCCTTTTCTTCAATAAAATCAAATTACCAGGCATCAAATAAGGATATGTTTTTACAAGTTATTGAAAATATTTTCTTACTTGAAGTTCAAATGTGTGACTGTACATAATTGATATATTGAAAGCATGTCTATTTTTTCAGTCTTCAAACAAAGTAAACAAGGCAATTTCAGTGTAACTTACAGAGAAATTGTCATGCTTGTGTGTTGAATTCTTAATAATTTTGACATCAAAGCAATCATTATTGTACCTGCGTATTACACTGATCCAGGGTTTTAAAAAAATTTGGACATCTGGTCATCACAAGTTGTTTTGATTTTAATTGGCAATAATAAAACAATGATCTTGAGTCATCATTTGAGAAGCCCATGATTTAGTCATTTGCAGTTATAATTTTTAGCTTTTTGGCAACGAGACCTGTTTTTTTAAAACTGAATTTTAAATGTTATAGAAATGTGAAACTATTTTCTTTTAAATAACATTGCTATTTAAATCAAAATAAGTGTTTAGTGTATAATATATCAAGAGAAAAACTAATCACTCCAATCAGAATTATGGCCAGGCGACCATATTTTTTCATCCCTGATATTGTGTGCCTCAACTGCAGTATTTTTTCTGTCTCTTGTGGGGGCCAGCAATTTCTGTTATGGTTGGCCTATTCTTAAAGGCCCAATGTATATTGGCTGTGCCAGAAATATATGAGCCTTTTCTCACTGTGCACAAGTGTTTTATACCACTATAAACCTTCCTTTTCATATTCGGAACAAAAACAAAATGAACAGTTCATACCAGAAACAACTCAATTTATATTCTTATGCTCACTAGATTTGAGATGATTACAAAGAGTGGAAAATTTACAACTTTTCAAGCTCATAAGAGAAACAATTGCAACATTTGAGATAAAACAAGGTAGCATTAACAATTTTAAGAGCAAGTTTGTTCACTATCTACTGCTTCCTTTTGATGCAAGTCCACCAGCACTGTCTTTAACTTTCTGCTTTTTATACATATTCATAACTTTCTTCCCAGGCACAAGAGTCTGGCTGAGACCTGGTCTTTTTTTCCTTTGATTTATATTTGCATTCTCACTATCACCTTCTACTTCTTCATCCACAATGGGAATCACTTGATTCGGTAAGGCAGCAACCAATTCACTATTGGCTATTTCATTCACATGTCTATTCAGACTTGACTGCAAATCTGAATCGTGTGCAAACTTGCAATTGTGACCAAACCTACATCGACCTTTACGGAAATTCCAGCATATCTTTTTACCATTTATCATTTTGATTTCGTCTCTAGTGGGAGTCATTTTCACATGTTTTTCTAAAATTGCTTTCTTGGCATTTTCTGCTTCTACAAAGGGATTTGAAAACACAGAATTTTTGACAGCAGCAACACTTGATTTTCCAAATTCTGGAGGCGGCAGTTTTTCGAGAAGTGTCTTTCTGGATCTGTAAGTAACAATTCACTATTAAAAGCTATACAATATATTATACGTTACAAGCAACTAAAAATTAAATTCTAAAAGTCGGAATTTGGTTCGTGTTTATCTTCTGCACTGCACTGGTTATTCGCAAAAAAATAAACAAATATTTTAGAAACGCGTCGAAGAGTAAAGAACCAATAAGTGAAATAATTAACTAAATATAGCAAATGGTTCTCGTGGACTTCCTCACTTACTCTTCTGTAGCACTGTCAGACTCCGATTCCGCTTCAGATTCCGATCCCGAAGTAGAACTGTAATCCGCCACTAACGACGCCATGTTTACTCATGTCAAATGGTATATAAACACCAACATAATTCCGTACCCTCTATTTAACCCCTCATTAAGTCATAGGTGAGGGACTGTAGTTTACATTTGTAATCAGAACTTTTGCAAAACTTGGTTGAGAAATAAGTATCGTATATTCTTCAGATAAATTGCACTATTTCACAAACATCTGTCGATTATTTTCATGGCGCGTTGTTATTTGGTTCCCTAAACAATAATCTGTGGAGATGGTGTACATACAGCAGTGGCAATATAATAATGAAAGGGCATTCCAATGGGGAAATTAGGGAGAAATGTACATAATTTTCACGGAAATGAGAGATTCAAGATATTAAATGTTAGTTATCATTTGTTCTTTCAGGGCTACCATCTACCCACCTGTTTTATTTCTAGTATCAATATATTCTGAGAATAAAAATTTGAAGTTGATTTTCTGCTCAATCCGTATAAAATTAATGTTATTTACACCTATTCTTAAATATTCGAAAGTGTAAAATGAACTGTCGGGCCAAACTGACTTCCTTCATATTTGTTACGCCTTTATTGGTAATCGCTTTGTGATTAAACAGGATTGAAGCGTGGGAAGAAGAGGAGTTTACACTGAATTGCACTCAGATTCAATTCAGAGAGTATACTGATTCAATTATAGTGACTTCTGACGTTTGTTAGCATTGGTCATCATAGAGATATCCTAAACTAAGGCCCACTACTCCTATGGTGAGAGGCGAGCACTAGTGTAACAAATTGAACATTGCGCTCTCCACCATATTGTAGGCAAATGTGGGAGCGGTCATTTAAAACTGTGTGTCTGAACAATTTTCACGGGATATTACGGATTCAAAATTTTGAATATCTCATTGATATTGTTCCTATATATTATGATAAATGAATTACGAAAAATTTAAATGTGTTTTAAAAATAACGTAATTGGAAATAGCTCGAATCGCTTGACTTTCAATTCAGCGAATATAATTTCATCATTCTTGCGTTGTTTTGTTACCCTCCGTAGCTAATGCATAGTTTCTTTTTCTGAAGGAGATATTCAAATATTCTTTAAACTGAATATCATTTAACTAAAGATTGACACACAGAAATCTTTATTCTTAAGAATGCTACGAAATGACCAAAACTCACGTAACCTGTCTTCTAATTTTTACTTTCTCGTATACGTACGTATATACGGAGTACTATACGTAGTATAGAGAAAGTTATTAATGCTGCGGCAAACAAACTGTGATTTCTGGGCAGAAAAGCTCGTACTGTGGGGCCCGTAGAAAAGGCGGATAAATTCTATTTTAAACTGTAATAAATTACTCCCTTTAACACGTTATGAAGTCAGATAATTAATAATACGAACAAGTTTGCAAATTAATATAATACTTTAGGTATATAACGAATATAGTTTCTTACTCCTTGTGTAGGTATGCTAGGACCAAATTAAAGTACACGTTTCAATTAGATGAAAATAGTCATGTTACTTAATGAAACATGTTTTGGTTGTATCATTTGGGTTATTGAAAGTAGCTTCTTGTAATAATGCTTCTTTACATTGGCCTTGAGGTCACAAAACCATGAAGCTCTCATTATACATTTCTATTGATGAATAAATAATAATTAGACATCGGATGTTTAGGCACTAAAAAAATTGTCTTTTAGGCGCCTAAAAAGGCGCTGAAAAAGTCAAGAATAAGGAGAAAAAAGGCACTATCATAAGAGTCATACACAATAAAATGGAAATATTGTATTTTTTGTCTATATTATTTTGTAAACTTAAATGCACAAAACCAGTTCGATATTTTAATGTAAAACTAGATTTACACATTTACAACTCTTCTACATTTTATTCTTAATAGTTTCCATTCCTTTACATATTACGTAACTTTTCAAGGATTACAATTTCAAATTTGCGACGACTGGGAGACAAAATCAGTTTGAATGCGGAGAAGGATATCTGAATGATGTGACTGGCATATATTTTAGCAATCCAACACTAGCACCACTGAAACCTTCTGGGAATTTATATTTATTTCCACTTAAAATTTCGGTTCTCTCGTCTTATCGTCCATGTTCTCAGATCATGGCTGGTATTTATGAAATAGGGAAATGGAGAAAATCACTCGTAATTTTAAATTTCAAGACGTGAATCGAAGATTACATAATGAATGGTCACGTTGGACCATCACCGATTTTCCGATATCTTAGCATTGTATATAAATATAATAAATAAAAGGCAAAAAAGTCCTTAAAAAGGTATTTATGCTAAAATAAGCAAAAATAAGCATTATAAAACTTTGTCATATGACATCATTTGTCATATTCGTGAACATATATTATCAGCCTTTGAATACTCTAAAAAAAATAGGCATTTCCCTAAACATCCAATGCCTAATAATAATCTTTGTACAGTAAGATAAAGCACTTCAAAGTAGTAATTTACATGGGAAGTACCCACGGTTCTCGTCGCGTACGGACACAACACGCCTGTCAGCACCTTCCAGGGAACTAGTTGCGTACACTATGGCAGCCTTCAATTTGTGACGATTCACTAGCGCTACATGTGCATCTAGGTAATATTATCCAATATCTTTGTCCAGAACATGTGACTTTTATGGCGTTTTCCATTCGTTGCACTGAAACCCAACCTAATGCAGGGCAAAAACGTCATTGCTCTGCAACAGCGCTGCCCCTCACGCGTGAAGGGCAGCTACAAATGAAACGGTTTGATGATTGATGGACGGAATGATGATTCCGGAATTATGATGATGATTGGCGGAATGATGATTCCGGAACTGAGTCAGTGCGTGTGCGCTAGGCAGTGAGATTACAGATAGCTGTTCTTGGTCTGTCACACTGATGGAACTCGAAAAATAATAATTTTGAATTCTGATCATTGTTATAATTTTTATGAAGTCTCTTGGTAATTCTTACTTCTTAATTCATAAATTAGTACGGTTATTTCTTTATTTAAAAACTACGAAAACTTCAAATGCGTAAGTGTCGAAATTTAATTTTTCGTGATTTGCCAGTGATCGATATAGTACACAAGATTTTGAACCGAAAGGCTTCTGCAGAATTGTTTGGTTATTGAAAACCATAAAAATATTAACATGAGCGTTTCCGGTGGTATATGTATGGGCGTGCGAGAATCATTTCGTGGCACATATATTTGAATGATTTTGTAAGGGTCACTATTTTTTATTTTCACTTTATTAGCGTTTCGAAATTGAGACATGCCTACACTTTGGTTTCTAAATAGCATTTGATTTATTAACATGAAGTTATTCAAGGTTAAATTTTAGGAAAACGCAAACTGATTTTCCAAACTTCGCGAATCACAAAAATTATTTTAAGACATTTCTTGCAAAACAAGATACTTCATCATTCAAAGTTTCCCTGCGTGACAGAAGATCCTCAATTGCCTTCACAATTTCACCACGAATCCAAATCAGCATGGATAACTTCCGTACCTAACGTCACAATGGCCCGGTGCACTGAACCGCACTAACGCGATCGTTAGTGCAGTTTAGGGCGCCCCTGAGTGCGCCCTGGTTCAGTGTGATTGTGCGAATGGAACATGCGCTTCTTTGCACTAGTGCGCCCTAGCGGTCGAATGGAACACGAAAGCTACCCTGAGTGCGTACCAGTGCGGCGAATGGAAAACGCTATTAGTAGTTCGGAGGGCAGCACCGTCGTCTTTGAATGGCAAGTGGCAGGCTGCTCCAAGTCGTGACCTTATGGATAAAACATGACATGTCTCGATTTTTTTAAAGCGTCGTGATCATTTTTCGTTGGTAGTTTTCCTCTGCCTATAATATTTTACAAACTTTTTTTGTTTAGGTACATTTTCTTGCACTTAGATGTTCTTTTTTTTTAAATAAAGTTTTATTTTCCCGATAACCAAGTTGGGTCCGATAGTGAACTTGGGCAGAGGGGACCAGGAGAGTCAGAGTAAGCTTTTGTAGCTGTTACCTACTGTTCTCAAAAATCAGGAATGAAACATGATTGTACCCCCGGATCAAAATTGACAAATGTAGATTTCTGCTTTGAAGCAAAAATGTTTGATGGATATTTCATGTTAATAGTTACATGTTCCGCTCATTTTCGTACTAATTCGCAATTCACATGTCTAACCTTTTCCTGTCATTCCCAGTTGTTTCACGTGTAAACGCAAGATGACCAGTGATCTGGCTTTTTGGAGATCAAGGCTTTTCCAGGTCTGAGAATATAAATTTTCCAGGTTCTGTTTAGCCCATTACAACACATTTTTTTATTTCATACTTAATTGTACTATGTTACTCACACACTTTTCTCTCGCAACCGAGTACTAGTGTGTAGAATTTTGCACTAAAACGAGCTCTAACGAAAACTCAGATTTTTTTCTAGGAAGCATATGTTATTAACTAGTATTCAGTCTTGAAATGATGAAGTACTTTTTTCAGCTGGAAATGCGATATCGGAGCTTGGCAACGCAGGGTTTATATCGGGTGATCAGTATAAAACACAACCCACAACAGGCAGAGCGAATGCACTGACAACGTGTAGTGTTCTGTGCTGACAACCATGTTTGAGCGGGTCAGAGAGCGGTTGGTGGTTTCAAGCAGGTTAACTGTCGGGAAGTACGCTTGATCCTCTCTCCCACACCACCCAGGATGAGAGCAGGTGACCGCGGAGTTCAAAGCTGCATGCTTGCAAACATTCCATGGAGTCCAAAGAAAATTGAACCTTCAAGAACAGCGATTCCTTCGTATATTGTTTAAAAGTGAAATAAACTTGCCATGTAAAATATACATTGAGGTGAATTTAATAGTTAACTTTGCTTGTTTCATCATCATCATTATCATCTATAAAAGTCACGTGTTTTGGTAGCGCCTTCTTTTTTCTCGAGGCTGCTTGTTTAATCATAGATTATCATGGTATCCAACCGTAGCACGGTGTAAGATATATCGTACACCGTGTTCATGGTATAATACTGGACATAGTGGTTATTTCTATATAATACTGGATATCATGGTTATTTTCACCATGATGCTGGACATCTTCAAATTGTGTGTGTAGTCAGTAGTGTAGTTAGTATACTCTCTGTGTCTAGTACTCTTCGACCATGTATTGTTGAAGATAGTACTTAGAACACAGAACTTACACTTTTTTGTCTTAGAATAAATAGTAAGAGACCAGAGAAAGTAAGAGACTCAACCAGAGACAACCAGAGGCCGAACCATATTCCCTGGGCCGAAGAGTAGAGAGTTATTATAGTATACTCTCTGTATACGCTCTGTGTAGTAACCACTGGTGACCTGGCTGTTAACCAGGCGTAACCGGGTCAGGTCGGCTTTCTGTGCCACTAAAAGCAGTTTGCAGATGTCTTGAACTGCGCCATTTTGACGGCAAGGTCTGGAATAAAGTTTTGATAATTTACAATATGCGCCAGTATTTTAAAAATTCCTGATGTTAAAGAGGTAGACTCGTGTACGTAGAGTTACCTTCGCACTCCGTACGCCCAGAACGGTGTTCGTAGTGTTGTAAGTTTGCGCAAAATTTGTTCCTTATCCTCCTTATCGTCAGGAATACTTCATCATTGAATTGTAGAGAGTTTAATATGACAATCCCCTTCGACACCCCTGTCTTTGATATAAGGAAGATGAGAAATCACTGAAGCACTCGTTTTATATGTGTTAGATGTTGGTGGTAACGTGCATGCTTCCTTTAATTGCACATTCATTTCTTAGGTTAGGGTAGGATGTTTAAATATTTCTTCGAAGAATTCGGTACTAATAAATACAATATTTGCAGGTGATTGTGAACTAGATTTGATTGCATCATGTCAGATTTCTTAGATTCGGAAGCAGAAGAAAGCGAGGTAAGTAATTTTTAAAAACATCAATTTAGTACATTGATAATTTTTGCATGTAATATAACATATGTACTATGTTTGGGGGTATCAATTCAAATTTTTCCAGAATGAGGAGGAGGAAGAAGAGGATTATGCAGTAAAGAAGAAAAAGAAGAAAGGAAAGTCAAAAAGAACTGCTAGTGATGAAGAGGAAGAGGAGGATGAAGGTAAATGAGGAGCAATGTTGAAGGTGTCAAATTTTTTATGAGTGATGACTAAACACTGCGCAAATTTGAAAAGTCAAGAGTTGTATCTCACTTTGTGTCAGATACATTACACTCCTGATCAACTGTTAACAATTATTTCTGATTTTATAGCATGATTAAGTTAAGATAGTTAATGTTTGATTGTGTATAAAGTAGTTTTAATTTTGTGAATAGATGATGAAGAAAGACTGCGAGAGGAACTGAAAGACTTGATTGATGATGCTCCTATTGATGAAAGTGAAGGTGAAGACTCTGATGGATCTGCTGGTTCTAAAAAGAGAAAGAAGAGTGATGATGAATTTGATGATCGGTTAGAAGAAGATGATTATGATCTCTTGGAAGAAAATCTTGGTGTTAAAGTAGAAAGAAGAGTAAGTTCATATCTCTGAATTGGTTAGTGATGAAAATTATAACATTTATTTTATAGCATTTTTTTTAATTCTTGGAAATCCTTAATTTTGAGTGGAAATGAGATACTTGGGTTGATCCTGGGCTTACAGTGCATCTCGGCCTTTGCTGTCACAGCCTCCTTAATACTACTGTGTGTATAGTTCACTTCTGATTTTTGTGTCGTGAACGATAGTCAATGAATCATCATTTACATGGAATGTTTAAACACTAGTTTTAGAAAACTTCTGTTGGTAGAAATATAGTATGTGATCCGTTTTGTTCACGCGTGCAGACTTGTGATGCTTCTCTACGTGTGTCCAAGTCGAGGACGAGGCTCGGGCCTTTGGCCATTGTGATATTATACTTAAAACATCCTTGAGTCTGTCTAACACATAATTACCAATGTATTTCATGCGAATGATCTTTAAAAATCATTTGGGGTGTATGTGTTCTCAACATATACACAAATAAATTTATTTTAAATAAGAGAACTTATTTTAATGGGAACGCTCACTTTTATGAGAATTTACTTTAAAACGTTTCTCAAGATAATATTCCTGTGTGGTGAACTACAACATCTCTGTGCACCAATTGGAAAAGAATTGGATCACGTCAAGGCACAGCAATCGAGGAAGCATAGGCTAAGGTGCATTGTAAATCAGGGATCAGCCGATTCTTGATATTAATCTCCTTTTGTTTTTTTATTGTAGAAATTTAAAAGATTGAAGCGTATTCAAGATGAGGAATCTGAAGAAGAGCAGGAAGAACAACAAGAGGATGAACGTGATGCCATTGCCAACGAGCTTTTTGAAGGCTCTGACAATGTGAGTTTCTTTGATCAAGGGAAAAAAAATAGCTAAGTAAAAATACATCTTTTTGAATTCTCCCGTTTGTATAATGCATGTCCTGTTTTTGCAAGAACCTGTTTGTCAATTATCTTTGTTGAAATGGAGTATAGTAAAAAATGTTGATCTTGGAGCACTGTCTTTGGTCACAATTGTAACGACCAATACACGACACTGCACATACACTAGTGAGTAAATTATAAGACTAGAGAACATACGTTGTAAACAACACATTTTATGGGTTTTTTTTTTCTCCTTACTAATACGATTGATTAATTTGTGAGTATGCCATGTGTTCTAACTATATTGACATTCTTTCTGTGAAAAATGTGGCATTTTTCAAAATGTTTTCGCCATTGTGCTATATTTGGTAGAGCTACTCAAATAATTGTTCCTTGATTATAATTTGGAATTTATTTAATTTTTGTTTCATTATTCACCTAAGATGGGTTCAGGAGTTCATATTTCTGAACCATGGCCATGTAGTTACATTAATTTCATTCAAGAATTTTTTAGAGACTTAATTTATTGAAATGATGCTCCATCATTTCAAAACAGGCACACTTTTGTATGAAACCAATATTGTAATTGGGGTAAAAGTTGTTGAGAACATTTTGTAGTGGTGCTGATTCATGGTGCCTCCCGCCATAAAGAATTGCCAATAATCTGAATTGTCTTGACACTACACCAATCGGGCATAAAAATAAATGGAAATTAATATTCTTCATTTTTATGCTTTTGAAAATATAATTTGAACTCTTGTGTAGATTTTCTCTTCACTGTTATATGATATTTGTGTTAATTGATTGTAATTATGTGATGCCTTCACCGCTATTCTTCTTTTTGCAACATGGAATTGAAAAAGTTGAAAATTTGTTATTACATGTATATTAATATTTTTTTATTAAACTATTGTTTTTTGAGACACTCAATTATTCACTTGGACAAATGATATTTATTGCACTTCATATTTTGGCTGGAACTTTGTTCTGCAGTCTCCCCCTTCAAGCTGTCAAAACATCATTTTTATTGTAATCAATTTGGTTCTTTGGAGGGAGATAAAAAGTCTAGTACACTTGTGCAATTTTTTCTTTTGAATTTTCCAACAGCATGGGAAAATTTTGTGAAAACTAGATATTTGTTATGTCCATGGAGTATTCTCCACTCTGTTGTCTTCTAGCCCAAGCAAATTGTCAGCATCTCCATCCCAATCTTTTTTAAGTTTGATTTCAAGTTTTATAGTGGTACATAAACTGCTTAACTTATAATGTAAATTTTATAATTTGTTAGTAATTGGATAGTTCCACTTAGGTTCCCTTTACCTGATGTTCATTTTTTCAGAACATTAAAGCAAGCTTAAATTTTTTTGTTCCAAAATCAAATGACTGAGAATGGTGTATGAGAATAAATCCTAATTCACTAATTCAGTGTGAGTTAATCATTTAATACACTGAACTGACAGTTTGTAATGAATTGTAGTTTTTCCATGCTGTATCAAGAACTACTTTTTGAATGTATAACAACAGAAAAAGGAAAAAAAAAACTTTCAGACTAGTTTATAAAATGTTCCATTGTGAATGCTTGGAGTACTGTAAATTCCCCATAAACGTATGATCTACTTTGGAGAAACAAGAAGTAATCACATCAGTCAGCTTGTTAAATGGATGTTGTTGAGTAGGAGATTAATGTGAGAAAATACTTCTAGGAAGAAGAACGAGCTTCAGAGCGAGGTGTGCAGCGAATGGAGCCTGAGCACATGGAGGAGGAAGGGGAGGAGGAATCTGATGAGGATGATTTCATTGTTGATGATGATGGCCAGCCCATCAAGGATAAGCGACGCAAGAGAAAGCCCATCTTTCATGATGCTGCCTTGCAGGAGGCTCAGGATATTTTTGGTGTAGATTTCGATTATGATGAATTTGAAAAATATGGTGAGGATGAGTATGAAGATGAAGAGGATGATGAATATATTGAAGAAGAAGGTGGTGATATAGAGCGCCCGTAAGAAAAACATTTTATTTATGAATTGCATAATAATTTTGCAAATATTTTATACTCTTGAAGTTTAAAGTTGTGTTAATATATTGTATAAACAAGTTTACATTTTGTATGTACTTATATAAATGAATATTTTGGATTCTTTTTGATTTGTATTTTTCAAAGTTTGAGTATGAATAGCACTTTTTAGTCAGGTCTTGATTATTGTGTGCTCTCATTTCATTTTGAAAATCACAGTTACTTTTCTTAAAAGAAAAGTATCCTTTTGAATAAAATTTTTCTTATTATGCTGCAGGCAGCGACCAAAAAAGACTGATAGAAAAAAACCTACTAGAAAAACAATATTTGAGATTTATGAACCTAGTGAACTTAAGAGAGGACATTTTACTGATCTTGATAATGAGGTAATGTTATATTTATTGCAAACTTTTCATATTTATTTATTATTAAAAAGTATGTTAAACTATTTATAAAGAGATATGATCAATGTTATTTCTTGTGTAATAGATCAGAAATACTGACATTCCTGAACGTATGCAACTCCGTGATTTTCCTGTTACACCAGTGCCAGAGAACTCGGATGAATTAGAAGAGGAAGCTGATTGGATCTACAAGCAAGCATTCTGCAAACCTACTGTCTCATCACAGGTTAGTTAAGTATCGTTGGAGTCGGAATAAAGCATTTAATGTTAGCTTAAATAATTCTTTTATCATTGGCAGTTGGTATTTGATATATTTCTCAATGCAGTGAATAAGATGATACCTTGTAACAACTGCTCTAAAAAGTACAGTAACTTTAATTTTGTAAATGTCATTTTGTTTTCAGTAAATGACACAAAAAAACCTAGGAAGAAATAATTGAGTTAATACTGCTAGTGTGTATATGCAAAATATGAATAGAATTCCTCTTCTTTTTTGTGTTCAGGATTATAAATCACTTCCTTTCTTTACATATAGGATGGTTTAGTGACAGAGGCACGTGAGCGAGCACGTAAAGGTCCTCAGACTGTGGGCAAAATCAAGAAAGCCCTAGACTTTATGCGTAATCAACACTTTGAAGTTCCATTCATTGCATTTTACCGGAAAGAATATGTGCAGCCAGAGTTGAACATCAATGATCTTTGGCGTGTTTACAAATTTGATGAGAAGGTAAGTTGTGAATAAAGCTGTGTCTTATAAAATATTATAAATTAGTATAATATTAATGATGTAACAAATTCAGTAAAAAAATATGCGATTAATTTCTGTTTGTTGTTTTTTTCGTATTATAATTGAAGGATTTAATGTTGTAGAAAGAATTTAAGTTTATATAAACATATAGTTTTGTCACAATTTATAACCAAAAATCAAGCAACTTTTTTCTTGATATTGCTGATCGAGCCAGAAACTTCAAAAATATAAAAACAAATACACAATTAGAAGGTCACGATATGGATTGTCTTGCATGTAATTTTTTTATTTATTTATTTATTTTATTTTATTTTTTTTTTTATTGTAAATGATGAGAAAATATTTTTTCTTAGGAAATACTATATATTTTTTATCTGTAGTATTTGTCACTATTGTGTTTTAGTGGTGCCAGTTGCGAGCCCGCAAACAAGCTTTGGTCAAATTATTTGAGCGAATGCGTGATTATCAGGTACGTGCCAAATTTTTTTGAAGTGTCTAAACTTGAATTTTGAAGTGTCTCTTACTTGTCTCCTTTCTATAATGTGTTATCTTCTGTTGTGTACTTCGTTACTTGTCTCCTTTCTGTAATGTGTTATCTCCACTGTTTCAATGTGTTAAGTTGTTTTCACTAAACAGAAAAGCGATTATTTTCAAAACTTAATAATTTCTTATTTATCAAAGTAATTTTGTGTTTTTGGTTCTTGATATTCAGTTTATTTTACATTGAAATTCATTTACACATTTATCACTTCCAAGCTTAAGTTTTATACTGTGGGAGATCAAATTTTAAGGATTAATAGTTGGGCAGTATATAATTCCATGGCTGGAGAGGTGGAGAGTCAATTGGGTACTAGTTTTGACAACCCTCACAATTTGGATTGTAATGTGTTTTACCATGTTCTCGACCAAAGGCACAGGTAGGTTTCAAGCAGGTATCACTGTGTAATAGGGTGAGTCACTTTACATTGAGAACATCTTTACTGTTGCTGCCTTCCAAAAATAAAATGTTTGTGTGGCATCAAGAGGGGGTGTTTAAGGAGAGGTGAAAGGATCAAAATATCATGCTTTGTATATTTCTATTTGTGCATGCTCCCTTTTTCTTCATTTTCTCTTTCTTCTTATCCTTCTGCCTTTCTTATCTTTCTTTTCCTCTCAAGTGTCTGAAAGTGATGTAGTGAAATTAGTCCATGAAGCGAATTAGAGGTCTCTGAAGAGTTAAGTTCATCAGTGTGTTCGTTGCACAAACATGTGGAGAGAGGAATAAAAGAATCACCTCTATTTCCATTGTACTGTACAAAAACAATTAACCGCTGAAACAACATGTATTAAAGTGGTGTTATTTAAAGTTGGCTGCTCTGAATCAGATTGTGAAGTAGTAGATGTATTCCTCATCTGTATAAAGTTCGCACTTGCAGATAGAACGTATATGATAATATTGTGATTTAATTATGTATAGGACAGTCCATAAATTACATAACAAAAATTTTCAGTATTTTGAAGACCACCTTTCCATCCCCCACCCCCCATAACGCATCTGTAGTATGCGGTTGAACTCCCCTTAAATAATTACGTAATGCTTGTGACAAGACACCCCTTCTCCCAATTTACAATAAGTAAAAATTACAAAGTCGAAACAACGACTCCTTAATAATTATTAATTTTAATATGTAACACAAATATAATTAATATTGTGTTACATATTAAAATGTATGATAATTAAAGTCAGAAGGAGTTGGCAATGCAGACTGCACCTAACAATAAGATTGGGGACAATTTTTTGAAGGAAGGAAGTACACTTAGATGAGAAAATTTCTGAAAATACGGTGTGTATAGGCCACTGGCATGGATGACACATGGGCTGTGAGTCTACTGCGCCATTTTAATTGGATAAAAAAAAAATAAAATAAAATAAAAAAAAAAAAAAAAACCGCACACGCACACAAGCACAAGTGGAACAACAAAAATGAGCCCTCCTGATCTCCTATTTCCCAAACAAAGTAGTGTCTATGGGCCCTCCGTACAAAAGGAGTCAACTTCATCTTTTTCACATTTTTTTGCATGAGTTGCAGTGTTTTTATGTTGTAAGAAATATTTATTTGCACAGTTTACCACCTTTACACAACACTTGCGATAAAAACATTTCCAGTTGACCGTGAATCTTTTCTATAAATCCACTATTTAGCAATGCATTTCTTGAAACTTTCTCTTTTGGCATTGTAGCAAGTAAGCTTAACAGGAACAGCAAATTTACTGATCTGGCATGCACCAAACTTTGAAACCAAAACAATGGTATCGAAGAAAACTTCACATTGCTTGTGCAATTTTACCTTCTGAAAGTGAAAGATGCCGGGAGTGTGATTTTTGAAGACAGTTGTTTTCTTGGTAAGGAACTGATACCACACTAATCATTCCAAAGATCGGAAAGATGAGAACAATTTCCTGTTCTCTGAAATGCCCTGACTTTGGTGAAGTAGATAAGCTAACCTGCACAGTGTCAAATTCCCTTATGTCTCTAAGCAGTGTCTCAGCTTGATGTGTGCAAGAATACGCTGGGCATAGAGCTTCTTGATCAGAGATTTCTCTGGCAGATTTTACTTGTTACTTGTTTGATAAAAAATTACTTATCAGTGATTTCTCAAAAAATGATTGTAGAAAACAAAATATAGTGGACAAACAATATTAAAAATCCAGAATACTCAATATAGGCACTTAAGAGGATCTAAAAGCTCAATTAAACAATTCTTTAAAATAGCATATATAGGCATTATACAACCCTCGCAGGAGTTATTTCTGAGGTAAACATTGATAATAGAGTAAGTTGCCTAAAATATATTCAAAGAAATTATATAGGCAGAAAGGGCATTGTCCGAACTCTAGTTATAAGGAATAAACACGTTTTTTGTTGTTGGATAATTGTCCAGCATTTTTGTTTTTTTTTAACTACAGGTGCTACTTTAGATTTATCATTTAACTACAGGTGCTACAGAATGGCACAGACTTTCTTGTAGTAAAGTTTTCTAATTTCCTTGGTGTGGACTGGTACTTGCCCTTCCTTCTTGCCTGCTGACATCTATCAGTGCCCAAAGTACATTTTTTTCAAATTTTCTCAACTTTTTGGTTTCCAAACAGTAGAACCCAAATATTATTTTAAGAAGGCTAAAAACCTTGTCCTAAATAGCAATTTTCATTGAAAAATTTGGCGGTCTGAAAGAAAATGGTGTTAAGCGTTACTGTAAATGTGAAATTTTAAGTTCATTACTTCTTGGCTGTCCGGGTGACGCCGCCTAGTGGGCTGAGAAGCCGACGTTTCATCTGACATGTCGCAGGCTTGCTCAGGGTATTGACATTGACGCGAGCCGTGGAAGCTTACGTGTAAATCTGCATTTTATCGAGTTAGAGAGACATTGGAAAAAAATTATATTTGTGTAATTTTTGAAAAAACAAAAGAACACTCCAAATGAACTTCACATCATATTAAACAGTGCCATTACCACTATCCGTTGGAAAAAATTTTCAGACAATGGCGTCTGAGCATTTCTGAAAATGCGGAATTTTGAGCTCTTTTTAACAAAAACCATTGAGTTTTTGAGAACTTTTATTTGACATTATTTAACGCACATGTACTCATAAATACAATAACATGAAGAAATCACCTTTAATGTAAATATCACTGCTGTGAGACAAGTAAAAAATTATTTTTTTGTAATTTTTGAAAAAACAAAAGAATAGAGCAAAATGACGTTTATGTCCTTGTATAGGGTTCATTTGGCACTAACTCGACCAAAAATTCAAAGAAAAATTTTGGAGCCAGTTTTGAGGAAATATTGTTTTTGTTATTTTTTAAAATTGCAAATATTGTAGGCACTATTGTACTAAAACTACTAAAATTTATGAAAAAATTGTACACGACCTTAATAAAAGAACTATTTATGGAAAAAAGAAATTTAATTTGCAGGAAAAATCTCTATCTTATATTTTGTAGTTATAAGAAGACGAAAAAATTTCAAACTTTTGCAATTTTCAATTGTTCAGAGTTAACTACAAAAATCAAACCTATGCCTCCTTTGTAAGTGTATTTTACTCTCTTTGTACAAGAAATGTAAAGAAAAAATTTGGAGCCGTTTTTGAGAAAATTTTGAAAATGTTCAGGGGAGTTTATGTTAAGTACCCCCAACTTGTAAAGGATGTTTTTCAAAATTTCAAAGCTTTAACTAGAGCCAGATGGATAGGCGTCTCTTAATTTGGAAAAAATCCTACGCATGGTTTAGGCGCTAATAGTATTCACAGACTGACAAACGTTTTGAAAAAAAAACAACACTTTTACAGTATCAGGCTACCCCATAACGTGTATTTCCGTTGAAATCTCGAAATCAATTTTCCACAGCATTACATAATTTTCTCATTCTACGTATATTACTCCAAATATACGTACGTATACAAGAAAGTAAAAAAGAAGAGAATTGAAATTCAACAGCTGAAAGGGGCTTTTATTTTTGATTGAATGAGGTTTCACTTACCAACAGAAAGAAACAAAAATGAACTATCCTCGTTATTTTCATCTGTATTTGAAGTATTTCTTTTTTTTAAGTACATCTATTTTATGTATTTAAATATATCTCTAAAATGTCCAAAAACTGAAAAATACTGTTTTAAAAAAATGTATTTCAAATACGTATTTCAATTACAAGTATTTAAAGACTGCCCTACCATGCTAATATGAAACTAAGTTGGAATGTATCTGAATCTGCAAAACTATCTCTGATATTTTATTTTCAATATCAAATTTTAATTTAGAATGCAAAAAACATTAAAGAACACATATTGCACTTCAGAAGAAAAAAAAACAACTATTGTTACACAGCGTAAGCCCCCTTCTATCTCTTTCCTCTCATCTTCTCCTTCCTCCCTCTTCTTTTTCTTCCTTTCTCTTTTACCTCCCTCCCCTCCCTCCTCTCCTCTCCCCCTCCCTCCTTTCCCTCCCTCCCCCTCTCTTTCCCCTCTCTCACCTTCTACATCTCCTCCTCATTTTTTTCTTTTGTTTCTTATCTTCCTTACCCACATTTCTTCATGTATTAGGCATTCATGTTCATACAATGAATACTGCTTCTTTGGTGTCTCATAGATTTGCAATATTAAATCTTACCTATCTACTTTCTTTTATACTAGTGTACATGATGAATTCATTACAGGTTCTCTCTAATGCACTGTTAATGATGGTGTTATTTTGCTGAAAAACACGTGGTTTCTGCACTGCAGATTTTTTTCTATAACCTCTGTAAGGTTGTGGTTAGAGTTGAAGTATTGCAGAAGAAAAAATTAAGCACTCCCCAAAATTAAACTTATTTGGAACACACTAATGAGCATTACTCTTGACATGTGTAGCAGAGTAGAGTTCAATCCTCCATCATGTTAGAAACCATTTTCTTCCTTGTAAGGATCCCTCCAAATGACCATAGTATCTCTACCTTGAATGTTGGGACAAATCCAGTATTTTTTTCTAAACTTGTATTATAGCAGAGAAAAAGTAAAGGGCATTACCCACTTACGTTTTGATCTTCCTTGCTTGGTACAATAAGCAGTTGAAGGTAAAAGCTCACATAGAGCATTGATGACAACATTCAAAATGCCTTATCATAGTTGCTGTGAAACAGAAGCTATTTGCTCTTGAAGATGGGAACTCTTGTTCATGTTTTACGTTTTACATGTTCACTTACGTTTTGATCTTCCCTGCTTGGTACAATAAGCAGTTGAAGGTAAAAGCTCACATACAGCATTGATGACAACATTCAAAATGCCTTATCTTAGTTGCTGTGAAACAGAAGCTATTTGCTCTTGAAGATGGGAACTCTTGTTCATGTTTTTACTCCAAAAAATCTAAAGAGATTGCTGAGGTAAATCCAAGCCTTTCGAAGGAGACACCTCAAACTCCTGAGAAAGTTAGGAGAACTTATAAAAGCAGTTAATGCAAAAATATTGTGAAAGTTGCAAAGGCATAAAAAAAGGGAACTCTACTTTGAGTCATTCTGATCAATTCTGTAACTAATGCTTTGAATTAAGCTTCTGCTTACACTAGAGCAAATATTTTGACAATATGGAGAATAAAGTTTTTATGTTCTTCTTTTATGAATGTCCATAGTTTTATTAATTAAAACAAACCGTTCCACTTCAAATTTCATTCTATTCAGATTTAATTATTCTTGTATTTTTTTGTGATTAAATTTTATTTACATTGTAGTTTTTGGTGATTTCAGCTAAACCTTGTAGCCATCTTCAGACATTTTTAAAAAAAAAAAAGTTGTATCATTTTTTTACTACATTTTAATATACCTATATACCTTTATAAGTAGACAGAAGCTTACCTTCTTTAAAAAATAGAGTTGTAATACAATTATAATATAACTATATAACTATTATAACTATTCTAAACTATTTACTTTATTTACAGTATTATAAAAACATATTAACACTGTGACCGTGCATACTTCTGCTGCTCCTTCCTTTCAGTTATCCGTCTAATTTGAAAACGGGAGACTATTATGAGCCAAGCATGTATTCCAATATTTCTACTGTCAAGGAAGGAGGGGAGGGGGGCAATGAGAAAGAATGAATTTTGATTTTGACTGTTAAAACATAAATGAAGTTGTCGTAAATTTCAGTGAAGGTATTTGATTCTATCGTTATATTTAAGATTTCATTCAGTGTAGTATAGTATCATAGTATTTAAGGTTTCATGGAGAATAAAGGCTAACAGAGCCAATAATCCTTTTACTTCTTGGAATCCTTTATATTCTAACCCTAAAATCCTTAAAAGATGTAACATTGAGAGACAATTTATTGTACTCTTTTTAACTCTATGATCAAGTGAAAAGTTGTTTTTGTAGTATTTTAAGGTCTTTATTTATGACATTGTTAATAAAAATAATTCATTATAATAAAACAAGATTCGTCAATTCTGAAAAACCGAGTGAGTGTACTTACCTGGACAAGAAATTATCCAGTCATGCATTGCATCAGGTTGACTTTGATTTTCCAGGAGTTGGTATTGTATCAAAAACTCGAGTGGCTGATTTTGTAATTAATGCCCCTACTTCATTGCATTTCTCCAAGCTATAATCAAGAAAAGTTGTCTGGATATTACTGAGTATTGAAGTGACATTTGTTCATAATCTGATGTATCTTGAAGGGTTCTTGTGTATGAGAACTCATTCTCTCAAGAATGTATTTATTTCTTTGAAATTTCTGACATTGAATCTACAGGAAGAATGGAATATTCAAAGAAAAATTTCCTCTTTTGAGAATTTACTTTCTCCAAGAAGGATTTCTATAGATTGTTTTAGACTCGCCCCAGTTTTACATAACTTGTTTTTTTTTTTGAATATTTGTATTTGATGAATCATTTTTCCAAGAAATATTCAAACTTCTATCTGGGTATCAGAAGGCAATTTAAATACCATTTGGAGAGAAGTCAAATGTTGATTGAAAGAAACTGAAATTGTTAATCATGTTATGTTTCAGGTTTTGTACTTTCTCTGTAACACTGAAAGATTGCATGCTTTTCTGTCCTTCAGGCAGAGCAGTTGACAGCCCAACCGGACCAACCTCTTCCCGAGGACGTTCGTGTGTTACGTGATGAGGATCTAGATCGACTGCGAACTGTACAGACACCAGAGGAGCTGAAGGACATACACTCCCATTTCCTGCTGCATTATGCACATGAGATACCTGCAATGCAAGAAGCACTGCGTGCAAAGCAGCGGGAAGAAGCCAGACAAGCAAGAAAGAAGCGTCCAGTCAATCCAGAGGGCACGGAGGGTGCTGATGGGGAAGTGAGTTCTTACCAATAGATTAAATTGGTTTATATAGTTACCACTGTACCCATGTGAGAACTCTTGCATGTTAAATTCCACCCTCTTCTCTATCTTTCCTTTTCCATATTATGAGGGAAGTTGTTAACGAAACTTGTTTATTTGTTTAAAAAAATTCAAAACGTAACTTCCAACATACTTATAGAATTTAAAATAAAAATAAAGAACAATGAAATTGATGTTTGAAACAAATTTTGAATAAAGGTTTATTCAATTTTATATTCAGGTTCATGGAACGATTCACAACACTTCCTTAAAAACTACATTTGAAGTAATTATACAATCTTCCTCACAGTTACCATTTTGCTTTTCTTGCTAGGTACAAAACTATTAAAAAAGGTTTTTACTGTTGAGAAAGCTACGTAAAGTTGTCCATGTGAAAATATGGATTGGGCAAGCACAACCCTACTCTCCGGAATATTGTTTAACTTAAATACTGAACTAAGAGATAAACCTGTGCAATTTAATCACATAGGATATCAAGTAACTAATTTCATTTCCCATACAGTTGCAGCTTCTGCACGTCTCCCAATAGGTGGGATTGTATTGAGAAGCGCAGACCAGCAAAATGTAATAGAATGTCCAAGATAGATTCCTATAGGTTACAGTGTGAAGAAGGTTTCTTTGAGGCCTTTCGCCTCAAAATTCCAAGATTTAAGGTCGTAGAACACTTTGTTTAGGAATTATTTAAACTAATTAGATTTTGACAATGCTGTCAAGTGTTGCGAGTTGCATTTGGCATGAATATTTAGATTTTTCAATAAATTCTTCACATTTTTAAAGTCAAAATGCAATTCTTTACATCTCCGTAAAATTTCCTTATTTATAAAGATTGTGTGAGCTGCAAAAGGTATCTATTCTACTGAAATAATATAGGAGACGATAGTACACTATTGTTGTAAATTCAAATGTAAAAAAGAAGAATCTTAGCCATCAACAACTGCGGGGAAATAGAAAATCTGGTGAGACACAAGGGAATACTCTTAGGTGCCAATATTGACCACAAAACTTTCAGAGGGGCCTAAAAAATCAGAAGATGTCGCACCATAGAAAGAGAGTCAAAAAGAAACAAATATTGTTACATGTGAAGATGATGAGGGTTGTGATAAAAACCATGATTATGATTTTAAGGAACAAGAAAATGATCAATTAAGCTGTAAGTCATAACATTCTTATAAAGAAGGCAATTTTCTAGGCATAAAGACAATTGGAAATTTTATCTTGACCAAATAGTAAGAGTTAGTTAAAAATTTTAAAAAATTCTCAGGAGGCCTCTTCAAAATTAAGGGGTCATCTTATATTCAGAGTCGATTTATATTTGGGTAAATGTGGTACCTTTCTTTTTGTGATATCTGGTGTTGTGATTCCTTGTTTAAAATGTAAAATCAATGTTCAATCTCCACCTGGTCAGATACTTTATTCAGACATATTTCCAGTACATTGTGTTTTCTCATTAATGCTGGAATTTTATGTTTACTGAAATAAGAAGTAGAAGGCAGCTACTGATGTAAACCTTCTTTCCTCTTAGAATGAAGGAGCTGGTGAGGAAGATGAAGAAGCAGCAGCTGAGGAGGAACAACCAGAGGAGCCTCCACCAGAGGGAGAAGTGCTGAAGCAGGCTGTACGTGGAGGCCCTTATCACATGTGCCGCAAAGCAGGACTGGCAGGACTCGCTAAACGCTTTGGCTTGAGTCCTGAACAGTTTGGAGAGAACTTGCGTGACAACTACCAACGTCATGAAGTGGAACAAGAACCTACGGAACCTGTAGAGGTGTGTTTCAGACCATTAACTTTTGACATTTTATTTGTATTGGTTTGAATTGTTCTGAACTTTCATCAATAGGTAAGTCTCTTTGGCTACAACACATTTGTTGAGTTTTATTTTCATTCAGAAAAAAAAATTCTAAAACATTGATCAGCTACAAACATTTTCTTTGATTACAATTTTGAAAATTTGAAGATCTGAATTGGCATAGTGTGCTAGTAAAATTGGTGGTAGAACCATGATTATTAGTATAAATAGCAAAGATTCAACGATCGTATCTTGGAGAGCTCCACATTTTCACCGTGCTATATTTGACCATTTATTTCTACCATGTGTAATTTGTTTGCGATCCTGACACCTGTTTTTTAGGTGTCAAGACCAGTGACACTGATACTGAAGTAGTTTTAGTGTCTTGCAATAAAACCATGATGTACTCTAACAGCTTTCTTCAGGTCAGAAAAAGTTGTCTTAGTTCTTTGTCTCAAAGATATTAATCTTTAACCCTTTCACTGCCATACATGTGCCTGTATGTCCACAATTGGTCCTTAATTTCAAATGTAATGTCAATTCTAACGTATTTCATACATGCAAACAATAAGCTTCATAATAAGCTTTAATATGTAGAATTAGGTACATAAGAAACAATGTCACAAGGTCAAATAGGAATCTGACTGAAATGTGTGACATCGAAAATTGGTATTTACACTGAAACAGTGAATTTTAAATGCTGCAACAACTCTTCCACGAGTCCTTGCCATCCATTGATGGAAGCCATTGGCACAGCAACCATGTACTCCCTGATCGATGTAGAGAATGCAGTGGTATTTTATTGTTAGAAAAACTAGTGGTAAAAATAGCGCCTTCTTTCTTGTATTATGTCTAAATTTTCACATTTCAGAAATTCATAGAGTTCAACAAAAATAAGACCTGTGCCATTCTTTCAAGCATTCCTTCTAATCATGTAAAAAATGTATAGCAGTTTCTGAAAAAAAAATTATCAATTTTTTTTTAATTGCCTATATTTCACATGAAATTACATGAAAACAATTCATATTTTTGCAAAGTTGAACATGACCATACTTAAAAATCCATCTTTAAGGAACAGATTTCATTGAGGAAAAAATATTTATCTTCAGTATTATAGATATAGGAAGACGCCCTCAAAAAATTGCTCTTTTCCATTTTTCAAAAACTGGGTGATCAGCGAACATGAAACTTGCATCATTCCCTTAAGCATCCTTTATGCTATCCAAGAAAGTTTGATCAAAAGATTTGCTGCCATTTTTGAGAAAACCTTGAAAATGTTTTTAGGGCTTCATGTAAAGCACCATCAAAAATCAAAATATTTGCTTGAAACTCTCAAAGCCTTGTGTTCATTCAGATCTATCAGGAAATATCAATTTTGAAGAAAATGAGCAGAACGGTTTAGGCGCTATAGTTGATTACAGTTGGATCTTATGCCGTCAATGGATTTGTTTGGTATCAAGTTTTAGTACCACAAAACATGGATCTTGGCTACACCACATGGCAGAGGATTTTTTTTCTATATTTAGCAACAGGATTTTCTACTTTTTCGTTACTAAGGTCTGACAATTAGAATTTTTTTTGCCAAAAATTTGCCGTTTCCCAGCATATAATTACATAATTTTGTCTTCTCACGAAGAACCTTTGTAAGGGTGGCAAAGTAAAAACATGAAGTTTGCATATTCCTTAACTCAATAAAAAGTTTGTTTTTGGCAGTTCGTAATGATTTGTGAAACATGAAATATCAGTATTGACGTTTACATGCATCATCATCTTCAACATGGATAAGTACAGCAAAAAGCATGGTGGTTTGACAGAAACTGACCAATTGAATATCAAAATGACATGAATAAATTGAATGTGTGAATGTTATTACAAATGTGAAAAGTATAAAAATCAGTTGTATTTAACCTTTATGAATAGTATACAAGCAAAACCTCTTCTGAATTTGACATGATTGCTTTTTCATTTTTCAAGAATGATACTAAATACAGTGAAATCTCTTTAAGCTGACCACATGATTAATAGTGTAAAATTTGTCGTTTTAGAAGGGTGGTCTTCTTAGAGGAAACATCGCACTATTAAACTGTACTTGCTACTGCTGCTGCCACTAATACAATAATACTATTCTGTTTCAAATGAAAGCTTTAGTGTATTGCATCATTAAATTACTTTGATCAACTGTATTTATTAATTAATATAATTACAAAGAGAATAGTACATTACACTTTAAGATTTGTCCTTCTTCACTATTGGCATCTTTCATACAGATATTGGCCAAAACATTTTGTATTCCTTTCCCAGTTTGGATAGCAAACCTGCCAGTTCTGATTACCAAGCTTGCAGGTAAGGGACTGGAGTCTTCAAATAATCTGCAGTGCCTCGTTAAGTGGAATCGATCTCTAAGGAAGGAGTCCCATCTTCATCACTATCACTTTTCTTTTCATCATATGTAGGAGTGATTCAGTAACTAGTTCCCGATTATTGTAATACAGGGGTATTATTTTGCTTCTGTGAAATTATCTTTCAACTTTATAAATTGATAGTTTCTCTACATTTCCTGGAAGGTCTCCCCTCTGGAGTTATTGTGCAATTTCATGCGTGCAATTGCTGTTCCTTATCTGAAACACATTGGAAATGGCTTGGCTTAGACTATTATGCTAATTTGGGTTTAATATTTCAGTCTCTCTCTCTCTCTCTCTCCTCCTCTCCTCCTCTCTCCTCTCTCTCTCCTCTCTCTCTCCTCTCTCTCCTCTCTCTCCTCTCTCTCTCTCTCTCTCTCTCTCTCTCTCTCTCTCCTCTCTCTCTCTCTCCTCCTCTCTCTCTCTCTCCTCTCTCTCTCTCTCTCTCTCCTCTCTCTCCTCTCTCTCCTCTCTCTCTCCTCTCTCTCTCCTCTCTCTCCTCTCTCTCTCCTCTCCCTCCTCTCTCTCCTCTCTCTCCTCTCTCTCTCCTCTCTCTCTCTCTCCTCTCTCTCTCCTCTCTCTCTCTCTCTCTCTCTCTCTCTCTTCTCCTCTCTCTCTCCTCTCTCTCCTCTCTCTCCTCCTCCCCTCTCTCTCTCCTCTCCCCCTCTCTCTCTCTCTCTCTCCTCTCTCTCTCCTCTCTCTCTCCTCTCTCTCCTCTCTCTCTCCTCTCTCTCTCCTCTCTCTCTCCTCTCTCTCTCTCCTCTCTCTCTCCTCTCTCTCTCCTCTCTCTCCTCTCTCTCTCCTCTCTCTCTCTCTCTCTCTCCTCTCTCTCTCTCTTCTCTCTCTCCTCTCTCTCTTCTCTCTCTCTCTTCTCTCTTCTCTCTCTCTCTCTCTCTCCTCTCTCCCTTTCTCCCTCTCTTCTTCTCTCTCTCCCCTCTCTCTCTCCTCTCTCTCTCTCTCCTCTCTCTCTCTCTCCTCTCTCTCTGTTCCTTGATACCAAAAAAACAATAGACCGCAAAACTCCGCCGGCCCTCCCACCCACCCTTGAAAAGGTTATTTGAATATTTGTGGTACTTTACTTTAAGTGTTAACATATTCAAGATTTTCTCAAAAAAAAGGTCAACATTTTTTTATTAAACTTTTTACATGAAAAGTGTAAAGAAAGCTCAAAAGAGTGGTGCAGGTCTCTTTTTCATTAAAATCCCTGATTTTTCGAAAATTGTGAAATTTCAAAATTTTTTTTAACACTGCAGTATTGATAATGGAAATGTTTTCCTTAATGAAATCTGTTCTTTCAAGACAGATCTTGAAAAAAGGTCATACGGAATATTTTGAAAATGTTGGTAGTTTTTGCATAATTTTGCGTGAAAAGTAGGCAAGTTTTGAATAATTATTTTATCAAAATTGGCTCCACATTTTTTCTTTAAATTTTCTCTTATGTAAAAAAGAAGGTACAAAATTGTTGCTGGTGCCCTTTTCGTCAATCTCACTTTATTTTGAAAACTCGATAAAAATTCAATCTTTAAAAAAGGTTAAGTACATTTTTTGATAAAATGAGTAGATTTTTGCATATACCCTTTTTGCTAATACATTTTATAATAAGAGTTTCTCAAAAACAGCTCCAAATTTTTTAATTGAATTTTTTCCACAGAAACAGCAAAGGACCCCCCAAAAAAGACTCCATTTTCATTGAAGTTAGAAAAAATGTGAGATAGTAACTTTCTTGAATATGTTGTGTAGAAAGAATTCACAATTTATTTGGGAATTGTTTTTGCCGTTCTCTCTGTCCCTCTAACTGTGAGTAACACTAAAGCCTAAACTGTACACAGGACTTTCACCAAAATGGGATTTTCTTTTTTCATGGGAAAACAGGAACTTCACATATTGAGTATGTAATTTGTAATGCTAATAGGACATTAGGCTTTTAATTGGATTAGCACAAAATTAAATCTCTAAAAGTCCTTTGAATCTTATTTTGCTCACTTGTCAGGACAAAATTAGATTATGCCTCTGTGCTAAAAAGATCAAATCTTAGCTATGCACTTGAAAAGTGCTAAAAAGATTTTAAAAATATTTAGAATTTCAGAGGGGAAAAGATTACATCTACCTACTCAATAAATTTTAATTTACAAAGTCTAGTTGTTAGAAGGCAATTTGTGATGATTGTCTCTCTGATTAAAATTATTCAACAGGATTTTGATTGTCTCTATATATTTTTGAATGGGTCATTTTCGGTATGTTGAAAATCTTTAGTGTGTGTTAGTGCCATTTGCAACTCATATGTACACCTAAATCCTGTAATGGGTTTTACCCGCTGGATTATATCTTGAATAAGTAAAAATAAAATAATATTGATATTCCATCATCAATGTGGTTGATATAGAGACCCCTCAAAATTTGAAATGGAAAATTTGAAATTCTTGGAAGTACTTTACGTGATTTTTGAAATTTTTTTAAAATTGCTCCAGGTTTTTCTTGCATTTTTTACTCAGAGCAATGTGGGCTCATAAAAATGGCACCAGTCCGGTTTTCACTGAGACCTTCGAGTGTTTTGAGAATTTCAAAAGTTTGACATTTTTTCAATCCTCAAAACATCATTTGTTGTGAAGCTAGAAATTTCTCATATAAAATCTGATCTTCAAAATTGATGTTTAAATTATGTCATGTACAACCTTTAAAAACATCAGTGGTTTTTGTGTAATTTGGATTAAAACAAAAACAAAAACAAAATTTGTCTCATTAAAACAAAATTGTATCAAAAAACGGCTTCAATTTTTTTGTGCAATTGGTGGAAAGTTTTCTGAGTAACATGATACGTCCTATTTTCATTACACCTTCTGAACTTTTGTTAACTTCAAAAGTAAAATTGTTTTGTTTAAGAAGTCCCTTTATCTTCAATATTGAAAATAGAGACTAGTATAATACTAAGTTTTCCTCAATATTAGATCTTCAAATTGTTTCAGGTTCACACTTCTAAAAATCATAATTTTTGTGCTAGTTTGACAAATATCATACAGTTTTCAAACCTGTCTTGCTTGTTAATTTTTGAAGCTGGAATTTTTTTTCTTAATGTAATCTATTTTTCAATATGAAATCTTTCTTTAAATCATTTAATGTACTTTGCCTCCCATTTCCAAACACTTGTTTCCCTTTCTCCAGTACTCTCTGTATCTTGTATTCTCTGATCATCTTGTGAGAAGGTTGGCAGTCACCTTATGCCATATATGTGCCTGCATCACTTTTATTATATTTAGTCTGGTTTTTTGCATGCATGTATGTTTGCTTGCCTATTTTGTTTTGTTATTAATCTAGGGTTTTTATATTACTTTTCTTTAGACAATACCATCATAGGCTAATAGCCGATCAAGGGCTACGTAAAACTATCCACAAGTGCTGCAGTTTTCAACGTGGGTAGTTTCTATGCAGGGAAGGGTAGTAAATCCATGCCCTTGAGGATAGTGTTTCAAACTTACAGTCTCATCAGATCAGCTTTAGATACTATTGTCTGAACAATGCTGGATGAGGGCTCTTATGCTTAATCTAGCCTGATGCTCTCAGTATTAACTGTGGAGGATGTCCAACAGTGAAGTTGCAACAGTGTTGCATTATGGGAGAAATTTCCCATCAAAGAGCACCAGCTTACCATGAAGCTGTTCTGTCATTTCTTTACTTTAACTTATCATTTGGAAAATACTAGTAGAGTAATTCCTGAGATTGTCTCATTAAATGAATATAAAAGTTTGGATTATCTGATTGATAGTTTTTAGACTATTGCATAATATGTTCCCTTAGTTTAAGAGGTAGAGTACTGAAATAAACAAGATTTTCAAGCTTCACATTTTTACTTTCTTGCCTTACCTTGAAAGAAAATTGTAATTGGGCACCAGAAAACAAATTTTTCACAGAAATCTCTCGTTGATGGTCCCTGGTAATAAAAAAGGTTGACGAATCTTGTTCCTCTATACAGTATCCTTGATGTGTGATGGTCCTTAAAACTGAAAAACTGATTGATGACAAAACATCCCTTCGTCTGTCCATCTGTGGCAAAAGTTAACACCAAAATCATTCATCTGATTTTCTCTGAAATTAATATTTCTCATTCAATTTGAAGAAACTTTGGCCCTTTGAGATTGAAATAAATATTTTGATTCTGGGGTATTTTACATGAAGCCTCAACATCATTTTCAAAAATTTTCTCAGATATGGCTCCAAAATTTTTGTATTAACTTTGACCTCAGATATCATAAAGGATGCTTAAAAGAATGCCGCAGGTCCCATTTTAATTGAAATCCCTGATTTTAAAAAAATTGCAAACATTCTAATTTTTTCTTTCTTTCTTTTCTTTTGTACAATTTGTAACCTTGATTTCTGATTCTTATGATAACTAAATATGTCACTATATGTGACATGAATAAGTCACATCGTTATGTGACCCGTAAAACAGATATTTTTTAGATCGTATTATTATCATTAGTTCTTCCTGTGTCTAATTCTAGTGTAAACAGAGATGTAATTGGAAAGTAGTATTAAATCAAACACTGTTTTGATATCTAGAAGCCAAGTTTATGATGTGTATAGTTCGAAAAATTCATATTCCATTAATATCTTGGCTCTAAGGAGAGAAGATATTCCTATCTTAGACAGCTTAGAGGTTGTGGTACTCATAGAATAGTAGACTGAGGGAGTTTATAAGACTTCTCTTTCTATTTGGAATTTCCTGAAGATCTTGACTGTATCAGTTACTACAACTTAATACAAAACCCTTCCTAAACTTGCATTACCGTCTATATTGCAGGTAGCTCGAGAGTATATCAATAATAAATTCACTTCTCCTGAAGATGTGTTGCGAGCTGTAAAGTTCATGGTGGCAATGCAACTTGCACGAGAGCCATTGGTACGTCGTTGTGTGCGAGAGACTGTGTTTGAGCGGTCCAAGCTCTGTGTGCGCCCAACCAAAAAAGGTGCCAAAGAGATAGATGAGAATCATCCCTGTTACAGGTAGGTTATCTTGTAGTCTTCTATGGGAAACATGATGTAGTTATGTACATCAATTTCATTAGATTGAATAGATTCTTTAGTGTCATTAACTACAATTCTTAAAACAAGAACTATTAAAACTGAAAAAAGACCGTTAACCCATGATGCAGCAAAACTTGAATCACCATCAATGTGAAAATGGTTGTTTTAGTCCCAGAAATTCTTTTTGTGTGAAATAAAAATGTTGTGAGAATAGAATCGGAACAATTTTGGATGACTTTTATTTCTCCATTTATTATAGACTAAAGAAAGGTAAAATAGAAAAAAAATCAGTTATTCCTTTGTTAAATATATTTTTAAATATGTGTAGCGAATGTGTATAGAATATTACTAAAATGAAAGTGATTTGGGTTCAGATTGTGAATATTCTTTCAAACATGCAACTTGTGCATAGTAAAGTGACGAGTGCCAAAAATAATGAGGAGAAACGGTGTTTTTGCTTACCTATAGCTAAAGTGTTAATGACTATCAAATATTAAGTATTAGAATGTGAGTTATTTGACTGTAACTCATTTTATTTTATTGAACCTAGGGAAATATTAGTTGATCTCATATAAGTAGCAATGGGACAGAAATAAGTTAACATATTGAACGGACTTAATTTAATGGACAAACATCTTGTAGTGTATACAATAAAATATAAAAATATTGTGGCACATGGTGTGTAATAATGATGAATTATGTGTTAATGAATCTATAATTTGAACACTGGCAAATCATGATTGATTAGCTGCAGTGAAGCTGTTATCGTACCAAATGGTTGCCACAAAAGCTTGTAGTAGTTCGGATTAGGCCCAGTAGGTTGCAGTTTTATGCATTTCAACCAATAACAGCCAATAACAGGATAAACGAAATAACTGTTATTTCGTGTAACAGTTATGAAACGTTAACGGTTAACAGTTTAGCTGTTAAGGGCACATCCCTAACTTACAGTAGGGGCAGTGTTTAAGTGACTGACAGTTTGATGTGCTGTTGCCACACCTTACTATGCACATGGCGTGGCACACGTCAGGTAAATGAAATCTCAAAACATAAACACTTACCGACAGGTGATGACAAGTTTTGATACCATATTCATAAACTTCGCCACACCTGACCCTTATCGCATTACAAACAGCATTGAAAACTTGATGCGTCAGCTAAGGATGGCTTTGTCCTATATTCCGCAGGCAGTGGATGCACACCAAGGTCCTCTGAGACTGAAGACAAAATTATTTCCTCACTTTCACTGCTGCTGCTATCACCATCATTTCCTAATGATATTACCAATTGTTCAACATTTTCTTCTTGCAGACTATCTTGCGCCCAAGTCTTTTTTATTTCCTGCCAAGTGCGTTTTACCACATCTTTCCACACGATACTTGAAGTGTTGAGAACTGCCTCGCGTGTGAGTTTTTCAACGCTACTCAGTTTAAAATCCTTATTATTCTCTGCAACATACCCTTTGATTTGAGCCCAAATATACTCTGTGGCGTTGAAGTGGCAATGGTATGGTGGTAGTCGCAAAACTTTATGTCCGTGTTTTTCTGCAATATCGTCTATTTCATATTGCATGCGGCTTGGTTTATGTATTTTCAGTTTCCAGAAGTTCTGTCTTCTTTTGTTTCTTATTAAGTATTACTCCATTCTTTCTTAGCCAATTAATATCGTCTTACTTTCTGGGAGAAGTGGCGGGAGCTTTGTTTAATTGCAAAGAATGATAAGGTGCATTGTCCATTATTATAGTAGACTTTACAGGCATTGCAGGCTGTAAAGAAACAAACCAATCTTTAAATTTTGCTGCATTCATCTCTTCGTGATAATCCATGGTCTTTGATTTGAAGAGAAGCATTCCTCCATCAATAAAACAATCAGCAGTTCCTGCATGCACTAAGATAAGACAACCCCCCTTTCCAGTAGGTATACGCCTAGTACCTTGAACTGTATCGTCGGTCCATCCTATTTTCTTTGAACGGTTTGCATTCACCCAAGTTTCGTCAAGCCAAACGATTTTTTAATAATAATTAAAAATTTATGATTTAAAAAATAAAGAAGTCTTCTTAGAAATATGACAAGATTTCACAGTGAATTTCAAGAAAGATATCCTTAGTCTTCATCCTCACTCTTCCATTTTCTTCTGATTGTTAATTTCATTTATAGATGTGCAGAGCTAAAACAAGAGGAGGAACAACTACATTTCTGGCTCCCATTGGGGCCCCCTTTTCCATTAAACCTTTCTGTTTTACACGTGACATAATTTTTAGGTAAATAAATAAACAATACCACTGTAGCACACATCAGCTGGGAAGGTGGATATCTTTTGAGCTGTTCTATGCATTTAGGTTTACATGCTTTTCTTCAACAAACCAGGTTCATTTCTGTCCAGGCTTCAATAGCCTTGAAAGTCTACCATTTCACTCACCGTTTTCCCTTCTCTCTCCTCCCTTCCTCCCCCCCCCCCCCCCCCCCCCCCCCCCCCCTTTTCCCCCCCCCCCCCCCTCCCCTTCCCCTCTCTCCCCATCTCCTCTCACCCCCAACTCCCCCTCCCCTCCATCTCCCCTCTCTCCCTCCCCTTTTCTCCCAAACACCTGTCTCTCTCTCCCTCTCCCCATCTCTGTGTGACACTTGCTTTCTGAATTGACGTCAACTCTTAAGAGAATGAAATTATAAATTTAATAATAATAATTAGTACAATTGATTTAATGTTGAACCATTTACACAGAGATTGTCGGACTGGGAAACCTTCTTTCCCAAATGTCAAGTATCAATTTCCCAAAGTATCAGCTTTAAGAAAGGTGTCACTGAATTGATAATATTTATGAAAATAAATCGTTTTATTGTGTTGAGCTACTGGGCCCCTTTTGAAATTATCAGAGCAGCCATGGCCTTACCTTTGCGCACACCTATGATTTCATTATACGAAGGCTTTTGAAATGATATCCAATTTCCAATCCAATTCAATGATGTCTTATTTTCTGTGACCAGACCTGATCTTCTGCTTGACCATGCAAATTTCACTAAGATTTAATCGCTGTCAGCCACAAAAGAAGGTATCACTCAGACAACGAAATAAGTGATCTAAATTTAGTTCAAAGGCTTCTTTTAAGCTTGAAGATCTTTTATATACAGTAAACCGGGAAATAAAAGATGCTGTCTTTATCTTCCTCCTCCTCCTCCTCCTCCTCCCCCCTCCCTCTTAAAGAAGGGTGTGTGATGAATTTTTTACCCTTTAAAATCCATGACTTTTATCAGATTTGAACCACTGAACAAGGATATATATCTGATACAATAACTATGACATCAGTGAAACCAATAAGTAATGCATGTCCATGTACACTTCTTCCTCAGAGAGCCTCAGGTACAAATGTATGGATATCTTTAGGTTGATAGCCTGTCTTTGCGAAGAATTTGATATCAGGGACTACTTCATTCTCCTGCATCTGTTTTTCTTCACTTATTTTACATCAAGATAAGTTATAGAATGTGCTTTGTTCATAGCTGTCACGAACTGTTCTAGGTAGCCTATTTAGAAAAGAAAAAACATCTAGAGCTTACGCTAGTGCTAGTTATCTAGTACCCTTCATAAGTTTAATTCATTAAAATTCAACTTGCTTGCAAGAAAATCATATTTGTGTTTTCTGTAATTGCACTTTCCAAAGCTTGTTTTACATTTACTGTTATTTCAGCATGAAATATGTGAAGAACAAGCCAGTACGTGATCTTACTGGTGATCAGTACTTGAAGTTAATTATAGCTGAACAGGATAAATTACTTACAGTTCAGCTTTCAGATCAGTTGGATGGAATCACTAGCAGTTCTTATATTGAGGAGGCGAAGCAGCTGTATTATAGGGTAAGTTATCATACTTATATTGTTTAAAAAAATGTTTTTAAAAAGGAATTTTTGAAAAACTTTTCCATACAACAAAAAATCAATCAAAAGAATCTCTAAAATGTGTTTTGAGAGATGCTAGAAAATAGACATTCTCTGGTATTATGCAGCTTAATGAAGAGAGATTTGAAAAGATAGCTGAAAAGTAGAAGTGCATAATTTGCAAAATAATTATTAGAGTTTGAAATAATTATTACAAATAGTCTGCTATGTTGTAGCATCTCTAGTTAATTACACATTTAAACTACATAAAATGACTACATACAACAACTACATAAATAAAATTGAAACTACTCATACTTTTAATATAAATATGTAAAACAAGATAAGAAAAGTTGATTGTGGTTTCAAAGAAGATAAATGAGAAAATGTAAATTCATTAATCTTGGGTATCTGTCAGAAGAAATTTTAATAAACTTTAATTCTACAACTGAAAGATGGATGTTGTTTTTTTCCTGGCTAAATTTTTTGTTTTGCAATTAAATATTGAGCTCCAAACAATAGATCAAAATTCTTCTCAAAAACCACAAATAAATTCTTAACATTTAAATCAAATGAAGAGAAATCGAGTTACTCGTCTCTTCATCTTAATTTTGTGAAGCAAAGAAAAAGCAAATTTACTTAAAAAGAGAAAAGAATGA
The DNA here is from genome assembly GCA_964035755.1 of Teleogryllus oceanicus. Taxonomy (NCBI): domain Eukaryota; kingdom Metazoa; phylum Arthropoda; class Insecta; order Orthoptera; family Gryllidae; genus Teleogryllus; species Teleogryllus oceanicus. Next base: position 9,435,357 of record CAXIVR010000006.1, on the reverse strand, counting down.
ACTATAAAGAAAATTAATACCCAAATCAAATTTGAAAATCTTAATCTTCATTTAAATACAATAAATTGCTCATTGAATTTCATGAATGTGTTTGGCTTTTAGTGGAAAATATACTAAAAGACAAGCATTTATTTTCAGCATTTTCTGAGATTATAAATAATTTCCCATTTTGAATATATATAATTATTTTAATACTTTAGAATTAATACTCTGAAAAACAAAATTATTTGGTTGTGTACATTCTGATCTGTTAGTTACACAAGCAAATAGAATTGACCAACATGTAATCATGTAGAACTTTGTGTCTGTTGGTATTTTAAATAAATAAGAAATTAGGACACTTATTCTTAAGAAAATGTTTTAAGTTAAGAAATCTCTTAATTCTTTTATAGATAATTTGTGCTATAAATGTGCATTCATTCACATACATTCTCTTTTATTATTAATATTGTTGTTATTATTATTATTATTTTTTTTTTTTTTTTTTAGGATGAATTCAGTAAAAATGTACAGGAATGGAATGCATTAAGAGTAGAATGTGTGGAATTGGCTCTAACACGACTACTACTTCCCGAGATTCGCAAGGAATTACGTCTGGCTCTTCTCTCTGAGGCTCGTGAATCGGTTCTTAAAACGTGCTGTCGTAAATTATATAACTGGTTGAAGGTATAAACATAATTTTTATTTCAATGAAATGAAGATTGTACAAGGGTCCTTATGCTTCTTCTCATCTCTTTGTTCTTCAGTTTTTTTTTTCTTTCCTCTAAGAACTCTGTGTAATTGATCTTCAGTTGATTTAAATATATTTTTTTAATTTGTCCAGAAAATATTGAAATTTTTTTTTTACATTTCACCACCTAGTCATAGCTTAGCTCTAAGTCGTAAATGACAGTGTTTTTGATGTTTTGACAGTTCAAGGACTCAACTGCCCAGCTGAGAATCAAATATTGCTCTACATATGTATCATGGAATATATATTGATAAAATTATGATACTTTCATTGTGTGTGATATAGCTTGAATTTTCAATGGAATCTTGTTAACACATTTTCCACTTCTCATTTACATGTTAAGCAATCTCACTGTGCATGTTTAAACGTAATTGGTAACTTGTTTTGCCAATCGCTTGTTTTCCAATCATTATGTATTGTTTTCACTGTCCTTTTGGGTACTTTGATCACAAAGTCAGATACAAGTGTTTTACTGGGCCTCTCCAATCTTGTTCTCAAAAAGAAAATGTGAAAAGCACAAATTGAATATTTTTCAATTACATGTTTGTCCACTTAGTGTTAAAAACTTTTACGGAAAATATACAAAAAAATATACAAGATTTTACAGTATCTTCTGCGTTTTAAAATATACAGAAATGAGTTGTTATATAAAACCACAGTCCCTCAATCCAACAGTCTATTATGTTACTTTGCTTTTATTCTAACTTACCCTGGTGTAATTGAATCTTTTTTCTAACACAGGTGGCTCCATACACTGCTGACTTTGGAGAAGAAGATGATGATGAGTGGGACACAAGCAAAGGCCTGAGAGTAATGGGTGTAGCTTATGTGCCAGATTATTCACAAGCATCCTTTGCTTGCATGGTGGCACCAGATGCAGAGTGTACAGATTATTTGCGACTGCCTCATTTACTCAAACGGAAAAATGCATTTAGGGAGGAGGAGAAGTTGCAGAAGGTGAGATGAGTATTTATAATTTATATTTATCAGTATGTATATAACTGATTTGTAAATTTTGTGGGTTTCAATGCTGAAGAAGGTATGCGTTTCCTCAGAGAATGAGGAGAGACTTACTATGAAAAAATGAAACTTAACATTATTATAATGTACTTGTGAAACAAAAGTTCCTATCTTGTTATTTTAGAGTGAAAAAAAAGACATGTTCAGCTGGTGTACAATTGAATTTTTCCTTTTATCATAAAGAAACATCTGAAAAATACATTTTAATTAAGAACATTCTTTAAGACATTGGTATGTTAATTAAAAAAATTATGTGGGTGATTGTGGTAGATTGGATTCTTTAAGACATTGAGATGTTAATTAAAAAAATTATGGGGGTGATTGTGGTAGATTGGATTCTTTTAAGACATTGGTACGTTAATTAAAAAAATTATGTGGGTGATTTGTGGAGTGGCAGCCAGATTGTAAGCTTTCCATCAATGGAGTTGTGGGTCAGTTCCAAGTGGAATTTGCGGTGGACAAATCAGGTTATCAAGGTTGTATCTCCCTTATGTCTCGTTCCCCCTCACTTCATCAATACCATTGTAATAATTCTGTTTCAAAACAAATGCCTTTGTGGCATGATCTGATGTCAGTGGTGTTGAGATTTCTGGCTTTGGAACTACAGCAATTGTGTCAACTCCCCAAAACTCACGATGTAAATTAATAAACAAACAAACAAACAAGCAAACAAACAATAAAATAATTAAATAGCAAGTTTCAGTAGACAACAAAATATTAGCTGTTCACTAACTTTCCCAAAAATTTTCTTATATCTTTTCCTTATTTCCTTTCTTGTACTAAAAATTGTAGAGTAAAAAGAACTGTATTCCAAGAAATGAAATTAGCACTATGGCTGTAGGCTGTGTTAGATTATGATTTGCCTATGCATATATTTCTCTCGATTCACTAAAAAATTTTAATTTTTTTTTTCTCAAAAATTCAAGTATTCTTCATTACTAGTTCCTTGAGAGATGAAACTTAAGTTTAATATGGAATAATATTTAGAAAGATATTAACACTAGAATGCAGAGCGGTAACATTCCCACTCTTGGGGCTCTTTATGTCCTTGTGACTCTTGGTTCTATAGATAGAACTATAGACAGTACTATAGATAATACAATAGACGTCTATAGGTAGTTCTTTAGATAGATTCTTGGTTTTATAGATAGAAGTTTTGTAATGTCTCGACTTTTCATTGCTTTCATTTATTTACACTGAGTTAAAAATTGATATATCATGAAAAATTATTAAATTTACTTAGAATATCCAGGAGGTATCATTTTGCCTTGTTGAGTATTAATCCCATTCTGAAGCATCTGTTTAATGTATTTGAATGCTAATGTTCGAACTTGTCTCCTAATATTTCAAGTACTTTCTACAGAAATATGTGAGCAGTCTTTCCAGTTTCCATTGTTTTCTGGCCTTCTTTTACAAGACATCCAAATGAAAGAATCATAAGTTGTTTCATAGTGGTACAGCAAATATATCACTAAGTTTTGAAAAGCAAATTGTTATCACATGAAGGGTGAATGGCAAAATATTTTTTCAAATCATTCAGAGAAAAATAAATATTTGAGTGTTGAAGAAGACTTTCTAATACAGGAGAGTTTTTCATACTAGATGGTGATGATGTGGTATATATATTAATTTTTTTGATTTTCAAATTAATAAGAGAGGTTTGTGGATAAACTGGCAGCTTTGATCTGAAAAACATTTTGCAATAGTTCAAAATATTACATTTATAAACTGTAACCATATATTATGTCAAAGGAAAAATGTTGATAAGTAGGCATTTTTTCTTCCGAAGTCGATATATTTTCACAGTTAATGGCTTGAAAACCGAACAAATACAGCATACACTTGTGGGTTTTGGTGGATGATCATTAAAAATTGGAAATGTTGGGGAAGTCTTACGGAAGGCAACAATAGGAAACGCCAGGGAAATATAGCCATGAACCATGCATCAGGGTACAAAGATTTTGATCAATTAGCTGGATTATATTCCACAAAATGCACATCAAAGCAGTGGTCTGCACAAGTCATTACTGTTTTGGCTCTTCCAACTGAATGTGTATACTGAATACTTAATGAAGTCAGTAATTTCAAATGTAAATATAATGAAAACCATCATTTTCCCTGAAACACACTAAATCCCTTTTGGTTCTTTCACTGCATTTTCGTTACATTTTTTGATGCAGAATAATGTCCTAATCATGGATTTTTCCTTTCCCAAGGATGAGAATGGTAATATTACAACCCTTGTACATGATAAAAGAAATAACATATCTTTGTTTTGGAAGGCACTGGTACAGTATATGCAAAATGTAGTCGCATTACCCTTGACAGTTGCCTGAATCACATGTTCTGTGCTTCTCTTTGCACAGGATAATTTTGAAGTAAAGCAGTCTTTCCATTCTGTGAATAGTAATGTTTTTTCTCTCACTTTCTCAACGGTTAAATCCTCGTGGATGTCTGTGCTTTCTTTTTAACCTTTGTCATAAACAGTGTGCTTCAAAAAGAGTAGCCAGCATTTAAATGTATTATTTGGAGCGCCTGCCAAAATTGAAAGGTATGTTTCATGCTTACAGATTTGTCAATTTTTAGAGATTTAGTAAATTGTGTACTTATATATGTAGATAAAAGTTGATTTTAAGAATTATTCTGCTATCTATTATGTTAAGATGTTCTTCAAAGCTGATTATTTAATTTATTCCAAAATTATTTTGGATGAATAATCAAATACTGTGCAAAATGGTGTACATTTTGAGCACCAACCTTCTAAACCACAAGCCAACTACAACTCTGATGTGGACATCTCTTTAGGTTTAAGGGTGGGTATCTGAAATTCGGAAAATACACGTGTTGATCATATGTGGATGTAGAATGCATTTTTGTGTGTTTGGCTATAATTTTTTTAAGCACCCAGAACATGATAGGAAATCACTTATGTTCATCATTTGTGATACCTTACCTTGTGAGTGTTAGTTTTAATGGGTTTGTGGGAATTCATGAATTTTTTTGCAGGAGGCTGATTTGTCTTCACTTAGAAATTTCATTGCCCAGAAGAAACCGCATGTGATTTGTGTGGGTGGTGAGTCGAGGGAAGCTTTAATGGTGGTTGCTGATCTTAAAGAAATAGTGACGCAGCTAGGTGAAGAGGAACAGTTTCCTCAGGTGGCTGTGGAAGTGTGTGACAATGAACTGGCCAAAGTATATGCTAATTCTCTCAAAGGCGAGGTCAGTAGTTGAGATGACTTTCTCTTTTTTTTTTATATTTATTATTGTGATAATAAGTAAAATGTTTCATATTTAAAATATGTTAAAAATACTTCCAGGAATATTTCGAGCATATTGGAAATTAAACAAATTTATCACATATATATGTATTATCATATCTATTATCATATCTATTATATATGTTTCAATTGTGTAGACGTGAATAGTTTTCAATTTTCAATTGTGTTGCAGAGTGATTTTCGAGACTACCCATTGCTCCTAAGGCAGGCCATCTCACTGGCACGTCGCCTTCAAGACCCTTTGGTAGAGTTTTCTCAGTTATGTACTACTGATGAAGAAATATTATGTTTGCGTTACCATCCACTCCAGGTAAGACTCCCAAAGTCAGTGGTTGAATTCATTTAATTAAGTAGGTAAGTAATTAAGGAATAAATTAAGTACTTTCTAAAGATCCATTTAGTGGCTAAATTTTTGAACTAGGTACTTCTGTAACATGAAAGTGTTTCTCTCAAGTTTAATCACCATTTTGTTCAGCATTGTTTTAATAAAACTACAATTAAACTACAAAAATTTTAACAAGGCTTTTGATTTAAATCTATATATTTAAAAAAATAAGGTATTCTGCCATGGCTTCGTTTAGAGCTTCTACTGAATTGATTGTTATATTTTTTCTTTTAAATGAAAGAATATGAGCTAGATGTGTTATCAGATATTGTTTGTGTTGATTCACCAACATTTACAGTGTAAATTAATTAATTAAATCATCCTTTAGTAGTACGCTTATCAATAGTCAATTGTTTTCTTTCAAAGGATGGCAGTTTCAAAATCGATATACATGAGTCCATAGATGTGAGTCCACGCTGCTTGAGATTTTGTTTTGATTGTTGAGATTTGTTTACAATTCGTCAAGGTTTTGTTTCAGTGTAATAATTGCATTGTGATGTTGACACTTTGCATGTATTTGCTTCTGTGGTGTATTTTGTAGAGAACATTCGCACAGTTGAAGTTGTTAGGTTATGTCGAATTCCTAATCGTCCACGCGCCCCAAAAGACGCAAATGTACATTAAGTGGACGCAGGGAAAGAGAAAGTCAGCGTAGGTGTGATAGTGAGGTCATTTCGTTTTCTATTGGGTCATTGTCTATGAAATGTCAGTTTTGTTGTGCTTTGTACTTCCCATGTGAGAAATTCTGCAAACGATTTACTCTGTATTGCTTAAATGGGAAAATAAGTATATGTTCGAGCAATATGCCAGAAGAAATCAAACAGTTGTTTATAGGAGATGATGACACATCAAAAAACTTTAGAAATAATATCCTTCAGTATAATAGTGCTATATCTTTTGTGCCAATATTGCATTGCCATCTGGTCATAGGCCATATGTGTTCAAAATTTTGGGAACTCATCACAGAATATCTTCATTATACCCTCAAGATCCAAACAATGCAATATATTGTGAACATTAGTCTGGGTACAGTATTTTACATTTATCTCAGATCTCACCGTCAAATTTTGACAGGTTCTCACTAGTTGTTATTTAAATTTCACATTGATAAGGGTGTCAATTTAACTGACCATAGAGTACATTATACGACTTAGGTAATATCTGAATCAGAATCTTTGTTTATTCTTCATAAGAAAATTTTGGACTTTGCTGGAATAATTTGGACTATTCTAAAAAGTTATATAATGAATGATAAAAATATGTATCATGTGTATATGTATATATCACGTACATACGTAATAAATTAACTTCTCTAAGTACCAGAACTTCAAACAGTTGTCACTTGTCCAGCTTACGTGTTTGATAAGAAACATTTTACAATAAAATACTTGTCTAAGAGGCTGATATTATATTTCTTTTCTACTACAATTTCATTTAAGACTCTTGAAAGAAAAAGAAACCAATAAACCATCTTTTGAAGTTAGGACACATCGAGGTGGGTTGGTCCATATCCTGATGGGGGGATGGAGAGAGGGCTCTCAAGTATTCCTTTCCTTCACATGTCATTTTTCTTCTCTCCATTATTCATTCTCATTCTTTTATAACATCCTGTTCCTTTTCTTCTCCCTCTTCTATTTCACTGGCCCCCTCTGTATGCTGAATGCCCACCCATGTGTTTGCCATGCATGGCAACCCATGTTGATGGGAATGTGTGTCCTAGCGGTTGAGGGGTCTGTTTGTTTCCCCACTACTCACTTTGTGTAACGTTCTGCTTTGCACTTAGGGATACGTTGTTTACATATTTTGGGGAACATTCCTTGTAGGCTTCAATAGGCTTGCTTTGGCCTCGGGCTGTTCTAGATGGTTGGTCGGGGAGCTAACCCACTCCCGATCAATCGGCTTGGACTAGGTTTTGTACTGAACTCCAGGGTGAGTGGGGGGATCTACGGTGGTACAGCGCTGTCTTATTCCCCCCACTTAGATGGAGCCTGTTGGGCTCCGTGGTGGGTGGGGATTACAGGGATGAATCTATTATCCATCTCATGGATACTAAACCTTCCCCACCCTCTTCTGCAAGGAAGAGATGTCCGGACCAAACTATTGATATGAATAGTTTCTTTTTGAAAGAAGAAGATAGGCCAAAGTAGCCTAGATTCCTCCTCATGGCATGGAAGAAGGATGCTGAGGAAGGAAAATCTTTTGAAATGGTAAGTGCTGTCCGTTTAGCGTGCGCAATTTAGGAAACGTTTGGAAAGCTACAAGCCATGGCGCGACAAAGGAATGGTACCATTCTCTTTGAAGCACGTTCGGATGACCAAATAGACAAGATCATGAAAACCAAGCAGATTGCCGGCTTCCAAGTGAAAGTAACCACTCACCCAACTTGTAACCTTTGTAAGGGAGTGGTCAACCATGAGAATTTCTCTGCAGAGAGTGAGGAAGATTTAGTTGCCTTTTTTAATAGCCAGGGTGTGACGGAAGTCTTTAGGATCAAGAGGAGGGAGCGTGGGCGGGAAATCCCCACTTCCACTCTTATTTTGACTTTCAACCTTCCAACTCTCTCTCAAGAGATAATGTACGGCAATATGTTCCCTACCCTTTGCGGTGTTTTAAGTGCAAGAGGTTCGGCCATATACAGCAGCGGTACATGGCAGATAACCCAGTGTGTGGTAAGTGCGGGACAACGATGCATGAACCTGAACCCTGCACAACTGCACCGCATTGTGCTAATTGCAAAGGTAATTGCACCTGGCCAACTATAAGCAATTCCCAACTTTCCTTAGGGAATGAGCAATACAGAAGATTAGAGCAGTTGACAAAGTGTCCTTTCCTGAGGCCAATCATATTGATCTCTCTCTCTCCTTCTCCAATGCCGTGAAAGTAAAGACACAGAGGGTAGCAGTGTGCTGCCAAACGGAACGAGCTACTCCCCAAGTGGTGAGCTTTGCCTGTCAGGTGTCTCCAGTGGATGCCTCTCCCCTGCAAGGTGCGATAGTGATCCCTACTAAATACAAGAAGATAGACACAAAAGCTCAGCTGACGCAATCGACCAAACCTTTATCCAATCCTCCTTCAATGAGAGCTGATGTTAGACGCACATCTGCCCCAGACTAGGCCACAAAAAGCTCATCAATGCCACGTGTTTCTCCTTCTGAAACTCACACTGAGCGAGCATCCAGCCCCCTGGCACCAGGAGGTCTCTGCTTTGGAGGAAACTCCCATTGGGGAAGAATCTCGTGCATCCAGACCCCAACGTCAAATACATAATTTCACTATGGTTCCCATGTCATGGAACATGAATGTTTTCCCCTCACGACAGGACGATCCCAAACTGCTGTTGTCCTGTCACAATCCTTTGATAATCTGTCTCCAAAAAACTCACCTCACCCCATCTCATCCCTTGTCTCTTCGTGGTTTCTTCCCTTATGGGTTTGATGTGGACGAGGCCAAGGTCTCCGTGCTCAAGGCAGAGTTGCTTCACTGGTACATGATCCGCTGGTGTCTACTGAGGTACTGACTTTCAGGCTGACTCTCAAGCAGTGTGTGTGCAGGTCCACCTCTCATCTCTCACACTCACTGTGTGCTACATTTACATCCCTCCAGAACTGAGTGTATCTGTTCATGAACTTCTGGACTTCATGAACCAACTGCCCTCTCCGTTTGTGGTAGTCAGGGATGTAAATGCTCACAGTCCACTCTGGGGCTCTTCCTGCATCTGTCTGAGAGACAGTGTATTAGAAACAGTAATAGACACAGCAAACTTGGTGAACCAACTCACTTTGTCATTGCTACAAATTCAAGCACGTGTATTGATCTAGAACTCTGCAGCCCTTCTCTTGCAACCGTCCTGCAATGGTCCATCCTAGAACCTGTGCGGAAGCGACCGTTACCCTGTTATAGTCCACATTGATGGACCTGCTCGTGGATTGGCACCCCCCCCCCCTCAATGGTGTGTCCGACGTGCTGACTGGCTGACATTCCAAGCAAACGTCAGATTATCGGAGGGCAAGTTTGCCAGTGTGGAAGAAATGGCAGCACATTTTAACAGTGCTGTGCTACACGCTGCAGACATTGCAATTCCCAAGTCAACCGGCAGATCACCACATCCTTTCGTCCCATGGTGGAATTTGGATTGCTCAAGGGCTGTTGGTGCTTGTAAGGAAGCGTTGGCATGTCTAAAACACTATCAATCCGCGGATAACCTCATTGATTACAAGAGGTGCTGACGAATGCGAAAATTACCATTTTAGAAATTTAAAATGCATCATGAAGAGTATACGTCTCCTGCCACACGCCACCACATCTGGTATGGAGGAAGGTGTGTCAAATTAAAGGCTACCCTTCACAAACTCAGTGCCAGGTCTTCTTTATAATGGTCAAACAGCTTGAGACGCCATTGCAGAGGAACTTCCCACTCACAATGAAAATATATCAAATTTGGCAAATTATGTTCCCAACTTCCTTTTGCTTATAGAAAGAATGGAAAACCACACTTTGGATTGTTCCAGCAGAGCACATGAGGATTACAATACCCCTTTCTCCATGCACATTTTTGCTCTGATCCTTGCGAAAAGAACCACACCAGGTCCAGAAGAAATTTACAACTTAATGTTGCAACATCTTCCCGAAACAGCCACGTAATTTCTTCTCCGGCTCTATAATCGGATCTGGGAAGAGCACACCATCCCTACCTTTTGGCAAGAAGTCATCATCATCCCCAAGAAGTCATCATTCCCACAGAAGGGAAAGATCAATCACTGCCATCAAGTTATCAACCTATTTCCCTTACAAGCTGTGTATGCAAAGTATCACGTGTGGTCTGGACCTTGGAGTATAAAAATCTTTTGACGCCAATCCAAAGCGGGTTTAGAAGAAACCAGTCAACCATGGACCACCGTGTTTCGCTGGCAACAGCTGTCTTTATATCTTGTGGCCATATTATTCGAAATAGAAAGAGGCCTACTATACCACTGGGAGGCATGGCATTCTGCAAACCCTGCACTCTTGGGGATTTAAGGGGAAGCTTCTTCTATTCCTCCAAAACATCCTTTCGAACAGAGCGTGTTTGTGTGGGTGACAGGCTTTCTCCTAGTCACCCTCTTGAAAATGGTATCCCTCAAGGATTGGTCCTGAGTGTCACTCTGTTTGCCATCGCCATCAATGGTATAGCGTCGACTGTGTGTGATCCTGTAAAGGCATCGTTGTTTGTGGATGATTTTGCCATCTTCTGTTCATCCAGGAACATCAGTGTGATACAGAGGCAACTCCAAATGGTGCTCAACAAGCTCCATGAATAGAGCATGTCAACAGGCTGTAATTTTTCTGCTACTAAACGTATCAATTTGCATTTCTGTAGGACATACCATTTGCACAGCAATCCAGTCCTTTACCTGGGAGGAAATAGGCTTCCATTCGCGGAATCTGGCATTTGACGAGTCCCTCACGTGTCTATGAGTGGTGCTTGGAGATGACGATTTCACACTCTCTAAACGTTTTTGTTTTTTGAGAGAATACAGAATATATTGTTTTATCTGACATATAAGGGCAATAATGTTTTTATGTTTTCCTGCCCTCAGAATTACGTTTTTGAACTTTCTTTTGTATCTATTTGAATCTTTTATGCGTAATTGAAGCTTCCTTTTTAGGGTATGTAAGTGCTTTTAATTTAGTGGGTAAGTTGAATCAGCAACACTTTTACTAGAACTATAATTTATTTATTTTAGATATACTTTAATGTGGGTGGCAATGACCTTAGTAGTTGAAGCACCCTTTAAACCTACTCAATCAATTGAAGTTACAATAATAATATCATGATATTTAATATTCTTATATTGCAGGACCAACTTTCTAGGGAAGAATTGTTGGAAGCTCTCTATCTGGAGTTCGTAAACCGAACCAATGAAGTTGGTGTGGATGTTAACTTAGCTGTTCAAACCAACTACACCGCCAATTTAGTGCAGTTTGTTTGTGGCTTGGGCCCACGCAAGGGACAGGCCCTGCTTAAAACTCTTAAACAGAACAACCATCGACTGGAGAACCGTACACAGCTTGTCACCAATTGTCATATGGGACCAAAGGTGTTTATCAACTGTGCAGGTTTCATCAAAATCGACACTAATTCTTTGGGAGACAGGTGAGATCTCTTAAATGATTTGATTGTTATTTTTGAAGAATTGTAAAACAACAGTCTCTTCAAAGTGGAAATTTTCATTGTGAAACATCTGAATAATCTAATAGTTTGTTTTTTCAAGGATATTTGACATTATCAGACGAGGATTTTTCAGGTTTCTGGGATCAAATTTTCACATGACGTTATTTCGGAAGAGTTTCTCCTATACAAATTATTTGAGCAATGTACAGCCAATTGTGAGAATCACTTGTTTCCTGTTTAGTCTCCTGAACTACTTATTGTTCTGAGGTGTCAAATACCCATCTTCAATATAGATTTACCTAGAATGTTTGTAAATATAGATTTGTAACCAGAAGTCTTTGCCAAAATAACTTTTTTTTCTTACAAATGCCCTTGATACATTTCTTCTGCATGCCATCATCATGATGTGATGAGTAATTGTTTTTGTTTTTTTGTCACAAACAAAATACGCAAATCAGCCAATTATATGTACTGGAAAAGATTCAAAACCAGTTCGATTGAAGAAAAATATTTTTCTCTCACATTTGTTTCCATTCTTTCTAAATGGTTGTTACAAGTTTGATATTAAACAATTTTGGGTCAGTTGTGCTACAAATCTACTGATGTCCAATATTCCTGCAACAGTGTGTGCTCGTCGAGGTTGGTTGTTCCACAACCTGATGCAGAGAATGCTCTCAAGTGTTCTTTCTTCATTTTTCATCTTCTTCCTTCTCATTTCATGTCACCCATATTCTCTTTCACTCTCATCTTCCTCACTGGCTTTCTCTGTATGCTGAACGCCACCCATGCGTTTGCCATTCATGGCTACCCATGTTGAAGGGAATGGGTGACCTGAGAGTTAAGGAGTCTGTGTATGCATTTTCGACTGTCCCCTTGATGCTGGTTTCTTGTGGGTTAACTCGTTCTAGCCATATTCGCTCTGCGAACACCGGTGAGCCTTGGTGACTACAGGGAGCTCTCTGCACCTTGTAGGTCCCAATATACTTGGGACCTAACTCACTTCCGATCAATTGGCTTGGACTAGGTCTTGTACTGAACTCCCGGGTGAGCGGGGGTATCCACGGCAGTGCAGCACTGTGACATCTCACTATATCTCTGTGTCAATCCTGGCACTCCAGTAGGGTGTCTCCATGTTGGACTGTGGTGGGTGGGGAGCATGGAGATGAATCAGCTTCAACTCTATGGAGCATAAGACTAACCCCTTGCCCTCTTTAGGAAGGAGGAGGTGATGCTATGAGCGTACGGTGGATTTTAGTAGCTTCTTCCTTACAGAATTCTCTTCTAAGCATGTACCAACAAACAGATAAAAAAGATATTGAAAACTAAGCTGTTTACCGACCTCAAAGTTGAAGTGACCACTCACCCTACCCTTAATCTATGTAAGGTATATCAACCAAGATGATTTCACATCTGAAACTGAAGAGGAACTTCTGTCTTTCTTTAAGAGTCATAGTGTAAGAGGGATAGTGGTAGTTTTTATAATCTTTGTAGGTAGCAGTATGTGCCAAACCCCCTACACTGCATCACATGTCAGAGGTTTTTTCATACTCAACAACGATGCATAGCCAATGGCCCTGTTTGCGCAAAGTGCGGAAAAACCATGCTGAGTATGAATCCCTGCACATCTCCATTTTGCTGTGTTAACTGTGAAGGAGACCATGCGGCCAATTCCAACAGATGCCCTACCTATCTGACGGAGAGGGAGATCCAAAAAATCGGTGACGGAGAAAGTGTCCTTTCCTGAGGCCAAATGTCGGTCCAAGCATGGAATACTGTTGATCTTTTTCAATCCTTTTCCAGCACACTGAAAGCTAATAGCATTTTCCATTTGTTGCACTGAAACCCACCGTAGTGGAGGGCAAAAATGTCATTGCTCTGCAACAGTTCTGCCCCACACGCGGGAAGCGCAGAAACGGATTCCGGAATTGAGTCAGTGTGTGTGCGCTACGCAGTGAGATTATAGATAGCTGTTCTTGGTCTGCGACACTTATGGAACTCGAAAAATAATAATTTTGAATTCTGATCATTGTTATAATTTTTATGACGTCTTTTAGTAATTCTTACTTCTTAATTCATAAATTATTAACGTGTGATTTCTTTATTTAAAAACTACAAAAACTTCAAATGCGTATGTGTCGAAATTTCATTTTTTGTGATTTGCCAGTGATCAATATAGTCCACAAGATTTTGAACCGAAAGGCTTCTGCAGAATTGTTTGATAATTGAAAACCATAAAAATATTAACGTGAGCATTTTTGCTGGTATATGTATGGGCACGCGAGAAACATTTATTGGCACTTATATTTGAATGTCTCTCGGCTGACCGGGACAAGCCGCGTTGATCTGCTCGTAGCTGACGTTTCGGCCAACATATTGTGGTCTTCCTCAGAGCGTACTGCTGTCAAATGGCTCGCGTGACCGCCTTATAAGGAAGACAAGGGGGTGACCAGGATTGGTCAAGGTATCGGCGAATAGGAAGCCGGCAGATGGTATGGGATTGGCAGAGGAAGAACCGAGCTGTAACGGGAAAGGGGGGGCAGGTGGATACGTGGGGAGTGTGGCAACAGAATGAGGGAGACATTTTGAAGCAGATTAACATAAAAAGAGCTGAAAATTGGTTGTGTATAGCGGCCTGAGAGGCAAAAGACAAAACAGCCTATCGGCGATAGTCATTGGTCAACCATGGGGGTGTGTCCCCTTGTAGAGGTACCGGATTGGCGGATCGTGAAAACCCGTTTCCAGGTGGATCTGAGGCGCAAATCATCGTCCCGATTTAGGTTAATGGGCCTCCTTGATATTTCTAGGGCCTCTTTAATGACCAGTGGCCACCAACGGTCCTCGCAGCTACTTGTCCAGATCTTGTTGAACTCAATGAGGTGACCGGTTTCGGCGGCGTGTAGAGCTAAGGCTGACTTTTTTTTTTTTTTTTAAGACTAAAGAACACCCAAAAAAAATTTTTGAGTATCATTGAAAAGCTTTTCTAGAATTTTTGAAAATCCAGGTAGTAAGAATATTGGTCTGTAATTCATGAGATCATGGGTGTTGCCTTTTTTGAATAGTGACTTAACTTTTTCTTTTTTGAGAATTTCAGGGAAGCTATCTGTCATTAAGGTGTGATTACAAATGTGAGGGAGCGGTACTATTATATTTGTTCCGAAGGTTTAATGAGTCTGTCAGGGATATTATCCAGTCCTGTAGAGAATTTGTTTTTCATTTGATTTATGATTTTCTGAATTTCTGCAGGTGATGTTACAGAGATATATATGGAGTTAACAATTGGTGTTGTGTGTATATTTGACTGCATATTTATATAATTTAAAGAATTGCCATGAATTAACTTTTCTCCAATTTTTGAGAAATGTCTATTGAATATGTTTGCTACTTACTGTGGGTTGCGCAGAACATTGTTTTTGTAGTTAAGTTCAACGTTTTTAGAGTATTTTTCACAATGTTCCACATTGCTTTTATTTTGTTTTATGCTTTGGAATAAGAGTTGTGTATTTTTAAAATATGCAACTCTTCTTGCTTCCACACAGGCCCCATTTGTAGCTCAATGATTTCCAAAGTTTCCTCAGAAGGAGATTGGGATATGGGGGAGAGAGGAATGTTTGGTTTAAATGTGCAGAATGATTGAAGCTGTCAGCAAAGACCTGAATGATATCTCTCAGATCTGAAGCAATTTTCTCATTTTCCAACCGAGGGTGTGTAGGACAAAAACTTCAGAGATCTGTTAATTGAAGTATGAATATGGTGCCTACCTTTGGTCTTAGCAATATTTTATTCATAATACTTCCTGCAGATTCATTTGTTGTTGTTGTTGTTGTGTTGTGTAACTCTTTGTATTTCTTGTGTTGTGATAGACTATCTTAGATTTAAATTTACTTCATAAATGGTTGTTGTTGATTTTTTTTTGTATCAGTCATATCCTTTTAGTTGTTGGATTTTTGTTCGCAATTTTTTTGGATTGGTGAGTGAACATCTAAAGCCTTGATTATTCCTGACCTAAATGTCAGCCAGCTTTCAAGTTCTTTGGCATATGGGTGTTCTGAAGTGATAACGAGTTGTTGAAGGTTTTACTTCACAACACTTCTCAAAGTCGCATTCCAGTATACCTTGCAATTCTCACAATTTTCTGAGGATGAATCTGCATCGTTACAATCGATTTGCATATCAATGAATAAAAATGACTGGATCACTGTTGCCAACAGGACACCGTATGGTTGGAGACGTCAAAGCCAATTCATCATTTGACTTATTTAGTCCAAGCGTCACCGATCTCTGACCGTCTCAAAACCAAAATTTGTCAGTTATCAGCTGAGAGAAACGAGGATCTTTGTACACTTGAAAAAATCTTGTGCTATGAGCAGGATGTGATCTGAACTGGTCTAGGGCCAGTTCAAATGCCAGAAGCAGTGGTAAATTGAAGTCTCCAAGGATAACATTATGATCATTTGTATTTGATTTGAATCTCAGTGGTGATGAAAATGATACATTTCAACTACTTTTCAATCCCCACACCTATAAATGGGTAGGTGCTGAGTCAATAGGCCCATGTGATGTAGAAGACTTGAAGACACTGAAGCTAATGATAATGATAGTTCTGAGAGGAAATTTTACAAAAAAATGTAGTTACAGAGAAGAAGAATATAAAGTTGGAGAAATGGAAAATGTATAATACCAAATATACCCTATTTTGATAATATTGATATAAATGAAGCAGAGCTATTAACTCCTCTTATATACAGTAAAACCCCGCTTTTACGTTCCCGCAATTTACGTTTTCCCGGCATTTACATTTCTTGTCGGTCCCATCAGTTTTCGTATATTCATAATGTTATAAATACCCCCCATTTACGTTAGTATAATTTCAGTTTTCCCGCAATATACAACAGTTTGTTTGCCACAACACAAGCCGTTTTTCCGATTTCCAGTCTCGCAAGGGGCGCGATTTTTTCACGTCGCACACTGGTTTTATCGCGGCAAAAACCTGGCCATAATTGCAAAATTCAAAGTGCGCGTTTGGAATTCTGACTTATCAAATCTCGTTCGGAAGACATTGGAGCATACTACTTCAGCTTCAGAAATTTATTTCAATCATTTTTGGCTTCCACACTGTGTCGTAAAGTTACCGTTGCTCGAATGGCTCGAATTCGTTGATTCTTGCCATCGATATTCGTGAAATTAAAAAAAGGGTGATCTTCTGAATTTAAAAAAGTGCAGAATTCACCGTTATATATGCTCACCAAAGTAGTAACACAAATTCAAAGCAACAAATCCATCTGAAAGAAAGACTCTTTTTGGCTTACACATTGTTATGGGAACACTCAAATTGATGTAGTGGATCACTTGCCCTACCTCAATAATAAGGCATGAGGTGCAAATTACAAAGCTGTAACAGAAAAACACAGTTATACTGTGACAAATGCAATGTGCATCTTTGTTTTAAAAAAATAAGCCAATTGTTTGGTGAATTTTTACAGAAAAAGGTAACAAACTCTTTTTTGACAATTTGTATCAGTGAACATATCTGTATTTTTGCTATTTGTCAATTTATGTAACTAAGTAATATGTAAATGTAAAATCTTGACAGTTACTCTTATTTTCCTCCCATTTTTCTGAATAAACACTCATAACACAATATCCTGTTCCACGTGAAGTATTCAACCATCCAGACAGGGCATAGTTATGCACACTATGTTAAAGCATTTCTTTAACTCACATGAACATAATTTCTTCTACCAATATCTTTTTAACAAGTGATACTTGTAACAATTTTACTTTTTTTTATTAGCTGCTAAATTTATTTAAACATTCTGTAAGGAGGAGTATTTATCTAGGGTAGATTTCAATAAAAAATATATATCGAATAATATTTATTAAATAAAAAATATCATTTTTATTCTCTTAGTATTATTTATATCCACAATTGTTTCCTAAAAAGATATTGTCTACAGTACGATCATATAATTTTTCTTCTGTTAATAGCACTGAGGCTTATGTGGAAGTACTGGATGGCTCTCGTGTTCATCCTGAGACATATGAATGGGCTCGCAAAATGGCTGTAGATGCTTTGGAGTATGATGATGAGGATGCAAACCCTGCGGGAGCTCTAGAGGAAATTTTGGATTCTCCAGAACGCTTGAAAGATTTGGATCTTGATGCTTTTGCTGAGGAGTTGGAGCGTCAAGTGAGTGTTGATAGTTAGCTTCTATTCTGTGTGCATGCATGAAAATTAGAAACAAGTGCATTTTTAATTATTAAATTAGTCTCTTATACACGATAAGATAATAGTTCTAATATCGAACTGAGGCACTGAATGTGAAGTACAGCTTGCTGCTGAGCATTGATTGTGTGAAGAATGTAGTGTATAAATAAAAGTCCAAGAGGGTAAACTACTACTGGGTGATCAGTATAAAACGCAACCCACGGCAGGCAGAGCGAAATGCACTGGCAACCATGTTTGAGCGGGTCGGATAGCGGCTGGTGGTTTCAAGCAAGTAAACTGTCGGGAAGTATGCTTTATCCTCTCTCTCACTAACGCCCCCCTGAGGAGAGCTGGTAACCACCAAGTTCAAAGAGAAGGGCACACGCCTACTTGTTTGGCATCGAAAGAAAATTGAATTGTCAAGAATGACGATTCCTTCATATGTTGTTTAAAAGTGAAATAAACGTTCCATGTAAAATATACATTGAGGTACATTTAAAAGTAAACTGCTTGTTTTAGTTTCATAACAAGATACATACACTCCTGAACATTGCTCCAGAAATGTATATGTTTTATACTTTTCTGTTTTAAATAAATATTAATAAATTATAAATCCAGATTCGCAGAACAAATATTTGTTGTTGTTGTTGTTATTATTATTATTATTATTATTATTATTATTATTATTATTATTATTGAATAAGGTTACTTTAAAAGTAATTAACTAATTAAAATATATGAAAAATTAATTTCTCAATTTATTCTGATACGTATCCGCCATTACTGTTTCTTTGAAAAACAACAGACCAATTAATTTGCATCGATAAATGGCACACCATACTTCAATCTTTTTTTGATGCAATATAATGTTTCGTTTGGTCTCTCGGTATCCCCAGAGACTACTGTTTTGCTGGTTAACATATCTGTCCAGATGAGGCCAAGCCTCGTCACTAAAAAACACTTTATAAAGTGCATCAAGATCTTTGTCAACAATTCACCATAGCCAATTGCAGTAATTCATGCGAGCAGCCCGATCGTGAACTTTAAGCTTTTGAAAGGTTCGCTATTGGAATGTGCAAATTTTCAATTTTGTAGTTGCAGTGTGCACTTCCATAAGAAAGATTATATTGCTGCTGAAGTTTCCTTAATGGAATTTTCGGGGAAGTTAAAAGAACATCCTGAACTTCCTCTAGTTCTCGCTGTGTGAGCACTGAAATTAAGCGACTGCATTTCCGATCAAACACACCTCCTGTCTCACGATAGCACTTTACTAACCGAAATATAGTACTCTTGTTCGGAATAGACTCAGATGAAAGTTTTTCTCTGAAAGCTGTCCCGCATTCTTTAAAAGATTGCATTCGGAAATACTCCTCCAACACAACACTGCATTGCTCTATGCTGAAGCGCATCGTAATTTAACTGTGAAAGAAGGAAACTATGAACGAAGACGCAGCCTTTTTTGTTTCAAGCAGGTATGACCCACACCACAGGAAGGGGGCAAGGGAAACGAAGGGGGGGGGGATGGAGTGTCACTGAAATGCAGTCGAAGGATCTGTCCCAGTAGCAGTGTTGCAAAACTTTCACTTTTCTCTCAGTGACTTGAACAGCAGGGTTGCGTTTTGTACTGATCACACCCGGTATCTGTGTATAAATTCAGGAAATGATGATTTGCCTCAAATGTGTTCTCTCTTTTTTCAGATGTTAAATTCAATTCAATATTTGGTCTCCAATGAATGAATTTATGTCATTGCAAATATTTAATTACTCTTGTGTGTAATCTAATTCAGAAAATAGAAAAAAAGCAAAATCTATTTCCATTAGTATGCTATTTACGCTACCGTCTTACTTGTGTCATTAGTAAAAGTGTCAGATTTATTTACATTTTTCATCCACTACACAGGCCACATCAGCCTAAACAATCCACATACACAGTATATTCTTGTACACATATATCATCCTCTCAGTTGTAAAATCATTCTTATCAAAGTGTGTGCAGTTAATGTAATAGTGATAATGATGTACAAGTAATTAAAAAGTTCGTTTCTCTTTTGATTAGGGTTTTGGAAACAAGAGCATCACTTTGTATGACATCCGTGCAGAGTTGAATCATCGGTATAAAGATTTGCGCAGTCCATTTACATCTCCAAATCCAGAGGAACTTTTTGACATGCTTACTAAAGAAAGCCCTGAGACTTTCTTCATTGGGAAGATGGTGTTGGCAACAGTAATAGGCATTTCTCATCGTCGACCCCAAGGAGATCAGCTGGATCAAGCTAATCCTGTGCGCAATGATGAAACTGGTCTTTGGCAGTGTCCATTTTGCTTGAAAAACGATTTCCCTGAGCTTTCAGAAGTGTGGAACCACTTTGATGCGGGTGGTTGTCCTGGACAAGCCACTGGTGTTCGCTTAAGGTTGGACAATGGCATTTCAGGTTACATTCATGTGAAAAACTTGTCAGACAAGCATGTGACCAATCCAGAGGAGCGGGTCCAGCGAGGTCAAATGATTCATTGTCGTGTCACCAAAATTGATGTTGAACGCTTCTCTGTAGAATGTACATCCAAGTCCTCTGATCTTGCTGACAAGAATCATGAGTGGCGACCACCAAAGGATCCTTTTTATGACAATGAAGCAGAGGAGAGAGATCTCCAGGTGGAAGAAGAGGCCCGTAAAATGAAGCAAAGGCAGACATACATCAAACGTGTTATTGTGCACCCAGCTTTCCAAAACATCTCTTACAAGGAAGCAGAGAAGATAATGGATCAAACAGAACAAGGAGAGGTTATTGTGCGACCTTCAAGCAAAGTAAATATTGCACTTATTGTTTTTGTTTGATTGTTTTCTTCTTCTTCTTCTTCTTCTTCTTCTTCTTCTTCTTCTCCTTTTTCTTTTTCTTCTTCTCCTTTTTCTTCTTCTTTCCTTTTTCTTCTTCTTCTCCTTTTTCTTCTTCTTCCTTTTTCTCCTTCTTCTCCTTCTTCTTCTCCTTTTTCTTCTTCTCCTCCTTTTTCTTCTTCTCCTTTTTCTCCTTCTTCTCCTTTTTCTCCTTCTCCTTTTCTTCTTCTTCTCCTTTTTCTTCTTCTTCTCCTTTTTCTTCTTTTCCTTTTTCTCTTCTTCTTTCTCTTCTTCTCTTTTTCTTCTTCTCTTCTTCTTTTCTTCTTCTTCTTCTTCTTCTTCTTTTTAACCTTAAGCTGATTTTTTATACTGTAGTTCCTTGTAACATATTGATTATAATTCATGTTAGAATTTAAGAAATGTAAGAACAATGACAAGAAATAATTCAAAAATAATTAAATACTTTTTATGTGCAAAAATTTAGTAATTATAATAAGACTTCACAAGTACTTCAATGCCTGAAGTAATTCAAATATTAATTTTTTTTCATACTGAACATTACTTAGATATGTTTTGTTTTGTGTTACCTTTGGGTAGGGTGCAGACCATTTAACTGTCACCTGGAAAGTTGCTGATGGAGTTTATCAACATATTGATGTGCGAGAAGAAGGAAAAGAAAATGCCTTTAGCCTTGGGCAATCATTGTGGATTGGAAATGAGGAATTTGAAGATCTGGATGAAATCATTGCTCGTCATGTGAATCCAATGGCGGCTCATGCACGAGACATTCTTGCCTTCAAATACTATCGTGATCTTACTGGAGTAAAGGATAAAGCAGAAGAGTTACTCAAGGAAGAGAAGAAGAAAAATGCTTCCAAAATCCACTACTTCATCAGTGCTTGCAAAGTGAGTTCACTTTGGTGTTTTATAGTGTCTTGTCTGTGTAACTCGTGAAGCTCTCTGTTATTAAGCCTTTAAAGCTTGAGAATGAATGTCGAGTTGACATCTACCTTCTGAAGAGCGTCCGTTGCCGTAATGTGCATTTCTATGGAAATGTCATTTTCAAAAATTCTTATATTAAAGCTATTGCCTTTGCTATTCATACTCTACTTAGTATCATTTATAATATGAAATGTAGCATGTGGGAGTAGGGGCAAGGATTATGTCAAACTCTGGGAAATTTTTGTTGTTGTTTGTAGAATTATCCTGGAAAGTTCCTGTTGTCATATTTGCCTCGCACGCGTTGCCGCCATGAATTCATCACAATTTCGCCAGAAGGATTCCGCTTTCGACAACAGATGTTTACTTCTTTGGGACAGTTGTTCCGATGGTTCAAGGAACACTTCCGGGATCCGGTTCCTGGCACCCCCAGCACACCACGTGGGGCTATTACAGGAAGAACTCCTTACCATACAGCTACACCCAGCATTAATCTTGCTGGTATGTTTGATATAAGATGTGATTTACAAGCTACTTTACTTTGCACAAACTTATTTTAGGGTTTTAGCGAATGATTCCGTGTATAGAGAGGCATCTGGCAGATTGAAGATGTGCTCTGTGCGTGTGTTTGTTCGCCAAAACTCCAAAATCATTTTCAAAAGGACATGTGTAAATTGGATCTATTTGTTTCCCATTTAGTTAAATGAAAAGAATATTATAAATAATATCACATCCCATGTTAAAAAGAAAATGTTTTCTGATTTTGCTATCCAGTTGACTAGAGAGACTGTCAAATAATACTGTCAAATGTCGTTATAAGAAAAATGTAAGTTTCATGAAATTGTTGCCAGATCCCCACCAATATACCTGTAGGTTATGTGTAAAATAATTTCACTTTTCTTACTTTATTACAATAATTACACTTCATACAACTTTTATGATAACAAATTCAACTTTTGCTTTTTTTCCTACGTTTTTATCTTTATTTCTTTCAAAAAATAATTGAAATTCATTTCATTTTACAAAAAATATTTTTCTTATAGTAGTGTACATAATTATTCAAAAGATTCCACCATAGTAGCCATTTTACAGACATGAACAAGATAGGCGGAGCAGTTTACTAATAAAAGAAGTCATGTGATTAATAGGGAAGAAGCACAAAGTTTACCTACTACCAGCAGACGTTATGCTTTTGTATCTTGATTGTTTTATTTGATTCCCAGTCATATCCATCAAAAAGGTTGCCCTAAAAAATTGATTATTAAATCCTATTTGGTGGAAAATTACAAAGAATCTTTCAATTGCTGTATATAATTATTTTATGTTTACTTCATCTAAAAAATATTAAGCCTTTTGTGTGTAAATTCACATTGAAATAATGTAGATTGTGCACCAAACATACGTAGGTGTGCTTAAGAATTTACTTTCTACAGTATAATGAACTATCACTGTAACAAAATTATTACGGAAGTCCCCACAATTTACGTATTCTGATGTTTTACTGATTAATTTTTTGAAAATAATTACCAACTGATGCACATGAATTTTCTTTGCAGCCATGAATCTCACAATTTTGTTGTTCTAATGTTTTAGTGTATTGTTATTATGATTTTTTGAAAATGATTAACAACTAATACACATTGGTTTTCTTTGCAGCTATGAATCCTGAGGCCATTCAGAGGGTAGCCCAGAGCATGCCCTCCCACATGCTGCATAGCCTATCTCAGGTGGCTAGCCAGACACCTCACTACCCTCACACCCCAAGTGGTGCAGCTGCCGCAGCTGCTGCAGCTGCTGGCTACGGTGCCAATGTTCATACTTACCCCAACACAGTAAGTGTCACAGTGACATTTAATTACAGAGGGTAATTCAAAGGAGGTGCCATGTTTCTACTCTCCTAAATGTTTTTCTTTAATCTTGAAAATATAAATCTTGTAGTTATGTCTGTTCCCAATATTCAAATTCAAACCAATTTGTAAAAAAATAGGTAAAAACATCAGTGAAAATGTTTTTGGTAGGTGGTATTTACTGTTAGTTCTCTCTACTCCTTAAGGTACTTTCCTCTACTCCCCCTAAAAGTGACAAATTTACGCATTTTTTTTTATTGATTGCGGTCTTAATGTTCCACCCATTTCATTTCTATACTGTTATTGGTGATTACACCAAAAAAATACAGCTGTACTTTTTAAAATAAGAAGTGAAGGGAGCTCCAGAATTCCAAGCGAGTAAGCTCAAGCAAAATGTCCCAACAGTTTTCTTCATGAATTGCTCCTAACAAAAAATCTTTTTTTGTTTAATTATACAGGTACTTCAAATTCAACCCTCCAATATATAGAAGTTTACTTTAAATAATGATCTTAAAATACCAGCTTTGTGTGCCACTTAAAAGAATGAAGTCCTCATGATAGTTTAGTCCATTACAAGACTACTCTCTATTCCCTATTACGTGGAGGAAAATTGATGGAGGATGCCAAATTTGTTGATCTTGTTCTCCATAAGAATTTATTTGCTTAAAATTTATTTACTTAACATCAACAAATGGATAAAAACTTTTCAGAGATTTTAATTGCCCCAATCTTTATTTAAAGGAACAACAATGAGAAAAAATCAATTCAAATTTTAAATGTTTTTTGGTGTCAGTTTAGTCCCTTCCCACATTTTTGAGTGTAATAAATTCTCCAAAATTAATGTTAAAAACGTCTGTTTGGAGCAGCATTCATGCCCCTGAATTTTTTTCATTTACTTCAATGTAATGCAAAACAGGACACTGGCTGCCTCCAGATTCTCAGTCTGTAACAATAGTGTAAACTAAACGCAGTCCCTCCCGAAAAGTTTTCTCCAGCTAATCAATCTTGCTAAACTTGAGTCCCTGCAAATTCGAAATGGATCTTTTAATTTTGGTCAAATTACATGGAATTTGACCCCAACATCCCAATTTACTTCTTTTACTTTTTTTTTTTACTTTCTTGTAAACATGTATGTGTACGGAGTTATATACATAGTATAAAGAAAGTTATGTAATGCTGTGGAAAATAAATTTCGCGATTTCAACAGAAATATACATTTTGGGGTCTGAATACTGAAAAAGTGGATTTTTTTTTTCAAAATGTACATACATCTGTCTGGTGTATGTGAACAACACTAGCTGCTAAACTATCTATAAGATTTTTTAAAACTGAATAAACTCCTGTCCATCATGCCTGAAGCAAAACTGCAATTTTGAAAAACATTCATTAATTTTCGGGGGTACTTTACATGAAGCCCCTGGGACATTTTCAAAATTTTTTAAAAAATGTCTCCAAATTTTTTCTGTAAATTTCTTGTAAGAATATATATAAATACACTCATAAAGGTGGCATAGGTCTGTTTTCCATTGTTAACTCTGAATTTTTGAAAATTGCAATTCTTTCATTAAGGTCATGCAGATTTTTTTAGACACATTTAGTTGTTTTTGCACAATATTACATGTAATATGTGCTATTTTAAAAAATAACCAAAACTAGACTCTCGCAAACAAATTTTCTCTTTATACTTTTGGTAGGGATAGTGCTAAATGCATTCTATAAGATGACATAAACAACATATTACTCTTTTGTTTGTTTTTTCAAAAATTACAAAAATTTAATTTTTTTCACTTGTCTCTCACATTGGTAATACAGTAAAACCTCTCTTTTACGCTTTTCATGGGACCATAGGAAAAATGGTGTAAATTGCGGGAAATGTAAATAAGGGGAAATGATTTTTTCTCTTCAAAACTATAAATAAATTGTATTTAAATACTAAAAGACCAATAAGAATTATAATATTCAGTATTATACACAAATAAGATTATAAAGACAAAAAGAAATCAGATATTTTGGTTTGTTTTCTTCTTTTAGCTTGGACTGATTGAATTTGAGACTCTAGTTCATACACTTTATAAAAGTAGTATCACCACCATCTGCAGCAGAGGTATTTTTTTATTGTTTCTAGGGCTGCAAAGGCTTGTGCACTCATGGGAGGAGGTTGATCATAATCGTAACTGTCATCTTCACTTCCATCAGCATCTTCACCAACAGCATTGTTTTGAAGATAATCTTGAACAATATCTTCTAATGATTGTTCATCAGCAGTACGAACATCATTGTCCACAGATACAAACTCTTCAAATGAAGTTTGAGACTTAATACTTGTCCAGCCCTCACACTCAAAATCAGAAGCATCTTCCACGGCCTCTTCTGTATCTGCCACGAAGCCAGCTTTCTTAAAACAGTTAGCAATAGTAGACTGCTTTACTTCCCTCCATGATTTTGCAATAAAATGCAAGGCATCTAATATCGAAATCTTCATTTCTGCTGCATCCTTACCACATTCAATGTACCTTAAATATTTCTGGACTAAATTTCTACGATAGTGCACTTTGAAATTATTAATGATGCCCAAATCCAAAGGCTGCAGTACACTTGTGCATTTGGCTGGGAAAAACTCCATTCTTATGTTTTTTAAATTCAACGTTTTGGGATGTGCCGGGCATTGATCTATAAATAGAAGTATTTTTCTATTTTGTGCTCCCATTTTAGCATCAAGAGCATGAACTTGCTGAGTAAATAATTCTGAAGTCATCCATGCTTTTTTGTTTGAGGCATACGATGTTGGCAATGTTCTTATGTTTTTAAAGCAACGTGGCTTTTTTGCATTGCCAATAACAAACGGACGCAAGGTTTCCGTTCCATTTGCGTTTGTCTCCAACATTACCGTGAGTCGAACTTTACTATGTTTGCCCCCATGGCATGGTTCATTTTTCATCGCAAACGTTTTATTCGGCAGAAGATTAAAAAATAACCCGGTTTCATCGATATTGAAAATATCTCTTGCATCATATTCACTAATTCATGAAGGCAGGAGTCTTTCCAGGAAGAAACAATACTTTTATCAACACTATTCGATTCTCCACAAATTGCCCTATATACAACATTGTACCGTTTCTTAAAACGACCAATCCAACCATTGGATGCAACAAAATCGTCTATTCCTAGCATATCTGCCACGTTTTTAGCCTTTTCCCTCAAAATTGTACCATTAATTGGTATATTGGATGCCCTTGTTGTCTCGAACAAGTTTTTTAAAATCTCTTCCAGTTTCTCATATTTCGAATATTTCACGTACTTTCTCTTTTTAGATTGTTGTCCGCACTCCTTTGCACTCTGTTCGATTATTTTTCGACACTTCACGATTGTATTTAGAGTTGAAATAGAAATTTCCAACTGCTTCGCCAACACAACACGTCCTGAAAAAGCGTCCACTTTCTTCAAAATCTCCATTTTCTGTTCAATAGAAAAACTTCTTCTATCTTTCTTCTCCATTGTACTCCACTTCTACAGCTTGAAGTTTTCGCACAATTCCACCCCGCAATTTACTTAAAATTACTATCACAAGCCACAATGAACGCAGTACTGAATGGCCTGTCTCCCTCAGACCGACGCCACCCAGAACGACGCGACGTGAAAAAATCGCGCTCCTTGCGAGACCGGAAATCGGAAAAACGGCTTGTGTTGTGGCAAGCAAACTGTTGTATATTGCGGGAAAACTGAAATTATACTAACGTAAATGGGGGGTATTTATAGCATGATGAATATACGAAAACTGATGGGACCGACAAGAAATGTTGTAAATGCCGGGAAAACGTAAATTGCGGGAACGTAAAAGCGGGGTTTTACTGTATTTACATTAGTGGCAAGTTATTAACATTATTGTATTTATGAGTACATGTGCTTTAAATAATGTCATTTAAAGTTTCTCGAAAACTCAACAGTTTTCTGTGAAAATGAGATCAAAATTCCATAGTTTTAGAAATGCTCCAATGCCATTTTCCCAAAAACAGCTTCCAATTTTTTCTTCAAACTTTTCTAACTGTCCATTGCACTGTTTAATATGACGTAAAGTTAATTTTGGTGTATTCTTCTGGTTTTTTCAAAAATTAAATTTTTTAAATTTTCTTATCAAAACCTTGACAGAAGTGTTGTTTTGTGTGTGTTCTTCAATTAGTCTGATTTTTTCACCAAGAGAATGTTTTCAATTTGCCACCTGACATCATATTCACTTGATTAACACAACACCTGCAACTCATCGAACTGAACAACAGAAAACATTTAGAACCACTGAACCCAAAGCATGCATTACAAGAACTGTGGAAGGATCGCCCTGGCAGAGATTGCTCAGCGCATCGACTGATTTCAGTGCAGTGCTTCTGACCAGCAGGTCCTAGGATTCGAGTCTCGATTGTGGTAGAATTTTCGACACTAGCTTGTCAGCTGGATTAAATTCAGCAGCTGTTTGGAGATTTCTAGTGCTCAGCGGCTCTGATCGGTAGTTTCAGATGGTTTCTCCGATCAACATCAGCCGAATGCCGGAGCAGTACTATAACAAACGAGCCACGGAACTTGCACGATCTTTTCTTCCTCTTTCTTGACCTTTCATCACCCCTTACCTACACACACTTACAAGTGTAACACATTTGTGTTACCCATGTATTACATTACCACACTTGAAATGTGACCAGTCTGGAGCTTAGCAGTTTCAGCTAGGACGTAATGCCTCGCTAGTGGTAGATACCTGGTTGGGGAAAACTGAAGGGGGAAAATGTATCAGAAACAGAAAATATGGAAAATCCAGGTGCAAAGTAAAATCTCAATATTTTGACAACACTATTGTGTTAGAAAATAATATTAATATTATATTCTCAGTACGTAACATTTTCAAGAAGGAAAGCTCTCTCACTTTTGAAAAGAGCCTGATCTTAGGTCGTTTGCTTTTTTTTAATCTTAAAGTATAAAAAATGTGACAACTACCCCATGCTCATCCATATTACTTGATTCCCAGATGTTTACTGTGCAGTGTCAATAACCTTTATGCAAAGCTGTGAAGTTGTAGGCTTCCATAGCCAGAGTAATGTGAATGTCCGGGTGACGCTGTGTAGAAGGCTGTGTTGCCAACGTTTCGACCATCTTTTCGTGGTCTTCCTCAGGCAGACCAGCCCTGAGGAAGACCACGAAAAGATGGTCAAAACGTTGGCAACACGGCCTTCGACGCGGCATCACCCGGACAGCCAAGATCATCCACATTACTCCGGCCATGGAAGCCTACAACTTCAACAACTTGTCACAGCATCTGTTGACATTAACTAACACTATGAAGACATCTTCCTGCGAAGCCCCACCTCCTTGTCTCTGACTGACACTGGTTTATCATTGCCTAAATTCCAACGTTGAAGTCAAAGGTGTAGCAAGGCTATGTAAATGCTCATGCTCGCAGTAAACATGCGGTTTTATTTCTTGTACCTGATTTGCAGTTAACGCAAAAAAATTGTGATGTGAAGTATACAAGAATAATAATCAATGACACAAATATCCTTATATGTGTGTAAAGATATAAAGGAAAAATTTTGTGGTGGTTGTGCAAACATGCTACAATTGGCACAAGCTGCCACTGGTTGGGAGTAATTCAACTGAAAATGTTTGTGGTGT
Organism: Teleogryllus oceanicus; assembly: GCA_964035755.1. Taxonomy (NCBI): domain Eukaryota; kingdom Metazoa; phylum Arthropoda; class Insecta; order Orthoptera; family Gryllidae; genus Teleogryllus; species Teleogryllus oceanicus. Next base: position 9,406,314 of record CAXIVR010000006.1, on the reverse strand, counting down.
TCAATGTCATAATGGCGATGGTGGTGGACCAATGTCATGGTGGCTGTCTTTAGTGGTCACATTACATATCTATATAGTGCTACTGCATTTTTAATTTCTTGTATAACTATGACACCTTTTGCTATAAAATTATCTTCTCCTGGGAAAAACATTTCTTTATACCAGGATTAAGCAATTGTGGATCACAATGCCTTTTTTGGGGTTCTCATGTTGATATCTTTTTATTGTTTTTCAGCCTTATACTCCATCTGGACAAACTCCATTCATGACTCCATACCACACTCCACATACATCACAAACACCCCGCTATGGCCAGCAAACTCCATCTCAACAACAGCAGACTCAGCAGCCCACCTCACAACAAGGCTTCTTACATCCAGGTGCAGTGACTCCTGCACATCGAACTCCGCGTGGTGCCCACACCCCTCACACCCCTCACACACCACACACTCCCCATGCACCTTATACAAGGTAAGTAACTTTTGTTGACTTTAAATTCTTGTGCTTGTTTATTTCTATTCGCCATACGGGACCAGGATGTCACTTAACTCTCGTATTGTTAGTTATTAGTTCCTATTGATTGATTACTCTGTTTCTTAAAAATTGTGTATCATTCCAAACCTAGACTTTCCCCACTTAAGTTTCTTATTTCAATATTATGTTCTTGTGCTCAATCAAAAGTTGTTACAGTAGTAGTTGTTATGCTTATGTACTTTCTAGAGCTGGATTAATAGTTCCAACTTAAAAAGATTGCTTAAGTGACCCATTCATGGAGTTCTTGGTCTGAAATGAGAGTTTGGATTAAACTTACAATTCGTGACTACTCATTTCTTCAAGGGAGATTTCCACCTCTCTTATGTATTCCTTATTTGGTTGTTTGTACTAGGGTTAAATAATAACCATGTTTTTTGTAAAATGAAAATTTTGATAAATGATCAATCTAACTTATTATTTGCCTTCATTATGTCTTCAATTATAAATTTATCTTGCACATTACTCATAATATAGTAATACATTTGGCATATGTCCGTGAATGGGTTGATGCATATATGAACTTGTCATGTTTTTGGTCACTTAAGGAGTACTCATTCTTCCTTGGTAGTGGCATCTATGAATACCCATAAATTACTTCTTATTTAAGCAATCCCTAATTGCTTAAGGATACCCTTAAATTTTAAGTGTCAACTACAAATTCTGCTTTGTATATCAGTCTTTTTGAGAAATCTGAGATATGTGTTTAGCATTTAGATATTTGTTTGCATTTCGTTATGAGAAATCTTAAAAAATGTGTAAAAGCAAAAGAAATCGTGTAACCTTTGTTAGGCCGGTAATGAAATACGGAGCTAGATGTTGGTATTTGTACAGAATAGGACTTAAAAAGAGCTTAGAGAGGATACAAAACAGCGGCAAAATACACATTTCGAAGGAACACACCTGCGCATTGGGAATCAGTAGAATGCTGGAGGAAAAGGGCACGACTTTGCACGCTGTGTAAATCTTACGTTGGTTGCTCCACATAGCAGGAAATTCGGGGAAGGCTAGATAAACCAGATCATTTAAATATATTTGATCACAAATATAAAATTGGAACAAGAATACAAAGAATGGATGTAGGGAAATTCTCCTTTGTAAACCGAACTATAGTACATTGAAACGATTTGCCTGCAGCAGTTTTTGAACCCTTTCCTTGCTCAGCACGAGGTTTTAGAAAAAATATAGGAAATTAGTCAATAGGGTGAAAACGTATAGTGAAGTGCTGTGAAAGGTGCAATTATGCATAGTCTACAGTAAAAAGTATTGAACGGTTCATATTTAGATAAGTGATATGCAGTGAAGGGAAGTGATTTCATTTCTTTCTGTTTGTTTCACTAGTCGGAAACGTCTTTCTACAGGCTATTCTGGCGAGTGGTATTCATTCATTTATTTGTTCATAGTAACGAGTGTTTCATGTATTAGAAATGTAATAATTATTATAAGTATTATATATTATTACACTGTGGAGTTAGTTAAAAATATTTACCCATGTTTGTCTGAATGTGAATGTATAGGTGCAAGTTGGTGCAAGGGTTCCTTGGTCTGTCTATGTATCTAGACATGTATGTATATTTGTGTACTATGTAAGTTTGTATGAATGTATGTATATTTGAGTGCTGTGTAAGTTTGTTTATATACATGTTAGTATATATGTATTTTCATTTGTAGTACAGGAATGTAAATGTCTAGGAAAGGACAATTCTGCATTATCTGGGAAAGGACAAAGACAATTTTTTTTCTATTGATTTTTTTTATACATTATTATTTTATTTGAAATTGTAACTGTACTTTCGTATTTCTACATTCTGCCACCGGGCATCATCTGCCCAATTGTGGAATAAATTTCTGTCTATCTATCTAGAATCATTCTTTTAGTTAATTGAAAGATGAGTGCATTAACAGTGGTAGGCATTTAACACTTGTTATTGCAGCAGTTTCTTTTTGTAAAATTTGATGCCTGGTTTCTTTGTTGTTGAGGTATTAGTTCTATATCCACCATTTACATGACAGACTAAAGCCCCAAGCACACAAAACTATTGTGGTAATGAAGGGACTATGGTCAAACACTTGATTCAGCAATGAATTGTGAACAATCAGTATGATAGAAACTTTGTACTTAATGCTATTTTATGAGGCAAAAATTATTTCCAATAAAGTTTCTTGAAAACTCAAAAGTTTTCAGTGAAAAAGAGATTTAAATTTTTGCATTTACAGAAATACACAATATTTTCTCAAAAATAGCCCCAAGATTTTCAACAATTGCTATATAGGGTGAGATTTTACTCTTCTATAATAATCTTAAAATCATATATCAGTTCTACTATTAGGGGACCAAAAAATTGAGAACTTGTGAATAAATGTACTTTGAATGCTACTTAGATGACAGCTGAGAAGTGGGCAAGGCAAAACCGAAAAACTTGCTCAAACCAAAGAAATTAGAAAACTAACTAATTCAAGAAAGACTGTGTCATTCTGTAGCATCACTAGTTTAATTAGGATTCCAGCTTCTGATTGGATTTCTTTCCAGGAATACATTCAAATTTATTCTTCAGTTTCAGTTAATCTGAACAGGCATTAGAAGCCCAGTAATGTCACATGGTTCATAGATCTTGTTAAGTCATGAAAAGTGTTTATAATTAATATAAAGTGTCTTCATCAAAAGAGTAAAAGAAGCATTAGTCTGATAATCCATTGCCTAAATTTGTAGTATCTGCAATTATTTGAAAGTTTTCTTTAACCCAAAGTATTTAATTTCCATAATCCAAACATGCTTTGTTAATACTGACATTGTAGCAATACACTCTTCTGTTCATAGGCCAGTACAAGGCAGTGACCCTATGGACTGGCGTAAAGCAGCTGAAGCTTGGGCAAAACTGAAAAATCGAGAACCAGCAGGCACTCCCCGTCCCCACAGGTATATTCTAAGATATTTGAGATATTTGCTCACACAGTTTTCAATAAGGTTTTGTAAATGTTTCTATGTGGTATAATTTTGAAGAGTAATGTTTATTTACATGCTATATTTTATTTTGATTTATCTAATATGCTAATTGTGGGCAATTTTTTTAACACTTTGTTTGGACCAATGAGGTCAAGTTCAGTATTAACCATAGAAAAATATGGTGTCTTATGCTGGAGTGTTCAGATATGTTTTTGACATGTATTTTTTACTGAATATGTTAATGTGGGAATAGAGTGAAGCATTGGGAAAAGTGATCAACTGTTAAAACATATAATTAATTCATTTTTGATATTTTTATTTATTTACTCAAAATATTTTATTCATTTATTAAACAAATCAAATAACTGATATCTGTGATAGTGGATATATAGATTTTAAGAAACCAGTTTGTTTTCGTAGACTCATTTTTCAAATATAAAATTGGAATTTGCATGTAAGTAAGATTCATGTATGAAGAATTATTAATGAACCACGTGTAGAATATCAAAACAAAACTGAATGAAAATTGCTATTTTTATAATTTTGCTATTCATTTCCATAATAAGTTTCAGTGAAGTGCATAACAAAACCTGATTTTATATCAAGATAACATTCTTTTTAAAGCTTGATACACACTTTGGTTTGGGTAAAATTACAGTTGGATAGTTTTTTGAAATGGCTGTTAGATACTCTTGAGTTGTGATATACTCATTGTGATACTACTGTATGGTCTATTCTTATCATCATTGTGTTTTTGTTGCCTTTAATTATTTCACCACTGATTCAATACTTTATCACACTCCATTTCAATACCACATTTTCACTAACATGCACAACCACATTTCAGAATCATTCAAGGCTTTTATTCCACAATGCTTGGTGTTTCCAGTACTGGAAGTGGCTCCACTCCACGATCAGAGGATGGACGTCGTTTGACTCCACGTTATGATGGTACAGTGGGTGTTGGTGGCAGTGCTCTACCTGGAAATTACGGCAATGCTGGTCCTCGAAGTACTCCCAATGCAGTGCGTGCTAATTCTGCTTCTACAGCTTATGGTGCATTTCCTCCTGGGCGCTCTCCCCGGGGTAGTACATCAGGGCGTGATAGTGTGCGCTCTACTCCGCGCACAAACACAAGTCCTCACTCTATGGTGGAGAGTTCAGTGAGCGGAGATGCTACACCACTATATGATGAAAATTAAATGTGATCCTTGCTTGGAGTCTTTCTTGACACAGGATAAAAAAATGATGTGAAATATTCTTGTAGAATTAAGAATTTCCTATAATTATTTCTGTTCTGCTATGGTTGTAATAGAATGTAGCACGGGATAATTGAATTGTCTCAATTTTTGTGCTTAACTGCAGAACATGTAATTGCTGAGAGCAATATGTTATATCAGTTCCAATGGACAGAATGTTTCACCCTGGCTGAGCAAGTGTGTGTGCAGTGTTTTTTATTTTTAATTGCTGGACTTAATCTTTTAAAAAAAAAATCTAATATTGCAATTAGTATTTATCTCGTGCAGATAGTAAAAAGAATGTGCAATGGCAATGTTATCATTTTTACATCAGTTATTTCTGCAGATTGCTTTCAAATGTTTTGTCCATTGGAGTTCTGAATTATGTAAATCAACTTTTCTTGCATTAGCTAAACAAAAGCCGAAAGTGTGTGAGTTAAATTGAAAAACTAAAAAGATATTTCTGTATTTACCATTACCTTTCATTCCTGTGAAATGAGAAAGGAACAAAGAATGCCTGAATCTTTGCATTCCAGTATGTTCCAAGAATGCTTTGTTGGAAGTATATGTCTGTTGTTTTATAAGATTTATTTGATCAGATGTGACAAAAAGTAAATACAAAAATGCAGAAGTAATGTTTCTTTGCATTATACTTTGCTGACGATACATTTTTTTCATTAAATGTGATATATAACTGAAAGAAATGGTACTGGGTATTACTATCAAATAAGGTACTGTTAATACTTAACTGAGTGTGTGTTTGCAATCAAATGTCATTGCATTGCTAGAGCTGTCAGGGAATGATGGCTCTCCCTTGCGGCTGAGCCTGCTTCATAGGCTGAGGTGTTGAATCTTTGAAGCAATAAGGTTACAATTAAGTCTATTTATTTGTATTAAAGCAAAACATTGTTCACAAAGAGCACTTAATAGATCATCAGTCATCTTGTAATCTTCACATTTGTGTTCTTGGGTGTGCATGCTCAAAACTTGTAATATTTCAACTATTTACAGAGAATTTAACATAATTGTCTTGTTATAAATTGTATTTCATAGATATATGTGTATAAAAATTCAGCTCTTACTGAGGTTTATTCAAATGTTGTAATTTTTAATTTCAAAAAGTGTTGCTAAATTATAGTAATTTCATTTCAGTAATCTGGAAACATATTGTTCTGGGAAGTATCTCTATTATTTATTTGCATTCTCATCAGCATATCAACTGCAAACTTAACTTTTAATTAATGTGAATATGTTAGTTAGTTTGAAATTTGATACAAATATAGCTAATTAAAACTAAACTTCAAAAATATTTTTTCCACTTTCTAGATATATTTATCTCTTTTTCATCTACTTAATTCACAGAGTTATTTCTTTAATGTTAAATTTAAGTGTGTTTTTACATTTCAAAATTTTCTTTATTATAAAATTCTTTATATATATTTTTCTACTTGGCAAATTGACTAGAGCGACAGTCTCTCACAACATGAAGTTGTCCATGAGCAAAGGCAGGGCTCTTTTAAAGACACCCACCTTGTTTATTAATTATTGAATTTATTTGAGTTATTATTTCAGTCTCTTGATGTAAATAATTGTTGCATACAATTTTCAAGTTCATTCTAGCCAAACACTATTTTATTCTCTCTACATTGTAATAAATCATATTTTGTGCACATTACTAAAAGAACTGAAGTTATTTGAAGGAATATTTATTCTTACTTTTAGATATAATGAACATAACAGTACGTTAACCATTTTTCCAGGAATGTTCCGAAATTATTATCCACACATATGGAAGCCTTCCTGGTGTTTTATTTTACAAATTCAATTTTGATGACTAACAATCTAGCCCACAGCATCCTATAACTGTTGCGGGAGACTGTGTCTAATACCAAACTCATTCCAACTACCAAATTCCATGCCGTGAAATTACCTATTTGTACTAGCAGATGTCATTCCAACAGCAGTTTCAGATTAGCTAAAATTTCAAAGCAACCCAATCAGTTTTAATTTTTTATTGGTTATGGGGATATCCTATCAGGAACACACACACACACACCTTTTTGCAAGTTGCTTGTGTGCTTGCATGTTTACCTTGCAAGTGACTAATTTTTATTTCAGGTGCAGAAAATAAATTTTGTTATACAAGATAAAGTCCCACAGCTGACTAGTTTCTGGACTAGTACCAACAAATCATGTGGCCAGGGAAGGAAAAATTAAAGCATAAAATGAATTATTTACACAGTTACAACCAAATTGAAAAAAAGTAACACAGACATTTATGAATGAGATTTTTACAGAGACGGCTAATAATAGCCAAATTTCCTGGTCTGCATAGTATGAAAATGTCTTGGTAAATTGGACATCATAGTGTCCATGAGATTGTCATTACTGCTCAGTACTTATCCTGCTTCTTAGCCTTTTATTTTGAATACTGTACGGTACCTTTATTCATGTGGCTAGTATAAAATTACTAATGCTTCTGGTAAAAAGATATTACTGCATTATAGAATTCTTAGAAAGCTATATTTAGGCCCTCAATAATAAAGTTACAACATTGTCAGAGATAAAATCTTAGTGTATGTGGAAAAGTGATATGTTCAAGTGACCAGGCATTTTGTAAGCCTTTGTGTCGGGGGAAATGTTACACTCAAAGTGAAAAGGTTTAACTGTTTTGAAAATAAAGACTTTTGTTCATTTTTAGAGCCATCAAAAATGCATGACTTCTGTGCAGTATGTGCAATATGGTAGGCAAAATATGCGCTAAAGAGAAAACGAGTACTCTTGAATTACTAATATGACTAAAAAAAAAGGGAATTGATCATTCCTCTTAAAATTTCAATTACATTTATCCATGGCTGGATTTAGATACTCTAAGGGTGTCGTTTTATTTCAGGTGTATTGGCGCTCGCCTACAGAAAAATCCCCAAGTTACTAAAAACATTAATTTTGAAAGAATAACTTTTTTGTACAAATATAAATGAAAATTAATTAATTGTTTAAAGAATTGAACACACTGTTGTATTTAATTACTTTCTTCATTTCTCATCTTTTTAGATACACGTTTAGTTTCACATTGCTTCCATCAATTAATTTTTAAATACACATTTTTTAATACTGTAGATTATTCGATAACCTATTATTTTAAGATAAGAAATTTTATGATATTTCTTTTAGAATAATGTATAAAAATATCCAGGTAGACTAGGCAATGTCTTATTTTGCTTGAAACCCTGCTCTGGGTTTACATACACCTTAAATGGTTGATTTTAACACCAACAAAAAGGTGTTGTATAAATTTAATCCATTTGACGTCACTAAAAAATGTACTTTCTATTACTGTTGTGTAATGAATGCCCACCCCAAAATAGCACTGTTTTTTGCTAAGGATTGCAAGTTTGAGTCCAGTGCAAGATGATATGCAACTACGATGTGAACGACAATGACAATCCACTTTGTATCTCGTAACATAGATCAGAGAATATGAATAATTCTATTCAAATTATCATTGTCCTGAAACGAAAGTCACAAAGCTAATAATCAGCACAATACAAAACAATACTGCATTGAATATATTTAAAACTCGTGGTGCTACAGAATGACACTATATTACTTCAAAAATATTATACAAGAGTAAAATCTTGTCCTATATGGAAATTTTTGTTGAAAAATGTAGTTTTTTTTTAAAAAAAATACGTTAAAGCGTTACTGAAAATGCAAAATTTGAAGCTCTTTTTAACAGAAAACTTTTGAGTTTTCAAGAAACTTCACTGGAAATCATTTTAAGCACTTCCAGTCACAAATGCGACAATATATACAAATCGTTGGAAATGTGCATATTAACATCCTGAGAGAGAGAAAAAAAAACAAAATAAAGTAAATTGGCATTTATGTCCTCATTTAGTACATTTAGCATTATTTCTGCCATAAGTCTAAAGAAAAAAATTTTTAATATTGCCCATGTTTCACACAATAGTGTGAAAACTACTAAAATGTAATTAAAATGTACACGACTTTAATGAATGCACTAATATTATGGAAAACAAATCAATTTGAAGAAAAAATCACAATTTTAAAATTAGTAGTAAGAAGACACCGAAAAAAATTTTAACTTTTGTAATTTTCGGAAATTCAGAGTTAACAGTGACAAACGGGCCTGTGCCATCTTTATAAGAGTATTTTACTCTATTCTTAAGAAAGAAAAATTTGCAGGGATTTTTTTTTTGTAAAAAATTCAAAAATGGCTCGAAGCGTCCAGTTGAGCTGGATCGACCGGGTATTTTGAAAAAAAAAAAAAAATCCTACGAATAGTTTAGGCGCTAGAGTTCATCAGAGATGGACGGACGTTTTTGAAAAAAACGGGACAAAAACCCATTTTCGGTATCAGTGGACCCCTAAATGTGTATTTTCGTTGACATCTCAAAATTGATTTTCCGCAACATGAGATAACTATATTACGCGTATTACTCCGTATAGAAGCACGTATACGAGAAAGTAAAATAGACGTGCTGCAGAATGGTAGTCTCGTAGTAAAGTGTTCTAATTTCCTTGGCGTGGACTGGCTTTACGTTTTTGCCCCATCCTCTTGCCAGCTGCCTTCTATCGCCGCCCAAATACATTGACAGTTTTTTCAATTTTTCGGTTTCCTAATTGAACCGAAATATTAGTCAACGAAAATTAATGAAGAGTAAACTCTCGTTCTAAATGGTAATTTTCATTAAAAATATAATAATGTGAAAACAAATAACGTAAAATATGAGTGACAAGAAAAAAAATACATTTTTGTACATTTTGAAAAAAACAAAAGTTTTATGGCAATATGGCGTTTATGTCACCTGATAGTTTTCGAGAAACTTTATATGACATTATTTAAAGCGCATACACTCCTAAATATATATAATGTGAAGATTTGAATAAAGTTCCTCGAAAACTATCAGGTGTGTGTATGTAAATATATATATATATATATATATATATATATATATATATATATATATATATATATATATTGTAATGGGAAGTCGCCCATGTATGGCAACGACGAATTAGAATAAATGTGAAATTATATTTTCAAACGCCTGTTGAAGCGCGTAGCGGAGGCTCGCCGCAAGGGCGTCAGGAATAGGTACATTTTCCCGTTACTTAGCGTCGCCGACGCGGGCGACCGGAGCCCTCCTTTGTTTCGGAGTCCTGTGGAGGGGCGCGCCCGTGACGTCGATGGGATTTCCACCCTCCGCGCGGAGCGTTGGCGAGTTCCGCGAAGTCGTGACGCGAAACATTCCGATGAAGACGCTACTTCAAAACATCAGACTGCCAAGTCGGTACCACCACGATTGGCCGCTCCGTGTCGCGTGATGTCGCAGGCCAATGAGTGCAAACGTCGCGTGGACGCGGTCATGTGACCCTATGGAGCCAGAGAGCTCCGAAAAGCGAGAAGTTAGGGTCTTCTGTTTCGAGCAGTGGTAGTGGACAGACGTCTTCTGTCCTGAGCAGCGTAAGTGAGCACATCGTGAAAATTGCCTCGGATAAGCGCATATGCCTCACCGACTAGGGCCGTAGTAAGTCGAGGGCTCCTATAGACGGTAAAGACCGCGCCGCTTTATGCCGCTAAGTTAGGCCAAGTTTTTGGGCCACGCGTCGCACATCACGAGCGTTCGACTGATCCGCCGCTCAACCACGGACGGGCGAGGACCTAAGGTCAGGCAACGGCCGTGACCAGACCGGGCCGCCGCAGTGTCCCGCTACCTTGAATTGCGGACGAGTAGTTCCTCCGGTTACTCATTTATCGAGGGAGCGAACGATTAGATGATTGCTGTGTGTTAGAGAGTAATCGAGTATAATTTTTTATCTCTACCGATCACGTCACAAGTTACGTGACGATCATTATCGCGCTGTTGGACGCCTGAGTTATGAGCTGTCGTCACCACCGCTGTGGTCATCGTCGCCGCCGCCGCCGTGGTCACACTGCGCCACCACCACTGCCGCCGCCGCCGACGCGGGACAAGGACTCCCTTGCACCCCCGAGACACGCCATCTGGCGTGAGGTTCGGCGACCTGTGGAGGTTGTTCATCCCAGCGGGCCTGCATTGTAAACGGTGACTGTGCATTGATTTGTCGAGCTGCGGCAAAATCTTCATCACGCCCTTCAGGCACAACGTTTATTTAAAATAAAAAAAACTTTTATCCAGGGTTATAGTCAACCTCCAGGAAGTGCTGGCCGCGCATTGGCGCCTTCCTCATAACGTTGTTTTCTCTAATGTACTAACTTTGTAGCGTAAAAATTAGCGTAAAATTAGAAGTTTCAGTTATTCCTGAGCTCAGACCTTGATTTTTTTCTTTTAAAGTTTTAATTATTTTATTAAAGTTCACTCGTGTTCAAAAAACCTTTATTTAATTAATCACGAAGCTAAATCCGTCCAAAATCCATATTTCTAGAATCTACATGCTTCCTGAGCTAGCTGGCCACACGAGCCCAGGTAAGCACAGGTAGGTTTGGGAGACCGGGTTCGGTGCAATATATAGAAACGCGCCGCGTTTCCAGACGAAACGCAAAGCGGTTGCTACGATTCGGATGGCGTGCCAGTTGGCGACTCCCGCCTGGCGCGAGAGAGGCTCCCGCGACGCGCGAGAGTTAACGGACGGGGTGGCGCGAGCAAATGTAGTGAGGACCAAGTAGCGTAAGGGAGCGCACGTATCGCGCGGGACGTGGCCGAATATTTAATGCCGGATGCTTAAGATGTGATATCAGAGACTCGTGAGTGAACAACGTAATAGTAAAGATATTAGTAAAATGTGGGCGATACATTCGTGAGAGGCTCGACGAGAATAATTGTGGCAAGGACTGGATATGTAACGTGATCAGTGCGTGGAAGCCCAAGACTGTGAATGGCGATGTGAGAGCCGGTGGGATAATCGTGTGGCGTAATAGTAACACGAAGTGAGAAGTAACATCGTGATTTTGGGCATGGTGAGTGAAATTCATATTTGAGGTGACTAGACGAGGCAGTGGGTGTAATCCGGAGACGAGCTACACCGAACCGAGGGCGGTTGGACACGCGCTCGCTCCACGGACACGCCGAAGCATCAGCCGACCAAGGCGAGGGGCGCCGAACGACTGGTGGGCAGGAACCGGACATGAAGAACAACGCCGCAAGACGACCAACAGGTTGCATTTAGTATCATATTCGAATATTTTAGCCTCAATGTACTAAAGCAAGGCAGTGATTCGTGGCATAAGGACCTAAGCTAAAAGAGTAACGATGTTATTGTATGATCATTGAAATAAAGTGTATGATAATTATATTGGGAAGTCGTTGTATCAATGTGTACCCCACCCCGGAGCTCATTCGCTAAAGAGAAAACCTGACCCCTTTAATAAATGCACTGATGCACTGGATCGGAACCCCGGTCCCTATATATATATATATATATAAACAATCGAAGAAATTCGATTTATTTTTAGAAAATTGTTTTTTTTTTGTTATTCTTACTCGTGCTTACCTATTGTCAATTAATTTTCCCGCCTATTTTTCAGTTTTTTAGTGTCTATTTGCCTGCCTATGTTTGATCTTTTTAGTGCCTACATGTCCGAACACTAGTTTACGTTTATCCACGCCAGTTGAACGACCTTTTTCCTTTGCGGATTTAATACATTCGCCAAATAGGGGGTTATTATCTGATGCTTTGTTTGAAAAAATGGTTCCTTTAAAAGAAAATTCCGCTTTTTTTAGTTATAAGGTGCGAATAAAAAGTAGCAGAACTAATTTTATTAAAAATAATTTTGCAAATAATTTTTAAAAATAATTGCATTTTTCTGTACAAATCCTGAATAATCTTCGACATCGGACTCTTGGGTTTAGACCCACCAAATATAACGCGTCTCGCAAGCCGCGAACGCCTTCTGGAGGTCATCGATCGGAATGCCGTTGAGAGTCATTGTCTCAGCCGCTGGGACATCTTCCATGGAGTCGAAACGTTGTCCCTTCTGTGGCGTCATACGGGTGTAATCAGTACACAGACGAGCGTGGGTCGGACAGCAGGTTTATTCACAATTTAGACCGTAGTCACAAATAACCAATGCACTGTATACCATTAACTAACTAAATAGACCCCACTGCTGGATTTGTAGTACCGCCTCCCTGAGACCGATACTGTCTCACTAGTCACGACAATAACTGCCGGCTCCTTGCGCCGCCTGCACGTTCGCACCTCTCACGGACGACCTACGCTGCTGCCTCCAGGATCACAAAGAAGAAAGAGCTATTGTTCTCACGGCCCTTAAATAGCCCTCGCGACGCTGTCCGCCGCCTCCATTGCCTCCGCCCTAGCAATGCGCACACCCTGTCAGAAAAAACCCTTGCGTCATCGCTTCTGCCTTTGTCTACGCATCCGGTGCACACCGCGCCACGTGCCCACGCTGGTATTAGCGACACGACGCTACACTTCATGGCCCGTTTGAGGCGAGGGAAGAGGAAGAAGTCGGGTGGAATCACGTCTGAGCTGTAGGAAGATTGAGGCAACGCGACAATGCCACAATGAGCCGGCCGTTCCTGCACCAACAGTGCGATTTGACGTGGCACAGTGTCGTGGTGGAGCTTCCACGAACGGGAAATGTGTGGTCGCACGCGATTGACTCGTTTTCGCTACCGGCCAACAATTTCCGCGTAAACATGTGCATTCATCATTTTCTCAGGGGTACAAACTCAATATGGATGACATCACGATGATCAAAAACGTCCAGAAGCATTGTTTCACCCTGGATTTGCTCCTCTAGACCTTCTTCGGACGATGAGACTTGTTCGTGTGCCGCCCCAAACTTTGGCGTTTCGTCTCCAAATTGAAAGACCAGGTTTCTTTTCAGATAACCATGTTAACGAGAAAATTTGGGTTTTCTTCTTACACAGTTCAGACTTCCTGTTGAAATTTTCACTCCATCTGCGTTTTGTTCATCAGTCAAGATTCTTGGCACGAACTTCGCGCAAATTTTCCTCGTTGCCAAATCTTCCGTGATGATGGATGGTGCCGTGAGAAAAGCTTAACTTCTCACTAATCATACGAATTGATAACTGACGATCAAAGTCCAGAAGTTCTTTCACTATTGTCACAATTTCGTCGACCTTTGATGTTGACGGGCGACCGGCGCGTTGGTCATTCGCGACGAGTTCCCTCTCCTTCGGAACATCATTTGCCACTCAAAAACTCTTAACAAGCTCATGGCAGCATCCTCGGAGGCCTTCTTGATCATATCGAAGGTTTCCATGACGTTTTTTCCAAGTTTTAAACAAAACTGTATGCCGTAGCTCTGTTCGAAATTCCGTTCTACACTGAGCGTGACAACACCTCTTAACAGTGGTTCATGGGAAACTGTGCTCACTCTTCAATGCCACACAGCCAACTGCGGAAGGTCGCGTTCTCTTCCTCAGAGTCCCTACCATCACGTCCAGTCAGTCGGACTCCCTTCCGATGGTTTGTCTGGCCTACAGAAAGTCAGTCCTACTATTTTTTGATCCCATCTTGTAGACTTAAATGATATTATTCCGAAATTTATGACTGTCAAATAGTAAATTATTGTAATGGAAAATTACAATAAATTGTTGCAATAAAAAGTAATAATAAAAAATATTGTATTGACTTTTTTTTGAGTTTTTGAAGTATTTTAAATACGAATGTATTAGCTATTCAAACCCTAATGTATTTTGAGAATGTATATAATAAATACTTATTTACGAAGTATTTTCGCGAAGTACCAAGTGATCAGTTTAAAACGCAACTCTGCTGTTTGAGACCTTGAGAGAAAAGTGAAAGGATAGCAACACTGCTTCTAGAACAGCTCCCGGGACTGCATTTCTGCAACAGTTCGTTCACTCACCACCCCCTTCCTTTCACCCGCGCCTTTTTTGTGGCCTCTTCATCTTCATTCACTGTTTTAAAGTTAACTTACGATGCGCATCGGCATAGATTTGATTTGATTTGATTTTTTCGTGTTTCCGGGCGCATAAACTGCTTTGGTCATTACTCCCGTAGGTATAGTGCGTGTTTTTTCGCGGGATATGGCGGTGATATTCCCCCCTGGATAGCGAGATCCGGCGCCGACCTTCCGTCGGCTACCGGGGTTTCCCCCTAACCAGGACTCACCCACCAGCGGGGCACCGCCCCAGCCGGGTCAAGCTCTAAGCTCCCGACCGGTCTCCCGGAATATGTGGTAGTGTAGTGCATGTCAGTGTAGGAGAGATCGCGCGTGGTCCGTGGCCCGTTTGTTAGGGTACTGCTCATCGGCATAGAGCAACGCAGATTTGTGGTGGACGAGTATTTCCGAACCCAACCTTCCAAAAAGTGTGAGGCAGCTATCAGAGAAAAATTTTCTCTGAGTCTATTACGAACAACAGTACCCTATTTCGGTTAGTGAAGTGCTGTCACGAGACAGGGGCGTGTTTGATCGGCAACGTAATCTCCGAAATACAGTGCTCCCGCAGCGAATACTAGAGAAAATTCGGGATGTTCTTTCAAATTTTTTCGAAAACATCATTATGGAAGCTTCAGCAACAGTGTTATCTTTCGTATGGAAGTGCGCCCTGTTCCGCAAAAAAATTGATAATGCGCGCATTCAAACATCGGACATCTCAAGAGCTTAAGGTTCCCGATCAGGCTGCTTGCATGAATTATTGTAATTGGCTACGGCGAATTGTTAGCGAAGGTGTTGAGGCACTTGATAAAGTGTTTTTAGTGATGAGACTTGGTTTCATGTGAATGGATATGATAACCTGCAAAACGTGGGGAATCGAGAATCATAGGAAACAGGGGAGGGACCATTCCATGAAAAAGATTGGAGTATGGTGTGCCATTTATCGACGCAGGGTTAGATCAATAGAAGGGACTAAGTGTACTTCCCGACCGTTTGCCTGCTTGAAACCGCCAGCCACTATCCGATCCGCTCAAACAGTGCAATTCGCTCTCCCTGCTGTGGGTTGCATTTTAAACTGATCACCCGATATTTATATACTAAATTTAAAGTATTTTGCCCATCTTTGCGTGCTGGTGGCATCTACTTTCTTAGACAGCTTTCTTTGGTAAAGTCTTACCGCTTATCTCAGCAGGGAAGAGGAACTGACGGGGACCCGATAAAGAGTCATCCACAAAGTCCTTGGTGTGATGACATCCTTGCTGAGCAGCTGAGCGCCGGCTGAGCCAGCGGCGCAGCGGGCAGCGGGCAGCGGGCGGCGGTGTCCCGCGAAGACAACTCTGCCGACGACCGCCTCGGTCGTCGCTTCGTCGTGCCGGACACAGGACGTCAACGCCCAACCATAGGGTCCACTGTGCCGTCGGTCATGTCACGTTATCGTGGCGATGGTGCAATGCCCGACTGTGGAGATGCGGACGTTTCCGCACAGTGCGTCGCCTCTGTTCTCCCGCACCACGGAACACAAATCTCGACAGACGGTTCAGCGATGCAGTGCCGATCCGTTCGGTAGAAGATATCGAACGAGTTGAGACCGGAGTCAACGGCCGATTTCACCACCATTACTAAAAATATAAGTTCTAATGAATTTTAAGAAAGTCTTAGGAGACGTTTCCGTTTCACCTTACCGTTTAAGGTGAATTAAAACGATAAGTGCGACTTAAATTTATGTACACTTCTCAGCTCTACTTACATTTTTTTTCGTGCTTTACAGCCCAAACACAGTCCAAATAGCGAGTGTATTGTGGGGTGTTGCTTTTGATAGTGATTGCTGCGGTAATTGTGAAAACGAGAGCTTTGAGAAGCCTTCCCGTATGCCGAGATGGATACGGGAACGGTCAGAATATTTTGAATAGTTCGATGAATGAGGTTTTGACACCGGATTTAACCTATCAAAGATGGCAACACTACAAGTTTTGGAGTTAATTGAAGACCAATTGGAATTTCCATGTTTACTTCGTAGTTAATTATTAACGAAGTGAGCATTTCAATAATTTGTACATCACTGCCTTGCAAATAACAATTTTGTCTAACAAGTGTTTTGTATATTGTGTTTATATGATCCTGTATCTATACTTGGGTTTTCGTAACGTGATGCCTGGGGGATTTGTCGTTTGAGGTCGAAATGTCAAGTCGGAGCCAGAGTTAAAATGCAAGTTAGTGCAAATAGAAGTTAGAAATGTATATGATCCCGGGGCCTCGCACGCAAAAAAACGAAAACTTAATTCCCCTCTTCTGATCAGATTGTCTCACTCTGATTGCCTAAAATGAAGAGTGGTCGCGGGGCGAAACTCGATCTAAAGTTCAGTCTGTGCTTGGTTCTCGAAGGGTGCGCACGTGTTCCGCGAGGCTCCGCAGGTAGAAGTGAAAGGCGATGGGCTGCTGCTTAACGGTATACAGGGCGCGAGTTGGGAATTGGGGAGCGCGGCTGGCACGCTTGCATGCAACGACGCATAGTGTGCAATAGCAATATTGGTAGTCTTGGAGCGACACACAACAGTGTGCTGCAATTCTCGCAACATTATTGTTAATTGGAGGTGTTGAGGCGAATCCTAGTCCCGGCGTGGAAGATGGAAACAAGTGCAATAAGTGTGAAAGGAATGAGAGGCGTTTTCAGAAGTTGGAGACATAACTAGCGGAGGCGCAGAAGAAGTTATGCGAGCTGACACTTAGGAAGTTAAGAGCGTTGGTGAACAATTTTTAGAAAAAGAGGTGGAACCGAGTAACTCGTCTAGTACGGGCGAGGAGGAAAATGCAGGAAAAAATGAGGAGAACATTGTTGCGGGGGAGGTTGCAGATCTGAAGAGTAAGTGTGAAGTACTTGTTATATGCGACTCAATCGTGCGACTTGTAGGTGATTGTGAAAATGTACAAGTAGAATGTTTGCCAGGGAAGCCAGAACAAATGAAAAGGTATGTAGAGAGAAGCATGGTTGGGACGCGAACTCTTGGATTCAAGATGACACGAGGGATGATTTTGGACCCAGAAGTGGCTTTGGACGAGACGGCCTGCATTTAAATCGGAGGGGAGCAGCTAGTCCTTGGCGGCTGTTCTCAAGAGTCGGTGCAAAGGATGGCTGGGGAACATCTCCAGACAGCGGGGCCGGACAATGCGTAGCGGTCGATGAGAAGAGTAAGTCTCTATTGGTGTTGCAGGAAAATTGTAGAAGCTTAGTTAACAAATATGAACAATATTGCAATTTGATAGATCAGTATTGCCCTGATGTACTAGGTACGGAGTCATGACTTAAACGTGAAATTTCTAATGCAGAAATATTTTGCGATGATTATGCCATTTTAAGAGAGACAGATGGACACGGAGTGGGACGTTTATTTGTGTTAAATCTAGTTTGAATGCAGAAGAGGTCTGGAAAACGGGGAATTCGCGATGTTAAGCGTCGAAATCAAATGCAAACTCTCTAATAGAACATTGGAAATAATAGGTGCATACAGGTCTCCAAATGAAAATTTAGAAATGCTTAATAAACTTAGTGAGCTAACACGTATAGAGAATGGTAAGAATAAACCTTGCATAATTGGGGAGACTTAAATATTTCTCGTGTAAACTGGGCAGGCGAGGTGACTCATAGGGAAGAGGTGCAAGCTAGTATAAATGAGTTGGTTTGGGAAAACAGATTCACCCAAGTTGTGCGGGAACCTACAAGGGAAGGAGCACCGCTGGACGTCTTTCTAATCCGACCAGAGGACCAGCTAGTTAACAGTGAAGTAGTTCAGGGGATTAGTGACCATTCTGCGGTTCTTTTAGAAATAGCAGTAAATGTTTCTCGGATTGGAGATTCTAAAGAAACAAGACCTTTGTCTATCACTATCAGAAGGTTTTTCAGGAATTTCTGAGAACAAATTATTCGGACTAGCAGCGTAGAGGAAATCTGGGGAACTATAAAAAATTGTGATTGAGGGAAGAGAGCACTTCGAACCACAGAAATATCTTAAAATGAATCCAGATCCAGAGTACTATAATGGAAAGAGAAGGAAACTGAAATCAAAAGTTAGAAAAGCTTACGGAAAGCGCGGAAGAAGTTTAGAAAATAGGGAAAAATTCAAGATTCTCTCTAGGGTGCTTCTCCAAGAGAAAGTGACCGCACAAGAAAATGTTTTACAATGTATCCGAGTCTAAGTTTTCAGATACGTAAAACGACGAAAGAGAAATAGAAAAACAAAATTACAGAGAGCAAAGATAAAGCGGAAGTCTTTAATTCTTTTTTTGGTTCGATATTTGCAGCAAAAAATAACGTATCTGTTTTAAACGGGTCGGGTGAAAGAATTATTACTAGAACACGTGATCTTCGAAAAACAATAGCGAGAATTGGAAAGAATAAATCAGTGGGCCCGGACGACATTTCGGGAGACTTATTGAAAGCAGGAGGTGAAGCCATGATTACGTATCTGTTACGACTTTTTGATATTACCTTAAATAATTCAAGTCTTCCTCAGGATTGGAAAGAAACATTTGTAGTTTCCATTAATAAGGGTGGGTCTCGATCGGAAATTAAAATTATCGGCCAGTTAACCTAAGATCAGTTGTCTGTAAGCAGATGAAGCATCGAATCGCCGAGTACATTAGAAACGTTTGGAGAAAAGAAAATTGGCTATTTGGGAGGGGGCAGCATGGCTTCAGAAAGGGTTACTCGTGTGAAAGTCAAACAATAGCTTTTTGCCAAGATATCGCGGATTCACTCGTTGAGGGTGATAGAATTGAGGCGGCAGTAATAGACTTTACGATGGCTTTTCATCTTGTCCCCATGATAGACTATTTGAAAAACTAGACAGAATAGGGCTCGATAGTGATACTGTGGATTAAGGATTTTCTAAATAACCGCCTCCGAGTGAGGGTGGGAAACAGCCTATCGGAAAGAGTTAGTGTAACATCTGGAGTTCCGCAGGGGAGTGTACTTGGACCTTTATTATATTTAGTGTACGTAAGTGTAGCAGAGGGAATAGGCTCAAAAATTAAACATTTTGCAGACGACTGCCTTATTTACAGAAAGATCGAGAACATATCAGATGAGGATAAATTACAGCGAGACTTGCGGTGCTTAGAAGAATGGACGGAAATCAATAAAATGAAGATCAATCCGGATACATAAAAAATAGTTTTACGCGCAGTAGAGATAAAGGGATAGCTAAGTATTTGCTTTTCCCGTATATTTTCTTTTTCTTATATACGGAAAACTTTTCTGAGAATTTAGAAGAAATGATTCAAGAGAAGAAGGCATATATGAAGTGGTTAAATGATAAAACACCAGAGTCAAGAGAAATATGTTCTGATTCGACAAAAAGTTAAAACAGGTGTAAAAATGAAAAAAAATGAACATTGGGGCAGGTTATGTACATACATCGATGGAACTGTAGGATACAATAAATCATCGGAACCCTGGAAAATTATAAATAAAATTAGAAGAAATAATGAGTGTAAAGGCATAGTACAAAGAATCCCCTCTCAAAAATGGATACACCACTACTCAATGCTTCTACAAGAAAACAGACCAGAATGTGAAGGAGAAGAAGAAATAAGAGATGTGGAGGAAAGCAGTTTTGAAATAACTGAGGATGATATTAAGAAGGCACTATGCAAAGCAAAAACCAATAAAACCCCAGGACCTGGAAATATAAGAATGGAGCTCCTGAAATATGGTGGAGATGTGGTTTCCAAATACATAAAGAAAATGTTCAATAAGATAGATTAGGAGAGGATCCACCTGTAGAATGGAACATATCCTACATCTCTTCTATATTTAAAAAAGGGGACAAACAATCATGTGCGAATTACAGGGGAATAAGTGTCATACCGTCAACAGCAAGATTGTTTTCTAGGATTCTAAGTAAAAAATCGAAGAAGATAAACCTGTATTGAGTGAAGAGCAGCGTGGTTTTAGACAAGGACGATCATGCCTAGATAACATCCACTGTATCAGACAAGTTATAGAGAAAAATAAAAGCAGAAATATGTATATTTATATAACCTTTATAGACCTCCAGGAAGCATACGATAGTGTCCCAAGAAAAAAGATATGGGAAGCAATGAGAAAGGTTGATATAAAAGAAAAGTAGATCAATCTGGTTAAAGAACTTTACAATTAACAATTTACTTTACAATTTACAATCTGGTTACAAACTTACAAACACACAATAAAAATTGGAGATAAGTTAACGGGAAGCTTTTTGATAAACAAGGGTCTAAAACAAGGATGTGGGTTATCTCCCATTTTGTTCAATATCTACCTAGAACAAGCCCTCTATAACTGGTACAGAAAATGTTCTGGCATGGGAATAAAAATCGGAGACGACACCTTTCACTCCCTTCTATTTGCTGATGACCAGGTAATCTTTGCCTAAGATGAAGAGGATATGGTGTACCGTCGCTTGCACAAAAAATGGGCGATGTCCTGAGCCGAACTTTACCAGAGTTTTCCGACCCCTGCCCCGCTCTGCGGGATCGAGCTGACCAATCCGCTTTAGCTTTATTTAAGGGAGGTGGGACTATTCATCTTGAACATTACAAAATGGCGGTGATCGCGAGTTAAATTATAGTAAATATTTGAATGTAAATATTAAATCAACCAACAGTTTTACATAAATTGTTGTATATACATTTAATTACATAAATAAAGTCATCCAATTTCCCGGTAAAAACTTATTTCAAAACAGTTATAAAACTTGCAAAACATAACACTGGACAACGAGTATTAAGCTCCATGTCTACATTTCGTAATTTATTATAGTAATATTTAATAAAATAATGCATTATATGCATTTTCTAATCTAGTTATTTTATTAGAAAAATTAATAACTTAAAGAAATACGTTTTAGAGTCAGTTGCACAAACACGTCTCCGAGATAGCAGCTTTCAGTTGTGAAATACTTCATCATCAATTTCTCAGTTGATCGAATACAAAAATACTAAATGGTCACGAACATTAATATTTTAATAAAATAGTTTTGATATGTAAAATACTAAATAAACTAAAAGCATTTAAAGTTCATTTAGTCACAATGAAAGTTTTCTACTGCAGACATTATGATTGGTAATTGCAGGTGTAAGCAAATGAATGATTTGTGATGTTTTGTTTTGGGGATCACAATTAATTACTTCACTTCAATCTAACGTTAGGGTGATTGCATTTTACATGGAGTTCTTTACCGCAAATATTAAAAATCATATGTGATACCTAGTCTTCGAGGATTTTTGCGTGAGAATCAAAAACGAGATATGACTCTTATACAACATTTTTATATCTTAATGTTTGCAAAGGTGTTTGCAAAGGACACCAGCTTTTGTCTATTGGTAACTTTGGGGAACACACACACACACACACACACACACACACACACACACACACTCATATCAATGTATTACTTACATGTAATTTATGTATGATTTCCAATCCAACGCAATGAAATTACTATATTTACATTATTATAGCAAGTATATTTTTACGTTACGATATTTTTATTTTCGAGAGACGAGCAATGCACACAAAGCTTTTTACACGTCATCGGAATGTTACACCCACTTCTAGATAAGCAGACCTATGAATTTTAACCAATGAATAGGGATCCTCTTCTGTAAAATATTGTTGCAAAATTGAATTTTGTTTTTTTTATTCATTTTTTACATTTTATACAAAATTGCCAATTTATTGGATGTGTCCACTTGCATCTTCAGTAATATTGAATTATTTTTTAAAAAAATTTTTTTTGGGAAAAATTTATTCAGTTTACATATTTATAAAATTTGAGTAAAGTACTATAATATGAATTAATGTTGAATTTTAAAATTATAACGAAATATTTATTATTGTTGAAACGCATTACAACGTAACGCTTTAAAATGTACTGCCCATTGATTGATAGTTTGTGTTCGTATTTAGTATATCTCACACAGAGACGATTTTACAAAGAAAATCTAAATAACACAATGAAAAATTCATAATTCATAATTCATTCACATTTGGTCGCACTCTTTGGCGAACACTTAAACGCAAGTTGACGTCGAAGGCCGGGAAGGAAGAGAATCTGCGCTATCGCTGTTGCGTCGCAACCAAATCTTCAGGGTCACCATTGCTTTCCTTTTACTGAAGTCTTAGGATTCCAAAAGCGATACTAAATATTTCAACATTAACTTGAGAATACATGTTGCATATCATGAAATAGAAATGAACAAATGTCTGGAGTTTAAAAAAAAATCTGCCTTTGGAATACTGCATCAGAAGTCCTACTGGCTATTGTAAATACATTTTCTGTCATTCGTCGATAAAATGCCGTACACTTTCCGGTGAATTATGTTATCGGAGCTAAAGCGAAAGATTTCCAGCCTTAAGCGACCCACATATGTTCTTGGTGGGTCGAAAATAGATTTTGATTGCGGAATTGACACTATTCATTGGTGCAATATACAAGAAATGTGAATTTACTATTTGTGATAGTTTTCTCTTTTTACTTCAGTCCCGTAAATTTTTCGAAAACATAATTCAACATCTTTTTGCTTTACCTAAATACTATATTTACTTTTCGCCTATAAATTCCGAAGAATAGTTGTTCCCATTAAAAAGCGATCATGCCGATAAATGAACAAAGTTAACAAATATTATAAATACCAATACAGTAATACCTGACATTTGTTTTATAAAGGACTCCCTCTAGAAAATAATCAAATTTTCTTTGTTTTCATTTAATCTTTTCAAATAAGAACGTAACTTTGCTTTTGGTTTGGTATTCCGGCAAGATCTGTTAGCCCCGCTTACTTGTGCCAGCACATGATAACAAAGCTTCTTCATCCAGTATCTTCCACTTCGGGTTTAACGTAATTATTATTAATTCTTAAGCGAGTATTTTACAGTTCTAATGACCGTTTTTCGCACTCTACACGCCAATGTTTTTTAATCCGGCAAGCATCTTCCTCTATTCTTCTGCTCTTCATTGTCGAATCGATGACGGACTTACAAGATTTCCTTGGCCTTCCTCGTTTTCTTCTTTCGAAAGGGATCCACTCAAAGATAATTTTTGATATTTTGTCAGCATGTATTCTCATTAGATAGCTATACCATTGGAGTTGTTTTGATTCTACATTTTTGATCACTTGTCTCTCAATTTTGATTATCTGTCTAATCTCTTCGTTTGGCATTCTATCAAACAGTATACTGACAAGATCGTCTCCAAAAATTATATTTAATTATATATTATGAAATTATATAAATTATAATTAAATTATATATTAATTTTCATAGCATTGAACCGAAAGTTTATTGCATCATTTTTAACCCAAATTTCTTACGTAATACAGTACATTTAATACGTAACAGCTCTCCACCATTGTCTTGTATATTTGTCTCTTAGTTTTCTTTCGAATATTCTTGTTTCATAAAATAGTATGTAGTCTACTAATAATTGGCCTTCTCGTGCTTATTTTTTTAATAAAGTCATTATTATTAGATCCACCTGCTCTAATAGTCACTCCAAGATATTTAAATTCCTTTACTACTCGAAATATACCTATTTATATTCTAGGTCATATCGAGATTTCCCTACAACCATGTATCTTGACTTTTCAATATTTATTTTGTCTCCATTTTTTATATTTTTTATTCTCTTCTGGATTAAATATTACAGATTCCCAAAAAAATATATTTTTTTTACCAATTTTTCAAGTGACACGCTGACTTCAAAGAGCGGGAAATCGCTTATGTATGAATTCAAAAGCTTGTGCAGCCGTTCTCGAAGTATTAAACGATATCCACCAACATTTTTTAGTTATTTGGATTATGGAGTAAATAAACCTTTCATCATTTAAATCAGGATTCACAGGATAAATCAAACATTATAAGAAAAAAACGATGATTCCAGTCATACTTGACCAAGAAACCAATTGGCATAAAAGGCTAATTTCTGAAATGCTTTTATTAAAAACAAAATTCCATCCTCAATGACTAAAAAGATTCCTCCAACGATAACTATTTATGATAAAATAATTAACTCATTATAGGTGATTCTCTCCCTTCTCTATTCCCTGTTCATTTTAACCCTTTTGGAAATTATGTTTCAACACATTGGCTTCAATTTTTCTTTGGTTAGCACAAATTCTCCTCTCTTTGATATTATGTTTACATACAGAGTAGCCCATGGCTCCCTTCCCCCTCCACTTTATCTTCTTATTCATTAAGACTTGCGAGTTGTTGTAACGAGTTGTTGTTGTAACGTGTTGTTGACGAGTAAGTTAGCACCACCTATACAACAGTACCTTGAACCGTTGTGTATCAAGCATGCTCCGATACCGTAAAGTATTAATTTTTAATTGAAAGAAGATCTTCCAAGATAGACAATTGCATTTATCTATGCCTCTTGAATATGGTCCTTTAGACCACCATTGGTTTAGATCAGAATGCCTGGTTATATATATTTCAACACTATGGTTAACTTAACCTAAGCAACTTACAGGTACCACGTCTTTTTCTCATTGTGTTTGTTTTTAATTGTTTTATACTAGTAATATTATGTAAGATTGTAACTGATTGGTGTGTTGACCTTTCAGACACTGAAGAGGGCCTTACAATTTAGGCCGAAACGTCTGCTTTAAATATACTTTATTGACTGGAATCATCGTTTTTTTTCTTATAATCTTTCATCGTTTTGTTTTACCAGTCTTGCAATGCTTATTGGGTGTCTCCTAAAATAATGTAACAAATATTTCAACGTCAAGTTAAGGGTTAAAGAACTGTTTCGGATGAAATAATATTATCTAAATAAACGATCTTCATCTTCATTACTAGTTTACCACTAGTTCATTAGGAGAGATAAATGTATATTTTCTAGGATCAAGAGAGGGTCACGTGACCCTGAGTCTTTTTCCTTTGGATCCGCGGTTGGGATAGTTTAGTAAAATAGTTGTAGCATACTCTTGAATGAATGATTGAGAAGAATATTTTATAATAGGCTTGTTTATTAATCATATCATTCACAACAATGTAGCTTAGAAGTTCACAAAATAAACATATTTACTTCAACTAATAATCGAATATTTATTATATTGTGACGTAACCAAATATCAGATTCGGAAATAAATACATTTATTTTGTAATAACTTCTTCGCAGTGTGTGTGCTGCAACCGGGTGCGCCTCCTGTAGGCAGTGAAAGGGTCAATTAGTTCCGCGCAGCTCCAAACGCGACTTATTGGCGTCGCCTTTAACGAGCGAGGGGCGCAATGTTTGTTACACGCGCCTTGGGATCTCCCCAGGGGACCATCAACCACGCTGCTCGGAGGAATTTCAGAAGACCACCCAGGTTTGTTTATAGGAAGTGTGCGAGAAAGAGCGTTTTCGGCTGCCTCTGGAAAATTCCACCAAAATCACCTAAGAAACGCGTAAACGTTGATTGGTGTAAAATCATGTACGGCGTAGTAACTTTCGTCCAGTAACGTCACGCCTTCTAAAAATTCAGCAGAAAGTTCTAGAACAGTCGTAGAAATTGGGGGGGGGGAAGTGTGTGGGCGCCGTGAAGCGCGGGGGAGTCGAATGGCAGTGCCGCACAGAGCCGTGTGAGGCAGAAGAGTGTGGGCGCTAGGGTAGCGCGAATTAGCGCGATAAAAGCGCAGAGGTGATATTAACACACCGAGTGTTAGGTAGATGAAAAGGAACTTTATTCAATTTTGTTATTCTTTTTTATCTCTGCTCGTTTGCGCCCGCGCCGTGTCGCAAGTTACGCGACTACGATAATTAGTGAAGTCGGTGATAATTCTCCCGACGAGTATCGTGTTTTATTCTGACGTTCGGACTTATAAACTGTCGTCACCGATAACGTCGTCACCGCTGCCGCAGACGTCACAGTTGGTGTCGCTGTTGGTTTTGCTCTCCTGAATGGGAAGCAGGCTACGAGAAGAAACCCTTCTCCGTCATCCAAGGGACGTGCTGTCCAGAAGAAAAGGAGCCCAGCTGTTTTGCTTGTTTTGAGGCCGTTCACCCCAGCGAGTTCCTCTGCCGCACATGGTGATTTTAGTTATTTGTCGAGCTCCGACAAACAAAACGAACATTTATCACGCCCTTCAGGCTTACCTGGACTATATTCAATATTCAGAAGATGTCTTTCTTGTAATTTCGTAAGCACAACTCTGTTTAATTTTTCCTTTATTTGTTCCAAGCAATAATCATAAGATTTAATAGTATTAGTTTTAAGACTGCGTGATAAAAAGCAAGGGTTCGAAACTGAGCTCAGATAATTATAAAAAATTATTTCTACTAATTTTTCTATTTTTTTAATCTCTCATTAAATTTATTTTTTTCTTTTAAATTTTCTTTCAATTGACCTCTATCACGTAGCCACGTCCGTTCACCATCTAAATTTCAGGCACTACTCGCCTCCTGAGCTAGCCGACAACACGAGCCCAAGTAGGTGCGACCAACCGTCGGAGTTACAATATAAATACATGGTTTAAAAACCAAGAATTATTTTTTCAATCATTCAACTTCATCACTAACTCATTCCTTAAAATTTATTTGCGTAACGCATGTTAACAAACACTTTACATATTGCTTTGTGGTTTACCTGTGTATATACAGAGTAATATACGTAATATAGCGAAAGTTATGTAATGCTGCGCGAAAAAAACGGCGGAAAAGAATTCATTGCCGCGCTCTGGTGACGAAAAACCGAATCAAACCAATTGCTAAATAAAAAAAAGGCATCTAACACGCGGTGTAGCCAGAATCCCAGTTTTGTGGGTCCTTGATGCCGAAAAACTAATTGGAAGCAAAATGTCCGTCTGGTGTATGTGAACAACACTAGCGCCTAAACCATGATACAATCTTTTCCAAATGAAGAAACCCTGTCGTTTTTGCCGGAGCTGAAGCTCTGCGATTTTAAAAACATTCATTAATTTTTGGGGAGACTTTATATGAAGTTCCCCCGCCTTTTTTCAAAATTTTCAATTACTAAATTAAAGATAAGATTTTTGCTTCAGATGAAATTTGTTGCTCATAATTAGTTCTTTTAATAAGGTCATGTGAATATTTTGGAAAGTTTTAGTTGATTTCGCACAATATGGCGTGCAATATTTGCAATTTTAAAAATTTACATAAACAAGATTTTCTCAAAAACGGCTCCAAATTTTTTCTTTAAATTTTTGGTTGGGGTAATGCCAAATGCACCCTATCCGATGACATAAACGAGATATTGCTCTATTCTTTTGTTTTTTTTAATTACAAAATTTAATTTTTTTGTAATATCACGTTGGTAATATTGACATTAGAGGCAATTTCTTGACATAATTATATTTATGAGTGCATGTGCTTTAAAAATGTAAAATAAAGTTTCTCGAAATCTCAATAGTTTTTTGTAAAAATGACCTCAAAATTACGCATTTTCGGAAACGCTCAAACGCCATTTTCTCAAAAATGGCTCCAAATTTGTTCTTCAAACTCTCCAATGGATAGTGCTTGTTGCACTGTTTAATATGACGTAAAGTTCATTTTGTTGTATTCTTTTGTTTTTTCAAAAATTACATTTGTTTGGTATTTGAGCTCTCGATTAGATGACACTGTCACCCTCTCCAGCTCATAAGCTTGAAGTGCCACTATACTAAAGTTGGAGTATAAGTAAATTTGTACAGTTTCATTTACTTAAACTCTGGCCTCTCCTATTCAATCCCCTGCTTCTCCCCCTTCACACGTTCCCTCCTTTTTGCATCTGTAACTTACTCCGGTCATTTCTCCTCTGGCTCTCTGTTGCTCAAGTTCTAGGCAGTGGGCCTACCAGAATGTGCGATTTTAAAGTGATTCTTCATTATCCTACATGTTATTTTTTTAATAAGTTGACATTGTCCATAAATTTGGCATATGTACAATTTTTGGGGTCGATTTTTCATCAATTCATCAAGTTAGTTTCTTTGTCCTTTTGCTTCTTACTGCGAGTTTGCCAATAACAAACTGATGAGTGAGAAAGGTCAGACGAAAGGTAGCTCATACTTGGATTTTTCTAACCTGGCGGAAGACAGTTCATCAACTGTTACGGCGTCATCCAATCGAGAGTTAAAATGTCATCGTGGTGACGTCTCTATGGTGACGTTTAAGCTTCCGATTGGACGAAACCGTAACAGTTGATGAACTGTCATCCACCAGGTTACAGTAAGCCTAAGTATAGGTGTATCTACAGATGGGGTTATCCAAACGATCAACAGAAAAAAGCAGTCTCTTAAGAACGGTTTCAATTTTCGGTTTTAAGTCCAGTTTTACCGTGGCTAGAAAACAGTGATGAGTATGTTTTATACAGTTTCTGCTGTTATTACCAAATTTTTTTCGTGATTGGGCTTTTTATAACGGCGTCTTAATCGGCAGATGTGTCGGGTAGGCCGCTGAAAGGACAACCTGAAAGGGTTTCTAAGGTTGCCCCGTGCCTCTGTTGTAGTAATAGACAACGCAAAGTACCGTTGTACTGAAATTGACAGAAAACGAAACTGCTTTTTTGAAAAAAGATATAGTAGAGTGGCTAAATAATCATGGAGTTGCTTTTGATCCATCACTCATGATAGCTCAATTGATACAAATAATGCAAATTACACACGCTGAAAACCGATACGTCATTGATCAAATAATCATTGAACATGGCCACATCCTTCTCCGTCTTCCACCGTACTATCCAAATCTTAATCCAATAGAACTTGTTTGGGGATTTATAAAAGGGCGCGTGGCAGCAGAAACAACCGGCGCATTCTTTCAAAAAAAAAAAAAAAGGCAGTTTTGCAGAGAAGTGTTTGCAACACTGAACAATGAAAGAAATGCTGCGAGCATGTGTAGGGAATAGAGGTGGTATAATAATTCAGATGTGATAGACCAACACATCGATGAATTCGTCTTTTCTTTGCACACTCCTGAGAGTTCGAGTCCCTCTTCTGACGATGAGGGTAGTAACGAAGAGTGACGGCCAGTGTGATCGCTGCGTCTCGCTGTCGCCTACGCGCTTCCTTATCGCCGAGAGGGGAATTCTTAGCTGCTGCAGGGTGGGGGAAGCCTTCGAGACCACTAAGGGTACGTCCGCCATGATGGTTTTTTGCGAGCGGTACGGCTAAAGTGGTGTCATAGAATGGCACCATATAAGATGCTGATTAAAAATTATTGTAAATGTGATATTTAAAGCTCTTTTTCACAGAAAATCTTTGCGTTTTCGAAAAACTTCATTCCCAGTCATTTCAAGCACTTCCACACACAAATGCAATAATGTATACAACTCGATGGAAATGTGCATATAAACGGCGTGAGAGAAATTAAAAAGAAACAAAAGAACACACCAAAATGAGAATTACATCATATTTAACAGTGCAATTAGCTCTATCCACTATAAAAATTTGAAGAAACATTTGTAGCTATTTTTAAGAAAATGATGTTTGAGCATTTCGGAAATGCAGAGTTTTGAGCTCATTTTAAGGGAAAACTGTTGAGTTTTCGGGAAACTTTATATAACATTACTTAAACACATTGTGACATTCCAACATGTCACACATTTATTTACTAATATTTTTCTTAAATGGGGTAAATATAGAAGGATAAATAAATAGAAATATGGCGACCTAGCAACGGCAGCCGAGTTCTCAAAGTCAATAAACTTCATTCTGGCATTGGACCTGAGGGCACGGCTAGCTGATCAAGTAAACAATTTAGGGATTGGTTGAGAAAGCAATGACAGTCTAGAGCATAGCTAGTTGATTATGTAATCAATTTAGGGATTGGCCAGGAGAACAGTGACAGTCTATTCACGGCGGAAGTGCGTTGAATGTTTCTGGTGAAAAACAGTAGAAAGATATAGGCCGAGTATTGAAGGGCTGAACAGAAAGATTATTTTCACATTCTGACATATGTCGTCGTGCTGTGCGGGTCGCTCACGGATGATTAAGTTTGTGAGGTTGGGACTTGTAAATTTTTCTTGAGAGTGAATAGTTATCGGACTTTGAGTAATTCTTGAGTGTGACGAACGCAAATTAGAATTATCTCAGGATGAAATAATTTGCTGTGTAAAAATGTGTAACTTGTAATTTTCGTGTGTGAGCTAATAATTTCAGACTGATAGAATTTCTAAGATCTACAACAAGTTGGGACTCTGAATATTTTTGCGATGTGCGGAAATTACAATTTGAATGAATTTGTACGCAACAGGACTTGGAATAAATCTGAGTAAATAATATTTTTGCTGAACTTTAACATTCCCGTTGCGTAATCAGAATGAACTGAGAACTTTCGCAAAGTAAATTTAATTAGAACTACAAGTATTTGAGGCGGTGAGGATCAGTGACTCGACAACATTTGTGCAAGAGCAGGAGAGAAGAATCTGTTACTTGAACTTTGGAATTCTCGTCACCGAGGAGAAAAGCAAAATGGTTCTTCGTGGCGCCCTCGTTCAAGTGCCGAAGACGGGTACTGCAGGATAAGGTTCGAAAGAGCTCATGACCAAAAGAACATTCTTTATTTGTTACAAATTTTTCAAGTTATATTTTTGCCTGGCATTAAGAATAAACCATAAGTTTCTTTTGAAATAGCCAAACGATTTTCATTTGGCCAATTCCAGCTAATAAGTAGCTAGACAATATATATTTGTTTTCAGATTCCTCGCCACTCTATATAGATGGCAGATCGAATAATCGGCTATTAGTAGGTAATAGCGATTATTTCTAATGAAACCCATCGACCCAGCTAGCGGGATATTGATTTTATTTAGATAGCGATTGAAGGATTAATTTTAATAATATTAACGTAACCTTTTCATGGCGCTCATGTTTAAAACATAAATTCGGAAAGGGTTACATCGAAACGCCCAATAATTTTATAAGCAGTTTGTGCGTGGGCAATGTTTCAAAATGGCGGCCCAAGTGGGGCGAATTTCATCACACTTTATGACAAATTCCAGCTTGTTTCAACATGTACTCATAAATATAATAATGTGAAGAACTCACTTCTGATATAAATATTACCGATGTGAGAGACAAGTAAAAAATATTACGTTTTTGTAATTTTTGAAAAAACAAAAGAATAGAGCAAGATCACGTTCATGTCATCGTATAGGGTTCGTTTGGCACTCACCCTACCAAAAATTTAAAGAAAAAACTTGAAGCCACTTTTGAGAATTTTATTGTAATTTTTTAAAATTGTAAATATTTCACGCACTATTGCACGAAAACTTCTAAAATTAAAAAAAGTTCATGACCTTAATAAAAGACCTATTTATGGACAACAAATTTCATTTGAAGGAAAAAATCTGTCTTCAATTTTATAGTTGTAGGAAGACGCGGAATAAGATTCAAATTTTAAAAAGTTTGGAAAATTCAGAGTAAACCGTGAAAATCGGACCTATGCCATCTTTATAAGTGTATTTTACTCTATTTTTACAAGAAATTTAAAAAGAAATGGAGCCTTTTCAGAGAAACTTATGAAAATGTCTGCAGGGTTTTGTTGTATCTGCAGGATGCAGGGTAAATTAAACATTCAATGTTTAATAGCCATTTACTTTCACCATAACAAATACACAGAATTTACGTAACAAATAACTGTACAAACTTCCTAACGGTGTTCTTGCGCGATCACCTGTACGCACGCTGACTGAGCAGCAACGCCGGGGCAGCAGCCTGGAGTCCCCTTGAGCGCGCAGCGATTACGCCGCGATGGGGTGTAGCGAGGGCGGCGGCCCCGGTCGGCAGCCTGGAGTCCCCTTTGTAGCGCGCAGCTGATTACGCCGCGATTGGCCGTGTAGCGAGCGGCGGCGGTGGTAGCTAAGCGAAGTTATCACTGAACGAGAGCGCTCTGCTCCCGGCCTATGACTTTATACTTCACCGCCCGGTGAAGGGGTAGGAGGGGCTGTGTCCCTCCACTAGGGGAGCGTAACTCCGACTCGTCCTCTGATTGGGGGATACTACAGGCTTCTTGTAAGGGACCCCCAAATTTTAAAGGATGTTTTTCAAAATTTCAAAACTTTAACTTGCGTCAGATGGACAGGGGTTTCTTCAATTAAAAAAAAATGCTTCGCATGGTTCGGGCGTTAGTAGTGTTCACAGACGGACGGATGGATAGACAGACAGACGGACGAACGCACGGACTGACGGACGGACGGACGGATATGTTTTGAAATCAACACTTTTTCGGTATCAGAGAACCTCAAAACGTGTATTTTTGTTGAAATCTCAAAATCGATTTTCCGCAGCATTACATAATTTTCTCTATACTACGTATATTACTCCCTATATACACGTATGTATACGAGAAAGTAACTAGAGGGGCTATAGAATGTCACAGACTTTCTCGTAGTAATTTTTTCTGATTTCGTTGGTGTAACCTGGCTTTTCGGTGTTGCCCCATGCTCTTGCCAGCAGCCATCTATCGTCGCTCAAAGCACATTTTTTTGTTATTTCTTCACCATGTCGGTTTCCTCATAATAGAACCAAAATATTACTTCAAGAATATTAAAGAAGTATAAAACCTCGTCTTAAATAGAAATTTTCATTGACAAATTTGAAGCCGTTTTAATAAAAATTGATATTAAGGATTATTGTAAATGCGAAATTTGAAGCTCTTTTTCACATGAATTTATTGAGTTTTCGAAACACATCATTTTCAGTCAATGGAAACACTTCTACACACAAATGCAATAATGTACACAAATCGCTGGAAATGTGCATATTATCGGCGTGAGAGATATTTAAATAATACATTTGTGTATTTTTGAAAAAACAAAACAAATACAACAAAATGAACGAAAAGTTTGAAGAAAAAATTTGTATCCATTTTTGAGAAAAATGGCATTTGAGCGTTTCTGAAATTTTGCGGAATTTTGAGCTCATTTTCAGAGAAAACTGTTGAGTTTTCGAGAAACTTTATATTACATTATTTAAAGCACATGCACTCATAAACGTAATATTGTGAAGAAATCACCTCTAATATAAATATTACCGACGTGAGAGACAAGTCAAAAGAATTACATTTTTGTATTTTTTTGAAAAACAGAACCATAGAGGAATAAGGCGTTTATGTCATCGTACGTTTGGCACTACACCTACCAAAAGTAAAAAAAAAAAGTTTGGAGCCGTTTTGGAGAAAATATTGTTTTTGTAATTTTTTTAAAATTGCAAATATTGCACGCCATATTGCGAGAAAACGACTATTTTTTTTTAAATGTACATGACCTTATTGAAATAACTAGTTATGAACTACTAATTTCATTTGAAGGAAAAATCTCTACCTTCAATTTTGTAATTGTAGGAAGACACCGAAGAAAATCCAAACTTTTGCAATTCTCGAAAATTCAGTGTTAACCGTGAAAATATGACCTATGCCACCTTTTACTCTATTCTAACAAAAAAATTAAAGAAAAAATTCGGAGCCATTTTTGAGAAATTTTTGATAATTCATGTAAGCTGTAGCATGTAGCTTCATGTAAAGTACCCCGAAAAATAAGAGAATGTTTTTCAAAATTTCAAAGCTACAACTAGAGCCAGATAGACAGGCGTTTCTTCAATTTAGAGAAGATTGTACGTATGGTTTAAGCGCTTGTAGTGTTGACAAACGGACAGACGGACGGTAATTTTGCTTTCAATTGGTTTTTCGGCATCAAGGACCCACAAACCGGGATTCTGGCTACACCACGTGATAGAGGATTTTTTTTCTAAATTTAGCACCTGGAGTTATCCACTTTTTCGTTATCAGGGCCAAGCAATGCATTTTTGTGCCGAAATATCGCCGTTTCTCGCAGTATTACATAAATTTCTCTATACTACGTATGGTAATATTACCACACGTAGTATGGTAGATAATATTACCATGGATGAATAATAATGGTAATTTACCATGGTCTTGATCTATTTTACTTAGTATATACGTTTGTATGCGAGAAATAATATACGATAACTTTCATTTATAATAGTACGATAATGTGGAGATTTCGTACGTCTGAAATATAACCCAAAATACGAGACATTCATACAAAAATAGCATAGCTGAGATTAGATTAGAATTCCTTTCATATAAATTATTGTTCAAGATTGATTCCGATTCACAAGAGCATTCCTAAGTTTATAACATGATTATACTATAATTATTCTCTGCCGATCAGTGAGACCACGGAATCTCTGTGAACAGCTGCGTTCGAAGATGTTTCGTAGTACGAAATTCGTACTGCCAAGCAAAGATGGTGGATGTTAAGCCTGACGTTTATCGTACTGACGTAAAATTGAGCAATTGTGAACGTTGAAACTTGTGTCAAAGAGCTGTCTTCGAAGAAGGCATCATGTGAGCAGCACACGAAAACATTCTGCCTAAACACATCTAGGCATGTGTTGGAAAAGCCGATGTTTCCTTTATTGATTGTGCGACTTAGTACTCCGTATCATACGTATTTGTGAATGATATGATAAATTAAAAGTAGTATTGTAGAGAAATAGTACCACGCGCAAAATGGAAATTGTTGGTGAATTTGAATACAGTAACAAAGACCTGATAGGTCACGGAGCTTTCGCTGTTGTCTTCAGAGGAAGGCACAGAAAGGTAGTGTTTAGATTAGTCAAGGCAATGTTGTGTTTGTAACATTGGTACATGTGTGTTGATAACGTTCCTTTATGTGAATTTCAGAATCCAAGTTTTGTCGTTGCCATTAAAAGCATAACAAAAAAGAACCTGGCCAAGTCACAAAACCTTCTTGGAAAAGAAATAAAAATTTTGAAGGCAAGTATTCCAGAAAGTGTAGTGGATCTTTTGCTGTATTTTTGCAATTTCATTGCAATAATAAGTCCTTGGTTTTTTCAAGTAATTATAAAATGAAGTCCTACAATGTCTAGGAATAAAACTTCAGGTTGGATTGTAAATAATGCTTTGTGAATTCGGAAGTCAAATTTTGTTGATCAGTGTTCGAAATATGTTATTGAAATTGTTGAAGGTGTGGGATATAAATTTCATTGACCTGTTTCCAAGTGATTTGAAATAATTTTAAATTATTGTAAAAAAAGGAAGGTTTAAATTTGAAGCCCATCTTTTCAGTGATCCTTTGAATTGTCAATGTACTTTAATATTATGTACTTATATATGTAATGTTAAAAGAGAAGTTTTGAAAATGCAAATATTTGTACAAGAAATTTAATTATAACCCTTAAGTGGATATGTTTGGATTAGTCTCTCTAGCTGGTGTTTTGACATTGAGATCAGATTGAGGTTGAGACTAAAATCAAAATAAGACAAATTAGTTAGGCCATGTTATGTTATTTTATAAGAAAATCACAACAAAGGAAAATTAGATATTTTCTGTGAACGTTCCTAAGCAAGTGAAGTGAAAATTCAGGTTTTGGTATGAAAAATGAGTTTTATGTGCTAATAACGGTATACGTGAGCCTGAAGAGATTATTAAGCATGGCAGAGTCATTTGAACAACAAATGTACTGCTGGACCTCGACTGTGCTATTGTCACACTCTAACAAGTCCTCAAAAATTTCAAGATAATGTTATGACCTCAACATTACTTTACTATCGTTTTCTACAATTGTGGTAAATTCAGATCAATTGGAAGATTGAAGAGAAGTAGTGAATAAAGAAATGGAAGTACATTGAGAAAATTATATGTTCGTTCTGAAAGAATTATCATCTGAAAAGAGCTATCCCATGAAAATCGGTCTACAAGTGCTAAGACTATGGATCAATTGATAAACTTTGTCAAACTGGTACTTAATAGCTTTGTACACGAAAGAGATGTTGATTTTAATCACACCTTTAGCAGAGTTACAAGAATCTCCCACTGGGCATTGCTAAGTGTTACTGCCTGTAAAGATGAAATTTGCTCAAATAGATGTATGGACTGATCTTGTAAATGGGAACTTACAAAGAAGTGTAAAAATAAAGCAACCTGATGGATAATATGACAGTTTTGGAAAATTGTGTTGATTGAAGAACAGCTAATAGTTTAAAATAGGCACCCCACTATTGAATGAAACATTTATTGACTTAATCATCGGATTGGGATTCCAGAGAAGTGAAGCAGATCCATGTCTCTTCATGAAACTGATAGGCATTTGTAAGATTCTCTTTGCTACCAATGGTGATCATGAACTTCAGGAAGTCATTAATGATTTGGCACATGGGTTTAAAATTAATTCTAGCTTCATCTTACTTCGGTTTTTAAATTAAAAGGGAAAATTAGTGAAGGTCATTACATAAGGAAGATTTTTGGAAATGTTCATTTTGAAAACTTGCGGATCTGTTGTGACTAATAATTAAAGAATACTATAGAACGAGTCCTCTTGATAATAAATTTCTGAAAAAGTGAGTTATTGGTGCTTTAAATATATCTTGTATGTGGAAGCAGGCCTGTTGTTGCTGTAGGAGAAATATCTCAAAGTTTAGAAATGTCAGCAGATGTATTGTCAAAGTTGAAACGAATTTTTTGGTATTTGAAAGGTACTACTGACTGCAGAATTACCTAGGGAAGTGATATTAAAGAAAATATATACTCATGAGCTGCAGTGATGCAAATCATGGAGATGATACGAGACATTTGATTTCAAGTGTACTGTCTTTACTCCAGTGCACAGCCATTGCTACTTCAGAAACTGAGATTTTGGCTGCTACTAGTGAAGCAGCTTATAATTTTTTTGGATTATGAGATTGTCTTAACTGAACTCAGTTAAGTGATAATGAGATTGATGTTCTTTAGCATTACGATACGTCCTCTTTGTCCAGACATGTCCTCCTTTTTAAGTAAGAGAAACTGTCTGGGTGGGTTTCACAAGAAGGGACAAAATGTCCTCTTTTTGTTTTATTGGAAAGGGGGTACTTCTTTTAAATGCAAATTAGATGTGTAATGTTCAAAGGATACTGTGCTTTTTTTCAACTTTTTTGTGTCTGACATCATAACTTTTTTTTTATTGTATAAATAAATGGCCTTTAACTTCAGCTATCTTGCATAACAACTGCTAAAATGCATAGATCATCTATATCTATGTTTACATCCTTTTCTTCATGAAATACAACATTGCTGCCATCACCTGGTACAATGTATTGTATGATGATGCTGGTTAAAGATTGTGTGCTCTGTGGTATTAATACTATTCTTCTAGCGTGTGGAGGTAATACTGCACTGTAGTGTTCATATTTCAAGCATGTTGACAAACCAAAAGCCTGGTTTAATGACATGCTTAAAAGATCATAGCGATTGTTACATGATTCAAAGGAAAGCAAAGCAAAGTTTTAATTGTTGAGGGAGATTTCATCATCCACTTAATACTTCTGGTGTAAAAATCAGAAATGATAATGAAGTAGGCCTATTGTGTGAATGTGATGACAGTGAAGTACTATTTATTTTGTCAGTAGTAATTATTTTGTCTTTAAGGAAAATAAATTATTATATTAAAATTTAAGTGTCCTTAATTTTATTAGAAAGTACTCTTTTTCTGTAATGAAAATGTGGTAACTCAAATGTTGTATTTGACAATGAAGTTGTAATGGTCTAGCATAGGATCCTGATTTTCATTGTAGAGTGAATCACACCCATCTGAGATTTTCATTTGAGAATTAACAACATTGAATGAATCATTTCATGGGAAACAAATCTAGATTTGTTGACTACTGTATTCTTTTTCAGAAATTATGGAATAACAGTTAACTAAATTAATCAATATAAGAGGATGTTGATGTATTTTCTTACATTATTGATTAAATTGGTACTATTTATCTGTTGTGTTCAGGATGAAAGTCTCTACTGTAAATGGTAGTTTTATGGTAATGGTAATATATATGGAGTAATATACATAGTATAGAGAAAGTTATGTAATGCTGTGCGAGAAAACCAGATTTTTTGCAGAAAAACTCTCATTGCAGGGTTCTGATTATGAAAAAGTGGATAAAACCAGTTGCTAAGGTTAGAAAAAAGAATTCCTCTTAACACATGGTGTAGCCACAATTCCTGTATTGCAGGTCCTTGATAACGAAAAATCAATTGATGGCAAAATGTGTGTGTATCTGTCCGGCTGTGAACAACACAGTGAGTTTGTGAGTAGAAGCACTTCAAATAACTTCTAATAAATTTTTCCGAAAAAAGAGTTTTTGGTGAAAAAAAGCATCAAATATCTCATATACAGCAACGCTTTAACGCCATTTTCGTAAAAATGGCTCTAAATTTTTCAATATAGGACGAGATTTAACATTTCTATAATATTAAAGAAACTTTTTGTTTCTGCCATTAAGAAACTGAAAAATCGAGCAAATGTGCAAAAATTTGTTGGGTGCGATTGACAACAGTGCCAAGGAGATGAGGCATGACTGAAAAGCCAGACCCAGACAAGAGAATGAAGACCAGTACGAGAAAATCTGTGCCTTTTTACTGTCTGTACCTTTTTCCACTAGTTTACATCTATAGGCACATTATCTTTATCATACTTACTAAAGCACAAGTAAGTGTAATAATCATTTACATCAGTTACATTTCTCCTTTAGAGAAAATATGTAAATATTCAAATAATAGACATTGCAATATTTTCTCAGTATGGATGAGCAATATTGAAAAAACTCAAAAGAAAGCAATGTGATTAGCATTTGTATTGTAATTGAAGTGAATATTTATCTATTTGATAAAGAAGTACAAAGCCAGCAGGATAGATCCCTTTATTGCCTTATTGGGGTGCATTATAATCATATCCTCTTAGAGACCCAAGCAGACAATTTTTGTATTTTATTTCATAAATCATATTTTCTAGCCTCTTTTAGACTCAATGAGATGAAAACTATCCACATTTATGAAAAACAAGTATTGGTTGTCTTGTAATTTGTACATATATGTGTATTAGGACCCAATGACATACATTTGGTTATGTTAT
Organism: Teleogryllus oceanicus; assembly: GCA_964035755.1. Taxonomy (NCBI): domain Eukaryota; kingdom Metazoa; phylum Arthropoda; class Insecta; order Orthoptera; family Gryllidae; genus Teleogryllus; species Teleogryllus oceanicus. Next base: position 9,366,814 of record CAXIVR010000006.1, on the reverse strand, counting down.
AATTCTGTGAGAAAGTGGTAAAATGAAGTCAAAAACAATATATTTTCATATTTGAGTCCTTTAGAGTTTGTGGCATGTACTTTAAATGACCGTCTACAATCTATTCCAGCCCTTCTGCCCCCTCCTCTCCCTCTCGCAGTTCCCATTACTAAGGGAGGATTTACTTCCTCGAATGTCACAACATGCAGTATTGGAAACGTGATCAAATTTTGTTGTCCTGACAATTGTCTTTTATCGTCACTAACCTCATCAGAAGAATCGGTATCTGCGCCTGAGGAGGAAGGGGGTATTCACCACCTAAATCACTATTACCTTCGAAATCGCTCTTATCAAGGATTATGAGAATTGCATCATTATTCCTAAACAAGTTATCCATTCCTTCAAAAGTGTTTTAAGATATTATGTAGCTAATGTACAACAATAAATTCTATAATTTTAACTGAAAACTAACATTTATTCATAAGAAGTGTTCAAAACTCGTCATAGAATGAACAGGTAACAATGCACAAAAATATGTTGTTGGGTCCTTACATCCACAAGTGTGGACAAAATAGTTTGTAATAAGCTCTTTCGAGTGATGCACATTTTCTAATAATAATAAGACTTATTGTAATAATAAGTTATAACAACAAGGTTCAGTCAACGATAGTAACTTTGGGTAAGTTCACTAACTTCTTAACAATCGCAAAAAGTTCTGCGAAAGCAACTCGCAGCACAATCGCTTAATTCGCCCTCTGCAGCATCTGCTCAATTCCTGTGAAACACTGCCAGGAACCAAATTGAAATTCTATATGATTACACATTAAAATTCTATATCATGTGAATGCCAAAATCTAAATTAAAACACCATGTCATTAACATCCATCATTAAATCCTATCTAATGATTACAATACATTAAAAATTATTACACATAGTCTATAACGCTTTTTGATTTTCTAAATATCATTGCATGATACAAGACTATGAATGTAAGAGCAAATGCCAATTCAAACATGGGAGCACATTCTACCAACCTTTGTTCCTTCCAACGTGGTCGAGGGCCAATTTGGAGCGTTACTGGTTTGTAAGGTGGCAGAATCTATGAGGAAACTTGTGTGGAGGAAAGGGAGGGGTAAGGGGATAGGAGAGTGGGGTGAAGGGGTAAAAAGTAGGGGGCTATTTCTGTTGAAAGTTGAGAACATTATCGTATAAAGGAGTGGATTATGGTAACGCGACGCAACGCGTCTCCTAACTCCTCCTTGGGTGTTGAGCGCTATTGCAGTAACCCTCCGTTACTTTCTACGTAAATCTGGAGTAATCCTCCCATGCGCTCCTGCGTCACTACACAGCGGCCAGAATTGGGAAGGAATAAGGATAGGGGAAGGGTTTAGGACACTTCACAGGGGGTTGGACTAGCTCTTGTGAAGCAGCCAAACTCGTTTTGTTGGAACAAATTTCACATGAGATTTGACGGGAATCGAACCCGGATCTCCTTGGTGAAAAGCAAGTGACTTCGCTCTGCGCCACGAGATGGCAATAATATAAAATTGCCCCGGAATTTTGTTATGTTGGAAATTGTGATTGAAGTTAAAAAAAACAACAAGTTTTTGAATCTGAATCAATTTACGCAGAGTACTTCGTACAACTGCTACAACAACAATAATTATCTATTTTATTGATTTGATGATATTCAAAGAACAGAAAATGCAAGAAATATTACATGTATTGTTTGTCATGTCCAAGAAAAGTAAAACAAAAATTAGGAGGAAATGCAGAGTATTTTCTGTAGAATAAGCTCAGGGAATTTGGAGTTGATTATTTCTAACAATCAATTAAGTTGCTGGTTAATATGAATAGTAGTGTCTAAAATTACCATGTGTGTCGAATGTTGCTGTGTTTTACAGTACATTAGTGTAAATAATTTGTTTTAGGGTATAATAGTGTAATTTTAAAATATATTAGTGTAATAAAAATTTAAAACATGTTCATTATATTGGTAATAAATTAATTTTTATATTTTGACTTATTTTCAGGAGTTAACTGAACTCCATCATGACAATGTGGTTGCGTTACTTGATTGCAAGGTAAGTTCCTGACTTTTATTTCAAGTTTGAACATTTTAATAATAAATAATGATATATTAATGGCAAGTAGATGCCATTAGACATGTTTTTCCATCTACCCATAATAAATATTTACAGTATTTTAAATATTATGTATAAATAAAAGGGAATCTGCGTATGTCTGTCACATATAGACACAAAAACTACTCAACCTTTTATGCTGAAGTTTTCACGCATTTTTCTTATTAGTATTGGGAGAATTTAAAGAGTAGTTTAAATTAAATTGGATATGTAGATGCATTGTTTTTACAAAGCTAATTGACAAGATGGGCTATCTGACTATCTATCCTAGAGGGCCTTGCTTTGAAGTGTGATCTATGGATATCTTTTTGAACTACACCCCCCGCTTCGACTCACCACATCAAATTTCAGGCATCGAAGCATGACTTCTAAACCAATTGCTGGCAGTGCACAACATTATTAATACAATTCAGTTTATTAATATGCAATTAACAGAACATTTAATGTTGTTATAAATTAATTTTGTTATAAATTATTTTTAAATTATATATATTTTAAATTATTACCAATTATTTAGTGTTACCAAAGACACAAGGAACCAGAGGGTCCGAGATACTACTTTCCTCATATGATTCACCTTGCCAAGCTTGAGATAAAGGTCCTGAGCGATTATCAGTGAGGTGAATACGAAGCATTATTAAGAACAAATAGTGGCATTTTGAAGTACTTATGAATACAGTAATTCAAATACTTTTTTTAAACTTTCTTAATACTTCATTAAGTTAATATTTCACTGCCTTGACTTCGGTCATCAGTGGATCAATACGATGGTTCATTCCTGTAATTTTTCTGCAATGTCCCAGGATCTATTAAAATTTGAAACAAATTAGAGCAATGCAGCCCAGCCCTCATGCAACCACAGTTTCCTTTACAATATTTGAGATAGTATATTTGTTTGATCAACCACAGTGAAGCCACCTCCAGAAATATTTTAACACTAGGAGGACGGCAATTTCCTTCAACCTAGTAGAACGAACCCGTCATTTTGACAGGTACGAGTTTTTTTAGCAAAACATTAATACAATCTCTCGGATTTTAACTGCAACTTTGTATTGTTAAAGAATATTATTGTTATGTTATCAATGAATGCAGTTAATAATAACAGTTATATTTAACGTACATTAAATCATTTTTATCTTGTGAAGCTGATAATCAGTGAATATTAATTAATCAAGCCCTCGAGGAGTTTCAAAGCAACATGCTTTCCAGCACGCAATCCACATATGTAATTGTGGCAGTGCATGCAGATGTTCTGGACTCTATCTGGCCTTTACTTCCTCCTCTCTACCAGGTCTTGTGTATATTGCTACTCTGAATAGTGCTGATTGCTTGGAGAAGATTTTGCCTTCTTTTTGCTACATATACTGATGCTAGTTCTTCTGATAATTTGAAGATATTATCTTGGCAAGATATTTTCTCTCTTGTTACCTCCCTGTACATGCATCAAGGGCCGTCATCCAGAACATTGAAACATACGTGCGTTGACCACCATTTACTCCCAAATTTCACAGTATACAAGCACACCATTCGATCAAGCACGTCAGTGAAATATTTCATTTCATTATAAAATTGTACACCCGCTGTAAGTTTCTTGGAGCTGTTTTCATCAATAGTTAGTTTGATGCAAGGTCCTCAGAATCATGTTTTTATTTATTTATTTTTTCTTTTTCGCTGAGAGGATGTTAAAGATGTTAGAAAACCTAATACCCGTCAAAATGACAGATCGTCATCCTTTTAGTAGTATTTGTAAATATCGTAATTGATTTTCAGTGTTCATGTCTATTTTTCTTTAAATGTGTAGAATATGATTAAATATTAATAGTCACAAAGTGCTGAATTTAGAAACCACATACATTGTTGAGAATTTTAGATAAAAAATAGATCACCCGTCAAATGACGGGTGCTGTCCTCCTAGTGTTAAAAGAAAGTAAAATCTGCACTTCAAGACGGTGTAGAAAAACTTAGCCTCTACCAGCCTAATTTTTTTAATAAAATAAGTAAATTAGTACAAGCTGTTGTGGAAATTCTTTTGCGATCTTACATTTTTTAAATGTATTAAGAAGTTATATGGTCAAAATAATTTTTCCTTTATTCAATACATTAAACATTTGTTGAGAAATCAGAAAATATTTAATGTAACGTCACTGGTCATTATGAAAAGTAATTAATCAAAAACTGCTTTGAAATTTATTACATCCAGAAATAGAAGTTGTTCTTGGCCTAGAAGCTTTGATGTCAAATCAAGTAATTGATATCACTGTTTGAGAGTAAGAAAAAACTCATTCCAATTTAAATTTCACAAGAATTCACTTTCGATTCTGGTATTCATTACATTAAGAATGAAAAGGGCGAGTGCCAAGAACCTATTATATTAATATTGCCAACATTGTATGAAATTATGTAATAGCTTTCAACTTATAAGCAAAATCTGTAAAACAAGCGATTTTTGCAGTTATCTCAGAGTTACCATATTTGTGAATGCCAGAATTAAAATTTGGAGTCGGGGTCCTTGAAAAACATTGTATAATAAAGAAAAAACTTCTATTCCCCACCAAACTACCGTTTGAAATATAACACTGTTGCTGTAAAAACAAAAAAATCCGTTCTCAAGAAATTTGCTAAGATTCTCTGAGGGTGATCGAGGCTGTTGATAATTTGATTCGATATGGAAGACTACAATCTGAGTTTTGTAACTTTCCTTCTTTTTTGACGTAATCCCCTCAAAATTCACTGCTCAGGGTCCTCCAAATTCTCCAGGTTCAAGGTTCCTTCTCTCAAATGATTTTCTTCATGACTCTTGAAATAGTCATTGACTATCTGGATGGCTTCTTCATTGCTCGCCAATGGCTGCTTCATTGCTCTTCAATGGCTTCTTCAATGTTTGTCCAGCCTTTAATTTTGGGAACAAATGCAAGTTGGTCAAATCAAGTGAATAGGATGGATGTGGATTGCAATTGAAAACAAAGGTCAGTCAATTTTGGCTGAGCGAAACAAGTTGAATGTGTTAGTGTGATGGAGCAATACTATTTTCTTGCCATTCCAGGACATTTGTCTACACTAGCTGCCTTGAGTTTGTCCAGAAGGGCTGCATAGTGATGATTTTTTCCAGTTTTCCTCTGTGATTTTTTTGCCATTTTGAGGTAGGCTTTGAGAAAAGTACCTTCAACATTCAGAAGACTGATGCCATCACCTTCCCTATTGATGGATTGCATTTCGCCTTTTTGGAGCCGGTTCTCCTCTTGCAGTCCATTGTTTTGACTGTTGCTGTTGCTGCTGCTGCTACTACTTCTTGTACTTCTACTTCTTCTGCTTCTACTTCTTTTTTTATTTATTTTTGTTTTTTTAAACTCTCTCTTATTTATTTTTATTTTCTTCTCCCGCGGCATCCATCTGGCTCAAAGTTTCTTCATGCTGAATTCACAATGCAAAATAAAATGCACTCGATCATTTGTGATACCTGGGGCCTCTTCTAACTCGTGCACTTTCACTCACCTGTCTGCCAAAACAATATCATGGATTCTGTCAAAGTTTCCTTGTGTCAGCTGTTTTGAGAGCCCCATGTCGTGGTGCATGCATTGTTTGATGGTTGTCCTGCCTTGCTTAAATTCATTAACCAAAAGTCTGTCTCATAGGAAGAGCATGAGTTACCCAACGTAGATGCAATCCTTTCTTTTATTTCTTTCACGTTTTTACTTCCCATAAAAAGAATTGGATACCACCATGAATTTCAATGCTACCCGTCTTTCAGTCTAACTCACAAATTCTTGTTTTCAAGGTGCTGTCTAACAATGAGCTAGTGTGATAATGACTTCCAACAATGAAACCTTACTCTCTATTGTTCAAGCTTTAAATTCATATGCACAGATGTTGCTATCGCCGTCTCTCTGCTAACCAAGTTACTTATCGAATGACTTCTGTAAGTCACAGTGTTTTACACAAGTGCAATTATTATTTAACCAAAGTGCTGGTTGACATGTCCCCCAGGAGGTTTTCAGCGAAATAGATCAGCAACAATAATATTTATCACAGAAACGTTTTCATTTATGGAAGTTTAGGAAGATAATAATTACTGAGATGCATGTATTCTTGTAGTTAAAAATAAGTTGCATTGAATTATTTATTATCATATTAAAATAATTTTTGCCTTGCACTTGGACAGTTCATTGAATTCGATAAGTGTAACAAATCAAGTCTGGATATTCCGGTAATTGGCACAATTGGTCCAACACTGTTACACTAGCTATGCAGTACTTGGCCCTGTCATAATTACTACCAGTAAAAATTCAATACCAATATATTTCGTGGAGAATTAGTTTACAACTGTGCATTTTAAATCATTTTGTATGTATGTTACTGCTAATGTCCAAATCTGCATAATTTTGAAATTAGCTGGTCAGTGTTCACATTATTCAAAATAGATTGATATAATTTGAAGTAGGAATAGCTTTGAAGCATACTTCGGTCTTCAGCCAAACGAAGTGCTCATTACCCAACATGTGATAAAGGGAGGTGAAGTAAGGTACCATGATGTGGAATAGTAAATATTGTGATAAACAAGAATCAGTTAGTGGGTAGTTTCTAAGGCTAGTGAGAGATGGTGTGTGGAGTCCTACTATGTCATTTATTATTCTATTATGTTTTTCAGGAAACTGCTCACAATGTTTATCTGGTGATGGAGGTAAGTATGTTATAAATGCAATTGCAGTTATACTGTTCTGGCATTCTGTAATTTATTTTTATTATAAATTTTCATCAAAATATTGATGTAAATGTGACTAAAAAGTTAACATTGTAGAAAATACCCATTATTGGCTATTGTATTTATGGTTTATATTTTTAATGAGACAACTATCTCAAAAATGACTAAAACATTAATCATATTTTTAGTGTATTTTCTTACCAACAAGACTGTTGTGTACTAATAAATATGGGAGTTGTTAAAAGATTCTGGTCACAATAACAAATTTGAAATACTTTGTATGGAGCTTTGATTTGTTCCATGAAAGTTTGTGTTCGTATTTTTGTTGAATGTAAAATATAATGTTTCTTCTCTAGAAAATAAAATATACTGAAGAAGTGCTCAGGCCACTTGAAGTTAGCCTTTTTCCTGTATCCGTTTCCATTTGTTGCTTAAATGTAAAACCGGTAGTTTGGTGATGTTATATGATTTTTAAATCGCCATTGTGGGTGAATCATTTTAGTGAATTAAAAATCCCTTGCAGAGGCAAAAAACATCAGCCACATGAAACTTAATGTGTGATTGATATGATATTATGTTCATGATCATTTATCTTAATGTACTCCATATTTCAGTATTGCAATGGTGGAGATCTTGCAGATTATTTGGGGGGTAAGTTTTTTGTATAATCATAAATGTTAAATCAGAAAGGTTTTTATAATGCTTTTTGATCCTGAGCTAATTTTTTTTAATATATATTTTCAGTGAAAGGAACTCTTAGTGAAGATACAATTAGACTCTTTCTGTGTCAATTGGGTATGTAATTGAATATATCACATCCAAAACAATAAGGATTTTATAATACTTTGTATTGTATAATATTCCTGATTTATAGCGGGAGCCATGAAAGCGTTACATGCAAAGGGAATTGTACATAGAGATCTAAAACCTCAAAATATTTTACTTAGTCATTCTGGTGGAAAATCGTGTCCACAACCTCATGAGATTAGACTGAAAATAGGTAATTGTCTGTCCCTGTGAAAATGCAAAATTAATAATATAAAATATAATAGTTAATATTCTTATCTGTTAATACTAAAATATTTGTGCAATTGTTTTTGTAGCTGATTTTGGTTTTGCGAGATTTTTGCAAGATGGTGTAATGGCAGCAACACTTTGTGGTTCTCCCATGTACATGGTTAGTAATTCTGCTTTCAATGTATAGTTTTTTTAAAACTAATATTCTGGAATATGCACATTACTCTAATGTTTTCTAAGTAAGCATAATAAGTTTCTCTATAATTTTTCCTACATTAAATGAAATTGACATTTTATTCAAATCATTGTAAGTTTTACTATTAGGATTCTTTGCCTTTTGTTTTCAAATTAGGATAAAGGGGGTATAGCTTTCTTTTCCATTTATTCATTAAATTTAACACAAGTGAATTTTCAATTAAAGAAAGATCTGTAAATTCAGACATAAAATGAAATGATGAGATTCTGTAGGAATTCTGAAGTTGACATACGGAATTAATAAGTCAATTGACTTGCATTGTAACATGACTTATGTTAATTGTAAAAATGATATTGTTAAAATGGTAAATATATTATTATTAAATAAATTAAGAGTGACATCTTCTTTTGTTAGAAGTTAATTTTGCACTATACATTACTTTTATAGGCTCCAGAAGTCATTATGTCCCTCCAGTATGATGCCAAAGCTGATTTATGGAGTCTTGGCACCATTGTATTTCAATGTTTAACTGGGAAAGCACCATTTCAAGCTCAGACACCTCAAGCCCTTAAACAGTTTTATGAGAAAAATGCAAATTTAGCTCCAAAGTAAGTTTTGATATTTAATATTTTTTAAATTAATAATTTTATTCATTTTGTCTCTGTGATAAGGTAAAAACTTTCAGAGGTGACATTGAAAGACAAAAGTTTCAACACGAGATGAACCTTGTCTTGCACAAAAGTTGAAACAAAGGTGTTGGTAGTGTGGAAAGACAGTTTTACTACACTTATCTAAATATTGTTGGTGTGATTTTCAAGAAAACCTCAATTTTTGAAAATAGCAAAAGTTAACAATTTTTTCAATTCCCTCCTACAACTACATAATTTACGATAGATTTTTTTCTAAATTAAATCTTTTTCTCAAAATTGGATCATTAAATGATGTCATAGGGCAATTTTTTAAAAATGTGAGTAATTTTCTTGTAATTTTGAATGAAATCATGCCAAAAAATAATAAACAAGATTTGCTGAAAAATGCTTCAAATTTTTTCTTAAACATTTTGCTCCAATAGTGCAAAATTTTGCATAATAATGTTGCTAAGGTCCAGTTTTCGAGTAAAACCTCTAGTATTTCAAAAATTGCAAAAGTTAAAATTTTATTGACACCTCTATTTTATGAAAGTTGGAGGTTTTTTTTCATAATCCAGTCTAGTCCTCCATATGAGATCTCAAAATCATTTTTTGTGACTTCTTTCTGTCTTTTTAAGTTTTTTATGTATCCAACATTCTAGAATATAAGAATGTTTTGATATCCCCTGTTCTTTGTACAGGATTCCTTCTGGGACATCTCCGGAATTAGCAGATCTTCTTTTAGGATTATTAAGGCGTAATGCTCGTGATCGAATGCCATTTGATTGTTTCTTCAATCATCCCTTTCTTCAACGGCGAGCAGAGGCTACTCCTGCTACTGTTCCGCCCTCAGTTCCAAATGTTCCAGGTAGATGCAAAATACCTCCTTGTCAGTTGGGGCTTCATATGACTTTTGCTTGAACCATTGTGCAAGTATTCAAAGATATTTTAAAAGAACTTTGATATTCCAATGCTACAAATAAATGATAAAAGATGTCGGGAAGATATTGAAAGTTCTATTCGAAATGATTTTGTATAGTGTTAATGTTTCTTTGATTTGAGATGTGAATTAATTGATAATTGTGCTCTTAAAAGGTTTATGGATACAATGGATATTACTGTGTTAATAATAAATATTTCGAGTATAAATATAAATTACTTTTATATATTAATGTGTTTTCTTAAGGTGTAAATAATTTTAAAAAAAAAAAAAATTTGCTTTTAAAACTGGTATCAGTATTCACTTGGATAACAGGTTTTCATGTACTTCAGGTGTTTCACTTTGGTTGGAATACCTTACCATACCAAACAACAGTTACTTTTGTGAAAATCTTTAATGTTCATTTTTTCACCTAATGCTATTCGGTTATCATTGCATGTGTCGCTGTACTATTCTTGGCATGAATCTGTCTTGTCCAAGGAGTTCAATATGCTTCAGCTGTGTTTTACACATGTAAATGTTTCACTAAGTGTATAGGAACAGATTGTTCTTCTAGCAATTTTTATTTTTCAGTTGCAGCTGAATTCACTTTTGTCAAATAGTCCATCCCTCCTCTTTTTTCCTTTATACAGTTCCTATGTATGTAAATGAAGTAGGAATTGCCTGGTAAATTGACAAAAAATCCCCATTTAATATAGAATCTGTATTCATGGATCTGTTTCTTTGTTTTAGGAGAACTTCCTCCATCACCTGGTACATTATTTTCCACTGCTCAAGCAAACTCGCCTGAAGGAGGTTAGGAGCGCTGTTGATTTTTCATTAATTATTCATTGACTTGGTAGCAGCTCATTTAATTTTACTTTAATGTTTGCAGGTTCTCCCTTGTCTTGTAGAGAGCAAGCTGGTTGTTCTAGTCCAGAAGAAACAGATGATTTTGTGTTAGTTCCTTCAAATATTCCTTCTGATCAATCCAGTGACAGTAACCCCACTGATCGAACGTGAGCAGATTTTTGTGTTTGTTAAGTGTGATTGCTAATGTGTTCTGGATAGAGAACGCTAGTGCATGTTTATCTAATTGCATGCTTTGTAGTTAGCTTTTGTTCTTGATACAATGGAACCTATCTTAAGCAGTCACCATTGATTCCAGAGAAAAATGCTCTTTTGGTAATTACAGATCCGCGTAATAGAGGTTATGAGAAAACAGTGTGAACATCTCTTCTAAACACTCTTTGAAATCAAATTTCATATGCTTTCAAGAATCATTATGTTAGCACCTTTTAATTTACATTTAAACTACAAAATATCAGAAGCTTTTTTACTTGTTCACATTTATACAGCTTGAACAAAATTATTCAAGTTCCTTTTTTGCACATTACTCTGCTTTACTGCACACATTATTTTGCTTTTTAAAATCACAGTTTTCTCTGCAGTCGTAGGTTTGTTTCTTGACTAGACTTAAAGTGGCAATTCCAATCCTTATGGAACCTCAAAGCTTCCGGGAAAAATTACTAGTCCTTGAAACAAAATAATTGTCCCACAACTGTAAGTTTCTCTTGTTAAGCAATCTTACAAAGCTTTTTGCCCCAAGAAGATAATGAATCAACATAGTCTCCACCATTCTTCCAGTTCTTATAGTGCTATGGCTCAAAATTGCAGAATTGTTTGGCTCTTCAGGCATGTGCAACGACATATCTCATCCTGAATGAAGCTCCTTTTCAGCATGTGTGGCAACATGTATTATTAACAGTTTTGTAATGAGATTTCCGAAGAGATGAAAGTTGTTGAGGCTTTCTGCGCTAAACAGAGCATTCTCACTTTTCTAATTATCTGGTTTTGTGTCCTTAATATTATAACCATGAATGTATATGGCTTATCAGTTTGTATTTAGAGAGTTTGTTCATGAAACTTTAAGGTTACAGTTCTGTGTTTCCCTTAAATGAAATGGATATGTTACTGCTATGGTGATACGAGCACACGAGATTTTATCATGAATTAAAGTGGATAAGAACTGTACAAAGGATACTAATCATAGTGAAGGAAAATGTACGAAATTTTGAAATTTCAAAAAGTGATTTTTGTTCTCCAAAATGTTATACGAATGGACTACTTTGAATAGTTATTCAGTAATAAAATCACTGAATTAATAATATGACAGATCAACACTTCTGCAATGTGTATACGGTAACAACATAACTTACTTGTGCGAATAAGAGAAACATCTATGAAGGGGGCGACGATATCTGGTCAGAGTGGTTAGTCTCAATTGAAGGGTTTAGTCCATGATATGTGACTGGCTCTTGAATATAGTTCCAGGTAACCTCATAAAGGAGAATATTGAGATGCATCTTGTGTAATAAGTAAGGACCGGATTTTTAGGTGATGCACCTACAGACACAGCGCATTAGGAGCTTTCATTTTTTACTTCTAAAATGTTATATAACTTGATAGAAAGCATTTCAGAAGCTTGCCGTGCACCTAAATAGACCATCTGCCCCTATATGTCCCTTATTTACCCACCTTTGACACAAAAAAAAAACTTATTTGGAAAGTACACATTACATAATATCTATTGTTTATAATTACATCAAACAGTGCAAATTGTGCACTTTGCTACTTTGCTCCAAAATAACCTGGCTCTATTTTTTACATAAGTAGAAGAGAGCAAAGGAGACCCGTTGTCGTTCGTTACCAGTTACCGCGATAGAGCTGTCTTTTTGACCAGAAACCTTGCATTGGCAAAGTTTCATATGAACACTGTTAAGTTCCGATGTATTTAGTATGTTGCTATTCCATGTCTAACATTCATGCACTTCTGATTGCTAATCTGATGTTTTCTCAACCAATGCGTTAACTAAAAACTTGATTGCATTTACTCCGTCATTAACTCAAGGACATCTTTGAAGCAAATCTTATAGCCCATTGCACTGCGTAGAGTTGTTGAGTGGTGTTGCATAGAGTATCAGCAGTAGTACATGAAGAATAAAATGTTGCTAATGCATTCATATTGTTGATGTAGAATGTGCTTTCTAAATGTTCTTATTTATGAAGAAAGTACTGTCGATCACGGTTTACCACCTTGTGACTCCCCAAGGAATGTGAAGAAGCCATTGTGTGTTTAATGCTGAAAACGTTTTAGAAAAATAACCAAGTTCGTTAGGAAAATTGGCGAAGATCGATCTGTTGCATCAGAAAAGGTGAAAAAAAACTTTTGTGCAATATAATTTTGGATAGAGAACCCTTGCTTGTCCACTCCCTCAAAGCCCTTGGGGCATCTACTAACGTACTAAAGGAGGTGCAGCTGCTGGCCACTGATCAGTGGCGATTTTTCATAGAAGTAAAGAAGAGACTAGATGGATATGCTCTGTGGAAATTGCAACAACACAGAGAATAGTGATGATGTGAACCTCATGACAAAGAACATTGATGTTCATCTGTTTAAAAAAAATATAGTTTGTATGAATCTTAACTATTTTTCCTCAACATTTTATGGTTTTTGGAAAACCATATTTGTACTTAAATTTGCATTAATTTTTTTCCTTTTAAACATGCACATATTTTTAATATTTTTGCCATCAATTTTAGCTCCTAAATTAGCAAATGTTTGATCCTTAAAGTCCAGCCTCAGGTAATAGGCAATAAATACCCCAAAAATACTTTCTCAACCTTACTAACGTAAAAGAAACTATTGTAATCGTGTCGGAACGCTGCGAATTATCGCCAAAAACACTTATTGGCGGTAACTCTAATAAAAACAAGTGGATAAATCCAGTTACTAAGTACAGAAAAATATCCTCTCACACATAGTGTAAACAGAGGCCTTAATACTGGAAAATCGATTGAATGCAAAACCTCTGTCAGTCCGTCCGATTGCAACTCCGTTCGTTTGCCACACCGTCCGTTTGCCACACCGTCCGTTTGCCACACCGTCCGTTTGCCACACCGTCCGATTGCCACTCCGTCCGTTTGCCACTCCGTCCGTTTGCCACACCGTCCGTTTGCCACTCCGTCCGTTTGCCACTCCGTCCGTTTGCCACTCCGTCCGTTTGCCACTCCGTCCGTTTGCCTCTCCGTCCGATTGCCCGTCCGTCCGATTGCCCGTCTGTCCGTTTGCCCGTCTGTCCGTTTGCCCGTCTGTCCGATTGCCCGTCTGTCCGATTGCCCGTCTGTCCGATTGCCCGTCTGTCCGACTGCCCGTCTGTCCGACTGCCCGTCTGTCCGACTGCCCGTCTGTCCGTTTGCCCGTCTGTCCGTTTGCCCGTCTGTCCGTTTGCCCGTCCGCCCGTCTGTCCGTTTGCCCGTCTGTCCGTCCGTCCGTCCGTCTGCCCGTCAGTCAGTCCGTCCGTCCGTCCGTCTGCCCGTCAGTCCCGTCTATCCTTCTGCCCGTCAGTCAGTCCGTCCGTCCGTCTATCCTTCTGCCCGTCAGTCCGTCCGTCCGTCCGTCCGTCTATCATTCTGCCCGTCAGTCAGTCCGTCCGTCCGTCAGTCCGTTCGTCTGTCAGTCCGTCCGTCCGTCAGTCCGTCCGTCAGTCAGTCCGTCAGTCAGTCCGTCCGTCAGTCCGTCCGTCAGTCCGCCCGCGCAGAATATGAAGCTAGACCCATTTTCGGGTATTGCTCGTATTTTTTAGAAAATTTCCAAACATATTGAAACTTGCAAAATATTAAGAGACAAAGACAAAAGTCACTTGAACACACTTTTTGAAAAAACAAATAGTTTTGAGTATTTTCTGCTTGAAATGAAATATATGCAGGTGTCTCACCAACTACGGGCCACGAGAAAAATTTAATAAATTATAGGAAAAATAATTAATTTAATTTTAATTATAATTTACTATTAAAAATGCCAATATGAATTCTATTTTCATTTACTCACACTTTTCCTTTTTGCTCTATTGAACAATTTGTGTTTTCGATGTATTGATATATATCTTTCAAGCAATCCTTAAAGCTAAATTGAAATTTGCACAACAATGCTGAAACCAATTTTTGAGAAGCTCATTCTTGTTGAACCTCGAGATGATGGCAGTGATAATATATAGCTGTTTTATTTAGTTGTGCTGATGTTTCCTAACAAATCTTTAAGAAATGATTGGAAACCTTTTTGAAAATCTATATTTTGCCGTGGTTTTCTCTCATACCCTTAGAGAAACAGTGCTGACAGTAGCATGATTTTTAACTCCTAGGCATCAAGTTTTTTATAAATGACTCCTTGAAATATCCACTGAGGTATGTGACATTTAATATCATCTGATTCTTGACAATTTACTGCATATTGAATAAAAGAAAAAGATGCATTAATCGTATAACTTCAATAACTTAAAGAAATCTTTGCCTTTGAATGTGTTTCCATAAGAGCCTGTATTACTTTTAAACTTCTTTTATTCAAAAATCAGGCCGGTAAGGGCCAAATTGTTTCTTATCATCTTGAACAACAGAGATATCACTTTCATTTAATGTATTTGTGGGGGGGTACTTCACCGCAGTCGATCTAACAAACATACTACCTTAAAATTTTATTTTTTTGCGCTTCATTTGAGGTGGTGACAATACAGGGTATCCAGAGAGGAAACTTAAAAATTGGAAAATAAGCTCTTTAGACAGTGTTAAGCATATTTTTCTGATAAACTACTTGGATGTTCTGAATGGCTGAGCTGCAATAAGAATTCAAAAGTTGGTTTGCAAAACTGCTTTCTAGGCAAAAATTTACATTGCAGAAGCATAGAAACCAAAGATATTAATATCTTTGTTCAGAAAGAAAAATTAACACAAAAATTTTAAAAAAGCATCCAATTTACAACTGCTTTTCTTAGAAAGCTGCTTTTTTTTTTTTCTTCTTCTTCTTCTTCTTCTTCTTCTTCTTCTTCTTCTTCTTCTTCTTCTTAGGAAGCATTTTTTCAAATCAACTTTTGAATGCTTATTGCGGCTCAGCCATTCAGAATATCCAAGTAGTTTAGACAAAATGTGCTTAAAATTGTCTTAAGAGCTTATTTTGTACTTTTCAATGTTTCCACCAAACATATCGTGTATAAAAAGACTTACCATGTAAATTAACTTAATATTACAAATCACAGAATATTAGTAATTTAATTAGTTTATTAGTATGAGTGTTGTTTGTCAACTGTGCATGATGTACTATAATCAGTAAATATGTTGAAATCTGAATACAGATGGAAATAAGTGTTTTTGCCAAAAATTGATATTATTCACCAAGCAAATGCACATAATTTTCACAACGCTGCACTGGCAACAGCCCTTCTGTATAATTTGCTGTGTATCAGTCAAATGTATTCCTCTTTTTTTGCCAAAGTACAAATTGATTGCTGCTCCTGACCATCAAAATGAATGCAGATATGCATCAGAGGCGCTTTGTTTGAATTAGTTGAATTGGAGTTTTCAAATAATAGCTAAGATGTTAGTAGCACAGAAAATGCAGTATTTCAATATATATGCATTGCTGTTTCCAATAACACGAGAAAGATTGTGCTGTTGTAGCACTAGTTTTTATGTTATTTATTATGTAATTTGTGTACTACTCAAATGTCTGACAATAGGCTAATGGCAATGTTAAGAACGCCCGGCGACGACTTACCGCTCATGAAAACATGTTGAATTTGTCGAACTTTGCTCAAGACATTTACTTAAAGAAGGAATGGAATACCGCGCTTTGCATTTTTCGAGCAAAGCATATGAGGGTTACAATACCTCATTCTCCATGTGTGAAATGCACTTTGCTTTGCTGCTTGCAAAAAGAACTACCCCAGGTCCGGTTTAAATCAATAACTTATTTCAACAACTTCCTGTAATGGCCGTGCAATTTCCCCTCCAGCTCTACTATCGTATGTGGGAAGAGTACACCATCCCTGCTATATGGCGAGAAGCCATCATTCCAGTTCCCAAAGGGAATAATCGATTAATCGGGAATAAACCATTTTCATCAAGCTAATGATGCATTTCTCTCATATACTGTGTGTGCAAAGTGCTGGAATGCACGGTGAATCAGCGGTTGGACTGTAGATATGTCGCCATTCCGGGTTTGGAAGAAATCGGTCAACCTTGGACCACTTCGTGGCGTTGGCAACAGCAATCTCAACATTGTTGTGAGGCAACATCTTGTGGACATATTATTCGACGTAGGGACATATGGTCTTCGACACCATTTGCAAACCCTGCACTCTTGGGGTTTTTGGGAGAAGCTGCCCCTATTCCTCCAGAACTTCCTGTCGAACAGATCCTTCTGAGTTCGCGTTGCTGACAGGCTTTCTACCAGTCACCCTCTAGAAAATGCTATCCCTCAAGGGTCGGTTCTGAGTGTCACTGTTTGCCACCGACATAAACTGTATAGCGTCAACCGTGCGAGAAGCTGTAAAGGCATCGCTATTTGTGAATAATTTTGCTCGTCCAGCAGCATCAGTGTGATCCAGGAGCAACTTAAACAGGTGCTCAACAAACTCCACGAATGGAGCATGTCAGCAGGGTTCAACTTCTCTCCTACTAAATCTACTTTTTTGTATTTCTGCAGGATATACCACTTGCTTAGCAATTTAGTCAGGGAGGAAATCAGCTTCCATTCATGGAATCTGCCAGGTTCTAGGGGCTCACGTTTGACAAATCCCTCTCGTGACGTGCTCATATCCGAAGACTGCAAACCAGATGTGTCATGTGATGGCAAATCGGATTCATCGATGTATCGATACACCGCTAAAGGGTTTTCGATGTGGATGAAAACATCGACAAAGAAACGTTTGAAATATAGGATAATAAACTTGGTATTTTCCTATCCAATTTTAATTGTAGTATGTAAATGGGATATACCCGGGACCAAAAAGTCGATAACTCATTTTTCCATAAAAGTGAAGTTATTTGAAGGTCGCGAAATGTCTTCCGAACATTCATAATAACAAACGCTATCAAATATAAATTAAATTATTGACTTACCTACCCAAACTGGAATTAGCAGCTAAATTTCACGAAGTTCTCACTGAATCGTGTGTTCTGTAGCACTCATGCTCGCGCACCACAATGAAACTTGGCGCACCACTAACGAAAATATGAGAAAAATAGTATTACCAGATCGTCATCCTCTAATAGCGCTGTAAAATGTACTAAATGACGAAAACGCACTCAAATAATTTGGGGATAAATGTTGAACAAGTATAAGTTTACTCGTACATGTAAAACATATATTTTATTTATAAATATAAGGTGAAAGACGTTCAAGTTTGGAAAGCAATGGTTGGTCACACATCACGTTACTGTGGGACTTCCCTGGGGTGAGTCTCACGACCTGTCAAAACGTCTGAGGGCCATTTCTAATATTACTATCGATTCAGGCAATGACACGCTTACCGATAACATACAACGTGAGCAGCTCCCAAACTTCCTCTGATTGCACAGGCGAAATGTGCAGCATGGTGATGAGGGTGATGCAAAACAAGGATATTGCTTTATTATTTTTTTTTAAATAAAACCATTGATGTGAAGAAAACATCGCAAGCAAAGATCGATAAGTTTTTGCCATCCCTAGAGGTGTCACCCTTTTAATCTTTTTCATATGCTGAGTGGTACGTAATTGGGAGCCGACCGCATTACGCTATTATGGCTATATAGAGCACTCATCCGCTCGTTTTGGATTACGGTAGTGAAGTGTTTGGCTCTGCAACTCCGATTCTATGACCCATCAACAGCATACACAACTATGACCCAACATTCTATGACCCATCAACAGCATACACAACGCTGGTATCTGCCTCTCAACAGGTGCGTATCGCACCAGTCGAAACGAGTGCCTGTAGCTGAGGCTGGGGAGTCATCGTTAAAAAGCCGGGATATTCTGTTAGCGTCGTCTGGTGCTTAAGTATCAGGACCCATTGACAATCCTTGTCTAAACATTGTTTACTGTAGACAGCTGTACTGTAGACACAGCAAAAGTACATTATTATTATTATTATTATTATTATTATTATTATTATTATTATCATTATTATTATTATTATTATTATTATTATTAATTTTTTTCTTTTTCTTTTTGTCGTCGTCGTACACGAGACCTTCTCTAAAAAATCTCTTCATCAAAACGGTCATGAATATTTTCTTTGGTGGGGAGTCATTTCACATAATTTCTGGTTGAAGTTAATGCAAATTCCTGAATGGCAGAACATTTTGTTGATTTGAGAAACTGTCTTTTCTAAGTGTATTATCTGTATTTTTGTAAATCATTTTCCATTTATGATACAGACCGTGATATTCAGTTGAGGATTGTGAGTCAAAAGAAAGATCCTGTAGGTTATCGTGTACCATTTATTTTTCTTCCTGTATGGGAGAATGTTTTTTGATTTGAGTAGCTTCTTTTTCGAATTTTTAATGTCTGTCAGTTAGTTTGCTTTTGCCTTTTTTGTTACTGTATTTATTCTGTGTTATCTGTATTATAGTACATTATTTACGTAAATAAATTATTTTATTCATATCAAGTTGGCTTTGTCCTAAAAGTGTATGATTCAAATATTGGATGAATTGTAATTTGGATAATAAATATAGTGTTCATACTTCAGATGTGGCCAATTAGTTATAACTAGAGGCGAATTCTGATGACCAAATCATTGCCAAAAATAATCAATAAAATGCTCTTAAAATGTTTTTAAAGTGCCCTAAAAACCAAGAAAAATGGCATACAAAAATGTGATGAAAACCGGATCACATGAACAACTCAAGCTGGATATGTTACTGATGTTCGAGGCTAAATCGAGGCTTTATCTATTCATTCAAGTGCACTCAGTTTGCAAACTTTTGGTGTCGACTGTTCTTTTCCAGGAAATCTCCGTCTTTAGCTATCCTGATAGTGGCTGAACTGACAATGGTGCAGATAGGCATCACAGGAAACTTAGATTACATACAACGGCTGACATTACAATTTCTGAGCAAAGAAATCGAATAGTCTACTCAGGAATTCTGTGGAGAACATTTATTGCATCTCATAAATAATATTTAAAGCAAATACCATTAAAACCATGTTAAAATTGTTGGAATCGGCGAAAATGCATTAAAAATTACGGTGAAGGTAAAAAATGACTTATTAGTCAAAATCGACGAAAAATGCAAAAAATTAACAAACATAAAAAAATGGGTCCTTTCCTTTTGTCATAATTAGACATTGGATGTTTAGGCATTAAAAGATGGTCTTTTAGGCACTGAAAAAGTCAAGAATAAGGAAAAAAGCCCCTGTCGTAAGTTTCATGACAATAAAATAAAAAATTGTTGGTAATTTTTGTCTATATTATTTTTTTAAATCGCCCAAAACAAGTTCATACATTGTAATGTAAAGTAGATGTACATATTTACAACTCTTCTACATTTTATTCCTAATAGTTTGCATTAACCAGTAATATTTGCATATTACCAGTAACTTTTCAAGGATCATAAAATTTGTGATGATCGGGAGAAACAAAATCTGTTTGAATGTGGAGAAGGATGTCTCAACATCTAATGATGTGACTGGCATCTATTTTAGAAGTCCAACACTAGCAACACTGAAACCTTCCAGGAATTTACATTTATTTACTCTCAAAATTTCGGTGCCCATGGTGTATTGTCAATCGACCATGTTCTCAGAACATGGCTGGTATTTATGAAATAGGGAAATGGAAAAAAATCCGTTGGTATACTTTTAGGAATTCTCTTATATTTTAAAATACCAAGACGTGAATTGAAAATTTCTTAATGAATGTACACAAAAGGCAAAACGGTCCTAAAAAAGCAAAAAAGCAAAAGTAAGCATTATAAAACTTTGTCATATGTCATCATTTGTCATGATTCGTGCAGATATATTATCGGCCTTTAAATAACTTCGCTAGAATAAAATAGGTATTTCCCTAAACATCCGATGTCTAGTCATAACATAAAATTAATTTCTATACTACACGTCATTGTTCTAAAGTTAAAAGAAAAAAAAATTACATTTCATTAAATCCACCCCTAGTTATAATTTCTCTGCTTTTACTTATCCTTTCCTTATTCACTTTCACATTGTACAATAAGTTGTGTCCAAAGAATTTTTTCCACTGATGCACATTACTCAAGTTACTCATTGCGCATTATTCAGGTTTATTCCTGAAATTCCTGTTTATTCAGGTTTATTACTGTTTATTCCTATAATTTTCCTTGTGACTTCAATTCTGTAAAAAAATATTTTCTTACACTTTCTTATAAATTGGACTGTTAATTTTTTCACTTTATAAATTCATTTCTTTATCAATTGAATATGATTTTCTGTTGGCGTTTGTAAACTGGTGTAAATTTTATGAAGTGGTTGTGTTTGGTGCTACAACTAACACATTTCTGAAAAATCCAAACTTTCTGTAACTGTTTCAGAGGGAAAGTATTTCGGCCATGTATGGCTATTGCCAGCCCACCTAGACCTAGTTTTCTGCCCATATCTGAACCTATTCCAGTTCCAACACAAAGAAATGTTTATCAACAGTTGCACTCTAACGATGGATTACCTTCTCCCACTAAGGTAAGCAAGTCATTTTTTTCAAAATTTTTTTCTTTTCTATTTTGTTGTTCATTTTACTAAGTTCTTTAATAGCAAAATGACTAGTCATCGTAAACAGTTGCATGATATTACAGAATAATTTCGATAAATATTTTGGTGTGTCTTTTCCCTCTTGTACTGTTTTATTTTCAAATGCTTTGAAACTTCTGTAATAATAATTACATTTAATGGTCTAAACTGAATCATGCTGTCTTTTTCTTCATGGAACCCAGAGCACTGTACCAAGATCTCAGCCAATCAGCATGAAGCGAGGAGGAGACTACTCTAGGACAGCACCACCAGATCTGAGTTCCCTTTCACCACCCTCTGTAAGTCTAACGTTCTTACTACTTTTTAGCATGAACTTACATGGTTCAAACTGTTTTCCACTTTCTTAATCCAAGTACTTGTGCAAATTTAATAGAGTTTTACTGGAGGATCAAATCCCATTAAGTGGAAAGTTGTAGAATTGATGCTCTTGCAACGGGCTAGTTGCGTTTTGGATAAGTATTGTGCTACTGTTCAAAAAACAAATAACTGAAACTGAAAAGGTTTTGGTTACTTGTAACAATTTACATTAACTTAACACTTCCAACTGATAAGATTTATTGGGATATACAGAAATTATGACGAAACATTTTGCCTCTGCCGTTCTGGACAGTTTTGATAAACAAAAAAAACAAACTTATTTAAATGTTGGAGGTTTTGGAAAAGAATTATTAATAATTTTCCTTATCAAATGAAATTATATTTTGAATGCATTATGTAATAGTATAAGTAAGAAATACTTTTATGTTTTGAAGAAAGTAACATACAGTAAAACTCCTATTATACAATGGCTTACACGGCTCCGTGCCTCTACTGATGTCACTGCTGTTTACTCTGACCAGGAGGTCCTAGTGTTTAAGTCCTGACAGAGTTAGGATTTTGGACACTAGCTATGTAGCTAGGTTGAGTTCAGCCACTGTTTGGAGGAGAATTCTAGCAGCCGGCTCTGATCATTACTTTTCCTTGGTTTCTCTAAAGAAAATCAGGTGAATGCTGGAGCAATTCCCTCCAAAAAGGGCCTTGGACCTTACACGATCTTGCCTTCCTTCCTATCCTCACTCCGTCAAGGTGGGTTGGTCCGTGTTCTGATGGGGGGGGTAGAAGGCTCTCGTGTTCCTTTCTCTATCTCTCATACTCTTGCTTTTCATTTCATATATCACCTACATTCTTTTATCACCACCCTTTTTTTCTTCCTTTCCTGGCCTTCTCTGTATGCTGAACTCCCAGCCATGTGTGTGCTGTGCATGATGGTGACCCATGTTGAAGGGAATGGGTGGCCTGAGAGTTGAGGGCTCTGTGCATACTTTTTCCAACTACCGCCTTGACGCCGAATGTTTGTAGGTAAACCTGATCTAGGCCAAAGACATTGGTTAGACTATTACCTAGATACACATGCAGTGCTAATGTAGCATTAAAAATTGAAGGCCATTATATTGTATGCAACTAGTATCCTGGCAGGTCCTGACATGCGTGCGTCTTGCACGAGAAACCGAAAAACTTTTGGGAAGCTCCAAGCGGTCATGCGACAAAGGAATGGTACTATTCTCTTTGAAGCGCGCACCGACGAACAAATCAAGAAGTTGGCTGAAACTAAACAGATTGCCGGCCTTCAGGTAAAAGTGACCACTTACACTACTCTTAACCTCTGTAAGGGAGTGGTCAACCACGATGGTTTCGCGTCTGAAACTGAAGAGGAACTTCTATCTTTCTTTCTTAAAGAGTCAGGGCGTAACGGAGGTATTTAGGATCAAATGGAAGGAAAATGGTAGAGAGATCCCCACTTCTACCTTGATCCTGACTTTCAATCCCCCTTCTCTCTCAGAATTAGTTGCGGTTTTTATAATCTCCATGTGCGGCAGTATGTGCTAAACTGCCTGCGCTGCTTCAAGTGTCAGAGGTTTGTCCATACTCAACAATGATGCATAACCGAGGGCCCTGTTTACGCAAAGTGCGGAAAACCCACGCACGATATGGATCCCTGCCCATCTCCACTTAGCTGTGAAGGAGACCATGCGACCAATTCTAACCGGTGCCCTACCTATCTGAGGGAGAAGAAAATCCAAAAAATCAGAGTGACGGAGAAAGTGTCCGTTTCTGAGGTCAAACGTGGGTTCCAAGTGAGGCACCCCGTTGATCTTTTTCAATCCTATTTCAGCGCCCTGAAAGCTAAGACTTCGAACCAAAGTAGTGAACTTCTCATGTCAGGACCTCCCTGTGGATACCTCTAGAGGACCTCCCTGTGGATACCTCAGCCCTTGAAGGTGGAAGAGTGATCATCCCAACCAAATTCAAGGAAATTGACAAAAAAGCTCAGCCGATTCTACCAAATCGTTATCTAAGCCTCTTAATGGAATTTGTCGGACATCTGCGTCAGGCTCGGTAACTGAAAGCTCGTTATCAAGGCCCCGACTAATTACACTTTCAGAAACTCGAACTGATCGAGCGAGCATCAAGTCCCCCCCGGCAATGCCCACGGGTCTCAATTTCGGAGGAAACTCGCGCATTCGGTTCTCAACGTCGGAGGAAAAAAGACAATATTTGATCCACCAAGGCCGTCATGACATGGAATACTAATGGTTTTTCCTCCCGACGGGACGATCCAAAACTGTTGTCCCGTTACAATCCCCTGATGATCTGTCTACAAGAATCTCACCTCACCGCACCTCGTCCCTTGTCTCTCCGTGGTTTTTCCCCTTAAAGGTTCGATATGGATGATGGTCTCCGTGTTCATGGCGGAGTTGCTTCACTGGTTTATGATTCGCTGCTGTTTACAGAGGAACTTCTTCAGACCGAGTTTCAAGCAGTGTGTGTGTGCGTGTGGGTGTGTGTGCAGGTCCCATCCCTCACACTCACTGTATGTCACGTTTACATCCCTCCAGGACTGAGTGTATGAGCTGATGAACTTTTGGGCTTGATAAACCAACTGCCCACTCCGTTCTTAATAGTCGGGTATGTAACTGCCAACAGTCCTCTCGGGGTCTCTTCCCGCACTTGTCCGAGAGGCAAAGAATTAGAATCGGTAATAGACACCGCGAACGTGGTTATTCTGAATTCCGGTAAACCAACTCATTTTGCCACAAACTCGCGCACATGTATCGATCTAGCTCTCTGCAGCCCGTCTCTTGCAATCGTTCTGCAATTGTCCATTCTAGATAACCTATTCGGAAGCGACCGTTACCCCACTATCGTCCACATAGATGGACTTGCTCGTGGATTGGCACACCATCCTCAATGGTGTGCCCGACGTTGCTGACTGGGTGACATTTAAAGCGAACGTCAGTCTATCGGAGGGGGAGTTTGTCAGTGTGGGAGATGTGGGAACATTTTAACAGTGCTGTACTACAAGCTGCAGACATTGCAATTCCCAATTCGACCGGTATATCGCGACACCCCTTTGTCCCGTGGTTGAACTTGGATTGCTCAAGGGCTGTCGGTGGTTGTAAGAAAGCGTTGGCGCGTCTAAAACACTGTCCAACCGCTGGTAACCTAAATGACTACAAGAGATGCATAGCAAAGGCGAGGAGGACCATTTTAGAGAGTAAAAATGCATCATGAAGGGTATACGTCTCCTCTCTGAATAACATACACCACTACGTCTGTTATGGAGGCAGGTACGTCAAATTAAAGGATATCCTTCCCCAAACTCAGTGCCAGGACTTCTTAAAAATGGCCATATGATTACAGCTCGAGACGCCATTGTAGAGGAACTTGCCACTCACTAGGAAAATATGTCGAGTTCGGCAAAATATGTTCCAAACTTTCTTTTGCTTAAAGAAAGAATGGCAAACCGCCCTTTAGATTTTTCGAGGAGAGTACATGAAGATTATAATACCCCTTTTTCCATGTATGAAATGCTTTCTGCTCTGATGCTTGCGAAAAGAACAGCATCAGGTCCAGACGAAATCCGCGACTTAATGTTAAAATATCTTCCCGAAATGGCCATGCAATTTCTCCTCCGTCTCTATAACCGTATCTGGGAAGAGCACAGCATTCCTACTATATGACGAGAATTCATCATCGCACCAGTTCCCAAAGAAGGGAATGATCGATCACTGCCATCAAGTTATCGACCTATTTCTCTCATAAGCTCTCTCATAACAATCCAGTCCTTTACTTTGGAGGAAATCCGCTTCCGCTCGCTGAATCTGCCAGTTTCCTGGGGCTCACGATTGACAAGTCCCTCGTGTGGCGTGCTCATATCCGTACACTACAGACCAAATGTGTCTCCCCGTTAATCTTCTTCAAATGCTGAATGGTACATCATGGGGTGCAGACCGCACTTCCCTATTGCGATTATGTAGATCACTCATTCGCTCATCAAGCTCCACGAGCTCCACACCATGAATGGAGCATGTCAACAGGGTTCAACTTTTCTCCTTCTAAATCTATTGGTGTGCATTTCTGCAGCTTATACCACTTGCATTGCTAGGTCCTAACTTGGGAGGAAATCAGCTACCAATCGCAGAATCTGCCAGGTTCTTGGGCTTCGAGACTGATAAATATCTCACGTGGCGTGCTCATATCCGAAGGCTACAACCTAAATGTGTCACCCTCTTAATCTTCGTATGCAGAGTGGTACGTCATGGGGATCCGACCGCAATATCTTATATGGCTGTATAGAGCACTCAACCTGCCAGTTTTGGGTGTGAAATTTACGGATCTGCAACTCCCTCCTCCCTCTGACGCATCAACAGCATACACCATGCTGGTATCCGCCTGGACAGGTGCATATCGCAGCAGCATTCTAGCTGAGGCGTTTCAAAACGTCCGTTCGTGTGTCCGCCCGTCTCTCCGACCGACCATCTGTCCGTCTGTGAACACCACTAGCGCCTAAACCGCACGTACGATCTTTTCCGAAATGGATATTCCCCGGTCAATTTGGCTCCACTCGAGGCGCTGCGATTTTTACAAAACCTTCGTCAAAATTTGCTGGTACTTTACATGAAGCCCAAAGGACAGTTTAAACATTTTCTCAGAAATGGCTCCAATGTCTACATTCTCGTATACGTACTATATAAGGAGTAATATTCGTACTATAGAGAATGTTATGTAATGATACGGATTTTCGAAACAAAAAAAATCATTGCCGGGCCCAGACAACGAAAAACTGGGTAAATTCAGTTCCTAAATTTTAAAAAATCCTCTAACATGTGGTGTAGACAAGATCCCTTTTTGTGGGTTCTTGATGCCGAAAACCCAATTGACATCAAAACGTGTTCATCTGACTGTCTGCCCCTCCTTCTGTCCGTCCGTCCGTCCGTCCGTCCGTCCGTCCGTCCGTCCGTCCGTCTGTCTGTCTTCCTCCGTCGCCTGCCGTCCGTCGGCCGCCTCTGTCCGTCGGTCGCCCTGTCCGTCGGTCGCCCTGTCCGTCGGTCGCCCTGGCCGTCGGTCGCCCTGGCCGTCTGTCGCCCTGGCCGTCTGTCGCCCTGGCCGTCTGTCGCCCTGGCCGTCTGTCGCCCTGGCCGTCTGTCGCCCTGGCCGTCTGTCGCCCTGGCCGTCTGTCGCCCTGGCCGTCTGTCGCCCTGGCCGTCTGTCGCCCTGGCCGTCCCTGTCGCCCTGGCCGTCTGTCGCCCTGGCCGTCTGTCGCCCTGGCCGTCTGTCGCCCTGGCCGTCTGTCGCCCTGGCCGTCTGTCGCCCTGGCCGTCTGTCGCCCTGGCCGTCTGTCGCCCTGGCCGTCTGTCGCCCTGGCCGTCTGTCGCCCTGGCCGTCTGTGTCGTCGCCCTGGCCGTCTGTCGCCCTGGCCGTCTGTCGCCCTGGCCGTCGTCGCCCTGGCCGTCGGTCGCCCTGGCCGTCGGTCGCCCTGGCCGTCGGTCGCCCTGGCCGTCCGTTGACAATTGACCACGAGATTAATTAATAGATATTACACATTTTTTTAAATAAACTTACAATAAGACATTAGTTAAATGTTAAAATGCAGTCATATTATTACTACTGATCCAAATCAGTTTTCTTCTTAACAACAAAGTAACCATTTTCTTACAGGTTCAGTTCATGATTGGTACACCTCCCAGCGGAGGAAGGCGGCGCTCCGCATCGGGCAGCTCATGTGAGACACCTCCTCCAGTCACCACTTGGCAGGTGTCTCCAGTGTCTGCGGGTAAGATAACACCTACAAGTTCTCCCCTCAGACGCTCAGGTAACTTGAACACCAATTGCATTATTATAAGGCAATATATTATATATTAACTATATATAATTGTTAAATTATTTTGGTATAAATGTTTGTTTTTTCCTTTTTTAACGTAGGAACTAGCTCACCTCTCTTAAGTGGTCCTTTGGCTTGCCTACCACCCATTATAGGATCACCTACACGTTTGAGTGACAATAACAATCTACGGCAGTCTCCAGTGATGCCGTTTGCAACACGGGCTATGACATTGCCCGAGATATCAGGTATTAAATATATCGCTTTTTTGTGTGTCAGTTTTAAATAATTCCTTTGAAGAGGATTTGTGGTAAATTGTCAAATAGAAAATGTACTTGGGAATAGATATACATTGGTAACATTCAAATAATTTAAAGTTTTTTTACAAGTATTTTTTACAGAAAGGTGTAGAATTATGATGGCTTGTATGCAACAGCATTTCCAAATTACTTGGCAATTGTGGTATTTGTTACGTGTATTACTGAGCATGTATATGCTATTGTGATGGAATAGTTTATACACTGCAATATTGTTTCTCAAGTAGGGTGCAATAGACATGAGAGATTAGAAAAAGCATTTAAAACTTTCTGAAAATCACATTATGGGTATCGAAAACGAAAATTGCTGGAAAGAGACTTAAATTCAAACGTTGTTTGAATGATAATATAATGTCATTGCAGGAAAATGGGGGCATTAGGGGTGAGAGGATTAAGCGTACTTCACCAAAGTTTACTTCCTTAAAAGCACCAGCCTCCATGCAACCTGCTTAAACATGGTTGTCAGTGCAATTCGTTCTGCCTGCTGTAGGTTGCATTTTAAACTGATCACCTGGTATATATAAACACTGATGGTTTTTATAAGAATATGAAAGAATAAGCAGTTAAATGAAGTCAAAAATATTTGAGATACAACAATGTGCACACAGTGAAATGGCGAAGTGTAATGTGTTAAATGTGTGTATATTTGTGGGTGAATAGTCAATCAGGAGAAATGGAAACATGTCAACATGTAATGGGTAACCACTTTGAAAATAGAAAGGACTGATAATGAACTGTGTTCTGAAGTTATTGAAATAGGCTTTTCTGTAACAGAAGCAGGAGGTCTTCAAAGAATGTTTCACGATGCTCCAGCTCCATCTCTGGAAGGGCCCATCACTTTTGTGGCACCTGAACTTCCAGAAGAAACATTGTTAGAGGTAAGGGTATCAAAAAATTGGGTACAGAATTTTCTGAAGTAATGTAAGATATAATGGTTTAGTTAATAATTTTATTTATTTGCAGCGTGAACATAATGAAACATTAGCCAAATTAAATTTTGTATTGGCTTTGTCGGATTGCGTGGTTGAACTGGCAGCATCACGAGCAGCTCCATTAGCATCTCTAACAGAGAGTATTAGTGGCAATGTGCGTCAACAGAGTGAAGGTAGCCGCCGAGCAGAACAGTTGGTGTTATTGGTTCGTGCTTTACAGCTTCTGAGTTCAGGGCTGAATCTAGCAACACAGCAACTTCGAGCTGGCCAGCTGCAACCCTCAGCATCAGTAAAAAATGGTACTTGTTGTGATTGTGCTAAAGCCAAAATTTTTGAATTTACTTGTGGTCATTCGTTTATTTTTCATAAATGACGTAATGACCAAAAAGGCTCATTCAAGACCCTCCTGTTCTGGATCATGTACTGATTGATTGATTGATTAATAATTAAACAATTATGGAACTTGAAGATAAAAGAAAGCAAATACTTTTTTACTTTCTCATATGTATACATATATACAAAGTAATACATGTGGTATAAGAGAAAGTTATGTAATGCTGCAGTAATTTGATTTAGAGATGTAAATGTGGTGTGGGCATGGGCATGTTTGGTTTTTCTTCCGTATTCGTAGGATGTTTTTCCAAAATGAATATTCCCTGATCATTCCAGTTTGACTAGAGACCTTGCAAACTTGAAAAGAATTCTTTCTATTTTTTGGATTCTTCACAAGAAGCATCCAAGAAATTGTCAAAATTTTCGTAAAAATGGCTCCAATTTTTTTTCTTTGATGACTTGGAAGAATATAGAGAAATATCCTTTTAAAGATGGCTTAGTTGTCATTTTCACTGTTAACTGTGAATTTTGAAACTTGCATGTTTAAAATTTTTTTGGACACTTTCTACATTATGAAGATAGATTATTTTCTTCAAATACAATTTGTTCTTCCCATTTTTTTAGTAATGTTCTGTACATGTTTTAAAATTATTAGTGTTTTTGCGTAATTCTGAGTTAAATATGGACAGTTAAAAAAAAAAATCATTCTCAAGAATGGCTCCAAATTTTTTTCTTCAAGTTTGATAAAGCTATATATACTGAATAACATGACATCAATGATATTTTGATATAACTTTGATTTCTCAAAATGTAATTTCTTTTATCTCTCTCTCACACACATCTGTAATATTTACTCTGCAGTCAATTTTTAAATGTATTGCGTTTGTGAGTACAAGTGCTTCAAATGATTTCTCATGGAAACCAGACCCACACTGGTGGATGACCACTCAGCAATACAAGGAGGTGCATGGCAAAGCGAGAGAAATGTTGCCTTGGAATTTATTTTATATTAATAATAATTGTAATCACACCCTCTTCTCACAAAGTGGAATGCGAATACTATTGTACTTTCCAATCTGTTTGAAAAAAAGAATAAAATATGTTTGATTGGCTTTTATAACGGATGTACATTTCATTGTACGCCGAAGATTCGGGCTGCGTTGCCCAGGGTGTTGAGGGCTTGCTCGCCCAACGAAGCACTATTTCAACTCGCATGTTGATGTACAGGAATTATCTCTGCATTTATCTGATCTCAAATACGATGCTGAAAGTGGTGTCCTTTGGCTCAAGTGCATTCTGGCACCTCCAGAACATATTATGATTTACTCTTTGAAATAAGTCTTGAGGAATTGCTGTGATTTTTTTCTTCAATAGAGTGCCAGAGCTCTTCCTCAGAATGTGGGTTTTCTGCAAACGCCTGATCTTTCAAAGTATCCCCAAGGGAGAAAGTCAATAGTGGTCAAATCAGGTGACCTAGGAGGCCAGAATCCACAACTAGTTATTAGATTG
Source organism: Teleogryllus oceanicus (assembly GCA_964035755.1). Classification (NCBI taxonomy): domain Eukaryota; kingdom Metazoa; phylum Arthropoda; class Insecta; order Orthoptera; family Gryllidae; genus Teleogryllus; species Teleogryllus oceanicus. Next base: position 9,336,401 of record CAXIVR010000006.1, on the reverse strand, counting down.
CCACTATAAACAGTACTTAAAAAGTTCATGGATTGAACAGCATTGTGAGCAGTTGCCAAATCCTATTGAAAGTAACCATAGATCCTTCGTGTCATTTGTTGGAAGAATAATGTCAATATCTGATTTATGTAAACAGCAGTAATGGTGGTGTTGGACTCAACACGCCCCACACTCCAATCTTTACATCATGAAGTCGTTCTTCGCGAAGTAGGTGAGGGTTTTCTACATTACAATAGCGGTTGTTTTGGCTGTTGGCGTATCCACTCAGATGAAACCATGCCTCATCAGTAAAAAGAATCAGAATATGTTCCAGAGGTGCCAATAATGCATTTGAGCCAAAGGACACCATTTTCAGCATCTTTTGTAAGGTGCGATAGTTCCCATATGTCAGCATGGGAGTTGCGTCAGCACTTCGCTTGGTGAGCAAGCCCTCGACTCTCCAGACAATGCAGCTCAAATCTTCGGCGAAAGATAAATTGTACACCTAGTATTTTTAGATAAATATAGTTTTTAAAAAGTATCTGTGCATTAAACATAAGGAGAAAAATACCCTTTTAACCACTTTGTGTTGTAGGGGTACTTTCTAGTTCAATTATTGGGAATATCCTTTTTCAAACAAAAATGTGTAGAGAATCTTTTGAAAGAAATCAACTTTATTTTCGTAGTAATACTGAGCACCAAGATTCAGTTAGGGGTTTCTTTTGTTTTGTTGCAGTGGTGAGTCTTCTAAATACAAAATTTCGACAATGCTTGAGTGATTGTAAACAATTAAACACTCCAGGACTATTACAAAAAGCAGGTGTAGATCCTGGCAGTACAAACATCACGGCTGATAAAATTTTATATAATCATGCTATACAAATGGTAAGACACATTCATACCTCATCTTATCATAATTATATTTTTACAACTCTTATATGCCTGTAATCTACATTTAGCATAAAAAGTATTTAACTACAAATGTATCAACCATGAATTAGATGCCAAAAATTAATTCAGCATAATTGTTTTAGTGTCAGTCTGCTGCTTTGGATGAGTTATTTGGAAATCCAGAAGAATGCTCTCATCGTTATCAGACTGCTCAAATTCTTTTACACAGTCTGTCACAACAAGTTAGTCATCAACAAGATCGTGCATTGTTGACAAAGTGTAAGTTATCAATATATTGTTGCTTTCATGTTGGTCTCAAAACTTATATTCAATGTTTCATTATTGGAATACAATTTTCTTGGTTTTAGACAAAGATGCTGTGGAGAAAAGATTATTTGTCCTTCAGAGACAAGGCTATGTTTATCCAATCTGACAAGCATATTATTTTCAACAGCCCTCTGGTTTTGGAACTGTAGGAATTCCATTATGTTGGAAGAATTTTGAAGGTTTAACCACAAACATTACTTTACTTGCTTAAGCAAGTGTATTCACCACTACGGGTTATTACTGAATATTTTTCATTATCTGTTACTTTTAAAGCTGTCCAAAAAAGTCCCATCTCTTCCATTTGTGGCAAGTGAAAGAGACAAAAAGGTATTCTTATCCTAAGGTGACTGCTTGTAACACTTTTCAGAAAAGTATAAAGTTTGAACTTTCAGTATCTTTGAAAGTAATAAAGCATTAATCAAGTAGCATCTAAAGGCTATTTTTATTTGTATTGTGTTTGAAGTATGCTGTTTAAATAGTGTTTTAATTAGAAACTAACGATTCAAATTTTAAATTGTATTTTGTGTAGGGCAATATAGTCTTATTGTTTCTCTGAATTATGATATATTAATCTCCATTGTTGTGAATTGTATAGAAAATGTTTATTTGTTCATTAATTTATTTTTGAGATGAAAAGATTTTATTTGATATTTTCCCCCTCCTATGTACACAAAGTGAACTTGATAATTATTGGTTTAGGTATAAGATATATATCTCCACCTAAATGAACTGTGCTTAGTAGGACTTTCAGAATGTGCTTTATAAGTGTCTCACTGACATATTGAGTACAGAAACTTGTGAGTCTGAGGCAAAATTTTGCAGTAATTGCCAAACTTACTGACCTACATGGACAATGGTTTTGCATGTATTCTGTGCGAGTGAGTGGTGAAAGCAGTGGTTATAAATAAGTTTTGAATGTTGGCCATCCTTTTGAGAGATTTCTTACGAAGTGCTATGTAAATAATTAATCTTCTTATACTCATGACCTTATTAAAATAAAAGCATAAAACACATTTTCAGTGTTCCCAGTACATTATATTTGGACCTTGTATTTTTAAATGCTTGAACAATGGCAATAATTATGTTTCTATATTCACATGTGTGTGTGTGTGCAACATTGATCCAAATAATCTTCACCTTGTATATGCTAGACTACCTACACATATGTGAATCATTGATATTTATTTATCTACATTGTGTATAATTATTATTGTGTTGAAATGATAGACATTGTTAATATTGTCCAAGTTAAGTTTATCCCAGTCTTCCTACTTACAAAACATGAGAATTAAGCCACACAACTTCAGAATACGTATTGTTCCTCTCGCAACAGTCCCTTGGCAAATCCCCAGTAATCGAAACATGTTACAACATATCATTTATATGCATTTTATGAAGATTGTGGTTTGTATATGCCTTATGCTGAAGTGATTAGGAAAATCCTTTTTATTTCAATTTCTGAAGTTTTGTGCCTGAGTTTTCAAATGTTACATTTTTTTACATTATGTATACAATGATGCCCAGCCTGGATAGCAGTGCTTGTGACTGTGCTCAATGCTGAAAGAACGCGAAAGAAATTGAGGAACTGTATATAATTATATTATTTACACAAACTCCATACGTTATAAAAATTTAAGAGAATCGGTAAATAAACAATAAGCACTTTGACAAATATTTTATTTTTTCATTTCCATTTCTCATATATAAAAACTGTTAGTTACCATCTTTCTTTATAGAGACATGGAAAAGTCGAGCTATAAATAATAAGAAAAAGGTATAATTTTATGTTAAAGGTTGGAATTAATTTTGATAAGGAAACTTTTATTTTAAAAAAGCCAGCTGGAAATAGCTATTTCTGACTTTAAAGCTCAAGTTAGCTGTGATGTACTATAGTGATCAAAATGAATATTTTTTTAAGAAAAGATTTGCTATAACTTCATACACAGTGAATTGAAATGTGTGAAATATTAGAAGAGGTCAGTTACATGTCCTGTGTTGACATGAGAAAATGCATTGGAAATTTTCCTTATAGCCACTATCACACAGAATTATTTTCTCTAGGAATAGATGATTACACTGAAATATTGAATTCTTGGAAAAGAAGTTTTGTAGTTGGAGTTAGTATGAGATTGACCTACTGCAGTGGTGATATCATTACATTACATGTTTGAGTAAGGCGTGTTGTTTATGCTTTCATTTGTAACTTTTGACTTGATAGTTAGACCCCGGAAGTAGAACTTTGCAGAGTTTCAAAGTTCCGGTAAATGCCTTTTTTACTTTCTCATATACAGAGCAATATATAGAATGGAGAAAGATCTACAATGTTGTGGCAAAAAACAGTGATTTTTTGACACAAAAACTTGTATTGTGGGGCCCTGATACAGAGCAAGTATATAAATCCTGTTATGTAGTAAATTACTCCCTCTCCCCTGTATCTAACCTCAAGACAGGAAGAAAGTCGGTGATCCCCTGTTCTGACACTCTTCCAAAGAGGGCTGAAACGTCTTTACAGGTAGAGATAAGCAAACAGCCTCGTGTCGATTCCCTTCCAGAAAGTCGGCCCACAGACAGTGAGTCGGAGGAACTTGCAATGGTAGACATTGCCTCCCCAGAAGCAGATAGGGGGGATTCCCTAACGAGGAGGCTGCTACAGTTTCAGAGATGAATCAGGAGCTTTCGGGTGTGCCCGTCCTCTTTGATTCTGTTTTATCTGTTGACACAGCCCATTCCAGCAATGCTGACCGGTTAGGATGGGACCAAACTTTTATTGAGTTCCCGACTGCTATGACGCCTGAAGATGCAACTACTGAAACTAGTCTTAACAGGACCATACTAGATGCCACATCTATCTAGAAGGAAAACATTTCAACTTGGATAGGAACCTGGGGTATTTCTCAAACTAATGTAGATCAAGAACTCGTTGAGGTGAAAAATAAACTCGAAAGAAATGTTCAATCCCAGGACCAATTGAATGAGACCTATGCCAGGTTAGTGGAGATTTTGGGCAGCTCCTCTGTACCCACCACCACCACCACCAGGCCTAAAAAGCCCGTAGGAATGGAGGCAAACGTGCTGGGAAGTGCTACTCTTATGCTAGGGCGCAGGATCTTTTCAAGAATGATCCAGCGCTTTTGCCAAAGTGCATTAGAACTGACTACTAGTCTCGACCAACAGTCCTTAACAGGGATGAGGTTAATGACCTGTACAAATCCATTTGGGGTAATATGCCCCCAATTCAGCTTTCTGAATTAAGAGAGGATGATCAATTTTCGACACCTGAAATAGACCCAGACACAATTCTATACATGGTGCAAGTTGCCGAAATTAAAAGTCATTTGGCTGGGATGAAAAATGCCACAGCTCCAGGACCAGATAAGATAAGAGTTAGCAATATATCTTCAGGAGCAAAAGTTGAAATATTGTTCCTATTGTATACCCAAATTTTATACACTGGGTTTGTGCCTTCTGGGTGGAAAGCAAATTGCACCATCCTTATATCAAAAGAGGGTAAGGATAATAAGTTTGTTACTATCGCCCCATCACAATTAGTTCCCTGCTGTGCAGAATCTTGGGGCATTATGAACAAACGCATTTGATCCATGGTGAAGTTCAAGCCACGCCAAAAAGGGTTTATCCCTGAACCTGGCTGTTTCGCCAATGTTCAAATTCTTCACGAAGCAGTCAGTGACATTAAAAAAGCAAAGGGTGGTGTTGGCACTGTGGTAGACATATCCAAAGCATTTGATGGTGTTCCTCACGCAGCGATTCGGTGAGCTCTGTCCAGGAAAGGGATCCCCGGTGCCTTTACCAATTTGGTAATGAGCTCTACACTGACATTTCCACAGTCGTTCAGCACCCCTTGAAAGGCATTGAGGGGCCAATTCATAGAGGAGTAAAACAGGGGGCCCCCTTTTCCTCACTCCTTTTTAACCTCATTATGGAGTGCTTGCTTGAGAAATTGGATAACATGTCAGGATACCCGCTATTGGAAAGGAATGTGTCCGTATTAGCGTTTGCTGACGATCTGGTGCTGTTAGCAAAAGATGCCCCAGGAGCTCAAGTATTGGTTGATATTGTGGTGGAATATCCTTGGGCCCTCAGAATGACATTGTCCGTCATGAAGTGTTCATCATTCCAAATGACAACCTTTGAACGATCCTGGTTCATTGAAGACCCTTGTCTGGAAAGGTTGGGAGAGAGAATTCCTCTGGTCAGTGATGATCATACTTGGGAGTGAACTACTCTATTTGGAATGGCTTCCCATGAAAAGCATCCATAGCCAATTTGATGGATGCAGTGACGAGGCTACAGAAGGCACATTTAAAGCTCACTCAGAAATTGGCATTACTTCACACCTATACAATGCCACATTACCTCTACCAATTAGTTTTATCCATGCCATCTATGTCGATGCTCAGGGAAGTGGACTGTCAAATCAGAATGGCAGTCCAACAGTTCCTACACCTGCATATGAGTATTGCAGATGGCTTATTTTACCTGGCCAAGAGAGATGGAGGACTGGGATTGCTGCGGCTCCCCCAACACGTTCTTAGGGTAGCGCTGAACCTAGGGTTACAACTAGAAAAATCTACAGATCCCATTTGCAGATGGCTGAGTTCCTGTGCGAGTTTCTACCAACAGACATTTAAAACCACCAAAGCATTGAGACTCACCTGGCCCTATACTGAAGCAGATTTAAGAGCTTATAAGAAGAAATACGCCGATGACGAGGTAGACGCCTGGGAGAAGCTGGGATTCCAAGGGAGAGCGGTTAAGGTGCATATAAACGATCTGATTGGAAATGCCTTTTTGAAAGACTATAATCTTCTGAAACCTGGTCTTTTTATCACTGCACTCCAATTGAGATTAAATACCTCTGCCAATAAAACTACTCTTAGTAGAGGAAGACCCAGAGAGGATGTATACTGTAGGAAATGCAATACAGCGGTAGAAACTATGAATCACATTCTCCGTAATTCTCCAAGCATTTTTATGAAACTAGCTAGAATAAAGCATTATGAGATAAAGAACTTTATAGAGGGGAAAATGCTCTGGAAATCGGACACTGCGGCACAGAAGCCACTTTCTCCGTTGCCAAAGGGATTAGACTCAAACCTGACCTGGTAATAAAAAGCCGGGAGGGGATCCATGTGGTCGATGTGACTGTCCATTACGAGGATGGGTCTAACCTTCTAAAAGCAGGGGAGGAAAAAGTGGTAAAGTACTAACCAGCCATTCCCCTGGCAGCTCAACTTCATGGAGTGCCCAACGCCAGAATCCTGCCTGTGGTGGTTGGAACCTCTGGGGTTATGCCTCGATCAACAGTCAGTGCTCTCAAGACATTGGGGATCATGTCTCGAGGCGATTTACTGACTCTTTCATTAATTGCTCTCAGAAGCTCTATTAAGCTCTACACACAATTTGTAAATTACGATGGAGCAATTTAGCATTGCTGGCAGTAAATGCAGAAAATGAACTTCTTGGTCCCGTGGGGAAGGCTAGGGAAACCAGGGGATCCGACAATGCCTAGAATATACCTAGTTACCACGACTTTAAGTGGGCAGTGTATGCTATTTAATGTAGCATATAGAAAATTGTGTAGTCAGATTTCAGAAATTGTGGGTCCTTGATACCGAAAAAGGTTTTCTCCAAATTGTCCATCCGTCTCTGAACATCACTAGCCACTAAACCATTTGTATTTTTTCCAAAATTGATATTCCCCAGTCAATCTGGCTCGACTCAAAGCTTTGGGATTTTGAAAGACCTCCTTTAAAATTTGTAGGTATTTTACATGAAGCCTCAGGTATATTTTCAAAATTTTCCCAAAAATGGCTCCAAATTTTTTCTTTAAATTTTTTGAAGATTAGAGTAAAATACATTTAAAAAGATGGCATAGGTCTGTTTTTCTTTGTTAATTCTGAATTTTTGGAAATTGCGTAAGTTAGACATTTTTTTTAGCATATTCCTTCTGAAGTAGAACCCTGCTAATCTGAACCGCAAGTCCAAAATTTTGGATTATCCGAACAAAAGTGAGGATGGAGGAAAATAAAAGGCTTATTTGTAGTGTAAAGAAAGGAGTTTATAATTATAATTTGACCAAGTTGAGAATGATCTTTACAGTCAAAATGACAGAGAGGGAGATATAAGGATACTCGGATCAAAATAAAAATAGAACCATACCAAACTGTTGCAGGGAAAAAAAGCATGATTTATTTCGTCAGAAATCTGGTATCTTCCCAGTGAATGTTTTAACTGTTTGTGGACATGTCTCACCTCATATGGGAAGAAATAAAATTTTATTTTTCTCTGCAGAATGATTCAAAATTTCCTTTCTGAATTTTTCATATTGTCTTTTCACTTAAATTTAAGCTTACTGCTCCACGTTCGATTGTGCTTCCTAGAGGTACTTTAGGTCCTTCTTTTTCACTATCGCAATACTTGATAACATTATATGCAAGGCATCTCATCTGCCTGCGAAGTGTCGCACCTGGCCAAGAACTCATATTTCTCAAAGCTACACCAATAAACAATTCACTTCATGCTCCTCGCAACTTTTGTTAGCAAAACTGACTGTATAGACTTCTGTTTACACTGTTAGTTCCACAACATGTTGCAATTGCCTCCTTCATTCTTCGCTTGGTTGAGCTATACTCTAGAAATTAACAACTAATTGTTGAAACAAGTCAAAATGAAATGTTTATTTCACTGGTAACTACAGTGTATATCACATGTTTATGTAGCAGTAATATTCGCTTAGGGCACCATACAAAATTCGCAATCTACTTTTGATGTAATGAACTGAATCTGCTTGATGATGTGATCACTAGGCTACGTTGCCATTTTCTCACATCACACACTACATTGCATTGTGTCTAGTAATCCTATATATGTATTTGTATATGTACGGTACATTTTTCAGATAATTCAAACATTTCTAGATCAAACGGACCACACCCTAATTAGTTCAGAATACTATGGTTCTGCTGTATTATAAAAAATGGAAGATAGAGATTTTTCCTTGAAGTAAAATTTGTTCTCCATAGTTCTTTCATTAAGATCAAATTTTGTTGTTGTTTGTATGTTTGTTTTGTGTTGTTGTTTTTCTCATGCAATATTAAAAAATAACAAATGTAAGATTTTTCTCGAAAACAGCTCCAGATTTTTTTCATTAAACTTTTGTTGGGGAAAGTGCTAAATTTTATCTATAAGATGACATAAACAGCATGTTAATCTATTCTTTTTTTTTTTTATTCTTTTTTTTTTTAAATTTGTCTCTCATGTTTTAATATATACATTAGCAATTTGTTCACATTATTGCGTTTATGAGTACATGTGCTCTAAATGATGTCTTATAAAGTTTCTTGAAAACTAAATTTTCTGTGAAAAACTCAAAATTTTGCGTTTTTAGAAACATTTGAATGCCATTTTCTCAAAAAGGACTCTAAATTTTTTTCGTCAAACTTTTCCAACGGCTAGTGCTAATTGCACATTTAAGGTGACATAAAATTCATTGTGGGGTATTCTTTCATTTTTTCAAAAATTACACAAGTGTCATTTTTTTTAATATCTTTTACGCCTTTAAGATACACATTTCCAGCAATTTGCAAAGATTATTGTACCTTTGTGTGGAAGTACACAAATCTCTTCAAATGAATTTTTTCAGATTTTCAAAATTTTCTGTGACAAAGAGCTTTAAAAAGCATTTATAGTAATGCCTAAATGTCATTTTCTTAAAAATAGCTCAAAGTTTTCAATGAAATTCCTTATTGGACAAGATCTATCACATCTTTAAGTAATATTTCGGTTCTACCAATAGGAAACTGAAGAATAGTGAAAATTTCAAAAAAATGTACTTGGGGGAGTGATAGATGGCAGCTGGCAGAGCTGCCATTCTGAAGCACCACTAGTTACTTTTATGATTTTTAACAATGGGAATCCCTTAGTTGTAACATACCTGCCAGCCTAAACCATAGACAACACCAAGGCAGTTTGTGTTTTCTGTGAGACCGGAAACTATTGTCGGGTAGTGTTAAAAATCTAAATGAAAAAGGAAGATAATACCAATCTAGATTTTTTTTTCTACATTGATACCATCTGTCTTAGTTCATGGAAGACCTTCCTACTTTTGAACATGGCCTCCGATCAATTTTTGCAACAGAGCAATATGTATATGATGTACTTTTCTTAGTGCTGGAGAATACACGCGTATAAACAAAAACTATAATTCCATTTTCACTGATGCCATTTCAACCGCAGTCCACTATAGCATTTTGCGGAGACATGTGCAAGACACATTCTTACTCATCCTACCGGGCAGTTATGTGCAATCAAGATTACAAAGCAAAGATTGTTTCCTCCCACGTAAGTGCTAAATGTAAATTTCAGGCTTAGAATAAAAATGTGGATCATTGGAAGTATTAACTTTTTACATTAATTTACCCCTACTTTAGCCTGAGTAAATGCCTTTTTGCCTGCCTATTTTAGATAAAATAAATGTCTGAACTTCCGAGCTCTAGTAATAACAATTATGTTTCAATTGGGTATAGAATTTAATTGCTAGTACTTCTTACTGAATGATAGTTTGAATTGGGTGTAGAATTTAATTGCTGTACTTCTTACTACATACTATGCTCCATTGTCAAGAGAACCTCATTACAGGCATAATTTACCAAGAACAGAGCAGAAGCCAACTACATCTGAACAAGAAGACAAGGATTGTGGAGTGGCTTCTGATCTGCAACTTCCGAACATGATAGTCCACACAAACAGGTAAGAAACATACTATTATAAAGGAACATGAACTATCAATGAAATGTGGATCATCTGATTAAATTAATCAAGTACAATACCAGATGACCAACTAGAGCAAGTGGTACAGAAATTGATAACTGAATGGCAATGTGCCTGATATTGCAGGAGACTCCAGGCACTTGTAATTTGGGAGCAATATTGCGATCATCAGGGCTCATATTCTGATGACAAATCATCTTACTTGTAAATGAATGCATATCATGACATATAGGTGATAGAAATAGTCAGTTCATTTTTTGCCATTTTCAATTTTTAGGTCTTTTTTGGGGAATTGGTTTTTTTTACACGTTTTGTTTCCTTTTTGTGTTTTTGTTGGCGGATGGTTCATGAATTTACGATGTTATGCTAAAACAAAGTTTATTATTGTATCATCAGTTCATGACAAAATTCACTACTTCTGGGGACTGTTTATTGAACTCTCAAAATTACACAGATCTTCAATATGTTCCTTGACCTTTCAAATTTCTTCCTAAAATAGAGACTTTATATTCACTAAAATTGTAAAAGTCATTGAATAAGTATTTTTCATACAAACTTTTGAGTATTTTTAAAAAAATTAGGTCATTTTCCCCTTATTTTTAAGAAATTTTATTGGACGTTTTCCTCCTATTTTTAAGTCATTTTGAAGGTAATTTTCAAAGAAATTTTATAGCATCAGAATCTGAGCCCTGGTGATCATAATCAATCTGTATTATATCTTGCTATGTTGTGCTCCTGCCATACACACACTTTTGGGGTAACAAATGACAATACACCTCAAAAGCTTTTAAAATCTGGATCTATTTAATTAACGCTACCTACTACTTGTCTTAGGGCATAAGTTCTTAAATCAACTTGTCCTCAAAAATGTTTTCATTGATTGCAGATGAGCTATAGAATGCCTGTCTCGAGTCAGTAACAGTAATTTTTTTTTTTATTATTGTGATTAGAATTTTTAAGGAATGCATGAAAAGAAGTTCAATTTGGCTGAAGTATAGTTATCACACTTACTCATCACAATAATGCTTGAATGTAAAAGGTAAATCAAGTAAGTTCAGTGTAATTTTTTAAATGCTCTGATATGTGCCTGCAACTTTCCTGCCTCCTCTTAACTACTACTTATTCACACTCCAAATTGTAAAAAATATGCTGCATAAATCAACTTGCCAAGCTTTTACACCTTTGTGGTGTTCTGAGAAGTTGGCTTACCCAACTTTCTTCTAAGAAAGAATTACAGAATGGATTGTAATGAGACTGTTTATTCCAGAGATTTATCTTGCTGTTGCAGTTCACAATAATTGTATAGGCATTAGTTCTGCATTTTCTTCTATGAAGGTCTAGATCCTACTAGGGAATTTTGAGAGATGTTGATTCATTGATTTTTTCGGGCGCGTCAACTGCTCTGGTCATTAGTCCCGATAGCGTAGTGCCTGTTTTTTCCTCGGGAGATGGCGGTGATATTCCCCCGCATGATGGTGAGATCCGGCGCCGACCTTCCGTCAGCTAGTGGGGTTTTCCCCTAACCAGGACTCTCCCACCAGCGGGGCACCACCCCAGCCGGGGCAAGCTCAATGCTCCCGACCGGTCTCCCGGGACATGCGATAGTGTAGTGCATGTTAGTGTAAGTGTGTGTAAGGGGAGAGGATAGGACAAGGAATGGAAAGGACAGATCGCGCGCGGTCCGTGGCCCGTTTGATAGGGTACTGCTCCGGCATTCGCCTGGTGTTGATCGGAGAAACCACGGAAAACTACCGATCAGAGCAGCCGGCCCCTAGAATTCTCCAGACAGCGACTGAATTCGACCTAGCTGAAAAGCTAGTGTCGAAAATGCCGCCGTCAGGACTCGAACCTAGGACCTCCCGGTCAGAGGCGCTGCAGTGACATCAGTTGATGCACTGAGCTACCGCTCCCGGTTTGAGAGATTTTCCATCTTAAAGGAAAATTAAACATTTACAACAGCATTTAATTAAGCAGTTTTTTAATCAAGCAACATTTTTAAAGTGATATGGACCCTACCCTTCAAATTCATCAACAAATCTGCCTTGGATACAACTTTGCCTTTGCCAATTTTGGATCATGGCAAGTAGTTTTATTTCCCTCTTTCTTTCTTTTTCAATATACTATGCAATTAATTCAGTTTTAATAAAAATAATTTTATTTATATTTCAGTAAACAATACAGTTTATTTAATACCAAACAGAGGTGGGTTTTCAGATGTTTTATTGGGGGGGGGGCAAAGGCTCCCCCCACATCCCATGGTAAAAAGTTCCCCTAAACCAAATGACATTGAGTAGTTACATTATAAATTAATATAAAAAAAGGTATCTTGGCCTCCAACGCAATACCAACACCCCTCTACAGCCAGAAACGTGTTTTTTAATTTTTTTTGTTGAAAAAATACGAAAAATGAGAAAATAATGTATAGTACTATCAGAAAAAAACTTTTTACTTTCACTGCGTATATATACTGAGTAATATACACAGTATAGAGAAATTTACGTAATGCTGCGGAAAATCTCTTTCGAGATTTCAACGAAAATACACATTTAGGGGTCCCCTGATGCCAAAAAGTGTTTTTTTTTTTAAGTCCGTCTGCCCCTCTGGGGACATCACTAGTGTTTAAACCATAGTAATATTATTTTCCAAAATGGATCCCGGTCGAGCTGGCTCGACTTGAGGCGCTGCAAATTTGAAAAACTTTCTTCACAATTTGTGGGTACTTTACATGAAGCCCACCGGACATTTTCTAATTTTTCTCAAAAACGGCTCCAAATGTTTTCTTCAAAAATTCCTTGTAAAAATAAGTAAAATACAATTATAAAAGTCGTATAGGTACGATTTTCAGGTACTCTGAATTTCGTTTTAACACTGAATTTTCAAAAATTTCGTAATTTTGAATTTATTCGGCGTCTTACAACTACAAAATTGAAAATATATATTTTCCTTCAAATTAAATTTGTTGTCCATAATTATTTCTTTCAATACGGTCATGTAATTTTTTTTATATAATTTTAGTCGTTTTCGCGCAATATTCCGTGCAGTATTTGCAATTTTAAAAAAAACTGGGTTTTCTCAAAAAGGCTCCAATTTTTTTCTTTAAAGTATTGGTAGGGATAGTGCTAAAAACACTCTATAAGATGACATAAACACCATATTGCTCTATCCTTTTGGTTTTTCAAAGAGTTCAAAACTAATTTTTTGACATGTATCTTGCGTCCTTAATATTTATGTAAGCAGCAATTTGTTCACTGTTTGTGAACAAATTATTGTATTTATGAGTGCATGTGCTTTTAATGATGTCAGATAATGATTCTCGAAAACTCAACAGCTTTCTGTTAAAATGAGCTCAAAATTCCGGATCTTCGCAAAAATGGCTCCCAATTTGTTCTACAAACTTTCCAAACGGGTAGTGCTAATTGCACTGTTTAAAATGATATAAATTTAATTTGGGGCAATTAATTTTTTGTTTATTTATTGTCGCATCAACAGGGATGGTCATTAGCGACAATTAAATAATACATTTGGTTGTTTTAATTTGGTTGAATTAATTTGTTTGTTTTTTTTCAAAACTTATACAAATGTATTGTTTAAATATCTCTCACGCCGCTAATATGCACATTTCCAGGCATTTGTAAACACTATTGCATTTGTGAGTTAAAGTGCCTCACATGTCTCTAAAGGAAATTTTTCAAAAACTCAAAATTTTCTGTGAAAAATGCTTTAAATTTCGCATCTACAGTAAAGCCAAACCAAAAATTGAGATTATTTGAAAGAAAAAAAAAGAAAAAGTACTTTGGGTGGCGATGGCAGCTGGCAAGAGAATGGGTCAAGACTGAAAAGTATCTCACGTCGATAATATTTACATTAGCGGCGATTTGTTCATTTACAAGTAAACGTGCTTTAAATGATGCCAGATAAAGTTTCTCGAAAACTCAAAACTCGAGCTCAAAATTCCGCATTTTTAGAGATGCTCAAATGCCATTTTCTCAAAAACGTCCCCTAATTTTTTCTTCAAACTTTACTAACGGATAGTGCTAATTGCACTGTTTAATATGACGTAAAGTTCATTTCGGTGTACTCTTGTGATTTTTCAAAAATTACACAAATATACATTTTTTGAAATATCTCTCACGCCGTTAATATGGACATTGACATCGATTTGTATGCATTACTACATTTGTAAGTGGATGTGCTTGAAAGGACTTCAAATGAAGTTTTTCGAAAACTCAATAGATTCCTGAGAAAAAGAGCTTCAAATTCCGCAATTACAGTAATGCTTAATCGCCATATTCTTAAAAACGACTACGAATTTTTTAATGAAAACTTCTGTTTAGGACGAGTTTTTACTCTTCTTTAAAATTCTTGAATTAATGATTCAGTTGTACTACTAGGAAAGCAAAAAGTTTAGAAATTGTTAAAAAAAATGTAGTTGGGCGACGATCATGCGAGCTGGCCAGAAAGTGGAGCAGGACTTTTAAGAGACACCAAGGAAATTAGAAAAAATTGGTACGAGAATGTGTGTGCCATTCTGTAGCACCTCTAGTTGTAAAATATCATTGGTAAATGACGTACCTGTTATGTATTAGGTCAGTTGGTAACACTGACTCCGGCTTCTCCCCCTCCTCCCGCCGGCAGGCACAACAGTAGCGCGGGAGTCTATGTTCTCGAGTGGTGTTGTGACCGCGTGTGCCGCGCCAGTATATCAAATGTATCATATAGATGAATAAAGTGCTATTGTCACGAGCTAGTGATGTTATTTATTAACCCACAAATACAACAGTACCACTTGAAAATTACATCCTTTTTTAAAAAAAATTGGACTTGTTAATTTTTTCAGATTGCATCATATTCAAGAAGAAGTGAGTAAAACTTTAACTTAAAGAGTCGGAGGCAGATTTTAATGAAACATCATTTTCTATCTTTTAACTTTGGAACAATGCTTTTACGCCGACCTGGATAGCCAAGGTTGCTATGGCTGAAGAGACATAGCTGCCTCGTGCCTGAAGGGTCGTGGGTTCAAATCCCAACTGGGACATGGATGTTTGTGTGTGTCCATATACCTTTACCATTTTCTCCAATGTTCCAGTGGTCACTATATGACCTTAGCAGATTAAAAGTGACCTTAAATGGAAATAAATTGGTGTTTCTTTTGTTTTTTTCAAAAATTACATAAATTGCATTTTGTTAAAATATCTCACGCCGTTAATACGTACATTTCCATCAATTTGTGTATATTTTTGCATTTGCAAGTGAGAGTGTTTTAAACGACTTCAGGTGAAATTCTTCGAAAACTCAATAGATTCCTGTGAAAAAGGACTTCAAATTTCGCATTTGCAGTAACGCTTAAACGCCATTTCTTAAAAACGGTATCAAATGTTTCAAAGAAAATTGACATTTAGGACGAGGTTTTATTCTTCTTTAATATTCCTAAATTAATATTTCGGTTCTACTATTAGGAAACAGAAAAAATTAGAAAGTTTTCAACAATATTAACTTTGGGCGGCGAAAAAATGGGAGCTGACAAGAGGATAGGGTAAGACTGTAAAACTCGACCAGACCAAAGAAATTAGAAAACTAGTAAGAGAAAGTCTGTGCCTTTCCGGAGCACAACTAGTTTCGGTTGTTGATCTGTAGTTAAAAAAACAAATCATTTATTATCATTTCCCCGTCTTAAAATCGCATTGAATTTTACACATTAAATATACTTTGAAAATGGCTGCCACATTTCTGTGCATTTATTCTAGTAGTTATTATTTATTATAAATTTCTAAATAAAATTGATCTGTTGTTCAAAATAATAAAATTTTTTGTTATAATAATGGAACTGACATTATGATTAAAACAATGAGATTCGCGTTCATATCAGAAAAGTGAAATTATATTAACTGAGTATAGCAGAAAATATTCGGTTGAGATAACAGGATCAATTTTTTTCAGTGTACACTTGGTATCAAACAAATGTCATGCATTAGTTACATTATATCATACATTATAATGGAAAAACATACAATATATAATATAATAAACCGTTTTACACTAAATCTCTCCTATGTTTTCACTTTCTTACTTTTTCAAAAATTTAAGCATTAGTTACATTATATCATACATTATAATGGAAAAACATACAATATATAATATAATAAACCGTTTTACACTAAATCTCTCCTATGTTTTTTTCTTACTTTTTCAAAAATTTAAGCGCCTAGTTTTTGGTCTCTAACACACTGTATTTTTAAGCTAGAACTCTTGGATCACAGAAAACTTATTCAGTCGGTGCCTTTTTCGGATCCGTACGTTTCGCAGCGTAGATAAATTTCTTCTTTTTTAACGATCCGTTATAAAGTCTTTTCCTTCGGCATTTGAAATATTTAAGAACGCTAGGAAACTTGTAATGGGAAGAATTTATATAATGATAATATACGGTAGTTCGAGTGCTATAACTCGTGATTTTAGGCACGAAACTGTACTTTCGAAGTAAATAACGTTTACAAGCAACATAATTGAAAGATGATTTATTAATACGGGATGTTCACAGTAATGCTCAACATTATCCCGCGCGTTTTATAGTACGGAACTTAAGTTCATCAACTTATTAATGTATCGTAGTAGCTCAGCTTAATATAATTATTGTTCGCTTAATTATTATTAAATTTCTTCTCAAAATACAGAAAAGATTAAATTGTTTATGATAAAAAAAAGAAGATCCGCGAAATGACATGTTTTTAAAAAACTTGTCCCAACATTGGGGGGCAGTTGTCCCCCGAATCCCGCCACTGCCAGGTGACGATAGTGATAGAGATCTAGATTTTGAATATACAATATAATACTCTAGTTCAGACGAAGACCGAGGAAAGCAAAATTTGAAGTTGATCCTAATGAAAAATTATTTAAAAAGCTTTAAAAATTGCCAGTTTCTACCTTTAGTGTTCTGTGGTTTCTACCATCTGCTTCCTAAAGTTCCTTCACATTAGTGTGATTTCCTTTCTTCGTTCCTATCATGTACAATATGGTTGGCCCAGCCCAAAGTTCATTACGGGATATTTCTCGAAAATTTGTCACATGTAAATCGGACATCATGCTTTCTCTTACGAATGTACGTATTGGTATATGCCATTATCTCATCTGACGTATTTTCATCAGTATTCTGAAAAAATGCTTCTATTTCTGATTAAGCATTCTTAGCACTACCTTTGGGCCCAGGGAAAATTTGTACTATGTTCTTTTGGCTAATCTTCGAAGACATTTTGAAGGGCGCTGTCCTCCATTTTGTCTCGTTATCTCTTCCAAGAATACAATTTTCTTCCCCTTCAAGATCACATTCCATATCAGAAATATTTTCTCCGTCAATCCCATAAGTTCAATCGTCTCCTATATCAGTATTATTCACGTGTTCATCTACCTCGCCCTCAGAGAAAGATTCATTTGACAGATAATTGTATTTGAAAACATCTAATATTTGTTTCCTCAGGTTCCAAGAATTTTCTTCCCCCCCCCCCCGAGACCTAGTTGATAACGAAAAAGATCCATTTCGGAATGCAATTGCTGATATAACTAATGCACCGAACATATCCTCCTTGTAATGATTTGAGAGTGAAATACGCAGTAAGAAAAGATACATGTCTCGCAGCGCGGTACAAATCTGCTCCAAACTGCTCCGACCTCACAATCTTGCAGACCTCTGGTAACTAATGAGGGTAGCGGTGTCAGAAATGATTGTATCTTATTCATGGGATGTCAGCCGAGGAACACTACAGGCCACGGCTTCCTGGAAGGGCTATCGCCGAACATACACGGAAAAATATTTCAGTGGTAGCAATTCTGCATCAGCGCTGCCGCTGGAGGGTTAAGGGGAAAAAGTTGTCTTCAATATTGTAGTTGTATTGTTGCTGAAAAAAGATTGAACTTTTGCTGTGTTCGAAAAATCATGGATTTCAATAAAAATGAGACATGGAATTCTTTTAATCCCTTGATCCTTTGAGCAAATGCTGAGATGGTCCCCTTGTTTTGATTTCTGGTCAGAAAATGTAACTTCACTCTGCCATATCTGACTCATCATACACGGTTGAAATTGTATTTGTGACTCAATAAATATTATTATTATTATTATTATTATTATAAGCATGTATATATTTACGCGTTTTTTATTCTATCCGAGGACAAAGTTGAATTAAAAAAAAATTGCTGCCATTTTTGATAAAATGTTGAAAATTTAATTGAGACTTCATGTCTCAAGAAGCCCCAAAAATCAAGATATTCATTTCACACTCGCAGGGCCTAGAGGTTAAGTAAATCGATAAAATAATATTCATTTTAGAGAAAATAGGCCGAACGGTTGAGGCGTTCGGCGTCGCAACCAATCGCGGACGGGGACCCTTCGTGTTCCAAAAATTGAAATCGTTACATTTAACGGATACCGACGTGAAATGAAGTCATTGATTGTGAAACATTTGCGCATAGCAAACCTCTTTAAGTGGTCCGCAATGGAGAAACGACAGAAATCTCAATACGTGTCATATTACGGGCATGCCATATGTTTAATTAGGTGAATGAGGTGTTTCGGAATTTCCGTCATGTAGACAGCGGCCTAAAAATTGCGGCCCCTTTTGTAGAGAGCTTCCTCTCACCACCAAGTTTTTTTTGTAAACGTCTTCTAACGTGGTTCCGGAAAGATTATTACCTTATTAGCTTTGAATTCCAATGGACACTCGAGTTTGTATTATTATTATTATTATTATTATTATTATTATTATTATTATTATAGTTCGGTGATGAAACAACTGACGATAAAGGGATTCGTACAAAACAAACTAGCGGTGCACAGACTTCCTCTAACTAATTTCTATGGTCTATTATTTACTAACGTAAGAAGGGAAAGGATTGTAATCGTGCGCCCGATAACAGGGAATTTTCGACACAACTCTTATTGCCGGACCTTGGTAACGATCCCCAATCGTTCTGGCAAATGCAACGTTTTTAAGAAAAAATGCTTTAAAGAAAATAACTAGTGATTGTGCAGAATGGTCAGGACTTTCTCGTAGTAAAGTTTTATAATTTCCTGGGTGAAAAATTGTACATGACCTTCTTTCAAAATCTATCTTTAAGGAGCAGATTTTATTAAGGGAGGAAATCTCTATCTTTAATATTTTAGTTGTAGGAGGACGCCGAAAAAAATTTGAATATTTGCAATTTTCGAAAAATCAGAGTTTTCAACGAAAATGAGTCCTACGACGTTCTCTTAAACGTCCTTTACACTATCCAACAACAAAATTTTGGAGGTTTCAAAAATTATGGAGCCCTTTCTTTTTAAAATGTCCCAGGAGCTTCGTGTAAACTACCCCCAAAAATTAAAATATCAGTTTCAAATTCAAGGGGTCGCGACATCAGCCAGATCGATTGAGGAATATCAATTTTGGAGAAAATCGGCTGAATTGTTTAGCTGCTAGCGTCTCAGACATGTTTTGCCGCCAATCAATTTTTCGGTATCCAGAACCCACAAAACATGGTTTCTAGTTACACGACGTGTTAGATGATTTTGTTTTCTAAATTTAGCATCTGGATTTATACTTGGGTTTTCATAACATTGCGCGTGAGAGGCTTGTCTTCACGATGGAATGTGGCACGGCATTTCGTGTCTTTCTTGGTCGTGTCGCTAATGTCTCTTGATCTGCCGCTACGATGTAATATATATCGTATATTGCAGCACAGTTTGATGCGGTCGCGATCATGCGACAACTGGCGGCACGATCGAGAGAGACAGAAAAAGTCGTGCCATATTCCATCGTGAAGACAAATTCCTCTTGCGCCGTTTTATAAAAACCGAAGTATATACTCTTTTTCGTTGCCAGAGACCTAAAATAAGAACTTTTCTGCCGAAAATTCGCCGCTTTTTCGTGTAGCATTACACAACTTTCTCTGTAGCATTACACAATTTTCTTTCAAAATTTAAGTAGTATATGGCTTAGTGTAGGGATCACAGAATTTTGAAAATGTGCACACAATTCACTTTTCCCCATAGCACGTCATACGCAGTTTTTAACCTTTTTTTTACGTAAAATAAATAAATAAATGTACCGTGGTAGCGAGAAAGTAAAAATCAGTTTGAGTTAAAGCTAATCCTTCTCAAAATACTTCATTCGAAACCAAATTATAATTTAAGAATTGAATATATACTTATAAATTATAGTATTTCAGTATCCTTTACGTGCACAAATGTGCGAAATTTTCGCACGGGTTCTGCTTATAAAACTATAATATTTTAAGTTCATTTGCTCGACAGATAACATCAGACAAATGTGTAAGAATCAACCATTCGTAATGATACATCGACAAAGGTGGCTCAGGGTATCAATTAAGTCAGTGCAGTGCCTCTGAACGGGTGGTTCTAGGGTTCGAGTCCTGACGGTGGCAGGAATTTCTATCTAGCTACGTACAATAGCTAGATCTAATTCAGCTGCTGTCTGGAGGAGAAATCCTCACTAACAGTACTTTTCCGTGCGTCTCCGATCAACTCCACGCGAATGCCGGAGCACTCATCTCGGGAGCTTAAGAACTTGCCCTGGCCCCGCTGGTGGTGGATATCTGGTTGGGAAAAATCCCCACACGTCAATGTATAGTCAACACCGGATCTCGCCACAGCCAGTGATTAAACATGAACTGCACTTACGGGACTAATGCCCTTGGCAGTTGACGCGCCCGGTATATTCCGTCAACCGCGTGATACAATGAGCCTGCTTTGCTTTCACCTTCCCCGCTTCAGCTTGCTCGGGTAGTACCTATTCTGGACTTGGAGGGGAAATCAAGTGTCAGAGGATGTCGTCCATACTTGCAGGAGTCCCTAGCACAGAGCACTCACATTATTATATTATTTGTCTATAGTGCTGTGGCTTCCCAGGCGGGCAAATAGCTCAAGCAAATAATTTGACATGCCTGACCTAATGAATCAAAATATAAACTTGATTTTTTATTAGCATTTATTAAACTGGTTGATTTTGTTTTACAAGTATTGATTTCAAAATTGCAAATTACTTCACGTAATGACAATAAACAAACAAAAGTCTAATAAAAAATCTCAATGTACTTTTCATTCAGTAAAATGTCCAACACAGAGTAAAAATACAAAAGGAATTTACTCTCAATACTATTGAGTGTTATATGATAACACTAATCTCAAGAAAAAGGGAGAATTAAAATTCTTTATGACATTTTTGCAAAACTTTTCAGATAATATTTGTATGTCCAACCAGCGATTTTTGTCACGTTTGGTCAAAGAAACAACATTCTGCACAAACTGGAGAATCATTCGGCAAAATCTGGAAAGCAATTATGTTAATAATGAAAAATAAACAATAAACTTAAAAAAAGGAGAGATATAAATTAAGGTCTTACTTTAATAAACTTTCAAGTTCTTTCCCCAATAAACTGCAAATCTTGTTCACAAATTGGAGGCACATAACAATTATGCATGTTATGCAGAATAAAATGTCTTTTAGTTGTGGAACAAGACATAACATGCGTTTCAAAGTTTCTCTCTGTCGAGAACGCAGTAAATGCTGTGAATAGAGACTGCATTTTTCTTGTACAACTTCCATTACTTGTTCACATATTTGTTCCACATTGCCCATTATTTGTCTTAATATGTTAACAAGTTCATTTTCTGATTTATGGCGAAAAAGTGTTTGAATTTTCAGTGATACAATACAGGCAGACACAGATTCAATGCAAGAATATGAATCATTCTTCTGTACCTTGTTAAGAACTTCTTGAATAAGACAAAACAAATCTGAACTTTCACATGATAAAATGATTTGTGCAATATCATTATTGAAGTGTTGGGAATGATAGACGGATAATGTGTTCAAGTTCAACAGGCAGTGTCTAATGGCCACTTTCAACAAAGAAGTTGGATGGAATTTCGTTACATAATTCTCACACATATGACAGATTTGATTTTTAATTTCCACATGTACTTCTTTTTTAAGAGTTTGGTTTGGCAATTGCACCCACGATTTCATCTCAATAACTACAACTACAGAAATTAATTGATTAACTAATTGCTCCGGAACATCTGTCAGATTACATTCACCATGGCTTATTTTATCCCTAAGACGAGGTCCAGCTGGATGAACAAATAGGTCTTGTAACATTTCCATAATAGGTTCTCCAAGGAAATTAATTATTTTATTTTCTCTAAATACTCCATCCTCATTTACAATATTTTCTGCCATTATTTCATTTAATGTAGTGTACAGAGTGATTGATTCAGCAGTAAGCATTTGTTCCAAACAATCATTGATCCTGCAGTAGAGGCAACGTAACATATGTTCAACTTGTGGAAGAAGAAGGAGCAAAGCACGTCCAAATCTATCCAATGAAAAGGGAGAATAAACTTCAGCAAGCTGCAGTTAATAAGAAAAGACATAAAAAGACTTAAGGTGAGGCCATATTTACCTTTTATTTTTATAATGTTCCAATGCACCCTTCCAATAAGAAAAATGGCTTTTTGGAATAAAGTCAGAATGAAAAAGTAATTCAAACATTTCTTCGCAGTGCTCTTGAACACTTACAAACGTATCAAGAAAAATTGCCTCAGAGAACTCCATTTGTTGTCTCTTTGGTATGGTAAAGAAATCTATATTTCTTTCTAGTAAAAGTTCACCAACTGACAGAATCACTGCAAACAGTGTTGATACAAAGTGTGGATACAATTCATCTTGCCTAGGAAAACCATGCCAGGCAATATTTCTTAAATTCAAAGCTGATGGGGTACCCACCAACAATTGTAAAAACACCACCTAAAAAAAAACATAATTTTCTTCTATAATATATATATATATATATATATATATATATATATATATATATATATATATAATATATATATATATATTTTTGTGTGTCACATATATAATTTATATATGTGTGTTATATATATATATGTTTATATATGTAATTTGTGTGTCACATATATAATTTATATATGTGTGTTATATATATATATATATATATATATATATATATATATATATATATATATATATATATATATATATAACACACAATCTGTGATGAAATACTTACGGGTTTTATATAAATATATTTATAAAATCAAGGAATTTTTCCAAGAATAATTTCAATTTCAGTTGTTGAAAGCAAGTCTCTCAAAAGCGAAGGCACATTACTTCCTTTCAATAAAAATAACTGAAAGAAAATTGAACCCTAATAATTAAGTTCAATGTACTTTCCAAATCATTGTCATTTGAACACTAACATTTCCAAGAGATCTCTCTAGTACTGCAGTCAAAAACAAAATTGCTTCTGCTGCTGACAAATCAGAACCTAGAAAAAGGTTGAAGTACTCCTCTATTTCCTTTGAATGTGATGTCCATTCATACAAATCTTGCATATCCCCAAGATTTGGTGATGAACAGTTGTACAATGAATGGGCTTCAATGAATATGGGCCACATTTTATTAATCTTATCAATAAACCAAGATGATGGCTGGTCATGAATGCAGAAATCATCTGGAAATAATCATTAGGTCTGGTACATGTAAACTACAGTTTATATTTATTCAAAATAATAGGGATTGAACCAGGCGTGGATCCACAGGGAGGGAAATTTCTCCCCCTAAAATGTTTTAGTAACTAATTTTAACACAAAACTTTCACGCAAAAATAATTTCGGATAATTATAAAAAGAATAAAATCGTATTGCAGCATGAGCTGAATGTAGACTGAGACATTTTACAAAATCTGTAATGCTACATTCACCAACACATTTTAAATTTCCCCTCCCCAAATTTGTCTCTGGATCCGCCCCTGATTGAACTTAAAAAGTTACATGATTTAACCTCACCAGAAATGCACAAAATTGCTTCAATTTTCTCCCAATTGAATGTAAAGCGGTGGCTTAAGTACATGTATTTACCGCTGTGATTCTTTAAATGAGGTATTCCAACTTCCACAACCATATTTCGAACTTGTTTTGAGAGGAATGACGCTATATTATTATTGTCGACCATTTCAAACGTAATTCAATTAACAGTTGACTTGACACCGACATGAGCGGTCAGAGAGGACAGATGTTGGGGATAACAGGTGTATCAACTTCAAGGTGCTGAACAAGTGTTGTTGTTGGTCAACAAAGGTCAACTCGCTGCATATTCCTCGTATTTGTGAAACCAATTTGAGTCAAGAATCCGCACTTGTTTCCCGAGAGTAATCACACTCAACCACTCAGCTAACCTTAACACACACCTGCACAACAATTTCACACTGAATCTTCACAGTGTGAAATTCACACACAGTTGACACATGTGGAGGGAAAACATGACAGGTTTCAAGTGTTGGGATCCGGAGACGTCCCAGCTGTTGATTGAACCGGTACCGGTGGGATTACTTTTGCAAACGATTCGTTGAATCGTTGAAACGTTGAAATCGTTCACCAATTGTGGCGGTATCTGGACTGTGATTGGTGGATCGCAGTTACTGAGGAGGCTCTTTCAAAATAGGAGAAAACGGATATTCCTGAATAATGTAATTAATATTTCATAAATCATAGAAATTTTAGTACACTTCGAAAGAAACGAACATAATAATCCTTTATGAATCGTTTAAATAATCAGTAATATCATCTTTTAAATCAAGCAGGCCAATTAATCCGAGGTTCTCTTCCAAATGGATGTATAAATATAAATGCATAGAAGTCTAATTACTCATGGAATATTTATGAAGTGAGTTGTTTCTTTTACACAACTGCAGTTATTTGTGGTTTATTAGTTTTCAATGTACATTAAATAATACAATCATGGCTTGTAAACGTGTTCTACAATATACAACACTAGGAAGTTGCAGGTTGCTTCGTAGAAGCCTGAGGTTCGCTCTCACGGTGAGTCACGAAGTCGCTTCATTACTCACTAGCGCCACCACGGAACAGACGTACCATCGAAGAACTACATGGACGACGGACCGACTCACTCGGTGTATAATATTTATGAAATTAGTAATGGAGGGTTACTCCCCAATAGCGCACATTAATGGAGGATTACTCCCCAGCGCAAAGCGCTCAACGCCCCTTAATGGGCTTGGAGACGCGTTGCGTCAAGTTGTAGACGCAACAAAATTTTTAAAAAATATATTAATGATGACAGAGAGATAAAAAATTCACTTGTGTAATTTTTGAAAAAAACAAAAGAATACTGCAAAATCGTGTTTGTCATCTCACGCAGCTTTTAGCACTAACTGAACAAACTGTTTGAAGAGAAAATCTGGGGCAATTTTTTAGAAAATCTACTTTCTAATATTTTGTAATATTGCTCCTATTTCACTGAAAATTAGACAAATAAAATAAATATTTTTTTAAAAAGATTCGTTAAAGAATTAATTGTGAAAAACCAATTCCATTTAAAGAAAAAATATATATCTTCAATATTGTATTTGTAGGAAGACAACAAAAAAAAAAGATTCAAAATTTTCCAATTTTTGAAGATGTAGGGGTATCCATGATAATCAAATCAATGTCATCTTTATACATGTTTTTCTCTTTACTCTTACAAGAAATTTAAAGATAAAATGGAGCCATTTTTAATAAAGTTTTGAAAATGTCGCAGGGGCTTCAAGAACCCCCAAAATTTAAAGAATTCTTCTCAAAATCGCAGGGCTTTAAGTCAGGCTAAATCGATGGGGGAATTCAGTTTGGAAACAATCCTGTGAATAGTACTGTTCGTGTAGAACACATATGAACTGACCAGGCGCGGCTCGTCATTAAAGGCTGAAAGGCGGAGCCTCTTCTATAGAAATCGCCCGCAAAAGAAATTGAAAAATATATTTATAAATGTATTTATGTATTAATAATGGATTTCTGAGTTGTATTATAGAACAATCATATCGAAACTTTTGTTTATGAGTTCGATAAGCGTCGTCCGTTAAGCTTTTGAAGCTGTGACATGGGAAGACAAAAGCGTTAGGCTCCCACTTCATTCCACCATAAGGCCTGTGTAAAACGACGAGGCGTGACGTCATCATTGTCTTCACTGCACAGGCTAAACGGGCGTGCGAAGGCTGTGGCAGCCTTCAAGGATGGGGCGTACGGTCTGAAGATGGGTGTGCTCACCAGATAGCATTACTGTGCAGCTCAGCGAGTAGCATTGAGCTTCAACTAGTTTTCCCAACATGCGGTAGGAGCGCTACTCTGTTATGCGTGTATCGGAAAAGGTTTTGTTTAGAAATACAACGCATGCAATGCGCTGCAATGCATTTGCAGCCTTCCCCATTTACAACACCACGAGCCGCGACTGAAACTGACAAACGTACAGATGACAGACAGACAGAAAAACACAACACTTTTTTGTTGTATGTGCCAAACGTACTTCCATTTATTTATTTATTTATTTATTTATTTATTTATTTATTTATTTATTTATTTAATTTATTTATTTATTTATTTATTTATTTATTTATTTATTTATTTATTTATTTATTTATTTATTTATTTATTTATTTATTTATTTATTTATTTATTTATTTATTTATTTATTTATTTATTTATTTATTTATTTATTTATTTTTTTTTTATTTATTTATTTATTTATTTATTTATTTATTTATTTATTTATTTAAATAATTCTTATATTTAATTTATTTAATTAATTAATTTTTTAAAAATACTTAAATTTTGAATTTTGAAAGGGAGAAAAAAAAAAAAAATCCCTTAAT
The DNA here is from genome assembly GCA_964035755.1 of Teleogryllus oceanicus. Taxonomy (NCBI): domain Eukaryota; kingdom Metazoa; phylum Arthropoda; class Insecta; order Orthoptera; family Gryllidae; genus Teleogryllus; species Teleogryllus oceanicus. Next base: position 9,309,701 of record CAXIVR010000006.1, on the reverse strand, counting down.
AAAATCTATTTTCAAGGATAAATAGCAATTTTGAAAAAAAAAAAAAAAAATAAATACGCAATAAATGTTGGCTCTTATTACTTCCTGCCGCGACAACATGGAAACGATAATTTGAATAATTGTATTTCCCACTGAATTCTAGAAGACGTGCACAGAAAATGAAGTTACATTTATGTCCAGAAGCAAAACAAGGGTCCATCTCAGCATTTGCTCAATGGATCAGGGAAACTGGACGAAAAACCTGATCGAGATGGGGTTAAAATCCCGAAATGGATATTCCATACAAAGTCTCTGATTTTGAAGTATTACTTGAGGAGAAGCTCAACCCCATTCCAATATTGTGCTCTTCAGAATACTGGCTGACCAAAGAACAATTAGACACACATTCCAGGCATGTCTTTAGCATGCAGCTCGTGTCAAAATATTAACAATGCACGTACTGGGACATGCTTTTGTAATAAAGAGGCTATCAATTTTGTACCCTACATCAATCACTTCCATCTCATAAAAGAGAAAGACTTTCATATATCCATTACTGTCTGAAGTACTATAAGAAAAAGTATCTAATGAACATATTACAGCCTTACTGGGAATTAGAAAATTTTTATAAAAAGTCTGAAAGTTATTCCAACAAAAATTAAAAACCTTAGTATAAAATTATTCTTTAGTGACTTATACATAAATTGCCTCACACAATTCAGCAATGCAAATCTATTCAAAACTTACTAAAATCATACAATCTATAACCCACCATAAATACACCAATCCGAGTATCTAAAAATTGTAGCACAGCTGTAGATCAATTGATAATATAATGGGTGGGAATATATGTAGATATATGTAGATCAATTGATAATATAATGGGATCAATTGATAATTATGGGTGGGAAGAGCGGACTGCTCTCGCAACTTGTCCAAGGCCCTGATTTAATTAGGTTCCTTATTCTTTTGTAAATAAAAATAGATTCTCTAAACCAAATTAAATGCTACGAGTTATTTCTGATGTATGGAGAAATGAATTACGTTCCTGAATTGAGGGAGGAAGAAATATTTTACTTTGAAATGAGGGTAAGCCTTTTTTTAACTTTTGAAAATGCCCAAGGGGCTTTATGTAAAGTACCTCCCAAAATTAAAATACCGGTTTCAAATTCAACGGACCGCAACATCAGCCACATCGATTTTGGAGAAAATATACTGAACGTTTTTTCACTAGCGTTGTTGACAGACGGACGGGCAGACGTTTTGACGTTAATCGATTTTTAGAAATCAAGGAGCCACAACACATGGATTCTGGCTACACCACATGTTACAGGATTTTGTTCTAAATTTTGCAACAGGAGTTATTCACTTCGTTATCAGGTCCCTGTAATGAGAGTTTTTCTGCCGAAAATTCGCCGTTTTTTCGCGCAGCTTATTGAGTAAGTGGTAGCGAGAACTGGTTGACGAGGCGAGATTGACTGGGCGAGACTGGTTGACGCCATCTTACAAGACGGACGCATCTGGTTGTGCTCTTCACATTTTGTGAATATCTACTACTTTTAGCGATTTGACTGTGCCTAGTGTGTTTTAAGTGCTTTTATTACTTGTTACAGGTTAGCTGAGAATATAATTTCAACTGATTTTTTGCTATAACCAAGACAAACAGATTACGAATTTTAAACGGACATTCAAACCTCAACGAACTTCAGATTTACGAGGTGGTGATAAGTGTCTAAATCTATTCACAGTTCAATTTATTTCCAAGATTAAATCACCGTGCTAATTAATTTTCTGAAAGATTTATTCTATTTCATATTCGAAGAAAAACTTTCAGATATTAACTTTTATCTAATTACGGTAAAGTATAGTCTACTGATTGTATTAAACAGTTGCAGCTTACGTTGACGAAATTCTACGTAGCCACATTGCCAAATTTCGTAAGTAGATTTTGTGTGTAGCATACCTTCTAGTTTTTGTATTCAATCTTGCTTTTTAATTTATTAAATACACATCAATTTAACACTTTTAAAATACAAAGCTTGGTTTTTGTTGCTCTTATCTGGGTTTTCTTGTATTTATTTCAATTTTTATCACGTACATTAAAACGCATTCGTGACATGGCTACTGCTCGTTCTACTCTTTTTACTCTCTACACTCTCAAAGCCGACCTTCTGAAAGCCTTCACACACGTAAGCAATAATTTAGATCAACATATCCGAAGGTTGGAAGAGGTCGTTCTCTACACAGACGGTTGGGGAAAGTCGACAACACTGCGAATAATACCAACCGTACACCCGTGACTACAAAAGACACAGACACCGCATCCAGTCACAACTCAAAACAAATTTAGTGTTTTAGATTATGAAACAGATTTTCCTCGCCTTCCTGATCCTCACCACCCTTCTCTACCATCGACAAGTACATGCACAAACCAACGCAAACAGGCCAGGGATCGCGTCAAAACCAAATCACGTAAAGCTGCGCGCCCTAGCTCACTTGAAAACAAAGACATTCTTACTGAGCCTAAAAAACAGGTACTTATTTTAGCTGACAGTCATGGCCACCATCTTTCCTCCATTCTCAGTAGGAAGTTACCCTCCAATTTCTCAGTCTCATCTATTTTTAAACCTAACGGGAGGTTTGCAGATGTGGCTGCAGAATTGGACACCCACACGAAAACACTGACCAATCAGGACACAGTAATTATCATAGGAGGGCAGAATGACATTAACTTGGGCGGTAACTTTACACCTGAACAACATGTTAACAAATTACAATGTGCTGCCCAAAATACTAACACTGTAGTCTCGACTCTGCCCTTCTGGTACAACAGACCAACACTATGCAGCGAGATTAAGCACGCAAACCAACAATTGAAACTGCAGCTGAAAGAAACACATGTCACACTTTTTGAAATTAATTTCCTCTCAGCAAAACACTTCACCCGGCATGGTCTTCACATGAACCTTGCTGGAAAACATTCAGTCGGTAACAAGCTTGCACAATACATCATCAACTCCAGTCCTACGCAGTCTCCTGCCAAAAATCTATCCCTTTCACCTTCCTTACGTTCTCCGCCCCCACCCTTATTTCGAACCCTGTTGCCTGTTCCTCTGAACCTACTCCCGTTTCTCCCATTCCCACTACCAATCCTGTCTACATCCGATGCCCCATCTTCCTCACAACCTGTCACTGCCGGGACACACTACAACAATCGACCACGCACTCGAGGTAAAAATGGAGTAAATACATAGCAACTACAGTCAGATGCAGCAGAAAAACATTCGTGTAGGTACTTGCAAAAAATAAACATTCTCCACCATATTGTTCAATCCCTTTCAAATAAAACGAGTTTATCGAGGCAGCTCTACAGAGCGATCTAAATCAAACGGACGTTCTTTGCTTTACAGAACATTTGTTATCTCCTAATGAACTTAGAATTTTCCAAATTCCAAACTTTTACCTCACAGGCTTTTATTGCAGAGAGAGAGAGAGAATCCCATAAAGGTCCTACGTATGGGGGTTCCTGTATTTACGTTAGAAATAATATTGATATTTTTTTTTCTCGATCAGGTTTTTCGTCGTTTCCCTGATCCATTGAGCAAATGCTGAGATGGCCCCTTGTTTTGCTTCTGGACATAAATGTAACTTCATTTCCTGTGCACGTCTTCTAGAATTCAGTGGGAAATACAATTGAAATTTTTTTTCTTTTTTTTTCTTCTAGGCAGGAAGTAATAAGAGCCAAAATTTATTGCTTATTTATCCTTGAAAATAGATTTTATTACATGGGATTTTTTGTTTTGTTTTTTTCTCCCTTTCAAAATTCAAAATTTATTGCTATTTATCCTTGAAAATAGATTTTATTACATGGGAGTTTTTGTTTTTTTTCTCCCTTTCAAAATTAAAAATTTATTGCTTATTTATTTTTGAAAATAGATTTTACTACATGGGAGTTTTTGTTGTTTTTTTCTCCCTTTCAAAATTCAAAATTTAAGTAGTATATGACTTAGTGTAGGGATCACAGAATATTGAAAATGTGCACACAATACATTTTCCCCATAGCACGTCATACGCAGTTTTAAACTGTTTTTTTGACGTAAAATAAATAAATAAATAAATAAATAATATTGATTATATCCCCTTGGCGGAATTAAATGTGTACTCCATTGAAAATATTTTCGAAATTTCTGTTGTACATCTTACTTCACTAAAAGTGATAATACTTTGCATTTACAGACCTCCAACAAAGAGAACTGCTGATTTTTTTTGATCGTAGAAAACCTGGAGATAACACTTAACAAAGTCAGAAATCGCCCTTTTGAATCCATTGTTGTTTGCGGAGATTTTAACATTGATTTTCTGGTCGAATCTTGCGAGAAAGAAAAGTTTCTCAATTTAATTAATTCCTTCAATTTAGACATTACAATTAATGTACTTACACGGATTACACAACATTCGATGAAGGCAATTGATCAAATTATAATTAACAAAACTACTACTGATATGAAGTTGAAACAAAAGATTTAGGATACAGTGACCACGATGCACAAGTTCTTACCATTATAAGTAATGCATCACTGACACAATAAATAATACACGTATGACTGATTGTTTACTAAAAATAAAATTAAATTATTCATTGATTACTTGATGCAAGAGTCATGGGAAACGGTTTATAATACTGCTGATACAAACGACAAATATAATTCTTTTTTTTTTTTTTTCAACTCTTTCATTTCATTTTAACACTTGCTTTCCTCTTCAAAGACGAAAATTAAATATTTCACGGAAAAGCAATTCTTGGATAACACAAGGGATTAGGACATCTTGTAAAAACAAGCGAATTCTTTCTTTCATTTCTAAACGTCATGACGTATCTCATGATTTTTTTATCTACTTTAAAAAAATACAAAACATTGTTACGAAAAGTCATAAGGCAGGCCAAAATCATGAAAAACGATCAGGATATTTTGAACTCAAATAATAAAACAAAAGCAATGTGGAATATAATAAAAATACTACCAAATCAACTAGAAAACCCGTAGAGAATGTTGTTTTAAAATATAACGATATAAATGTGAACGATCCGGCATCAGTGGCTAATGTCTTTAACCAATACTTTTCGAGAATTGCTGCCGATCTCACTAACGGTCTTCAGGCACAAAATTCAAAAACAGACAGTTCACCCAAACTTTTAGACACAATGTTCGTTTCCGAAACTTCTCCCTATGAAATTCTCAAAATAATCGGTAAACTAAAAAATAAATATTTGTCCGGTTTAGATGAATTCCCGGATTCTTTGTTAAAGACTTGTGCGTATGCCATTATACACCCGTTAACTCATCTTTATGCACTGGAACGTTTCCAGATATTTTCAAAACAGCTAAAATTAAGCCGCTTTTCAAAAATTCAACAAAAATGAAATTCAAAATTATCGGCCCATTTCTCTTCTATCAGTTTTTTCAAAAATATTAGAGAGACTTTTTTACGTACGAATGGAAACCTTTCTCACTAAACACGACGCGCTTTCAGATTGCCAACATGGATTTAGAAAATCAAAATCAACGGAAACAGCTATATTTTCTTTTCTTAAAGATGTCGCCTCATCATTGGATCAAAACGAGGCACCTATTGGATTATTTTTAGATCTCTAAAAGCTTTTGACGTCATTGATCATGACATTTTACTTTCCAAATTACCTTCATATGGAATTCGTGGTATTGCTCTAGATTGGTTATGTTCGTACCTTAAACAACGATCTCAGAGAGTTGAAATGCCTTACTGGAATGATAGAACATTACGTACGCACCTTTCCGACTCTTTGCCCGTTGCATGTGAAGTTCCTCAAGGATCGATTTTAGGCCCTATTCTGTTCCTACTTTACGTAAACGATATGCCCTCGACGATTCGAAACGGAAGAACGGTTCTCTTTGGGATGAACGAAACATTTGCAATAAAGAACCAGTAAATAGTACAATATCAGATGTTTCAAATTGGTTCCGAAATAACAAATTACTAGTAAACGAAAAGAAAACGGTTTTAATGCAGTTTTCCATTTCAAATAAACAATTGTGTGCTCCATTGAAAATGAACAGTGTACCATTGACTGATGTTAAGGCAACAACATTTTTAGGTCTCTCAATTCAGTCAAGCCTTAAATGGAACGTCCATTTAACTGAATTGAACACAAAATTAAGTTCATTATGCTACGCGTTCAGAATTCTTGCAAATTCAGTCAGCCTTCATACTGCTCGTTGTGTATACTTCGCGAATGTTCATTCCCGCCTGAGATATGGCATAATATTCTGGGGAAATACATCTTATAGCTCCCAGACTTTTAGATTACAAAAACGAATTGTACGAATAATAACCAAATCCCACCCACGTGATTCATGTAAGCCTCTCTTCACTAATCTAGGAATTCTACCATTACCGTGTCTTTTATTTACGAATCAGTGGTTTTGTAAAAATGACTTGCTCAAGACCAATTAACAATGACAGTATCAACAGCTCATTACAAATAAATCGGGGGGAAATTTTCAGAAAATCCAAGTCTATTACTATAACACTCGACGTAGAAATCATATTCATCAGGTGACAGTATCAACAGCTCATTACAAATAATTCACATACAATACATGTACCTTATTTTACAACACTTTGCCAGATGACATTAAACGATTAAATTCAATAGAAAATTTTAAATTCCAAGTGAAATCGTTTCTGCTGCAAAACTGTTTCTATACAATTAGAGACTATACTGAGCATCACAAGAAAAGTAACATTAATTTTAACAATGATACATAATGCATTATTTACCATTTGGACTGTATAAATGAGTATAAACAACCTGTAACAACTATTGTACTACAGCTTCCGGGTCAATGACCCCATCTCGATCAGGTTTTTCGTCCAGTTTCCCTGATCCATTGAGCAAATGCTGAGATGGCCCCTTATTTTGCTTCTGGACATAAATGTAACTTCATTTTCTGTGCATGTCTTCTAGAATTCAGTGGGAAATACAATTATTCAAATTATCGTTTTCATGTTGTCGCGGCAGGAAGTAATAAGAGCCAAAATGTATTGCTTATTTATCCTTGAAAATAGATTTTATTACATGGGATTTTTTGTTTTGTTTTTTCTCCCTTTCAAAATTCAAAATTTATTGCTTATTTATCCTTGAAAATAGATTTTACAACATGGGAGTTTTTGTTTTTTTTTCCTTTCAAAATTCAAAATTTATTGCTTATTTATTTTTGAAAATAGGTTTTACTACATGGGAGATTTTTTTTTTCTCCCTTTCAAAATTCAAAATTTAAGTAGTATATGACTTAGTGTAGGGATCACAGAATTTTGAAAATGTGCACACAATTCACTTTTCCCCATAGCACGTCATATGCAGTTTTTAACTGTTTTTTGACGTAAAATAAATAAGTAAATAAGGGCGCACTACAGGCGAAGTGATCATTCAGCGCCCTCTGTATTCTACAGGACGCTGAATCATTGGACCAGCGATTCCAATCGATTGCAATCGTTGAAAAGGCGAGAAAGAATCGTTGATGGAATCTTTTGCCAACAATCCGAACTACACGTGTCCTGGACATCTCTATTGGCGGTAAACGTCTGTCCGTTCGTCCTTCCGCCTGTCCGTCCGTGATCAACGCTGGCGCGTAAATCGTTCAGCCGATTTTTCCCAAACTTAAAATTCCCCTATTGATTTGAATGAACCCGAGGCCCTCTGAGTTTGAAACTATATTTGAGGGGTACTTTCAATGAAGCTTCAACAACAAAATTTTCTCAAAAATGGACACAAATTTTTTGGGTAAACTTTGTTCACGGGTATATAGTGTAGTGTAGTATTATGGAAAAATAGAAGCTTAAAATAATTCCGGTTTTTAAAATTCCTTTTTTTTTTAAAAAATTGCAAAATTCAAAAAATTTTCGGCACCTTCTTACAACAAAAATTTTAAAGATAGAGATTTTCCCCCTTAATAAAATCTATTTCTTAAAGATAGCTTTTGAAATAAGGCCGTATACAATTTTTGCAACATTTGAATATTTTTCACGAAATTTTGCGTGAAATACAGGCAATTTTTATTTTTTTATACAATTTTTTTTAAATGGCTTCATTTTTTTAATTTCAGTTTTATCTTCGTATCTATCAAAAGACGGGGAAAATTGTGCTAGCCTGATTTTCGATCCCTTTAATTTCGAAAATTGCAAAAAGTTAACATTTCAAACTACAAAATTGGAGGGATTTTTGTCTTATACAAAATCTGTTCCCCAAAACCAGGTCTTTAAAAAAAGGATATGAACATTTTAAAGAAAGGTATTAAAATTTAGTTGTTAGATTAAAAATATTGTTAATTATTTAAGTTGTTTGTTTGCTTTTATTGTTCAAGTTTGTCGTTGAAGAACTGATTTCATCGCGAAGAAATCTCTTCAAAATTGCAGTTGTAAGAACGCGACGAAAAAATTTTGAACCTTCGCCATTTTCGTAAAATTAGGGAATTTTTCCAAAAATGAAACTCGCACCATTTTCAGAGTTCTTTACGCTATCCTAGGATAAAGGATAAGGTTATGAAGTTAGGATAAGTTTAATAAAAAAAATGGAGAATTTTTTTAATTGAAAATGTAAATGATGCGTCATTTAAAGAAACCTGCAAAATTCAAAATATCCGTTTCAAACTCATAGGAGACCCGAGTTCCTTCAGATCGATCCAGAAATATCAATTTTGGAGAAAATTTTGGATATCTTCTGAATGGTATAGGCGCTAGCTTTGACTCCAGATGGTTCTGTGTAAGCCGTATGCGTAAAAATGCGTAGTAAAATGAATTAAATATACTCCAGGGTAAATTGATTTTATTCGGTCGTACACATTAGTCACCTCCTCGACCACTCTTATCACCTAGGGTGCTAAATTTTTCACCTGTGAATTTTGGACAGGACTTTGTACCAGATACACTCCTTGGCATAGATCACCTGAAGGTGGGAAATGGAGCACCTAGACATAGTTGGAAATGTTCCTAGGGGCCCATTATCCTGTATACTCCTCGATTCTCCTAGCAGTCTGTTTAGCATTTCTGGATCTGGATTTTGCCTTTCGTCAAAGATGTCTTGATGATAACGTCATGAAGGAATACAGATACGGAATTCCTCCATGCTAAATATCAAAGAATAAACACTGTTTACTCTCCGATCTGTATTTACCTGCTGACGGTTGCATGTTCTTTATGTGCAGTAGTATTTACTGTCACAGATAAAACGAGATACCATGGATGTTGTGGTAGGGGGTGTAGTAGTGCCTCAAAATGAATACACATACAAATTATAAATTACGTATTGATGGAGATAATATGGTCTGAGATGTGATCACTTCTTGTTTGACAGTGCAATGAGTGTGTTTGGGGACTTCAGAAATGTCTGGGTTCAGAGATTTCCAGGCAGTGATTTACCTGCAGCCTGGGAAGAGGATGTCAGAGCCAATCTCGCGAAACATAGACAGAAAGTGGCGGAATTGAAAGAAGAACTTGAAAAAGAGGAATTTTATGTAGAGTATTTAGAAAGATTGCTTTTAGATGTTGCTGAACATAGATCATGTACCAAAGGTGAGAGTGAAAGTCCTAGCCAAGAAACAGATATTGAAGATACTGGCAAGACTGACATTTCATTAAAAGCTACAGAAGAGGATTTAAAAATAAGTGGCAGCAATGTGTGCGATGAAAATAAGCCTGTTTCTAAAGGTGAATCAACAAAAGCTGTGAATAGAGATTCTGTGCATCAGTGTATAAGTGAACTGTCTTTACTTGCTGCTGATTCACGTATTGTTCGGTCAATCAGTGATGTTCCTGAGAAAAGTACTGCTGTCAATAAGGCATTGGAGAATAGAAGAGCCCGATGTAACACACACCCAAACATTTCCAACTATGTGACAGTGATAGAAGTTAATGGAACAGCAAAACTTGATGGACAGAAGAATGTTGGAGAAAATAAGCCTGAAGCTGTAAAAAAGATTCCACCTCGACCTCCACCTAAGAAACCCAGTAAATTAAAGTCTGCTAGTAGTTTTAGTTCAGCAGATCTGGAGTATGGCAGTAGTTTATCACTAGACAAAGTAGATGAAAAATCAATTCAGGCCAAAGGTCTTTCAGGAGAGAAAGCACTACAGAACAATGAGAAAAAGCCTGGGGATGATCCAAATGGCAACTCTAGAAAGGATGATGCTGAAAATTTGCCTGAAGAGAAAAAGATTCAAAAGGAAAACAGTTCTTCGGCCAATGAGTCAATTCCTTCATCTGCAGATTCTAAAGGAAATGTTGAGAAACCAAATGTCAGTAGAAGAAGAAGAACCATATTACGATTCGGTTGCTTTAGATGGAGAATATGTTTATCTGCAAACAGGTTAATGCACCAATATAGTTTTGCCTTTCTCTTATTTTTAAGCCTCATATTTTTCAAAAAGAATGCATGAACAATTTTTCTTTAAAAAATGGTTATGAACTGTGATTATTTCTGATTAAAATGTCCATTCATTTGTTGTAGGTGGTACAGCAAGTAGTACTATGACTAGTGGAACAAGCTCAGGGTTGACAGATACTGACACTGAATTAGGTTTAATGACGCTCCCCAGTAGTAGTCCACTGTCACAATCTCAGTTTGAATTGCAAGGGCCTGTAGTGGTTCCTAGTTCTCCTGACAAACAATCAAACTATGTTAATATTGACTACTTTCTCAAGTGAGTGTGAACCTTACAACTAGTTTAATTTTTAGATTGAAAATATTTGACTTGTAAATAACAAGGAAGTGATTTTTAGACATCAGCATACTTCTGGAGAAACTCGAAGTAGTTCTGTTGAATCAGAAGATGAGGAAGTGCCTCCTCTTCTCCGAACAATTTCCATGGAAACTGATCCAACTGATGATGTAGCAAGCACCTTTTCTGAAGCAACTTATGCCAGTAATTCCTCTTTGGATTCTGCATCTCATTTATCTGGAAGGAAAAGTAGTTTGGGACAGGTAAGTGTGCTAATGTGTTTGGTAAATTTGTTCCTGTTTAGCCAAATGTAATAAGACATTTTTCTTTTTTGCTTGAAGGAAGCAAATAAGGCCGAGGCAGAGAGAATCACTATGTATCGCTGTATTATTGCCAGTATAATAGAAAGTGAAACCATCTACTTGGAGTGCTTAAATGTAATGTTGCAGGTTAGTAATTGTTTCATTTCTCATTTGTGACTTTGATTTTGGTGGTAAGAGTTTGCCCTAAGCAAAGCAATGATTGCCCTTATGAAAATAGAATAGAAAAGATGTTTGTTTTCCCACAAAGAATTAATTAGAACTTTAAAATTAAAGTAATGACTTTAGTGTTTTATTATAAAATTTTATAGCTGAAGTATAGTTCTGTATAACTTAAGGAAGTTATTTAAATCATTGGTTCACCCTTCTCAGGCAATAGGGAAACCTGCATTCGAGGGGAAGTTAAGAGGTTTTCAGTGCTTAGAATAGTGTTTTATCTGCTGCATCCTGTGTGTCTTCATTGTGTAGAAAAGAAAAAAAAAAAAAGTTTATTCAATTAATTAAGTGAAATGTCACAAAATAGTAAGATGTACGGTGGTAATTATGCATTACAAGGACTTGAGGATATTTTTTGTTAATTGAGAGGTTCAGAGACCTGAGTCTCATCTTCAAGTTGAAAATGCATAACAAAGAATCAACTGGGCTGTAACATTAATTTGGGATAAAAATGCTAGTTAAATTGCAAGTGCAAAGTGAATGATGTATGTGCTGTTTTGTAATTATTCCAATCAAACTGCGTGGAACTGCAAAGCTAGAGTATTGGAGATGTCTCAGTGGACCAAGTGCAGGATATGTTAGTTTTATTAATTTCCATTTAAGGGTATTTTTGTAATGTATTGGCAAGCACATCAAAGAGACACACACACACTCCTTCCCATCATCACTCCTCCCCCCTAGCATTTCCTTTTACCTTCCTCTCTGTCACTATTCCTTAAGGGTATACAGAACTCTTATTTTATCCGACGTGCGAATTAATCGTTCATTTTTTTAAAATTAATTTGTTTATGTTCTTACTTGATTTATTTTGTGATTTAGTATATGAAAGCTTTGAAAGCTACCTTGGCAACTTCACAACCTGTTATCACAGAAGAAGAATTCAACACAATATTTTACAAGGTTCCTGATCTTCATATGTTGCATAGCAAATTTTTGGAAGGTTTGAAGAAACGTACTCAGAATTGGGATGGTAGGCTTACAATAGGTGATCACTTTAGAATAATGGTAAGTAACTGAAAAGAAACTTCTGTTATGAAACTTATTTCTCTCACTTTCAACTTTCTCACTCTTAGCGTTATTCTTTATTTTTCAGGCAAGCAACATTAATATTTATGGTGCATTTTTGCATAATTATGTCAGGGCCACAGAAACGGTGAAGAAATGTGGTAGCAATAATCAACAGTTTGCAGAAATTACAAGAGACATTAGGTTAAAGTCATTGGCTGGACAAAGTTTGTCTTTAGAAGATTTATTACATAAACCAGTTGCTCGAGTTCAAAAGAATGCTTTGGTTTTGCATGTAAGCTTTATTGTTATTTCTTAATGTGGATATTTTAGATTCAGTGTTTATAGAAATGCTTCATTTTCATTTTAGGATCTTCTAAAGTACACTCCTGAGTCTCATCCAGATCATAAAACATTAAACGATGCACTAAAAATGACCCAGAATTTTTTGGATGAATTTAATATGATACATACAAAAACAATGTTTCCTGTAAGTAAATTAAGTGGAATATAAAAATTCTGTAATAAAAATATGATGTAATGTTTTATCTTTTGTTGTGTTTAGTCTGCAGATCGAGCTCAACGCCGCCTTGTTAAAAATTCTTTTATTGTTGAACTGTCAGATGGCCATAGGAAGTTACGGCACTTATTTCTCTTCAATGATGTCATAGCATGTGCTAAGTACAAGGTAAAATATTTCTGTATTGCAATTCTTGGACCCCTTTCAAATAATGAACATATTTAACTTTTCTATTAGGGGATACTTTGTGCATTTTTTAACTCGTATGTTACATGTAAGAATTGTTATGTGGTAAAGGTGTATTAATGACTTGGTTTTCTATAAATTATTGCTGAACAATTTTTATTCTTAGTACTGTTAACACTTGTGTTTAAATTATTTTAGGTTTGACAATCTCTTCTCTGGGATTTATTAGCATTAATGTCTTAAAATTAGAACTTGCTAGGGCCCCTTCCAATAGTTATGTAAATTATCGTACATTGATTTCTGTTATTTAAAACAGCACTGAAATAAAAGACCAGTTTTATTACCATAGTCTTTGAGTTTGAACCTCTTAATTGAATAGTACCTTCATTAAAGCAGATTTTATTTGTGCAAAATTTTACTGTGCATTTTATTTATGATTAATTTAGCATCATCTTTTTTTTTCTTAAATGTTATGATGTATGAAGCAGGAAGGCGGGAATGAACATTTTTAGCGTCCTTAAGCGGAGCTAGGGCATGTTTTAGAATTTGCTCAATGATCGCAGAAAACTGTGAGAAATTTAACATAGATGGAAATTTCAAAACAGAAGAAGAAATTGTTCCAGGCAAATTCATTCTTATTATTATACAATGACCTTTAGCATATTCTGTTTATTGTAACTTGTCTTATTTTGGGTATTACTCTTCTTCTTCTTCTTCCCCCTTCAGGAGTTTGCCGTTTTTGATCGTCACAGATCTTGGTTTTCCCAATCAGGAGGTCTTAAACTTCTGTCATTCATGGCTTCTTTGATGTATTTTTCCCATTCCAAAGTTGGCCTTCCTCTCTTCTTTCTTCTTGATGGTTGCCATTCCAATTTTGTCTTTGGCCATCTTCCTTCAGGCATCCTCTGGACATGTCCATACTGTTGAAGTGCTTTGTTTTCTGATTGTGTAGTAATTGAACAAATTACAAATTACCATACTTGGGAAGTTCCATTCTCAGATTTCCTGGTCCTGGAGCTTTGTTTGTTTGGGCCTTTTGCAACGTGATTTTTACATTTTTTTTTCTGTTATTCCTGAGAAGTGTTTACATCTTCTATTTCGTATCCAAATCTACTTTCTTGTAAAAGTTCAGAGTAATGATGTTTCCATTTCTGAGCTGAAATTTTTTTTGTGATGATCTTTTTTACATTATTTTTTCTCGTTTTCTTAATTATGTTCCAGGTCTCAGTTGATTTATTACCCTATCGTTCCATCAATGTCTCTACATGCTCTATCCCAGAGTTTGTTCATTTCCATTCTCACTGCTGATTTTATGTCTTGGCATTTCTGAATGTTTCTAGATTCTGATGTTGTGTTATTCAGCCATTTAATGTTTGCCTTTTTCTTTTTTTCTATTGTAGTTTCCAGGTCATCTGAGAATTTTTCAGTGTATGGTTTCCTTCAATTCTCTTCTCCGAGTGCTTCCTTTGCTGCTTCAAAAACACTTTTAAGTGTCCATAAATTTGTGTAGGAATTACTCTTTGAAAGCAAACTTCAGAGGTAACTGCAAGAATTCTAAGCTTGCCAAGTTTGATAGTGGTTGCACCTAGGACAAGTTTGACAGGGATTGACTCAAGGAAATGCAGAATGTGTTCCTTGAACTGGGAAATTGTTGGGGAAATATTCCTATTGCAAGCTAGCGGAGGACAGAACATGACATTCTCATCAAAACAAGTGAGTTGGAAGACTTAAAAGAACCATGATGACAGAGTGCTGAACTCTTAGTGTTACTTCTGAGTCTATGATCATCAAAATTGATTTAATAGTGAAATGTCACCTGACTTGGAGGACAAAGCAAGATTCAGGGGAAAAATGTATTATTCTTTCATGTGGTAGGACTTGAGCATCAAACTGAGCATAAACCGAGTGTTTTGTGACAACATATGAAGTATAAAACAAAGATATCTTGAAAAAAATAAAACAACACACACACACACACCAACCAACACCAACACCAACACCAACACCAACACCAACACCAACACCAACACCAACACCAACACCAACACCAACCAACACCAACACCAACACCAACACCAACACCAACACCAACCAACAACAACAACAACAACAACAACAACAACAACAACAACATTCAAACAGTTCATTCTAATACAGTACACTCCCTCTTAACAGTTTTCTGTTTTTAACTGGCCAGCACAAGTTTCAGATGATGATGTCTCGTGTACTTGTCACATGTGTCTAGCTGCAAAATACAAACAAAGTCCACAATTATGTTAAATTATTTTTTTATAAGTTTTGTACTGGTATTAAATGTGAGATTTGAAGGTTGTTTTAGTATATAGGTATATAAACATACTGTAATTAGTATCCACTGTAAAGTCAGTAGCCTACAGTAAGAAGTGTTCGTCAAATTACAGAAAAATGCATAGAAGTTCATTGCAAAGAGTAGGAAGGATGGTACTTGTTGTGGAAATGTAATACACTATTTCCTTTCTTCTCTATAATAAGAAATTATCAGAAGATAATGTGTCTGTGACAGTTCACCATTTTGAAGTGACTGCAATTGAAACTTTCTTGTTTGAAGGCTTCACCCTAATTTTGCCACTGTCTAGTTTGTCTCAATCAACCTTTTTCCTTCAATGTTCTTTGTGATTTGTACATTTTTAGTTAGGAATATTGGTTTCACATAAGGCTACTACTGATTTAACTTGTTTGCATCATCAAATTATTATCAGCAATTCATTAAATTGTTGCTGAATGTATTTTTCCAAGAAACAAAAGTTAAGATGGTTACCAGAACTGGATTTGTGAGAGAGTATTTAAACTTTTCACAAGGTTTCCTTTTATTCCTCTTCATGATATATTTTTTACTGCAGGCTTCTGGTCGTGACAAATTCACATTTGAATTGAAATGGTACATTCCCTTAAAAGATATTGTCATATTTGAAGAGCCAGTTACTGAGCCACGAGAAACTTGCCCTGCTAATATTGTGGCTCTGAAGTCACAAGCCTGTACTGTTCGTGATCAGATTCTTTGGGATGAGAGAAACGATGACAAGGTAAATTTAATTCTGGTAAATTAATCACTCATTGCAATGTGTACTTGTATGTAAGTATCTTTTGTAATAATCCTTTTTGGTCACTATATATATTTGTAGAGAACACGTCTTAGCAGTCGTTCAGAAAAACAGAGGAAGAAATTAGCTGATTTAGAAGCTCAGTTGGTTTTAGCCTCTCCAAACTTAGTTTTTCGAGTGGGCAATAGAAGTGCAAGAACATATATATTCTTCCTTTCATCAGAATTTGAGAGGACACAGTGGATTGATGCAATACATGCACTGCAGGTAAATTGCATTAATTTAATTTGGTAGTGATGTGATGTTGTACGTAAAGAAATTAAATCATTAAGATGGTATAAAACTTTGTTAATCTTTTGTTTGTTTCAGTCCTGTGAACTCCCAAGCCCGAATGTGTCTGTTAGCATGTATGAATTACAGGCATGGATTACAGCTTGTCGAAATTTCTTGAAAACCAATATGGGTTCTTATTTATTGCGCTCAGGTCGAGATGAGAGCCTTCTTGTAGGTGATTTGCATATTACTCTGAAAGACCTTCAAGGTCTGGAACAGCCTGCAGGTAAACATATTTTAATATTATGTCACTTTTGTTGTATCTTTCTGTACAATACCTTTATAAAATGTTTGAATATCATTATTTCTTCTAGATCTCTTTGTGTGCGTAGAAGTTGATTCTTATGGGCATTATTTTCGTAAAGCCAAAACTAAATTGGTGTGCAATTCTTCCACTCCTCACTGGAATGAAGATTTCATAATTGAACTGGAAGGTTCTCAGAATTTGAGAATTTTACTTTATGAAGAAAGTCAAGATAGAGCTATTCTGAGAGGAAAAAGTACTCAAATGGTAATTTTGATGTACATGCTCATAAAAAATATAATTTTTTATTAAATGAAATTGTGGTTATTATGATTGTTTTTATTATTTATTGTTATTTGAGTTTTCAATTTATAGAAATATTTTTTTTATGTTTAGCTAAGTCGAAGTTGGCTCAGTGATCAGAGAGTAGATAAATCTATTCAACTTCAGAACGCATCTTTGCAAATATCGTTAAAATTTGTACCCAGTGAAGTCACACTGAGAAGAGTTCCTACTGCCAAATCATCTGGTTTGTTTGGAGCAAAAATTCAACAAGTTTGCAAGTTAGTACTTCAATTTGCTTGTATGTTAGTAATGTAATCAATGAATCAAATTTACAACCAATGTCTTCTTATAGACGACAAAAGCGAACTGTACCTTTCATTATGACATCTTGCATACGTGAAGTGGAGCGCAGAGGTATGAATGAAGTTGGAATTTACCGTGTATCAGGATCAGCTACTGATGTCAACAAGCTCAAGAAGTCTTTTGAAACAAGTAAATATTTATTGAAGGTTTGATGTAATAATAGGAGCATGTATGGACAGTAATTGATTTATATATTATTAATTTCTTTTACTTTTTAATAGATTCTTATGAAGCAGAACAATTGCTAAAAGAAGTGGATATTCACTCTGTAACGGGCATTTTGAAATTATATCTCCGAGAACTTCCAGAGGCATTATTTACTGATGAACTGTATCCTAAGTTCTTGGAAGCTTTCAATTCTGGATCGAGTGGAGATGGAGGAAAACAACGAGCTCTTCAGTCATGTTTTGTAGCTTTGCCTCAACAAAATCAAGATATAATAAATTTTCTTTTGGATCATCTTATCAAGTGAGTGAAAAGTACCTATGTGGATTGAGGTGTAGTTAAGTAGAATTATTGCATTTCAGAGTATCTCCAAAATGAATAAATTTAAAAATGTGACTTGTGTACATACAAACTGATGTTATGAAATTTTAATTTGAATTATGCATGGTTGTACTTTTGTTTTGTAAACAAAATTCTTAGTCATTTACGGTCTATTATCTCTCCATGTGTGTATTTGCTTCTCATTTTCTTAATGTGGATACCATTGCTATACTATTTTTTTTCCATTGTTGCAGAGTAAATCAACATGAGAGCCATAATAAAATGTCTTTACATAACCTGGCCACAGTATTTGGACCTACGTTATTGCGTCCTGGTTCTGGTAAATCAGAGTCTTCCAAACAACGAGATCTTTTAGCAGCTAGTACTGTTGATGTAATGGCACAAGCAGGAATATTGTATTATTTCTTACAAGGAAGAATGAATGCCCAGAATTGAATTGTTACATTATCCCCAAGCCATAGTTTTAAAGTTATAGCTGCTATCTCTTATTTATGTAAGTGTACACATATTCCGTTTAATTGTAATTCTATATACATTTTTGATATATGATTTTTTTTATTAATTCAAGTGGTCCATGTATAACTTCATTCAAATGTACTTCAGTGCATACGTGATATAAGTAGTTGCAATGTTTTTTACAATGATAATAGGTGCAGGTGTAGCTGTTATTTTTAAATGTTATATACTTTATTTATCTAGTCATATAACAGTAATGCCACATTCTTTTTGTAGCTGCTTGTACAATGGCAGGATTTTAGGTTAGGAAATTAATTCTTTAATGCCATTAACATTGTAATATTAGCTGCAAATTGCTCATACTTCTGTCAGGTTAGATAAATTTATGATGAATGGGCCCTATACACAGGATTGAAGTTATTACAAAAATATTTACTGTTTTTGTTTAGATAAGAAGATTGAAAATGTATATCATTATGAACAGGAAGATGACATTCCTGATTTAGCTTATGTTGTTTTATACTCATGCTTTACCATGTGTTTTTATGCTTACTCTGTAATATACATATTACAGAAAGTAATGTTATTGTAAATATGATACAAGATTCTTATATGTATACATTATGCTATGAGCAGCTGACAGAGACAACTGTATTTATTTTTTGTTTTTCTATTTTTCTTTTTTATATGTATATTAACAATAGTGAAAATTCCAATTAGTGTATTATAACAGGGCAGCCATGCGTCTTTGAACTGTGTGTGAAGAAACTGTGACTTTGGTTAGAAATGACTTTTTATATAAATTTTACATAATCTTAACATTGTGGCAGTGTACTGATGAGCCTGAATTTTGCTAGTGAAGAAAAGACATTTTCATTGACTTTTGACTTCCAAAAAGAGCAAATTTAAAGTTAGGTTACAGTGATTGTTTTAGTCCTGTGACATTTGGTTGTGCTTTTATGCTCATACGTCATGTGCTGATGAATTTTGTGTTGCGTTCAGACGTGTAGCTCAAGGGACCAAATATTTCAGATCAAGTGTTCCACAAACAGAATGTACAATGAGTTTTAGGATAGTTTTATACATGTGAAAGTTTATTTTAAGAATCAGGAAGCTGTTTTCATTGAGACAATGTTTGTGATTTGGTTACTTCATAGCATTTATATTCATTTTCTTGCAGCAAGTATTTTATTACAAATATGTATAGGGACTGCTGACAACTCGTATTACTTTTTGTAATATGCAGTACAATAAACACACTTTTAAATACTTGCATAAGTAACTTTTTTTGAATTTTCATTGTGTTGGTTGTATGTCGAAATTTAGAATCTTAGAAATTTCTTCATTTACCATGACTTTCTAGCAATTTGTTACATTGTTTATTTCCATATTACTTTAGTTAATGATTTTCCTAATTTATAAATCTTTTGCATTTTTTAAAATTATTTCAATCAATAGCATCAATGTTGTGATGCTGCCGAGTCTCTCTGAATTTTTACTCCAAAACATAAGGCAATGAAAGTGAATGAAATGACATTTGGTCCCCTTTTAAACAAATGATCTTCCCTAACAACAACACAAATCAGGTCATCTAAAGAAAATGTGTTTTTTCTTCTGTGATCAGTATAGAACATATTATATCATTAATTTTATGTCTATTTACAAAAGGATCATCCTATTTGGCGTGGGAAAAATTATCTTTATTAAAGTTAAATTCCGATTTTTCCATCACTGTCTGTTATTGAGCATTACTGATGAATTATACTGAAATTGAGTTTATATTTTAGTTATTATTTCCCATATATTAACATAATGTTATTGATTCATCCATTGAGCAGCAGAAGTGTAGACTTCATAAATGTCAGTATTTTTTTCAAAAGAAACATGTTCTGTTATTTTGTGATAATGTGCCCTGTGTTTTGTGAATAATTACAGGTTTTAAATGTAAATGAATGATAGGTGAGGCCTTTCATTTACATATGTTACAAAGAGGTAAAACTTCAGGAATAGATTCCTAATAATATGAACCAGAGTTATGTTATTAAATACAGTTGGAAAAACAAGTTAACTTGGGTCTGGAAATGTTTTTGTTTCTGTGCTGTCGAACTTGCAAGTATGAAAGTTGTGTGTTTAAATGCTTTCAAGAACATTTTTATAAGCTGAAATAGATATTATCAGTTGTCTGTATTTCCTTAAATGATTGTTCAAAGTATCTACCATATCTTCTACATTTATATGTTGAGCCTCATTTCTCATTAATTTTACAAACTCCTTTCAAAATCCACAATTTCAATGGAATATTAGTTTCACGTTGATTGAGAAGGGAAGTTTTCTAGACACAGTTCATTTTACCGTGTTTTGTAGAATATTGTGAATTCAGGTTGTTGGCAGGCATTTTGAATAGTTCATTCAAGGAAATGTTAAAAGGATGTACCATGTTAATTGCAGACTATTTATGAATTGGAGTGCCAATAAAGATATGACAATGATACCGGAAAGTAACCACAATTCAGATCCTGGGCACTTTCTTTCTCTCTCTCTCTATCATTCTATACTTGTGGAATCTATTTCTCAAGTTTTGTAATTTTGAAACATGACACTTAGTATAATGCTAATTTTTTAATATGCGAGTAAAATAAAATTACAAACGTGTCTTGACATTTTCGTTTTACTCATTTATTTATTTATATTTTTTAACACAAATTTAGAAAACTTTATCAGTCTTTATTTATACTCAAATAAACGCATGAAATTTGAGCATAATAATTTGATTTGGAGTATTACATTTATTTAAACAATATTGAAAATCTTTGAGTACAATTTGTATCATTAGTTCATCATGGTCATAAAATAAAACAATCCCTGCGTATTGATGAAAGTAAAATTGGGTTATGTTCGTTCACTTGGAGAATATTACTGAAAAGTAGGTGGCAGGTTTTCTAACCAGAGAATCGCCAAAAATGATCAACAAAATGCTTGTAAAATGTTTTTAAAATTTCCTAAAAGTGAACAAAAATGACTTTAAAAAAAATCAAACCACTTCAGATGAACAACTCAAGCTGTTGGATACTGATGTAATCGAGACTTCTTTCTTTTGTTCAACTGAACTTAGCTTGCAAACTTTTGGTTTGGACTGTTCTTTTCCAGGAAATCTCTTTCTTTAGTTATCCCGAAGCTTGGCAAACTAACAATGGCACTGATAGGTGTCACAGGAACCTTAGATTATATACAACGACTTATATTACAAAATCTGAGTGAATAAATCGAATAGACTACTCAGGAATTCTATGGAGAACATTTGTTGCATGGTGTAAATATTATTTAAAGCAAGTACCATTAATTAAAATATATGAATTAATTAAATAAATTATTAAATATTATTATAAAATATTAATTAAATAAATATATTACATGACATTAATTAAAATATAACATTGCGAGTTCAAACCCGATCGAAGCCGTGGATTTTTAAGGGCGAAAATAACTTCGGAAGTAAAGCCGGCTGTCCCATGTAGTAGATTTACTGCATGTAAAATATCCTCAAGCCTAATAGAAGCCTCTGAGCAAAATTGAGATTCGCCTGTTTCGTCGCCCAAGATAATACCTCCTTTCTCCGCCATGTGGTGAAAGGAGCGTAACGAAATTTACGTGGTTAGAAGGAAGAGCGGGCCTGGTGGCCCGAGTCTCGCCACGTAAAATAAGGCATTAACTAACATTAAAATTGATCTCAGCGAAAAATTATTTAGAAATGACGGGAAAAGGTAACAAATTACTTATTGGTCGAAATTATCAAAAAATGCAGAAAAATGTCATGTAAAAATGGGTCATTTCCTTTTGTCATAAAACTAATGCCTATACTAAAATGCTTTTTTTTCTCTTCCTCTCTCATTTAAGGTCACTTTTCATCTGCTAAGGTCATATAGTGACCACTGTAACATTGGGGAAAATGATAAAGGTATACGGACACACAAACATCCATGTCCCAGGTGGGATTTGAACCCACGACCCTTCAGGCACGAGGCAGCTATGGCTCTTCAGCCATAGCAACCTTGGCTATCCAGGTCGGCGTAAAAGCATTGTTCCAAAGTTAAAAGATAGAAATGATGTTTCATTAAAATCTGCCTCCGACTCTAAGTTAAAGTTTGGCTCACTTCTATGAATATGATGCAATCTGAAAAAATTAACAAGTCGAATTTTTTTTTAAAAAAGAATGTAATTTTCAAGTGGTACGTTATTTACCAATGATATTTTACAACTAGAGGTGCTACAGAATGGCACACACATTATCGTACCACTTTTTTCTAATTTCCTTGGTGTCCCTTAAAAGTCCCGCTCCACTTTCTGGCCAGCTCGCATTATCGTCGCCCAACTACATTTTTTTTAACAATTTCTAAACTTTTTGCTTTCCTAGTAGTACAACTGAATCTTTTTTTTTTTTTAAATTTATTGCGTCCACTCCTTGACGCAACGCGTCTCCAAGCCCCTTAAGGGGCGTTGAGCGCTTTTGCCCTTGGGAGTAATCCTCCATTAATGGGCATTATTTTTAATATTAGTCCAGTCTTGTCACGTCGCAGTCAGTCAGTGCCTTTTATCCCTTCGGCCAGGGGCTCGACGCCGTTAGATCCCGGGGTTCCTGGCCGGTCACCCAACCACGAACCCGCGAGTCTCGAATGCGCTTAACCTTCGTGACTTCACGGAGCGTAGTAAACGCATTCGGCTAGCGTCGCCGGCTAATTAATTCAAAAATATTAAAGAAGAGTAAAAATTCGTCCTAAACAGAAGTTTTCATTAAAAAATTCATAGTCGTTTTTAAGGATATGGCGATTAAGCATTATTGTAAATGCGAAATTTGAAGCTCTTTTTCTCAGGAATCTATTGAGTTTACGAAAAACTTCATTTGAAGTCCTTTAGCACATCCACTTACAAATGTAAAAATGCATACCAATCGATGGCAATGCCCATATTAACGGCGTGAGAGGTATTTAAAAAAATACATTTGTGTAATTGGGGACCTTATCAGACACTCTTTTAGCTTGTCCTCTCAGCGGCCTCCGCAACAACCTGCCGGTGATGAAGATGCCATTATAAAAACCACAATCTCGAACAAAATTTGGCAATAACAGCAGAAACTATATAAAACACAGTCATTGCTCACTAGCCACGGTAAAACTGAACTGGAGACTGAAAACTGAAACCCTTGAAGAAATGGATTTTTTCTGTTGGTAGTTTGGACAACCCCTACTCTAGAAGCACGTAAGCTGCCTTTCGTCTGATCCTTCTCACTCATCAGTTTGTTATCGCCAAACTCGCAGTGTTGAATTACCGCGCGTTTGTGATAAAGAGCGCAGGTAGACGGGGAAATATTAGTAGCTTTGAAGGGGTTCGGGCTTGCGCAATGGAAGGGTTTTTTTTTAGTTTGGTAGAGCAATAGTATCAGATAATATACTATCTGAAAAGTACAGTTAATTGCATTGTTTTTCTTTACCTGCTTACAAACTTGGAATACTTGATTTAAACCACACCCACGAACTGTGAAGCGCTTCTCTAGTATTATCTTATCAGTAAATGTGAATACTGAAGAGAGCTTCTGCTGTAATTTTACTTCCATATGGATATTATAAATTTAGGTTTCTTAATCCTAGAACACTAATGCGTTGTAATTTTGAAGGTTACCGTGCCATTGGATTTCAAATCCTGTATTCAATTAAAATGAATCTCGTCAAACTACTCGTGTGAATCTTAACATACGAAGTTTGTCGCTGTATCATTGTCAAGGTGTAGATTATATTAATCAATTTGGCACATTTGTGTGAAGAAAGTATTACATAATTCTAAAATATTACTGAAATAGTGAACACCTTTATTAACAAAATTAATTAGGAAAGAAAAATATTTGTATTTTTCACATTACTTCTACTCTTGTTCCTTTTGTTGTATAATAAGTATTTAAATCCAGATACCCATAGAGCGTTCAAAGCATTCGATTGCAGTACAGTGCCTCATGGAGTATTGCTCTCTTTCTATCCAATATAATTCTACATAAGACTTTCTATCGCTAGCTATGTTGCCAATTCATGAAGAAGCTCGGGGCTATTCGGCTCGGTTATACAGTTTCTAACGCAAATATTTAGCATGTTTACTCAACGATAGCATCCATTGTGTTGATCTTAGACAAATGAGTTTTTTACCTAACTGGTAAAAACTAGGACGTCTATGAATGTGATGGTTATTTTGTAATTGAGTTTCATGGTTTAGTGACGAAGAAATTAATTATAAATGATGGCCGAGTGTTTACTTCCACATTTTGACGTTCTTAAATGTTCAACATGCGAGAAACTTTTTTTATTATTGTAGAAAAGCACAAACATCCGATGAAATGACAAGTCCAAATTTTGATATGAGACAACCAAATTTGTGTGAATCATGGTCCTTGAGTTAGTACGGTAATAAAAACAATATTCACTGCGCTCGGAACAAACATCTCATGTCGTTCGGTGATACGTCTTTGCGATTCTAAACTGGCGATGGGGAAAGGAAAAGTAGAGTATTTATTTTTGAACATCAATTATTACAAACAGAAAAATAGAAATAAACGTATCTAAAACCGGTGGTGCTAAAACGGCACGTACTTTGTCACCTTTGTTAATAGTTATGCAATACTTTTTATTCCACAATTTATCTTGGAATTAACACATCGCAGTCACCATTTTTTAGAAAACTCATTTTAAATCGTAGAACATTGGTGCGAAAATTAAATGGTTTCGAACAATACATTTTTTGTTGAAATCTGTAACAGAAAATATATTTCTGGCATTAATTTTGATAAGGTATACGATACTGATAGCGTTGGCAAACAAATGTAAATGAATCGAATAATGTATAATAGTAATTATTAAACGCTATGGTATTGTAATATTCGACAAATATATAAAAGTATTAGTTTCCATTAACACGAACGAAAGGCAGCCATCATCGCGTTTTATTATCAGTGCGGCGTTACAACAATATTACAAGTAACAATGACCTCCAATTCGTATGGAATACACATTGCTCCTATTATCATTGTTGATACCACGAGAAAAAGAAAATGGATAGAAAAATGCGAGTATAATAATTAAAAATAGTATTTTTATATTCATCAAAATGACTTGATTTTAACATGCATTACTCTCCATTCCCAGATCTTTTTAAGCAAAGCAACAGTTTTTTACAATTTATCATTCAACCTATCTTTTTATTGAAGTTTTTTCGTTCAAGCGGTATGCTAACTTTCTTCAGGTTTGTAAGAGGTACGTAAAGATCTGAAGAAATTTAGAGTCCCCTTGTTGAAATCCAGTTTCATCAAATCCATACTTATTACAATAAAATCTGTCTAAATAGGAACCTGTACAAGCCGGAAACTTGCCTTAACCCGAAAATTTATCCGGCCTGTGACGTTAAACGGCATTTTGCACAGCATAGAACGGAATCTCTCCAACGCGGCAACGGAACTGTTTTTCATGTCATGCAGGAAAAAAATCGTCATTAAACAGAATTCCTATGAATTTAATACAATTGGCAGAGAGACGCGAATTGTTGTTAATGAACTGAATGCATCTGGAGGTTTGTTTTAAATTCTCCATCCCATATCCATGAGTTTTGTGGATAACGAGTTGTAGTTCGGCTGCGAATCAGGGAATATCTGTGCGCCAATTTGCCTAGCGTGCGCTGTCTATTAACTCCAACAGGTTATGGGCCCAGAATAACGCCGATACGCGAGGACAGTTCAGACAGTACACGAAGTAGGGCTGCCGTTTCACCTTTGTCTTCGAACAGCTACGCCGAGAAGAGGAACGCGTCCAATGTAAGGTTCGAAACGCTAAGCAAGGAGAATTACGACACCTGGAAGATTTAGATGCGTGCAATCCTGATAAAAAAAAAAGCAATGCCTGGGGTTACGTGAGCGGCTCGAAAAGATGCACGAAAAGCTTGAAAAGTCGGAGGCAACGGGTGGCAACGCGACACCATCGAACGGTGGGTGGAATCCGACATGAAAGCACAGTCGGACATCATCCTCGCCATTAGCCCGATGGAAATTAAGTAGATTAAGGGATGCGAGCCGTCGCGCGCTGTGTGGACGAAGCTAAAAGAATTCTACCGATCGAAAGGTCCGGCACGTAAGGCAGCGCTCCTGAACCAGTTGATCTCTATGCGAATGGGGGATGGTGACGACGCGAGAGAGAGAGAGAGAGAGAGAGAGAGAGAGAGAGAGAGAGAGAGAGTTCGTGAGTTCTTCGACGTCGTGGACAAGCTCTCGGACATGGAGGTAGATATCAATGCAGATCTGCTAATAGTGATTCTACTGCGAAGCCTGCCCGACAGCTTCGATAATTTCCAGTGCGCAATGACGTCACGGGATATCCTGCCGTCATCAGATGTCCTGCAAATCAAGATAGAGGAATTTGATTCTCGAAAAGACGCCAGGAGAATCACCAATCAAAACCCGGTCGCCGGAAATTTGGGGGGGGGCGAGAAATGGAGTGAACGGCGAGAGATCGGAAAGGGACTCTAGGATGCGGTGCTACGTGTGATCGGAAATCGGGCACAGAGCGAGAAATTATCCGTTGGCGAAAAGAGCGCAGGACCTGAAGGCCAGCAGACAGCCAGTGGAGCCGAGGACGAGACGTATGTGTCAAGCACGCCGAAAGCGACTTTCCGCGCTGGAGGCAGCGAAGGCCGGAACGCGTGGTGCCTCGACAGCGGATACACCTCGTACCTGTGCAGATACATCCGATATTTCAAGGCTCTCGGTGAAACTGGCATCGGAAGGTTAAATCTGGTCAACAACGCGTGCACGGAAGCGAGGGGAAAGGGTACCTGACCTGCGCATAAACTTGATGTCCGTGAGCAAGATCACGGACAAGGAGAAGAGTGTTCTTTTCCAGAAGACTAAAGCAGAGGTTCAAGATGGTGACAAGAAGGTGGTGCTCACCGCGAGGCGCGAGAACGACCTTCATTTCTTCCGTGCACGGAAGAATGGTGAGTGCTCGAGGATCGCCGAGGACGAAGGTGTGCAGAAAGGACCGGAAAGCAGTTCCCTTGAAGACTGGCACATCCGTCTCGGACATTTGAACGTTCCGAATTTACGCGACGCTATAAAGAACGGACATGTGCAAGGAATGGCCGTCAACATCGACCAAGATCTCGAATGCAGAGTCGGTTTGCAGGGGAAGATGGGCCGAATCCCGTTCCCGAAGGCTTCGGAACGTTCATCGACCGCGGGCGACTCGATTCATTCTTACTTATGTGAACCGATGCGTGTGATGTCACACGGAAGGAACAAGTACTTCTGCACCTCATCGACAACCATTCACGCTGGTGTGAGGTAAGGTTCCAGAAGAACAAAAGCGAAGCAATCAAAGAATTTGACAGCTTCAGGGCCACCATGGACACTCAGCAGGGGAAGAAGATAAAGTGCCTCCAGTCGGACAATGGACTGGAAGAGCCAGGAGTTCGATGAATTACTGAGAAGGCACGGATCTCACGGAGGCTAACAGCACCGTGAAGCATCCTGAGCAGAACGACGTAGCCGAAAGGAAGAACATGACGTTGATGGACACGGCAAGATGTTAGTTAATCCAATGAGGGCTGCCCACCGCTCTCTGCGCTGAAATTCTAAACACTGTAAACATTATCCGCAACCGATGCCCCTGGCGAAAATTAAACGGGAAGACTATAAACTCTGGTTTGGAAGGGCACCAGATGTATCCTACTTCAAAAGGTTTGGTAGTAAATTTTTCGTCATGGACAGATCACCTGGAAGAGGCAAACTCGAGCCGCGTTCCAAAAAGGTCTTCTTCGTAGGATTCAGTGAAAGGCTTCAGAATCTGGATACCGAGTGAGGGGAGAGTCAAGTATCCAGAGACGTCAAGTTCCTGGCACAGCCGTTGATGGAATCTAACACCGATTCCGAAGATTTCCGACCGGAGGAGCGCCACGCCCAAAGGCTCCCTGAGCCGCTGAAGAGTGATGACGTAGAGGCCGATGTAAATCCCTTCATTGAGTTAAACCTCAGCCAGAAGACTCCCACTCGTCCAGGTCGGAACAGCAAGGATGGGAAGGTGGTAGAGGAAGACACGGACGGCGACGATTATCGCGGATTCGCACCAGAGGAGCCAGAATTAGACAACGAAGATCTTCATGCGCCAGAGGAACAAGTGATCGCGGTCAGGCGGCCACTCGGATGACCTCGCAAGATCCACACGGGGCGGCCGGGATGATCACGTTTGCACCACTCGGAGGGCAGGCGTGGAAGCAAGCATGAGGAAGAACGGGATGAGGTTGCAAACTTAACAGTGGTTCCGGTCAAGCAAGCACTTTCAGGTGAAAGCTCGCGGGAATGGTTAGAGGCTATGGAGAGTGAAGTAAAATTCATTCGAGAGAAGACCTGGGAGATGGTGCTAGAAGATAGAGACATGATAGGGAGCAAATTCGTTCGGGAGAACAAGTGTGGGACTAGAGAGGAACAGGGACTAGAACAAGTATGGGAGTGCTAGAGAGGCGAAAAGCAAGGATTGTGGCAAAAGGATACTCTCAACGATATGGAAGGGATAACCAAGAGGCCTACGCTCCGGTCGCTCGGCTGGACTCCATTCGCCGACGCCAATTAGATGTGGCCTCAGCGTATTTCAATGCGACTATGGATGATGATTTGCTCATGGAGGTGCCTGATGAAATGAGTCACGCTCTCGCCAATGAGAATCAAAGTCATCTGGTCGATGAAGCCAAGTCTCTGCTGAGGGAGCTGTCGACTGGAGGGTAGGTTTGTCAAATGAAGAAGGCTCTATACGGTCTGAAACAGGCCGGACGAGCTTGTCACAAGATACTCGACAAGGAATTGAATTTGGGCGCTGCTCCTTCCACAGGAGACATGTGTGTACCTCAAATATATCAGTGATGACACAATGTTTATCGTAGTCTATATTGATGGCATTCTGGTAATGTGTCGAAAGTCCGAGAAGATAGATG
Organism: Teleogryllus oceanicus; assembly: GCA_964035755.1. Lineage (NCBI taxonomy): Eukaryota > Metazoa > Arthropoda > Insecta > Orthoptera > Gryllidae > Teleogryllus > Teleogryllus oceanicus. Next base: position 9,280,446 of record CAXIVR010000006.1, on the reverse strand, counting down.
CTTCTAGAAGTGACCTGGGAAGGCTTTTCGTGGCGAAGGATCTAGGGAATCTGGAGTGCTGTTTGGGGATAGAATTGAAGGTGAGTGAAGAATCTATCCTCATGAATCAGGAGACGTATATAGAGGACTACGTCGATTCAACATGTGTGAGTGCCATCCAGTTTCCACGCCTATTGCGCCCGACTCAAACCTCACCAAGATTGACGTGTGTGTTGCGGGGTGGGGGGGGGCTCCGACGGTGGCAAACCACCCTATCGCGAGCTCATAAGATGTCTTCTGTATCTGTCGGTGGCAACACGCCCGTCCATAGCTCACGCCGTGAGTGTGCTTTCCCGAACAATGACTGAACAGGAAAATCCCACTAGCAAACAGCGAAGAGGGTGATGCGATACTTGAAAGGATCAGTGCGCTTGGGAATCAAGTACGAGATAGGAGACTCTCCCATCATGAGATATGTGGATGCGGACTACGCTGGGTCAACAGATGACAGACGATCTTTCACCGGATATGTGTTTACCATGAGAAGTGGGCCCGTAACGTCGGACTCAAGGAAGCAAAGGACAGTTGCGATTTCCATCACCGAAGCTAAGTACATGGCCCAGAGTGAGGCTGCCAAGGAGACCACACATATTTGGAGCTTCCTGGCTGAGTTGGGAGAGGTCGAAGTCGAGGCGCTGACCCAGTACAACGACATCAGCGCCCAGAGACTGGCGACAAACCCAGTCTTCGACTTCAAATGACTTGCTTACACACAGACTTGACTTGCACACAGACGTTCAAATGACTTGCTTAACCTTTTCACTGCTACGACTCTACTCAGCGCGCCGCACCCTGGTGCTGAGTCACCCCACAGCCCGACGACCGCTGTGTGCGGCGCAGTTTCCTTGTTCGGACCGGCGCACCCTGTAAGGGTGGCCCACGCGGCAGCGAACAAAGCGCATACTTCCCATCCTTCTTTTTGATCCGAGCTTTGGACCGGCACTGGCGAAGTATCCGTAAAATCAACGTCCAGAAACAATGCAAAAGGTCAATAATAAAATCCGTGTAATCGTACGTAGAAATAATCCAAAAACCGTTAGAAAAGTCCACAAAACAAGCCATTATTCGTAAAGTAATGCGTAAGAACAAAAACACGCACAACCAGAAAATTAAACACAAAGTGAGGATGGTATCCTATACTCGGAAACCGCAGAGGAGGTTTTATGATGGGCATTTGGGAAGGGCCTCCTTCAAGATGCGCGCTAATCCCTCAGGAAAGGCAAGACTTCCGCGCGGCAGACTACCAGTTTACAAACATTTATACTCGTAGCGAGAAGAATTGACATACTAGCACACTCTAGGAGAGTTCAAACTAAACTTCAAACCCTTACAAATCGAACAGATATCGCCACATGTCCTTCAGGCCCTCCGCCATTCAGCAGAAAGCGAAAGACAACCGCGCGAAGTATAAGACGCCTATAGGCGTCATTAGCACAGCAGAAGCAAAACCGGGCGGACGCCTATAGGCGTCGTTAGCACACGGGGCACGGAAAATCTGGACGCCTAAAGGCGTCGTTAGCAGCGAAAAGGTTAAAGGTGGGAATATATTTTCAGAAAATGCCAATGTATGTATGTATGTATGTATGTATGTATGTATATAACACTCGACGTAGAAATCATATTCATCAGGTGACAGTATCAATAGCTAATTACAAAAAATTCACATACAATACGTGTACATTATTTTACAACACTTTGCCAGGTGACATTAAACGAGATTAAATTCGATAGAAAAGATTAAATCCCAAGTGAAATCGTTTCTGCTGCATAACTGTTTCTATACAATTAGAGACTATACTGAGCATTACAAGAAAAGTAACATTAATTTTAACAATGATACATAATGCATTATTTACCATTTGAACTGTATAAATGTGTATAAAGAACCTGTAACAAGTATTGTATTGCAGCCTCCGGGCAATGACCCCCATCTCGATCAGGTTTTTCGTCCAGTTTCCCTGATCCATTGAGCAAATGCTGAGATGGCCCCTTGTTTTGTTTCTGGACATAAATGTAACTTCATATTCTGTGCACATCTTCTAGAATTCAGTCGGAAATACAATTATTCAAATTATCGTTACCATGTTGTTGCGGCAGGAAGTATTATTCCGAAGGACAACATGGATAATAGCCAAAATGTATTGCTTTTTTATCCTTGAAAATAGATTTTATTACATAGGAGCTTTTTTCCCAAAATTTAAGTAGTATATGACTTAGTGTAGGGATCGCAGAATTTTGGAAATGTGCACACAACAATTCACTTTTCCCCATAGCACGTCATACGCAGTTTTAACTGTTTTTTAACGAAAAATAAATTTAAAAAATGAATTACGTAAAACGTATACTATTGTAACGAATATTGCGTCATCCGCCGGCGCCACCCCGAGGTGCCTGTGATCGCGGGTTACGTCATCTGCCGGCGACCACGAGCTGCCTGTGAGCGCGGATTGCATCACCTGCCGGCGGATTACTCCAGAAAGTGCGCGGTATTCGGAGGGTCCTGGATTGTCTTGGCGAGTATAAATACGCGACGGCCGGCGACCGCGAGTCAGTCTAAAGTCCGCAGTGGAAGCTGAACTGTGAAGTGTGTGCATCGCGGTGAATAGCAGTGCAGTGAGTGTGCTCAGTACTTGAAACGTGGTCAGTGCATCGTATGTGGCGGACGTGAACTGTGACCAGTGCATCGAACTGTGATCAGTGCAGTGAACTGTGGCCAGTGCTTAGGACTGTGCGAGTGTGTAAGAGAAGAGTAGTGTAAATAAAGCAAGAGAAGTGTAGTGTATATAAAGCAAGAGAAGTGTAGTGTTAATAAAGCAAGAGAAGTGTAGTGTAAATAATCAAGAGAAGTGTAGGGTAAATAAATAATCAAGTGTTTTCAGTGATTGTGTTAAGAAACAAAATTAACGTTTTTGTTAAAATAATACGAGACTTTTAATTCACCACCTTGAAACGTAACACTATGTTTAGATTAATTAACAGTTTGTTTTTTCAAGTTGTGTATGTGTGTATGTATGTGTATATATATATATATATATATATATATATATATATATATATATAAAAATATTGTGACATACCGATATGTCACGTTAAAATAAATTAACATTTATTTGGAGACAATATGGTGGAACATGCATTACGAAATATCACGAGAGCTAGAGCATAGCAACGACCGTGAATAAACAATGTAGTTTTTGTTTTTTCTAAATGCATTAAGAGATGGGTTGATGCCGAAAGTAGAAACTTTGGGATTGGGCGAAGAAGTTTAGACGGTCAAATGTTATGAAAAAAATGAAGGTAGTTTAATACGAAGTCTTCGAGGGATGAATCATGCAGGAAGATTTCATTCTGCTCTGAAACGCGCTTCTGAACTGATCGTATGTTCGTGAGAGGGAACGAGTACAATCGAGATAGAATTGGGTTATCAGTGAAATTTTAAGGACAGTGAAGGATATTGCAGATATTTTGATGTGGAAGCAATATTGGTGTATAAATTGGAACTTTGGACTACGGCAAGATCGCAAGATATTTCGACTGAGAAGTCTACGAGGGACATCAACGAAGAAAAGATAAGTTAACCGCGGTATAAGGTGTAAATTGAAAGATATCTTGATCAAAGGCCTAAAAATTGTAAATTCTCTAAATTGTTTGTTAGAAAGGCAAAAATAAACTTTGTTGAATTTTGTTCTTTAGAAAAGAAAGTGATCTTTCATTTAGTCAATCCAAACAGAAATGAACTAGGAATAGAATCATTCTATTTCAGATTCCCAGCTGCGCTGTATAGTCGGCGGATCCTATAATCCATTACAGAGGTAATAAAGATTATAATATATCGTGACCCATTGACCCAGCAAGCCGGACGCTAAGATCTTTAGCAGATATAGATGTAGAGAGAGAGGAAAATTTTGGTATATCTCAATATATATACACACACTTCTTAATATGAATACTTATTATTATCGAACATAAAAACATATTTTAAACATTTCAACTTGATTAACACTATAAATCAATTTAAATCAATTGTACAAAATACCACCGAAGCTTTATACTTGTATTCCTGACATTACGTCAACATATTTTTCATCTATGTCTTTAGACTCGTACATATTTTCACTGTTGAATAATTTAAGCCTGGGTGCTGTCGAGAAAAAATTTTGGCAACCACCAACCAATCCCGATCGAATGCGCAAAATGCAGTCTGCTGTTGTTGTAGACATTTTGTTTTGCAATTTATCTTTAATAATTTTTAAAATCGAAAAAAAGTATTTCTACAGCTGCGTTCGAAAACGGTACACTTAACAAAGCAAAGACGAGTTCCGAAATATTTTTAAATTAACAATTTCCGCAGGAATTTTTCAGTTTGCTGATTTCTTGTTCTTCTTCTTCTTCCCCTGATGCCTCTCGCGTCGGGTCATTCGCATACTCCTTTTTGTCTTGTGCCTTGCGTTTCACCTCTCCTAGTGTAGCTCCGCTGCTTTGGCATATATCCTGTATATAGGCGTCCCATGTTCCTCTTGACTTTCCAGGTGGTCTCTTTACCTCTGGCCTGACTTCGATCATTTGTTTCGGTTTTCTATCCTCTGCCATTCTAGGAACATGTCCATACCACTTCAGAGCCTTATTTTCCATTTCATTGAGTAGCGGGGTAACTTTTAGTTCCTCTCTGATTGTATTATTCCTGATTCGATTTCTTCTTGTTTTCCGTACTATCCTGCATAGGAATTTCATTTCCACAGCTGTGACTCTACTGTCTGTTTTCGTATTATGTGGCATGCTTTCAGTTCCATATATAAATGGTGGTATATATACGGACTTATAAATTTGGAGTTTTGTTTTAGTACCTAGTACATTCATTCTTAACAAGTTCTTATTTATTTGATAATACACAGAGTTTGCTTTCTTCACTTTATTATTCATTCTTTCCTCTCTCCATTTGATGTTCATTTCTTCCTTCTCTTTGCCTATACACATTACCTCGCTCTTATTGAGGTTTACTTTCATACCCCTATCCTCCAGTGCATACCCCCATCATCGGTTATCATCTCTTGCAGCTCTCTTGGGATTTTGGCGAGTAATAGAATATCGTCCTCATACACCAATGCTTGTATCCATACTGGTCTCATTTTCCAATTTCCAATTTTACATTTTTTAGTACGCCTTTTGGCTTGTTTATTTACCTGATCCATAAAGATTATAAATAGTAGAGGGCTCAATGAATCTCCTTGTTTAACTCCTTTGCCCATTCTAAATTTCCCACTAAGTTGTCCGTCCAGCCTTACAGTACCATACACATTTTTATAGATGCTTTTAACTACCCTCAACATTTTGCTTGACACCTTTGCTTTCTCCAGTGCATCCCATAGTTCTTTTCTGGGTACTGTATCAAATGCTGACTTTAAATCTATGGAAGCAGTGCATATTGTTTTCCCCCTACTCAATGTTTTTTCAATTATGCTTCCTAGAGTGTAAATATGGTCTTGTGTTTGTATGGTCTAAAGGCCCCCCTGCTCTTCTTCCAAATCATCTTCTACCTCCGTCCTCAATTTTACTTCCACTATTCTGGAGTACAATTTACTTATGCAGGATGACAAACAAATCGCCCTGTAATTTTTACAATTGACAGAGCTCCCCTTTTTATGTAGAGGTACTATTATATTTTCTTCCCAATCCCGCGGTATTCTTTCTTCTCTCCATATCTGTTTACACAACGCTGTTATCCATGTTCTTCCCGTTTTCCCAATATACTTAATCATTTCTGGTGATATTCCGTCTGGACCAGCAACCTTCCCAACTTGAATTCTTCTTATTGCTTCTTCTACATCTCTTTCCGTTATGGGATCCTCCTCCACTTCTGCTCCTCTCCCCTGGTGTCTCTCACTCACCAGGTTCGATTCGCCTTCCCCCTCTTTCCCATTTCCCAGTGCCTCATGGAGTTCTTGACTCTCACTCAACTCCCTCCAGTCACCAGTGGTTGTCCTGTTATTATCATTAAAGATGTTTTCTTGCTAGAGTTGTTATAGTGGCCGTCATGTTGTTTCACTTGAAGCTTTCGAGTAAGAATATTTCCCGGTAAGGTTTACCAGCCTTTCGCATGATTGTGATCTGACAGGGCTGCTGTCTTATGGCTTGATCACAAACCACCATGCGTACTAACCCCACATGGGGGGGCTGCTCCTTCTGCCCTTTTCTGGCCATTAGAGACTTTATCCTTGTTACCCCGGACATGGGTTACAGCTGTTTGTGCGGAGGTCTTTATGGACATTAAGAAAATAAGATAAAATGAAGATACAAGCTTCGGAAATGAAATTCCTCCGGAGAGTAAAACGCTGCACCCTAATGGACAAAATAAAAAACGAAGATATGAGAAAGGAAATTAATATATTTTCTATCAATGAAAAAGTAAATGAATACAGATCACGGTGGATACAGCACTTAGGAAGAATGCCTCACGAAAGGATCCCCCGACATACCTTTCTGTACAGACCACGAGGCAGAAGGGACATTGGCCGTCCACGAAAGAGATGGTGTAATGAAGCCGGAACAGGGAATTTCCCTAATCCGTGAAGTAAAGAAGAAGAAGAAGAAGAAGAAGAAGATGTTTTCATAATACTTCCTCCAGGTTTCTAGTACTTCTGTTGTTCTGTCTTTAAGTTGTTATTTGGATCCCTTATGCTTCTGACCGTTTTTTTGTTTCCCTCTTAGTCCATTTACTCCTGCCAAAAATCTTTCTTGTTCTTATGGTACTTTTCCTCCAATTCTGTTTCAAACATTTTCCCATGTCTCGCCTTTTTCCAATCTTCTTGCTCCTTGTACCATATCGGCGTACGCTTTTTTTTTCCCTTTCCCTTCCTTGACCACCTCGTTCCACCATCTAGTTCTTTTAAAACGCGTATTTACTCTCTTCCTACCACATACCTCTATCGCTGCTTCTAGCATCGTTTCTTTCAGTTTCTTCCATTCTTCCTCGATTCCTTCCCTAACCTCTCCCTGTTTCGTTTTCAGTCTTTCTTCAACTGCTTGTTCATATCTTTTCTTATTTTCCTCCATTCTCAATTTTTCACTTTTAATTTTAAAATATTTCTTAAAACGTTCTCTAGGTGGATTTTTAATACAGGTTTTCATCACCACCAGTTTATGTTCCGTGCTTAATTCTGCACTTCTATACACCCTAATATCCATTACTGCATATCGAAATGACTCCGTATATGTAAAGTAATCAATCAAACTTTTAACTATCATCTGGTTTTTTCTTGTTTCAAAGGTGTATTTGTGTATTTTTTGTGTGGAAACCACGTATTTCCTATCAGCAATTGATTATCTATACAACATTCTAACATCCGCTCCCCATTATCATTCCTTGTTTCCTCCACTCCATATTTCCCCATACTACCTTTTCGTTTCCGCGCATCCAATCCTATTCAGGCATTCCAGTCTCCCATTATCACCACATGGTTACTCGTCCCTTGTGTTTGTTCTATTACTCTCTGAAGTTCGGAATAGAATATTTACTTTTCTATTGTAACTTTATCTTCAGGTGGTGCATATATACTGACCAGTGCCACTCTTTCCTTTAATTGCATGTCCACTCTCATAATTCTTGCACTTACCGGTTCCCAATTTACTCTTTTAATTTCCGGGTTCACAATAATACCTACTCCCCCAACTGCCCTTGTTTTAATATCCACTCCGCTATATCTCATTACATACTCTTTATGCAATTCCACCTCTCCTGCTCCCTTCTTTTTAACTTCACTAATACCCAAAATCTTTAAATTGTACTTTTCCATCTCTTCTACTATTTCCACTTTCTTCCCTTTTATTGATGTAATATTCCATATGCCAATATTCATGTCCAATTCCTTGCGCGGTCGTCTAAGTTGTCTTTCTTGTCTGAGACTTTTTAAGTTTCTCTGAATCTGCTATAAGAGTGAGTGGGTGATTGACCCTACGTCACTCTGCCCAGTGGGGATGTCCCCTTTCCGCCTCTGGGTCTGCGTGATTTTGTTTAGGGTTTTCTCCCCTAGCCTTTGGAGATCCCTCTCCTCCCTGCAAGGCAGCAGGTTGGTTTTCTGTCAGGGTTTCCTTCCCTTATCCCAATGCTCCCGTTTTCAGGCGCCGCACACTCGCCCTCGCCCTGCTCTCCTTAGCTGCTCTCCAAGCTCTCACCTTAGAGAGCACCCAGAGGCCGCCACGGGGAGGAGAGAACAGGACTTGCTGACCCTTGGCCCAAATCGGGTATTCCCATTACTGAGAGTTTCATCGATACCGTTACAAATCGCCGAAAACTGCAATACAATGTCCTTTACTTTACAAAATTTTGATGTAAAGTACTTTACAAAATTTTGATGCAGAGCTTGGAGGGAACTTCTTTACAGACTCCAATACATTCAAGTTATTGGGCAATCTGTTTTGTATTTCTCTGCACAGGCTAATTACAAATGCAATGTGTAAGGTTTGAACACGATTTAACGTCAGAACAAACTCTTTATTCGACACACGTTTGTCTTACAGCGTGTTATTCACGCACAGCCACCTTGGAACTCACTGTCCTTCTCGTACGCAAGCGACATCTAGATTACCTGCGTAGACAGTGGTGCCAACAAACACTACATTTCCTCCTTTCTTTTTTTTTTGAATCATCGTAACATAATTATAAACCTTTTTATAAACTAAATCGGCGGAAAACAAATTAATATTTGAATTTGATTACACAACAAAAATATAACATTTTATACTCATTCTAAGGTTCATAGCGGCTTGGTAATTTACGTTGTCTTTTTGGACGGTTTGTAACATTGAGTTCAGGAACATTCAAATCGTCTGATTTCTCAAGATCTGGTGAGGCAGATCGTTCACTAATGTCGTTTTTTATAATTGAATCATTTGCTTCATTTAACTCGGGTTCCGAATCTGACTCAACTTCTGTTTTTATGTGTGGTGTTTCCGGTAACTGATCATCGTTTGAGATATACTTTTTCACCATTGAGGCATTTCTGCTAAATACATTCCCTGACGGGGATTTGACCGTAACCGTATTTCCTTTTTTGTTAATAACTCGATACTTTGTTGCGTCAAATTCGGGACTCAGCTTATTTTCTTTGCTCTTATTTAATAGAACTGTCTCACCAGGTCTCAAGTTACAATCTTGTACCCTGTTTCGCTTATCGTAATAGTCTTTTCCTCTCATCATTTGCAAAGCGTCTTTTTCTCGTAGTTCTTCGTCTAGCAAAATTGTCGTTCAGTTCAGGCATTTTGCCTGATTTACACCAGTTGTAGTATGTGGCGTCGATCGGTACATTAATAAATAAGTTAACAATTCGTCTTTCAAATTACGTTTTTCCGCATGAGCAATTTTTAATCTTTTCAGCAGGCTTCGATTTTGCCTCTCAACCTCGCCGTTCGCTTGAGGCCACAATGGCGCTGAATGCTTGATCGCAATGCCACATCCTTTCGCCCATTCGTCAATTTCGGCACTTGCCATCTGTGGGCCATTATCGCAGATTAATGTACAAGGGAAACCATGTCGCGCAAAGATTTCGCTAAGATAACCTATAATTGCACTCGAAGTTGTGCTCTGAGTAATAACTACTTCATAGTACCTACTATAATAGTCTATAACTACTAAAAGATTGTCCTTGTTAGGAAGCGGCCCAACAAATCCATGGCTAAAGTGTCCCAGGGCCTGTCGGTAACTCATTTCTGTACAAAGGTGCTGAAACAACCGATTTCTGTACTAATTGACAACCATGACATGATTTGACACATTTTTCAGCATCTTTGTCCATACCGTCCCACCAAACTTTGCTTCGCAACCTGTTCTTCATTGCAACAATTCCCGGATGTCCTCATGGGCAATTCCTAACACTTTGTTTCGCAAAGACAGCGGGATGACTATGCGAGTACCTCGAAGGACAATATTTTTGTAAACGCATAGCTCATCTTTTAATAATTTAAAACGCGTGTTTTTTAAAGTGTCCCATTTTCCCGTGTTAACGGCGCGACGGACTTCGATTAAAGTTACATCTTTCTGGGATTCACAATCTATTTCCGATAGGTTCATGGCCTTTGGAACCGATTCTCTAGCAATCGCATAAACGTAGTCAATCCGATTTACATCTTCTTTCTCTTGTTTCGTCGCAACTTTTACTAATCTTGATAACGGATCTGCGATATTTGTACACCCCTTTTCGTATTTGATCTTATACGAATAAGGTTGTAACCTCAGAATCCACCTTTCGATGCGAGCATTTGGCTTCGATTTCGGCGTGAACAAATACTCAAGCGTCTTGTGATCGGTAACTAATTCAAACTCGATACCATATAGCCATAAGTGAAATCGTTCGCACGCGAATACCAATGCTAGCGCTTCTTTCTCGGTCTGTGAATAGCGTGTTTCGGGGTCTGAAAGGCTTTTACTCGCGTATCCGATAGGTCTCCAGCCGGAGGGACCCTTCTGAACTACTACCGCGCCTACTGCATCTGGTCCGGCATCAGCAATAACTCTCGTTGGAGCATCCGTATCATAAATACCTAATGTTTTTGCATCTCCCATCAACCGTTTTATTTCACAAAAAGACCTTTCTTGTACGTCTGTCCACTCAAATTTTTCCGAACTGCGCGTCAGTTTTCGTAACGGTTCGCTTAATTGAGACAACCCCGGGATAAAAGACGAACAAAAGTTTACGAGACCTAAAAACCCTCGAATCTCATCTGGAGTTTCCGGTCTCCGAAAATTCTGAACTGCCCCGATTTTCGATTCTAGTGGTCTATATCCTTGTCCGATATATGAAAACCCAAGAATTTAATCTCTTGTCTTCCGATAACACATTTCCGGTCATTTAATTTGAGCCCTTTTTCTTGCAAAGTATCGCGAACTTTCCTCAATCTCCGATCGTGTTCTTCTTTCGTTTTTCCAAAAACAATAATGTCATCTAAAAAATTCTCGACTCCTTCGCAATTCTGCAAGATCGATCTCAAAATTCGCTGAAACATCTCGGGAGCACAATTCAACCCAAACATCAAACGCTTGTATCTATAAAGCCCTGAATCTACTACAAAAGTAATTTCCCTGGATTTCTCGTCGAGCTCGATCTGATGATACGCGTCTCGAATGTCCAGAGTACTGAAAAAATTACTTCCTCGAACTTTGTACAAAAACTCTTCGATAATTGGTAAAGGAACCGCTCGCGCACGATAGCTTGATTTGCTAAACGCATATCGACACATAACCTAAATTTTCCGGTGTCCTTATAAACTGGCACTACTGGTGAAACCCATGGAGTCGCCCCTCTACTTTCTCGATTATATCCTGTCGTAGTAGTTCATCAATCTGTTTTTGGATTTGATCGCGAATTTTAAAAGGCACTCGACGCAGCGGTTGTGCTATAGGGGGAAATGACGGGTCGATTGGTAACTTGAGTTGAAAATCTTTTAACTTGCCAATACCTGTATCGCCTTTTCAACAACAATCATATTATTCACTTGTAATTCTGTACCGATTTTAATAATTCCCAACGCTTTTGCCGTAGGATAACCCAATAACGCTCGTCCATCCCCTTTCGCGACCACGAAGTTAGCGTCTACTTCTTTCTTACCAGCTTTGATTACGCAATCAAATTCGCCAATTAACTGTAAAGCATTGCTTTGTCCATATGGAAATATTTCCTATCTGTTTGACGCGATTTACATTTGATTTGTTTACCTTTCAAATACGACCAACATTTGTCGTTGATTACATTACATTTTGCCCCTGAGTCTACCAACACATTCACAGGTACGCCTCCGATGTAAATCTCCACGTTCTCTTCGTGTTTTCCATTTTCCTCGTCGGCCCTGTTTATATGTTCAGCTTCCACTAGGTGAAATGCGTAGCCGTCGTCTTCGTGCACTTCGTGCAAACTCCGAAGCTGCCCCGATACCGGTTTCCGTGTCGATGTGGCACCCGCCTGGACGCCTTGCGCAGTCTTTGTTCTGCAAACAGCAGCGAAATGACCTTCCCTCATGCACTTCGAACAAGTTTTACCTTTGGCCGGACAATTTTTGTCGGATTTGTAGTGCCCAACATAACCGCACCTATAACAGCGTTTCTCTGTTGTTTTATGCTGTTGCTTGTTGACTTTTTGTTTCTTCTCCGTGAGTTTAGCTACATTTTCCGGCTCCATGTTTTTTACACGAACTGACATAACCTCAAACACCTGAGCGATTTCCGTAACTTCTTTTAAAGTTATGTCGCCTTTTTCGAGGATCCGCTTCTTGACTTCGGTTGAGCTGCACTTGTCCACTACCTGGTCTCTGATTTCGTCATCTACCGATGTGAACTCGCAATATCTTGCTTACTGTCGCAGTCTTGTGATGAATTGAATTACTGTCTCACCGTCTTTTTGCGCCAAACCTCGAAAAATGTGCCGCTCGTACGTTTTGTTCGCTTTCGGCTTGAAGTACGCCGTCAGCGCGTCATTAGTCTTGTTGTATGCATCCTCGCCCTCCGCAACTGTATCAGCGTCCGGAATTGCATAAAAAACGTCTTGAAGTTCCAAACCTCCCATATGTAAAAGCGTTGCTTTTTTCCGCGTTGCATCTGTTATATTTTTGCTGGTCAAGTACAGATCAACAGCGCGCAGCCATCTTTCCCACCGAGGAAAAATGCCGCTTTGTTCGCCGTTCGGATCAAACGGTGGTAACTGCGTATTCTCCATTATTCAAAATAACGCACTTTATCTGAGTCACAAACGCGAACAAATGTCCAACTTTGCCGAATCCTCGATCCTCGTCGCCAAATGTAAGGTTTGAACACGATTTAACGTCAGAACAAACTCTTTATTCGACACACGTTTGTCTTACAGCGTGTTATTCACGCACAGCCACCTTGGAACTCACTGTCCTTCTCGTACGCAAGCGACATCTAGATTACCTGCGTAGACAGTGGTGCCAACAAACACTACACAATGCATTGGTCTTTTACACGTTGTATCATATCCGGGTTTTCGTTCAGTAACAGGGCATTAAACTCATATCCAAAGTTGACGCAAGATGGGTGCATTAAAAATGACGTGAAATCGAATGCATTGATCGTCGATCTTCGCACTTTGGCTAATTGATCAGGCACAACGACTTGCTGCATCAATAAGAAAATCAACTCATGCAAGTCTTCAAACAGTTTCAGTGGATCGACTTGGTTCGACAGAAAAACAGTCTGTTGACATCAGTGACTTTCTTTAAAATGTAACACAAGTACGTCAAGTACATCTTGTTTTGTACGTCACTGTACATCAAGTACAGCTGTTTTGCTGTGTAGCACCTATCTTTATCTGAAGCAAGTTCAAAATGAAGTTTTAATGAATCCCACTGATTCAGGATCGTTTGAATCGCTTCAATTCGCGCGATCCATCTTGTCCCAGACAACTTGACAGTCTTACAAGGATTCCCATTTGCAATTAAATTGTAAATCTCTTTATAAGCCAATTGCCTCTTCGTGGTGTTGGAAAACCAACTAAGAGTCTCGCGAATCAAAAATTCTAGACTTAATTCCCTGGTAATACCGAAAAGGCATGTTCGGCAGCAAGGTGCAAGGAACGACAAACACACTTGACAATAACCGCATGAGGAACGTCCTCAGACAGTCTTGTTGCAAATGAGTTCCGATACCCTACCATGACACTGGCCCCGTCAACACCAATTCCAATCAGCTTATGAATCTTCAAACCGTCGTCCTCTAAAACTCTTTTGAAAGCATTATAAATCGTTTGCACATCCCCAGCATCAACCTCGACGAGTCTGTAAAATGTCGTAACAATTTTACGTTGCTTCTTGCTGAAGTAATGAATCATGATGCCCATACCTTTTTTGGTATTGTGAATACCAGACTGTCACACAATATTTTGATGGGAATTGGAGACAAGAATTTATTAAATTCTTCGTAAAAAGTGTAAATGTTGAGGGCATAGGCATGGAAGCAGGACGTTCCTTAGCAACCAGGGAAGCGGAAGTAAATAAACATAGCGTGGCAAGTAACGGACAGAAGATTGTGATATAAGTGCATGTAGGATTGGTGGTAAACTAGTAATGGGGTATGACGTAGAAAAAACTGGAGATTATTTTATAAAACAAGGGACAAGAATGTAGGAAAGCTACCGAGGGTTAAACTTTTTGTAATAGGATAGAGTAGCTTTAGGCCGGGTACCGTACACATCGTGCTGCAGAGGTTATTGTAAATGTTAGACAAGGGATTTGGTGGAATTTTGCGGGAAAAATTAATTACAAGAAATTGACTTTTGTGTATCGCGGACTAAGTAAAACGTGACAGTCGTGGAGTTAATGCCCATCCGTGGCAAAGAATAGGGAAGTAAGTGAAATAATTAATAGGTTGAGGAGGACATTGACCCGGCAGCGGACCGAGAACAAGATACAAGAGAGAAGATTCGTCGAAGCGGTGGATTCTTCCTGGCCTTATCGTCCAAGAGCGCATGGATATCTGGATATATGGAAAATAGTAAGAATAATAGCGCTATAGACAAGTTTTACGATCGGTCATGACCAAGGTGACATTGTATGTTAAAAAGGAATAATCGATGAATAAACTTATAACGTTCTCATTCTGAAAAAGAAAAGCTGATTATCATTTCTTTAGCATCTTGTGCAATTCAGAGTTTAATAATTTCTTTCCAGAACAAAATTTCAGATTCTTCGCTTCTTCCGTATGGAGAGCGGATCGAATGATCGTTTGCTAGGAAGAAAGTAAGTACCGGCGACGATTATTTTCGTAAGAACCCAACCGGCAGAGCTAGTAGGATAATTATTTCCCTTTCGATGTGTTTGCGGGAAATTTAAAATTGCAAACCTTTCCTGGCGCCCAAAAATGATATAAATTCGGAAGCCGGTTGCAGAAATAATTTAACAGAGACGGAGAGCGTTTCAGTATCAATCGTCGTCATATCGTCAATTATCATCGAATAATTGTCAATATCATCTATCAAATCTTGAAACATGCACGGCGAAATTACATTAATCAACAAGGACAAACACTTTGTCCGATGCAATTTGATTTTTTGTAGCACGTCTGAATTGTCATCAAAAGACTTTATAACCTGACTCATGTGATCCACTGTTGAAACCGAGCAATGTTCTGCTACGAATACGACGATCTTCAGCTCCGCAATTTTGCGCCTATCGTCTATGGACTGTTTCGCAAACTGCGTTATCTTCGTCGTTTGAGCAACAGTTCCATACTCTGCTGCTTTTTTTTTGCATGTTTCTGAGTTCATCCGTTATCGATATCGATAATGCTGACCATTGCTTTAACGTTCCAGGTATTTCCGCCAAGGTTCAAGGGTGCACAAACTCCCTTATATCAAGGACGCACAACTTTTGTGCAAAACGTGTTTTCTGACTACACACTTTTTTAGAGGATTACTTTTCTGTATAAATGAACAAGATTTATCCAGTTTTTTGTTAACAGGGACTGGAAAAAAGATGTTCTGTCGAAAATTCGTTTTCGGCGCACGATTACAATACTTTCTCGTTTTATTTATTTATTTTACGTCAAAACAGTTTAAAAAACTGTGTGATATGTGCTATGGGGAGACGTGATATGGGGATGCTATGGGGAGACGATTCTGTGCACAGATTCAAAATACTGTGATCCCTGCCCTAAGCCACATACTAGTTGAATTTTGAATACAGAAAGAAAATGAGCGTTTTTGCAGGAATTGTTACCAAAATATTTGCTCTGATGTAATTAAATCTATTTTCGCGTGTAAACCACCATTTGGGCTCTAATCCTTCATGTCCTTTGTCAGGGAGTAACACGTCATGTCGTGACATTGAGAACGATAATTTGATTAGCTATATTTCCCGCTGAACTCTAGAAGACATGCACAGATAATGAAGTTACATTTATGACCTGAGCAAAACAAGGGGCCGTCTCAGCATTTGCTCAAAGGATGGGGGAAACTCGACGAAAAAACCTGATTGAGACGTGAGTCATTGACGCAGAAACTGCGATAAAAAATTGTTACAGATTGTTTACAATTATAGTCCAAATGGCAAATAATACATTCAATATTACGGTTAAAATTAACGTTACTTTCCTTTTTATGCCCAATGTAGTTCCTCTCAATGTAGTAACCTCTAATTGAGAAAGTCATGCAGCAGAAACGCTTTTACTTTTCTTTTTATTTAAACTTTTCTATTGAATTTAATGGTTTAATGCATCTGGCAAAGTGTAAAATAATGTACATGTATTGATTGTGAATTTTTTGTAATTAGCTGTTGATACTGTCACCTCATTAATATGATTACTACGTCGAGTGTTATAGTAATAGACATCGGCGTTTTCTGAAAATATATTCCCACACTTAAGGAAGTCATTTTTGACAAAACTCACTGATTCGTAAATCAAGAGACAAGGTAATGGTAAAATTCCTAAATTAATACAGAGAGGCTTACAAGAATCACGTGGATGGGATTTGGTTATTATTCGTACAATTCTTTTTTGTAATCTAAAAGTATGGGAGCTATAAGATGTATTGCCCTAGAATATTATGCCATATCTCAGACGGGAATAAACATTCGCGAAAGATACACGAACAGTATGAAGACTGACTGAATTGAAAGAATTCTGAACGCGTAGCATAATGAACTTAATTTTGTGTTCAATTCATTTAAATAG
Organism: Teleogryllus oceanicus; assembly: GCA_964035755.1. NCBI lineage: Eukaryota > Metazoa > Arthropoda > Insecta > Orthoptera > Gryllidae > Teleogryllus > Teleogryllus oceanicus. Next base: position 9,263,738 of record CAXIVR010000006.1, on the reverse strand, counting down.
ACGTTCCATTTGAGGTTTGACTGAATTGAGAGACCTAAAAATGTTGTTGCTTTAACGTCAATGGTACACTGTTCATTTTTCAATGGATCACAGAATTGTTTATTTGAAATGGAAAATGCATTAAAACCGTTTTTTCTCGTTTACTATTGATTTGTTATTAACGGAACCAATTTGAAACATCAGATATTGTAGGATAGCGTAGGCTTCCGCGGGCAGCCTGTCGACGCGGCGTCACCCGAACAGTCCAGATTATCAGATATTCTTCTATTTACGGTTTCTTTATTGCAAACAATGTATCGTCGAGAGCATATCGTTCACGAATAGTAGGAAGAGAGTAGTGCAGTGCGGCTCGTACTTAGGTTGCACCGTTGTACAACCCGCAGAGAATTAAAAATCTATCTTCTATACTAATAAAAGCGAATTTAACGACATGTAATCGACATCATTCCACACAAATGAGTGTGTGAATAGATACGAAATATTTACAGGCTCTTCTTCAGGATTTGACGCAGTGTCCTTGCAAAGTTTGGTAAAGATTAATACAACATAAATGCGGAAAATAAATAATTTAAATAATGTGCTGGTAGATGCACCACGGTCGTTATTTTCCAGATATATTCCGCCAAAGGCCAGCAGCGCGATGCGGTAGAATCACAGAGTAAGCATAGGGGATGGCCGTGTGATCGATCTCCATGAAAGTTAGCACATCTATGTGTTTTCATGGAGGTTTTATGCTGTTCATTTTTTGTAACTCCACTAGAAGGCGCTACAGCACAAGATGGCGCTTCAGTTAAATCCAATTCTCAATCATGGGAACGCAGCATCATTATTGCTGGGCGTTGCCGTGTGGCGCGGGGCGAGGCCGAGGAAGCCAGGAGGCAGGATGAAGAACCAGAAATACAGGATGGAGAAAGAAGGGAGGGAAGAGAGGGGAAGGGAGAAAGAAGGGAGGGAAAGAGAGGGGAAGGGAGAAAGATGGGAGGGAAAGAAAGGGGGAGAGAAATAGAGAGAGGGATGGAAAAAATGAGGGAAAAGAGAAGGGGAAAGAAGGAGGGAAAGAGAAAGAGGGGGGGGAAAGGAAAGAAGGGGGAAAAAGGGGGACGACAAGGGGTGGAAAAGGAGAGAGGGGAAAGGGGAGGGTAAATAAAAGAGGGAAAAGGAGAGAGAGGGAAACGGAGAGAGGGAAAAGAGGTCGGGATAAAAGAGAGAAAAAGCGAGAAAGTAAGAGAGATGAAAAAAGTGGGAGAGAGAATGAGGGGAAAAGAGAGTGAAGGAAGTGCGAGAAGGACGTCTGCCGGGTAAAGCTAATATCTCATATCTTAAGAATATACAATTTCCTTTTAATGACATCCAATTTTCACGATGTTGCAGCGATGTCGATGTATATGAAATCATTCTGAAACCAAATAGCGTCCAACTGACGCTCTCCGGCGTCTACAGCCTTGCCAGGAATTGCAGCTAGCTCTTGGCTGTATTACTGAGTTTACTACAATTAACTTTGGCACTTCGATTTAACACGGAGAACATACGGCCTTTTGGCGGCGCAACCAGCCTTGTGGCGCTGTCGCGCTGCGCGGCGACGGAGTGTCTCTGAGGAACACCCATATTCTGTCTTCGTCTGACTCAATGCAACCCTAGTTTTATGAATTTCGCTTGTTATTAAAAGAACAAGTTCGGTCAATTATTGACAATATTCAAAGCATTGTTTATAATATTTGGAGAATTTTTTTCCATTTGGTATTAGGTTCGTTGATTCAAAACGAACATTTGATGAGTTCTTTGTGTAAAGGTGGCCGTTCTCGATGGAAGTCCTTTTCGTGTCACGCGGAAGCCAGTGTGGCTGAAGCTGGCCGGCCAACGGTTTGCGAACGTTCTTGTGAATACGAATGTATATCGAAGATCTATCATTACTGCCAAATATACCAAGATAGTGAAGTTTTCGAAATAAAATAATGTGTCCAATGAAAATCAAAGCCAGAACCACGTGCGCGGGAGGGGTATACTATGCCTTACGCAGACACGATGCATAAAGTAATGTAAGTAGTTTTTAAATATAGACTTACATTTCACTTAGTTTTAATTGATTTGATTACATTTTTATTATGTATTTTGAATTTTGGAAATTACATTTCCGTCATTCGATGGAGGTGCAACTTCCAGTCTCTTGGGGCACCAGCCCCCACTGGAATAAGGCATAAAATCGATCTCTGAGGGACTCCACGTGCAATTGGGAGCGTCGAAAGATGTGTTCATAATGTTCCATCATTCCAGTCAGGTATTTCTACTCTCAGATCGTTGTTTGAGGTACGAACATAACCAATCTACGGCAATACCACGGATTCCATATGAAGGTAATTTTGAAAGTAAAAGGGCATGATCAATGACATCAAAAGTGTTTGAAAGATCTAAAAATAATCCAATAGGTGCTTCGTTTTGATCCAATGATGAGGCGACATCTTTAAAATCTGTTTTACACGGTCATTTTTTCATCATTTCCCGTCGATACTGACCAGACTAGATATAATTTGAACGCAAAAATGATGCTTCATTTTTCCGTACAGATTTCATCATTTTAACTGACGGCGAGCGGGAAGGAAATGTCGAGGTAAAGAACTGGCAACTTCTATGCGACAATTTGTTGGGAAACTGTGTAGCTTTAAACACCAGACGTAGCGTCCTAAAATAGGTGAAAGTTCCAAATAGTTACTGGGAAATATTTCGAATGTATGAGCGGCAGTTTTGATTTCATTCGCTGTACGCACCAGTAAATTCGTTGAATGCCATACCTTGTACAACTTTTCTAAAGTAAATTATAATTTTTCATGTAATGTTAAAGTAATCTTATTGAAAAGTATTGTGTCCATTGTATGATGTCAGGGATAATCAGTTGCTATAATTTTGTAAAGGGTACGATTTAGTAACGTGTGTGTCACGTTTATTATTGTGTTAGAGTTAACAGCGTTGTAATAAATGCGCAACTCAAGGCTGACCTCTGTGAAGTCTATAATAGAATAATAGTAGAGAATCACTTAAAGGGCCGTGCACGGAGAAAACTTTAGATTAACCACAGTTAAATGAGGTACACGAAATAATTGAGAAGGAGGTCAAAGCAAAAGTATTGTAAATAGTGCGTATTGAAGTAATCAGGCAGTCAAGGTGACGCCTATACATTCTCTTATGGTTGTGTTATTTCTGTTCTTTTTGTTTCTGTTTTCTTTGCAGTGACCATCTACGTAAAATACATACTTATTGTATATTTGTGCCACTGTGTAATTTGTTTACTGAATATATGCTCATTTTACCAGAATTTTATATAATTCATTGTGTCAAGGGTTCAGACCTTTCTCATACCCGAAAGATCCTGCTTCCTGAGAATTCAAAGCTCGCTTCACGAGCATTCATAGTTTCACGCTTCATCGCCACCGGCTGGAAGGTAGTAGGTGGGCGTGTTATATGATTGGCGCCCAACGTGGGGGGCAGTGATCGATTAAAAATCGAGTAAGCAAAGGAGAACCCTAGACACGAATCAAAAGTGAGCAATTTTGTGGCCTATATTAGTGTTGTGTATTGTATCTCTTTTACAGCAAGTGTTTATTTGTACAGTGAAGTTGTTTGTATTGTATTTTGGAAGGGAAGTGTGTTAGTAAAGGTTAGATATGACCACCTACATACAATTTATAACCTTAAAAAACTTACAATACAGGCATATAGATATGAAAAGGCGTAATGATATGATATGGATGAATGAATGAATAGATGAATTAGAGAAAGTTATGTAATGCTGCGGAAAATCGATTTCGAGATTTCAACAGAAATACACGTTTTGGGGTCCCCAGATACCAAAAATATGTTTTGTTTTCAAAACGTCCGTCCGTCTGTATGTGAATATCGCCTAAACCATATGTTCAATCTCTTCCAAATTGAAGAATCCCTTGTCGATCCGGTTCTAGTTGAAGTTTTGAAAAACATTCTTTAAAACTTGGGGGTACTTTACATGAAGCTTCCCGGATATTTTCAAAATTTTCTCAAAAACAGCTCTAAGTTTTTCTTTAAATTTCTTGTAAGATAAGAGCAAAATATACTTATAAATGTGGCATAGGTCCGATTTTCAGGGTTAACTCTGGATTTTCGAAAATTGCAAAAGTTTGATTTCTTCCCGGCGTCTTTCTATAACTACAAAATTGAAGACAGAAACTTTTTCTTCAAATGAAATTTGTTGTCCATAAATAGTTCTTTGAATTCGGTCATGTAGACTTTTTTGGAAATTTTAGTAGTTTTTGTGCAATATTTGCAATTTTCAAAAATAACAAAAACAAAATTTTCTGAAATATGGCTCCAATGTTTTCTTTAAATTTTTGGTAAGGTTAGTTCCAAAGAATCCTAAGCCATGACTTAAATGCCGTATAGCTCTATCCTTTTGTTTTTTCAAAAATTACAAAAATGAAATTTTGTTTACTTGTTTCTCGTCTGTAATATTTACATTAAAGGTGATTTCTTTACATTATTATATTTATGAGCACATCTGCTTTAATTAATGTCCAATAAAGTTTCTCGAAAACTCTGTACAAATCAACTCTATATACAATACTCTTTTCTGTACAAATTAACTCAAAATTCTGCATTTTCAGAAATGCTCAAACATTACTTCCTCAAAAATGGCTCCAAATTTTTTCTTCAAATTTTTCCAATAGTGCTAATTGCACTGTTTAATATGACGTAAAGTTGATTTTGGTGTATTCTATTGGTTTTTCAAAAATTACACAAATGTGACTTTTTTTTAATACCTGTCACACCGGTAAAATAGACATTTCCATCGATTTTTATGCATTATTACATTTGAAAGAGGATGTGCTGTAAATGACTTCACATGAAGTTTTTCAAAAACTCAACAGATACCTGTGAAAAAGAGCTTAAAGTTTGCATTTAGAGTAATGCTTAATTGCCATTTTCTTAAAAATGACTATGAATTTTCTAATGAAAATTTCTCTTTAGGACGAGTTTTTACTCTTCTTTAATATTTCTGAAATAATTCATTTGTACTACTAGGAAAGCAAGAAGTTGAAAGAATGTCAAAGAAATGTACTTTGGGTGTTGATAGATGGCAGCTGGTCAGAGAATGGAGCAAGACCTTAATGTCAGATGACACCAAGGAAATTAGAAGACTTTAGTACGAGAAAGTCTGTGCCATTCTGTAGTACCTCTAGTTTAATTATAATTTGATCGATTGTCTTCACTGAATTGTGTGTGATTCGTGCAAGTACATTAACTGTAATATCTAAACTGAAGGAATTAATTAAATTGAAAAACTGATCCTTCTTAAGGGAAAAAGAAAACGGTTGGGAAAAAGATTCTGGAACTAAAAACCATTGAAGATTAGTCTATACTTCTCTCCCATAATGCAGTGTTTTTAATCTTCTTTGACAATAATAAACCCAATCAACTAATGAGACTTCATTTACTTCTGTCGTCCTCACCATGAAAACCTTCATTAGGATAAAACACATGCACAATACTGATTCAGTTTATTTTCAATTTTGCAGAAAAACTAATTCACTACTAGATCTCTCAGACTTTTCATCATGGTGCTTCCCAATAACTGAATTGAAAAAAACAAACACATCTAATAATGATTTTATGGCACTTTCAACTGATCTGATCTCAAAAAATTATATTTAAAAAGGAAATTTAAATCTTGATTCACTAAAATTACTTTTAAAGCAGGAAGAACTCTAAAGAATCAGTGTTCTTCACCAAGGCAATTCTGTTCCATCGTATTGAATAAATGCTCCATTGTGTTTCTCATTCAGAGAATTTAAAGTATCAACAATAGCTCGAACACTTGCATCTACTGATAAGTCAGCTTTGGGTCCACCCATATCTGTTTTCACCCATCCTGGGTGTAAACTCGTAACAAGAATCCCTTCATTCTTCACATCGATGCTCAGTGATTTTGTGATAGAATTCAATGCAGCCTACAATATTAGAAGTACTTTAACATATAAACTATAAAAAATTCACATTAAATTATCCTGAAACATCACTAATTTTAGAGTATTCTTCCAATGTATTCACCTTGCTTGATCGATAGGGGTAAAATCCACCTTGATCATTTTTTGCAATTGATCCTAATACAGAACTTATGTTAATGATAGCTGCCCGATGCACACCAAGAGCAGAAGAGGCATTTGAAGCAGAGGCTTTCTTCAACAATGGCAACATTGCCTGTGAAATAAATAATACATTAAATAAGACACTTTACATTATCCAGAAATAAACACATTTTACAAAAAGAGACCTTGCTCATCATTAGAGGTGCAACAGCATTTGTCATAAAATTTTCAATCATCTGTTCACTTTTCACTAAATTAATGCGTGTAAATTTAGATGAAACTCCAGCATTATTTATCAAAACGTTTAGACCATATCCATTTGTTTTCTTGTCAACATATTGCACTAACAAGTCATGATCTTTGAAGTTTGTAATGTCTGCAATAGGAACAATTTATAAATTAAACTTATTACATACAAAAGTCTCTATGCATATAGAAGCTTAAGAATATAGTTACACGCCTCCTTAAATAAACACACAAATGTTCTACACCACATGCTTTTTTGCCTTTTTTTGACAAATAATAATAATAATAATAATAAAAAATGTTACTTACAACCGGAAAAAAACTTAAATCCAGCTATGTACACACTTCTCCCTCTATGTTTTTCATTGATACTGTATTTACAAAGTATACCGTTTCCCTGACTCCAACAACAATTTGTATATTTCTTTTATATTATGCTGGTTTTCAGACACATGAAATTGTCATAATACTTCCTTCCATAACCAATTTTCAAAATACCACATTGTACTCACCTAACTGATATAAATAAACATTTTTATGTTTAGAAACAATGCCCTCCAGTTCCTGAAATTCATGTTACAATGATTTAATAATATAGTACATAAAAGAATCAGCCTGTGAATAATATTATATTATAGCACATTGAAGTACAAATAATTGAAATATATACCTTAATTTTTTCTGGATTTCTGTAAGTTGCAAAAAGATACTTTAGGGGGCCAGGGTTTTCAAGAAAATGTTTAACTAGTCCAAAACCAATTCCTCTATTGGCACCAGTGATTAAAATGGACTTCATGTTGCAGCAATTAACAGCAGGATGTAAAGGAATGTGGATGGTTGGAATTTATAAGGAGGCTTAAGTGTACCTCTACATTCGTGAGGAGCACTCTGATTAGTTAGTCTGAAATTTAAAATTAAATATTTCTCAATATAATTTCTAAAATTTTCACATTCAATAATGGGCATTTTTGAACTAATGATACAGAAGCATGGATCATAATAGTATGGTGCATCTTAAAATAGAAAACTTACACAACTGCGTTTCGCTATCTCTGTTGAAATGTACAGAAACCCAAACCTGTAACCGAATTGTTATGAAATAACGCTAAATTACCCACAACTCTAACGGAAGCCGTTCTTAGCATTATTGCTCGATCATACAATAATATCTATGTTTGATTAAAGTAGTTTGATGGTTTCGAGACTTCCGCATGACAAGGGTAAGGTCGTCATATCAGCCTTTTAAATATTTAAGTCATGAATGAAGCCTTTTAATTATGTCATGTATTGTGGTATTACATGATGAAGAAGACTAGTCGTGAAAACTGCCAGAAGGGGGAGGGCTCATGCGATTTCAGCCAATGAGCTTCAGACACCAGTTTGCGTCACAATATTAGCGGGAATTTTAAATGCAGCTAGATAGCAATTATTTCATGGGTTGATCCCGGGTTTAGGGTGGCACGGTTCCTTTGGTTCCTTTTATGATTCATTATTTCACGCGATTCCTATGTTTATAGTTGCGCGGTTCACTATAACAACTGAATTATTTATGTTCAATGTTAAATGAGAAGAAGTCACCTGATAATTTGTTGGCGTGGAATTGTGTGTATTTTCGCATTTCAAGTCTTCTTCAAATAGGTTTGTGTGTCTACTCAGATGGAAGGTATGAATTTTCTTAAAAGTGAGTGGTCCCTTTAAAATAAATTCTCTTAAAAGTGAGGGAAGTATATTATACAGCGTGAGCGCCGGAGCGACAGCGGAGGCGCGAACCAGGTCTCGAGAGCGAGGGCCGGAAGGCCCTCGCGAACGTAGCACGTTGGATCCGTCGGGTAGCGACGTGCGGTAGTATGTCGCGGACCACTTGGTGAAAAAGATGCGTTGGTTAAAGAATTGGGTAGGTTATAAAATTAAATTTGTAGAGTGAAAAATACGAATAATCAGTTCACTTAATGAGAGTACGTTAAGACAGTACACGTAATGAGAGTACGGGCAGCTGATCTCAACTGAAAACTGTTCAATAATGTTCACTTAAAAACATATATTAATTTCGTGGATTGTTTTTTGTTTTTTTTTTCTTTTTTTTTTGCCTGCAAAAATTTAGTCAAAAGAAAAAGCAGTTTTTGCACACCTTAATTACGTAAGGTCTAATTAAATAAAAATAAAAACAATTGACACTGCAAAAGCTTTAACATATTTAGTAGAGTATATGAAAGCGCATATAATTTCTAGAAGTTAGGAAAAAAATTATAAACAATGAAGAGTAGGTATATTTTCACTGCTAATTTTTCCTCCGCTGAAACTGTTGGTTTTGAAGGTGTCGTATGTAAGCATTGATAAAAAAAAATATAATTTTTCCTGGTTTCTAGTAATTTGAAGTATGTTGAATTGATATTTATCACGAAATAATCGTTTTTCAAAAATAAAAAAATCAGTGCCTATGCGCGCGTTTCGGGTCTGTTCAGACCACCCTGCGCTTAGAACATGTTTCATTAGATTCATTCTTAAAGAACCTTTTTAAATTCACTAAATAAATAGTTATTTAACTTAACATCCTATGCGCGCGATTCGACCCCGTTCAGACTATTCAATGTCTTTGGTTCAGACCACCGTGCGCCGTAAGGTAGCTGCACAAGCTTTACGGTGCTACCCAAGAGTATATGGTGCTACCAACGTTATTAGTTTTGCGTGGTGAAACGAAATACTATGAAGACAATACAGGACACTTCGCGATACATCGAGAAACGCTTATGCAAGCTCCATCCAGTGGCAGAACCAGGTGGAAACTCGTACAGTGCTCTGTTGGTGTTTGTTTTCTGATTGATTTCTTTTAATTTGATTATCTTTCTCGTCGATTTCTGGAAAATGCTGAGTCCTGTATGCGGCTAGTGGTGTAGTACCTTGCCACATGAATGGTAGGAATGGTTTATCGAATGTGGATGAAAAGCATAAATTAAGAAACTCGCATATTCTGATTAAACATTATTGAATGCTACCCTTTTCTATCCAAATTAATTGGCTATTAGATTGTTTTCAACAAAATTAAATATGTTTTCAATAAAGACTTTTTACGTCAAAGTAATCTTGACGTCAAAAACAATCAATGCAAACCATTAATATTCAATTGGACAATATTTTATGTAAGGAGTACTCTAATCTGTATGTAAGCAGAGGTAACCATGTATTGATACTGTGCGTTTTAAAGAAAGTAAATGAAAAAGACCAAATATATCACTGAAAGTGTTAAGTAAGACAAGTAAAATCTTGCGTTCGTAACCACTTTATTCTTGGAATAAATAAAACAACACTTTTGTACATTATGTTTACCTTAATTTGAACCCTTCAATATTATTTACCGGTCCCATACGTCTTTAACCCCTGTTAACATGCAACCCTGCAGGTTTGTTAAGTACACTTGTACCTACCTGTATGTTAAGAAATTTAACATCCTTAGCAACGGGTTTTAATATCTTTAGCAACGAAAAAAAAACAAACATCGATTCATCGCAAGACAAATATTTGTTAAGGAAAAACATGGCGATACAAAACAAATCAGATTCAAACAATTCAGAAGCAATTCACATTGGTATGGAGAATAATTATTCTTAATTTATAATAGCACAATTATAAAAATGTATATTAGGTAAATTAATCTCATTTTCCTCACATTCCACTAAATGAAACTCTACTCCGGTAATCTTATTTACTAACGATGTGAAGGTGTCGCCACTGAAAGTCAACGCGCCAATTTCCTAACCGAACGTCGTTTCTTTAGGTACCTTTCGGTTTAGGAGAATTATTTTGGTCCATATTTCTAGAACCACGGGATACGAATATTGTTTATAAAGATATATCGCAAGAAATACCCCACAATATCTTACTAACGTGCCGCAGCAACAGAATTCACGTATTAACTATCGCAGTAATTTCGTAATTTTCCGCGCAGTTCGTGAGATTTTATGGTGACCGATAAAATGCTGAACATACCACGAAATGTTAGAGTGTTATTACTGCGTCATCCAAATAAAAAATCTCGGCTACGCTACGTTCCGCCTCGACTTTTAACTTTTGGTCTCGGCAGTAATAACACTCATAACAATTTTAGGTACGTAAATAGCTTTAAATCACAAAGAGAGTAGGTAAAAATGAGTCGCATTTAGTTTGGTCGATTTGTAAAAAATGCTTAAGATTCTTCCGTAAGAACCACATTAACGTTTGTGTTCGCCGCTGAATTACCAGGTTCTGACACTAGGAGCGTTAATGGGAACTTGTTTCCATCGGTTGCGTGGAAGAATGGGGAACTGTCCTTCCTGTGTTGTCTCCATAGTATTTGATTTAACTCTTAGCAGTCGCCACAACTTATTTAACTCTTATCAGTCGGCCATGTTAAGTTGCTGGTCATGGACCTGTTATTTTTCAACTGTTTTCAATAACAACTATTACGAGTCAACTGTTATTGTGATAACAGTTATTGAAGAAAAGCGGTTAAGTCCATCTCTACCTTGTAGTGAGATGTTTTTTTCTCTCTCTAAAATTAAGCTGTATTTTCACGATAACCAAGTTGTGTCCGATAATGGACTGGGGCAAAAGAGCCAGGAGAGATAAACGTTTTTAGATGCTCATCTGTTCCTAAAAATCAGAAATGTAAATTATAGCACCCTCGGAACAAAGCGTACAAACGTATATTTCTGCTCTGACGCAAGAAAAGTTAGATGGTTATTTCAAGTCAATAATAGATTAAGGGTTCCGCCCATCTTCGTAATTCAATTCGTCTAAACTTTTCATGTCATTCTCACATGTTTTACGTGAAAACGAATGTACAGTTTTGCAGTAATATAAACAGCCTACTAAAGGACATAGCTCTAAATAAATATGTTGTCATTTACTTGCATTGCCTGAACGTGTTTAGGAAATGTGTGTGAGCCACTTTAATTTTTTTCTATCTCCATGACTTTATTTGCGTAAAAGTCAGGCTATCTTCTTCAAGACTTTATTTGTGTAAAAGCTATGCTAAAATATTTCGCAGGCCACCAAATGAACTGTTTTCTTCTGTCACCAGGCCATCATGTTAAAAAAATTAAAATCATCAAAACTTAAGAATTAAAATATGTTTCATAAAAAATTAATTAAAATTTACTTGAATATCGAAATTCAATCATCAAAATTTGAATTCAGCACAAGAAACTAAAACATTTTTCAAAAATATGATAAAAAAGTGCAAGATTTATATTTAAATAACCATATATTTATTACAGTTAATATATATTGAAAAATGAATAGTTAAATGATATTAAATTCTGGTTAACTTAGTGTTGAAAGTTCCTCCACGCCTTGAAAAAATATTAACATTTTTGGGACAGTGTTTATGAACATTGTGGAATTTTTTCCAAACGATTGTTAGAGTTCATTTTAGTTTAAGTTATTAAAGTAATATTTCTCTCGATGATAATAATTAATTCAAATTTATAAAATAAATATTTAAAAAGACAACAGTTCATGAAAATATACAGGAGTCACTTCTACGCTAATAGCACAAGGACACGAATTTCGTTGGCACTTTTCATAACTGATGAAAGGGCACGTGGAACCAAATGTTTCATATACATATGCATTTCATTTTATTATGAAGCAGCATCTTAGTACAATCGCTAAGATTATCATGAATTCGAACCGTTTTCAAAAAGAAATGATAGCGACTTTACGTGTGTTGATTTTTTAAAATCCAATTTGTCGACGAAATTTGCAGCCAGAACCTAAATAAACCGAAAGAAAGCAAATATCATTATAAATAACAAATGTGATAAGACACACGCATCTCGATAACCGCATAACACAGCCAAAACCTTAGGAATCGCTTACGCGCATTACAGAGGCCTCTCTAGGAATCGCTTACGCGCATTACAGAGGTTGCCACCCAACTTTTTCCAGCCAAACGTTGACGTCATTCCAGACATCGATACAGAAATATTTCTTACACCGTGATAATTACTGTGACGGTGTAAGAGAATTCTTACACCTTGGTGTGTAACAAGCAACAAGTGGCAAGCACCGACTGATCTTGCATATCTATTGGTTATAAGCAGAGCAGGTTGTGGAGTGTTGTGGGCTTTCATTGGCTGTGAGTGAGGAATGCTGTGTTTTGCTTGGGTCTGGCTGCAGTGGTCCATGGGAGTCGTGTAGAAGTTTTTGGATTTGTATAAAATTGTGATTTGATGTGATCGTGATGGCCTTTTCCAACGAAATAGGTCTGAAAGTCGTAAAAATTATACTAGAAATTAAAACATGTACTGTAATAGAATATATTTGTAAGGTGTGACTCGATTGCAAATGTTCACATATTCGGGACTATTAAAATGGACGTCTTGTGAATGACAGTTTTGTGATTGAATTTTTTAAAATTTAGGAGTTTTGGAAATTGTTATTCATTATTTTAATGACAAGGACAGCTAACATGTCGGGGCACGCAGTTGTGGTTTGGGAATGGGAAAATAGGCAGGGGCGATGGCGCCCATACAGTCCTGAAGTATCCCAGCTTCTGGAGAGGGCCTACAGCAAAAAATTGACTCGAGTGATCTTGAGCGATGCAGATCCTTTACTGGAAAAATATTACATAAATTTGAAAACAAAGACCCAGTGTTCAGAAGACTCTGGTAGATAGTTCATAGTTTGTGATTATTATTTAATAACAATAATTAAAAATGTATTTAATTGAAATAATACTTTTTCCACAGGTGTTCCACATAATGTCCGGCGGAAGTTTTATCGCCCAGATTCTCCTGCTGGAAAAGGAGCCAAGTGGGAATGGGCTGGAGATGCACCTGGAGAATGGCACACATACGATATGGAAATCCAGTGTTTGATAGAAGAGGCATGGGCTCGAGTAAGCAGTCAAACATTGTTGGTGATGTATTCTGAAATGCATAGGGTTTTAAGTATTTAGTTTGCTTAGTGTCCAAAAGTACTGCAAGAAAAGTAGTTTGGGCTAGAATTATAGTAGAACACAGTACAAGAGTAAATTTTGCTCCCTCAGTAAACCTTTGTTTTATATTGTTGAGCCTGTGACCCTAGACTATCCAGCCACTAACAATGTGATCTTCCATTGCTTTGCAATATGCCAGTTTGAGAGAAACCTGCCTGAAAGCCATTTAGTATGTTTGTCAGGATTCGCTGAATTTTTCTCTGTCCAACAAACAACACCCAAAAGCTTTTTATTCATGTAAAAAAAAAAAACACAAAAGTTCATAAAAATCTCCTTAAAATAAAAATAATAAAAAATTCAAATAAATAAAAACTAAATTTTATATTTTAAAAAAAATGCAACAAAAAAGTACCAAAAACAAAAGTTCATAGTAAAGTAAACTAACAATGAAATTCAACCTTTGTTTACCAGTATTGACAACTCGATTTGATCACTTTGAGTTTGTGTATTTAAAGACAGGAGTAGAAAGTAAACTAGCAATAAAATGCAGACTTTTTTGTGGCTTTGCTGTACGTTATGCATTTGTTACTTGATTACCTAAACATAATTAATGAAGCTTTGTTTCCGATAACGATTATAAGAGTTTGAAATCTTAATCTGAGGGAAGGGTAATCATTGGATGCACCGTATGCAATACTGAATTAATTTTAGTTCAAATTGTTTATTTATTATTCATATTGTAAATTACAAAATAACAAATGTGGAAATGTGGCTCAATGGCCACAAAACCCTCCTTAAAAGTTATTTTCACCAAAGCATAGCATGTGTAAACTTGTACCACACATTGTACATAAATGACAGCTTAGAAAATGATGTAGTGAACCTACATAAAAGAGGATTGTACAATACTGAAAGCATTATTTATAACCTATAAATATAAACAAGTGACATTAATAAAAGCAAAGAATTTGCTTGTAGTGACTTCTAGAGAACTATTGTACAGGGTGATACAAGGAACAAATACTGTGGACTAAGTTTCAGAGCACTCCACCAAGGCAGGTGAGTATGCCTTGCCTGGAGCAAGTACATGGGCCTCTAGGGCTTTAACAAGCCATCATAATACATTCTGTGGGCTGGCAAAATAGTATTTGTAAAATCCCTTTGAAACCGGATCTCGCCATGCAGCGGGGGCGACTGCCACCTCCTGAGCAAAAACACACACTACACTTACGGGAGTAATGGCGAAATTGGTTGACACGCCTGTAATCACTAACAATCGATCAACAAATTGTTCCATACTAGCCTACAAGATAATTCTATGCATTTATTAATGCCACTTGTTTATATTTATAGATTATAAATTATTAATTAATAATTTCAATAAAATATAAATTAATTATGTGTAAATTGTTATTATAAATGAAAGTATTTTTTAATAATTTTTTATTGAATCTGTAGGATTACGAAGAAAGTATTCAAAACTGCTCTATCATATGTTCTAGAATCAAATTAAATTAGTACAGTGAGATGTGCATGGCTTGTATGAAATGTTTACTTTTGTGCATCCTTCCTTCACACAACTTTTGTTCCTAATTTATTTGTTAGGTATAAAGGAACCCCATCTCTTTACTTTAACCCTACATTGACCATCTTTTTTCCATAACACACTGTACCAACGGAGACCTAGAAAATGTCCATCATTATGATGCTGCAGTCTTTCTTTACATAAACATTTTAGTTGGTATCTTGATTTTCACTTGCACTCTAATTACTATTTATATGCATTTGCATACTTTTTTCTGTTAACTAAAACATCCTGTTTCCACAAATTGTAGATGTTTTGAGGCATTTAGAATCATTTTAAGCTATTTTTATTTCTCATTATATCAATAGACTTTGTTCAAGATATGTTTTTTCAATTTACTAACGTTTCTCTTTTAACCAAATATCTTTTGCTCACAAGTGAAACGCATTAAGTCGAGATTTTCAAGTTATAAGTTATTTTATTAGTGTGTTCTAGATTTTATTATAATTGAGAGAGAAAAATTGATATTTTTGTTGCAATACTTTTTTTTTTTTATTTTGTGAAATGTACATTCACTTTATCTCCTTATTATTATTTTTACTATTATATCTACTTATTATTTTCCTAAGAAATGAGTATTATTCAAAATTAAGCCCTTGACTTAATGTTTGTTGTTTGTAACAATTTATATGATTTCTGTTCCATTTTTTGCTGAAAAATTATATTTTTCACATTACGCTTTTTATTTATGTTTACATTTACATTACGCTATTTTGCATATTTTCCTTTTTTAATTGCACATATTACCAAATATATTTACATATATATGTGCTTATTTCGCTTTTTTTATTGCATAGAAATCACAGCCCTACTAATTACCCATGTCACTTTCCTACTCATTCTCTTAAAAAATTATCATCTAATTCTTATTGTAAATCAAATTCTGAGAAGCATTTACTCATTCATCTACCGCTTTCTGCCACGAGGAAAGACATCAATACTACTTACTGAAAGTACTGTTTGAAATATTTTACCATCTTCAGTAATGAAAAATAAATTTAATTTAAAAGTAATCCTAATTTTTAAGTAATAATCCTGTGTTTCCAATGAAAATGTTAGTTACAAGTTAGACAAGGGGAGGATCATTTCGTGTCCACCTCATGTTTCTGACTGTATAATTTTGTTGTGACAGTGATCATAGAACCATAAAATTTATTCTATTTCTGACATAAAATCAGAATCTTGTGATTTGAATAGCATTACTCTTAATTTTTATGAGTAAAAAAAATGTATGGACACAAAATGAATCTCCCTGGTCAATGCAGAGTTAATTATCAAAAGTTTGAAAATATAACACAATTAACATTATTACAAATAGTTTTTATGGCATTATAATTTATTTTTATTTGTAAATGTGTGGCCGTTCAAACCTGTTGCGTAATTATTTAGTGGGGTTCAAGTGTGCATTGCGGATGTGTTACAGTCTGGGGAGAGGGTATTCAAAATACTCCAAATTCTCATTACATGATTTATGGACGGCCCCTAAGAAATGTGGCTTCCCATTTTAAATTGCAATCAGTTTTCATGCCCAAGTACTTAGCTTCGCTGACTCCACTTATTGCGGGACAATTGAAGCTTATCATAATACTGTCAAATTAATGAATGTATTTTGAACAATTTTGGGGTATGCAATCAAAGTAACTGCCAAGGGTAACATAATTTGTTTGAGAAATATTTAAACTTGGAAGATTTTGTCTCTACCAATTTTCCAACTAAATTTTATATTCAGCAGCTTTAAGCACCACTTGCCATTTCCTACCTCTAACAATTATTGCTGTTTCATCAGAAAAGGATACTAACTCTCACTAAAGAGATCATTTGTGTAAATAACGGACAGTAACAGGCCTTGAGAAATCTCATAAAGTAAACCTATGTCTTATTCACTTGCACAGTGTTTTTGATTAGTCAGATAATTTTGTAATAAATCATTAATTTTTCCCTATTAGTCCACAACTTTGATATGACCTGGCCAATTTCTTCAGATGTATGTTTTGGTTGGTAGGTGTTGTCAAAAGCCTTAGCTAGTTCTCAACTAGAGTTACCCAGATCATGTTCTCTATAGCAGGGGTGTCCAACTTGCAAGGGCCACACCTAACTTCCCCATAATATTGATCTTGGCATTTTGCTCCACTGCTTTTATATGGGGAGGGGGGGATCGAACCATGCACGATATCAGGCTGTTCCATGCATAAAGCAGTGAAACATATTGGGATGATTTTGAATTTCTGAATTTAGAAAAAATCCATAAATCTAAACTTCACCTATTTTTACATTAAAGGGGGGTACATCCTGGCCGATCGGATGCGCTGGGTGCAAAACGTTCTTACCTGACATGTTGACATGGAACTTTCACTTCTGACTAATAACCTTTCGCTGGCTTCAAATAAATAAACAAATAAATCACAGGTGGCCAGTTGGGCAATCCAGATCTATAGCATTTCTTAGTTTATCAACTATGAACGTAATTGCTTCCTCTGTGTTTTTCATTTTCTTGGAAACCAAATTGCATTGTATTGATTACGTTATGTTTAACTATAAAATCACACAAACTAATTCTAAGTATTTTTTCGTACATTTTTAGCAAATAAGAGAGATAGGTTGATAATTAGTTCGAGATTTATCATAAGCTGATTTAAATATAGATGCTACTTCTGCTCTTTTTAAAATGCTTAGGATAAACTACAGTTTCAGTGCTGAGGTTAAAGGTGTGTACTAAAGAGATATGTTTATATGGAGACTACTACAAAAGAGATAGTAAATGTAGTGCGTGTGTGTGCATCACTCTCTCTCACACTCTCTCACTCTCTCAGGAGGCAAAGCTGTAGGCTGGATCAGTAAGAGTTGTTTTTGATTTGGAAAAGGAAAGAGTATTCCTTCATTCTACAAATAAACAGATTTCAATATAAAAAAATAGTTTGATAAACAATTTTCTTATTTAAATTATACAATATTGTCGTTAAAATATTTTATTGATAAGCTTGTAGCAACTTGGAAAATTAGGATTGTTGAAAAAATTTTGTCCTTTCCATTATTTTTTGTATCTAAAAAGATGATTTTTATTTTGTGTAATTTTTCTTTTTCTCTTAATGTTATGTATTTTTTATTTTAGGGTGAGAAGACAATAGATGTTAGTAAATATTACCCAGCTTTCCCATACATCATCAATTTTTGTAATCTCACTCAAGTTCGTAACAATACGGGTTATGTGCGAAATGTCCGGAGAGTACAACAAGCGCCATACCCTCTCGTCAAGGTGCAACCTGAGGATTTGTGCAATGCTCCTGTAGTAGCAGGTGAAACCTTTAATTAGTACTTCCAAATTCTTTAAATTAGCTCCCTAGAATATAAATTATATAAAATAATTGCATTAACATTGTATTGACTTTTTTAGTGTATGTGCAGAAATTAATTAATGTGTGAAAACATGCATGAGTGAATCTAAACTTATTAAAATGAATGAGTGAGGGCAAAGTGAAGTGAGTTACTTTGATAAATTTTGTTCCTTTATCCAAATAAATTGTTGTTGGTGTTGTAAGTACTTTTGGGAATGATTTAGGAAATAATTTCAACAAATCTTTATCTCACCTATTAGTGAATTTGTATCTTGGAAGCTTTTTCTGAGAAATGTGAAACATCTAGAGGAAATTGGCATTAATTAACTGATACTTACTATTCAATAAAGATATTTCAAATGTTGAGTTGTGGTGAGAAAAGAGTGTTTATTTTTACTTGTAATGGATATGTTGATTGTAATTCATTTGAAGATTCTTTCTATTTCCAATTTATCATATTCCTCCATTTGTTGCTGAAAATTGTAAAAATTTTACAATATTCGGCAGGGAAAAAAATTTTCAAATAGGGTTGTAATAATAAATCAAATGATGTAAAAGCACAATTATTCTATCATTTCCATTAACAAAAGCTTAAAACTAGAGGGGGGGGATGATAGTTGTAGAACCCCCACCAATTAAATATTTTTAATTACTTATGACATTTTATTTGTTCAACAATTTTTGTCTTGTGTCAACCTAGACTTACATTTAGGTATGTATGGCAAATGTCATTCCAGGAAAATATGTAATGCGATAATGAAACTGATAATGAAAGTTTTTGAAACTGTTATCAAGTATTTTGACATTTGATTTGTGTTCATAGACTTTGGGAACTGGGATACACATTTTGAAATCAAAACATTAAAAAAATCTTGTCATATTCAGAAGTTTCAAAAGCACAATTTCCTATGTTAAATCCCACTTAAATTTTAACCACTTATTGGTAAGTTTTTCTTTTTTACCAAATTACCTGAAATTTTGCACAGCTCTCTTTTTTTCCTTTCATTTTTTCCATTATTCCAACTTGCTTTTTTCTTCTTTCTTTGCATTTCATATTATTTATAATATGAAATACAAAGACAGGGTGGTCAGCAAACCTGGAATCCTTGAAAACGGGAATTTGAAAAAGCCTGGAAGAATCGGGAATTTGATTTGAAAATTTTTATTCAGATTTTTTTCCCAACATTTAGCCCAAATTCACATACGGCATCATATTCAGTAAAGTGCAGAATTCAACTCGGTACATGATAATGGCAAGTGTTAAAATCAAAGTATGTATGAAAAGTATCACAAGTTTTCTTGAGGATTGCGAAGTTCCTGACTAACGCACAACACAATTTCAAAAACGTTCGCTTATGTAGGTGCAACATGGGTAAAGTACCTAGCACCTCATAGCACCTATATGGTTGCCTGTGTGTTGCACATGCATGGACGAGATATTTGTGGAACAAACGTCTCATTGAGAACTCAGTAGTTGAGTTTTGATCAAGTTTTTAAACATTCATTACCACTTGTACAATACATGTAAGTTTGAGTTTCGATTAGTCTCGCGCCTATTCTTTGATATCAGCAGTACCAGTTTGCTAGTTTTTTTATCGAAACTTCCATGTTATTGTGTCCATCATATTCAACGGAATTTTAACTTCTTTTGTAGAAGAGGGCAGTCGAAGCTATCTTTGCCTGTAGCCTGCACAGAGATTAAGAGTGACTGTGTCTGAATTGACAGGAAACACAAGGAAAATGAACACACGGAGATCTTGATGTGGTTGCGCGCCAGGAAATACGAGTAGACCTTATTTCTATCGCTGTGTTTCCCAAGGCAGCATATGTAATACTACGAAATTAACGTTAAAATGTTGGTACAAATATATGGTACTCAATTTTTTCAAGTTTTCTTTCATGTAAAGTATTATAAATAATGCTAATATAAACCAAACACAACCAGTTTAAATGAAGTGCTGTGGTGCATACCAACATTAATTTCGATAGCCATTTCAGTAGTCATTTCAATCTTGTACAAATGAAACATATCAAATCAGCAATCAAAATTTCTTTACATAAAGAAATAATTTTTACTTCAAAGTTAATTTGATTACTTTTCATCAATCTAAAGAACTGCAATAGCTTCCAAAAACCTCTCAAATTATGTTCACGAAGCGCAGTAAATTCAGAGTGGGGGACTAAGTTTGCCGCCAAGTTTCACAAAAAATGCTCATATTTTCGAAAAATTCAACATGGCCTTTTTCTGAAGATCTGTATATGAAGAACATATTTCATTTTAAAAAAATGTAATCTTCACAATTGAAGTCGTTAAAAGACAACTTTTTTTTTCTTCCCCAGTTTTAAATGGGCGTATCAACCAACATGAGACCTGCACCATTCTCTTAAGCATCTTTTACGCTATCTAAGATGAAAATTAAATAAAAACTATTGATGCCGTCTGTGAGAAAAATAATGTTTAAACAAAATTAATTTTTACTATATTTCACAATATATTACGCGAAAAGTACTTAAATTTTCGAATAATTGCATAAGATCTTATTTCAAAATTCCATCTTTAAGGAACAGATTTCATTAAGGGAAAAATCTTGATCTATATAATTGTAGTTGTAGGAAAACGCCTAAAAATTTTGAACTTCTGCAATTTTCGAAAAATCAGGATTTTTGAAGAACATGAGACCTGCCCTATTTTTTTAAATGTCGTTCATACTATCCAATCACAAAATTTAATCAAAAAGATTGGAGTAATGTCTTTGAGAATTTTGGAAATGTTCCAGTGGCTTCATGCAAAGTACCCCCAAAATTCAAATATCGGTTTCAACTTTAAGGGGCTTCGACATCACCATATCGATTAAGAATTATTAATTTTTAAAAAAATTGGCTGAACGGTATACCCGCTAGCGTTGTTCACTGTCAGATGGAAGGACTTTGGCATCAACTGAGATTTCGATATCAAGAACCAACAAAACATAGTCTTGCTACACCACGCATTAGATGATTTCTTTGCTAAAATTAGCAACAGCATTTATCCACTTCATTACCAGGGTCTGGCAATAAGAGTTTTGCTGTTGAAAATTTGCTGATTTTTCCCGCAGCATTAAGTAACTTTCTCTCAACTCCGTAAACAGTAGAAGGAAAAAAATGTTGTAATGTGCGAAAGAGAACCTGAAAAATTTATATTCTCAGACCTGGGAAACAGGGAAAAAGCCTCTAATTCCAAAAAGCCAGATCGCTGGTCACCCGAATGATTAACAATTATTATAAATTTCAAATTCTACTGTTCATCAGTAGATTCTGATTTTCATATAGAAGATCGTGGAGAACAACTGATATGATCCATTTGCTTTTGCAGGTCGTAGAGCTGCTCTGAACATAAAGGCACAGCCTAGAGCGTGTAACAATGGACCCAAAGGAGACAGCAGTATGCTTTTGAAAGATGCTACTAACTCCCTAAAAAAGCAGTCCAGTGTATGTAATACACACAAGAAGAATCCAAAGAAATGTAAAAATACCAACGATGGCCCTGGAAATATTGCTCGTACAATACTTAGCAATTTGAATATTTTTGGTATGATTTGTGAAACCATTAAAATTACACATAATTTACTGGCATGTCTTATGTAATTATTTAGAATGTTTAAAAGCAATTTCTTTTTATGTATTTATGTTTATTTATCATCTTGTGAATTCTTTTTTAGGGAGCAAAAACAGTTCTTCTCTCTCAACATGCAATCCAATGGTAGGTGCAGCTTCTAATAGTTCTGCACCACGAAATTGCAGTAAAGAATCTGTTCTGGATGTTGATTCCAGTAGTACAAAGAGTGGTCGTCGCCCAAGTGTAGATACAGTGTCCACATACCTGAGCCACGAGTCAAAGGATGAATTGAGATCATCCCAAGTGCGTTTTATTAATATTATTATTATTATTTTGTGTGTAGTGTGGTGTAGAATTTTCATTATTTGACTTTCACTTTATTGTTTCAGGGAGATTTATTAGATTGTAGCAATAATAGTGATGAAGTTTTTGAAAATCCCCCCAAAATCAATAATACGTGGAAAATGAAAAACAGATGTTCAGGTTTTGGTTCAATTGTTGGAGTTGACCCTGCTAGTCATGTTATTTCTCAGTATGTCCGTGTTGTTGAGGAAGGTTGTTGGTCAGATGCTCGATGTCCAATATGTTTGATGGAGTTGTCAGCAGAATCAAGTGGGTGCATGGTGGTTGCACTGACACAGTGTTGTCACCAACTTCATCTTGATTGCTTGAATGCCATGCTCTCTAGACAGGCTTGTAAAAAGGTAGGTTGAAATTATCATTTTAAAGAATTGTCACTTGCTTTATTTAATTGCTGTGAATGTATTATTGATTTTTTTCCCCCCCAAGAACATGTATATTCAGTGCCCTGTTTGTATGATGATTTATGGTGAAAAGACCGGCAATCAACCTGAAGGAAGTATGGATTGGACCATATTAAACTGCTCTCTTCCTGGGCATCAAGGGTCTCGTACAATACAAATCACATACAAGTATGTAACATAGGAACTATTTTTTTAAATATACTTAAACTATAGGAACTATCAATTGAAATAGAGAGGGCTAACTGAAACATTTCTTAAAATGTGTTGTTGTGTACTTTTAGTATTGCTTCAGGCATTCAAGGACCTGAACATCCTAACCCAGGGCGACCCTATTATGCAGTTGGATTTCCAAGGATATGTTACATTCCTGATACAGATAAAGGTCGAAAGGTTTTGAGGCTTTTGTCTGTTGCATTTGAAAGGCGCTTAGTATTCACAGTTGGTAGATCAGTAACAACTGGAAGGGAGGATGTTGTGACATGGAACGAAATACACCACAAAACTGAGCCTGGAGTATCAAGTTCTGGACATGGTTACCCAGATCCTACTTATCTTGATAACTGTCTCAAAGAGTTAGCAGCCCATGGTATTACAGAAGACACTAGTGTGTACCAAGAACTGTGTTGATAAGGCAGCTTACATTTTGTAAGCATGTGTCTCGAAAAGCTTGCAGTTTATTAAAATTATTTTTGTGTGTCAATCATGTGTTTTATGCATGTTGCATATCTTGTGCTTTGATACAAATGCTTTTGGGGTAAGAAGCACTGTTTCAAAGTGTGTTATGGTAGGTGGACATCGTTTCTTCGGGATACTAATGCAAAAATGTTTGATGAAATGAGTTTCTTGGTGAGCACTCAATTACATCAACTTGCTATCCTGCAGTTTTTTATTAAGAAGTTCAAGCAAAACATTTAAATTCAAAAGGTCTTAATTAGAGAGAACCTATTTGAAAAGACTTTTAACATGTTGCATGAATGTCAGCCTTCAGTATTTTTACTGAATATTTTTGTTTTAGTGAAAAGAATGAGTATCATTGAAGTTCTTATTTTATCGTGAAAAAGGTAACCAAAAAAAATATTGGTGTGATCTATTTTTACCTGATACAGACATTTCCTCTGTAACAGGTTATAGTCTGGTAGCCACAATTACTTTTGTTCTGAAGTTAAGAGAATTAGCAACACTGTTATTCATTCTTGTGTCAGTTAAGAGTGGAATTTTAACAAACTGTTATGCTTGTGCTCAAATTCTTCATGAAGATATTGTCTATTTCTTTTGTTTTTCAAAAATAGAGTAGATTATGATTTATTACTTCAGAAATTTTTCAGCTAAGATTTGATTGTTTTTTGTTTTCATTTATTTGCTATTTTCTTTTTGCTTTTGTATAAAGGTATAAAATACTGTTCATAATTTAGCACTTGGTTATTTTTTTGATATTTTAACATGACAGGAATTTGCTCTGGAAATAAGTTGTTTATCTAAAATTCCAAATGAGTAGAATAGTTTTAATGAAATACATAATTTTAAAAATAACCAAGTAATTACAAATAATTGTTAGTGTATATTTTCCAATTTTTGTACAAACAATAGGCATTTAAAAATCCAAATTAATAACTACATTATATAGGCATGCAATTTTGTATTTTTTTCTCCTTTACATGGAATGTGAGTATAATCATATTGAAGATAGATGTCCTTTGTGGTATAATTCTTCAAAAAATATGAGGTAGATGATTCATTAAATTTTCTGGACTCGTTTATATACAAATACTTTCATAATCCTTTATGTTGAATTACTTTCTACACATGGGTATATTGAAGCAAAGTGCATTTGCATTTCATTTCCAGGCAGAGTATTCATAAATATTTCTTCTTAAAAGCATGTAAAAAAAAATTACAGTTGCCTCTCTTTCTTTAAAGAAAGGGAAAAAATTAAATTACTGATTGTTACTTAAGCATGGAAATCATTTAGTGATTTTTAAACTTTTTTTTTTCTCCTGTTTTATATAATGCTGTACATTTAATATTGGGAGAAACATGTGTCTTGACAATATTTGTGATCTCTTGCTGGAAAATGTATCATCTATTATTCATGATCTAGTTCTAGTTAATTGTTGAAGCTTATGACTCTTAAGATCTTGTTAACTCAGTTTACAAGAATTGGTTAATAATTACTTGGGGGGGAGGGGGGGAATACAAAAAACAAATGTACTTTATGCAATTGAAATTTGTTTCATCTTACCAGTAATATTTTAACTTTCTATTGGTAAAGAGGTTTTGCCAGGAAGCAAATGTATGACATGATGGCAGTTGGAGTAGTTGTTTTATTTTTGCAAGATAATTTGTGAACATATGGTATTAAGATTCAGTATTCTTTCTCCCAAATAGTTTGACTGATAAAGTGAAAAAGTATTTAACAGAATAGGTAGTGAATCTGTTATCTCGAATATTTCTATTCAAATTTGTAAATGATATGTAAAATAGATGGTATACATGTGGTATGTATTTGATAAATAATTGTAAGAAAGAAACATGGGACCAATAGTGATCAGAACAGATTTATTGCTAATCTTAATAATTATTTTTATTAATAAATTTTGTATAAGTGATATAAAGTAATAATGGTTTATATTTTTAAATGTTAGTGCAATAAAATATTTATTTTGTGCCAAATGGAAACACTTCATCTTTCTGAAAATTGT
The DNA here is from genome assembly GCA_964035755.1 of Teleogryllus oceanicus. Taxonomy (NCBI): domain Eukaryota; kingdom Metazoa; phylum Arthropoda; class Insecta; order Orthoptera; family Gryllidae; genus Teleogryllus; species Teleogryllus oceanicus. The sequence goes on along the minus strand of CAXIVR010000006.1, from coordinate 9,238,491 downwards.
TTTTAATTTGAAGATCATATATATATAATGTAATATTTCATATTGTAATCGCATTGAATATATTATTTGACAAAATTGGATTATTTAATTAACATGATATAATTTCCCTTTCGCTAATACTCATCCCACTAATATCGATCCTCTTCCTATTAAAGTTAGAGTACTTATTTGAATTTTATCCACATAAAAATAAAAGAGACATGGATGCGCTCTGGGCACGGTTGCAAGCCCCAAGTTAGGCAGCATTGTTGAGAGCTGCTCGTTCACCTCATCAACAAAGACTTCGCTCCGCTTTATCCATGTTTTGTAGTTCCTTGGTACCAAAAAATCGATTGACGGCAAAATGTCCTCTCTCTGTCTATCGCCGTGCAAAGTAAATTTTTTGATATCTCAATTTTTCATTTTCCTAATAGTAGAACCAAAATATTACTTTAAAAATATTGAAGATGTTGTTCGTCCTATATTGCAATTTTCATTGAAAAATTTGAAGTTGTTTTTAAGAAAATGGTGTTTAAACGTTACTGTAAATGCGAAATTTAAAGCTCTTTCATAGAAATTTTTTGAGTTTTTGTAAAATTTTTAATTTAAAAAAGTGTTATGTTTAAAAAAACTTTCATTTGTGAATTTTTTAAAAAACAAAAGATTCCCTCAAAATAAATTAATGTCATATTATTCAATGCAATTAGCACTATTCGAATGAAAAGTTTGAAGAAAAAATTTGAAGTCACTTTTGAGAATTTTTTTTTTTAATTACACATTTTCTCTCGCAATATTGCGCAAAAACTACTAAAATTTTCAAAAACTCTACACAACTTTAGTGAAAGAACTAATTATGGACAGCAAATTTTATTTGAAGAAAAAATCTCTACCTTTAATTTTGTAGTTGCAGGAAGTTACCGGAAAAGATTCAGTCATTTGCAATTATCGAAAATTAAGTGTAAACCACGCAAATCGGACCTATGCCACATATATAGGTGTATTTAACTCTAATCTGACAATACATTTAAAGAAAAAAATTGGAGCCCTTTCTGAGAAAATGTTGAAAAAGTCCCACGTTGTTCGTGTAAAGTACACCCAAATGTTAAATGAAGTTTTTCAAAATTGTAGCTCCTGGAGAGGAGCCAGATCGACTGGAGAATATTCATTTTGAAAAAAATAGTACGTATGGTTCAGCCGCTAGTGGTATTTATAGACAGAGAGACAGGTCGGCGGACGGACGTTTTGAAAAGAACACTGTTTTGGTGTCATGGGGTCCCCAAAACTTGTATTTCCGTTGAAATGTCGAAATTTATTTTCCGCAGAATTACATAACTTTCTCTACTTCGTATATACGTACGTATACGATAAATTATACAATATGTCCGTCCGTCCGTCCTGAATGTGTGTACACCACTAGCTCTTAAATCATACGTAAGATTTTCTCCAAAATGGATAATCCCCAGTCCATCTAGCTCGAGTCAAAGCTTTACTGTTTTGAAGAACATTCGTTAAAATTTGAGGGTACTTCACATGAAGCCCCAGGAACATTTTCAAAATTCTAAAAAATGGCGCCAAATTTTTTCTTTAAATCTAAAAATATTGGGTCCGTTTTCTCTGTTAAGTCTGAATTTCTGAAAATAGAAAAGCTTGACATTTCTTCCGCTTATTCTACTATTCATTGGTTTTTCCTAGTAAATTTTTTCTACATAGTTAATTAAGGTCACGTACATTTTATTTGAAAATTTGTGTTGTTTTTGTGCAATTTTGGGTGCAATATGCAAAATATTAAAATATAACAAAAACAAGATTTTCTCAAAAACGGCAACAAATTTTTCTTTGAAATGTTGGTATAAATACTGCTAAATGTACTCTATCAGATGACATTATCGCCGACTTGCTTTAAACTTTTGTTTTTGTTTGTTTTTAATTTAATATAATTTTTTGACTAGCCTCTCACGTCGTTAATATTTATATTACAAGTGATATGTTCATATTTTTGCATTTATGGACATGTTGAGGCTGCAAAATAGCTTCAGCAAATTTTTTGGGAGAGCCACAGAATGCTTTTATGGATTGGGTGGCCACAACTTCCTAGCTTGCCACAAGGGAAAATTCTGATAGGAAATTATTTGAGAACTATTAGTTTATCTCAGCGTGAAAATCGTTGTTAATTGAAGAAGTTGTCGATGTTACGTTGTTGTCAATGTTTCCTTAGGCGAACAGAAGATTATTTTCTATTGTATTTCGTGCGTAACATAATTTCAGCTCACTTTCAGCTTTACGCGCCCCAACAACACGCTCTTTACACAGAATCTGCAACAGCTGTAAGGCTTCTGTCACTACCACCAGTCAAAAATGTAATTTTTTCAATGCCGCCAAAATGTGAATTACTACACCTTTTTACTGACGAGGAGATTGTGTGCAAACGCTCGGCTGACAAATTCTCCAACAATTGCCTCTCGTGGCGTTATACGTATGAAGAGATGCGTTGTATTTCCTCGAAGTCCCGACAATGGGAGCGAGCTTGCACACCAATAACTCTTAGGTGAGGTCGCAATACCAACTATAAATAATTAAATTGGTAGTCCGCAGCATATGTAGTGCATCTTAACGTTTTTTTACTCGAGCAAGGAGAGTCGCCGCCAAACTGTTTCGTCCACCTTCTTTTTAAATAATGCAATTCTATCGCGCTTTAATTAGGAAAGACGTTTAATTCTCCGAATGTTGACAACTCCACTGCGTCTCCAGAATCTGGCGCGATCTCTCGAGCGTCTATGAAAGCAGTTTAGAAACAATCGGAACGTCAATTTCTTAAAACAGCTGAACAGTTTTTCTTCAAACTTTGCCAAGGGATAGTGCTAATTTTAATTGTTAATATAACATAAAATTCATTTTGGTATATTCTTTGTTTGTTTGTTTGTTTTTTCAAAAATTACACAAATGTATTTTTTTAAATATCTCCCAAGCCCTTAACATGCTCATTTCCAGCGATTTTCAGTGCTTCAAATCATTGATTTCCAAAAAAGATTTTCGAAAACTCAAAAGATTTCCATGAGACATATTTTTAAATTTCGCATTTACACTAACGCTTAAAGGATTGTTCTTAAAAACGCCTGCAAACTATTCAACGAAAAGTTCGATGTAGAACGAAGTTTTACTTTTCTTTATTATTCTAAAACTAATATTTCGAATTTGTCATTAGGAAACTGCAAAACATTGAGAATTTGTGTTAAAAAATGTAGTCGAGGCGATAAATGGCAGTTGTAAGAGGCTGGGGCAAGATCGAAAACCTACCCCAGACCAAATAAATTAGAAAACTAACTTGTACGAGAAAGTCTGTGTTCATTCTGTCGCACCACTAGCTTTCAAAACGTCCGTCCGTTTTTTGTCGGTGAATATCACTAGCTCTTTAATCATACATAGGAGTTTTTAGCAAAACGGATATTCTCCAGTTGATCTCGCTCGACTCGAAGCTTTGCGATTTGGGAAAACTTTCTTTAAAATGTACATGAAGTCCATGGAACATTTTCAAAATTTTATCAAAAATGGCTCCAATTGTTTCTTTAAATTTTCTGTAAGGATAAAATATACTTATAATGGTGCATAGGTCCGATTTTCACTGCTAATTCTTAATTGTCGGAAATAGAAAAAAAATATTTTTTTGTTTTACGATAAAAAAAAGTTTTTTTTTAAGGTTTTTTTTTTTAAAATTTTTTTAAAGCCCATAATTTTTTTTTAAGGTTTTTTTTTTAAAATTTAAATAGCATAAACAAGATTTACTCAAAAACTGATTCAAATTTTTTCTTTAAACTTTTGGCGGGGATAGTGCTAAATGTACTCTATAAGATGACTGATACGATATATTGCTTTATTCTTTTGATTTCTAAAAATTACAAAAATGTAATTTTTTACTTGTCTCTAACTTCGTTAATATTTACATTAGCTACGATTTGTTCATGTTATTACATTTATGGGTACATGTGCTTGAAATGTTGTCTTATAAAGTTCCCCCAAAACTCAAAGTTTTCTGTGAAAATAGGCTAAAAATTCATTCTATTTTCTCAAAAACTGTTGCAATTTTTTTTGTTCAATCTGTTCCAACGGATTAAAGCGATCCGTATCTTTGGAAGCGACCCGTCGATCGGACAACACGTATGGCGAGATCGGATTGCGGGAGAATACTGTTACGAGCATTCGTTTCCAAATAGCGCCAGAACAACTCGTTGGAGAAGACAATAGAATAGGTAAACTGTTTATTTTCAATGCAATACGACTATTTGTGAATATAATCAAGAGTAGTGTTTGCATAAATAATTGAGGACAGAGAAGTGAGGAGCTCGTACGAGTTTTACAGACGATAGCTAATACTCGAATGTCTCGTTATCTTTTCCCGTTTTTTAAAATATTTTTGTCTTGACGCTCTGTTCCGTTATTACGTTGCTGTTACATGGGATTTCATTGCATCTGGGTAAAATTCTTGGACGAATCCCTACGCAAGCAAACGCGCAACGGTCCGGTTACACATTTTATAACGGACACGAGCCGGCCCTTCAAGGTCAAAAGACACCGCGGAGCTGCTGGGAAAGCCTCAAGGCCGTTTCAACTAGGCGATCCCGGTTTCTTACAAATTAGGTAAGAAAATGGAGGATAGGAACGATTCGATATTATTTGGAAGGAAACAAAGTGTGCCCACAAAGCTCGCAAAATAGGCAACCCTTTGCGCAGCAGTGTGCGCCTGGAAGCCTATCCGGTCGACATCGATGGCGAGCAATTGAGTGAAATGCCAATAAAATTAAATTAAAACTGATTAGTTAAAATTAAAATATTCTTATTCTTGTTATTATTGACTTTATCATGTTTATGTATTTCAATTCTGCTACGAATGAAAAGGAACGGTTCATTTGTTTCTTGTTGCGTCCAGGTTCCCTTGCTCTACGCCAATGAACAAATAATTAGTTTGAAAATGTGGACGTTATATGACTGGAGAACAATAATGGTTTCTAATTTAATAGTATGTATTTCATTTATTAATTAAACTATCAAACAATAGAAGGGAAAGGAAAGAATTGACATTTTAAACGAAGATCATCTCGTTTACGAAGCCAGAATAAATTCCTTGAAGTCTCATGTTAATGTGTTGTTTTCCATTTTCTTTTATTCGAACATTTCAAAGTGTGGAGTTCATAAATACGCCCCCTCATTAGGTCATTCAGCAGTAGACGATTACCATCTCTATACTTTCCCAGAGCGATAAATATAATATCTTTTCACATCTTGTGCGGATATATACTTACGAGTATAACTACATTGCCGATTAAATTCAAATTAAGGAGTGTCAAACGAATACAATTTCGTATTAAATGGATGAAATATTTTTACGAATAAGAGTATGAAATACATTTAATTAAGTTGATTTAATAGGAAATATCGTTTATTGACTGTTTACAAATGAATAAAATTAGGTATTTTCTTTTTTCCTTCTACTTTTACTTTCTCGTATACGTATACGGAGTAATTTACGTAGTATAGAGAAAGTTATGTGATGCTGCGAAAAAAACAAAAAAAAACGGCGGATTTTCGGCGGAAAAAAATCATTGCCGGGCTCTGGTAACGAAACAGTGCATAAAACCAGTTGGCAAATTAACAGAAAAAATCCACTAACACGTGGTATAGACAATCTCTGTTTTGTGGCCCCTTGATGCCGAAAAACCAATTGGAAGCAAAACGTCCGTCCGTCTCTGTCTCTCCATCCGTCTGTGAACACTACTAGTGCCTAAACAATTCGTACGATAATTTTACAAATTAAATAATCCCCTGTTGATATGACTCCAGTTCAAGCTTTGCAATTTTTTAAAAAAATCTATAAAATTTGGGGGTACTTTACATGAAGCCCCCCGAACATTTTCAAAATTTTCTGAAAAAGGCTCCATTTTTTTCTTTAAATTTTATGTAAGAATAGAATAAAACACACTTATTAAGGTGGCATAGGTCCAATTTGCACGATTAACTCTGAATTTTCGAAAATTGCAAAAGTTTGGATTTTTTCGGCGTCTTCCTACAACTACATAATTGCAGACAGATTTACTGTCAAAATCCTTCTGATAGTCATTCCAAGCTATGATTAAATTACGTTTTCGTTTTTGTATCGTTCAAGGTGATTTTATTTAGTAACGAAATGTCCTTATAGCCGAAGGAACCTCTATGACATCCTTTCTGTTCAACTGGCAATAGATGGTTCTTCTCTAGATATCTGTACATTTTGTTAGCTATGGCTGAGGTTATAACTTTCTACATTAGTAGCAGACAAGTGGCCTGTAGTTCCCCGCCAAAGAACTGTCTCCCGTTTTGTGTATGAGAACGGGATATCGTGTGTGAGACATTTCGGAATTTCCTTTGGGTTTTCTAAAATTTTATTATCTGCTTTTGCTAGATAAGAATGTAATGCTTTTAATTTCTTGATCGAATAGTTAAGTGATCGCACCATTAGCCAGATCGATTGAGGAATATCAGTTTTGGAGAAAATCGGCTGAACGGTTTAGCCGCTAGTCACTTTTCACCGCTAGTCACTGTAGACGCTGTTCACGTACGGACAGACAGACACGGACAGGCATTTCGCCGTCAATGGATTTTTCCCAACCAAGCCTCACCAAACCATTGTAGGATTGTTTGCTGTAAATTTGGCTACTGAATTTATCCACTATTTCGTTACCAGACTCAGCAATAAGAGTTTTTCTGTCGAAAATTCGCAGGTTTTCTTGTAGCATTACATAGCTTTCTCTCTATTCCGTAGCGAGAAAGTTAAAAATCAGCCTTCATGTTTAATAAAACCACTATATTATATATTGCTGCTGTTTATCTTATTTACAACATTTTATTTTATAAATAATTCGGCATGTCATCAAATTGATTATGGATTTTGGTTATTAACGGCCTTTACTTCAATAAAAAAGTCTAATAATTTCTTTGCATAAAATGATTCGATTTGACTATCTTGCAAGATGTTTTTCGTGACATTTACAGTTTGTGAAATCGATGTCCTCGTAGTCCACGTTGCCGAAGTGAAGGATCTTCCCTGAAGACTCCCGTCGACTACCAGTAATCTTCTAGACTTCTTTCTTGACGTTGAAAGTATGTTCAAATTAATGTACGAAACCTATTATTAACTTTATTTTCACATAAAATAGTTACTCGCGAATGCCTCAGGTGGACATCCCGACTAGACTGCTACCATTCACGAAAACTGAGCGTTCTATCTGCTGAACTGTTAGTATGACCTGTTAACTTTACAGGTGCTCGCGATGGCGACTGAGTATCTTCTGTTATGCTCGCATCGGCGACCAAATATCTTCAGACAAAATTATGGCTCTGATGCAACATATCACCTGCTTTTCCGTTTGTTTACCAAATGTTTGTAAATAATTTTGCTATTCGCTCTTACTCGTTTCGCGATAGTTAATTATCTTCCCTCGACGCTAACGCATTTACTAAAATCTGTCAACACTGGCTAAATATCTTTTTGTATTTCGTTAGGTGACGCTTTCAAAATGAAAATGTACATTCTATATTCTGTCCACGTCCTAAATCACACTAGCATTATTTTGTGCTAGGAGTCTCCAAAGTCCCATATTTATTGTTTATTTCACCTCGAACATTGTAAGTCCTAATATTTACATCACAATATTTGCATTTAATACTTCAATGTCCAACATCGCTAGCCAGTGTCCTCTTTGTAAATGTAACGTTCTACTCTTTTACTTTCGCCCTCCCAGATACCAATACTTCGAAATGAGTCACACTTTTATATTATTCTACTAAACAAATCCTTTGAGATATCTGGGTATGTCAGTGCATCATGATTTGAGTAAGCCTTTCGTTAATGCATCACATGAAATGTTCTTATTTTATATTATGGTTCTTTTATATTTAGTGCAAAAATGTACCCTTGCCTAAAGAAAACACATTGTTTGAAATTCTGTCTTTCCAACCGTGCAGACAAACTTGGACATCCTTCGATCCTCGGACGAGGCGCGATGACCAACCGCTAGCAGTTAGAACCTTGATGTCCAGATCAGGGCTCTCCAACTGGTGGCCCATTTATTGTGGGCCGCGGAAGGTTATTAGTCAAAGCGAAAGTCCCTTTCATCCACGTCAAGCGAGAACATCGAGCACCTTGCGCACCTGCCTTGCCGGGGTCAACGCCCCCTTTATTGTAAAAATAGGTTAAGTTTAGATTTGAGAATTTTCTCTAATAAATTCAGAAATTCATCCCAATGTATCATGTTGGTACGACCTAACATCACGCATGGTTCCATCCCCCCCTTTCAGAACAGCTGGGCAAGGTACCGCGATTAATAATACGGGGTAGTCAGGTGTAGATCGCCCAACGATGAAAATGTGGCCCGCATATTTATGAAATGTTTTATTTGCGGCCCTTGAGGCCTTGCAAGTTGGACACCTCTGGTACATGATTGACGCCGCTGCCACGAGGCGGGAAAAGCGCTGCCACGGGCGCGTGGCTTCGTTTAAAAACCTATGAACCATTCCCCCCCCCCCAATTTCCTCCCTTCAGTTACCTTGGAGAGGCGGGGGTGGGGTTACAGAATTTGCTTAAGCCGATTGGGATTTTGTAGCGTAGGTAGGGCTATATCTTAAATAAACTATCTTATAGTAACTAATTGTATGTTCCTCTTTGGTCTTCATTTAGTTGATATTAGCTCTTTTAATTTGGTTAAAAGTTCGTTTTTGGTTTTTCTCTGTCTTCTATTTTCTTATATTACATTCACTCTCACATTCATTCTTAATCTATATTTACATATCCATTCACTCATTGAAGCACACAGTACCTATGAGGCGGAAATACGGTCATCTCTTGTTGAGGGACAAATTTTGCATGCGTGTACTCCATTACGGAAAAATATTTCTGTGGATGTTTTCGGTCGAGTATCCGAGTCCATATACAGTGAATATTTAGTACTTTAACAATTATACAAAACGACACTATCGTCATAGGCCGCACCCGCGAGGAGCACAAGAAAAAATTGAAGAAATTGTTTAAAGTGCTTCAATAAAGTGGCTTGAAAGAGAGCGTGGAGAAATGTGAGTTTTTTAAGGAGCAGGTGGTGTTTTCGGCCGTAAAGAGAAAACACCTACGTGACGACACGTGGAAACCTTTTCCTAGATGCCCCCTCTGGCCGATACGAAACAAGTTCAACCATTGCCGAGAAAAATAAACTATTATAATTAGTTATTAAGTTTATTAAGGACTTTTAATCTATGGAAGCTCTCCAAAATGAGTTAAGAACAAAAGGCGTTAAATTTGTGGGGCCAAAAGAGTGTCAGGAAGCGCTGGATAAGTTAACTTTTAATTGGTATCGCATTTCAAAACCTTTAATGGGTATTAGTGGCCTGTGATACCGCTCACGCTTAATTCCTATAATACGTAATATTTGACATTGAACTTATCTGCTAGTCTAAAAATTTACATTTGATTTATCAAGGTTTATTATGATGCAACATTTCGAGTTCGTGTCCCAATAATGGCAGGATTATCCACAAGGGGTCACGACACACACACACACACACACACACACACACACACACACACACACTGGCGTAAGTCTCATCGACAGCGAATGAGAGCCAATGGGGCGGAGTGAGAAAGAGTGTTCATGTATATCATAGGCTGAGTGAGACAATACCAAGGGACGACCGGATGAGGTAGCTCAGGGCTTCAATTGATGTTACTGCAGTGCTTCTGAACGGAGGGTTCTAGGGTTCGAGTCCTGACGGTGGCAGGATTTTCGACACTAGCTAGACACCTGCAATAGGATAATTCGAGCGGCCGGCTGCTCTGATTGGTAGTTTTCCGTGGTTTCTCCGATACACACCACGTTAATGCCGGTGCATTACCCTAACAAACGAGCTTCGGACCGCATGCGATCTTTCCTTCCTCTTCCTTGTCCTATCCTCACCGCTTACCTACACATACTTACACACACTACCTACACTACCTACACATACTTACGCACCACACTACGGCACATGACCGGACGGCGATGGATCTCATTCAGCGGTGGAAGATTATCGACACAACTCTGGGAAAACATGCACTTCACTTACGGGACAAATGACAGTTGTTGACGCGTCAGGAAATCAATGGAGGGTATGCACACCACTTGAAGCATTTTTTCATACTAAATGCGTTATTGTTAGTAGTATTTGAATAATTTTCATATTCATGTAATTTTTTACTTTTGTCCGGTTTCAGAATCATGATCATAAGCTCTATAATTACATGTTATCTCGTAGTTTTGGTATCACTAGGCAAAAAACATACACAATTTGTACTGGTGGTATCACTTACAGCACCGCACAAAAAAACATTACTTAACTCTAAATTAACGACTAGTGAAGATCTTACTTTGTTCGAAGATAAATCTACACTAGAAAGGAAGGTACTGAGCCGCTGGACGTGTAGACACAACAATCAGTGATTGTTGCAAAAGTGTCAACTTTGCGGCGAGGTATGTCAGACCGCGATACCAATTAAAGGTTAAAAAATCCATAGTGCAAACACCGAAGCTGAGCCACATCTTGCCAGGTAGGATCACTACAATAGCAACTGACGCGTCTGATTGTCGTTTAAGGACAGTATTGTCGCAGAATAATAGGCATTGGGTCGAAAGACCGACAGCGTTCGCGTCAAAATCGTTTAATACGTATCAGAGGAAATATTCCCAAATCAAAAAAGAAGCTTTGGAAATTGTGTTTGCGATAAGGATATTCAACGATTTTATTAATGGCAGTAAATTTCACATCATCACACACCATAACCCCGTGATGCAATTATTCTACCCAGGAATGAAAATTCCTTCGTTCTCGGCAAAATATCTTCAAATATGGGCGTTGTTCCTCTGAGATATCTACCAGATCCATTACAGGAGGATGACCCAGCACGCAAAAGCTGATACCCAGACGAGGTTACCTGGAGGCCCGGACATGTGTTTCGAGAAGTCAGAGGAAGTGTTCGCAAATCGACTTGGAAGAGTTATAGCGATTGTTGGAATGTCCCTTGCGTGCACGTGTGATCGCGGAAGAAACTGATAGGGGCTCCGAGTTAGGGACCACGAGTTCGCGGCTACGTTAGGAAGGGATAGTCGCCGCGATTGCTCAGAAGCAACACCAGATGGTTAATAGGAGAGACAATCTTACGTGTAAAAGAAGCGGTGTTGCTATTGACAGGATGAGAATTTACGAGAGTGATGATTCCAAAAAACTCGCCAGAACACCGCTGCCAACACCGTCGCTATCAGTCTCCCCTGGCGTCGGGTCGGGGCCCTCTTATAGGCCGCTGGGACTAGCGGCCCGCCGACGAGCTGCGGAGTAGGGGCAGTGGCGAGTCCCTACCCGCTTGTTCAGGCGTGGCGGCCGCGCGCGGTCAGCTCCGGCCGGCCCGCAACGGTTGCCTTCCCCACCGGCCGAGGGCGGTGACGCCCCGCTGACGTAGTTCGGCGGCGGATCTTTCAACAGCGCGTGGGCGGTCACGACACCCTCCGCACCGATTGCGTCGTGTTCGGCGCAAATCGCACCCTCCTGGTGCTCCTCCTGGGTCGTAACTCCATCCTAGACGGTTCCTCTGCGCCTCCATTGGTTGGCTCGTTGTCGCCTGCTGCGGGGGACTCAGCTGTGACCGGGTCTCGGGGGCCCGAGGCAGTTGCTTCCTGTGGAACGTAAATCATTTCTCCCATTACTTTACGCCTGTAATCTTGGGGCGATACTTGGGGCAGTTAATCTACCCTGCTGAGGTTAACCCGGAGTCTAATCTGCCCCTGATGGCGTGTAACCATCCTACTTTCCGTTCGGACCAAGTACGTTCTACTTCCCCTTACTTCCGTAATGATTCCCGGAAGTCATGCTGGGGATCTCTTGAAAGATGTGCAATACATTTTGTCACCCACCTGGTACTTCGGCTGTGTTCCTACAGACCTGCATGGATCCACCGGACTCAGGAGGGACAACAATGTCCGCGGCTGTCTTCCTTGGAGTACCTCAGCCGGGCTCCTGCCGTCCGCGCCCGTCAACGTGCGGAACGTGGCTAGGACCCGCAGTAGTGCTCGGGACCTGTGTGTTCCTGCTGCGTGCGCCTTACACATCGCCGTCTTAAATGTCCAGACGAACCTCTCCGCCACCCCGTTGGATTGTGGGTGGAAAGGCGGCGCGCAGATGTGCTGTATTTCATTTCTGCTACAGAACCTAGCAAAATCTTGGGATGTGAATTGTGTCCCGTTATCCGAGACCAATGTGACCGGAAGCCCATCGGTCTCGAAGATTCTTTCGAGTGCGTCGATCGTATGCATCGACGTTGTGCTGGCCCTTTCCACTACAAAGGGATATTTGGACTTAGCGTCCACCACAACCATCCACATTTTATCCCAAAATGGCCCAGCAAAGTCTAGATGTACCCATTCCCATGGTTCACTGGGCTCGGGCCAGGACACCAAGTCTTCGTTTGGTTTGGTTTCGTTTCGTCTGGTTTACCTGGCAAGCCTCGCATTTTCTGAGCATCTGCACTATATCTGAGTTCAAACCTTCCCAAGAGCAGTGGCGGCGTGCCAGCTGCTTAGTTCTAACCACGTCCCAGTGCCCCTCGTGGAGGAGCTCTAACACCGCCTTCCTCAGGCTTCTAGGAATAACTATCCTAGTGTACTCATCCCCACCTAGGAGCAACACCCCCGCTTTACACGTCAGTCTGTCTTTATCATACCACACCGCATTACTTCTAAGAAACTTGCAATTATCTCCTTGCAATTTGAAAAGCAAATTTTCAACTTGGGCTTCTAGCAGTAGAACAGATATGGACAAACTTTAGGAACATAATTTTAGAATGCTTAGAAAAATTCGTGCCTACCAAGAAACTACGGTGCAATTCGGATCCGGTCTATTTCAACAAAGAAGTGATGCGACTGAAAAGGAAGGTTAGGAAAGCGTATAGTAAACGTAATGTAAACCAGGAACAGAAAAATAATTTTCTACAATTATCTAAAGACTTACTAGAATTAAAGTTACATACCCAAGAAAATTACCTAAAATAAATTCTAAACCATCGATTGAACTGTTGGAAAAATTTCTTCAAGTATGTAAGACATAAGAAAGGGAACAAAGAAAATATTCCAGCGATCTGCGGAGCTGACGGTTCGTTAATTACAAATGGCAGTGAAAAGGCGGCTTGTTTAAATAGCCATTACGCGTCGGTTTTCAAGCCGAAGGATCAGATTTCAGTAAATAAATCAACACCCTCAAGAAACCTTTAGAGTCGATGCAGGAATTATTAGAAAAAGGATTGCAAAAATTAGGAGAAATAAATCTGTAGGTCCTGACGGAATACCAGGAGAAATATTGAAATTGGGAGGGGAAGTAATGATTCCTTACCTTGCTCGGTTAATGGACGTTACTGTAAATAATAATACGATTCCTCTAAATTGGAAAGAGGCAATTGTAGTGCCGATTCACAAGGGAGGAGACAAAAGGATTGTTAATAATTACAGGCCTATAAGTTTGACATCAGTTGTATGCAAGCAGATGGAACACATGATTGCGGAATATATTAGACGAGTCTGGAATAAAACGGACTGGCTTTTTCAAAATCAACACGGTTTTCGTCCTAGCTATTCGTGCGACAGCCAGACTATTTCTTTATGTCAGGACATAGCAGATTCATTAGACGAAGGGAGTAGGGTCGATGCAGTAATATTAGACTTTTCTAAAGCATTTGATCTGGTTCCACATGACATTTTAATTGAAAAACTGTCAAAAACGGGATTAGATCATCGAATAATCTTGTGGATAAAATAATTTCTTACGGGGCGAACTCAAGCAGTCAGAATATGCGACACTCATCGAAAGCCGATATAACCTCTGGGATCCCCCAGGGGAGTGTGTTAGGGCCATTGCTATTCTTAGCGTTTATTAATGATATTGCAACTGGAATAAAATCAATAGTTAGATTTTTCGCCGATAATTGCATAATGTATAGGAGTATTGGCGTGTCTTGGGATGAAAATATTTTACAGAACGATCTTATCTGTTTATGGAACTGGCCGTGCAGAAATAAGATGGAATTAAATCCGGAAAAGAGTAAATTCATTTGTTTTACCAAATCTCGCTCGAATATACATTCGAATTACAAGTTAGGAACTAACGATATACCGCGTGCAAAAAACTGTACGCACTTGGGTTTGGTCCTGCGTAGCGACTTGGGTTGGTCGGATCATATTAACAATACGGTCAAAAAACCATGGAGGGCGCTGCACTTTGTAATGCGCATTCTAAAAAAACAGTAGTTCGAATGCCCGATCCTTGGCATATACTTCACTTGTTCGTCCTATTTTAGAGTACGGAGCGGCCTGCTGGGACCCGTACAGAAAAGGGCAAATCGAGGCGTTAGATAAAATTCAAAAACGGGTCGGAAAGTTTGTAAATCATGGACGCGTTGATGGACGAGATGAATGGGAACCCTTATCTAAGAGACGGGAACGGGCGCGTTTGTGCGTAATGTACAAGACATACAAAGGGGACTCAGCATGGGCAGACATCAGTAAAAGATTACAGAATCCTGATTATAAAAGTAGAGGAGACCATCCCTGGAAAATACGATGTAGAAAGCAAAGAACTGATGTAGGCAAGTTCTCCTTTGTGAATCGTACTATAGTAGATTGGAAATCACTACCTGCAAAAGCACTAGAGACTCTTCCTTCTAATGTAGTGAAATTTAAAAATATACTTAATTCTATGTAGGTCATCATTAATAATACTGGGACTTTTATCATCATCATCATCATCATCATCATCATCATTATTATTATTATTATTATTAGTAGTAGTAGTAGTAGTAGTAGTTTAGTGTGAATGAAGTGAAGTGTTAGAAAAGCTATAAGTCAACATATAGATAACTCAAAATTAATTATAACTAGGATATTAATCTCTAATTCTAATTGTAATTATATTTGTAAATATTCGTAATAGTTTTGTAATTGTCGTATATCTAGTTGTAATAATGTTTGCCACCTCACATTAGCTCAAAGCGAACTTTAATACATCTATCTATCTAAACCTGAGCGGCAAACTTTCCCTGATGTAACTTCTAATGACTCGTAGTTCTGGGTCCCTGTCTGTTTCCTCTGCAATTCTTCTAGCCCCCAAGGCAAACTCCAATAATACCTGCAACTCTTCTGTGTCGATCTGCAAACACTCCTTTTCCGACTTGTCAAAGTCTGGATCCGGCCCTCCCGAGGGCCTGGATAATGCATCCGCGTTCGCGTGCTGGGTTGTCCTAAAATGGATCTGGTAGTTGTAGTCAGTAAGAAATAGCGCCCATCTCTGCAACTTCTTTGCTGTGCTCTCGGGAATCCTCTTCCCTGGATGGAACAGCTGAACTAGGGGCTTGTGGTCCGTGATGATATGAAATTTGCTACCGTACTGGTAGTCAATAAATTTCCTTACTACGAAGATTATTCCCAAAGCGTCCTTCTCAATCTGAGAGTAGTTCTTGTGGTGTTTGTTAAGCGACTTTTGAAGCGAACGCTATCGGTGTCTCTACCCCGTTGTCGTCTTTTTGAGACAACACCGCCCCCAATCCATAATCCGAAGTATCTGCTGCCACCGTGGTGAGTCTGCCAGGAGTAAAATGGTCCAACTTGACTTTTTGCCTCAATTTGTTCAAAGGAGCCACTATCGTGGGGAAATCCTTGATACATTTGTTATAGTAATTTATCTACCCCAACAGCGCCTGAAGTTGCTTTACGTCAGTCGGTGATGGCAGCGGCAGGATGGCTTCCACGTGCTGGCTGGTGGGCGAAATGCCGGTGCGGTCCAATACGTGTCCGAGGAATACTACTTGATCCTTAAAAAATTCGCATTTGTCTCTGTTTACCATCACCCCATTCTCATGGAGCACTTGAAACGATCTCTTCAGGTTCTCTTTGTGTTCACCCTCTGAAGTGCCTGTGACGATGATGTCGTCTAGATAATTGCAGCAGCCCTTAAGCTCTGCTGTCAACTGCTCCAAACAGCGCTGAAATAGTGCGGCGGCTGAATTGATGCCGAACGGTAGCCTATTGTATCTGAAAAGGCCTAGGGGGGTGTTAATGACTAACATCTCTCTGGCCTCTCGGTCCAGCGGCAACTGCTGATAGGCGTCTCGCAGGTCAATCTTTGAAAACTGTTGCCCGCCGCACAGCTTATAAAACAGGTCTTCCGGCTTCGGGATGGGGTACTGTTCCACCTCTACCTGCTGATTGACCGTCGCCACATAACCTAATTGCATCATTAGCTTTCTTCACGACGACCAAGGACGTTGCCCACTGGCTTGTGGATACCGGGGTGATGACGCCATCTGCTTGCAAACGTCCAAACGGTCGACAACAATAACTTCAATTTATGCCCGCTTCTTCTTGTAGGTTGCGCTGACCGACACTTTCCCCAACACTTTGATCGAAGTCTTGCCGAAAGCGTATAACCCCTTCTGTACTTTCTGATATCTAGGTGCCCCTAACCGCTGATAAGTTTCCAAATTTATGAGTGTTACAGCAGCGCCCGTGTCTAACAGGAAAGTCACGGGCACCACACCTAGTTTTATCTTGACCATTAACTTGTTCTACTCGTGGGTGTTAAGCACTTGATTAATCACATCTACTTCCATTTCCTGTTCCTACCTTTTATACCGTTCTGCATGTTTTTTTCGCATATTTATTTATTTATTTTATTTATTTTACGTCAAAAAACAGTTAAAACTTCGTATGACGTGCTATGGGGAAAAGTGAATTGTGTGCACATTTTCAAAATTCTGTGATCCCTACACTATGTCATATACTACTTAAATTTTGAAAAACAAAAAGCTCCCATGGAATGAAATCTATTTTGAAGGATAAAAAGGCAATAAATTTTGGCTCTTATCCATGTTGTCCTTCGGAATAATACATCCTGCCGCTACAACATGGAAACGATAATTTGGATAATTGTATTTCCCACTGAATTCTAGAAGACGTGCACAGAAAATGAAGTTACATTTATGTCCAGAAGCAAAACAAGGGGCCATCTCAGCATTTGCTCAATGGATCAGGGAAACTGGGCGAAAAACCCTGATCAAGATGGGGGTCATTGACCCGGAGGCTGCAATACAATACTTGTTACAGGTTGTTTATACACATTTATACAGTCCAAATGGTAAATAATGCATTATGTATCAGTGTTAAAATTTATATTACTTTTCTTGTGATGCTCAGTATAGTCTCTAATTGTATAGAAACAGTTATGCAGCAGAAACGATTTCACTTTGGATTTAAACTTTTCTATCGAATTTAATCGTTTAATGTTATCTGGCAAGAAGTTTCGGAAACGAACATCGTGTCTAAAATTTTGGGTGAACTGTCTGTTTTTGAATTTTGTGGCTGAAGACCCTTAGTGAGATTGGCAGCAATTCTCGAAAATTATACTTCCTTAATGTGGCCTATCCTCTTGCACCAATAGCACTGTACATTTCTAAACTTACACTTCTCTATTGAGTGAAACTTTTCGCAGTTTTTGCATGATTTCCTCACCTATGCACTACCTCTCACACTGTCGTTGTCACTGTCACTGTCACTAAATTCCTTGTACCCTAGCCTGCTACTGGATCGGCGGAACCCATAGTTGCGTTCCCTTTCTCTGTTGCGGTAGCCCCCACGCTACTGGCACTACATTCCTTTTGACCCTTGCTGCTACGACTGACCCACTGTTTTTTACCTGGTGCACATGCGACTCAGAAGCGATCTGGCGAGCCGTCTCGCACGCCATCTCGTACGTTTTACATAGATTACGGACTTCCTCTAACGAAGGGTCACCACTTTGCAGAGCTTGAAATCTTATTTTTTCCTCACGTGTGAAGCACTACTATACTCCCTATCGAAGTATCCGCGTATGAAATCTGTTTATCAGATGGTGGTATAAACTGGCAATGTCACGCCAGTCCGGACAGTTCTTGTTATCCACTCACTGTGTCTGACCCTCACTTTCCCTGCACTGGAAAAATTTAAATGTAGCCGACACTATTTGGGGCACTTTGTTAAAATAGTTGTTAAGGTTTCCAACATTTTTGCCCATTTAATATTTGATATTTCCCTATCTGGGAACAGCTTTTTCACTAAGTTAGTGACTTTGTTGCCTGCGAAACTCATTAAAAAACGCATTTTTCATTTTTGCGTCCCTTACCTTGTAACACAGAAGGTGCTGCTTCAACCTGTGAATATATTCGGTCCACTCCTCCGCGTCCAGCTGAAAACCAGGGAACTGTCGTGGGGAGCGTGCTCTGACCGCCTCCATTAATGCTGCCATCTGCGCTTCCGCCTGTTGCCGCTGCTGCTGCATCTGTTGTTGTTGTTGTTGTTTTTGGAACTGTTGTTGCATCAGCGCGATCAATGCCGCTACTTGATCTCCGGACTCCATGTTGCTTTTTTCCGTCATCAGTTTTGTTGTATCCAAACAAATGCAAAACTTCATAAAATGGTTTTTTATTCAATATCGAGGTACAATAATGAGAATCCCGTGTACAATAGCCAAAGTTCCGAATAACCTGTAGAATGTGCCAATTGCGAAGCCGTTTCACCGTAGTCCAGCAGAAATCCCATACCCAGCCGAGTCGTAGAATATCCACCAGAGAGTTCCGTTTCCGTAGCACAGGTCGTCGTTATCACTAATCACCACTCTACACTCCGTACACCACTCACTAGAACACCGTTGCCAACACCGCCGCTATCAGTCTGCCCTCTTATAGTCCGCTGGCGCTGGCGCCCGCCGACTAGCTGCGGAGTAGGGGCGGTGGCGAGTCTTTACCTGCTTGTTCAGGCGTGACGGCCACGCGCGGTCAGCCCCGGCCGGCCCGGAACGATCGCCTTCCTCTCCGGCCGAGGGCGGTGACGCCCCGCTAACGTAGCTCGGTGGTGGGACTTTGAACAGCGCGCGGGCGGTCACGACAGAAGACGAAACAGCTGGTTCTGAGTCGGCATGAATAATAATATTTTGCAGATGCTCAAAAGATGCGAGGCGTGCCAGATCAACCAGAGTGCGCCGGGCAAGGATTTGGTGCCGTGTCCTCAATCCAAGAAGCCGTGGGAAAGGGTGCATGTAGATTTCTTAGGCCCGTTTTGGAATGCAATGTGGTTAATTGCGATCGAAGCCAGGTCGAACTATGTTGTCGAGATGAGCAGCATCACATACACGAATACAGTGGATGTGTTAGAGAGACGTTTTGTAACAGCAGAATTACCGGTACTCTTGGTTTTAGATAACGACACCCAATTCACATGGTAATACTTTTCCTGATTCTGCATGTCCAACGAGATAAAGCACATTTGCGCGCCAGTCTTCTATCCGCAATCCAACGGAGAAGTAGATAGGTTCTTCCTAACCTTCAAAACATCCATGGTCAAAGCTAGAGCAACAGGAAAACCACGATTCAGGGCGTTGCTGCGGGTCCTCGCTACCTACCGCGCACCGTCAGGCAGAGAAGACAAAAGCCCGGTAGAGATCCTTATGGTAGACAGCCACTGTCATCGCTGCCCTTCCTGCAACTAGAGACCCATGAGTCTGGGGGAGCGCCCCCGAAATTTAAGGTGGGTGACTGGGTGTATTGCCCTTCAGAAAAGAACCAGCATAGATAACAGAGGGGAGATACAACAAATCAAATGAAAGGCAACAGGATGTATATGGTGAGAACGGAAACAGGTTAGTGGCACGCCATCGGAAACAAGGTAGAGCCCATTTTCCCAGAAGCAGGGTAGATAACTTAAGGCAAGTTTCCCCTCAGCAGTACAGAGCAAAGATATACACGATCCGCAGGTGAGCGAATCTTCACGAGTGCCGGCCGACTCGGGGGGCGACAGCAAAACACCGGACAGCAGCGACGTCTCCCAGAAGAGCTAGGTGCAGTGCATTTAGTGGCAGATGCAGTGCAGTTTACGCCGTATACGGTGCATTTGGGCGCGGAAGTTGTCGTGGTCGCTCTCGACCGCTTAAAAGACCCTGAGCGGGAGCGCCGCAGCGGTCCAGGGGAAAATTAAGCCGCCATCCGAGAGAAGTCGCCTGAGGGGGAACGGTGGGTCCGACACGTCTCAGCAACCTTTCGCAGCGCCGAAAGCAGCATTACACCGGCGTCAGTCAGCGAGCCCTTAGCCCGCTGGGAGTATAAAAGGGATCCGCGGAGTGGAGCGAGCAGTTTATTTATCAAAGCCACTGCTGATTGATCATATTAAAAAGTGTTAGTAATTTTCTTGAAAAAGCAGTTGGCTCGAAAAATTCTCTCATTTGCTATATCGCTTCATACCAGGCTGACCAACGGACAAAATATGAGCGACCTAAGCACTTGCTGGAGTAAGAAATCTGAAACAGCGCAATGAGACTTGAAAAATAAAATTTGTGTTTCTGTACACACAATGCGCCCGCCAGTTCGCTAAAGTCGTTCTGAACCTCCCTTGTATTATTATGTAACCTCCCTTCTTATTATGTTGCAGGATTGGCCATACATCTCCTTAAGAGTAGAAATGGTCGCACCACAGTGTCGTGAACGTGCATTGCACTCTTCCTGCGAACACAAAGCTACACAGATAATACTCTTCCGAGCGATCATTTTCCTTAAAGCGCCGCTTATTTTCCGCGTGCGTGCGTCCCTTATATGCACACGCGTGCGAGGTTTTCGCGGCAGCTCCTCCTCATACTCTGAAGCCTATTCAGAGTTGTATGCGTGCGCTTCCAGTTCCCGGCAGAAGGGTTCGAAAGGGTGCTAAGACCACCCGCTGCGCACATTCTGCTCATGCAGCCTAGCGGCGAACAGCGGCGAGCACAGGGTCTTCCACAGAAGAAAGGGCCCACAGCACATTGCGTTCACCTTCCGCGCACTGCCCTTGCACGAGCTCTCTGAACTGTGGGACGGGGGCAAGTGCGTGGGAGATGATCGTCGCTCACGGGAGCCGGAAATCGCGCAGGGGGCGCGGAACCGCGTTCCTCCTAAAACAGAAGACGTCACTGTGTCACGGACGCTGGAGTAAAGTCGGCACCATTGCAAAGAAATCGTTTGCAAATAGTGTGTAAATAGTGTAGTGAAGTGTTGTGTGCCTGAGTGTGTGAATGTTTTTGTAAATATAGTTTAAGAATGAATAAGACTGTGATTGAAACACGAAGAAGACAATAAAGACTACTAATCAAAGAACTTTTTAATAAAAATAAAGAAAGGATGAATGAAAAATATGAAAAGAATGGAGGCCCAAAGAGGCTTTTGGTTATTAGTTTTAGAATAGCATATAAAATATAGTTCGTTTCTTTAAGATACCTGCCCGCCCATCGCTTCAAAAGCCAAATCGGCTGAAGCTTCTATAACTGTGTACGCTAAACTAAACGCTGAGCGCTCCTATAACTGAATAAACTCCCCTCTCTCCAGAGCTGCTGAGGAGGGGAAAAAAGCAGGGAGTTCGAGTTCAGCTGACGAGCGATACTGAAGAGCGAGTTCTACGTGGTTAAAGCTGCTCTAGTGGAAACGAACGGACGGTACATCTGGACTTTTCTACGGTACATTCCGTGACTTCGCTAGTGTTATTGGACATCTCGGCTCTCGGTGACTTAGATGGTTTAGGGAACTCTTCCTGGAAATTCGGATCTTAGTTGGGAATAAAAATTGTTTTGTGAACTTTGCGAGTTTATGCTCACAACAATATCATCTCTCTTAGCTCTTTTGTAAGTAAAATTATACCTATTAACCATATGCTTTCGAATTATTTCTTCGCTTGTAATAATGTCCAACCTATTTGTACCTTCTTTGGTCGAGTCTAAGGTACCTTCCTGTAACAATTCGTTAATAATATCATTTCTTAGAGTCCATTTCTGTCAGAATGTTTTGAGCTCCGATTTGACAGTTCTCGCTTTCAACTGTCGCTTTCAACTTTCAACTCGCTTTCAACTTTCAACTATTGGTGGCTGCTGCTTACGTTGTACGGATGCACAGCCTCCAGATAATCATAAAATGCTTATCATAAGTCATGAATATATTTCTATTAATATCACATAATTTCTATTAATATCATTCAATATGCAATATGCAACAGCAATATCGATGTTTGAAATCATTTTAAGAAAAAGATTCCTGTCGAGCGCCCTTTCTGGCATCTATTTGTAAGCCAGATAGCGCACCGATGACTAATGTCACACTCTTTTCAACGTACACTATAATCCGACTGACAATGTGTCAACATTGCGAGCATTTGGCCAATCCCCGTGCGTTGTAGTACCATAGCGATAGCGTGGAAAATGCCACTGGCCGTCGCAGAGCTCTGAGGACCTCATCGATAGATATCCTTGAGAGAATCGAGAAAGCACAAATTTTTTCTTCGTCTAAAAATTACTGTACGCACGCGCCCTAATTTTAGTAATTTGCGCGCTATTAAAGACACAATTTCAGATAATTTTTGTCGACATTAAATGCATCATTTAGGACGTGTGGCAAATTCATTTTCATTTGATTTTAGTTCTGTAAATTCAAAATTGAAAAGTGCCCTTCCTTTTGTGAAAATGTTGACTACTTTGGAAGACTATTTCTGTTGATCTCTGAGAGAGATCGCAAGCAGTCGTCACTGTTCGGCAGTGGTTGCAGTGCGTATGATGGCATGTGAGTGCCCATGGTGCTTATTCGAGCAGTTATTTGCGTCGTTTCGGCTACCAGTGTGTGTGTGTGTGTGTGTGTGTGTGTGTGTGTGTGTGTGTGTGTGTGTGTGTGTGTGTGTGTGTGTTTGGGGGGGTGAGCTGCATGTGCGTGAGAGAGGGAGAGAGATGGGGGTCAACCACAAATACTTTTTTGTCATAATTTGTTGACGTCATTCCTGCTGCTTCTGAACTGGGGTCTTCAAATCTTCTTCCTCAACAAAGTAAGAATTTCTTCAGATTTTGTGCAGATTTTTATGTGTTTTATCCTTGGGTTTGGGATAAGGAGTGTTCAATTTTCCTGATATTAGGCAATGTACGAGTTAGGCTGTTTATATATTATATATTAGGCTATTTACGATTTTCGTATTTCGCGAAATATTGAATAATAAAAATAGAGAGTCTGTTTGATAACAGAAGGTACCGGACTCGGAACCGGGGGTGTAAAGCATTTATCTAATTTTCTTTTTCCTTCATTCGATGGAGCTTCAACCCCTTTGGGGAGAACCAGCCACCACTGATTTTGACTGAGTTTTCGGAAAACTTCACTTGAAGTCCTTTTACGCATTTGACCGAGAAATGTATACAAATTGATGGAAATGTGCATATTAACGGCATGAGAGATATCTAAAAAACATGTCAATTAAGTAATTTAAAAAAACAACAACAAAAGAATACACCAAAATGAACGTTTCGCCATATTAAACAGTGCCATTATCTCTATCCGTTGGAAAAGTTTCACAAAAAAAAAAAATTGGAGCCATTTTTGAGAAAATGGCGTTTCAGCGTTTCTAGAAATGCGGAATTTTGAGCTCATTTTTACAGAAAACTATTGAGTTTTCCAGAAACTTCATTTGACATTCTTTAAAGCACATGTACTCATTAATATAATAATCTGAAGAAATTGTCTCTAATTTAAATATTACCGACGTGAAAGTCAAGTCAAAAAATTACATTTTTGAAGTTTTTCAGACAACGAAAGAATAGCGCAATATGGCGTTTATATCATCGTATAGGGTTCCTTTTGCACTATCCCTATCAAATTGTAAAGAAAAAATTTGGAGCTGTTTTTGAGAAAATCTTCTCTTTGTTATTTTTAAAATAGCAAATATTGCACGAAAACCACAAAACGTTTCAAAAAACCTACATGACCTAAATGAAAGAACTATCTACGCACAACAAATTTCATTTGAAGAAAAAATCTGGCTTTAATTTTATAGTTGTAGGAAGGCGCCGAAAAAAAATTCGAAAATCCGAAAAAGTTCGTGAAAATTGGACCTATGCCACATTTATAAATGTATTTAACTCTATTTTTACAATAAATTTAAATAACAAATTTGGACCCCTTTTTGATAAAATTTTGAAAATATCCGGGGGCACCGTCAAATTTTAAAGAATGTTTTTCAAAATTTCAAAGCTTTAACTAGAGCCGGATGGGCAGCGCTTTTTTCAATTTGGAAAAAATAGTATGCATAGTATAGGTGCTAGTGTTGTTCACATACGCCAGACTGATTTTAACTTTCTCTATACTACGTATATTACTCCGTATATAGTATGTATACGAGAAAGAAATTAGAGGTGCTTAGAATGGCATAGACTTACTCGTAGGAAAGTTTTCTAATTCCCTTGGAGTGGACTGGCTCAACGGTCTTACCCCATCTTCTTGCCAGCTGCCATCTCTCGCCGCCCAAAGCACTTTTTTTTTGTCACATTTTCGGTTTCCTAACAGTATAACTGATATTTATAATATATTATATACTATATGATATATTCAATATTATATAATTATATGTATAATTATTATAAATATTATATATTATATGATATATTTAGAATATTAAAGAAGAGTAAAAGTTCGTTCTAAAAGACAATTTTTGTTGAAAAATGTATCACCCGTTTGTGAGAATAAGGCGTTTAAGCGTTATTGTAAATGTGGAATTTGAAGCTCATTTTCACAGGAATCTATTGAATTTTCGAAAAACTTCATTTGAAGAATTTTCACTCACAAATTATTAGAAATGTCCATATTAACGGCGTGAAAGATATTTTAAAAAAATTGTGTATTAAAAAACAACAACATATGAATGCAGCTAAATTAATTCTTCATAATTTTGAACAGGGAATATTTCTATCTTCAACTTTGTAGTTGTAGGAAGCTGTCGAAAGAAATACAATCTTTTTGCAATTTTTGTAATTTCAGAGTTATCAGTGAAAATCTGACCTATGCAATATTTATAAGTGTACTTTCCTCTATTCTTACAAGAAATTTAAAGAAAAAATTTGGAGCTATTTTTAAAAAAAAATTGAAAATGTCCCAGGAGCTTCAAGGAAAGTACCCCCAAAAATTAATGAATGTTTTTTCAAACTCACAGAGTTTTGTCTCAGGTGATATCGACAGCGGTTTATTTAGTTTGAAAGAAATTATACTCATGGTTTAGGTACTAGTGTTGTTCACATATACCAGCCGGACAGACAGACGGACGGACGGACGTTTTGAAATAATCTACTTTTTCGGTATTAGAGGACGCCAATATGTGTATTTCCGTTCAAATCTCAAAATCGATTTTCGGCAGCATTACATAACTTTCTCTATACTACGTATATTACTCCGTATATACGTACATATACGAGAAAGTAAAAAATATTTTCTCAAAAAACTCTCCAAGCTGTTTCCATAGAAAGAACAAAGGACATTCAAAAAATGGTCATTCATTTTCGTTGAACTCTCTAAAAAGTTATAATTAATGCGAGAAAGTTCTTGCTGCTGTCGCACCATTAGTTCTAAACAATGAACTTTATTGATAAAATGTGTGTGCTTGTGTGTGGGGTCTTTATTGTGACCACACTGACAGTTTACCTGGGCCAGCGTTTCATGTTCCGTGTTGCTGCTGCCATGAGAACCGTGTTTAAGACACTTTATCATCGTTTGCAGCTTACCTTCATTTGTATCTCCTATATATTTTCTATTTCACGTGACGCACACAGAAAGTATTGGGGTCAGACTTCTTTTTTAATTTTTGAAATAATATTTTTTTAATTGTTTGCTTGATAAAAAAAATTAAAAAAAGATATTGCAAGGGACCGTCCGTAATGTACGAAATGAAAATTTGGAGTATGTTGAATACCTCTTTTGCCCCCTGTAACTGGCGCTTCAACCAGCCTATTTAAGGCGTAATTATGTAACGTTTGCGCCCCCTCCCCATTTAGAGTAAGTAAAAATATATAATAGTAAAAACAATTTTTACTCATTTTATTTGTATTATTTATTACAATTTCTGATATTTTAAGTTATAGTGATTTGGTTGTGCTGACAATACCTAAAAACAAGACAAGATTAAAGACAATTTTTGAGTGAAGGAAGGATGCTTAGGACAATTTCAGACAAGTCGTGCACACGCCGTCGTGGATGCACCATGGCCCAGAGATTATGTGATAATTTAATAGGATTCTAGAACATACAACGTATTAGTTTTGAATATTTTCTTCGAAATCTAACAGGTTCAATCAATATGAATTTGATGAAAAAATATTCTCACTTATTGTAACAATTACATCATAATTTCTTTAATTTCTTCGTTATTGTAATTGATTTTTTTAATATTTTTAATGTTTTATATGGGATTGAATGAAAGAAATTATTTCAGCAAAGGTTGAAAATTAAAAAAAAATAAACGTAACACGTACGGTACATGGGATAAAGGGGGTGTGAGTGTAAACACCCTCTTTACCCTATGTAACGCAGCGTAACGCTGCCTCAACCCCCCCTCTTTAGCGTCACGTAATTTATGGACGACTCCTAATGCGACAATCTTCTCCTTTAGATGAGATGCGACCAATATGTAGTACTTGTTTTAAATTGAGTAAAATTACATCAAAAATTTTTGCTTTGGGAGGAGGCATGTGACAGTTTTCCTAGGCCTCTCTCGTTAGATCCGACATTGTCTCGTAAATTGTTGAGAATTCACGTGCTGAGAACTCAGAACTCTTCGGTAATAGGCCCATTGACACTCATCTTGGGATGGTCGGCTAGCAAGGCCGTTTTAACAGATTTGGGGGGCCTTGGGCCTACGTTAATACGCCCCTATTCTTACTTTCACCGATCTCCCCCCCCCCATTTAAAGGCACGTTTGTTAAAAAAACTAAACTCATTATCGAGTGATATTCTCGCTTCAACCAGCAACATTCCATATTATAAATATTATCCAATGATGAGCGACACATCAGTCCGTTATGCCAGTTTTTAGGTAAAGTTTAATCATACATAATTTTTTTATATTTTTTATTTTATTTTTTGAAAAATTTTGTTTTAAATAATTTTTAAGAACTACTAAGGGGTTCTGAGCCCCGACCCTCCGGGCCTGCCGGCTAGCTAGGTGGTTCAGACCGCCCCTTTGTCTTTTCATTCCCAAGAGAAAGATACAGCATTCCCGGGGCAAGTACCTCAAAATATAATGAAGTACTAGTACAAACATTAGATTTACTAAAATTAAATGCGACTTTTCTCCGGCTAATGCATTGATTCTGTTCATTGATAAATACAAATGAACGATTTCGATTTCTAATGAAATAGAAGCTGAGACGTAATTCCTAACCCCCATTTTAAAGCATAAGATGAAGTTTATTCTCTAAAGCTGTCCATTTTTATTTTATTTTCCGGGCGTTCTTATTGTTAAAGTTAATGAGGTCCCGTACGAATTATTGATTGCATTAGTTTGTGAGATAATTCATATTTTTATGTAGAAAAATGGAAACCTACGCAATTCTTGATAACATGACCAGCCATTTTTTGAAAAGCGACTGTACGTATTACTGAAAAAAATTATACCGTATAAAAGTATTAAAGTACATCGCGCTACGCAACCTCGCCATGGTCAGTGCTCCTTGCTCATAGGTTCATGGAAGCAAGTGGCGCGGCGCGAAGCGGCGAGGACAAGTAGAGACAAGAGAAACCACAGCGCACGTTTTCTCGTTAATCCGTCGATCTGCATCTTTGATTGATTATATTGTGTGCAATTGTGTGGAAGATTTGTGTGCAGATAGCTGAAAGACAGGTTATGGTTCGTAACATGGAGAAACTTTTATCACCGAATAAAAACTCTAACATAGACAATGGCTGTAAAGACTTCGAACTTTCATAGTGGAAGTTGAATTGATGTTAAATTTTCAAAAGAAAGTGGCTTGATGTTACTTGTATATTACTGTTTTCTAAATGTACACAGCAAAAGACCATTTTAGTAAATATTCTGTGAAAAAAATCGGGCGTCTTATGCGTGTACATTGTTCCAAATGGCACAACACAATTGCAGAAAATCTACTTGGTTTTGTACTAGAATTCTCCACAATTTTGCATGACATTATTGTAGTTACAGTTAAAACTTCATTTTACAGGTAGTAGAAACTTCACTAACCTGTTTTGTTAAATCCCACTTATTGCTTTGCAATACCAAATTTTATTTATTTTTTCTTCTTTTGCTGCCCAGGTGTATGGTGTGAGTGGGAGAAAATGTCTGAGGAATCCAGCTCATCGGATGTTACTTCTAGTCCCAGCCTTTTAACAAATCTGCGCCAGTTTCGATTTCAGAAGAATGCGATGAAATTGAAACCTTCAAAGTGTAAGGCATCCTTATAAGAACTGTAGAACGTATAAAAAAATATTGCAAAATTTGTAACATTTGATAGTTATTAAGGCAACATACAGAAATTATTCATAATGCATAGATGATTGATTGGATAATCTGTTTTTCTATTACTTAAATAATTCTTCAATAGGGTCTTAAATTCTCATTTTGAAATTTTACTGCAATTACCTGTTCACACACTGTAATTTGATGTCACTCACAGATGTATTTTAGAAGACGATAGTCACTAAAATTATCAAAATATATTTAACAGCATTGCCGAGTTCACCTCCAGAAGTAGGAAATAGAAAGAAGGTTGTAAGACGTATTCAAGAATCTGATACTGAAGAAGAAGTAGAGACACCAGTGACAGTTACAGCAGATGTCATCAAAGCAAGAGAAAAATGTTTGTGTATTCTTGTTGAGGCATTTCCTACTGTTGACAAGATGGTGAGAAAAAATATGCTGCTGATATTTAGAAACAATATTTTTAAAATGTTTCGTAGAAATAAGAATTTTAATTTATTTTAGGTTCTACAAGATGTTTTAGTAAACCATAAGTGGAATGCTGAATCAGCAAAGAAAGAGTTATTTGAAAGATATCCTGGGCAGGGCAAAAGGCCTCGAAGTGAAGAAGATACCAATTCAAAGAAAAAGAAAGGTATCAAGAAAATTGTTTTGTGTTTGTAATTATTCAAGAGCAATTGTATTTAATTACTTTAGCTTCATTCCCCCTAAGTGGTGTGGGTCTTCGGTGCTCAAAAATGTTCCCCCACTCCTTTCTGTCTCTTGCTCGTTTCTCTTAGTCCTTAACACCAAGAATTTGTAGGTCTTGAAGCACATTGTTTTCCCATCTAATTCACTGATTTCCATGTTTAGTTATCTGCTTGTGCCTCTTGTAGAGTCCATCCCTTCTAGATGTCCTAACCATGCTATCCTTTTGGATTGTAATGTGTGTTTATATTTTATCAAAGTTTCTCTTTGTTTGTTTGCTTTTCTCCAAATAAGTTCTTTTATTGTAGTAGGTGTGAAAATGTTTCTAAGACTTTTTCTGTCCTCTTTGTTTAATTACGTATTTTAATTATCCATTTCATTTTCAGCCAGAAAGGATCTGGATGTGGATGGAGAAGGAAGTGATTTTGATGAAGGTGACAACCCAAACCTTTATAAAGAAAAGGTTTTTGACAGGTACTACCTTTGTTGATTTGTTATTTGCTACTTTATTTCCCCACCCTAATGCCTTTTAGGTTTCAATTCGCACAGTATGAATTCAGGCATTATTTATTATTATTATTATTATTATTATTATTATTATTATTATTATTATTATTATTATTATTCAGGATGCTTAATGCATTTGATTCTGAATCTTAATCTTTTGAATGTGTTTGTAATTCTCGTCCTAAACCATATGTACTCTTCTGTAATTTCATTTCATTAAGAAATATATTCCAAGAATCACATTGAAAGAA
Source organism: Teleogryllus oceanicus (assembly GCA_964035755.1). NCBI lineage: Eukaryota > Metazoa > Arthropoda > Insecta > Orthoptera > Gryllidae > Teleogryllus > Teleogryllus oceanicus. Next base: position 9,208,706 of record CAXIVR010000006.1, on the reverse strand, counting down.
TTTCAATATATTTCTTAATATTTCACATTAAGAAATATATTCCATCGACATTGAATATGAAGGGGTCCCACATACACACATTTTTTCAAAATTTCAATCTAACACAATAACGAACTTTTTTTGTTTGTGCTGCTCTTCATATATTAGTATGTAATTTGTTTGTAACAATAAGAAATTGGAAATGAAAACTTATCCTTTAACAGTTTTCAGAGTGGTAGCTGATAACTAAATTAGAGCAGTAAGGGTGAAGTACCCCCAAAAACATAGAGATTTTTTTTTGTAGGGCCTCAAATCAGGCCAGATTAATTAGTGAACATTCATTTAACAAAAAAATTGAATGATTAGTTCCTAGTGTTTTTCACAGATGATGGATAGATAGACACATGTTTTGAAAAAACAATACTTTTTTGGTATCTTGGTGCCCAAAATATGTATTTACTTTAACATCTCAACAATGTTCTGCAGCATTACATAACATTCTCTGTCCTATGTGTTTTGCTCCCTAGATCTCTACAACAAAGTAACTAGTGGTGCTACAGAATGGCACAGACTTTCTTGTAAAATTTTCTAATATCCATGGTGTATCCTAGCTTTATAGTCTTGCCACTGTCCTCATAGCAGCTGACATCTATCACCGCCCTAAATACATTTTTTTAAAAATTTTCTCAATTTTTCAGTTTCCTAATGGTAGGTTCGAAATATTACTTTTAAAATATTAATGAAGAGTAAAACCTCGTTCTATATGGAAATTTTCAATGAAAAATTTAGAGCAATTTTTAAGAAAAAATTGTTTAAGCACTAGTGTAAATGTGAAATTTGTTATTCTTTTTCACAGGAATCTTTTGTGTTTTTGAAAAACTTCATTTGAAGAATTTTCACTCACAAATACAATAATGTATACAAATCGCTGGAAATGTTCATATTAACAGCATGAGAGATACAGTAAAACCCCTCTTTTACAATTTTCATGGGTCCCTAGGGAAAATGGTGTAAATAAGGGGAAATGCCCTTGTTTTCTTTGAAACTATGAGTATAATGTATTTAGATACAATCAGTAAGGATTATAATATGCTTTAATATGTATAATTAGATAGTTAATAAACCAGACTGTGTTGTGGCAATAATTAGCAAGATTGTGGCAAGCAGATTATAATGTATTTAACAGTAAGGATTATAATATGCTTTAATATGTATAATTAGATAGTTAATAAACCAGACTGTGTTGTGGCAAGCAGACTGTTGAAAATTGAAATTATGTTATCGTAAAAGCAGGTTATGTTCAAGGTTATTCTTTCTTGATTTCACTACCAATGGAACATATAAGTCCCGCTGGGTTATCTAGCTACTGCTGGCTACTGATGGAGCCAACAAATGTTCAAAAACGCTGGGCTGAGTAAAGAGATTAAGTTTGGCTGCATTTTACGTTTGTTTGCACCTAGTAAGTTGAATGAATTGACTAATTTTCTACTTTGAATTGTGTCACTTGGTTGTTATACAACTGGTGTTTGCTTTGCATTTGATATCTAAGCAATTACATGATGATTGGTTATATTTTTCTGGTTATATTTTGTCCTATATTGAGCAGAAAGGTACGCTGAAGGAAAAGTATTCATCTCTAATACTGTGATTTATTGAAGAAAGTTTTTTTTTTCTTTTTTTTCATTAGTTGTGATGAATATGTACTGTATGAATGTGTATTGTGATGAATCATACATTATAAATATATGAAAACATGGGACCGACAAGAAATGTTGTAAATGCCGGGAAAACGTAAATTGCGGGAACGTAAAAGTGGTGTTTTATTGTATTTCAAAAAATTACATTTATGTAAGTTTTGGAAGAAAAAAAAGAATACAGCAAAATTAATTCCATGTCATCTTAAAAAGTGCGATAAGCCCTATCCATACAAAAAGTTTAAAGAAATTTATTTGGAGCCATGTTTGAGAAAATGGCATTTGAGCATTTGTGAAAATGCAAAATTTTGAGCTCATTTTCACATAGAACTATTGAGAATTTTATGAAACATCATTTAAAGCCAATGTACTTCTTGTAAATGCAATATTGTAAAAAATCGCCACTAATGTAAATATTAATGATGTGAGAGACATGAACACAGATGAGAACAGAAGAATAGAGTTCAATGATGTTTGTCTTCGCATAGAGCACATTTCGCCCTATCCCTACCAAACGTTTAAAGAAAGAATTTGGTGCTGTTTTCGAGAAAATAATGTTTTTGTTATTTTTTAATATTGCACATATTGCACCCAATTATGCGCAAAAACTACTGAAAGATGCCAAAACATGTACAGGACCTTAATGAAAGAACTAATTATAGAAAACAAATTTCACTTGAAGGAAATACATCTATCTTTAATTTTGTAGTTGTAGAAAAGCGCCTAAAGAATATCAGTCTTTTGATATTTTCGAAAATTCAGAGTTAATCCTGAAAATTGGACATATGTTACCTTTAAAACTGTATTTTACTCTATTCTTACAAGAAATTTAAAGAAAAACTTGGAACTATTTTCGAGAAAAATATGAAAATGTCTGAGGGGCTTCATCTAAAGTATCTCCAAATTTTCAAGAATGTTTTTCAAAATCTCAAAGCTTTGACTTGAGCCAGATGGACAGGGGTTTCTTCGATTTGGAAAAAATCCTACGCATAGTTTAGGTGCTAGTGGTGGTCACAGACAGACAGATAGATGGATGGATGGACGGACGGACGGACATTTTGAAGAAACCTCATTTTCGGTGTCAGGCAACCCCAAAACGTGTATTACCGTTGAAATCTCAAAATTTATTTTCCACAGCATTATTCTCTATACTGCGTATATTACTCCGTATATACATATGTGGATGAGAAAGTATAAAGCAATGAGCAATTTTGATTTTTAGCACATCCACTTTTAGTAAAAGGAAAATTAAATAATTTTTCACTTAATTGTCTCTTATCATTTCTATGCATGTAATAAAATTAATAATTATTAATGTAATAAAATTAATAAAGGTGCAATTCAAATAACATTGTACACTTTAAATTATTTTATTTATTATTTTTAAATAGTTTTATTCTAAAACAAACCCCATTTTTTTTTTTTTATTAAGTGTCAAGTATTATAATTATTACTATTTTATTTAATCAAATTTATGGGTGATACCCTTTACATAGTAAAAATACAAATTCAACGAGAATTAACAGGTTTAAGCATGTGTAGATACATATAAAATATCAAAAAGATCACACAGGCAAAACGAAGTATAAGCATAAGCAGAGGAGATTGAAAATAAAAGTAAATACAAGCTTACAAATTTCACATAATTAGAACTAATTCAGATGTCTATTCAAAAAATCTTGAAAGGCATTATTTTCAGTTTTCAAAATATCACAAGTGACACAATTCAATGTAGAAAATTAGTCAATTCATTCAACTTACTAGGTGCAAACAAACATAAAATGCAGCCAAACTTAATCTCTTTACTCAGCCCAGCGTTTTTGAACATTTGTTGGCTCCATCAGTAGCCAGCAGTAGCTAGATAACCCAGCGGGACTTATATGTTCCATTGGTAGTGAAAGGGTTGAATCAAGAAAGAATAACCTTGAACATGCCAATTTTAGATATCCTCTACTACTATGTGGAGGATGTGTAGTGTAATGACTAGGGGGTGGATTTTAATGAAATATCTCTTTTTATTTTTCTCTCACTCTTTTCTTTTTCGCTTTAGAACAATGCCATTTAGTGTAGAAATTAATTTTGTGTTTTGACAAAAGAAAACGAGGCATTTTTGTTGGTAATTTTTTTGGATTGTTAGTCGATTTTGACTAATAAGTCATTTTTTACTCTTTTGTCATTTTTAATTTTTTTTTTTTAATTTTAAGGCCTTGAAATTGTATTAACGAGATGCAAGAAATGTTCTCTTCAGCAATCCTGAGTAGTCTTTTTGATTTCTTTGCTCAGAAAGTGCAATGTCAACCATTGTGATAATGTAATCTAAGGTACCTGTGACGCCTATCAATCACCACTGTTGTGGGTTTGGGCGATTTCGAGATAACTAAAGACAGAGATTTCCTGGTAAGAACAGTCCTCACCAAAAGTTTGTGAGCTGAGTTCACTTGAAATGGAAGAAGCCTTGATTACGTCGTATCAAATTCAACAGTTGGATATGTCTATCTGAATCGGTTTTGATCACATTTTGTTACGTCATTTTTCTTTGTTTAAAAAAAATTTTAAAAGCATTTTATTGATCATTTTTGGTGAGATTCCTTTCCTATCAAGGGTTATTTGACATCTACTTCACCTTTATCAATGTTTGGCTATGTGCCAACTCAAAAACTGACGCAACTTATGATGTTTCAAAACATGGCATAACTACTGTAAGGTTCGAGAATGAAAGAAAGAAATAATAAAATTGTGTTGTATACATAAGTAGGAATTAATGAATTTAATTAATTTGTTAGTTAATTTAATTTTAGTCACCTTGCCTTATTTCGGCTTATTATTTAAATAAAACAACAAAAGGATGAATATTTAATTAATTTTTGAAATTAAATTATTTGGGTATTGGTTTTTGTTCATTACTATAAGTGTGATGTAAACAAAACTTAATTCTGCTCCCCTTTTGGTTTTTCTAGTGATGAATCCGGTGATGAGATGCCAGATGAATTGACAGTCGATCAAAAACAAGTCCTTGATTTCTTATCAAAAGCTACTATAATGGAATTGAAAACTGTGCCATCAGTTTCTCATAAAAAGGCTGAATCAATTATTGAAAAGCGTCCTTTTGAAGATTGGAAAGATTTAGTGAGTAGATTTGCGCTAATGGAATCTGTGTAATTACACGAAAAATAGTAAACACAATAGTTTCTTTTTTCAGGTTGAAAAATTAAAAAATGGGAAATATCTTGGAACTGATATACTCAACAATGCACAAGAATTTCTCCATATGCGTCAACAAGTGGAAACACTTATGACTAAGTGTATGAAGTTGTCAAAAAAAATGGCATCTGTTGTTTTAGATGGCACCAGTGGAATTAAAGAGCAGCCTGCATTACTTAATGACAGGTAGTTTCTTATTCTTAAGAAATTTGATGAAAATTTGCCATTCCTGGGCTTTTGAATTTTTATGTGGAAATCATGTTACTAACTTATTTATTGTTGAACATTCTAGTTTAACATTAGCTGGTTATCAAATGGTTGGCTTGAATTGGTTATTGATGATGCATAACCAAGAGCTGAATGGTATATTAGCAGATGAAATGGGTTTGGGGAAGACGGTACAAGTTATAGCGTTTTTTGCTCATCTGAAAGAAGCAAGTATGGAAAACAATAAAAAACCTCATCATCCTCATGTAGTTGTCGTGCCTTCTTCAACACTTGGTAAGATTGATGTAATGGAAGGAGAGAGAAACCTTGAAACAAATATTATTGGATGTAATATCTAAAAATTTAATTCTCTAAATTATTGAATGCATTGTTTATATAGCAACATTTTGGGGATTCCTCATTTTTATTTACTAGCCAAAAAATGTTATTATGTGGATTCTACTGTATGTGCCAGTCTTAAAAGTGGGAATTTGAATTGAAATTAATTTTACATGATTTTGAAAATTCTTTCTTGTTAATAATGGGAAAAATTGTATATTTTCATTTTCAGATAATTGGAGGAAGGAACTTGAGCGATGGTGCCCTGCCTTGAATGTTGTAGTGTACCATGGATCCCAATTTGAAAGGAAATCAATGCGTGTCAAATGGGTACATGATGGAATGGAGGGTGTTGACGTGATTCTTACTACGTATGACTGATGCCTAAGTTTAATATGTTAATGAAAGCAATTGTTAGATGTGTAATATTTTTCATTCTTATTGTAATAATCTCTCTGATAATCTTTATTCTTAATATATTTTGCAGATACAATACAATGACCAGTACCCCTGAAGAGAAAAAGATGTTCAGAGTATTACCTTTCCATTACGCTGTCATTGATGAAGCTCATCTCTTAAAAAACATGACTACCCAACGATATGAAACGATGATGCGGGTCAATGTATGTGATCATAGCATGCAATTTTTTTCTAAATAATTTAAAAGTATAGGCTTCAATGTTCATATCGTTCATGATATAAAATTGATGAAAAATGTCTTATTTATTGAAATGATATGTAGTGTATTAAGTATCTATAATATTATTTTTATTTTTTTGTTTTTTACTTCAGGCAGAACATCGAATACTGTTGACCGGTACCCCTCTTCAAAATACTCTAATGGAACTTATGTCTTTACTAATTTTCGTTATGCCTAAAATGTTCGCTGGAAAAAAAGATCATTTAAAATCATTGTTTACAAAAATTCCAGTAAGTTCTGAACAAAATATTTGGTCTTACATTGAATTATGCTGGCTTTGTCACTGTCATTAATTTTATTTATCAAATGAATTTAGAAACAAGGCATCAAGGAAAACGAAGAACCTCAGGAGAAATTATCGATATTTGAACAAAATCAAGTTGCAAATGCTCGACAAATTATGAAACCTTTTGTTTTGAGAAGATTAAAAGCTGATGTTTTGAAGGACTTGCCTCAAAAAACTAACGAAACTTTATACTGTCCAATGACTGAAAGTCAGGAAGAAAAGTACACTGAATTAATTAATGCATTCAAGAACAGTGCAAGTGGTGGTGGTGGTAGTTCTGTAAGTTCATACTAACTTTTTTGAGTTCATTGTATTTCAATTAAAATGTATTGTAAATTGATATTGAATAATTTCTTATATAAGTTGTAGGCACAGGAAAGTGGAAAAATATTTGTACCCCCAAGATTTTTGTAATGAAAGGGAATAATTTTAATTAGTGTTTTTTTTTTCTTTCTTTTTTCTTCTTGTTTGTCTCTTTTCTTTGTATTTGTATTTTTGAGGAGGTAAGGCAATTCTTGTCAATCATTGTTCTTTTTTTTAAAAAAATTTCAGGATATTAATGAAACCAGCTTCATAGGTATGTTAATGCAGTTAAGAAAATTGGCTAATCATCCATTGCTTTTACGATATCACTATCAAGATGATCAGTTACTAGAATTGGCAGAAAAATTAGCTGCTGATCCAACATACAAAGGAGAAAATAAAGACTACATTTTTGAAGACTTGCAATGTTTGTCTGATTTTGAGATACATACTTTGACACAGGAAAAGGTAATAAATTTATAATTTAGAAAATTTGTTAAGAAATTTTTTAAGGTTGTAAGGTGTAGAATCATCTGATTAAGGATGAAAGCATAATAAATCGTGTGAGATATATTAAATAATTAAAAATACACCCCCACAAAATATGACTGGGTGTTAAGTAAATTACCAGTAAAATAATTTATTCAAGGGTGTAGTAATTTGTTGATTAGGCTATAAGCTTTTTAGAGAATTTCTGGAAGAAGAGTTGCTTACGTTTTGTTGTCAATATCTACAGACTGCTTTTACTACAGCCTTATTGAGCATAAAAGTTCCATCAGATAATCTGACATCAGTGTGATAGTGCATGTGCAGTGTATACTTTTTAAGTACATTTTTTTTGTAAAACATTCAACTGATTTTCAAATAGTGTGGAAATCAGTGGCAGCCTGTAGGGTAGTGCCAGTGTGCCATGGCACCACCAATGAAAAGGAAGAGAAAATAATTTCACCACAAATGTGTGTATAAAATATCATGTCTTCACAATGTATTCTTTATATCTAGTTCATTTGAACAAGCGCTTAGTCATTCGATGCTCAATCAATACTTCCAAACGCATGGCACAATGCTATTTGTTGGCCTCCTCCTCAACCTCTGAGTCACCTACAAATTGGCACCATCTCTGTCCATTTAGTGCTGAATAAAGAAAGATAAGAGTGCACCAATGGCACTATCTTCATCGAGCAGTCTCACGCTCAGGATAACCCGATGCCCTGGTATTTTGTTTGCCATTCCTTGTTTCGCACATGGAGAGGCAGCATACCCATGGGTGTAAGGCTTCCCCTCTTCTTCCCATACCCTTCTTCAGCGAACTCAGGAAGCTGTGACCTTTTGAGATTACTGTGAGCGCTCAGGCTTTCAGCTGAGTGTTTTTATTTGTTCTTATTATTTTTAGTTTGTTTTGAGTTTAATCTTCATTATAACTTAATAAACACAGTCATTATAAAATTAAATTTTGTTGGCCACGAATTTTATTGTAGAGATTACTAAACCACTTTTAAAACATTGCATCGATGTTTAAAAACATAGATGGTTTTTATCAATGCTTTACTCACATCGATGTTTTAATTTTAAACACCAATAATTGGTAATATTACTGTTTTGTTATCGATGTCACATCACCAGGGAGTTTGTGCACATTTTAGTGGGCAGCAATCAACTGCAATCTCAATGTTCTGCGCATGCGCAAATGCATGAAAGTGATGCGAAACTTGAACTGCGCACACCAAGATGATGGTGCTTTCGATTGCTTTAACATTCAAGGTTGCACAAATTCCCTTCTAATTGGCACCACCAATAAAATTCTGCACCAGCTGCCACTTGTGGAAATAGTGCAGAAACAATTTGAATTTTGAATTAGAAAGCAAAGAACATGTATACTACCTGCCAGATCTCTAATGCTAAAAGCTATAAGAATTGATAGTTGATCTATAAAATGTTTTATAACTAAGATGTGATGTAAATCAAAACAAAAAATGCCCCTCTCTACTGCATAAATGAAGAAATTGAGTGATTGGCTTTTTTAACATGTAACATGCCGTATGGTTGCCAACAGAGGTGACTTACACAGGATGCTGGCAGTGACCCCAAGCCCTACGGTCTTTCAGAGTTCTATCTTTCAGTACTGTATCGGTAACACAATTTCAGCTTGCATTCGGCTTTCAGCCGAATCCTTAAACATACATGTCAAATAACCTGTAGATTAGATCTCAAGTTCTATTGTGTGTGCTTCTTTCTGGTATTTTTGTTGTTGGTTTCTTGCTGATCTAAGCTTTAATTTTCATTTCTTGATTTTATTGACACAAATGTACAGGAAATCAGCTTTTTTTCCATTCTTCCTTATTTTGTTTCGTTTTTTGCAGAATTTACTTGTGTTTTAATGTCATACATTCATGTTGATGTTTGTTGCTAATTTATAAAGTAATTTTATCATACTTGAATGCTGAACAATTGTATAATCTGGTTTTAGTTTCAAATGGACCGTGAACTATCATTTACTGGGCGGTGTTTTTACCCAGTTTTTGTTCCAAAATTTAATGCCATTGGTCTGCCAGTGAGCACTTTTGAGGGCTAGAGATCCTCCAACCTTGCAAAGGAGGGTCATTTTTTGTGTTGTCACATCTCAAACTTAGTGTGCATGTTTAACTAATTACAACGAAACAAAAAAACTGATTCAGCCACCCAGTCTCAAGGTTGACAGGAGGTAGACATGTCATAATAAAATCCTTTTTTGCTATATACCTCGATAAATGTGCACTTGGTTTCCATCATCTAAACAACAAATGGAGATCATATCCATAGCAATGTCTGTTAAAATGCCCAAGAGTCCATTAAAAATAGTTTAGCAGACTTTGAAGTGCCAGTGCTTATAAATTTTTGGATAAAAATATCATTGCCACAAAACAGAATTTTTGGGGAAAATATGTTAACAAAATGAATTTTTACAATTGTTTTGCTACAGGTATATTAAAGATACAATATTTTAATTTTCCACTGAATATAATTCCACTTGAAGTTGACATGTATATCTTCGTTAGTATTAGCAGAAACCGATTCTAAAATTATTCTCCTTTTGGTAATTTTGGACGTTCTGCTCACTGCGATTGTTATTTAAAAATGGTATCACATGTACCAAGAACTCTGCTACAGAACATCCAGAGTAATGAGAATTCTTAACTTAATGAAAGTGATACATGTTTATTTGGAATAAGTGATAAACTACAGATAAAAGAAGACTGTAATTGTATATAACACCTCCTCTATTAGTCTTTAAGGACTCGTCCAGAAGGTTAATTACTCTGTTTCACTATTGCTTTACCTCGCAGTTAACCTTGCGGACTCAACCTTAAAGACTAATTTTGAGGACTTGTGACAGAAATAATTAAGGGATATTGAAGAGTGGCACACCAGCAGCATATTTAAAGATTGTTCTAAATAGGAAGTAGAGATGCTATAAGAGCACATACTTTCTCACTGGAAATGATTAATATTGAAATAAATAATAGTTTTTAGTATGGCCAAAATAGTAATTTCTGCAATAAAAACTCTGTTAAAACTTGAAAAGACCAATTCAAACGAAGGGTCTGTGGCACATATCTGCATTTATTTCGATAGCCAGGAAAAGTAGTCACTTCTAACTTTCACAAATGAAACAAATATGAATCTATTACCTTAAATCTTATTTCCTTTTGTAATAATTTTATCTATATCATGACAGGTAACAGTGAAAAGCATTCCAACATAACTTGAAACTGCCCTATCGCCATTTTGCATTCTGACAGTGCATCAAACAAAGAATGGGAAATTCAATTTACCATTTTGATATTTTTTTTCTTTTCTTGTTTCTTTCTTTCAATTTTGGATAATACAGAGAGTACACCAAAAATGGAACCAGCACCACTTGCTTTACCGTTCTTTGCCAAATACATTAAAAAAAATGTAATGAAAGTTTTGGTGCTATTTCTGAGAAAATAATTGTTTCAAATTTAAAAATGCCTGTTTCATGCAAAAAATACTCATATTTTCGAAAAATTCAACATGACCTTATTTGAATATCCATTTTTGATGAAAACATTTAATTAAGAAAAAAATTTAATCTTCAAAATTGTAGTTGTAGGGAGTCACTGAAAAAATTTCAAAATTTTGCAATTTTGAATTAAAGCTGAGGCATTGCATAATTTGCTCTCTAGATGTCTCCTGACAAATCTGTTGAAGTATTGTAACATTTGTTTCAATAACATAGATTCTAGAGTATATTAAAGATCATATTATAACGTTATCACAGATTAGTTATTTGAAGCTTTTATCCAGAATGAATATTGTTTAATTTACTATTTATTTCTACAATTATTTTGCTGGAACTTTTTTGTGTGAAAATGCTTTTCATAGCATCCATATGAATGTGGTAGTTAAATGTCATATTGGTGGAGATAAAATAGTACTTGTCCCCATTCATCTGTCCCCATTCATCACATTTTTAAAATTTTTCTTTTTTATTTACAGTAAATAAATAGAATTCCTTACAGTTGTTTCAGAGTCTTGTCACTAATCACACCAGTCATATTTTCTTGTACCTGTAGTGAAGGTGGTTATTATTGACTTTGACATTTTTCTATTGAAGTCGTTTTTATATTCTAAAATATGTCCGTAACTTTATTACCCTCATACAACAAACTGTGTGTTTTTAATGTTACAGGGTCTAAAGAAGCATTATTTACCCCCAGAGATGATATTAGAGTGTGGTAAATTTAAGATGTTTGATGAAATTTTGCCGAAATTAAAAAGCGAGGATCATAGAGTGCTAATATTCAGTCAGTTTGTTATTGTTCTAAATATAATTGAGGAATATTTACAACAACGCAACCATCTGTACCTTCGGTTGGATGGAAGTACACCAGTTGCAGAAAGGTAAAGTTATGTTAAGATGATTCTTACTAATTAAATCTGATATTATATTATAAATAAGTATGATTAAAAAATTATCTGTAAATAGGCAAGAACTTATTGATACATTTACTGAAGACTCTTCAATATTTATTTTCCTTGTATCTACACGTGCTGGAGGTGTTGGTATAAATCTTACTGCAGCTGATACAGTGATAATTCACGATATTGACTTCAATCCACACAATGACAAACAAGCAGAAGATCGATGTCATAGAGTTGGGCAATCACGGTAAATATTTCCCATTAATTTTTCCTAAGGATGTTTTCCAAATGTTTCCTTTTGTCCAACATTATTTTTCTTTCAGAGATGTGAGAGTAATAAGGATGCTTAGTAAAGGTACGATAGAGGAAGGCATATATGAGAAGGCAAAGGAAAAATTGACTTTGGAAAGGGAAATCAATTCTGAAGGTATTTGTAAATTTGTTACTACTTAAATGGATATTCTTGGAATTGTAATAAAAGTAGTGTTGCTTATTAGTTGAAAAATTCTAATGATACGTATTGTTTTCAGATGGCAAAACTGCTGAAACAAAGAACGTTCTGAGCCTCATTAAGCAAACATTAGGGATTGATGTACCTCGATCTGTCAGTTGCTCTAAGAAATCATGACAGTATTATAAGCAGATATGGTCATGTAAAATAAGTTTTTTGTCCTTTTTAGTTCATTGTAGAAATGTTCCTTCATGTGTACATGTCGTATAAATATTTGTCACATTCCGTTTATTACATCTCCTAAATCAGTTTTTTTTGTTGCAATTATATCATTTTACTGGCAAACAAAAAGCATTTAATGCTGTTGTGTTTATACATATACATTTTTCTGTGGAAATTTGAAATGATTTGTTTGTGGCTTAAATTCAAGTTGTCATAATAACAGTTGAAGATAGAGGGAATATAACAGTGTGTCATTACCAAAAGATTGTAAAACTACAGAGAATACCAGTAAGGCACAATGTCAGATACATTCAATAAAATATAAACTTTATATAAATTAATTTCTATCTGCTTTATTTTTGAGACTATTCTACTAATGAAATTTCAATCAATAGCATGCAAGAATTCCAACCCCATAAACCAAATCAAAGGTGATTTAATATCATCAGGGTTAGGATTTGTAAGGATTTTACTTTCAGTAGGTAACATATGTTTAGTCTACTGTAGTATGTGATTAAATCTTGTTCTATAGCTAATGTTCTATAGCTAATGTTTTTGTGTTTTATTTATGTAACTTTTGATCAATATAATATTTTCACTTAATTATTTTAAAATGTTGGTCCACATTTTACTTCTTATTTTGAACATTTTTAATCCATAATTTTTGGTACATGTTATTCTTTATAAATCCTATCCCTGATCATCATCATCAACGCTTGTTTTAGGATGATTTTCCATTCTTTTGTAGTGGGCCGAAGAGCAGTATTCTTTATGAAGTGTTTCTGCTGGTGCCATCTTGTTGATCTCCTCAGTCTCTAGTCTTTCAGTCTGTACTTAAATGCTTTCTGTTGTAGTCTCTATACGTCATCAATTAGTACATTTTGGTTTGAGCCTTTGGACTGTACTGATTTAGACTGACAAGATTTAGAATTGTGGCAGTTAATCTCTCCATCTTTCTTAGGGGCTTTCTCTATTTCCTTTTTCTACATGATTGCACTCTTAACATCAAGCATGACACTCGTTTTGGGTTCATTTCTTGCAGATGTTCAAGCCAATGTTGCTTATATTATTTAATTGTTTCACACACTAATTTCATTTTCAATTCCTGTCTGATATCTTCAGTTCCCTGATGATGAAGTTTGTAAAACTACTAAGTCTTAAGAAATGGAGTTCTGATGCTTCTATTCATTTATGTGTTTGTTTTTTTATGAGGGCAGGGGAAAATCTTCCAAAGACACTACGAGGCTCGCACCCTGCAGCGTATGGGATTCACAGCTAGCCTGTGCCTATCCACTAAAATCCCCTTCCATTCCTCCGATTCGCTTCCTGCGGAACCGCCGTCAGGCATTGCATCAGAGGAAGGGCTGATCGGCTTATCGCTCTACACCAACTGATGTCACGAGATACTCCTTCGAAATTGTCCTACCCGAAGCTTCTTTAAAACTTTTGCGGCATAGGTGCGGTGCGGCATACCGCACTCCAATTCTCTTGTACACCAGCATCTTAGTGACGATGGTTTCAGGAGTCACTACCTGCAGGGGGAGTCGACGGAGTTCTTCCCTCTCCTCACCGAAGCGTGCGCAGTAAAATAACACGTGCTCCCCATCTTAAACCAATGGGTCATAGGTTGGGCTAGAAGAGTCATCGTCCAACCGGAAACGGAATTGTTACGGTACCAATGCCCCGTTAACAGCTTGATCAAATAATGATCCACATCTTCGTGTTTCCATTGGGTCCACTTCGTTAAGATGAAATGTCCATCTGCCAGTGGATTATAGAACCCATCGCCGTTGCCACTGTGCCATTGTCACCTCCCTCTGTTTTTTCACGATGACTAGGGGCGGATTTTGATGACCTAAAACATCGTCAAAAATGATCAATAAAAAGTAATAGCCTCCGGTTACTTTGCATTGGACCCCCGACGTTAGGCATAATTCGCGACACGGCGGAGGCCATGCGAGATGCTTTCTCACTGACTATACGCAAATGCTCGTCGAAGTGGAGTCTCGTGTCAATCTGGACTCCTAAGTATCTTAGAGACTGCTGGGAGATTATTTTACTACCCCTACATTGAGAGTAATACCCTCTTTCACTTTTCTGCCTGTCACAGAGACACCCTCTGTGTTATGCTCGGCCATCTGGACGTCAGTCACCGCAGGATCGCAGCGGCAACCTCGGCAACCTGCGTGACCTCCAGTATATTTGCCGACCACTACCACTACAACATCGGCAGCAAATCCACCTTCCGGTAGCGGGAGCTTCAAAACAGAGTCGTACATAATGTTCTACAACCGGGCCAAGTACCGAGCCTTGCGGAACACCACCCGAGATACCAAAGGTCTTTACTCCGGTCTCTGTTTTGTATAGTAAATCCCTTTCCTCGAAGTAGCTTGTTTTCATTTGGTAATTCGGAACTCCCAGATTTTAACCCAGCAAATATGGAACTCCACCTTGCCGTATTAAAAGCGTTCCTAGTGTCCAGGGTAACAATAGCGCAATACTTCTTTGCGCATTTTCTTCATCGTTTGCTCTCAATAGCCTTGTGTGCGATGTCGATGACGGCCCTAATTGCGTCCACTGCGGATCTCTCCTTCCTGTAGCCATACTAATTATCGGACAGACCCTGTGGTCCCTCCGTGAAGGCTTCAATCCGTTTGCAGATGATCTGCTCTAACACCTTGCCTGCAGTATCCAGTAAACATAGGCCAATATGCTGATGGATCGCTAGGTAGCTTATCATCCTTCAGAAGAAAGTCCAGCCGTTGTTGCTTCTATGACGGGGTAAATCCCCCTCGCAAAAACGCATTACTTGTATGTCTCTAAGAATAGATCTGGTCGAGTACTAATAGAGGTCTTAATAGCAACATACGACACTCAGTCCAAGCCGGAGGCTTTGCAATCTTGAACCTTATCGCATACCCTTGACAGATCCTCTATGAAACCGCTGGAACCTCGTGTAGATCTTTGAATGAATCCATAGGCCGCAACTTTCTGGCGAGCAAACAAGGTAGCAACTATCTTCTCCAAGAAGACCGGGAAGTAGGGGGTGACAGGGATTGACAGTTGAGCCTGGCCGTTACCGCCTTATATGGGCGACCCCAGGAGTCAGCATCCACCTCGTTTAGCTCTCTCCAGCAGCGACCCTAGCTATTCTTAATAGCTTTTGTGCAAGTTCTTCTGGTGGCCATGTGTGTGTCCTTGAGAGTGTCATTATTTGGTCCACCTTACCCGCCTCTCGTCAGTCCGCCAGTATACTGGAGGAAGGCGTTCTTTCGTGAGGCTTTTCATCATTGGCGCATCACAAGCGTCAAAGACCCGGTTCATTACACTTCCAACCATATCCTTACAGTTTCCGACCAGCATAACGCCGTCCATCATGACTGCTTGATCGTAATCGAACGTCCTGTGGTTCCAAGTTGCTCTTCTATTCCTTGTAGAACCCAACCTACACTTCTCCCTGGTTTCATATACAAAAGTTTGTTGGTCGCTATGTGCATAATGATCGCTAACTTCCCACGCCGTAATCCGTCTAGCAAGACTATCACATGCGGATGCCAAGTCAACAATGGAGCTGCGATCACTTATGGTAAAGATTCAACGGTTCAGGAGTACCAGCGGTAGACGTCTAAACGGGCAAGGTTGTCCAGGAGAGCCATCTCACGTTGGTTCGTTACCCTGCTGCCCCACTAAGTGGCCCATGCATTAAAGTGCAATAATAAGGGACGTTCGTTCTCTCGCATCCAATAATCTATCGAGTAATGCCTTGAACTCCTCAAGCGACGCACTGGGGGTGGCATAAACTAAAAATACATAAACCGAACCCCTTTATTCAGATGAACCCATTCCCTGGTACTTGCATAACCTCCTGGACTGGATAATTTTCACACATCCACGTCGCAGCTCGGTTAGTCGCGTCCGAAAACCCATTGGCTCCCTCTAGCTACCTCTCAAAGGCCTCAAGAATTTCTTTGTCGTGACTTCGTCCAGATAATTAATCTCCAGAAGTACCTCACTTGACAAAGTCTTTTCCTCCGTTTTTCCTTGCAGTTGATCGACCACTGCGATCTGAAACTGCGCTGATTTCGAGCAGCCCGCGGATCCCGTCTCCAAAAGCAGGTCTTCCGTGCCTCTCTTTCTTATTTTAACTACATTGAGGCCCAGTTCAAGCTCCGGAGATTCCTTCATTTGACGCCAAATTTCCGCGTACGTCGCCCCCCCTCTTTGGCTCTAATAAGGCATCCTGACGCTTGGGAATGGAGTGTGATGGTTTTTTCCTCCGTACCTCAGCAGGAGTCCGAAGGCTTCGGGATTTATAATCTGCCTAGTGCAGTGTCATTCAGCAAGTTGCTGCAACTTCTACTAAGCTTCTACTGCTAGTAATAATAACAGTCTTCCATTGGCTCTCTGGCGAATCACCAGACTCGGGGGGCTCCTGTCAGAGGTGAGCGACCCCTTTGATAACCCGACCATTCCCGCCTTCTTTTCTTTCTCCTCGGGCTTTTTGGGGTTATTCTTGTTGAAGAACACCTCATTGACGGACTGATCGGACTCCTTATTAGTACACTGGGGATCTAGAATGGGCAGTCCTCTTTCGTGAACAGCAACATCATTAAAACATGTGCGAATTGCATGGGCCAACTTCTTGATCTCACCATGCACATTACAACGAGATTTAACAAACTCTAGACGCACAATGATCTTTTTTCGAGGTTACAAAGTTCTTCTTGTTTCTCTTCACTGTCCTTGTTACTTGTTAGCACATTTCCCCCTTCGTAACATAAGCTGTTTGGTCGCTAGATGTTGAAGCCTCAAGTAAAGCTTTCAAACTTGCTGTAGATACCGCAACAGCTACAGGGGTACCAGGCCCCAAAACCGTACACTGAATTCCCTTAAAACTATTCATGGTAATGCATAGGCAAAGATCACATGAACAGCACCTAAAGCGCAGAAGTTTGGGGATAACAAAGGTCACTGGTTGGCAAAAAGGGTCACTAGCGGGGAAGATGTATGTAAAAGGTCACTGGGGGGCAAAGGCCACTTTTTGCGTCATTCTCAGTCCTGCCGCTAGAGTTGCTTGATCTGCAGCACTGCTTGATATGGTCGCGACTATGCGTCAGGAAAAAGAAAGACGCAAAAAGTCGTGCCGAATTCCATCTTGGAGATACTGCACACAGATGCCACATTAAGAAAACCAAGTATATTACTTGACGGGAAAGCGACCCAGCAAGCATTCCGCACAGCAGCCACGCGCACCAAGCCTGGGGACTACAAGATAGCCCGGGCGAGGCTTGCGCCCCAGGCGGCAACGGCGTCAGCAACTGCCGCGGAGCGCGCAGTGCGCTGGCAACACCGTACCATTCCACTCGCTGGTGCCGAGTTGGAATGAAACAATGGTGACGGCATTTGCACTAAATGCAGCTACAGTTAACTAATTAAAGACCAAGCATTGAATAATATTTTTAATAATATTATGTATTACTGTAACTACTCTTTTCCCCTCTAATAATAATAATAATAATAATAATAATAATAATAATAATAATAATAATAATAATAATAATAATAATGCAATCCCCTCTAATAAATGTAACTTCATTATCTTATCACGTATTCTAGAATTCATTGGGAAATATAGTTATTCAAATTATTGTTTCCATGTTGCGGCAGGAAGTATTATTTCTTGACGAAGGACATCATGGATAAGAGCCCAAAATGTATTGCTTATTTATCCTTGAAAGTAGATTTCATTACATGAGAGCTTTGTTTAAATTTAAATTTCAAAATTCATGTAGTGTTTTTTTTTTCAAAATTTATGTAGTATATGACTTAGTGTAGGATCACAGAATTCACTTCTCTCCATAGCACGTCATACGCAGTTTCAACACGTTTTTTACGTAAAAATAAACAAATAATATATTTTATATAGGGATTAGCTGTTATTAGGTAAATTTGTATTATCGTGGGTTCGATAGTCTGCCTCTACAGAAATTAAAACCAAAAATATTACGTAGTATTTTAACCCCCTTAGTATTTATTACAGGAAATATTATGTTTTCTGCTCCTGTTGCTTCGGTTCCAGTTGTAACTAATATCACCTTTGCTGTGACTGACTAACAAGAAAAACAACAAAATAAAACAAACACACTTGATACAACAATTTGTTATTATTAACAAAAGACCTTTTTTTACAATTCCCTTCCTTTTGGTTCCATGCTCGACCGTTCTCTTCTTATAATTAATTCTAAAATATAATACAATTTAATTTTAATTATGCCAAGACTTGATCTTCTTACATTAATTATTTAAAAAAATCAATCAAAGCGTCCCCGTTTTACTTCCCTTTCTGAAGTCGTTGCCTTCTTGACCGATATGTTGTTCGTTCCGATTCCATCTACCATATTTTCTGCTCCCTCGATGTCCATAACACCACACACGCAAGTTTTCTTCATTTGTGGCTTTTAGTTCCGTTATGACTCCCACATAGTCACGCTCTGCTATTTTTAAAGCTTAACTATGCCGACATCGTGAGCAACCCTCTCTCTCGATCCGCTTGCTATCAACATCAGCTCTGCTCTCCGTCTTCATCAACCCCCAGGTCGGTTCTCTACTTTTGTTCATATTGTGCGCCATTCATTTCATCCCGCGCACGAACTCCTATCCTGATTGGCTGTTCATTCGTCCAAGTGAATTTATTGATTCCTTGACCTTGGCTATCTAACTTTCGTAAACTACTTATCACACGGATTTTCTCACGTGTCCTTTCTTACTTTAACAAAACATTTACGTATTCTGCTACTCCCGTTTCAATCACTCATATTAATATTTTTTTCTAAACGATCGCGTTTTTGCATCACTTCCTTCGACTATTGTTGTGCTTATCGTGTTTATTGCGATATGTTACATTTATATTATTCTCCCTTGTGATTAACCATCACATTACTCTAATATTACACTAGAAAGGATAAAAAACTAATTTACATATTTTTAAACTAATAGTCAATGTACAACAAAATGTTGCGTATATGCAACTTTGGGACAATAGGGTATACACTATTGTCAATTCATCTTGACAAGAGATGACTGAAAACAGTTTGAATGGGTATGAATATAGCATTTTTTTTTTTTTTACATTTGTAAATTGTAATGCTTTTGCACAATCTGCTCCTCCTTCTGGCTTTGATCTCTCTCCCGATCCCGTGTTCTGCATCATGATTAATTGATTGTCAGTAATTCCCGGCGTGCCAACTACTATGATCATTAGTACCGTACGTGTAATGCGTGTTTTTTGCTCTGGAGGTGGTGGTCTTCCCCGCTGTATGGCGAGATCCGGCGCCGACCTACCGTCAACTAATGGGAGTTTCCCCAACCAGGTATCTCCCATCAGCGGGACACCGCCACAGCTAGGACAAGCTCTAAGCTCCTGATCGGTCTCCCGGCATGTGTGGTAGTGTAGTGCATGTTGTGTTGTGTGTAAGGTGTGAGGTTAGCAGGAGGTTAGGTGTGAGGTTAGGAAGAGGAAGAAAAGATCGCGCGCGGTCCGTGGCCCGTTTGTTAGGGTACTGATCCAGCATTCGCCTGGTGTTGCTCGGAGAAACCACGTAAAACTATCGATCAGAGCAACCCGCTAGATTTCTCCACCAAACAGCGACTGGATTCGACCTGGCTGACAAGTTAGTGTCGAAAATCCTGCCACCGTCGGGACTCGAACCTAGGAACTAGTTTCGAGTGGTCGCTTGGTATTAACCGGAGAAACCACGGAAAACTACCGATCAGACCAGCCGGCCGCTAGAATCTTTCAGACAGCGACTAAATTCGACCTAGCTTTCTACATAGTGAGTGCCGAAAATCCTGCCATATACTCTTTGCCACCGCCGGACTCGAACCTAGGACCTGCCGGTCATGATGCACTCCAGAGACATCAGTTGATGCCCTAAGCCACCTCTCACGGTATTTGTGAAAGATGCGCAGCCAGAACCATAAAAACAAAAAACTATCTGGATACAAATATTGAAAAGAACCAACGAGACTAGAAACAAGCCTCGGCAACCGCGTAAAACAGCCAAAAGCTTATTGATGCTCTAGGAAACGCTTACGTATTAATACACACTAGAGCGTCACCCAATGCTTTCCCGTCAAACCTTGTGATGTCATTGTGGACATCTCTATAAACAGCGGCACAAACTCTTCGGCAAAGAATAAAAATGAGTTGTGTACGTGCATATCCGCTACTTCAGAAAGGCGGCAGGCTGTATACTCCAATTTAAATATAGTGGCACTATAATATTACAAACGTGGAGAGGGGGACAGTACTATCCAATCGGGAGCTTCAATACTACAAATTTAAGTCATGACGGATTTTACATTAGATAATAGGTCCCCTCTCCGTCCAGATAGTGACGTTCAAGTGCCACTGGGTTTAAATTGAAGTGTAGACAAGAGTGCTCTGACCGGGAATTGAGTGAAGAAGCCCGTTTCACAGAAGTTACAAGTCCACAAATTACAAGTTGCTTGTGAGAATTGCGGCAACTGCGTTTCATAATCGTATTAGTAATCATTAGTAGTTACAAGTAGTCCAGTAGTACAGTTGTGCAGTGCACGCACACGCACGCGCGCGCATTCTCTCCCCCCCTCTCTCTTCAGTTTTTCTAAGAAAGCATCTGAGGGTAGTATCTCCAAGATGGAATATGGCACGACTTTTCGCGTCTTTCTTGATCGAGTCGCTTGATCTGCAGCACTGCTTGATACTGTCTCGATCATGCGACGTCTTGCAGCAGGACCGAGAAAGACGCAAAAAGTCGTGCCATCTTAGAGATACTACCCTCAGATGCCACGTTCGAAAAACTAAAGTATACTCTCTGGGAGGCGCACCATGGCGCATGGGGTGGCTTGTTCGGATTGTTGAACTGATGGGACAGTGCAGAGCGACGGTGTTCTGTGGCGGAGGACTAGTTTTTCGTTCGTAAAATCCTGAATATTTGGCTAGGAGATATTAATATCAATTCGATTTCCTTGACTTATTTTCGGTGGCATTCATCTCCATTTTAAGAAAGAGAAGATTTATTGGGAAATGATCAGCGTTATAGCGAAAACCTTTAAAGTCTAATTGAAATTTAATTTGGCTGTTAGCCCACATGACAAGGAAAATTTATTTGTAGAAGTGTCTTATTTTTATTTTCATAAGTATTGTTTTGTGTGTTTTTTCGTGTTTATTATAATTCTTAAGAATTGACGTCTTTTCAAATGACGAAGATAAAAGAATTATAATTATTTATGTTTATTTTGTCTTTAATGTAAATATTCGTGGATCTGGTAAGGAAAGAAGATGTATGCTGTTTTGGGGATACCTTTGGTTGGGACACTTTTTGTGCCTATTTTGATAGGTGCTTTAACATTCGTGATCTGGTGTACATGTGCTAGAAAGGAACATGTACCTTTGATAGAAACAATCCCGTATAAAGAACTTGGTAGTAATAATGTTAATGGTAGTGAAATAAATTTGAATGCAATTGTGGAAAAAGACACTAAAAAGAAGAAGAAGAAGAAATGCAAGGATGGAGGATGTTGTTCCAAAACTGACAAAACAAGTGAATCACATCAAGAAAATGTTGAAATTATTAAAATATTTTATGCTACACTTACAGGAAAAGCAGAGGTTTGTTTTCCAGAATAAGTCTTTAAACCATTTTGGGGTGTTTTATTATGTTACAATGATTATTTTACAGATCAGTAATGTTCTTAAAAGGTCTGAAGGGCGAGTGAAAGTTTTAAACCTTCAGATTACAGAATGATTGTCAGAAATTCAGGAGTTTTGAACACATGATTTAAAATATATTTGTTTGAATTATATATTGTACTGGTATGTTTTCAGAAATTCAGTGAATCC
The DNA here is from genome assembly GCA_964035755.1 of Teleogryllus oceanicus. Classification (NCBI taxonomy): domain Eukaryota; kingdom Metazoa; phylum Arthropoda; class Insecta; order Orthoptera; family Gryllidae; genus Teleogryllus; species Teleogryllus oceanicus. The sequence goes on along the minus strand of CAXIVR010000006.1, from coordinate 9,186,515 downwards.
TTGTTTAAGAAGTTATCAGACATTGGATTCAGGGCTGAAATTGTGAATTTATCTTCTTATGATCCTGAAGATAAACTTGTCAGCGAAGTGAGTTTTTAGTATAGTATTGTAATGCATACATGTTTTTTTTAGTATGTGTTGAGAAGATATTAGCAATAACTTATTTTCTTCTGTATTATGGTTATTATTTTCCACGGGATAATTGAGAAAAAGTAATATTATTTATGGTTCTGTTGTGTAGAAGTCTGGGCGTTCGGTGTGCGTTTTTATTTTGCCAACATACACTGATGGTACCCCTCCCCCTGATGGAGAATGGTTTTACAAGTGGTTGGAAGAGGCATCTACTGACTTTCGAATGGGGAAATGTTTGTTGGAAGGCTTGAAGTATGCTGTGTTTGGGTTGGGAAATTCACAGTATTCAGAACATTACAATGTTGTAAGTATTGCTTGTTTTTTAGGTGCATTAAATGTAAGACTCAAATATGTACATTTGATTTGTGTAAGATGAGCTCCCATAATGAGGATCCCGTATGTCCTGGTTTTCCAGAGACAGTCTCGGATTTTTAACTTTTGTCCCAGTGTACTGACAAATTATTTTGGGATGCTAAAATGCCATGGGGTTTTTCAAATTTAAAAAAAGTGTAACATGTTCTGATAACATATGATTATTCTGAATCTGTGTCTTCGAATTTCCAGATGAACTATTGGTCAACCTGACAAAGATTCATTGGAAAGATTTGTTCGTTCACTATATTCTTTTTCATTTGCATGATTAGGGGTGTTAAGTTGTTTGTATCCCAAATAATTGCAGGCATTTTAATAAAATAAAAAAAGAAAAGCAGCAGCAGCACCACCACCAAAATGCCGTAGAGAAAAATGCCAAAGAAAATTTAAGGGCACTGTTCCCATTTATGAAAGGAACTACTTACTGTTTCAAAGTGGAATGTGATATCTGCCATGCAATATTTAACTTTTATAATTTTTTAAAAAGAATATTTAAAAATTAGGTTTATTTAATAATTGCCATTCATTTTTGTCATAATGAGCAGTTTTAAAATGCACCAAATGAAGCAAATTATTTCTGGATAAAATTTCGTTTCATCTGTGCCCCCCGGCGCTCATTCATAATTGTGTTGTATTCTTGGTTGTTGTTGTTGTTTTGTTTGTTTTTTAAATATGTTAATAAATGTAAAAAATGTGGCCCTATGTTTAAAAATGGCAGTGTGCAAAGCATTTATTCTATTGTATATGTAATTAAAATGTTCTGTTAACTGCATCAAGTTCTTTTTTACAACAACAAAAATTGTATCTTAATTTTCTTAGGTTGGTAAACGTGTGGATCACTGGCTTCACAAATTGCATGCAATCAGAGTTACTCGGTTAGGTCTTGGAAATGAAGATTCTGCAAACAGCAAGAATTGGACCATTGAAGAAGATTTTAATGCCTGGAGCAATGTGCTGTTGTCCCGCTTAAAAAAATGGCAATTATTAAGTGAGGAGAAAGAAAGTAAATGTTGTTGCAAAAGCAGCGGTAACAATACAGAAGTGAGTGTAGGGATAGTTAATTTACTTTGGTTAAAGTAGAGAACACGGTAAGCTCTTGGAGAAGTGTGGAGGAGGAGGGGTGTCCCCTTAAGTCGGCCCTCAAATTATGCTAAGTGCTCTGGAATAAATTAATAAAACTTATGATAGTCGACTTTCACGTGGCATAAAGTTCAAAGATACTCTCGAGCAACCAGAAAAACCTCTGTCGACCCCTTCCGCTTAGAATGCTAATGAGGAGTGACCTCTTTCAGACTCACACATACAAGATTGACCCTTTTCTTACTCCACTTCCACTCGAAACGATCATACAACTCCTGTTGCTTGGCATACCTCATTGGACATTTACACACTGGACCTGTAAATCCTGCAGCAATCAAAGCATGTTCTTGGGCCCACTCAAATACAGCCAAACATCCCTTGCAGCGCAATGCGTAAAAAGAATCCACATTTATTCACACCATCGTAGCACAAATATTTGACTCAAAAACAAATTGCAAAGAATCAGAAGAGCACAAACAATGTAACTGTATGACAGCAATGTAGCTAACCACTTTAACTGCTACCCCAACACAAAATCACAGGAGCAAATGATTGCATCACTTTTTGAAAATAGAGGTACAACAGGATACTGTGGTGAAATTGCCACCCCTAACTTATGATGTCACGATCATGACCAATTGTAAACTATTAAAATATATATCAATAATTTATATAATTTATTTAGATCACCCTCGCTGAATGCATGGGTGTTTTCGCTGGTGAGGCAGCTGCATGCACACGGCAGCCTTGCCTGCGAAACCACCCACACTGTTTATTATAAGTATGTACTAAGTTATGTACATTGCTTACAGCCCCTCTTCATTGAAAGATTACCCTCATGAACCCCTAATTACCCCTCCATCGTGGATATACCTCTCACCGGAGCGGCACATAATGCCAGTTTAAACAACTTCCTTAAGTTGTACCATGTTCTATACTTAAGCCTTTACTTTTATGTGGTAATTGTAGTAATAATGAAAATTTCCACTTAAAGTTATAGGGAATATCTTACATTATAAAATTTCCTCCTCAGGATAATACTTGCAGTGAATCTGATAGTAGTTCAAATGATGGAAGTGATTCTGAAGGTGGTGTTGTAGATGTGGAAGAATTGGGTCGCTTTTCTGGACCTTTGAAAGAAGCAAAAATTCAGGATGAAGTACCTGAAGTAGGAAAAGAAATGATTACTCCTGCTCTAAGAGCATCCTTGACAAAACAAGGTTATCGCTTAATAGGGTCTCACTCAGGAGTTAAATTGTGTCGATGGACAAAAGTAAGTGGCTAATTTTTTAAATTCAGTTGTTAATGTTACTATTGCCAAAAAAACTTAATAAAAAAGTTGAGAGATTTCGAAGTGCATATTTGGGAGACTACTCTAAATTGTTGTTGATACATCATTTAATGTCATATTGCTTTAAGAGTGGACAATGTGTAGCCTTTTAAATTGGTCTTACCTTGCAGTCAATGTTGCGGGGTAGAGGAGGATGCTATAAGCATAGTTTTTATGGTATTCAAAGCCACCAGTGTATGGAGACTACACCTAGTCTTGCTTGCGCCAACAAATGTGTTTTTTGTTGGCGCCATCATTCTAATCCGGTAGGAACAGAGTGGAAATGGAAAATGGATCAACCAGAGGAAATTCTTAATGAAGCACTAAATCAACATTACAAAATGATTTATCAATTTAAAGGTAAATTAATTTTTGTAGATGTTGTGAATGACTTTTAAAAAATATACACTTGAAAATTCATAGCAAGTTTTTTATTTTTGAGAAAATAACAATGAAATGCAAAGAATTTTTATAGGCTATGATCTTAATTTTTATTATTATAAATTATTATATTTTAGGGGTGCCTGGTGTTCTTCCCGAGCGTTTAGAAGAAGGCTTACATGCAAAGCATTGTGCTCTCTCTCTTGTGGGAGAACCAATTATGTATCCTGAGATTAATAAGTTTGTGAACTTGTTACACAAGAAGGGAATTTCGTCATTTCTTGTGACTAATGCCCAGTTCCCAGATGCAATGAGGTGATTAACTTTTAAATAAATAGCATAGATGCCATAATTTTTGAATTTGAATTCTTCTTTTTTTTTTCCTTGGTTTTTTTAATAATATTTGAATTGTTTGTAAATTTCATTTAAATTTTTAATATACATTTACCCTATTTCTAATATACATTTCATTTATACTTTGTAATATCTTCATAATATTTTCAACTTAAGACTATCAGATATTGCCTGTAGTATTTTTCTGTGACTATCACCTCGTCAATCTTATTTTTTAATACTATTGACTTAAGTGTGTTACATACCTGTTGTAGGAAGAATTGGTTAGTTCTAAAGTGTAAATAATATTTTAAAACTTGCAGAGAAAAGAATATGTGTGAGTATGAATGTGTGTTTGTGCGAGCTTGCACACATCAATTAAAGAATTTTGTTGTGACAAAGATGAATTGTTATTCAAAATGCAGTTAAACCATTCCACTCATGGGCGACAAGCATAATATATGTGCTGTGAACTATATGCTCTTCATCTGAACAGCATGAACCTACAATTAGAAACAGTCACTTCCAACACAAAGATAAGCATATGTTCACTTGGAAAGATAAGGTAAGAGGAAGGTCTGTGATTGATTACGTAATCACTAGACACTATTTAACTGGTAAAGTAATGGATGTCAAGGCACACAGAGACCCAGAATGTAGATCCAACCATCATCTAGTGAAGGCCAAAATTATGTTTCCACCTATAAGAGAAAAGGAAATGGAGATCAGAGAACATAAAGAAGACAAAAGTGTAAATAGTGAAAGTAGGAAATATATAGAGAGTGTATCACAACCAAGTATAAGATATTTCAGAACATTTTTACTGAATGAATACATAGTTGAATCAAATGAAGAGATATATGAACACTTTAAAAATAGTCTACATCAAGCAGCTAAAGAAGCCCTTGGAGAAATGTCCTGAAATAAGAAAAAGAGGGAGGATCTATTGGATTACTCAAGACCTGGAGCTGAAAATAGAGGAGAAGAAGATGAAGTATGAAAAATGGTTGAATATCAGGAAAGCGGAAAGTATGGAGGAATATAAAATCCAACGAAAGAGTTACAAACATGATAAGGAAAGAAAAAAACAATCATAGGAGCAGAAAGTCAAGAAGTAGAAATGTACATAGGTTGAACTAAAACAAGTGAAATTTGGAAGTTCATAAAACTGGTCAAATCTCCCTAAATGGAAAAAGTCTGCTTACAAAGTATATCTGTAAGTAAATAGGAAGAGTATTTTAGAAAATTATTAAATGAAGGAAGATCAGACTTTTGTGGAACTACAGAAAGGGAAAGAATATCTCCGGCCACTGAAATTACAGCGACCGAAGAGAGGGTTAAGAGATCTATCAAAGAAATGAAAGGCAGTAAGGCTCTGGGTCCAGGTGAAATCCCCAACGAATTGATCAAGAATGGAACATGAAAGCTAGTGCAGACAATGACGAAGCTAATTAATAGATGTATAAATATTGGCAATATTCCAGAAGACTGGAAAATGGCTTATATAACACCAGTATATGAGAAAGAAAGGAAAGACGTGTGATAATTATAGAGGAATAGCAGTAATAAACATGTTCAGTAAGGTATATGGAAGAATGTTAAGAGAATTAATAGACGAGGAATACAAGGAGCACGAAGAAGAACAAAGTGGTTTTAGGGCGGGTCGATCTTGCATAGATAACCTGTTTTCTGTCCCAGGTGATGCAAAAGAAATGGCAAATAAGGATAGAACTTCATACAGCCTTCCTTGATATAGCAAAGGCCTACGATAGTGTGCCAGTCATAAAGTTATGGGAAGTTATGAATAATAGTAATGTAAATAAAATCTTAATAAATGTGGTAAAGGAATAGTATATCAAAAGGGAAAAGTGAAAGTTGGGAAACATAACCCAAACGTTTCCTACACCAAAAGGGCTACAGCAAGGATTGTTTGTCACCAACCCTCTTTAAAATATATGTTAATGCAGTGTTACTGTTATAGAAAAGATAATGTGCTGGGATGGGAATACAACTTTATGATAACACAGCACTCTATACCCTACAATTCGCTGATCAGGTGCTGATGGCGTGAGAAGAGGAAGATATTGAATATATAACTAGGAAGATAAAAGAAGATTATGAGAAATGGGGATTAAGCCTCAACCTAGAAAAAACAGTATACTGGACACTGGGCAATACACATGACATATTGACAATGGAAACCAAGAAATAAGACAGCAGAGGACATAAAGTCTTGGGAACAACAATAGGGAAACAGGGTTTTTATGGAAAGGAATGTGAAACCCGACTCATTAAAGGAAGAACAATTTTAGGAGCCTTAAATCCAGTGATCTGGGATCCAAATGTAAACAAGAAAACGAAAATTAGAATATACAAATGTATAATTGAAAGTGTTACATTGTATGGAGCAGAAATATAGAAACTTCCAAAACAACAGAAAATAAAATTGAGAGCCCTGGAAATGGATTTCCTCAGAAGAGCGGCAGCAATATCTAGAAGAGAAAGAATTAGGAATGAACTGGTTACAGAGATCATGAAGCTTGCATGAGTATGTAAAGTGACATGTTTCTTAACTTGTAGGGCATCTCTAAGATGACACACCAAAATCCGTGGTTGACTCGTGGGGCATCTCACAGATGCACAAGTATTTTCCTGGTGTGTAAAATAAAATTTTCATTGATGAATCAATCCGGGCTACTATTTTTAAATAATATTGATGTAATAATTACAGAGGTATCACACACTGCTGCATTTTACTGATAGCTGGTGCTGTCCATGTGCTGGTTGACATTGCAGATCAGTAAGCAGAATCATATTGTACAGACAAGTGGTGGACGAAAATACTTTTTGGGCTTCAGGAAGTGACCATTACCAATGCATGTACGTTGAACAAAATACACCATGTGTAATGGAATGCGAGATACAGATTTTAGAAAGAGGTTCATTTTTGAACTTGTAGATCACAGGAAAGGAGTTGCAGGTTAAATGTAAGATTTCATTCCATATTTCCCTGAAACAACAATCGTGATTGTTGTGTTTGCAGTGACAGAAAAACTGGAGAAAAGCAACAATTTTTTTCTGCAAAACTTGTCCTGGTGAGCCAGCAATGCATCCTGGAGAAAGCTTCTAAGTATTTCATAAATAAAGAAATTAAAGAAAAATTAATAAATTGTTAATTACCAAAATGTACATTATTAATTTAGTTCAACGGCTTTAAAAATCAGTGAATTCTATATTTTTAACTTCCAACATTATGCCTAAGAAATACCAAAAAAAGAACCTTATTTATAGAATTTATTTCTTACTTTTATTTCAGTACAATAGTTCTGAAAATTGATTTAGTTAAGTATGGATTTCGTATGAAAGTTTTATTTATCAATTACACAGAAAATATGAAACAGGAAATTGAATAAAAACAATTATTTATTGGTAGACAATTATCTCCCGTGACTGGGTGAAATCAGTTATGAGGTGGAATGGGGGCATGCAAAGTATCTGCTATGAGCCGTGCTGCCATTTTCCGTTGTCATCTTAGAGATCCCTTAAGAGTTGTGTAACCTCCAGTGCACAGAAATATCAGACCACAGAGTGCATTTATAGGTGGCATGTCACAGATGCCCTAGGAGTGCAAAGAGTTAAAACATTGATTCTTACATAATCATGATTGAAGTGCAAGAGATAAGGTATTAGTGACATTAGTGTATTATGAGTAATGTGCTTTATCATAATGTATATTAGTTGGGAATTTGGGATTGTTGGGAAGTCGTCTTTTTCTTTCCTCTCCCACTAATTGTTTAGCATTCCTAACTTGTGTACAGAGGGAGCATTGGAGGAATCTCAACTGGAATTTTTTTTTTCCTTCAGGGAAATGAGCCCAGTGACACAGCTGTATGTGAGTGTTGATGCCAGTACAAAGGAGAGTTTGAAGAAAATTGATCGTCCTCTTTTTAAAGATTTTTGGGAGAGATTCATAAACAGTCTCATTGCTCTCTCTGAGAAAGGCCAACGAACTGTTTACCGTCTTACATTAGTAAAAGCATGGAATGTTGACGAGATAGAAAACTATGCAAAATTGGTTGGCTTTGGAAAGCCTGATTTTATTGAAGTAAAAGTGAGTATAACTTAAACTGTAACATTAGTGTCTGCTCCATTCTTGTTGATATGTGCTTATTTTGTTCTTAGGGTGTAACATATTGTGGGACTTCAAAGGCTAGTAATTTAAGTATGGAAAATGTCCCATGGCATGAAGAGGTAGTATCATTTGTGGAAAAATTAGCAAATTTGTTAGAGGATTATGAAATTGCCTCTGAACATGAGCATTCAAACTGTGTTTTAATTGCACATAAAAAGGTAAGTGCATTGTTTACGCATCATCTCCAAATGTTCATTTTATTCTTTATTATTAACTGGTTTATTATTAAACTGCTTTATTATATTATATTATTATATTATATTATATTTTGTTCCTTTAGAATATTTTTTTGAAAAATTATTTATTACAATGTTTCGTCCATCTTGCTTATTTAGATTAATAATTGAAAATAAATAAATGTGTACAGTGAAACTCCGTTTATACATTTCTCACTTAAACGTTTTTCATGTTTATCCCCTCTCTCTCTCTCTCTCTCTTTTTGTTTTGGTAAGTCCCCGGATAAATTCCTGTAATTTCCATGCTAAATTATTTCAGATATGCGATTTTTCACACTTATACTTTCATAATAAAAGTCCCTTTAACCCTTTCGCTGCTAACGACGCCTTTAGGCGTCCAGATTTTCCGTGCCCCATGTGTTAACGACGCCTACAGGCGTCCGCCCGGTTTTGCTTCTGCTGTGCTAATGATGCCTATAGGCGTGTTGTACTTCGCGCGGTTGTCTTTCGCTCTCTGCTGAATGGCAGAGGGCCTGAAGAACATGTGGCGATATCTGTTCGATTTTTAAGGGTTTGAAGTTTAGTTTGAACTCTCCTAGAGTGTGCTAGTATGTCAATTCTTCTCGCTATGAGTACAAATGTTTGTAGACTGGTAGGCTACCGCGCGGCCTTCGCGCGGTGGTCTTGCCTTTCCTGAGGGATTAGCGCGCATCTTGAAGGAGGCCCTTCCCAAATGCCCATTATAAAACCTCCTCTGTGGTTTCCGAGTATGGGGTACCATCCTCACTTAGTGTTGAGATTTCTGATTGTGAGTGTTCTTGTTTTTACGCGTTACTGTATGAATATTGGCTTGTTTTGTGGACTTTTCTGACGGTTTTTGGATTATTTCTACGTACGATTACACGGATTTTATTATTGACCTTTTGCATTGTTTCTGTACGTTTATTTTACGGATACTTTGCCAGTGCCGGTCCAAAGCCCGGATCAAAAAAGGATGGAAGTATGCGCTTTGTTCCTCGTCAGGTGCCACCCTTACAGGGTGCGCCGGTCGGAACAAGGAAACTGCGCCGCACACAGCGGTCGCCGGGCTGTGGGGTGACTCAGCACCAGGGTGCGCGCACTCCCATGGAATGTAGCCTTGAGGCAGGGGGGGGGGGAGGGTCGTAGCAGTGAAAAGGTAAAGATTGTATGACGTTCAAATGATCCCAGTGATGTGCGATGCGACCTGCACAGAGAGCCTGGAACTTGTACTTGAGTCGGCATGCTACAGAGCGCAGCTCCCATGGAGTGACCAGCCTCTGGGAATTTGTAATATTGGAGCTCGACTCGGCCTAACTGAGGGGCCTAGACCATGCGAGCTCGCGGAGTGGTAGCACAAAGTCGACTCCTGGGCCACCTCTGGCAGGAGAACTTGAAAAAATTCAGTCAGGTCCATCCGGGAGCTCTCTGAGGATCTCACGAGGCAACGGCTAGCTCCGAGAGAAGTTCAAAAGCATCCCAGGGAGAGAGTAATGATGTAGATGACTGATAAGTGAGAAAGTTTGTGCACTGACTGTTCCACTCTCCAAAGGCTCTTTTTCTTGCCGTAATAACATACGAGATTCTTCCTGTAGTGACCTGAATGAAATTGATCGCTTTTTGCATGGCGCGGCGGGTGTCACCAGGCTGTGAGGCTGTGGCAGTTACGCGCTTCCTGTCACCCATGTAGAACATTGTGCTTTGAACCTTGGAATCTCATGTAACATCAAGCTTGAAACTGAAGCAGTCAGTCGTCGCTGCCAGTTGTAGTAGCCCCCCGCAGGACACAACCTTTTCAGTTTTCACAGTGAAACCAAGTTGCATAAGGTCACCAGAAAGGTCCCCATTGCATGTCCGTTCGAATGAAAAAGAGTGGTAGGGAAAGGCAACCCCTTTCAATATCTGATAAAATACAAATTTAAAAAGTTGTTAGGGAGAGTGGCAATAAACAAGGAGTAGATATTGCTTAAGAACTGGTAAAATTATAGTGTAAAAATATTGAGTTTTTATTTTGCTCATAATAATAAATTTTAGTTATGAGTTTTTCTCATACGTTTTTTCCCTTCAATCCTGTGAAAAACGTATAAGTGAAGTTTTACTATATTTAAGAGTAATAAACTCTTATTTAGGGAATTTTTATGTACAATCCCTTTCACAAAAACAAACTATTGCTTTCAGCATGAAAGAATACTTTCTTAGTTTTCATTTGTTTAATAAGTTTTAAGCGTGGAAGTATGAACACAAGGACTTTCTTAATATTAAAAATATTAACCCCTCTATTTACTTTGACATTTCAGAAAAGGAAATTAAAAATGGAGTAGAGATTATGTACATACATTTCAAAAGTAATTTGTCACTTTCTTTGTGGGATTGTTATTAAATTTGATGCAAAAATGATATTTTGAGGATTCAGAAACTGTATAAAGATTTGCATGTTGTAAATTATACTTGTTATTGTGAGTTATTGTGTGACTCATTAACAACTATTGATTCAATATTAAATTAACTTTCCAGTGACATTTTCATGTTGTGCCTAAAGAAAATCAAACCGAAGGGTAGTAACAATATACCCTGTACAGTAATTTTCCTCCAACAGTTTGTTGCAGTAAAAATATTACAATATTTTTCAGAAATTGGAGCTTTTGAAACTTCCACTGAATATTACACATCTCCTTCATGTTTCAAAAGTGATAAGTTAATTATTTTAGCAACGTGTGATTTGTGGAAGTAATTCATTTGTGGTATTGTCAATATGTTAAGAGTGGAGTTCATTGCCCAACATCTATATTATTTTGTTTAATTTTTCAGTTTAGAGTGAATGGTGATTGGTGGACCTGGATTGATTATGATAAATTCCATGAGTTGATACAAGAGTTTTATTCTAGTAATGGAGAAAAGAAATTCACAGCTTTGGTAATATATCAGTTTATTCCTATATAAATAATGACAAATTTTTATAATTAATAAATGTATTTTTATTTTATGTTCATATATTTTACAGGACTACATGGCAAAAACTCCATCCTGGGCTACATATGGTGCTAGTGAAAAAGGATTTAATCCGAATGAGACACGATGGTATCGCAAAAACCCAGCTCGTAAAGATGTTAGTGGTTGTTGATCAATAATACAAAATGCATACATGAAATTGATTTAAGACTGATTGTAACAATTTTGAGACTATTAAAGTGTCTTTATATTAGTGTGGTAATAAATTATATTAATTCTGATATGGGATGTTTAATTTCAATACCATATTAGAGCTATATATAATATTTGGGAAAGTTTCTGTAATCAATTATTTGATATTCATACTATTTAAGCCATAATAATACAATCAGAGAACATGGTACAAACACATTGGAAGACGATTGTATTATTCAGAACACAATTCAGTAACATTAAATTGTAACTAAATAAATTATTTGTAAGTTATCAAATGCTGGGGGAAATTCTAGTTTGACTTACAGAATGGAGGTGGTTGGAGTGCAGTGAGAGAGAACACACTAAACCTATTAAAAGTTCAAAATTACAATTTCTTGTGAAATTGTGCGATTCATAATTATATATTTACATTTCAAATGATTACTTGTGATGGGTAATGATTGCATGATTGTTTCACACATGAAATAGCAATCAAGCTCTTATTCATAGTTCATTTTGGTTATGATTAAATTAAAAATTGAAATTTTGGATTTTATTTTTTAATTCTGATCCTGAAATAAACTGCCTAATATCTGTATTTCTATTCAAATTTTCATTTGTGCCCATTATTTGCTTGTTAGAGAAGTTTTCTTCGGATGATATTTCATATGTATCATCTGAATTTTTAAGAAACTCCAAAGCATCAAGGGTACAGTTAAGATGTGAAGAATGAATTGGAGAGGTTGGAATGAAATTAGCTGAACCCTGACCATGAGGAATATAAAAACTTTCCGAGCCAAATGATAAAGTATTTTTCTGTGCTTGCAAATGCGTTTGTTTGCCAAAAACAATATTTGGTGAAATTTCAGATAACCGTGAGTGTTTAGCATGAAAATGAGGTGAATTTTGCCTGTTTTCTAATTTGTACATATTACCATACAGTAATTTTGTGACAGGATTTGTGAGGTCTAATTGTTTTGGTTTGGGGACCAAAAATATGTCTGGAGCACGTGAAGCAATTTTTTTAATTTCTGTTTCTTGGGTTTCTGGTTCTAACAATTTTTCTATGCCAAGATCAAAAGTAATTGTTTCTCTTGGGTTTAAATGTTTATCTCCTTTCTCTTCTTTCTCATTGATCCATTTATTTGTTTCACCTTTGCTTAAAATATGTTCATTGTTTTTTATCCTTGTTTCTGTGTTAGCAGCAGCTTTCACAAAAATTGGGTAATATTTTGAGTAATTGTTCTGACCCAAACTTTTTGTCTGTGGTGAATGGAGAGTATTGCTTGAACTTTGCAGCAATAGCCTAGTAGATCCTTCTTTTATGTTTGCACTCATTTGTGAATTGCTGGAGTCTTTATTTTCTCTTGATAATAGAATATTTCTGTTTAATTTCACTTTCTCCTGAAATTTCTCATCAATCGTAATTTGAGTATCTGCTAATGATTCCAGAAAATTGTCATTGTTGCTGGTTAATTTCTCTTTGTCATTGTTGCTGGTTAATTTCTCTTTGTCATTCTTTCTATTTTTGTACTGGGTTTTTATCTCTCTATCTTGAGAGATGTGAAATTCAAGACTCTGTGAAGGTGAATTTCCATCACTCTGTGAAGGTTTTGGAAATATGTTTGGAACAGATTTGTTTTCATCGTTATTGTTAGGAAGCATAAATCCTTCGGAAAGTGAATTGGTGGATTGTAAACTTGGTTTTTGAGTGTACATATAATTATCACTTTGCTTAACATGATTAGCTGTTTTGGTCAGTGACCTTTGAGAGGAAGGAATTTCTTGAACTACTGAACAAGTTGAATTTACTTTAGTTATATTTTTGGGTTTAAAAATATATTTCGTGAGGTCAATTTGAATCTCCTTCTTTATTAACTTTGTTGATAGTTTTTTTGTAGATTTTTTAGTGGATTTTTTTTGGAACTGATGGATGGGTGTATGGTTTTGAATTGTTTTCTTGCTCTTGCGTTTTTCATTATGCATTTTATTATCAACTGTCTCCTTTATATTCGGTTGATTATTCACAGTGTTTTGATTTTCTAACAAAACTTTAGGAGATGAACCTTTGAGAATTATATTAGTTTTTACATCCATTCCCACCCAGTTTTCACTGATAAGATGAATGAATATTTTAGATGACTGCTTGTTTTCTACCTGTATAAGCCATGAATAAAAACCGTCATTATTAATTAACAATATTTCTTGAAATCTTTTATATAATAATAATTTATTGTTGGAATCACCTGCAATAATTACCAAATTATGATAAAGTCCTGGTGTACTGAAATTTTTAATGTCCTCATAATTGTTCAATTTTATTGAAATATTTAGTTTACTAAGAAATTGCTCCACAATTTCTGTAACTTGAAGGGTGTACTGTGGCATGTGTAAAGCTGCTGTTTGAAGTCTGTTACCCATTGGTGGAGTTCGATTTATGATTCTTTCAAGATCTCGTGGATTTGATTCAGCAATTGATCGAAAACTAGTCTTCCCAGCAGAAACTAAGAGTTGTGATAAAACTGCCCCAATTCCTTCAAGTTGTCGAGATACAAGTGGAGAATCTTCCCAAAGATTGCACTGAAAGCATTTACTTAAAACTGTGGCCGAGAGTAAACACAAATATTTGTCTTGTAATGATAAAAACCTTGTTAAACATTTAGTAATTCTAATACCAATACGAACAATTTTAACTGCTTCTTGTTGAAGTGACGGTTCATGAACAACAAGACCACCAAACATTGCTTGTATGAGACAGTTTATCTTCATTTGACTTGTTTTTATTAAACTTTTGATTGGGAAGCGAATAGATTTATTAAGGAAGTTGAGTGGTCGCTTCTCATTCACTCTCAATTTGAAATCAGCAAATTCCTGACAACTCATTACAATATTTAACATTTCAGGTATTGTCTCTTTACCAGTAATTTTGGAGAAAATTTTCATTGTTTCCAAAGACATGTAATGTTGGGCCATTAATTTTCCTGTCTCAGTGGGCCACACACACTTGGCGTCCATTTTCACTAGCTGTGTATTTGCTAAAGCATTCATTTCAATCATACACATTTCATGTAATTTTCCTTCAATTTCCTTCTTGTTTAAATTTCCTGATATTCCATAGTGTGAAGGATTGCACAAAGCTCTCACATAAAGAAAAGTGGAGCGTATCCAATTAATGGCCACTGCTTTTTCAGGTATTGTTGAAAGAACAATTTCCGCATTAAGATGTTCCGCCAAATGATGGTGAAGATTACTTTCCAATATGTCTGTTCCCGACACTAAACTTTCATATTTTAAAATTTTATCCTGTTGAGTCATGATAATAGCTGTTGCATGTGTGTCATACTGTGGCCTGCCTGCTCGACCTATCATTTGGAGAATTTGATTTGAAGAATATTCTTGGTACCCATTGCTTGTATATTGTTGAGTAGATTTAATGATAACCAAATGTGCTGGCAAATTTACACCCATTGCTAAAGTACTTGTAGTTATTAATACTGGAAGACCTCCATTACGAAATAAATCTTCTATAATGTGCCTATCATTCAGATTCATACCAGCATGGTGGCAGCCTATACCAGCAGCCAGGTTCTTTTTTATTACATTTTCTTTTATATTGTCCTTTGCCATGTCTAATTTTCTCTTTTGTTCATCATTGAAGTGAAATGTTACTTGCTTCATTAATATGTCTGCAGTTTGAATAACTCCTTTTCGAGTACTGCAGAAAATGAGTGAAGGTTTACCTTCAGAATATTGCAAGAGAAGTTGTCGCAACTTGTAACTCAATTGCATATTAAAACGAAACCCTGTGTGATGTGGATAATGATATCCCATCACTACTTTGCGGAGTGTTACAGGTCGGTATGCCTCACCTAAACTGAAGTATTGTGCAGGGTTGTTAACATCACCTAACCAGCAAGCTACATCTTCAATATTAGGAATAGTTGCAGAGACAGCAATAAATCTAATGGAAGTAGGTAATGGAATTCTTGTGTCTTCATTTTCTTGTTTTTCTTGGTCTCTTATTGCTTCATGGATAGTTTTCATTCTACTCACAACAGCTTCTAAAACAGGACCACGTTGTTCATCATTTAAGAGATGAATCTGAGGAAGTGACAAACATACATGTACACAGGATATCAGCTATTTATATAACACTTAAATGTATATATAAACAGTATATATAGTAGAATAAAAGAAACAATTGAAACTTATTATGACCTCATCAAGAAGAAATAATTTAATGGTCTGCATCAATTTCTTATTGTCCTTCCAAGTCCTTGTCAGTGAATCCCATTTTTCTGGAGTTGTTAATACTATGTTAAATGATGACATGTTTGCTATCAAGGTTGAGTCACTGTCTCCTGTTACCTCTTGACATTTCAAACCAAGAGGTGAAAATTTATATTGCCAATCTCTCAGTCTCTCAGAACATAAAGCCTTAATAGGTGCCACTATGATAGAACAGCATTTGAAAATAAAATTATTGGGTGGTTTAAAGAACAAGGTGCTTAAAATCAGCACAATTACTATTTTTTGTTAAACATTGGCATACTATATATAATCATGAAATTTCCATCATGTTTCAGACTTGACATTTTCATTAGGAGGTTTGTAATAGCCAGTTCAAATAAAACAGTTTTTCCAGATCCTGTAGGTGCTGAAATGACTACTGGTTTATCTGCAGAGAAATAAAACAAGCTCATTGTTTTAAAACTAAAAAGTGTGTGTACTCTTACAATCGTAATTTCATAAATACAATAAATGGTTTTAATACCAGAATATAAAATTTCATCCATTACTTTGGATTGAAATGCGTTGAATGAAGGGTACATTGAAAATATATGACGGAATTTAGGAGCTGCAAAGAATTAAGTTTGTATCTCAGGCTCTTAATTCCAATGTTTCAGAGATATTACTATACTATAATTTCAACCAAAACTGTAACAATGGGGTTCATGCACTTCTTTATGCTTGAATCTTTGCCAAGCAATATTTTCACTTTATTAATTTTCAATTGTTTATTCAATCGTTTGTGAAATAAGATCACAAATAATATTGATAAAATACATTAAAAAAATTAAAATATAAAATAAAAAAGCATGCCCTGCCATCAGGTAACAAGAGAATTATTATTTTTTAATGTTACGAAGAAAATCTCTCTGGGTATTTCAAAAGTGCCCAAAAGAGAGCATAAAGATGTTTATTCTGATTCTTTTTTAAAAGAATGAATGGTTCAGGTGTGAGAAACAATAAACATTGAATGCAAGTGGCTAAATAGACCGCTATATGTAGTTTATAATTAATGAGCATAGTAACATGAGCTTAATTACTAATGAACACATATGTGACTTTTGGCTATGACAGTTGTAAGTACAGGTTTTATGCATAATAATAAATTTCAAAATCTTAAATTGGATTTTGTGGAATAAATATTCTGTTTAAACTGAGTATCTTCTTTGTGTGCTTTAAGGAAGGTCTAGTTAGCCTATGGCTTGATCCATTAATGACCATAACTGCAGGCTAAGACTACCATTTAAAACTTTTCCTAGAAGTGTTCATTAAAAAAATTAAATGGATTTAATAATCGTGAAGTATAAAGTATAGGATAATTAATAATATTGACACCAATGATTTTAAAGGATACGAATTTCTTCAATTGCTCGGAGACCTGTTTCAGTAAACTTCTTAAATTCGTAAGTATTTCTAAAATCATAATTTGTTTCTTGATTCTGTACATCGGTCATACTTAGCGGTGGAGTTTCACAAGACATAGGACTTGAACTTGATTGTGAAAAACACATTTCTATTATAGTTTCATCCCTTTCCATTTTCAACTTTAAATAAATTCTCTACTTATTCAAGATATTACTGAATGACGACTCGCTTTTTATTGAAAAATAACGATGGATTAAAACTCTGGCATTAGTTTTCAAGCGCAGTAGTGTCGCAAACGCAATATACGGTTTAAATGACCCGCTTAAGTAGTTACTAAAAAATTGAAGGTTTTCGTATTTTGTTGGGAACGCTGACAAAATTAGTTTTAAACAATTTTAAACTATAAACTCGGGATCAACCCACACTTGTTTGAAAATAATTTATAACATTTTAATAACACTTTTTGGGGCAATGTCGGAAGCAAAGGTACAGTATTGTTGGTTGCTCTTTGTGATGTCAATTGTTTACAACGTGTGTTTCCTCCCGCCATTTTCGAGCTTGTTGGATGACCGCTTGTTCATCTTGTAACGAAACGATACTTCTAGAAACTAGTTGTCATCAGAACCTCCTCAGATATCCTGATGTAGTGAGGTTGAAAATCCTATGATATGACATAATGAGGATTTTATAATCGTTAATAATCGACAATATGTCGAAACAGTTCTGCAGTGTGAAACTTGGAAACTAACCTTTAAATTGTGGAAGTATAAAATAGACGATGACAGGGCTAGCAGTTTTTCATGTTTTGATTGATAAACTAGGTATGCAAACATTTATTTACTGTAATTATTAATGTATGCCCTAATACAGATATCGCATAATATGATTTCCTCTGCTGGCATTTAGTTAAAATGAATCTGTACTGATATATCCCAAACCACTACAGGTCATAGATTGGAGGAAATTAGAATTCGGGCCCTTGACAATATCGTTTCCAAGTTAACACTTGGCTTTATCAAGGAAAATGATCACAGAATTAGAAGAGAGTTGTTGGTGAAAATTCTGGAATGGTTTAGATTTGAGCCGTGTCTACAAAAAGAAAAAGCCTTTTTATTCTTAAGTTGTTTTTATTTTTTTGTTATTGAGAGTTTAAATTTGTAATTAGGTATTGATTTATTATAAAAAAAAAATGTATTTAACTTCCTTTTAGAATAGGTTTTAAACTTTTACTTCTCATTGAATGTTTGTATTACTGTTTTAGAATTGATGTTTATTGGGAATAATTCCAACCCTTACCTTTTTATACTTTCTTCATTAATTTTTTTACTTTTGGGTTGTTCCATTGCTGTATGTGAAAGTTGTGAACTACATTTTCTGACCTTCCAAAGTTTGTACTTGTGTATGGACTGTGTTTGAAGATAATTGCAGGGAAAGTAATTCTGTGAAATTTGGGAATAAAAATTTACTGGAAATTTGTTGGAAGTGCATTTGAATAAGTGTTTTCAATGATATTAATTGATAGCATAACAATGGGCTTAAACATAAATATAAGGAAAAGTGCTGATTTCCAGATAATTTGTGTAGACTCTTCAACCTTTTCTCCTAACCACATCCTCATAACCCATAGACATTTGTCCTTAAATTTAAATTTAATTATATTTACTGCAAACTAGTCTGTAAGCAATTAGAAATGAATAATGACCATCTTATTTTTAGGGTAAGCTGGGGAAAAATTTAATTTTAGAAGTTGGTGTTTCAAACATTCTTGCAATTTTGTCTAACTTGAAGAATGATTCTGAACCAAATGTTAATAAAATTATTTCCCAAATTGAAACTATAATTTCTGAAAAGAAATCGGAAGAAAGTAGTGCAAAGGAGTCTGCTGAATCAGAAAATAGTTTCGAAATACTTGAGCAAGCATCAAATCATACAAGAAATCAAAGGTAAGCAACTACCTAAATCTTCCTCTGTGGTTACTTACTTATATTTTTGTTCACGTTCATATGCTTTCTTAGAAAATAATATTAAATGTTTAGATTTTGTACTTTTTTTAATTCAGTATTTGCGATGTAAGTGTTGATAGAGAGAAGAAAATGTATTTGTGATTTCAAGCTCTTTTAAAGGTCTGTGTGTGACATTCTTATTTGTTTTTGAGATTTCTCATTGAACTCTTCCCTTCTATTTTAATAATTTAATTTTGATTTTTGCTCAAGAAATGTAAACATTACAAACAAAAATTCAAGGGGTGGAGGTGGTTTGATGTGATTGTAGTTAATAGTTACACAAAATTATTTTTCTTTCATTTTACTTTAAACATACAATGATTTTAACTCATTCTTTCACATTATAGTGTAAATAGTACATTTTTCAAACAATTCAATGTATTTGGAAATTTTTTCATACTAAGTTTTGGTGTTAAATTTCTTGAATGTCACTATCAATTATTTTGACATTACTGTGGTTGTGTAACTAATAAGGGTGGAAGTCATGAATACGGTACAACCTAAGGAAGTCGTTTAAACCCACACTTCGTGCCGTTCTGGCGTGGGGGAAATTCACGGCGGAGGGGCCGAGGGGTAGTTAGGCGATTATAATAATTGGTCACCAACGTGATGTCTTAAGTTAGGGGTGGCAATTTTACCCTAGGGTGTAGTTGGAGCTCCATTAGAAAATAGTGCTACCTGCGATCGTGGTGTGTCTGTGATAAACAAAGCTTTCATCGTTTGAATTCGTTGCAGCAGTTTGAATTTGAGGTATTCTTATAAAGTGCTTTCGCATAAAAGTGAATTGGTAATTATGCGGTGGATAGACTCAAGGATGTTTACAGTAAACACGAGTGCTGATGGCACAAGCCTTACTGTGACTTGGATTCAGGCAAGTGGAGCGAGATAATTGGCCTTTTAAAGTAATTTGGGCATTAAAATGCGTCGGAGACAAAGTGTATGAAGGGTGAGCCATGAAAATTCCCTATAGGTAAGTTTTTTTAAAATTTCTATCAGAGTGCTTAGCGTATTTTGAGGGAGGGCTTAAGGAGATCCCCCCACACACACACGATGCTTCTCTAAGGGTGTACCATGTTCGAAACTTTAACCATAATAAGCATTACACTCAAAAATTTTTTTGTCAAATTTTTGGATTGTTTCATAGATTTAATTGCATTGCTTGCTCATTTTACTGACATTTTTCAAAATAGTCAAGAATTGTTTCTGGTGTAAAAAGAGGGAACTTCGGTGAGAGTTCATTCTATGTTTATAGGTATCAGTTCTCTCAGTTTAATTACAGTGAGATGAGAAGTCAGATGAACCAAGATCCACAAATCACGTTTTGGAATTGTCTGCATTACATGTATTTGCCATGGCAACCCTTAGTTGCTACAGACAATCATGTTCTCTCAGCTGTTGAAGAATCACTTGGTAATATGAATGATCCAGATCTTGTCTTGCATACATGCAATTTTTTTATGGATGTGATGCTTCAAGATTTTCCAGCTGAAGTATTTCTTCAGAGACCTACCCTTGTGAAGGTACATATGTAGTCAGATGAGTTTGTAACTCCTTTTAATAGGCACATACTGTTTAGTCTGAGGGCTTCTTTGTAAGAGAGAGAGAGAAAAATCTATGCCATGTTTAATGGATTAATAAATTGTTAAATAATTACTTTTCAATTTTAAAACACTGACCCTGGGTTGCACAAACCTATTTAAAAATTTGTTTAACGCTATTGCCCTATAAGTGTTGATCCTGAAACGTTGCAAGAACATTCTTTAAATTTACCAATTTGTTATAGTACTATTTAAATTAAAGACCGAAAATCTGTGTAAATTAAAGACCGAAAAGACTGTTAACTGTTAACCATTCATTAACCCTACAAATTTGTAGATACAACCTATACCACTATTATAATATTTTGCGTTTTGTTGTAAGCTGTATACTTAAAACATCGCTGGGTATTTTATCTCGTTTTCGTAAAATGTCACCTGGTAAGTGAAATGGTTTATTTTAATTAACAATGTGTTAGCAATGAGAAATTGGATGGTGCTTGAAACTATTGTTATATTATTCATTACAGAATCATTCATATATTTATTTATTTATTTACACATAAACAGAGATAGTCCTTTTTGTACATACATATATCAAACAAATGATCGTGAGGTATGACAAGCTCATTCATAACGCGTAGTATGAGCTTTCTCCATTGATATAAGTGCATAGTATTTCGTATGAAAAATGCCAATGTTACATGAGCTCCATCAGATAAAGGGGTTATAGTGGACTTGTTGCAACATCTTCTGAGGCCAAGAACATACTATGATAGATCAAATCCTCTCGAAGATTTCAACAAAGTAGATTTTAAGTGTACATTTTGGTTGTGGAAAGATACATTCATGGCTGTCTTGGAAATAATAGGGCCTTGCATTGAAAAATTGACTTCACAAAGTGGGCTTTTTTCCAGCAATCGGTTTTTGCTTTATTTGTCACTGCGCTTGTGACTTTATTCTCAGTTAAGTCCAAATGTTGGTTAATAATATTTAAAAGAGTCATTTTCTCTCTTTCCAAAAAAATTCTTCCTTTTAATTCATTTAACTTTCTCCTTTGTGGATGCAATTTCTCGCGATTCCGTAGATTTTTATTAACACATTACGCTGGTCACACACAGGACAAAATAACCACTGAGAATAACCTAACGAGACGAGAGCGTCGGAAGAAAGTAGCAGATTGTAGTCAAAGACAGTGTTTTTCGAGGAGTAGAAAGCTTTGGACTTCATAAAAGAACTTCTACAAACCTTGAAATCTATAGTTCATTTCATGTATTTCTTTTTCAAGAAGGACTAGTAAATGGTTTGTTAAATGTCACTCGTGCAACGACCTAGTCTTTACAGGACCAAGTAGTTTTAAAGATCTGTTTGATAACGACAGAATAAAATATTACAGGACACATTTTTGCAACCTGTCTTGAAGACAACTAAACAAAGGGAGAAAAACTTTAACAAGCACAAGAAAACATATTGAATTAAACTAAGTGTATTATTCTTCAAAGTGTGTTATCAGACATACCAAATGCCTACTAAGAAGTGAGATGTTGAAGGAATTATGAGAGGCACCTTTCTATGTACTTAGCATGTGAAGTAGATTGGTCAATGGGTATTTAGGATGTAGATTTAGTAGTCAACTGAATGTTACAGATTTTCCTCTCTTGTCTGGATGGAATTGCTCCTGGAACTAATAAAAAAGTGTGTTCTGCTATGTTGAAATGTTTGCACAAACTTGCAGCTGCACTTTTAATTAGAATTCATTATTACAGCGACCCATCCTTGGTAAACTCTAAACAAGAGGTTAGTGTATTTTGTGACAATTCCATGGAATGCTGAAGTATTAAAAGATGTGTTAGAGAAATTTTCTTTTTCGTTTGCAGTTGTGTGCTAGAAGTCAGACTCCCAGCTACTTGTCACAGGCATCAAGCCAAGCAACAGTTACTGATGATGATCTGACAAATGAACAAATAATGATACCAAGTTGTGACAGGCAATCAGAAGATGATTATATCAGTGCAGGTGGAGATTCTAGCCTCATCTCAAACATGAAGTCACAAATTCACAACGTTCATTTTGGATCCCATGCAAGTTATTTTTTTTATGCATACAGTCGACTCCTATTATAATGAACTTCTGGGGACTAACATGTTTTGTTTACTATGTTCGATGATGTTAAAATTACCATAAAACTTCACTTGTGTTTTTCAAGGGACTGAAGGGGGAAAATGTGTAAGTGAGAAAAATGCATAAATGAAATTGAATGTTATGAGCAAAACAAAACTCAATATTGGTGTGCTCCACTCCTGGACTAACGTTAGTTTTGATTTATTTAGTCAGAGAACAGTAAAAACTGTGTGTGACATATGGGGGTGAAGGATTGGAAGCTGAAGTACATTACTTGTTACTTAGAAGATATGTTGGAGAGGCATAGGCACAACTGGTGGAAAAGATAGCACTGATTTTTGCACTTTATGCAGCCAGTCCTTTAGACCTATGTCAAAGAAGCAGTGTATTGACACGTGCCACCTAATGTGGATGACTATGTCGATCCCTGTGAACACAAGTCGCTTAGCATGTATTGTAGATTAACACTGTATCGTATACGGAATGGCACATGAGCCGTCTTCGCAACATGCGTTGTGTCCACAGCTCAAGCTACAAGGTGTTATGATAACATGCGCTTTCTAGTTTTAAACGTGCTATGATCGCTGGGCGATGTGTGTTGGCAAGAGTGCTTGTGTGCTGTTTCGCATAAGATACAATCTAATCCTAGGACACAGCATGTCATACTCAGTAAGCGAGAGATGAGAGCTGTCACATGCCTCTGGAGGTCAAACAAGAAACATTCGTACCGTTGGATTGAAAATCTCCAGGAAAACTTTGTCTTGTTTGCAACTAAAAGGTTAACAGTACGAACTGAAAATTTCAATATCTTTGTTTGTCCTTAAAAAAACAATTATTTTCAATTGTTTCCTTCATACTTTTGTCATTAGTAATTTCTCCAGACTTTCTCTCCACACTTGATTCTGTATTGTCCACTGTCTCTAAGTATCATAATTTATTGATTTATTTACATATAAACGGACATAGTCCTTTTTATACATACATATATCAAACAAATGATCATGTGGTTTGAGAAGCTCATCATAATGCATAGTATGATCTTTTTGCCATTCTTAAAAATGCATAGTATGTCATATAAAAATGTCGATGTTACACGAGTTCCATAATTTATACATTCTATTGGATTGTTTGCAGTATAAACGCTGTTGTACATAGTAACATGAAATAGATCTCTGTTTCTGGTGGCAATCTGAGGAACTTTATACTAAATATGATTTACTTAATTTCTGAGAGATGCGAGAGATGGAATGTTCAAGGCGGTTGCAATATCGCTATAATTATGATTAGTGAACGGGTCTGGCAATCCTAGACGTCCAGATGACATCCTAAGGAACCTGTTTTGAACCGTTTCAAGTTTGCGAATATGAACTTGAAAAGCAGGAGACCAAACTACTAAAGCAAACATAAGAATAGGTCTCACAATCATAGTATACAAAGTTTTCAGAATAAGAAAAGAATTAAAGCCAACACAAGTTCTTGTAATGAAACCTAGTAGTTGGTTCGATTTATTTACAGTGAACAAAATGTGCTCAGAAAATGATTTGAGTCAAAAATAACTCAAAGATCTCGAATAATTGAAACATGTTCTATTTTGATAGTTTATTTCATAGTTAAACTTTATATTTGACTCTGATCTAGTGAAGGTAATACACATACATTTATCAGTATTTAAATTAAGATAAGTTTTTGAACACCACAAAGTTAACTCGTCGAGGACATTTAGTAAACAAAAAACATCTCTTGAACTGCTAACTGACTTAAAAAGTTTACAATAGTCTGTGAAAAATAGGAGCTCTACCTCGTTATCAATAGCATGATATAAATCATCAATAAACATTATAAAAAGCAAAGAACCCAAGTGGGAGCCTTGTGGTACCCCAGAGAGAACCAAAAAAAGAGTTAGATAGTCCCTATATTTCACAAATTGCTTTCTATTCGACAGGTAGTTAAAGAACGAATGTAGTAACTTGCCAATTATTCCGAAAGACTTAAGTTGCTGTAACAGTAATGTGTGATTCACGGAATCAAAAGCCTCACTAAAATCTGTATAGATGCCATCAACTTGCCAGTTCTTTTCGAGTGACTCCAAGATGTATTGAGGATAGTAAACAAGGTTCACGTCAATACTTCTCTTGCTTATAAAACTAAATTGTTTTTCGGACAGAAATGGACAGATTAACGGTTTCAATTTATCTGTAACAATAGATTCAAAAACTTTCGATATAGTACTTAAAATTGAAATTGGACGGTAGTTGACAGTATCGCTCCTGTCACCAGACTTAAAGATTGGAACGATGTAGGAGGACTTCCATTCCTTAGGAAAAGAGCCTTCCGATAATGATCTGTCAGAGAAGTTTTAGAATTTGGGATGAAATGAAACTGGTATTTTTAAGAAAAACAGGTGGGATTCCATGTGGTCTGGAACTCCTACCTACATTCAATCCAAGAATTTTATCATAAATTTCAGAAACAGAGATCTTTACTATTGATTGTGTTGGGAGTGTGAAATGGGGGAGCAAAAGTTCCAACTTGGTTCAATGGTTGAGTATAAAAATTAGAAAAATAGACCGCAAATTCATTAGCAACTGATTTATTGTCAACAAATACTTACCATTTCTATGCATAACATTTGGAAGAGAATTTTCTGTTTTCTTCAAGTTTATATATCTCCAAAAATACTTTGAATTTAAAATCAGCTGCATTTAAATAAGCTCACTGAGACTCCGTCTTGGCATCAAGTTTTATCTTCCACGAATTTACCCAATCTACTGTGATCAATAACCAACTTATGATTAAATGCATTGAAGCCACTAAGAGTCTCAAAAATTGAATCCAATTCCTCCTGTTTTCGCAAGGTAAAGTTGCGTTGAGTTGATTCTGTCAAATTATACACCAGCAGATTGCTCTTATGCTGCAAACAATCGGTACTTCCGAAATGACACGTTCTTCAGAAACGCTTTGCTTTTCAAGCCTATCCACTCTGCTCACAAGACCATGTAATACTACCACCAATTTGGTGAATTCGGATATCGCTTTAGGCAGAATTTTAAAGCTTTGCTGGCAATTATGGCAGTGAAAAAGTTCTCTGTTTTTCTTGAGCTCTAGCATTCTTAACCTCTGTAGGTGACAAACCAGCACAATTAACGTGTAATGACCTGTCGCACTGATCATAATTAAAATAATTATCGCTAGTTTCAATGTCGCGATTCCAAATACCACAGCTGCCCGCCATAACCGCGAAGCTGTGCACCAAGTCCGGAGAAAACAAATGAGACGATTTAGGAAATTAACTCACAAATTTTCGTATGTCACTTTATGTGGAAAAGTTAAATAAACATGACTGTGAGTTCCTCTTGCAGAAACTCAAACGAGGAACTAAAACCATTTTTTCCAAAACTAAAAAATAAAAATCTTCCAACACTTAAAACTTCACTGCTGTTTTGAAAGCCTGCAAAGCCTTGTGCTCTGCTGGAACATTGTCCCACTATAACTGAGAATTCACTATATCCGAATTCACTATAACTGGAGTCGACTGTAATTATGTGTCAGTTATCTGAAAAATATTTTTGTCTAAAATATAATGAAAAAAGAAATAGATTCCTGTACTTGTTAACAGGTTAAGAAGAAAGGAAAGTGTGACATTGATACTGATGCTGAAGATGCAGTTTTACTGCAGTTCCAACAGATGAGCTTGCCTATGTTTTGCATGCAAGCTCTTCATCAAGCTATTTTCCACCGCTCTATTCATTTAACATTAGAGCTCATAAAGCTATCAAACTTATGTATTTCACATATGATGTGGACAAGCCAAGATGCTTCAATTTTAGAAGTAGTTGGAAAAGTCTCTCGTGTACTTGAATTACTGGGTGATGCCATTAAACAACATAAAAGGTTTAGTTATAAATATAGTTGTAAATTAAGTGACAACGGGAGTCCTTAATTTTTCTTAATAAATGTTCATTTTTATTACCATTAATTTGTAAAAATATTGGAATTTGTTTTTACAGAGCATCCCAAACAGAAGAAGAAGCCCGTTTGACTTATCTTCAGACTTTGGCAGTAACACGAAGATTTCTTGTGTCTGCTGTTCCTCTAGAAATTGCAGACATTGTAATTCCAAGGAATTTAAAGTCTGCTCTTGTTACTTCTCTATTAGATTATTCTCTTTTGTGCATGATGCCAGAACTTCATGAAGATCTCCTTAGTTATTGTGAGGTTGGTAAAAATAAGTAGAAAGAACCTTTATTTCATATTACCTTAATAAAGTTTATGCTCTATAAATTGTTTATCTTATTAATTGAGTTTGTAGTTCACTTAAATTAAGTTGTCTTGTCATGCATGTTATCTAAAATAGAACACGGACGTTTCAGAAATTTACAGGTTCCCAATATATGGATGTTCTAAGCCACTACAACAACACAATTAGCATTGCTACTTCCATGGCAGCTACAGTAAACTTTTTGAAAAACTATGATAGATTGGATGGAAATAAAATTTTAGATTTAGCAGAAGAAGCTTTGCCAAGCCTAGCATTCCACAAAGCTGCCTCATTTGTCAGGATTGCATTGGAAATATGTGCAAATAAAATGGGCCGGTAAGTAACAAAGTTACCAGTAAATTCTTTCCACAAATCTTTTGACCTTTAGTTGGATAATCAATTGTTTTTAAATTCATTAATTAAATGCTGAATCTCATTGAGGTGGGTCAGTGCGTGTCCTATTGAGATGCAAAGAAGGTCTCATGTTTTATACTGATCTTTCATTCTTTTGCTCTCCATTTTGTCACATTCTATCTTTTATCATCCCCCCTTCTTCATCATTAGCCTCCTCTGTATGCTGAATGCCCACCCATGTGTTTTCCAAGGATGGTCTGTATTGGTGGGGGTGGGTGAGATGGAAATTGAGAGGTCTGTGCCTCCTTGATGCTTCTTGCAGCAACCTTGGATGCTGTCTTGGTCTATTTGTTGTGTCATAACCAGCTAATACGTATAATAGCTTCTGCACTCTGGCCTGCTTCTTGTTATAGCTAAAAGTTCTACTACTCACCATACTGCTCGCCGACCATTCCTTTATCAGCTGCTGCATGTAAATACAGTAGAACCCTTTTAATAAAATATTGTTGGGACTTTAAGATTTGATTTTATTAAAAGGGTTGTAAAAAAAAGTAAAAGTTTTTTGTTCCGTTTCCTTAGACATTTATTAAACATTACTTACATTACTGGAGAATTATGTTCTCTTGAAACAATTGTCCAGTGTAGTTTGTCTACATTGTTTCATTTGCACTTCAACAGAATACTGCTGTAAAACATGAAGGCTCCTCCTAACCTCATTGGGAATGCTTGGTAGGCTTGATAAGTAGACAGCACACTTATCTAAATATTCTGAAACTTCAGCAGATGTGGGTGGGTCTTCTTCTCCTCCTTTTTCTCCTCCTTCTTCTCCTTCTTCTCCTTCTCCTTCTCCTCCTCTTTCTTCTCCTTCTTCTTCTTCTTCTTCTTCTTCTCCTTCTCCTTCTCCTCCTTCTTCTCCTTTTCTTTCCTCCTTCTTCTTCTTCTCCTTCTTCTTCTCCTTTTTCTTTTCCTTCTTCTTCTTCTCCTCCTTCTTCTCCTTCTCCACCTTCTTCTCCTTCTCCTTCTCCTTCTTCTTCTTCTTCTTCTTCTCGTTTTTCTACTTTTTCTACTTCTCCTTGTTTTTTTGAAGCAATATCTTCACATATCTGCATGACATCTCTTATTTCACATGGGGCAAGGTGATTGTCTTCATTTACATAAGTTTCAAATGTGAAATCTGATGGAATTTTAAGTTGCTTTTGAACATCTTCCCTTGAGGCACACTCCAATTCATCTTCATGAACTATTGTAGCTTCTGAGAATCCTGCTTTAGCAAAGCAATTTCTAATAGTCTGGGCAGAAATA
This sequence comes from Teleogryllus oceanicus, assembly GCA_964035755.1. Lineage (NCBI taxonomy): Eukaryota > Metazoa > Arthropoda > Insecta > Orthoptera > Gryllidae > Teleogryllus > Teleogryllus oceanicus. The sequence continues at coordinate 9,158,129 of CAXIVR010000006.1, read as the reverse complement.
TTGTCCCAGGCGGATTCCAACATGTGAATTGCATCCAAAAGGTAACATAATCATTTTTGCCCAATTCCATGTTGTTCAAAAGCTTAACAACAAGAGATTTTCTGTACCTTTGCTTTTACTGCCCTTATAATACCTTGATCCATGGGCTGTAATACAGCAGTGGTATTTGCAGGCAAAAATTCCAGCTGCACCTTGGTCAATTTGACATCCTTTGGGTGAGCTGCACATTGGTCCACAAAAAGAATCACTCTTCAATTCTTTGCAGCCATTTTCCTATCATATGCTATTAGGAAATTTTCAAAAATTTCAGAAGTCATCCATGCAGTTTTATTGAATTTGTAATTGCACGGAAGAGACTTTAAATTCCTAAAGCATCTTGGTTTAGCTGATTTCCCTATGGTTATTAGGGGGTACTTCTCCTAACCATCCATGTTACTGCAGGCAAGAACAGTAATTCTATCTTTCCGGAATTTTCTTCCTGTGCATTTTTCTTCTCTGAAGGCATATATCTTGTCAGGCAAGAGGTGAAAAAATAAACCAAATTCATCTGCATTAAATATGTTACATGGTTCATAGTTCTTCACTAACAGGGGAAGAACTTGCTCTTTCCAATTTTCTATTTCTTCTTGGTTCATGTTTCCGGCTTCTCTGCTGATATTGTAGTATGAAATGCCGGCACGCTTTTTAAAACGGTTCAGCTAGCCATTTGAAGGAATGAACTCGACATTCAGTTTAAGTGCGATTTCTTCCGCCTTCTGCCATAGCAGTGGACCTTGAATCGGAATATTCAAAGCAGGTTTTTCTTTGAACCAAGCCAACAACACTTCAACTTCCTCATACTTTGAAGACTTGATTTTCTGGCGAGCGGGATTACAAGCGTTTTTTAAAATGTATTCCCTCTTGTACACAATAGTATTAACAGTCGCAACTGGAACATTGAATTTTTCTGCAATTCTGGCCCATTTTACTCCTGGGTTTTCATCGATTTCATTCAAAATGGCGAGTTTCTCACTTATTGAAAGGGCCTTCCTCTTCACCACTGTTGCCATTTCTGTTTCTTTGGAAATACACAATCCACTCTTACCTTCCTGCTGAAAACGCCAATCCAAACAAGATGCTGATGCAATATGTTGAGGTATTCCGCGAAGAAACACAAGAGAGTATTACGCTTTGGAGCACAGCCACTGTCTTCTGAATTTCGCAAGAAGGGCGAGAGAAGTGATCCTGGGCATTGAGCAGCTGACTCAACAGGAAATCCATTTTCTGAATGCACGTGCGATGTGTTTACCTACTTTCAGTTGCTATTTTAAATGCATGATGGTGTTACTGTGGTGCCACTACAAACTCCTTGTCATATTTATTAACGAAGAAAACTTCGATTTGGGATGAAAAAATTAGATTTTATTTGGCAGGTTATTTTATTATGTGGCATTTTATTAAGTGGATTTAAAATGCTGTTGGAACATTGGCAGCAGTTTTGGGACTGTTCATTTTTATTTTATTAGGCAGGATTTTATTAAACGGGTTCCACTGTATATGGATATCCACATTACAAACACAGAACTTTTCAACTTAGAGGCTTTGAATTCAATTATTTAGACCTCTCACTTACTTCATTAGTAACAGCAACAATGTTCTTACTGATCATTGGTATAAAATGTTCACAAATTATCTCAATGATCCCCGTTGAGGTGGGTCAGTCCACGTCCTGACAGGGGGGGGGGGTGCTGGGAGGTCTCTCAAGTATTCCTTTCTTTCACCAGTCATTTTTCTTCCCATTGTTCATTTTTGCTCTATAACATCCTGTTTCTTTTCTTCTTCCTCTTGTATTTCACTGGCCCTCTCTGTACGCTGAACGCCTACCCATGTGTTTGCCTTATATGGAGGAAATGTGTGTCCTGCCGGTTGAGGAGTCAGTTTCCCCACTACTCACCTTGTGCTACGTTCTGCTTTGCACTTAGGGATACGTTGTTTACATATTTTGGGGAACGTTTCTTGTAGGCTTCAATACGCTTGCTTTGGCCTCAGACTCTTCTAGATGGGCGGTGGGAAACAACCCAATCCAAATCACTTGGCTTGGACTAGATTTTGTTCTGATCTCCAGGGTGAGCAGGGGGATCCATGGTGGTGCAGCACTGTGTTATTCCCCCACTATATCCCCTTGGCAACCCTGGCACTCCGATGGAGTGTCCCCTTGATGGGTTCCATGGTGGGTGGGGACCATGTGGATGAATCTGATATCCATTTCATTGAGTCTAAACCTTCTCCCTCGCCCTCTTCCACAAGGATGAGATGTCTGATACGAACTATTGATTTGAATAGTTTCTTTTCAAAAGTAGAAGATAGGTCAAAGAAGCCTAGATTCCTCCTCATGGCATCCGCTGAGGAAGGAAAATCTTTTAAAATTGTAAGTGCCGTCATTTGGTGTGCACAATTGAAGAAATGTATGAAAAGCTACAAGCTGTGGTACGACAAAAGAATGGTATCGTTCTCTTTGAAACACATTCGGATGACCAAATCGAGAAAATTATGAAAACAAAGCAGTTTGCCGGCCTCCAGATCGAAATGACCACTCAACCAACACTTAACCTTTGTAAGGGAGTGGTCAACCATGAGGATTTCTCTGCAGAGAGTGAGGAAAATCTAGTCTTCTTTTTTTAAGAGCCAGGATTAAGACGCATAGGTTCGATGATGGTGATGGTCTCCATTCTCATGGCGGAGTTGCTTCACTGGTACTTGATTCGCTGCTGTCTACAGAGGAACCTCTTCAGAGCGACATTCAAGCATTGTGTGTGCAGGTGCACTTCCCATCCCTCACACTAACTGTGCAACATTTACGTCTCCCCAGGACTGTATGTATCAGCTAATGAACTTCTGGGCTTGATAAACCAACTGCCCTCTCCGTTCATGATAGTCGGGGATGTACCCACAGCCCTCTCTGAGGCTCGTCCTGCACTTGTCCAAGAGGCTATGTATTAGAATCGGTAATAGACAGCAAACATGGTTATTTTGAATTCTGGTGAACCAACTCATTTTGCTGTCGCCACAAACTCAACCACATGTATCGATCTCTCTGCAGCCCTTCTCTTGCAACTGTCCTGCAATGGTCCATCCTAGATGACCCATATGGAAGCAATCATTACCCCACGATCGTCCACATTGATGGACCAGTTCTTGGGTTGGTGCGTCCCCTTCCATGGTGTGTCCGACGTGCTGACTGGCTGACATTCCAAGCAAACGTGAGTTCGTTGGAGGGCGAGTTTGTCAGCGTGGAAGAAATGGCAGCAGATTTTAACAATGTACTACTAGCTGTGGATATTGCATGGAGGGAATATGTCTCCTCTCTGAATTGCCATTCGCCACCACGTCTGTTATGGAGGAAGGTGCACCAAATTAAAGGATATTCTTCCCCAAACTCAGTGCCAGATCTTCTTTAAAATGGTCAGATGATCACAGCTCAACACGCCATTGCAGAGCATGCGGAACTTGCCACTCACCATGAAAATTTGTTGAGTTCAGTGAACTATGTTCCCAGCTTCCTTTTGCTTAAAAAAGGAATGGAAAACTGCGCTTTGGATTTTTCGAGCAGAGCATATGAGGATTATAATACCCTTTTTCCCATGTATGAAATGCATTCTGCTCTGATGCTTGCGAAAAGAACCACACCAGGTCCAGACGAAATCCACAACTTAATGCTGCAATATCTTCCTGAAATGGCCATGGCAATTTCTTCCCCAGCTCTATTACCATATCTGGGAAGAGCACACCTTCCCTACCTTTTTGCGAGAAGCCATCATCATCCCAGTTCCCAAAGAAGGGAAATATCGATCACTGCCATTACATTATCGACCTATTTCTCTCACAAGCTGTGTATGCAAAGTGCTGGAACGCGGGTTTAGAAGAAACCAGTCAACCTTGGACCGCCTGTTGCATTGGCAACAGCTGTCTCTACATCGTTCGTCTTGAGACAACAATTTGTGGCCATATTATTCGATATAGAAATGGTCTATGAGACACCATTTGGTGGCACGGCATTCTGCAAACCCTGCACTCTTGGGGATTGAGGGGGAAACTTCCTCTATTCCTCCAAAACTTCCTTTCGAACAGATCCTTCTGTGTTCGTGTGGGTGACAGGCTTTCCCGTAGTCACCCTCTTGAAAATGGTATGCCCCAAGGATCAGTCCTTAGTGTCATTGTTTGCCATCGCCATCAATGGTATAACGTCGACTGTGCGTGGTCCTGTAAAGGCATCGTTGTTAGTGGATGATTGTGACATTTTGTATTCATCCAGCAGCATCAGTGTGATCCAGAGGCAACTCCAAATGGTGCTGAACAATCTCCATGAATGGAGCACGCCAACAGGTTTTAATTTTTCTGCCACTAAATGTATCGGTTTGCATTCCTGTAGGATATATCATTTGCACAGCAATCCAGTCCTTTACCTGGGAGGAAATCTGCTTCCATTCGCGGAATCTGCCAGATTCCTGGTGCTCACTTTTGACAACTCACGTGGCGTGCTCATATCCGTGGACTACAATCCAGATGTGTCTCCCCCTTAATCTTCTTCGAATGCTGAATGGCACAGCATGGGGTGCCGACCGCACTACCCTATTGCGGTTATATAGATCACTCATCCGCTCAGTTATGGGTTACGGTAGTGAAGTGTATGGCTCGGCAGCTCCCTCCACTCTGCGATCCATCAATAGTACACACCATGCTGGTATCCGTCTATCAACAGGTGCGTACCGCACCAGCAGAATTGAGTGCCTTCTAGTCGAGGCTGGTGAGTCTTCCTTAAAAAGAAGGCGAGATATTTTATTAGCATCTTATAGTGCTAAAGTATCTCTAATCACTCTAATCATCCTTGACGCCAAATATTTATCCATCCTGAATATGAAACATATATTCTTCGAACATCGCTGCCTCAGCCTCCAGGTATTCGATTGCGAAATCTTTTGTGGGACCTTAATGTTGACCTTCCCACCCCTTTGAAACCCCCAAGTCACCCCATTCCCCCTTGGAAACTCCTCCGACCGCATATTGACCGCAGACTATCTAATCTTGTCAAACAAACTTGCGACTCTTGTTTATCAGACGCATTTTCAGGAAATGAGGGTAGCCTATCCAGATCATGTATTCCTATACACAGATGGTTCATCGTGCAACGACACAGTGGCATGGAGTTTCTATTGTATCAGAGTGACCAAATCATATCGGCTACATTCTCAGTGCAGTACCTTCACTGCAGAAATGTATGCAATTCTTGAAGCCCTAAAACACATCGAGTCAGCGACCTTGCGTCGAGCAGTTCTCTGTTCTGATTCTCTCAGCTCACTACAAGCTATCTCCCGTTCTTCCTCAGACTATCTACCGGAATCAATTCAAAACCTCATTCATCGCCATATGCTTCGCCACTATGATCTGGTACTGAGTTGGGTCCCAATCCATGTTGGAATCATGGGGAACGAAATGGCTGACCGGGCGGCGAAATAGGCGACGGAGAATACTCATGTTGACATTCCTTTTGTCCCATCGTCCGATGTTAAAGCTTTTTTTAAAACGACCCATCTTTAGAGCGTGGCAAACAGAGTGGCACAATACCACCTATAAACTAAGCACAATAAAAAATTCTGTTAATTCCTGGCGCTCCTCATCCCGACCTTCCAGGCGTGAGGAGGTTATTTTAACCCGTCTTCGTATCGGACACTGCCACTTCTCTTACAGTTTTCTCATTCGAGGTGAATCTCCTCCTACCTGTGATTCATGCAGGGCGGTTCTCTCTGTGGAACACGTCCTCCTGCATTGTTTGAAATTTGTTGGCAGTCGACAAAGTCATGGTCTGGGCAACTCTCTACGAGAGGTGCTCGGAGATGACGAGCCCGCGCTCTCAAAACTTTTTTGTTTCTTGAGAGAATGCGGAATATATATTTTTATTTGACATATAAGGGCAATAAAGTTTTTATGTTTTCCTGGCCTCAGTTTTACGTTTTTGAACTTTGTTTTTATCTACATATATCCTTATGCGTAATTGTAGCTCTCCTTTTTAGGGTATGTATGTGCTTTTAAATTAGCTGGTAAACTACATCAGGAACACTTTTACTGTTACTTCAATTTATTTATTTTAGAAATACTTTGACATGGGCGCCAATGACCTTAGCAGTTGAAGCGCCCTATAAACTCAATCATCAATCGACCTCTTTTTGTGGGTGACGTAAATGCTCACCATGCCGCGTGAGGTGGCACGAGGTCTCTGCCCAAGAGGTACTAACTGACTTGTTCAGATGGCATTGATGCCATGGTGGCCCTGCAATAACTTGACACAATTGTAATAAAAGGATTTGTTGTCCAAGTACAAGCCAAGTTATCATACAATACAAAAATGTGGGTGGATGTCCAATATCTCAGTCAAGTCCGTTATCTTTGACAAAGTCTAATGTAACACCAGGAGAATTTACAATGCAAGAATAGCTGGTCATTCTATTTAATATACACAAGAACAATTTGCCACGGAGTCACTCGTCAAGAGAGTCCTGGTCAGTATGGTCCATCGCTTTTGCCGACAGAGGGAAGACCCCTCTACTTCTGCGCCCCTTCGTGTACTGGACTGGGAAGGACGCGTTGCTCCTCCATAGTGGTTCTTCGCGTCCCATCTGAGCAACAGGCTCTGCTGCCTCGACGGGTCCATTTCACAGACGCCTTTGATTGCACAGCTTCTATTGCAATCCTGAAGACTGCGGGCTGGACCCGACATGCCCCTGTGCCTTGGTGGAATGCTGACTCTGCTACCGCGTGATCGGAAGCTGACACTGGCATGAGTCACTAGGTTTCTCACTCCGCAAAATGACGCGTTGCGACATGAGGGCGCAACAAAAAGGGGTAGCCGAATAAGGTGGTGAAAACTGCCCCAAACCAAATCGATAATCGCGATGTTCATTTTAAAGAGAATAAAAAATGCCGTAGATTCCCAAAACAGCCTCCTAGGGCAGTAAACACACACATACACACACTCACACGCATATATATATATATATATATATATATATATATATATATATATAATAACACGCCCACCTACTACCTTCCAGCCCATGGCGATAAAGCGTAAAACAATGAATTCTCGTGAAGCGAGCTTTGAATTTTCAGGAAGCAGGATCTTTCGGGTATGAGAAAGGTCTGAACCCTTGACACAATAAATTAGGTAAAATTCTGGTAAAATGAGCATGTATTCAGTAAAAAAAAAACAAATTACACAATGGCACAAATATACAATAAAGTATGCACTTTGCGTAGATGATCACTGCAAAGAAAACAACAACAAAAAAGAAAGAACACCCACAAAAAAAATGTATAGGCGTCACCTCGACTGCCTGAAAACTTCAATAAGTACTATTCACAATTCTTTTGCTTCTACCTCTTTCTGAATTATTTCGTGTACCTCTTTTGTTATTCTTAAGTTTTCTCCGTGCACGGCCCTTTAAGTGATTCTCTACAATTATTCTATCATAGACTGTTCACAGGTGTCAGCCTTAAGCTGCACATTTATTACAATGCTGTGAACTCAAACCCAAGAATAAACGTGACACACACGTTACTTAAATCGTACCCTTTACAAATTATAGCAACTAATTATCCCTGACATAATACAATGAAAGCGGGCAACAAAGTTCATTTGAAGGAAAAATTTGTCTTCAATTTTATACTTGTAGGAAGACGCTGAACGAAATTGAAACTTTTGCAATTTTCGAAAATTCGGAGTTAACAGTAAAAATCGGATCAATGCCACCTTTATAAGTGTATTTTACTCTATTCTTACATGAAATTTAACGAAAAAATTTGGAGCCGGTTTTGAGAAAAGTTTGAAAATGTCGTAGGTGCTTCATGTAAAGTACTACCAAAATTTAATGAATGTTTCTCAAAGTCGCAAATCTTTGACTCAGAGCAGATAGACGGGTATATTCTGTTTGGATAAAATCGTACGAATAGTTTAGGCGCTAATTGTGTTCACATACACCGAACGGACGGACGTTTTGATAAGAAAAACAACACTTTTTCAGTATCAGGGAACCCCAAAACATGTATTTCCGTTGAAATCTATTTTCCGCCGCATTATATAACTTTCTCTATTCTACGTATATTACTCCTTATATACGTACGTATACGAGAAAGTAACTAGAGGTGCTACGGAATGGCACAGACTAATTTTCTTGATCTGGACTGGCTTTAAGGTCTTCCTCCATTCTTTGGCCAGTTGCTATCTATCGCCGCTCAAATAATTTTTTTTTTCAACTTTATGCTTTCCTAATAGTACAACCGAAATATTACTTGAAGAATATTAAAGAAGAGTAAAACCTCGTTTTAAATATAAATTTTCATTGAAAAATTTGCAGCCGCTTTTAAGGAAAACGTAAACGTAAATGTTTTTAAACGTAATTGTAAATGCGAAATTTGAAGCTATTTCCCACATGATTTTTTCCCCTTCATTTAAAGTCATTTGAAGAACTTCCACTCACAAATGTAATAATGTATACAAATCGATGGAATTGTGCATAAAAACGGCGTGAGGCATATTAAAAAAATTACATTTGTGTGTTTTTTGGAAAAATAGGAAATATACCAAAATACACTTTACGTCATATTAAACAGTGAGATTAGCACTATCCATTGGAAAAATTTGAAGAAAATATTTGGATCCATTTTTCAGAAAATTGCGTTTGAGCGTTTCCGAATATGCGTAATTTTGATCTTTTCACAGAAAACTGTTAAGTTTTCGAGAAACTTTATATGACCTTATTTAAAACATATGTACTCTTAAATATAATAATGTGAAGTAATGTCCTCTCTAATGTAAATATTACCGATGTGTTAGTCAAGTAAAAAAAAATACATTTGTCTAATTTTTCAAAAAACGAAGGAATAGAGCAATATGGCGTTCATGTCATCGTATAGGGTGCGTTTGGCACTAACATTACCAAACATTTAAGAAAAAATTTAGTCGTTTTTGAGAAAATCTTGTTTTTGTTATTTTTTAAAATTGCAAATATTGCTCGCACTATTGCAAAAATCTTTCAACTCGTGATGTAGCCAAAATCCATGTTTTGTTGCTTCTGAACACCGAAAAAAATGGATTGACAACAAAACGTCCGTCTGTGGCCAACGCTAGCGTCTAAACTGTTCAGCCGAATTTCTTCAAAATTGATATTCCCCAATCGTTCTGGCTGCTGTCACAGGCTAAGGGTCGCTGGTTCGAGTTTCCGTCGGGGATAATTATTCGTCACAATTCTCTGTTGCCACAGAAAAGATTGAGAATTCCAGACACTTTATTGAAAACCATTGGAAGGAATTCTAATTACAAATACCATTAATTAAGGTAAATAAACCGGAAGTGTCTGTGGTTTTCGTATTTTCAACTTTTAAACAAGTTTTCTACTCTGGTTTGATTTGTAAAATGTATGTCACATCAAATCAATTGCTGTCTTTCTGTGGACCTGTGCTAGGTTTTTTCTTTACAATATTGTTTTATTATTAACATCTGAGTAATGTCAATTTTTCTTCTCTACACAGTCTAGCCTGGGGATGGGGAAAAATGAGTTCCCCGAAACGTCGCTCTGAAATTTTCCTAACAAACATTTTATCAATTATTCGGCTGCCTAATGCTCAAGCAGTGCTCCAGATCAAGCGGCTAGCGGCAGGACTGAGAATGACTAAAAAAAGTATCGGATTTCATCTTGGAGATACTACCCTCAGTCGCCGTGTTAGAAAATCCCAAGTATAATGACGATTGTTGAAGTGTTAATCCTTGTGACCGAGTGGTTAAATGGTGGGTACTCTGAGCGGTTCGGAAGGAGGGTTCGGGTTCAAGCGTTGCTCAGGGATAATTATTTGTCTTCTACTCGCATACACACTCAATTAAGGTACTAAATAAACTATATAATGAAATAAGGTACTAAATAGCTAGTTCGAGTCCTGTTGCTTTGTGGAAAAGAATTCTACCTGCTGGCTGTTTTAATCGGTATATTTCCGTGGTTTCTCTGATCAACACCAGGCGAATGCCGGGGTAGTACCCTACCGAACGGACTGCGTGCAATCTTTTCTTCCCATTCCTTGTCCTATCTACCTTTTACTTACACTCACCTACATGCACCACACCATCACAACATGCTGGGAGACCGGTCGGGAGCTCCCGGCTACGAAGATACCCTCTAGTGGGAGACAACTGGTTGGGGAAAATCCCGCTAGCCGATGGTAGGTCGGCGCTTTATTTAGCCATCCAGGGCGGGGAGTTCACAGCCATCTCCCGCGCAAAAACACATGTATTTGTGTACACAATCTGGTCTAATGACATTAGGACTTTGCGCGCCCGGAATCACTATCAATCAACCTAACAGCTGTCAGTCCGTATGTGGACAACTCTAGCTCGTAAACCGTTCAGCCGATTTTCTCCAAAATTGATATTTCCTGACAGCTGAATTGACTGGAGACTTAGGGAGTTTCTAACGTATATTTCGATTGTTGATGGGTTTTTTGCATGAATCATTTATCTTTCTAAGCCTTTGTCCAAGAGCGATCCACAGGGCTTTTGTGTGGAGAAGTGGTATGAGTGTCGACAAATTAACTCCGAGGAACTGAGATCGAGTCTCGAAGCGGAAAAAAATTGCTGGTTGAATCACTTTTGCTGGTTTTATGTAGTATAATATTGCGAAGCATTTACAACCAATGCGAGAAAGTAGGTGCTTTAGCAGTTCCACTAGTTCATGTTTTATTTTTTTCTCAGCTTCTATTGTATGTATTAGACTGAAAAACTTGCAGAGACGTGGAATAAAGGTTGAATTTAAGGTATGTTTGTCTCTGTCTCTCACCTACCAGGATGATTTGCAACTGTTTGCTGACAAATGTTTATGGGAAAGTATTTATATTATCGAAATAAAATCACCCTCCCCTTTTGTTGTTAGATTAATGTATTGTTTCTATTTTTTAGGTATATTAATCATTTATGGTTTTAGGTATATTAACCTTTGTGTGTGTGTGTGTGTGTGTGTGTGTGTGTTTAACGAGGGTAGGTGGAAATCTTGAAAAGACACTGGTTAGCCCGTACTACCCATCGTGTGAGATTTTTTACTCACTAAAACCGAGCCTCCCTTCTCCATCCTCTCCGCGGAACCGCCTGAAGATATTACTTCGCAGAGTGGAATAGTGATCTCGTCACATGAAATTATTCAGGCGAGGAATCATGAAGTATCATTCCTACATTTCTGTAGGCGTCTCAATTCTATCAATGTATCTTGTGCAAGATTGCACATCAACCTCCAATTGCTGTTAGAAACAAGCATACTTGAAACTGTTTTCTGGTGTCAACTGTGCCTATACCAAGTATCTCGGCAGTGGCTAGTCGTTGAGATGCGAAATGTGGGCACTGAAAAAACACGTGTTCGGCGTCCTCGACATCAGGCTCACACACAGGACAATGAGGGGTATCACCTAGTTTGAACCTATGAAAGTAGGCTCTGAAGCAACCATGTCCTGTTAGAAGCTGTGTGATGTTATAATTTACCCCGCCGTGCTTTCGACTGATTCACGATTCAACTGTAGGAATAATCGGTAAGTCCATCTTCCATTGGAGGACGTGTCTCATCGTTGTTGCCACTCTCCTAGCTGTTCCAAGCAGTTCTGCTTCCAGTTTCTTTTCTCGTAACACCTCTGACGTTCGTGGGCTATTATATATATATATATATATATATATATATATATATATTGTGACGCAACGCTTTATCAAACGGACGGCGGCGGCGTGGGTAGGGGCCGTCCGCGGTTGGTCATCGAGATGCAATAACAAATAATAATAATTTAAATTTCCTTAATAGGAAATCGAGGACTAAAGGAGGGTTCTTGCCTGCGTTGCTCCACACCTTTCCCACGAAAAAGAAAAGAAAGTGCAATGTTTCGAAAAACAAACAATGACATTTAATGAAAACTGTAGTACACAGACATCTGCAAGTTTCTAAACAAACACAAAGCCACAGCACAGAAATAATGTCACAACAGTGTACAATTGTCTGGCTGCCTGTACCCAAATACAAGAACAAAAAAAAAACAGGCAAATCAACAAAGAAGTACTGTTTCTTGAACTATTCTGAGAATTATAACCATTTAACTATACAAAGAATTATTTAATGTAAACTCTAGAATAAACATTCCATACTATGATCACCACACATTAATAGAAATGTAATTTACAATACAAACTTTAGAATAAACATTCCACTTATTTTTCAATAATAATTTCACATCCCATTTTGATCAACACAGCAATAGAAATTTAATTTACAATATAAACTTTAGAATAAACATCCTACACCATTTCTCCAGAAATTGTATAAAAAATATTCGTGACTGACAAAGTTTTCTTATACCTTTTGATAAATACTCAAGAAAGTAGGGTGTAACATTACCCAACGTTTTAATGATAATACTAGTTCATTACCATACAAGTAATCATTGCAACATACTTTCTCTTTTATTCCCCAATTGCCATGAAATACACCTATTAATTATGATCAGAAGGAAAGCATGAATAAACATTGTGATGAAATGTTACAGACAGCAGTAAAAATAGCTAACTGTCCTCCCACTGAGCTAATATTTTTCAGAATCTGTGGTATTAGACAATCTCCACTAAGATACTACATTACCACAGAAATTCCAAAGTCTCACTCCCAAATTGACCAAAATTAACAACTCTTGACCTATTCCTTATCTAAATGATAATATTGGTTCATTACCATAAGTTTTCATTGCAACATTTTCCTTCCACTTTATACTGCATGATCACATAGCAATCCTGTTACATGCTAATTTTACATGGTATGACATTACACTATACAAATTGTAATCAGAAGAAGTTCATGAATAAACATTTTTCTGAACGTTATGGCAGTAGAAATAGCAGTGTAACTGTCCTCCTTCCTCTCAGCTATTTCTTTCACAATCTGTGATATTGAACAAGCTTCAATAAAAAATAAAAAATTCATAAACCACATAACTCATCAAAAAAACCTTAATGAAATGAAATTCACCTTTTTCAAGCTCTTTTCCCTTAAAAATAATTGGTTCACAATCCACATAAGCACTTGGTGATTGAAAATTGATACATTACTATGCATAAATTCATGTATCAGTCACTTTAAGTCCTCAACTTAAAATAATGCAACAGAACATCTTGTATTTAAAAGAATATTGCCCATCCAACAAAGTTACTGTAAAAAAGTCACTTGCAGTTGGAATATCGCATCTCAGATTAAGGAGAGATTGATTCTCTAGCCTCACACCTACGCAATTCATCTATACAACCGTGAATTAAATGCTTTTCCCGCACTCACATTAAACAGTTAAGACATCAGTTCACGTACATTCCCACTCTCCCATCCAATTACATCTGCACACATCCGTCCCTTTATCCTACAACGCACCTCGAACACTACACCACCTCTCCTCATGAATTAAATGTTTCACAACAAACTCAAGTACATTAGATCATCACATTTACCTCTCCTCATAATCGTAGTGGAGGGCTCCATCCCACCGAAGACCAACACAGCACTCTCCAGACTCCCGACCTCTCACCATCTAACGTCTTCTCCGGTCGCTTGCCCACATCATAAAGAAAGAGCTTTTTGCTCACGCAAAGCACCGACGCTGTCTTCTACCCCAGCGCACTCTGCTTGGATCCTCGAAACTTATGGCCCCCGGCCTGGAGCGCGCATTTCAAACTGCTCCGCTGCTCGCTCCCTCGCAGCCAGGCATCGCTGTAGCCCATACTTGGACGGGGCGTTACAATATATATATATATATATATATATATATATATATATATATATCGGAATCATCCCGGCTATGGCGCAAACTGCTTCATTGGAGACAGTGCGGAACGCACATGCTACCCTTACCGCAGATAACCGATGTATTGAAGCCATGTCTCTTACTTAGCTCTTTGTATCTGCAGAGTTGGCCCAAACTGGTGAACCGTAGAACAGAACCGAAGTGACGACCGAGACAAGGAGCTTTCTCTTTTCATGACTAGGCCCTCCAGTGTTTGGCATTAACCTAGTCACCTCCGCCGCTTTTTTTGCTGGCGTAGTCCAAATTGTCTTTAAAGGACAAGCGCGGGTCGTGAAGAGATGTTTTGGTGACCGACTTTGAGAGTGATGGATTCTCTCTTCTTTCTGCTAGTTACTAGCAGCACTTCTGTTTTATGTTCGGCAAGCTGAAATCCAGCGGAATCTAGCCAACGACTAACAATGACAACGGCTTCATTGCAAATATATACTATCTCCTCTACAAATTTTCCGACGACGATGGCAATGCCTGCGAAGCCAATGATCTTGGTTCGTTCTGGGAGTGGGAGCCTAAGAACTTCAGCATACATGATATTCCACAGAAGTGGACCCAGCACCGAAACTTGTGGGACGCCAGCGGTGATGTGCACCTTCGGTCCATCATCCGTATTGTAGACTAGAATTCGTCTATTCAGATATTCAGCCACTATTTTTCTCAAGTACGTATGTACATTAATTTGATATTGTGCCTTATGAATGACACTCCATATTGCCGAATTGAAAGCATTCTTAATGTCCAAAGTTACAACTACACAGTACTTTTTTGGACCTCTTCTCCACCTGCTCCCTTTAATGGCCTGTCGGGCAGTGTCGACGACAAGCTTAACAGCATCGATTGTTGAACGAGCTTTGCGAAAGCCATACTGGTTCTCTGAGAGTCCACCTCTTTTATCTATTGCATCTTCCAATCTTGCGCTAATAATATGTTCGAAAACCTTACCCGCGGTATCGAGCGGCACAATGGCCGGATCTTCAGGTTTTCCCCCCTTTGGAAGAAGTACTGTGTGTGTGCGCGCGTGTGTGTAAAAAGCAGCGTATTATATATAATTTGTTGTGTCGTAAGGCAACGCGTCACTTTAACCCGCGTTGAGCACTTTCTCTGGAGTTACTGTTCCTCCGGTACTGCGTAATTACTATATTTGTCAAGTCTCGTCACGTGGAAATCAGTCAGTGTGTTGTGGAAATACATGGGTGGGTTCCTCCGGTGCACCGATTTTAGCTGGTTCTGCGCATCACCAGATTGCGTCACGAAGCACGTGACCACAGCACGGGTACTTCGTTTGAAAAACCAGACGAGACTCTGGCCATGTTGCATGGAGAGCGAGAAGTGTTGAGAAACGTTTTGAAAGTAGTACATAGTAACATTTCTCAACAGTAACTAACCAAAACTAACACAACATGCTTCATAAATCAGTTTCAATGTCTTGTAACGAGAAGATAGGTTTGGTATGTGTCAATTTAAAATTCCCGCCAATATTGTGACGAACACTAGTGTCAGACTCATTGGCTGAAGTCGGATACGATGCGATCCTCAGTCAGTGCCTTCTATCCCTTCGGCCACGGCCTCGACGCCGTTAGATCGATCCCGGGGTTCCTAGTCGGTCACCCTACCAGGAACCCACCTCTCACATTCACCTAACCTCCGTGACTTCACGGAGCGTGGTAAACGAATTCAGCTAGCAGCGCCGCCATGTTCATAATATAAATCAAATAACTCAGTTGTAGATTTATTAAACATTGACAATTAGACAATCATTGTCACTGTCTTCAATAACTGGGATCGCTCGTTCGTTTATAAACAGTCTACTCAAAATTTCTATTTTTTTCAAGTGTCTGTTTAACTAGTAACGAG
The DNA here is from genome assembly GCA_964035755.1 of Teleogryllus oceanicus. Lineage (NCBI taxonomy): Eukaryota > Metazoa > Arthropoda > Insecta > Orthoptera > Gryllidae > Teleogryllus > Teleogryllus oceanicus. The sequence continues at coordinate 9,142,388 of CAXIVR010000006.1, read as the reverse complement.
CAAATGCTAAATAATAAGTGATCGCAGCTATATGGGAGCAGCATCCCAGGGTGCCACTTCCTTTTGCACGTTCACAATATCGTTAACTCGCGATATTCCCATGAGAGATGGGTGTGCTCCTCCGGTGCACCGATGTTTGTTCGTTCTGCGCAACACCAGTTTCCGTCACGAACCATGTGACCACTTCGTTTGAAAATCCAGGCGAAAATTGATTGTGCTAATTTTGGAATTTAAAATTCCCGCCAATATTATGACGCAAACTCCTGTCTAATGCTCACGGGCTGAAGTCGGATGCAGAAGTGCCAATAATCTCTTTCCTTTAAGGATATTCCGATTGAGATTAGAATATAATCGATGTTACTCTTATAATATTTCGAGTTCATATGAGGTCACTAAAAGTGTTTAAATACCGCTGAAAATTATTTTTTCCAGTCACATTCTGGCGCGAATTTCCAATTTTTCAACGGATAAAATGGTTTTAATATTTTTTCACTATCGTCCACATTGTTTAAAAATCTGAAAAATATATGTTTAGAATATTATATGTCACATTCTAGAGAAAAAACTGAGACAGTACTTCCACGTTTTTACGTCGAAAGTCAATTTCCAAAGTTTATTTTTTCTGTATGAATTTGACGACAAAACTGGTTGACCTTAAAATCAGCTGGAAAATACCTTAAAATTCAACTATTTTCTCCGCCTCTGCACCTTTTGTCTGATACATGCAATAGAATCTGAGAGAAAAATAAATCATGAAAAACACGTTTCCATTTATCTCTGCAACAGATTGCCCTAGGATGCTGAGTTTTTGTCAATCTACGGCATTTTTAATCTCTTTCATATGAGCTTCGCGATTATCAATTTGGTTTGGGAGCACGTTTCACCGCCTTGTTCGGCTATACCCTTTACTGTACTTCTGTACTGCACTGTTCTGTACTGTCTTACTCTTACTGTATTTCTATTTATTCAGATTTATAAAATGTATCTCTGGTATAAATCAACAGTGGTTGCTAATGACCTTAGATGTTTTAAAGCGACCTAAAACAAATAATTAAAAAGACAAAAATTAAAATTATATCATGAAATTGAAAAAATGATGATTTATTTTCTCTAATAGTTTATTAATAAATGTTTTCATTCCTGAAATTCAGATTATAATCACAAAATTAAATTAATGACTTGTCTTTAATTAGTGACCTCCGTATTGCATTTTGAAGTTACGCCACTAACTCCTACCACTGGGGAGCTCAACAAAACTTGTGCATAGTGAAGCTACACATATGTCTAGAAACAAAACAAGGGGCCAACTCAGCATTTGCTCAAGGGATAATGGGAAATTGGACAAAATCCTGATCGAGATGGGGTCATTGACCCGGAAGCTGAAGTACGTTACTTGTTACGTGCATATTAAGTAGGCTAATTTTCAGAAATTATACTATACAAAGTCAACTAATCCATTATATCACTGTTAGAATATACCTTATTTTTCTTTTTGATTACACCGATTAACAGCATGTTTGCCATTAACAATGTGAATTGCCATAAGAATGGTGTTCTTAGCTAAGACGTAGACACTGAATATTGAGACGAAACTGACGTAACCCACTTCCCTCATATGTCAACCGAGAGATGGCTACACCGTGTGTAGCCACCATGACATTTGAAGACCGCGCGCGAATGACGTCAGGGGATGACGCGCAGCGACGGTTGTTTTCAAACCTGTGACCAGTATGATGTTAGCCAATTAGACAAAGGCCGATAAGACCCTAAATTGCCGTTGGTCGGCATCAATTAAGCGAGGTGACTGAAAACGGTCATCTCGAAGGTTTGCGAAAGAAACATTTCTTTTTCAAACGTCGAGGAAGTAAGACATACTTCTCTTTCAAAAGTCGTTGTAGTAGGACGAATTCTTTTCACTAGATGAGTATGCGAGAAGAATCTTGTATTAGGAAAGTCTAGACAGACAGTGCTACAGAATTCGTAAGTGGCGAGGAATGTTTGCATTTCGTGAATATAATTAGTCTTCCCGGGAGCCGTGCAGTCAAATGTTGTTTGTGTGCTACGACTAGTTGAACTGTAATTGTCGCACGAAGGCCGACCCTAACAGTGAATATTACGTTCAGTAGGCTCGAGCCGGAGCGGAGAGAAAACTCGTCAAAAGATGCTCGTATTGTTAATGATTCCGGAAACGTGTGCTGCACACTAAAAACACGGTCGTCAGTACAAACCGCACGCCGCTAAGAAATGCCGTCTGTGAATACATTCAGGAAAGGAGAAGTTGATCAACGCTATAATTTGTCACGGACAATCCGAACGTGAGTGGAACTCGACTCTGTGCGCATCCGAGAATGTGGTATGAGAATTGGGGCACCGTGAGGAGAGTTGCTTCAGGGGAACGCCGCGAGCCGTACGAGCCCACCGCCGGCGCCGTCGCTTCAGTACGAGCTGGACGGATTGCTGCCTTTCGCCCCGGAGCGAACCTGCGAGCACGCCACCTGAAATAGCGGAATCCCGAGTTGCACGCCGCCGAGATACGCCTGACGACAGTGAGTCCCCGTGAAATTAACAAGAACTGTTAGAAAGTTTGTTTTTCAGTTAAAATCGAAGGAAATTTATCTTGAAATTGTCTTAAAATTTTAATTTGTGTGGGAAGGAATTCCTAGCCTCCCATGATCTACGTTAAATTTACGAAAGAAAATGTAAGATAAAGTTAAACAGGTTAAGATTGTAAGAAGTGAGTGAGAATATGGCGATAGCCGATTTTACTATTAATTCCGCGCCAGCTAGTAGCGTAGGAGTTATGGTATGATTATTTAAGGTAGATTAAAATTGGTTGCGTCAGGACTTATATTCTGATCGCTTCATTAGTGTTAAAATCATTGTAAGACTATTTGAGATTTTCCTGTTGGAAAGAAAAATTGCTTGTGGCATTTAAATAATAGTGCAAAGCAGAGGTTTGCATATTAAATTTTGTATCATTGAATATTTGCCTAATGAATTGTTTTTCGAAGCTCATCGTAGCGCCTATCATTGAATGTGTGTGTTTCGTAAGCCACGTGCCAAGTAGGGTTTCCTGGGAGAGAAAAACTTGTACTAAGTGTGAACAACTGGTAGGACCCTGCGACGGAGCGGCGGAGAGGACGTCGCACGTTGCTGGTGACACCCACGCTAGAATCTTTCTCGTCGGGTATAACCGCCCTTACCCCTCATAAGTTGATGAATGCCGGCGCGTCGCAGGAGACGACGTGTTCCATTGCAATATGAAATCAGTTTTTGCCTATCGGGTTCAGTTTTATTGTTTCCCGCTACTCTCTATTTACGGAAATGCTTGAAATCGCTGCGTATTGTTTATTTTGGTGTAGCTTCATTTAATTATTCCGCAGATGTAATTGTTGTGAAACAATAGAAATTTGTTCAAGTAAGTGAATGACACTGAATTCACAAACTTCACCTTTGGGAAATGAAAAAGATATGGCAACATTACTGATTGGTCATGCTCGAATACATAGAATCGCGTTGTATTTCTTATCAGTTGCATCCCAGCATTGAGTGATCTGACGGGGGGAAAGCCACTTCGATGTGACTGCGTGGTTTGGATTCGTGAAGGCTTGTGCTTTGTATTAATTCAGAAGAAGAACCCGTCGAGATGGGTCGCTCCATGTCCTGGCAGGGGGATGCAGGGAGGGCTCTCAAGTATTTCTTTCTTTCACCAGTTTTTCCCCATCGTTCATTGTTATTTTATAACATCCTGTCTCTTTTATTCTTCCCCTTCTATTTCACTAGCCCTCCCTATATGCTGAACGTTCACCCATGTATTTGCCGTGCATGGCGACCCGTGTCGGAGGGTATGTGTGTCCTGACGATTGAGGGGCCTGTTTATTTCCCAATTATTCCCCACTCCGATGGAGTGCTCCCTTGTTGGGCTCCGTGGTGGGTGGGGACCACGTTTCGCGCGTTTTTTAATTTACTTGTTAGAGCACGACTTAATTCTATGCACTGATTGACAGTGTCGAAGATGGGTTGCCTCTTCGGTATATCTGTGCCCACATGCATAATGATGACTTCCAAGGCTTCGTTTTCTTCCGCTCTTTCCACGACGGATTTCATTTGCCCAACGTTTATCCCTGGAAAGAATGAAACATCGGCTCCTTTCTTCTTACAAACGCCTCCGCTGTGGCGCAGCATCGAATCTCCGAGCACTTTCACCTTGTTCTTGTAAGGCTTCTCATGAATGATGGTGTTATTTACTTCAATACTCGGATGCGTTGATTGCTCCCGAACACTTTGCTTCTCCAATTCCTGAATCTTGATACTCAGTTCCGTAATGCACTACTGTGCCTCGGTCAATTCCGCTTCAAGTCTCCGCAGTCTTCTCTCGCTTCGGTCACATTTGGGGCACGTGGATGCCGACAACTCAGCAGCAGGGCCAGGATTTTGCTCAACCCCGCGGATGACAAGGAGAGTGGCCAGAACTGCTTCGCAAAGCGAAGCCACGCTGTCGCCGGACAATACGCGGACCGCTTGCCCCCTCGCCACCCGGAAAACATGCAGGCGCCCTGCCCAGATGCCCACCCGGGCGCGGTAAATCGCCAAGTCGGAACCCATGGCCTTTCACTTTACCGCGCGGAGCTCCTCCAAAACACGTCCTAACGCGACGACTACCTGTGAGCGACTGACGACCTGTGAGCGACTGATGACCTGTGAGCGACTACGATATCTATTGTTGTGAAGGATTAATAGCGAGGATTAACATTCCTTTACAATATTACCTTGTCATAGACCTTGAAGAAGGCAAATGACCTTTGAAACGTTGGTCTCTAAAAGAAATTTTAAAAAATTATAATAAAAATTGATAAAATAAAAACTTCACTTCACTATAACACTAAAAACATTTCCTTCATTATTTCTTTATTCTACACTGCACGACACGTCACTTCACTGTATAACTTAATATTCTTAGTTTACTACCTCACAAACTTAAAAATACCCAAAATTAATTTCCTAAGTGTTGAACGTTTCGAGGAAATGGTTCAAAGGTTTTTGGAGGCAATCTATTCCTATCACTTATCGTTCGATTTTTGAAAGAGAATTTCCCGACATCCGTTCCCTTCATCCGGTCTTAAATTTATTTTGTGCCTGTGATCTCCTCTACTGATGTACGTAGGAATATTTAGCCGCCGTTTAATTTCTTTCCAAGCTGGATGACTGCTATAAGCTTTATACAAAGCGGCAAGTCTTGCCAATGTTCGCCTGTTTTTCCCGGCGATTAAATTCTGCCGTCTATGTTGAAGCCTTTCCAAATTGCCTTTTCTTGTCCCAGTAAATTTAGCTGCTCTACGCTGAATCCTTTCCAAATTTTACACTGCATAATTTTGTGCGGATCCCAACAAATTGCTCCATATTCCATTATCGGACGAACAAGCGATAAATAAGCAATTTCCTTAGCGTTTACTGTACTCTTTTTAAGATGCGCATTACAAAATGAAGAGATCTCCACGCTTTCCCTACAACAAAATCTACGTGACTTTTCCAGCGTAATTTACTATCGAAACGGATACCTAGGTACTTGCACGACGAAACTCTCGGAATAATATCGTTACTTAAACGATAATTTGTTACGCTGTAAGTATGACCTCTGCCAAAAGTGATGGATTTGCTTTTACAGCTATTCATGGTCATGCCATTATTTTCCATCCAGTAATATAACGCATCAAGATCCCCTTGCAGCATATTTTCATCGTCTTTCGAATTTATAATACGATATATTATGCAATCGTCTGCAAATACCCGAACATTTGAAATTAATTGCCCTGGCAAATCATTAACGAACGCTAGAAATAAAAGAGGTCCCCACTCCCTTCCGGTATTCCTGACGTAACGCTTGCACAGGAAAATAACTCTTGCCCAATTCGGACTTTGTTTCCTATCTCGTAGAAACTCGCTAATCCACGCCACTACCCTGGGATCGATGCCTGAATTCATTAATTTCTGAACAAGTCGATCGTGTGGAACAACATCGAACGCTTTGGCGAAATCTATAGCTACTGCGTCTACTCTCCTGCCCGCGTCAATTTCATCTGCTAGATCTTGAAATAGCGTGACTACCTGACTTTCGCATGAATAACCATTCCTAAATCCGTGTTGGCCATAATAGAGCCATTTTTTGATTTCCCATTCTTCCTTAATGTAACTCGCAACTAGATGCTCCATAAGTTTGCAGACCACTGACGTGAGACTTACCGGCCTATAATTACTTAGTATAGTTTTGTCGCCACTCTTAAAGATTGGTACTACAAAAGCTAATTTTCAATCTTCAGGTACTTTTGAATTGTTCATGGACACGTGAAATATTCTAATTAAGTACGGTAATAAAGGTTAAACTTATCAATAATATTACAAGCTTATTATGAGACCAGGGCGCGGCCATGCAACCAGGAAACAATCATTTAGTTATTCTTTTTTGTGGAAATGATCGAAAGTCCATTGATTAATGCTCGAGCGCTTTAGGGAACTCTTGGCCCGTTCCTCAGAAGAAAATCTTCACCGTTTTCGATCTCCGTTGGGGCGACTCCACGAGGTCGTTGACCAATCAGCTCGCCCGGCAGAAAGGGGGGGGCTGCAGACGGATCTCCAGACGCTCGGGGGCCCTAGGGTAGGGGCCGCTTTGCAGCCTCGGCGGCGGCGGTGGGGTGGCCGCCCGCAGGTCCGGGTGCGAACGCCACCAGATCAGCGTTCGTTCACACACGGCACAACAAAGTTCTTGACGCGCACTCATCGGTAAAAGTTTATTCAGTGCGGCGGCTCTGAAGTTCACGGAACCTTGCCCCGACATCAATGATACGAGGATGCAGCACACAGCATCTTACGATTAAAGTTAAAATCTAGTCTCTCAGCAAGTTATGTTTTCTCTGTCACGGCGGCGGACAAGTCTTAAGTCAACTTATAAGTAGTTTATCACGGCGGCGGGTGCGCCTCTAACCCCTCCGGCCGTCACATCCTGTTTGGTCTCCCAAACAGATAACGCCTCGTTCCTCTCTTCCATCCAACATACATCCCTGATTTCTCGGCCAATCACCGGAAGATTCTAGAATGTTCTGCCCTGGAAATTTCCTATCGTTCTGAGTCTCTCTTTCAAAATGATGATACGGCTGGGTGCAGATTGACGAAACGTCAGTAAACGTAGATCGAAACTGGTGGTTCTATTTATCCATTCCTAGTAATATTTATCTGTCGCGGTCGAGGGCTTTCCACTGGGCGCGGTATCATGCATGTCCCGGCGGCAGCAATGGGGTGGGGTGGGAAGGTGCAGCCGTTAGTAGGGGGCCATCAACACGTAAATAATCTGAGAAAAAAGGTTCGCTGGCCGTGCCCTCCCGACGGCAGCAAGGGGGTGGCACGCGGTGCGAAAGTCCCTAGAGCTCTCGGAGCTACACAGTTGAGCTTTAAACAAAGGAATTTTTTACAACGCAACTCTTCTCGATTATTAAATAAAACCCAATGGTCAAAAATTTTTTTAAGTATGTGGTTATAATTCTTATAAATCCTATCATTCTGGTAACTTTTACTGAAATATGAAAATTGAACTTGATCAAATATGACTCTTTAAAGTTAAGTGTGATGAAGCACTCTGTAAAACCGTGGTGACTCTCACTTTGTTGCTAGGCATAATAATTTTGTCTTTGCATTAACTGTTGCCATTTTTCTCATGGTTTCCTTCTCTAAGACGAATTTCTCCCCTCTCTGCAACAATGTAAGAGTGATATTCCATGGAACATGTCCTCCTACATTACGTAAAGTTTGATGGCAACTGACGAAGATATTGTTTGGGCAGCTCTCTATGAGGCTCTCTCTATCTGTTGGCAATGTGTCCTCATTCTCAAAACTCTTTTCGTATCTGAGGAAAGTGGATTATATTGGTACGATTTTAGGTGGTGAATTAGAACTCTGGTATTATTTTAACAAGAACGTTTATTTTGTTTGTTAACACAATCACTGAAAACACTTGATTTATGTACAGATAGTCTTCATTTGATTATTCTTTACACGTCACACTTCTCTTGATTAATTTACATTGCACTTCTCTTGATTAATTTACATTGCACTTCTCTAGATTATTTACACTGTCGCACAGTCCACTGCACTGACCACAGTTCACGGCGCCGGCCACGGTTCACATCCCTGAGCACAATCTGCACACACTTCACAGCTCAGCTTCCACTTCAGAATTAAGACTGACTCGCGGTCGCCGGCCGCCGCATATTAATACTCGGCGGGGGCCGTCGAGAATTTTCTGGACTTGGTGATTAGCGCCAGAACACTCAGGGACTAGCTAGTTCGAGGGCCGTCGGCCGATGACGCAATCCGCGCATACAGATAGTTCGTGGTGGCCGCCGGCAGATTACGCAATATTCGTTACAATATCAAATGATTTCAGAGGAAAGAGCCGTATTGTTTTTTCTTTATTTTATTTTGCTTCTGTTACGCCAATATTCAGGTTTTTATGATTGTTTTGTGCTTTTTGTTTGATCTATTTTATGTAGTCAAGTTTTTATTATTTTAATTCTACATTAATTCTTAAATCTCAATCAATAAATAATGTTGTGTCTATCTTTCACAAATATTCACAAATCACCATGAAATGATTTAAAACAATCTAATTCTCCGGCAGAAAGTAAGAATTATTCTGCTGTGGATTTGTTTATTTTCCTATCAGCAAATTCTGGCCGGTTTAATAATTATATATCAAATACAAATATGATTCTGGAAAAAAATGCATATGGTTAAAAATTCAAATTGTGTGCACTTGATACATTATTATAAAACTTGCATTTTTGCACAGTTTAACTTCAGCTTGTAGATGAAAAGAACAGCTCACCACTCTGTGATTTTCATTTTATTATGCTCCTGTGGTTTCATTTTTTTTTTTTAATTAACCATAATTCATAATTTATTTCAATATAAAGAAAGATTTATGCTTAAAATACAGATTTCAATTTCAGGTGGACTGTAAATGAAGATGTACAGAGAAAAGTTACAAAAATAATATTATACCTTCTCACTCACTCTGAAGTTGATATTAAACATGAGATGTATGCTATCTGCCATACTTACATTGTTTCAACCTTTGGAGTTGAACAACATAATCTTTCTGCTTGGGGACCTTCTCATTTATCTTTTCTGTTTCAAGTCAATGTCCTGACAGAAATTATATGCCATGGAGTAGCTAGTGATAATGAAAAGGTATGTCATTCGAGAAGATCCTAAATTTTCAACTAATTTGTAATATAAATGAAAGAAGGATTCTTTATTGAAGTGCTTATTGAATTGTTTGGTTTTCTAATTTTATTTATGATTTTTTTTCATTATTTAATGTATTTTTGTTAACTTTGCTAACGTAAGTATACGCTGCTTATTACTGTTAATTTTTGAGGATAAAATATGATACCAGAATGTACTTTTACATATCAAATTTACCAGAAAACAGTGATGAGATGCTTTTTTTCACTTTCTCGTATACGTACGTATATACGGAGTAATTATACGTAGTATAGAGAACGTTCTGTTGCGCGAAAAAGCGGCGGATTTTCGGCACAAAAAAATTAATTGCCGGGCCTTTACAACGAAAAAGTAGATAAATCCAGTTGCTAAATTAAGAGAAAAAATCATCTAACTCGTGGTGTAGCCAGAATCCATGTTTTGTGGGTCCTTGATGCCGAAAAAACAATTGAAGGCAAAAGGTCGTCCGTCCGTCTGTCTGTCGTATGTGAACAAACCTAGCGCATAAACCGGATGTACGATCTTTTCCAAATTGAAAAAACCAGTGTCCATCTGGCTCTAGTTAAAGCTTTGAAATTTTGAAAAACATTCTTCAAAATTTGGGGGTACTTTACATGAACCTCCCGGACATTTTCAAAATTTTCTCAAAAACGGATGCAAACTTTTTCTTTAAATTTCTTGTAAGAATAGAGTAAAATACACGTATAAAGGTGACATATGTCCGATTTTTACTGTTAACTCTGAATTTTAGAAAATTGCAAAAGTTTGAATTTTTTTCGGCGTCAACTATAAAATCGACGACACAGATTTTTCCTACAAATGAAATTTGTTGTTCATAAATAGTTCTTTCATTAAGGTCATGTAGAGTTTTTTGACATTTTTTGTAGTTTTTCATGCAATAGTGCGTGAAATATTTGCAATTTTAAAAAAGAACAAACTGTATTTTCTCAAAAACGGCTCCAATTTTTTCTTTAACATTTTTGTATGGATAGTTTTAAATGCACTGTACAAGATGACATAAACACTATGTTGCTCTATTTTTTTGTTTTTTCAAAAATTACAAAAATGTAATTATTTTGATTCGTCTTTCAAGTCAGTAATATTAACCTAAATTATAAATATGATTGAAATGTTAAAAATTAAATAAATTTTAATTTTTTTCTTCAATATTTTCCAAGAGATAGTGCTAATTGCACTGTTTAATCTGACGTAAAGGTCATTTTGGTGTATTAACTTGTTTTTTCAAAAATTAAACTTTTTTAATATTTCTCACGCCGTTAATAAGCACATTTGCATCGATTTGTGTACATTATTAAATTTGTGAGTGGAAGTTCTTCAAATTACTTCAAATTAAGTTTTTAAAAACTCAATAGATTCCTGCTCCAAATTTTTTAATGAAAATTGCTGTTTAGGACCTGGCGTTAATCTTCTTTAAGAGTTGTAAAATAATATTTCGGTTCTATTTGGAAACCGAAAAGTTGAGAAAATTTCTAAAAGGCATACTTTGGGTGGCGATAGATGGTAGCTGGCAACAAGGAAAGGCAAGCCTATGCAGTACCAGTCCACACTAAGGGAATTAGAAAACTACTATGAGAAAGTCCGTGCCATTCTGTATCACCTCTTGTTTATGTTTTTGTTTTTCAGATTAGTAAATACTCATCAGATATATTGATTCATTTTCTTAAAGCAAAAATGCTAATGCCCTTATCTTTGTGGCAAACATTTGTCGAGCAGTTGATTGCAACAATGCCATTATTAGAATGTTATGCTGATAAATCTACTAACTTAGGACGTACCATTGTGGAAATGCTGAATCCCAAAACAGCTGAATCCATGGGTATTCCAAAAATTGAAGTAAGTTTTAGGGAAATAAGTTTTAGAAAAAATGTTTGCTGAGTATTGTAAAATATTTGCTGATGGATTATTGATTTTAATAGGTATTGAAAGGGAATCTGCGCTTGTTGTTTACAACTGATGAGTTTGTAAGAAATGAAGCTCTAACGCGCTTGATAACATTGGTTTCGTTAGAGGAAAATTCCATAGAAAAATTACCTGATGTTGCGTCTTTACATGTGAGGACTTTAAGTACATATTCACTCTTTGATAACCCTTTGGATGTTACAGTTCCAAGAAAACCTAGCAGTTTTTATGAGGTATGAATCTACATTGTATTATAGATACATCAGATAATAAGAGGTAGAAAGATTGAGTTGCTGTGTTCTTAGTGAATTCTGTGCTGTGGATTTTGTTGTCAGTAACACATTATAATAGTGGTTCATTTGCCAGTAGTGAGGTGAATTTTATTGATTTTTATATTCTTCTGGCAAGTGGTTAGAATGTGATCTAATTATGTAGTTATAGTGAGAATATATTATCTTTCTTTTTATTTAATTTAATTTTTTGATGATGTGAACTGCATCCGTTTTCAGATAAGCAGTTTGTGCCAAGTTGTGGAAGTTCTCAAAGCAGACACCACTGAACCCCGTGTTCACAGATCTGCTCTTAGTCAAATAGCTGCTATGTTGGAAGACCCTCATCTTCATTTATCATTTTTAGAACAAAAAGGCATTGATATTTGTCTGAATATAATACGAAAAGCTGTGGTTAGTAATTATTAAAATTCTTTCTCTCTCTTTCTCTCTCTCTCTCTCTCTCTCTCTCTCTCTCTCTCTCTCTCTCTATATATATATATATATATATATATATATATATATATATATATATATATATATATATATATATATATATATATATATATCACACACACAATACAATACAATACAATACAATACAATACACATACACGGCCTTTACAGCCCCTTCCCAGTTACACAAAACATTTGGTGTCCATCGGCAGTGTCTATCTGCAAAATTCTTTTTTTTTTTTTTTATTTAACGTATTTACCCGAATATAAGACGAGGGTTTTCCCTAAATATCTGTCGAAAAATACGGGGTCATATTATATTCGCAGATTAAGCCTAGTCTGTTAGAATTTAAGTTTTTACATTGCCATTCCGTCACGAAATTCGTAAATGTTAACGCTAAAGTAGACTGCGGAGAAGGTAGAAATATCGTGCGTATCTACAATTCGTAATACTCGCGTAACATTCGCGTTATTTTCGGCATCCGCCGCGAATTTGCTGGGTATTCAGACCAATAAATTCAATGAGTCGATAGTGAGAGAATCACAAACAAAACGGCATAGTATCAAATGCACCTTAACGTGAAAATGAATGCCCAGATTTTGTTAGGATGCGCGTTCATCGAGGCCGCGCGCAATCGCCCGGCGAGTGCGGATCCGCGTTTTGAACTATTCAAATAACAGGCCATCAACAAACAAGTGCGGGACAGAAAGAAAATCTGGTGACATAGAAGGGATTGTTCTTAGGTGGTGTCTGCTGAAACACTTAGAAGAACGCAAATTCAATGCGCAAAACTTAAAGAGGGCCCTAAAAATCAGATGATGTTGTACCATGGAAGGAAGGCCAAATAGCAAGGAACATTGATACATGTGAAGATAATGAGGGTAGTGACAAAAACCATGATTATGATGATTTTAAGGAAGAAGAAAATTATAGTTCAGCAATAAGTCTTAACATTCTCACCAAGGCAAGATTCTAGTTAATAAGACAATTTGGAATTTTATTTTGACTAAATAGTAAGAATTAGTAAAAATTAAAAAATTCTCAGGGGGTCTCTTCAAAATTAGTGGGTCCTTTTATATTCAGAGTCAACTTATATTCGATAATACTGAAAATCTAAAAACAAATTTTACACAGCATTACATCTGCTCTTCAATCTCTCATGCTTTACTATAAGTAAAAAACAAGACAACTTCTGTTTACATAGCATTCAACGATCACCTCTTCTTGTTCTCTGTGCTTTCTTATTGAATAACAAACTAAACATTTTTTCGTTACCTTTTCATCGCAGTTTCTAATATAGATAACGTTTGACGGAACAGATGAAATGTGTATCTAGGTTCTCGTCAAGAATCCAAGGCACGATTCTTGTATACACATAAGGAGAATTTCAAAACAGTATTTTATGGATTGATTTGAAGAAAACCTTAGGGTAGGGAGCACAGAATTTTGAAAATATGCTTAGAAATCACTTCTCCCCATAGTGCATCATACACAGTTTTAACTGTTTTTTGACGTAAAATAAATTTAAAAAAATAATAATAATATATAAAAAAAAAAAAAAAAAAAAAAAGTAGGCATGAGTAGGGCAAAGTGTGTCATTTTCATCCTTGGTGCCAGAAAAGATATTTAGTTAGTATGTTTTCAGATGGCAGCAAATTTTATTGTTCCTCAGTGGTTTGTATACTTTTGTCAGGAGCTTAGAGCTGAGATGGTTATGTGGTGATAGGAAATCAGCCAAGAAAACATTAGGATATATCAATCCATTTTCAAATTAATTTTCTTAGATTGTTGAATTTCTAGAAATATAATTACAAAAGAAAGTATTCAGTTTTGTTTGTGTTAACATACTTTCAACATTAATGTCAAATGTTTAAAATGTTCACAGTTTTGTTAATATTGAAAGTAAACAATTATTTTTTTGTTTTTCATCTCTTTTTCTTAAACTTTATTATATTCTGAATTCTCTGTTTATTTAGAATTTTTTATTTATCTATTTGTAATGAGAATTTTTAAAACTTGTTTCAGGTTGAAAAGTGTTATAATTATTATCCAGATTCAGTTATTTCCATTATCAATGTTCTAAAAAAGTTATCATAATTGTAATGTAAGGTTTACTCTCTCTCAAGACATTGTATTGTTTTATTGCATTTTAAGAGGTATTCTGTTTTATTTAATTTAAATGATTATTATTTGATGTTGATGAATTCTACAAACTTCATTTTGTTGTGTTGTTTTTTCACTTTTGCAGCTCTTTTTATGTTTGGTAGTAATAGAAGTTTTCGACAGGATGTTGGACAACTTCTCTGTCTTTTACTGTATTCGGATTATATATTGTCTGTTCCTGATTGTCAGCTAAATAACTCGTCAATCATGCATCCGTTTTCTTTGCCAGAACTTGTTGTGAAACATATGAAGTTGCCTTTTCTTACTCTCATACATTGGAGTACAAGCCCACATACTTCACCTTCATACAGAGGTAAAATTATTGTTGTACCTTCACCAAACTAACATTGCCACAGTTTTGGGTTTCTGCACTTTTCAACTTTTTTATTTCCTTAGCTCTCCTTAGTCATGAAGATTCTCGAATGTTTTTGAGAATGTGTTGGACATCAGAATGGTTTGGAGGAGTGAAGCAGATTTTGTCCTGGCATTCTATTAAACTTACAGAACAGTCAGAATTTTCTCCAGATCTTAGAGCTTCTCAAAGTGATTTAGATTGTCTAAAATGCACTGCTCTAAATCATTGTTCTAAGCAATGTTTATATAGCATACAAAATGGTACAACTCACCAGTCTGTTGAAACTGCAGTGAAACGCATGTTGGGGTTAGTATCAACAATCCAATGGCAGTTTAAAGAGTGTTTGTTGACTTACAATAACTTCAATTTTAGGTATGTTACTCTACAAGCGCTCTTGAAAGAAAGAAATGATTTTGAATTTCAAGGCAATTGGAAAAGTATGCCATGGGAAACAACATTACTCAGATTCTTTGGAACTTCTCCTGCCTGTCCAGAAGATGAAGATTTATTGATATCACTCCTTCAGTTTTTGTGTGTGTGTGTACAGCACCTTTCTACTACAGGTAAGTATTTTTTCTTTAAAGTAAAATAATTTTAATAAGTGTTGATAAAATATAATGTTAATAAAAAAAGATTTATGTAAGTTATATTTTGAACTTCAGAAATACGAAAACCACAGTGGACATGGGTGTATAGAATTTTGAAAGATCCTTCTCAACCTTTACCATGTATGTTAAAGATGGATTCAGCGACTGTTTCAAAAAACATAAGTCGAGAAATTCTTCAATTGTGCCAAGATTGTTGCCTCCTGGAACATCAGTTAGAAGAGGATGAAAATGGAAAAAACAAAGCTGATGTTGTATCTTGGGTGTATTTGGTCAACATAATTTCTCAAAATCTGAAGTTCAGTGACACTCAACACTTTTATAATTTAGGTAGATGTTCCTCTCCTCTTATTCCACTTGCATTTATTTTATGATTGAGTATGTTTTGTAGTCATGTAAGTATATTTTTGTATAATAAAGCCAACTACATTTTTTTTGCTAGGATGGAACATTAATTGAAAATAATTTTTGAAACATTAATGAAATAATGAATTTGTTGCATTTTTTTAAAGAATTATATTTTATACATTTGATAGACTCTTTTGCAGTTACTGCACTTGATAATGTAGCATGTTTCATGCATCATTTGGCACAAAATAGTTTGCCAATTTCCCAGCTTGACAAACAAATATGCCTTTCTGTCAGCTTTATTTTGGTGTTCATCACAGGTTCTGCCTTCTTTTTGGAGTTTTGTGCATGTTAGTGTTTTACGTGTCTAAATATGACAAAAAAACATGTATAAACAAGGGCTACAAAAATGTTATGCATTTTTTGGAAGAACTATCAAAGATTGGGGTAATATTTGTATTGAAAATAATAAATTTGTGGTGAACAATATAAATAGATAAAGCAGAGCTTTGTCCAAATGGCAACTTGTCTAAGATCGTGATATTATAAGTGGTAGTGAGAAGTCTGTGAAAGTTATGATACTCAGACCCAATGCACTAGTATCAATCCAGTAATTTTCTGTGCATTTGTTTGGTATTACTGTGGCTTTGTTTCATTTGAGTAGGTTGGCACTTCCACTTCCATTTGACAAAAAATGAACAAAATTTGCAAGAATTTCTGAGCAAGTTCAGTAACTGCACTATATTCCATTTAAATGTGAAGAACTGTACATTTTTCTGTGAATGTGTCCAGTATTGATATCAGTCCAGTCTCAACAATCTTTCTTTAATGCAGGAAACTTTTTTTTGTATTGAAGGTGGATTTATTCCTACCGAGTAAGAAAAGTACTTATTACATTCTAGTGAAATAAAAATTTTTTTTTATTTAAAAAAATTAAAGAATCAGAAGGTTTTTCAAATTTATTTAACATCTTTCAATTACAAAATCCAATTTTTTATTTTCATTTTACTTGGACTAATTTCTTAAAGGTGAGGCACAATACTTCGAGAAACTTTGTTCCACTTTCCTGTCAGAGTTCAAGAGTAAACGTTTCTTTAATGATTTTTTTACATTTTTTATTAAATATAAAAGACACTTTTAATTTTATATATTTGTGACAAAAAGAGTTTACTCTAAACCTCTGAAGTTACAGTACCTATACCACTACAGCACTGTCAATAACACTGCTTAAAAACTGTATTTTAAAAAATTTAGAATGTTTCTTTAATTTTCATGTTTTGGAGAAATGTTTAATCAAGAGAAAGTGTGGATATGTCAGAATGTAATATATAATTCTCTAAAATTTTATTATCTTCTGGAGAGTTTTAAAATCGCAGAAGAAATGCACTTGTTAAAGAATTGTAATTTTGGAGAGGTGGTGTACCCTCAATGTTGTGGTACAAAAAATGTTTTAATATCAAATAAATAAATAAATTATTAATAATTGAAAGGGATCCTTAATAATTTCTTAGTTGACTTTAAAATTTTAGATGAATTATTTGTTGAATTGGAAGTTTGTTCTTGCAAAAGAAATGTGTGCAGTTTATGTGATTGTTAAATATTTTGAAATAAATTGCATATCAAATACTTGTAAGTAACCAACAATGTCAGAAATGTTTTGACAATAGTATTTTGTCAGTGTTTAGAAAGTTTAATCAGTGTTATGAAACCACCTCACCATTTTACAAGTTTTTGTCTCATACTTACTTTAATTGGAAGATAGATTTTTAAGTGTTTATTTTGTGACTTCATACTCGCACTGTAGAGGAGTATTATCTACTTGATGATTTGAACATGCATAGGTTAATGAATGTGGGCTGTCAGTATAATTAAAAAATGCATAGTTAACTCCTAATTAGATTTTTTCTTTGAAACTAACGAATTATTAGCATTTGTGTTCCTCTATGTTTGACACCACTCAAACATAATGCTTTTACACTCTTCCAGCCTTCCTTGATTGGATGTTATCATGCCTATCTCACATGACAGGAAGCTTAGGCTGGAGCCGTGGTTTTGATAACACAGGACAGCTCATGAAAGATCTCATTTGGTATTTAGCTGAAATTGTTACTGCATTTCATTGCAATAAAGGAGGGCAAGGTGGTGCTAGTCTTGCCTCATTCATGGGAATGAGTGTTACAAGAAATGCGATTATTTGTATGAATCATATCCTTTGTGAAATGCAAAATACTGCTACAAACAGGGTGAGCATATTATATCTATTTTTGAAGTATTATCTATTTACACGTAAGAACAACATTGCTTGACTTGCTTGACATGACAACGCAGTACGAAAGCTGTGGAACTGGAAATGTGAAATTTGGTGTACAGATTCTTATTATAATGTATTAAAGAAAGAATTTTTCAAAATTCATCCCCTGAAGAGATGAAGTGAGGGTTTGTTACTATATGTTTGTAGAGTGTATGGGGCAATTCGTCTAATGTTCACAGCTGCCCATTGCAACAATGATGATTGTAGCAAACAAGGCAGGACTGGAAAGGGAGGGTGAGACAGGACTTGGCATCTATGTAAAAGCCCTACATTCAGCCATGATCACTAGTGTAAAACTGTTTGATATTATACTTAATTGTGTTCTCAGAGGGACTTTTCATTCAGGCCATTTTTGTATTATCCTGCAAGTTTTTGGTTTTGGCTGTACTTGTAAACCTATTTATTTTCTAATAATCCGCCATGCTTATCATTGCGAACATATTGTGATCTTATTGTTGTTCCAACAGGAACATTTTCACAAGAATAATATGTATGATTAGATTAATTAGAAATGAAGGTAGCAAAAAAATTGCTAACTTTGTATATTAGAATGTAATTAAGACAATTGTCATGTAGTAAATGCAAATTGTCTACTTGACAAAAGATTGATGGGATTTTTTTGATAAAATCTGGATTTAATTTTGTGTTTCAGAGCTGGGAGGCTGCATGGTTTACTGCTTTAACAGGAAGTGACTTGGAAGGAGGAGTGAGCCTCAGTTGGTTGCCTACACTTTGGTTGAGTAGAGACCCAATCATACGTTGTTCATCTCTTCAGTTAGTTGCGGGTTTGTGTTCTACTCAGCTTGGAAGTAGGTTCTTGATTCAGGGACTGAGAGGATCTCCTCCAGATATATGGGAGGTTTCTTTAGGGTATGCTTTTCATTTTCTTCATAGTCGAATGTGTATTTAATTTATGTTCTTGTGTTTGTTGTATACAGTAAAATTTTTCAATTTCATACCAAAAATTGTTGTTTTTTTTTTTTAAAGATTTTTACTGGATCATGAAGAGGCAGGTGTGGTACGGGAACAGGCTGCTGCTATTCTTACAAACCTGAGTAATCATGGAATGCCCAGTATTTCATCTGTTTGTCTTGACTCTAATTCTCCTCAAGAGGTAACACATAATAAAAGTTTATGTAAATACTTAACACCATTCTTATAAAAACGATTATTATACTTAACACCATAATCTTAACACCACGATTGGGAATTATAATAAAATGTTAAAATACGTAATTTGTGAATGTTCATTATTGTACTTGTATGCTGAGTGAACATATGTTTAAATTTTCCGTTGAAATTATTTATTTTGAATGTTACAGACACCACCCACTGTAAGCATTCATTCGTTCCTTTCACTCCTAGAAGAGAAACATTTTTTTCATGGCATTGTTCTTATGGTAAATTGTCTATATTTGGGAACTAATGTGAAGCCTGGTGCCTGGATGTGGTCTAACACTTGGACTGCTGAATCTTCTACAGGAACAGTTGTTTCTCAAGATACTAATTTACCCCACAGTGAGTTTGATTTTTATCTTTTCTTTGCATTCTCTTCTACAACACATTTAAACCTGGGGATCTGAATTAATATGCTTATCAATTGAGAAGGCACATGGTCTCACTAGACACAAGAAGTAGCGTACACTGGAAAAGACTGAATGATGTTCATTCGGAAAACTGCTGTGCTTCTTCTGTGGACATTGCTGATGATGGTGATGATGATGACTATGAAGAAGAGCTGAGCACTTGGAAGAGAATTTAACACACATTGTACTCAGTTACTTAGAATTTACTGATAAACTTATACAGAATGAAACATCTTCAGATTACATCGATACTTTTGCAAGAACTACTATTGCAACAACACTGTACACTCCAGTTTTCTCAATCACTCAAATTAATATTTCTTTGTTAGAAGTGTTTACATAAAATTAGTTTCTTTGGAGTGTTTACATAAAATGTGCATGTGACATATAAAATTGCTTCACTGAAAAGATATTTTTCCATTATTCTTGTGAAAATATGAATCCCTGATGGCTGACTTGACTGTCTTAAAGATTTTGTTGCCATTTTAACAAAGTAAAATCACACTTCCTCAATCAACACAATATACACTTCCTCATGAGGACCCATATTGACATTCAAGCTTATTGACAGCAACAAACTTCCACCGAACAGCACAGTACAGCAAAATCTGTCTAAACCAGAATCAATCAGGACACAAAAATATTCTGATTTAGGGAGGTTTTATGCAAGGTTGTCTATTTTATGACACTTCTGATATTGACGTTTCTGCCCTGAAAGTAGTACATTCCATGACTTTGACTTCCATGACGAAAATACATTAACATTTAACATATTTTTGGAAAACAATCACCAATAAATGAATAAACACTCTTCATTGACAGCTTCTGAGTTGATAAATACATTTCTGCCTAGTGACTGTATTCGGACTCCTTGCAGACTCTTTCAACACACAATGTGTCACAACCCACTGCTATGACTTTCTGATACCTTTTTCATGGCCTTGAGCAAAGTATATCTGGTTGAGGGGTTATTTTCAATGTGAGGTAGGAAGACTCATAAAAAGAAGCCACGTCCGTCCATTTTCCAATGCTCAGAATGTTGGGAGAGAGGGAATTACGTTACGGCCTATGCCTTAAGAGACAAGCAACCCCAAGATCGAATTCTACGCTGGCAGCTCTCCCTCTCCCAGCAAACCCCTCTCCTTCAATGTCCAGCTGACACGACTGAATCACGTCACAGGGATAGAGAATTTAAAGTAGGCTTGCAGATGCATTCATTTCATTAAGAACATCTCTTGGCTCCCTACTAATTGTATTACTTTAAATTCACAGGAATTCTGTTTTATGAAGATTATTTTGCCTGCAGGACATGAAAAACCGTTCCGTTTCCACATTGGAGAAATTCCGTTTGATGCTTTGTAAAATGTCATTTAACTAAACAGGCTGGAAAATTTTTTCAGCTAAGACAGGTTTCCGGCTTGTACAGGTTCCGGTTCAGTCAGATTTTACTGAATATGCTTTGAAAATGAAGAGCACAGAAACACATCTGTCAACAGTCACTCTTTAACAATAATGCTCCCATCAGCGTACTGACATATCCTGATTAGAACATTTCTTCACAACTTGTTGTTCAATATCTTTGCAAAGGCAAAGCTGCCTTGACATGGGCAGATGTGGAGAAGTAAGATCGCTGAAAGGACTCACTGTGCTACCACAATAGTGTAATCAGCCTCTTTCCTTTCATCTACATTGGAATGCTACCACACCCAACCTCCATTTTGAAGGGTTAAATGTGAGACTTCATTTTTCAATACTGTACCAATAAATGGTGACAACAAATGATTTAACTTTTGGTTCTTGTAATGTATACAGTGTGCAAAAGTTTTAAAAATGGACATAAAATGTATATGATATGAGAATCAGCCTTTGTGTTGTTGCTAAAAGTTCTGATAGCTAACTTCTTGTATAGAAAGTACACCAGTAGTGAGATAAAAAAATATGAAATATTATAAACATACTTTGCAATTTATCATTTACACTCACGTAAAATTCTATTTTTGTGCATATGTACTTATTAAAAAAGTAATGTAGTTCAATTTGATTTGTTATAGCACCCCAAGAGGATATTAATCCAAGTTTCCTGACAACACCTAATTTGATTAAGGCTGTGTGTTGGTATCTTAATAATCTTTTAACGGTGTCTCCTGAAGAAATTGTCAAAAATTTATGCAGATATGGTTTAATTAAAATGTTACTGGAGTAAGCAAATTTCACGTACTGTTCTTTGCTTAATTTTATTTTTTGTTTTCTCTAAATATTTTTACTCTTTTTGTTTCTATCTAGGGCTATTTGTGGTATTCCAGATGTATTTTCAACAAGAATGGAAATATTACAATATTCTGAACTTTTAGAAATGTACATTGCAGTTTGTACAGTTTTAACAAAAAGTGTTTGTGTTGATTCTGAATGTCTTTCCCTTACTCTAAATATGAATGATTGCTTGAAAAAAGTTCTGAATTTGCTGAATCCAGTTTTGTTTAGTAAGTTTCTTGAGCATAAAATTTGAGAAATGAATATGTTATGTTTAAGTTTATGAGTATGATATTGTTTTAGGTACACATCGTGGAGATCTTGTCCACTTGCGAAACAGGCTTTGGAGTAGAGTGTTTCGTTTGTTGTCCTGCTTTCTCATTGACTCTAAAGGTTATGAAATAGTTTTAAATACTATATTCCAATGTAATCCACATGCCTTTTTGACTACTGTGGAAAATTCAATTAATGGAAAATCATCTACAGATTTAAGAAGCAATGCTTTAAGTACTCTCACTCTATTATTGTTATTGGAAGCCAAGACATCACTCTTTCAACAAGTGAGTATTTTATGTTCTAGAAATTATGTCTAAGAGTAAAATGAATTGACATGTGTAAGTACTTGTAAATTTTCATTTAAAATATATATGTGTAAGTTTACATACAAAGAGTAAAATGAAATGATAGTTGAGTCCCTTCATTGCATTACCTTTATCTCGCCATGTTTCCGCTACTACATTTCTTTTAATGGGTCCTCTCTTCTTTCTTGTTTCTCTTTGTTGTTATGACTGTACCTGTACTTGCAAAAGTCCAGAGTCATTCTCTTTTTGTTGTAATACCAGGGTTAATAAAAATCAGAAATTTTTATTTAAATCAGATCTAAATTTAAATATTCAAATTAGGTAACATTTTTAAATATTTAAAAAAGAGATCATCTAATAAATGCAATAAAAAGTCTTTAAAGGGAATCAAAAATCAAAATCCAGAATATTGATGGAAATTGCTCAGAGGCAATCTTGACAAACATTGCACTACGACAGGGTTGCACGTTATTGCCACTATTGTTTAATGCTATTGCTACTATTGTGTCCGGGGAGGAAATGCCAAAACTTTGAAAATAAGCTCTTAAAACAATTTTAAGCATATTTTGTCTAATAAACTACTTGGATATTCTGAATGGCTGAGCCATAATAAGCACTCAAAAGTTGGTTTGAAAATATGCTTTCTGGGCAAAAAAAATTTGTGTTGTAGAAGCATATAAACACTCCAGAAATATGTAAAATGTTTATTATTAACTAAATGAATTAATATACAGTATTTGATCAGAAAAAAAAAATTAACCCAGAAATGAAAAAGCACTCAATTTACACAGTTCAACTGCTCTTTTATTTCTCAGTTAATTTTTCTTTCTGAACTAATATATTCATTTATTTTGTTAATAATAAATAATTTAAATGTGTATGAAACATGACAATGAAAATTTGTACAATACAATGAAAATTTTTACCTAGAAACCATATTTTCAAACCAACTTTTGAGTGCTTATTGCGGCTCATGACCGCATAAATGAAATACGGTCATAAAATAATATAAAATGAAAATTTTAACCACAAAAATTAAAGCAATGGGAATAATAGACAAAGAATATAGTAGAATAAAATTTTTGGGGTTTACAACAATTGTTCTCGTTTTACCAACATTGTTTTGTTTTCCACATTTGGACTTGTCCAATCAAAAATTAGAAATAGCTTTGAAACGGAAAAGGCAGCAAAATTGGTGTTCCTTCACAAACAATTAAATAATTCATAGAAGCTATTATAGTTCATTGTTCATTAATAAATATATACTATTTATAAATAATACTTAATTTCTTCAGTTCTAATTATCTTAATTAGCTTCCTTCAGTTGATCACTGCACCATAGTTAGAAATAAGGAGATTGATAAACTTAGGGCAAAATGTAAATTTTATTATGATTTCTAAATTAGTATCAGCTTAAGTAATGCATATTAATATCATCTATAAAAGCTACAAAAAAACGTTGCTTAAGTTAGTTAAGAAAACTAGAATTAGGAATAATGATAGATATTATTATTTACAGCTCTAGAATTAAATTAAAAGCCTTGCGGGACATGGCAAGAAAAGAGACTAGTTTTAGGTCCGTAAAGAATAACCAATGCAACAATATGCTTAGTGCTTATAAATTCAATAGTTTCTTTGTCGACAAAATTGAAGAAATGGAGCAAAATTTCTATGATGCCACATAGTAAGGATTCTAGTTTTTATCTAAATATATTGCAGAAACTTTGCAGTATTTTCAACTTTCACTTTGTAGAAGCACCAGACATAGTACAAGTAATAATGAAAAAGAGTAGTAGTAGCAGGTGTGAAGATATCTCACTTCAGCTCACTTAATATCTCGCTTAATCAAGAAATTTTTTAAGGGAAATTTTTTATACTGACTCATAGCTGTAAACTCATGTATTATAGATTAAATTTGTCCAATAGATTTTAAACTTGTTAAAGTGATACTAGTTTTTAAAAAAGGTATTCAATCATCTGTAGATAATTACAGACTAATCTCAATTATTCCGGTTGCTTCAAAAGTTCCTGAGATAGTATTTTAAACCGAATTGTCAGTTATTTTGAAAAAAAATAATCTATTAAACAGCTTTCAATTTGGCTATAGGTCTGGATTGGGTAGTGAAAACAGCTACTTCTTTTGTAAAGGGATGCATTTTTAGGGAAGATGATAAGGAAAGTGTAAGTTAATCTGTATGACTTGTCCAAAGCTTTTAATACTGTAACTCATTCACTTCTTTTAGAAAAGTCAAGATTTTATGGTTTTGAAGACTGAACAGTGTCACTTTGCAATGTTATCTAAGTGGACATTTCAGAACGTGATTTATGATAAGGGTGTAGTTACCTACCTGTCAGACATGGAATACCTCAAGGATCAATTCTGGGACTCTCTTTTTTTTTATTATTTACATTAATGATCTACCTGATAATATTGCATAGCTATTTGTCCATAGTTACAGTGTTGCTGCCAATTTGAGTATTTGTTTTAATTCAATTTAAAAAAATGTTAGAATCAATGATAATGCCCACTTCAGTTATTGTCAGAGATTTGTGATCTTCTAACTTGCTTTGTGTAAAAATTGGAAAAATTCAAGAATTGATGCTCTCCTACAATAAGAATAATCAAAAAGCATCAAAACTCTGTTAATTTTTAGGAGGTTTTAATTGATCAAAATTTGAATTGGGAGAATCAGATTCATAGAGTAGAATCAAAAGTTTTCTAAGGTGTTTATGTAATACATAGACTCAGGCTTTGTGTTAGTATAAGCTGCATATTATTCTCATATACACAGTCACATAAGCTGTGGCATGCTATCTTGGGGTCACTGGTCTATAGATAGGCTATTTAAACTGCAAAAAATATGTGTGAAATTACTCTGTGGTCTTCCCATGCGTAGCCACTGTAGGTTGAGTTTTGTAAAGTTGGGTATTATGAAAGTTTTAGCCATATTTATTTTTCAGTGTCTTCTTTATATAAAAGAATTAGCATTTATATGACACTTCGTCTTGGATTTTTTAGATGTAAATATAGGAGAAGGCAAAAAACCTTCTATTACATGTCAGTAAAATTTTAGTGCCCTTCCTAGTCCACAATTTAAATAATTATTACACAGAAAACTAATTGATAATTGTATATATAAGGTGGATGAGTTGTTTGAGATTGATTTCATTAATTCATAACCTGTATTTGATTTAATCTGTATTATTGTTGTTACAGATAAGTGAGAGTTAGTGTATTTTTTAAAATTTTTATCATTAATTAATGTAATTAATATGATATTATTATTACTATGTCATATATATATATATATATATATAAATTATTTATTAATACGTAACAATTAATTACGATTGTAATACAATTGATGATCTCTCTTGTTTCTACAATAAAATTATACAAGACAAGACAATACATAAAATATACACTTTTCTATGTCTATGTTAGTATCTCCACTTGGATTTTGATTAGTCTTTTGTTCCTCACAACAAATATATTTTTACCATTATTTAATACTTAAAATGAATGAATTTGAACTAATTTAGGAAGAAATTAATTGTGGAAGGTTCATACTTTCATTTGAAAGTGAATAAAGAAAAGGTTATTAGGCTATGCTCTGAAAAGGTTGCTAGGCTATTAATGCTCTGAAATACTCAATCGCATACCAGGATGATACAAATCAGAGATAATAATAATAATAATAATAATAATAATAATAATAATAATAATAATAATAATAATAATAATAATAATAATAATATTTATTGAGTCACAAATACAATTACAATCGTGTATGACGAGTCAAATATGTTGTATATGGAGGAGATACAATTGCATGCATCTTCTTGGGTGAGCAGTGAAGTTACATTTATTGTCCAGATGCAAAACAAGGGGCCATCTCAGCATTTGCTCAAAGGACCAGGGAAAACGGACAAAAAACCTGATCAAGATGGGGTCTTTGGCCTAAAGACTATGCTACAATACTTGTTACAGATATATTAAGATATTTTTTTTTAAGTTCAAAATAACATTTACTTGGAATAATGATTTTACTGCTACACTTATAATAATAACAATAATAATTATTAATAATAATAGATAACATTTCTTATAAATTAATAATAGTAATGGCAATGCTAATAATAATAATTACAGTACATGGTGTCAATTATGGTAACAGCTACATATCATTTAACAGTATTAGCATATTCCTTGATTAAATCTTGAAATGGTGGGGAGGAGGAGGCAGGTTATGGCCAGGTTTTTTCTATTTCTACACCTAGTCCTACTGCAGCACCTGAAATCACATTGGACATATTAGTCATTGAGGTATTCCTGAATGCTATAAAAAAGTTTTTCCCCAAGGAAGTGTTTGAGTTTATTCTTGAAGTTGTGTAAGCCTGTTGTGTTTCTCAGATGTATTGGTAATTTGTTGAAGAACTGTATACCTGAAGAGAATGTACCCTTTTGGTATAATGTGCTTGTACACATTGGTTGATGAAGGTTACATGCTTGCCTTGTGTTATAGGAATGTAAACTTGAGTTAAATTTGTAAAGTGTGTCATTGTTTAGTAGATTTTTCTTTACAAACATGATAACTTCATAAATGAATATACAAGGCAGTGGTAGTATGTTAAGTTTTTTGAATTGAGGTCTGCAGGACTCTGTTCTTTTTGTATTTGTCATTGTTCAAATGATTCTCTTTTGTATTTTGAATGTTTGTTTAGCCTCTGGTGCTTGGCCCCATATTATTATCCCGTATTTGAGAATAGAGTGCACGTTTGCAAAGTACACTGTTCGTGCTGTCTCAATGGTGCTGTTTCTTATTATTATTCTAAGAGCATAATTAAGTTTGCTCAATTTTGAATTAATATCTTCTAGGTGTGAGTTCCATTTGAGGTTGGACTGTATGGTGATTCCGAGAAATTTTGTTTTCTGTGCTTGTGTGATGCTGTTTCCTTCTAATGTTAAATTTGGTGAGTATTGTTGTGTTGAGTGGGAGTTGTGGAAAGGTATTGTGATTGTTTTGTCTTTGTTCAGGATTAGTTTGTTGTGGTGGATCCATTGTATTAGTTTGTCGATGGCTGGATTGGCTTTGTCTTGCAAAGCTTTGGTTGTTCTTTCTTTGAATATTATATTAGTGTCATCAGCAAAAAGTATGGTTGTGTTGTTTTCCATTATTGATGGCAGGTCATTTACAAACATAAGAAATAAAATCGGGCCTAGTGTGGATCCTTGCGGGACCCCATGTGTCACATCCCTTGGCTCGGAGTGATGATTATTTATTTTGTTGTCTTTTTGGTAAGGTAATACTACTATTTGTTTTCTGTCTGATAGATATGATTTTATCCACTTGTAAGCAATTCCTCGGATTCCATAAGATTCTAATTTTGACAATAGAATACTGTGATCTATCGTGTCAAAGGCTTTTGACAGGTCAAGAAAGAGACCAACAGGATATATATTTTATGAGTTTCTTGACAGTACATTAAACCTTGTAGCAATGTTTTGCAACTTGAAATTCCCAAAAAATGTAACAACAGAGGAAAATAAGAAAGCATAAAAGTATTTTACATCTTTCAAGTTGAAAACACATTAGTCAAATGAAGGAAGCAGCTCAATTCAGGAATAAAGAATAAAAATAATTTTTTCTTCATGAGTGAAATACAGAAAGTAAAAAGTGAAGAAGTGATTTTAATTTAGGATAAAGTTCTTATTGTTGAGAGGGACATTACATAAATTGAAGATTTGAAATAAAAAAGAAAGTAAGTGCTATTTCTGTTAAATTTATGTTTTTACCAGAATAATGATGAATGAAGTAAGTCCTATAACATAAATAAGAACCAAAGTGCATATGCATTTCTTGATAGTGTTATGAAGTGATTATAAATGGCAAGAGTTGTATGTGCCAATAGGTACATATAAACACATTTTTCTCAAAAGTATGAAAATGGTACTTGCTTCCTTTTTTATTTCAAGCCTTCAGTTATGAAATGACAAAATTCAGGAACTGTTATACAAGAGAGTTAAAAAAGAAACAGACTATCTTCCATAATCAAATTTACAATTAAAATATGGGCACTGTAGTTCTCATAGAACAAATTGTTGCACGACTGCTAATTATGAATTCCATAAAAGAAATGGCTCGTATTTGAGTATTTTTTTCTTCTTCTACAATTTATATCGAAAAATTGTAATCGAATTCTTGTTAAATTTTTTGGTTTTGTCTTCTCATGTTTTTGAACCACCTGAGTCATTTAACATTTTTACTGAGATATGTCTTCATCCTTTTTATCAATTTTAAAGTCGTGTTCTTGAGTTTGTATTATCTGTCAGTCCATTATTTTCTATTTTCTCACTCAAAAAGGAATTTTTTCTATTTCTCATTTTTATTTCAATACATTGCTTTGGAACAACTCCGAATCTTTTGTGTTTAATCAGAATATGAGATTACCTTTGCCTTGCAAAAGCATTCAATATGTCCTTTCAGTCAGTTATTTGATTTCTTTTTTACCATAAGTATCTCAGCGCTTCTTTGGTTGTTACAAACAATGAAACTTCCTGCATAGATCAAACAACTTCTATTACTCAAGCCATGAATCAGTGATAATAAACAGGTTATCGTAAGTGTATTGGGATTCTTAAGTTCCTTACTCTTTGTTCTTAATTTTGTTATTCCATTTCTATTCAATTCATTTCTAATATTCCAATAAATTCATTTACAGTTGAACATTGAACAAGGAGATACTAAAAATGCTCGTAAAAATATTTCTCTACAAAGTATTCTTGATAGAGACTCTGTGAAAACTTTGGATCCAAATATCCAATCAAATTCAGGGGCAAATCTTTGTAGACAGCTGATGCATTTATACGAAGTACAGAGTTTACGACACTGTTCTGGAGACAACAAAATGCCATCTTACTTCCCAAAAGCCGCAGTTATGGGGGCTTTGTCAAGTTTACTTGCTGTGTCACATGAAGCCAAAAAAATTGCATTGAGAGATGGACTACTAGAAAACATAATGGTGCAGCTAAAAGAACTCCATGTTCATATCAGTGTAGAAGCAGTAGACAATTTACGCAAATCATCTGATAGGAAACGAGTATGTATATTATTTATCAGTTTCATGTTTAAGTGTTCATAGCTCTTTGTATTTTTCACTTCAGCAGTTGAGTAAGTTTCCTTCTTATTTTACAGGTTAATGCTGTTTTTCAAGAAGTGAACTTGCTATTTTCTTTATTAACAAACTTCTTATACAATGCTCCAGATGTGAAAGTGGCAGCAGTTGGGGCTGGTTTAGCTGACACTATTCACAAATTGTGGGCTTGGTGTTACATTCTACCTACGTTATTGAGTGATACTTTAAAGTTACTATGTACTTTTACTACATACAGTATACCAGGTAATTCAGAAAAATAAAACTTTATTTTGTTGCAAGGCAGGTTAATTTCTTATATCCTTAAAGATTCCAAAGAAAAAAAAATTGTGGAAAAAAATCATGAATATGTTTATTTTTATTACAGCATGTCAATCACTTGTTTTAACCACTCCAATTCTTGGTGTAAATGCTCGAAGAGCTCCTTCTTCTAATTCTCTGTTACATGAAATTGTGAATTTAATACTTCGAGAATTGGAGGTTCAGGGCAAGGGAGGAGACACAAGTGTATTGGCACTGGCTTTTCATTTGCTCCAGAATGCATGTCACTCACAAGAATGTAGAGTAGTATTATTTAAGGTAAATATGTGCAAACTTTGTTGAAAATGTATGGGTATGGTTCTAAGTTTTCAGAACAATTTCATCAATAAATATTTCTTTTGTCTAGACTGCTTTATTTCAGAGTTTGAACAAATTACATCCTTCTTTTACCAAGAAACAAAAACATTGGGAAGCAGTGGAGATGCTATGGTTACCTTTTTTAATTGACTGTACATTTCACTTAGAGGGACAACTCGGACTTCCAAAGGTTAATAAGCTTTTTCCTAATTTGGTATTGTGATTTTTCAAGAATGGAGTGTTCAAGAGTTTTCAAGAATGATTCTTGTATTTTTCAGATACCAGAAGCCTTAGATATTATTATTTCAATGACAGATAGTTCAAAGCCTTTAATACAACACTCTGCTCTTGCTGTACTACGTAATGTAACATTTCATCATCTTAATCGTCCAAGATTGTTATCATCCAGTAAGTGGTTGTATGTTAATCATGTAAGAAATCATCTTTTTTAGAGTAATATAATTTTGAGACATATTAACATCAAGATCATTAGCAACTACTAAATACATACTTTTTTGGTTTGGTTTGTTTGTTTGTGGATAAGATGGTATCCGTAGAATAACCTTGAAGTCTTTCTTCTCCAGGTATATTCTCTGTTGGTTGAATATGGGGCATTTGTTGTAGATACAGGAGAGACTCTTGTATCATGGACCACTTATTTTTATTGGCAGGTTTCAGTAAAGGCAATTTGCAGGTTTTTGGGGCTCTTAAGAGAAAGTCCAATTATGTGCGTATTATCAATAATTGTTGCATAATTGTTCATTTCATATTTCACTGTTAACGTTTGATTATAAAGTTGTTCAGTGGCTCATAGTGCAGAGGTAACTTATACTCAGTGGTGGATCCAGAGGGGGGGAGGGCATTGGGGGCCATGGCTCCAATGGCTCACTGCTTGCTCTAGGTAGAAGGTGGCCAGAGGTACAAGAGTTTACCCTACTGTTAACATTTCATTGTTGTTTCATGTAGTTTCTATTTTTTCACATTTATCAATTATCTTTACAGCTGTGTATTTGCATTTGCTTAACAAGAAACTAACAGATGGAACTGATAAAGAAAAGAATACTGTAATACAAATGGTGTGGGCTTTAGTAGCTAACAACCAAAAAGCTAAGCTTGTTATGAAGAATTGTGGAATAGCCAACAAACTTCAGGAAATAGTCAATCATATGAAAGTTGTATGTGAAAGCGGCGAGACAGATTTACAAATTGAAGTATTTAATTATGTGTTAAAAATTATTTATTCTGAACGAAAGTTAAGAAAGAGTTGAGAGAAGTGGTATTTTTATAACTACTGTACATTTATAATTTATTCAAATGTTTAATACTTTAATTTAAGTTTTGAAATAAAGTTATTAATTCTAGTATGTTAATTCAATGCCTTTTCAGAATTATTCCATTTTTGTTTCCCCTGAGCGTAGTGTTCTTCAAATGTGTGTAAAATTCAAAGAATGGTTGTAATTTTTTTTTTTTTTTTTAAAAGATTGTTGATTCATATTCAAATGATAGCTTTCCGGAAATTGAAATCATAAAAATAAAAATGACGGAGTGGTAAACAATCTCCCAATTCAAGATTGGATGCTGTTGCTGTGACGTCCTGGTTGGTCATACTGGAGAACATGCACCTGGTGGTTGTTGCTGCAGTTATTACTTGTGTTGTAAGAGTGGTAGTGTGGCGTCATGGCGTCGACTGTGACACAGTTTCCTCCTCCTTCGTATTCATCTTCATATTTCCTTCGAAATATAGTGAAAGAGGTAAGCCTATTGATAGGATAGGTTATTAGATTTTCTGTTTGTGACCAGAAACGTGCATTTGACTGTAATAAAGGCTGTCGAAGCCGTAACTTCCATCTGACACGAGATGACTGTCCTAAGCATGGCTGAGTAGTTGTCAAAACAATGCGGTGTTTTCATTAGCGCCGCGGCGTTCCCGAAAATGAAGTTCGCTTTGAAGGAGTGAAACGATTGTTGGGACATTTTGTTGGTAAAATTGTGTTTGTAATAGTGATTTTTTAGCAGTGGTATCTCAGTAATTCGATGACAAATCGAAATGATATGGGAAAGTGGTTGTGAGATTCACGATGACAAAAAAGTGTTTTTAGAAGTTTCGACCCAGTCTTAGTGCCCGCTTACTTGGGTGCATCTGCCTCAAGCTCCCTGGGCCTGTAAGCCGGCTGAGTTGACCATGCTCTTTGTGAACATCTTGCGGTTATGTGAAATAGTAATTTTTATAAAAATAAAATAGACCTTCATAGCCTAATAACTTAGGAACACTGATTCTACGTATCTTAATGACACTTCACACTATTCGTTGTCCTAGCACAATGTAAACAAAGTTACTTCGGTTCTAAAATCTCAACATCGCATTTAGTAGCTAACAATGTTCTCAAAATTACCGTCCCAGAAAGTGTAGAATGAAGTATTAACAAATCATTTCAATTAACACGAAGGTTAAAATTATTGTATTGAGAAAATTGTCCGGTATCAAAAATTCCGTACGTTTTTTCGTATCACAATTTTTTGCTAACCTAATGGTTTAATTGAAATTAGACCCTCATACGAGAGAAAACAGTCTTGATACGGAAATTTTTTCAGAAAAATATGGAGTGTGTTTTTGAGAAAATGTTATGAGAGCTTTTCAGGAAATGCGCTTTTTTAAGCTCATTTACAAACGAAATATTTGGATAATCTGTGTAAAGATCATTTTAGAGATTCATTGAATTAAAAAAATATAAATATTAATCAGAAGTAATTCTTGAAAATTACACAAGTATAATTGGTGAAACATCGGAAGTTTCAATCATAATGTCGCTTGTGAATTAGTGCTGTGTTGTGCTCTATTCCTTACAAAAGTTTAAAGAACAGGTTGGAGCCGTTTTTGAGAAAATATTTACCAATTTTTTTTAAAATGCTCGCTATTTCTCAAGATTACGCATCAGACCTGCGTCATTGCTATAAGCACATATTACTATATTCAAGAAAAATATGTCAGCGAGCTTAATGTCAAGTACTAAAATTATAATATACTTATAAAATTCACAGGGCCTTGAGTACGACTAGACGGGTCCAGGATTGATACTTTGGAGGATATTCCTCTGAATGGTTTAGTTGTTAGTGTTCACTGACAGCTGTTGTGCCGAAAACCGTTTATAATACGCAGGATTAAGAAAACCTGGATTACACTGCGTATTCAAGAAAATCTGTTGAGATTTATTTGTAGTTTGAATTTTAAGCTTGAAAATCAATCCCTTGAATATGAGGCAGAAAATGTCTTGTTACTAATTTGTTTGAATTAATTTGCTACAAATTAAAGAGGCATTCTCTCTCTCTCTCTCTCTCTCTCTCTCTCTCTCTCTCTCTCTCTATCTATCTATCTATCTATCTATCTATCTATATCTCTATCTCTCTCTATCTATCTCTCTTTCTCTTTTAATATTAAACGTAGAAATCCAGCATTTTTATTATTTTAAATAAAATAATAAAAATGCTGGATTTCTACGTAACTGACTTTTTAAATACTTTATTCAGGCCGTTAAAGCATTAAAAAGATGGTGGAATTATTTTGAAAAAATCGATCATTTACTTAAAAATGTATCTCAAAAAATGAATTGTCAATAAAAATGTGTGGATTTTTAATTTTTACATTAAAATATATCGTCGCTGCGATATTTTCGTTCTTGAAGCTTCGACGGACACTGGATGAAAAGACAAGGCACAGATGCAGGATTTGCAATCCGTAGGTCTGAAAGGAATTATTTGTTTATATGATGTCATCAGCAGGAAGGGGCCATTAAATCAGTACTCGAATGATCGCAAGAGGCCCTGTCGAGAATTTCGCCTTGCTAAGTACTCTGGTCAGTCGATTATTGCTGGTCGATGTGAGGATGGTGGATGTGCAGTTGTCAAGAAAAGTGAGTACATAATTTAGCCAATCGGATAGTGGGTCAATTTTAAGAGATCAAAATGGATCGCAAGGGAAAAGAGTGAAAAAATTAAAAGTAGTAAAAAAAACATTTTCAAAAGATTGGAGAACTTAAAAGGAAAGCATAAAAAACTGAGGCAATCGCTTGAATGAATTTTGCAGAGCAACAGACATCAGCAGACATTCATTTATTTATTTATTTTACGTCAAAAAAAAAAAAAAAAAACCGGTTAAAAACTGCGTATGACGTGCTGTGGGGAAAAGTGAATTGTGTGCACATTTTCAAAATTCTGTGATCCCTACACTAAGTCATATACTACTTAAATTTTGAATTATGAAAGGGAGAAATCCATTCCATCTTTAGAATGAAAACGGAAAACGAGAATGGAGAAATACCGACCACGAGAAAAATAAAGTTAACTAAACTAAAGTATAAAATCATCAGGGAAATAAAGTACGACGATTTTGTACATACGATACGTCTCAAATTCCATGCGTTTCTATTTTAAAAATCCCTGCAACAATTGTGTATAATGAAAGATGTTAATGATCAACATTTAAAAAATTTCAAATATTCTACATTTTATCGCTTATTGATAGGATTTGAATATGAAAAGCTAGAAAAAAAGACATGATATAATAATGTGCTGATATTCGTATTTACGAGGAATGCGTCCGTTTAGAAATGAGAAAAGGAACATAATGCAGTAAGATGAAAGTTGGATAAATGTTGATCATAGTGTTTCGTTTAGTGGGTAAATCAATATTTGACGGCAAAATCAACAATTAACATTTTTTTCTTGTTTTCTTTTCAGTTTATAAGAATACAAGTAAAGTGTCCCTGTATATGAGATATTAACGCTAATGAAAATATTACGGCTAAAATAATAATAAGTGTGCGATTAAACATTTTTTTCAGTAGATGCATGTTCTGAGAAAGGTGGGCGTGATTTTGGAGCGAGCGGTCAAGCGAACGTGTCGCGTCGGCAACAACGCGCAGATTCTCCATAAGACCAATTGTGCCTTCACAACGTGAAAAGCAGTATAGAGAATTTGGTATCTCATACTGGGAAAGTATTTATTTTTTTTCCTTTCAGGGACATTTAATTCCTATCTAGGTGCCTAATTAATGATTTCCAAACTTTTCAGGATTTATTAGAGCAAATGCAGTAAATGAAGTATTCCCTTCACCCGTCACTTCGGCGATTCGCCCCCTCCCCCTCTCGATTTGATCAGGGTTGAACATTTCCTCATGGAGAAAATTGCTAATTCTCTCCTTACCTTTAACAACGATTTTGCGCTTTTTTCCTTTGGTAGCCACCTATAAAAATTAGTAAAATTTTGAAAAAATCTGCTTCTGAAAGATTTTTACCACTGTCCAGTTTCAACTGTATTGAAACATGGGTTAATAATGAGTATATCATGCATGCATTATTTGCTGTCCGTATTGAAACAGATGGAAAGGATCAATCAAATCTGCCTTTCTTTCGCATAATCGCCGTCTTCCAATTCCTCTTCTGGGTCGTCGAACTGTGATTTTTTCATTCGTCGAGTAAACCGTAGAATCTTGCAATTTTGGAACGATTAGAATATAAATGTTCACCTGGGATCTATGGCAAGTGCGCTAAGCGTGAGTACAAATTTAGTACATGGTGGCGGATACAAGAGATAGGCAAAAATGGCCACGTCCCCCGCAAAGCCAAATTGTTGTGATTTTACTTAATTTGCTCGAAACATTTTCCACATACCGATCGCATACATTCACATGAGTAATTTCCATTATAAGTATTTTTGTAATTCAGACCAACATTCGTTTGAAATATTTTCATTATTTCAGAAATATTTAGAATTGAACTGAAATTGCTTCCAGCTCTAGTTCAAAATATTTTCTGGTTTCGCCTCCGATTCATCAGAATTTAATTAAGGAAAATTAATTGGGGGTTTTTCTAATGCACAATATTTTCAACAAATGATTTGTTACTAGAATTAGCTGTATCGAGGCTTCTTACACGAGAATTTTGAATGTATTATACGCTCACGTTTTCCTGAGCCGCGACATACCTATCCCCATTCCTTTGCTAACATTAGTCGAATTCAGAATAAGTGATAGCAACAAGCTTTGTTGACAATTTCTGATGACCAGAAATGTTTGCTCCCAAGTAATAGAAACGATTTTACATCGGAAAACGGACCGGGAGCGGTAGCTCAGTGCATCAACTGTTGTCACTGCAGCGCCTCTGACCGGGAGGTCCTAGGTTCGAGTCCTGATGGCGACAGGATTTTCGACACTAGCTTTTCAGCTAGGTCGAATTCAATTGCTGTCTGGAGGGAAATTCTAGCGGCTGGCTGCTCTGATCGGTAGGTTTCCGTGGTTTCTCCGATTAACACCAGGCGAATGCCGGAGCAGTACCCTACCAAACGGGCCACGGACCGCGCGCGATCTTTCCTCCCTCTTCCTTGTCCTATCCTCTCCCCCTTACACACACACTTACACTAACATGCACTACACTACCACATATTCCGGGAGACCGGTCGGGAGCTTAGAGCTTGTCCCGCTGGTGGGAGAGTCCTGGTTAGGGGGAAACCCCACTAGCCGACGGTAGGTCGGCGCCGGATCTCGCCATCCAGCGGGGAAATATCACTGCGCATATCCCGAGAAAAAAACATGCACTACACTAACGGGACTAATGACCAAAGCAGTTGACATGCCTGGAAACACGAAAAAATCAAATCAATCGAAAAACGAGGTACAATTTCATATAATAGTCATATCAACAAATTAATCAAAACCCCCCACTCCCCTCTCATCTAACGACATGAGGGCTCAAGAAAACGTGCGGATATAATACATTATTCGTTATTCGTTATGTGAATACAGAGCTAAGTCACCAGTTTTATCTTTCTTCTCTCATTTTTGTCTTGGCCTTCTCTTTCTCCTCCTTTATCTTCTTTTGCTGTCTTCCGTCGTCTTCTATTCTTTTTCTTCTCCTCGGTGTCGCAATTAATATTAATGTGCCATCTCAATCGCAGGGTTTGAAGCAACAAGGAGCGTGTAACGTGTAGGTGTCGTGGGGGTTGCGTCAAGCAGGATACAATAGGCAGAGAGCAATTCAAATCGCTCAGCTAAATTTATTATATCGATGAGATCCTGTTGTGAGCAGGTGCTGTATGTGCAGAAGTGAGGTGTAGGGGTGAGGGTAGGACAAGGAATGGGAAGGAAAGATCGCTCGCGGGTAACTGTGACTTCTTGTTTTAAGCAGTCACACATTTCTGATGGAGTCATCTAAACCTGAAATTTTCATAGTAAAGTCAATCTACAAAATGGGAAAGAGATGAATGAGGAGCGCTTAATGGTGACTTCCCTTACACAAATGAGTACTCTCTTATTTGAGAATAAGGCTGTTTGAGACTACGAATCAGAAACGAAGAATTCTTAACGACCATCGATGATATATTGAAGGCAGGTTAACGGGCCTTGGTCAGAAATAAAAATCTACAACATGGTTGTTCACCGACGTTTCGGAAAATACATCCCCAGGGCTGTATAATATGAGAAGGAAACAACACACAGTTACAGTAAGACTACAAAAACATGTCTGATACAATTTATATATCTGGCCACAGTTTGTAAATGTGTTCAACTGTAGCCAGATATTGTAATTGTATCCAACACGTGTTTATCATTACATAACTTTCTCTATACTACGTATATTATTCCGTATATACGTACGTATACGAGAAAGTAATAAGAATAGGTTGTATTGACAAGGGTGTATTTTATTGTTATCAATTACAAGGAAACATATTGAAACGTACCCACACACTCACTATATTGTCGTGTGCGTGGAATTTTCCACTACGTTTCGCCTATCTTTTAAATTTAAATGATCAGATTGAAAAGATGTTACTCGTAACCAATTTCCGAATTTATAAATAATTTGGGCGTCAGGAAAAGGTTACACTTGATCCCTGATTATCTATTACTGACTTTCGGATATTTTACTAATAAATGTAAATCCCGCTATCTCGGTCCACGGATTCTTCTGAAATAATTGTTGCTACTTACTCCGTAATCAATTACTCAATCTGCCATCCACGAGTGGCGAGGAATTTGAAAATAATTCTGAAATGTCTACTCTAGAATTGCATGTAAAGGCAAACGAGAGTCAGCTTTCTTTCATACTATGAATTATAATTTATTATGAATAAAAGTTATCAAACTATCATTATTACAAATTACAGTTAGGTCATGACCATTTTTATCGTTATTGCAATAACAGCGTTATAGAACCTTTTATCCTTTCTTGCCTCTTCGTGCGCACGTCGCTTGATGTCGCCACGTAGAGTAGACCGATCTTCCTTGTTGAAGTCCACGATGATCAGCGACCAAGTCGAAACTTCCTCCAAGCACTTCACAAGCACTGCCTATACTCTGTCTTGCGTCTCAGGTGGGCACCTATTTCAAACTGATTACCTTTTCAGAGTCGGAATAATATCCATGTAATATTATTTTCTATCACCTAACCTAGCAATTCACAATCCACTGGTAAAATTTCTAAGTCAAATCCTGTAACTCCACCGCAAAAATATTCTAAGTTCACTTTCCAGTTCACTCATGAAAATATTACAAGTCTTAGTTTGCAATAGTACAACATGTAAATTTTACAAGTTCCAGTTGTACACCTAATGCGGAAATTTCTAGGTTCAAGTTAAATATCACAAGACCCGATTTGATAATTAACCTCAAGAAATTTACTAAGGTGCCCCTGCACCTGTCTCAGAATGAACTCGCGTTGCTATGGTGCCTCCTGTGTGTTTACCTCCCAGCTCTCACAGTTACTAAGGTGCCCCTGCATCTGTGTCAGGACGAACCCCCGTTGCTACGGTGTCATCTGTGTATCTGCACCATATAACCTACGTCTTTTGTAATATTTACAATATTTCGACCTTTATTTGCGTAAATAAATGTCATTTTTGGTATGTCACAATGTAGAACAAATGACGGAGGATAAGGTCTTGAAGAAAACGATATTTTACAGGCATAATATGGAAATGGGAAAATAGGGAAGAGGGTGGAGTTTAACAAGCGTTTAACGTCCAATCTTCCCAACCGTGCACCCGTGACTGCACACAAGTCATCACATCCAGTCGCAACTCAAAACAAATTTAGTGTTTTAGATTATGAAACAGATTTTTCTCGTCTTCCTGATCCTCTCAACCCTTCCCTACCATCGACAAATACATGCAAAAACCTAAGCAAACAGGCTAGGAAGCGCGTCAAAACCAAAACACGTAAAGCTACGCATCCTGGCCCACTTGAAAACGAAGACATTTCTACTGAGCCGAAAAAAGCTACTTTTTTTAGCTGACAGCCATGGCCGCCATCTTTCCTCCATTCTCAGCAGGAAGTTTCTCTCCAACTACTCAGTCTCATCTATTTTTAAACTAACGGGAGGTTTGCAGACGTGACTGCAGAGTTGGACACCTACATGACACTGACCAACTGGGACACATTCATTATCATAGGAGGGCAGAATGACTAATTTGGGCGGTAACTTTACCTGAACAACATGCAAACAAGTTACAATGTGCCACCCAAAATACTAACATTGTAGTCTCGGCTCTGCCTTTCTAGTACAACAGACCAACACTATGCAGCGAGATTAATGCACGCAAACCAACAGTTACAACTGCAACTGAGAGAAACAAATATAACACGTTTTGAAATTAATTTCCTCTCAGCGGAACACTTCACCCGGCATGGCCTCCACATGAACCTTGCTGGAAAATATGCAGTCTGTAACAAACTTGCACAATACCCCACAGTCTCCTCTCAAAAACCTTTTCCCTTCCTTCGTTCCCCCCTTTGAACCCTCGTACCTCTCCCGTTCTCTCCCCTCTCCTCTCCTCTCCCTTTCTCCCTTCCTTTTTCTTTTTTGGATATAGGCATTGCCTGTTACGCCTCCATTCCCGTTTGGTCACCCCAGCTCTTCTCCGGGCGGCCAGGATTTCTTCGTCCTTGTGGGCGGTATTTTAGAATTCTATTCGGCAGGCGATTATTTTGAATCCTTTCAATGTGCTGCATCGAGGAATTTTAGTAGTAATTAATTTTCTCTTGAAGTTTACATTTACCAAATTCTTTACAAATTTCTAAATTCCTTTTCTTGTCCATCAGCTTATAACCAGCTACTGATCTCAGAAATCTCATTTCAGTACGTTGTAGTACTTTTTTTGGTCATTGGCCAATTTTCACATCCATATAAACAAGTTGGGATAACTTAATACATTATAGAATTTAATCATGGTTTCCTTTCTGACTTTCTTTTTCAGGGTTCTCAGGATTGTTCCGTTCATACGATTTAGTCTTTCAATTTTCCTTTGTATATCTATTTCCCCTCTATGACATTTTGTGTCCTAAGAAATTGAAACTTGAAACTTGTTCTATAGGTGAATTGTATACAACTAATTTGGATCTAATCGGTTCCATCCCTTCAGAGGCCAGAACTTTTGTTTTTGTTGAGGATATACAGAGATTGTATATTTCGGTTACCTTTTGTAATTCAAACAGTGCTTTATGGAGGCTATATTCATTTGCTATTATAAGTTGGTCATCCGCGAATAATATGGTCATTATGTTTCTTTCTTGTCTCGTGTAATGGCTATGAGATTTTAGTCTGGATATCCATATATTTAATGCTTCATCTAAGTATAAATTAAAAAGAATTGGAGACAGACTTCATCCTTGCCTTACTCCTTGGTTTATTATCTCTTTCTTATTCTCTTGGCCTTTGATACACATTTCTGAGGTACTATATATGTTCCTAATGACCGAAATCAGCTGTGGTGGGAGACCTTTACGATAGGGTTCGAGTCCCGATGGTGGCAAGATTTTCCCTACTGACCACATATTTGGTCAAATTCGGCCACTGTCTAGAGAAGAATTGTAGCGGCCGACTGCTCTGAGCGGTAGTTTTCCATGGTTTATCCTATCAACAACAAACGAATCGATGCAGTAACCTACGAAACGGGCCAGGGGCAGTGCGCGATATTTTCTCACTTTTCCTTGTCCTATCTTCACCCCTTACATACTTACATTTTACGTGCCACACATGTCGGGAGCTTAGAGTTTGTCCCAGTTGGGGCGGTGCCCTCTCTAATGGGAGAAACCTGGTTGGAGAGACTCCCGCAAGCCGACATATAGGTGACGCCGGAATTCGCCATCCAGCGGGGAATGATTATTCGGAATTAATGACCTTAGCCGTTGAAGCGCTTGGAAACATCAATCTCTCTATCCGCCCGTCCACCCGCAGGGGGAATCACGATGGCGTAGGTTGTCGTGGTTTCTGGTGGGAGTGTCGTAGACGACCACCCGGATCCTGAGTCACGCGGCGTCGCTCACGTCGTTAGCCTGGAGGTGCAAGCAGTGAGAAGTCAATGCTAAGCTCCTGGTTGGCTACCCACCGGTTGGGCCTATGGCGCGTCGACCTTTGGGCAGGATCGGGCGAAGGATGCTTTGTGGAGTACTCCGGATCCCACATATAGAAGTCTAGCGGGAAAATAATACCACCGGTCAGGTTGCCCAGATTCCGGCTATTCCCCTCGTCGATAGCTTGAAGGTGCAGGCAGTGGGGAGACGGGATGGGGGCTCCGAGCCGCCGGGACCTTAGTTCAGTTGGGCTGTCGGCTTCGTCGTGTCAGTGGCGCGATACTCTGGGCAAAGAGGAGGGAACTTGTTCCCGGCTCATGTGAGTGGCGCATTGATTTGACTTCGGCACAAGCCTGGATAGCTAGGAACTCTGAGCTAGTAAGGCGGCCCTTACCCAGGCATTGTGTGGGGAGGATGTCGTGACGGTAAACTGGGTTCCGGCTGTATCCGGATAATCAGCCCGTCGGCGTGCTTGCTCGTCGGTGGGGGGTGCGGGAAGGCAAAATCCATAGGTGCCCCAGGGACTTGTCCCCCTGATGAATCAAGTTTCATGTGAAGTTGTAGACCACATGGGGTTCACTACTATCCGTCCGTTCATTCGTTTGTCCGTCCGTCTTATCTGTCTGTCCATCTGTCCCTGTATGTCTGTGAACAGCGCGAGTGCTAAACTGTTTGCAGAATTTTCACCAATTGAAATTCATCGATCGATGTGGGTGATGTCGCGCTCCTTGAATTCGAAATAGATATTTTAAATTTGGGGGTATGTACTTTAGATGAAATCTCAAGAAAATTTTCAAATTCTTCTTAAAAATGGCTCCAAAATTTTGGAAAATTCTTTTTATGTAATAGAAAAAAGTATGTTGATAAAAATAGGTCAAATCTGATTTTCGTTAAAGTGTCTAAAGTTTCGAAAGTTGCAAAAGTTTCGATTTTTTCTGCTAAGTCCTACAACTAATGTAAATAAATAAATGTAACTAAATAAACTAAATAAATGTAACTAAATAAATGTAACTTCATTTTCTGTCCACGTCTTCTAGAATTCAGTGGGAAATACAATTATTCAAATTATCGTTTCCATGTTGTCGCGGCAGGAAGTAATAAGAGCCAAAATCGATTGCTTATTTATCTTTGAAAATAGATTTTATTACATGGGAGTTTTTTTGTTTGTTTTTTCTCCCTTTCAAAATTCAAAATTTATTGCTTATTTATCCTTGAAAATATATTTTATTACATGGGAGTTTTTTTGTTTTTTTTCTCTCTTTCAAAATTCAAAATTTATTGCTTGGTTATCCTTGAAAATAGATTTTATTACATGGGCGTTTTTGTTTTTTTTCTCCCTTTCAAAAATTCAAAATTTAAGTAGTATATGACTTAGTGTAGGGATCACAGAATTTTTAAAATGTGCACACAATTCACTTTTCCCCATAGCACGTCATACGCAGTTTTTAACTGTTTTTTTTTTTACGAAAAATAAATTAAAAAATCTACAGAATTAATGCCAGAGATTTTTCTGAATGAAATCTGTTCGTAAAAATTGGATCTTTAAGTTAGATTATGTACAATTTTTTCAAAATATGAGTAGTTTTCGCGTAATTTGGGAGTTATAATCTACTAGTAACATAACATAAACGTCATTTTGATGTATTCTTGTAATTTTCCAAAAGTTACTGCAAAAGTAGATCATTCTCAAAACAACCGAATGTCTTCTAACTGTAGATACACTTCCAAATTCTCAATCCTTTGTTTTTAATAAAATGGTGGTTTGAGATGCACATGACGGACTGGAAAAAGTTAATAATGTTCTCTATTGTTGCTCATTTTTCATAAAATTACTTTTAATACTATGTGTTTGTCAAAGGGACACAAAGACTAGCTCTAGACACAAGGAAGAAGAAGCAGTGGATACTGGTCAGAATGGGAACATAGAAGGTGGCACGATAAGTGGAAGGCATGGTCGGAGGCATCTTATGATAAAAGACCGGAGGTGGCCACTTTATGTGCAAGATGTTCCGGACGAGGCACGTTTGTTTACCGAATGTAGCCTTGTAATTGTTAAAGCAGATCAAGAAACACCAGGAACGTGATCCTAGATACTGCCAATCAACAAAATATAAATCAAATTTCCGATAACATTCCAAACTTTTCCCAGCAATTAGAGGTACCACTTAGTCGGTTTTCAGGCTTCGTCTCTAAAGTTCCTAACAATGAAATCGCGGAATTCAAAGGTACGGATCTTGATCATTGGTTTTTATGTAGCCGGTTGTACCATAGGAAAGATTACCACTATCACTGACTTTTTGATAACAAATTTAAAGAAACATCTAAAGATAAAATTAGTTAACGGCGGTTTGAATGAATCGTTTCTGGGTATCAGAGTTGTAAGAAGGAATCGTGGTTTTTCACTAGATCAGGAAAAAAGAAGCAAGTTTAGAAAGGTTTAAAATGAATGAATGTTACCCTGGAGTAATGGGAGTAAAAGGGTGATTTTGAAAACTTTGGTAAGGTAAGCGTTAATTTTTACCAAGAAATGATGGATTGGCTTGTGGCTGCCACTCGTCTAGATTTGGCCTACACTTGTAACATTTATTATCACAATATGAGAGGGATCAACTATTCATTTGCAAGGCATTAAAAGAGCTTTAAGGTACTTGAAAGAGACGAAAATTATTAAATAGAAAATAAGCGAAGAACAAGGAATTCTGAATATATACTCGACGCTAGCTGGTGCGTTAGTAAAGGTAGTAAATCGTTTGAGGGGATATACGATGATGCTACGAAAATTATTGATTAATTGGAAATGTAAGAAAGAGAAAATGGTCACAGTATTCACAATGGAGTCAGAGGTGATTGGTATTTGCGATGCGATATGCGAGAAGAAGTGGATTGTATCACTCATCGAGAACATCGGCTTCGAGAAAGTGGTTCGTTGACCAATACAAGTTTTTACGGATAAATCAATTATAGACTGGACTAGAGATTTCAAAATAACTGTCTGAAATAAACACATATGAGGAAATCTAATTTCACGAAAGGCGTTGAAAGTAGAGAAATAGTTCTAAAACATGACATCTTACGACATGAATGCTGACATCTTGACAAAAGATATCGACAAAATAGTAATTAACGAAACGAGTGTATAAAGAGGGGGATACTTGCATGAATGGTATGTTCAAGAAAACGAGAGATAGCGAGTTTTCTTATATACCATGAGTGCAATTATCCCCTTTTATACACATGTTACGTTCAATATTTTTTCGTTTCCATTTACGAATAATTCAAATTTCAAAAAATCCAAGCAGATCTTTTCCACACTCGGCATGCATTTCATGACGTATTGCTTCTGAAAAACATCTATATTAGTAGGCCTTGCATTGGTTTTGTTTCCACCAAATATCTGCAAATACTGGAAGGCACTGAACATGTGCGGATAAAATATTCGAAGCTGACTAAGTCATGAAAACATTATTTCTCACGAAAAGTAAAACGGGTAAGTGAGAATACCACATGTATAAATATTGGGTGAAAAAATGCTCACTTCTGACACAGTTTTGGTATAGCGTACATTTTAGAACTGGTAAACACAACTGACGTTTACATTTTTTACATTCGTAATCCTAAGGCCAAATGTTTTACATGTAAAAAAATTATGTATTCAAGTTAAATTTATGTTGTTCCATAAGTCTTCTAGCTTAACATTTACTTCCCCAATTTACTTTTATTCATTCGTTGTTTATATGCTGTTGTCGTAGGTACGTAATA
The DNA here is from genome assembly GCA_964035755.1 of Teleogryllus oceanicus. Classification (NCBI taxonomy): domain Eukaryota; kingdom Metazoa; phylum Arthropoda; class Insecta; order Orthoptera; family Gryllidae; genus Teleogryllus; species Teleogryllus oceanicus. The sequence goes on along the minus strand of CAXIVR010000006.1, from coordinate 9,097,390 downwards.
TGTTATGTAATTTTTACTTTCTTGTATACGTACGTATATACGGAGTATAGAGAAAGTTATGTAATGCTGCCCGAAAAAACGGTGAATTTTCGACTGAAAGAAATCATTGCTGGGCTCTAAAAAGAAGATAGTTGATAAATCCAGTTGCTAAATTAAGAGAAAAAATCCTCTAACACGTGGTGTAGCCAGAATCCCAGTTTTGTGGGTCCTTGATGCCGAAAAATCAATTGAAAGCAAAACGTCCGACCGTTTGTCTGTCCCTTAGTCTGTGAACACTACTAGCGCCTAAACCATTCATACCATCTTTTCCATATTGAAGAATCCATTGTCTATCTCGCTCTAGTTGAAGGTTTGAGATTTTGAAAAATATTCTTTAAAATTTGGGGGTACTTTACATGAAGGCTCCCGGACATTTTCAAAATTTTCTCAATAATGGCTCCAATTTTTTTCTTTATATTTATTTCAAGAATAGAGTAAAACACACTTATGAAGGTAGCATAGGTCCTATTTTAACGGTTAACTCTGAATTTTTGAAAATTGCAATAGTTAAAATTTTTTTCGGCGTCTTCCTACAACTATGAAATTGAAGATAGAGGTTTTTGCATTCATATACAATTTGTTGCTCATCAATATTTTTTCATGATTTTTTTGAAAATTTAGTAGTTTTCTGCAATAGGCGTGAAATATTTGCATTTAAAAAAATTACAAAAACAAGATTTCCTCAAAAACGGCTCCAATTTTTTTCTTTAAATTTTTGGTAGGGTTAGTGCCAAACGAACCCTATACGGTGACATAAACGCCATTTGCTCTATTATTTTGCTTTTTTAATTACAAAAATGTTTTTTTTACTTGTATTTAATGTCGGTAATATTCACATTATATGCTATTTATTCACGTTATTGTAACTATGAGTTCATGTGCTTTAAATAATGTCAAATAAAGTTTCTCTAAAAGTCAACAGTTTTCTGTTAAAATGAGCTCAAAATTCCGCATTTTCAGAAATACTCAAAAGCCATTCTCTCAAAAACAGCTCTAAATTGGCTCTTCACATTTTGTTTACGGATAGTGAATATTACACTGTTTATGACACAAAATTCATTTTGGTGTATTCTTCTATTTTTTCAAATTTACACAAATGTCATTTTTTTTAATGTGTCTCGCGCCTAAAATATGTCTCACGTACGAGAAAGTCTGTGCCATTCTGTAGCACCTCTACTTACTTTCTCGTACACATATGCATATACGGAGTAATATACGAAGTATAAAGAATGTTATGTAATGCTGCAGAAAATAGATTTCGAGATTTCAACGGAATACATTTTTTGGGGTACCCCGATACCGAAAAAGTGTTTTTTTTAACGTCCGTGCGTCTCTCTGTCTGTCGGTCTGTCTGTCTGTCTGTCTGTCTGTCTGTGTGTCTGTCTGTGTGTCTGTCTGTGTGTCTGTCTGTGTGTCTGTCTGTGTGTCTGTCTGTCTGTTGTCTCCGTCCGCCGTCCGTCCGTCCGTCCGTCCGTCCGTCCGTCTGTCCGTCCGTCCGTCCGTCCGCCCGCCCGCCCGTCGAGGTGGGTTGGTCCACGTCCTGACGGGGGGATGCAGAGAGGGCTCTCAAGTATTCTTTTCTTTCACCAGACATTTTTCTTCTCCCCATATATCATTCTCGTTCCTTTATTACATCCTTTCTCTTTTCTTCTCCCTCTTCTATTTCACTGGCCCCCTCTGTATGCTGAACGCCCACCCATGTGTTTGCCGTGCATGGCGACCCGTGTCGGAGGGAATGTATGTCCTGGCGGTTGAGGGTCCTGTCTGTTTCCCAATTACTCTCCTCGTGCTACTTCTTTCTTGGTATCTAGGGATACGTGCTCTTACGTATTTTTGGGGAACATTCCCTGTAGGTCTCAATACACTTGCTTTGGCTACGGACTCTTCTAGACGGGCGGTCGGGAGCTAACCCACTCCCGATCAACCGGCTTGGACTAGGTCTTGTACTGAACTCCAGGGTGAGCGGGGGGATCCACGGCGGGGCAGCGCTGTGACATCTCCTACTATATCTCTGTGCCAACCCTGGCACCCCAGTGGGTGTCCTTGTTGGACTCCATGGTGGGTGGGGAGCACGGAGATGAACCGCCTTCTACTCTATGGAGCAGAAAATAAACCCCCCGCCCTCCTCCGCAAGGAAGAGGAGATATTTTGATGGAACTATAGATTTGAATAGTTTTTTTGCAAAAGATGATCAACCGAAGAAGCCCCGTTTCCTCCTCATGGCATGCGCCGAGGAAGGGGAAGACTTTTAAAAGCATAAGTGCTGTCCGTCTGGCGCAGCCATTGAAGACGAGTTTGGTAAGCTCCAAGCGGTCGTGCGACAAAGAAATGGTACCATTCTATTTGAAGCACGCACCGACGAACAAATTGGAAAAATTCAAAAAACCAAGCAGATTGCCGGCATCCAGGTGGTAGTCACGAATCACCCGACTTTGAACTTGTGCAAAGGCGTGAGTAAACTCACGAGGACTTTGCTTCTGAAAGTGATGAAGATCTGTCGAACTTCTTTGAGAGTTTTGGAGTCACTGAAGTGTATAGGATCAGACGGAAGGAGCAGGGGAAATTAATCCCCACTTCGACCCTGATCCTTACATTTGACCGTCCGTCCCTTCCGGAAAAAATAAGTACTGGTTTTTACAACCTCCGTGTGCGACAATATGTTCCGAACCCTTTGCGCTGTTTCAACTGCCAAAGGTTTGGTCATACTCAGCAACGCTGCATGTCGGTTAGCGCAGTATGCGGGAAGTGCGGAACACCAGCGCACGACCCACAACCCTGCGACAGACCACCGCACTGTCTTAACTGTGAAGGCAACCATGCAGCCAATTTCAACCAGTGTCCAATCTATCTCCGTGAAAGGGAAATCCAAAAGATACGAGTGACAGAAAAAGTTTCTTTCCCTGAGGCGAAGCGTCGATTCCAAGCAAGGAATCCAGTAGACATGTCACGATCCTTTTCCAGCACTTTAAAAGCTAGGCCCCCGGTGGTAACCGTGAGCTGCCAAACCCAATGCACTCCAGCCCCAGCAGCGCATTTCTCCTGCCAGGTTGCTCCTATAGACTTCCCTGAAGATACGGCCTGTATCCAAGGGGAAAAGTTATTATTCAACCAAATACAAAATAAACAGCAAAAACTCCAGCCACCAAAAACTTCTACTGAGCTCCTATAGAAACTGATTCCAATCAGAAATCGACACCAACTCAAAATCCGTCGCCGAAGTCTCGTCCTCCTCCCACTGCCGAGACTCACACTGGAAGATCTTCCAACCCTTCTAGATCTCGATCACCTGTGTCAAAACACCGGGACACCCCCCTGACACAGGCGACCTTATCCAGCAGCAGTCAGGACGACTCTGCTGTGGATGAGGAGCACCTCAAGAGCTCTTCTTTTTCGAAGGTGAGAAAGAAAAGAAGGCACCAAAGAAATAATAATTTCCTTGAATGGCTCTCTCATGGAACTTGAACGGTTTTCGCATACGTTTAGAAGAATTGAAGCTCATACTCTCCGCCACAGACCATTTATAGTATGTCTCCAGGAAACTCATCTTCTTCCTAACCACCCCCTCTGCCTGCGCGGATTCCAAACCTATCGGTTTGACCAAGATGCCGGACTTCGTGCTCACGGAGGTGTCGCGGTTCTTATCCGAGACCATCTGTTTTCTGAGGAACATATCGTTCGAACCGACCTTCAAACTGTATGCGTCCGTATATATCTGCCGTCCTTTTCATTGACGGTGTGCAATATATACATTCCTCCTGGCCAAGCCGTGTCACAAGAGGAACTTGAAGAAGTTGTTTCTCAGCTGCCCGCCCCTTTTCTTATTGTGGGTGACTTTAATGCCCACATCCGCCTGGGGCAGCACGAGGTCATGCCCCAGAGGTACTATTATAGAAAATATTATTGACCAGCAGAACCTAATTCTTCTGAACTCTGGGGAAAATACACATTTTTCCACAGCGTCAAACACTTTCTCGTCAATCCGTCCGTCCGTCCGTCCGTACGTACGTACGTCCGTCCGTCCGTCCGTCCGTCCGTACGTCCGTCCGTCCGTCCGTCCGTCCGTCCGTACGTCCGTACGTCCGTACGTCCGTCCGTCCGTCTGTGAACACCACTAGGGACTAAACCACTCGTACTCTTTTCCAAATTGAAGAAACGCCGGTGTATCTGGCTCTAGTTGAAGCTTTGAAATTTTGAAAACCATTCTCCAAAATGTGGGGGTACTTTACGTGAAGAGCCCAAATATTTTCTTTAAATTTTTTTAAGAATAGAGTAAAATACACTTATAAAGATGTAATTTTCACAGTTAACTCTGAATTTTCGAAAATTGCAAAAGTTGCAATTTTGTTCGGCGTCTTCCTACAACTACAAAATTGAAGACAGAGATTTTTCCTTCAAATGAAATTTTTTGTCCATAATAAGTTCATTTATTAAGGTCATGTAGTTTTTTTTAAATCTTTAGTAGTTAGTAGGGTAGGGTAGTTATAGTGGTGATAGCACAGTTTTATACGACAAAGTTCATTTTGATGTATTCTTTTGTTTTGTTTTTTCAAAAATTACACAAATGTAATTTTTTTCCAATATCTCTTACGCCGTTAATACGCTCATTTCAATGGATTTGTATACACAATTGAATTTGTGAACGCAAATTCTTCAATATACTTCAAATGAAGTTTTACGAAAACGCTTACCGCCATCTTCTGAAAGGGGCCCCAAATTTGTCAATGAAAATTGCAGTTTAGGACGAGGTTTTAACCTTCTTTAATATTCTTAAAATAATATTTCGGTTCTTATTATTTGGGAACAGAAAAGTTGAGAAAATTTATAAATAAATGAACTTTGGCCGGCGATAGATTGCAGCAGGCAAAAAGGAAGAGGCAAGACTGTACAGCACCAGTCCACACCAAGGAAATTAGAAAACTTTACTTCGAGAAAGTCTGTGCCATTCTGTGGCACATTTAGTTTGATGTTTCATGGCCGACTGCAAATACCTTTGCTATTCTGTGTTATAGTTTCTTAATTACACGATTTCGCTCCTTTTCGGAATTCTGATTGGTAGATGTGAGTTTTTAATTGCACGGTGGTATTTTAATTGCACGCCTGCTAGACATAGAGATAATCAAAGATTTTTCATGGAATTAATGAGCATATTTAGTTAACTAAACGAAAAATACTTTAAATCGTCATATGTTATCGTTAGGGATGTCGGTATAGTAATTTTTTCGTGCACACACGAAAGGGGGAGATATATTAGTAATCAAGTATTATGGCATGCGATATGTTTAGTTTGTCACGTTAATGTGTTGTACGAAGAGAAACAAAGGAGTGTTAGTGATAGTAACCAAGTTGTTTTTCTGCCTGAATTAAAACTGAGTATTTTCTCACCAAACTCCGTTATATTTACTGGATCAGAGCTACAGTATATCCGTAGATTGATAAACTGAGCTTATTATCTAACAGCGTTCCGCGAGGTCGTGAAATAGTGTGAGGATGACAGGAGAGGAAGAAATGAGAGGATACTGAAACTCGGAGAGGAAGAAGGTGCGTAAAGTAGGATTAAGACATGTTAGGGAGGAGATAGGAGTAAGTTTAATTACGATTTAGTTTAATAGGGAAAGGTGGCGAGGTGTAAGAGATACGGATGTGAATGAGGATAAGGAAAGCTGAGGAAATAAAGAAAGGAATGCATGAGGGGAGGATGAAGTTTTTAAAAACTTTTGTAATGATGTGAGTGAATATGTATCAGTTTTGGCTATAAAGTAAGCCGAATAAATAAATAAAATGTCTTGTTAAGTGCTTACGGAGTCGCTATCTATTGGCCTCTCAAATACTGCATGTATTCGCTTATCGAAACAACAGGTCACCTGTACATCATTAACACATCCGCATGTGGATCCGTTCGATAGGTTTTTTTAGGTCCTCGCTTTCGAACAATTTTTCCCGCTGAAAGCCTTTTTTGTTGTTGAAATTTTGACCCAGTTTTTGAACTTTCACTCGATTTTCCTGCAGTTCGAGACAGTTCAAACCAAACCCATCCTTCTGCTCCCGTGACTCTACCTCTCGTATTCTGCTAAGGCTGCTGCCTTCCGTACGAGACTCAAGGCAGCCTTTGTTTTTGTTTCATCACCCTGCAACATCATTTAAAAATTTTGCACTGATCTATTGTTTGTCCATTTTTACCAAGTGCTACTGCTGCCTCTGGACCCTAATAAAAAGTTCTTAGTGCCAGACATTCGATATAAAGGGCGAGAAACACTATAAAATTCGTAATATAATATATTATGTTAATATTTTTGTGTGCTGGAGAACAATAATTGAATTTACTTAATTTCTCAAGAAAAATATTTTCGTATATTCTGTTTTGAGACTTTTTCGAACATATTAATCAGGAAAGTGGACTCCACTCCACTTTTTATTTTATTCAAATGGCATGTGAAAGTGGAGGACATATTTTAGGCCTAATTTTGATAATGTCATTTATTTCAATCCAAATATTTACGAATGTAATTGTTTGTAATTCGATAGATATTTTCTTCTTTCAATACTCTCGAAATTTGACTCTGCGTTGCGGTTTTATACAGATTGTGTGCGTGGGCTGTACAGTAATTCGAAACTTTCATGAAGAATAACTAGTGATTCAGCACATACTTTCTCGCATTATTTATAACTGTCCACATTTCCAGCACATCATAGAGGCAAGCAAGCATTTCACATAAATTGAACATCCAGAACTAAAGTCCATCTAATATACCGGATTATGAATGTATTCGAAGTGTCGATATGATTACCTTATGCATATCTGTATACACATTCCTTACGTCTTTAATAAAGTTGAATATACCATTTTATTGAACGTAGAGAACAGTATGTAACGGTAATGTTAAGTAAGTGAATCCACTTTATCTTATCTCTCCCATCATGTTGCCATTCAACAATGAACTTCTCAAATATCCATCAATGCATTGTTGGCCAATGCAGCGTAAGGCGCTAATATAAAATTATCGTAATTAAAGTTCATACAAAATTATGATACTCATTTGTTTTCAAATTTTCTTTCGGATTACATTTAAATCGTATTTTTAAAAAAGAAAACCTATTTGGGCTAATTTCAATTAAGATGTGAGGATTGCTTAAAAGAAAATACATCAATAAATTGATAATGCAAATTGTAGAATATAGTCAAATGCGACTTAATATTGGGATTTTCGATAGTAAATTATAAAAGATTTAGTTAGCCCGAACGCAGACGTTCGCGCGCATTTTAGAGGATCGGGACGGTAACCCGTAAATTGGCAACATCCAAGCGCGTATAAATCTTGATAGATAGAAATTAGAATCGATTGGGATTTTAAATTGTAAAACATAATTAAAATTAAATTAATTTTTTTTGTATCGTTTTGATTCATTCCTGTTCTACGAGGATTTTTCTCGTGGCCTGTAGTTGGTCATCTGTATAATTAATGTATAGTTTATGGGACACCTGTTTCATTAATTTCAAGCAGTAATTTCGCGAAAACTACCATTTTTTTTTCAAACAAATGTACATGACCTTTTTCAATGAGCTGATTTTACTCTCTCTCCCTTAAGGAATTTCTTAAGAAGAGAAAGGTATGTAATGCTGCAGGAAAAGCTGCGAATTTTCGGTAGAAAAACTCTTATTGCCGCGTCCTGATAATGAAAACGTGGATAAATCCAATTGCTAGAAAAAATATCCTCAAACACGTGGAGTATCCAGAATCCATGTATTGTGAGTCCTTGATCCTGAAAAATCAATTGACGGCAAAATGTCTGTGCGTTTGTCCGTCCGTCTGTCTGAACAAGACAAGCAGCTAAACCAATCAGCCGATTTTCACCAAAAATGATGTTCCCCAATCGATGTCGCGGTCATTAGAATTTGAAACCGATATTTTCATTTGGGGGGGGGGGTACTTTATATGAGGCTCCTGGGACGTCAAAGTTTTGAAAAAAAAATCCATTGCTTGAAACTATTTTATTTTCGCGCCAAGTGTTCTACGTTTTCAAACCCTTTTTTCAAAAAATGTTGACTGAGATGTGTAAATTCGAAGAGAAATTATGCTATAAACAGTATTACATAACCATTACTACAGGCGAGAAGGTACGAGCTGTTTTAATCCCACTAGTTAAATGATGGAGGGGCTGTATTTTCATATGAAAACTAGCGAAACGAAAAATCAATTTTATTATTATCCGCTGCTTCCTCTGTTACGTATCCGTTGTTAACCCTGCTCTGAAGGTCGTACTAGCCGTGCGATGTTTCTAATACCGTTGCGGGAGCGTTAACAAATTCTTGGGCGCAGTCTAAAACAAGTGACAATGACGGCAGACATCTGATACAGAAGCAATAAGCAATAGAAAAATGTGTAACGAATCTGTCAAAGTTTCCCATTTTCATTTAGTAATTTAACGCGGTGATTATTTATACTCGGTTACATGTATCGTATGTGTCATAGATGTAAAATCCTTCTCAAAATATGAAAACTGGCAAGCGAACGCAATGGTGCTACAGAATGGCACAAATATCCTTGTAGAAAATTCACTGATTTCCTTGGAGTAGGCTAGCTTTACGGTCTTGCCCCAACCTCTTGGCGGCTGCCATCTACCGCCGCCCTAAATACATATTTATGAAATTTCCCTAAATTTTTCGGTTTCCTAACGATATATTCGAAATATTTATTTTAAAATATTAAAAAGAGTAAATCCTCGTTCTATAAGGAATTTTCGTTGAAAAATTTGGAGCCGGTTTTCAGAAAAAATCCTCTAGTGTAAATACGAAATTTCATGTAAATGCGTTGTGATAAATTGTCATCGCATTAATGTACTGTGGTATAGGGTAGAACGAGAAAGACCATTACTTTAGTGGCCAAAACGAGACGATTCATTACCACATTATTGCATTAAACTTGACGGGTAACTACGTTTTCTTATCAATTTAATTCTTTTATGATAGTCTTTTATGATAGGATATCCGGGTTAACGGGTTGGTTCACTAATTTGGTTTTGAGTGCACTTCGGAAACCCGACCATGTGTGTGTGTGCGTGCGTGCGCGCGTGTGTGCGTGCGTTAGTATATTCCGCTCTCATTTTCTTAAGTTATGGAGCCCCCTCCGCTCTCTTTTGCACTACGTAGATGAATAGTTACGAATAAATTATAACGGAACGTCCTTGGCAACATTGGTAACAAGAAATTGTTTGCGTGTGAAATAGAACTCTTTGCAACGGCAAACGAACCACAAATTTTGTATGAGAGTTCTGGCGCCGAAACCCTCACTTCTCTCGGATCCAGCAAGATGAGAGCTTGAGGAAATGTACGCGGATAATAGTTGTCTCGTACGATAAAACGATTCTAGGCGCACTCATCTGAAATTCATTATTTCCAGTTCCTAACGAAGAGGCTCACCACTAATGGATCTAACACTGAAAGGAAAGCAGATGATTCCCCCTGCGAGGCTATTGAGGTAAGTAATTACATTTTGTCAATTTCTTTAAAATGACGGTTTGTAAAGTGGAAGATAAGGGAAACGGGACTCGATGGCATCTTGAAAATAAGGAAAGGAACTACAGTTCTTAGAGAGTTTCAGGGCATAATAAAGACTTTTCTTTGTAGATATTAATCTTAAAAGGCGAGGAATATTAAACATTAACGTGTAATCGGGCTTGAGGTCCTTCTTATGATTCGACACATCCTCGGACTTCCTCTAGTAATTGAAGTTCCATGATACTTCGTGTTTACTCGGGAATAGTTGCTGTTTTTTGTTGTTCTTCATCTCGTTTCAGAAAATACAGTTTGTCTCAGAATAAATGTAAAAAACTTCTAGGACATGTAGAGAAGTCGAAGACGATAGATTTATGCCAATGAACATGAGTCGGAAATTTTCTGTAACTTAGTCACAAATATAGCATATGCCCGTGATAGGCAACTCTGCGTCGGAATTTGGGAGGTACCGACACGGAATATCTTTCTGCATCTATTTATTTATTTTACGTCAGAAAGTTAAAAACTATGTGTGACGTGCTACGAGGAGGAATTCTGTGCACGTTTTCGTAATTCTGTATTCCCTACCCTAAGCCATATACTACTTGAATTTTGAATATAGAAAGAAAATGAGCGTTGTTTGCAAGTGTTGTTAACAAAATATTCGCTCCCATGTAATAAAATATATTTTCAAGGGTAAATCAGCTATAAATTTGCGCTCCTATCCATCATCATCATATCCTTCGTGAAGGAATAATACTTCCTGCCGCGACAACATGGAAAACGATAATTTGAAAAACTATGTTTCTCACTGAATTCTAGAAGACGTGCACAGATAATGAACATTTATGTTACATTTACATTTATGTTACAGTTACATTTATGTCTAGAAGGAAAACAAGGGTCCATTTCAGCATTTGCTCAAAGCGTGAGGGAAACTGGTCGAAAAACATGATCGAGATGGGGGTCATTGACCCAGAAGCTGTGGTACAATACATGTTACAGGTTGTTTAGAATTATACAAAAAAAATACATAAAATATCACTGTTAAAATGAATGTCCTTTTGATACTCAGTATAGTCGCTAATTATATTGAAACAGTTCTGCAACAGAAACGATTTTACTTGGGATTTAAACATTTCTACCGAATTTAATTGTTTAATGTCATCTGGCAAAGTGTTGTAAAATATTGTACATGTATGTGAAATTTTTTGTAGTGAGTTGTTGATACTGACACCTGATGTATATGATTACTACGCCCAGTGTTTTAGTTATAGACATCGGCATCTGAAAATACTCGTATATTTCCGCCCCTAAGGAAGTTATTTTTGACAAAAACCACGGATTAGTAAATTAACAGACAAGGTAATGGTAAAAATCCTAGATTTATTTATTTATTTATTTTACGTCAAAAAAACAGTTAAAAACTGCGTATGACGTGCTATGGGGAAAAGTGAATTGTGTGCACATTTTCAAAATTCTGTGATCCCTACACTAAGTCTAATACTACTTAAATTTTTAATTTTTGAAAGGGAGAAAAAAAACTCCCATGTAATAAAATCTATTTTCAAGGATAAACAAGCAAAAATTTTGAATTTTGAAAGATTAGATTATTATAGACTTACAAGAAGAATCACGTGGGTGGAATTAGGTTATTATTTGTACAATTCTTTTTTGTAATCTAAAGTGTGGGAGCTTTAAGATGTATTACCCTAAAATATTATGCCATGTCTCAGGCGGGAATGAACATTCGCGAATTATACACAACGAGCTATATGAAGGCTGACTGAATTTGAAAGAATTCAATCAGAACGGAATCTGCCGATCACTAGCTGATGGGGAATTGCCTAACTATCAGGGGCAAATGTCACATTCGCGATTTCGTGAACTAATGACCAGTAGCAGCATAAGCATATTTTGGGTGCTACATTAAAAATACCAATAACGTCTTCACCTTCTTACCGATTTCGCTAAAGTCATTTGTACGTGGGCCTAACCTCCGCTCGTTTACTATACCACAAAATATTTTCGGGATCATGGCGATGGAATCCTTAAATCCTAAATGGGAATTTGAGATTTGAGGATCAGACGAGCACGAGGCCGTAAGAGGAGGAGTGGGATCTGGTTGGGGGAGGGAAGGAAGGGCGGTCCGTGACTGTTTGAGATTCCTCCCTGCCATCCGCCTGGGATACATCGGAGGTAAACGCGGAAACGATCTATCAGTCTGGATCTCCAGATTTTTCATCCAGACAGTTGAGCAGGCCTTTAAATGGATAGAATATTCACCACCGTCAATGCTCGAAACTAGGAGCTCCGGATCTACGACAATTTTAGTTGGAAAGCTGCAAGTATATGCTACTGCAACCGGTAATAAAACAGATGAATATTTCTTCTGAGACAATTTAGAATCTTAGAGCCAGATAATTTGTGACGTGTAAAAATCATAAATTTTAATAATATAAGCAATAATAATAATAATATTATAATGTCCATATCGGCCATTTATGACCATGCCACACGTTATCTTCCGAAGCCCATAGTTACTCCGGAGAGATTAATGGGTCATTATGGGGATCAGCTTTTCGGCTGCATCCCTTGGTAAGGCAAAATTGTTGCCCCTTCAATTATGAATTATGGGGTGATGATGATGATGATGATGATGATGATGAGGACGAGGGGTGAAGGGGCAATCCCAAATACGACCATGCCTACGCAGGATTCGAACCTGCAGCTTCCTCGGCGCAGAAGACGGCTGCTGCAACCCTCCGCGCCACGGGGGCCGGCTTATTATTTATTTTCTTCTCTTGTGATTCTCAGCAGCGTGTGCTGGGTTCAATTTGCCATGTCATGCCACGTTAAGGAAAGAGTTCGGTCACTGAGGAGAGAGATTTCACTCTGACCTGCAAGACCAGTATAGGGGCCTCATTTGTGTTCAAGAACTTGAGATCTATATGACGTCTTTGAGGATCACTGCTTTCTGCCCGTAATTTAGGAGTCGTTAAGGTAAACTCATTTTTTAAAGACTTTTCTGGATTTTTTTGTTACTACACCTTCAGCCGAAATAAGTGAATATGTTGTTACACTCTGTAGTTTTCACAATTGTTTTATTTCTAGAGTAAGATCTTGATACTTCGTAATTTTCTCGGCCTCTGTTTTCTTTATATTGTATGTCAATGGTACGGCAATATCAACAACCATATCAGAGTTGGTCATGTTAAGCATATTCTGGGTTAATCATGAGTATTCATCAAAAGTATTTACGTTAATAAGCTGATAAATATATTAACATATTTGTCTCTTGTGATTATTTCAACTAACCTTCTAGCGTGAAAAAATGAGACAACTCGACGTATTTCATTTTGATCAGGGATCTCAATTCATTGATACAGCGTGAATGACCACACAGCTTGAGTTATCTTGTTAGGGTTTCTGATTTTAATAAATTTACGTGATGTTCGTAATTACACATATCTATTGTTCATCAACCAGAAGGAATTGAACTTATCTGGTTATTCACAAATGTAGAAAATCTTTCATAGAATTCAGAAGTATAAATATTTCATTTTTAACAAAATGTCGACTTATCAGCTTATTCACCGGGGTCAAAGATTTATAATCCGGTGGAGCTCTACTGCTTAACATTCCATACTTGAGAGCTAATTGTTGATGGACAATCTTAGCTAGTTGGTTGTGTCTCCCCAAGAGCCTGCTGTCGGCAATTGCAGTACATCCAGCCATTATACTTGTATGTTCGATTGTTTCACCACTGGTGCAACATTTCCTGCATTTGTCAACCACGGGCATGTTCTTGTTATGTTTTTCATAGTTCCTAGTTCGGCATACTCTATCTTGGATTGCCATTGTTTTGGATTGCCACCCCTGTGTTTCTGGCATAAATAGCCGTCTGATAGATGTTGCAGTGAGAATGGTGTTTCAACTAGAGGTTCATGGATAGCTTTAAGAAATTTGCCTTGCATTGCCTTTTGTTGCCAATCTTCTAGATCTGTTTGAATTGTCTTTTTTGGTATTATTTCTGCTGCAGTTGCTGTTGTTCCTGTGTTAAAGGCACTCAAATGTAGTGGAGTGTAATCATCTAGTTGTGCAGCCATTTTCATTAATGAATCTTCACACGAGAGTAACTATTACTTCATTTTTCTCTCTTGGTTTCTGCAGAGATTTTCAATGTTTAGCAGTCCTCTCCCTCTTTCTCTTCGGGGGTTGGTATAGTCCTTTAATGGACGAGTTTGTATGAAGACACCTGGATTTAGTAAGCAGCCTTCCAGTCAATATATTTATTTCAGCGAGGTCTGCCCACGACCACATGAGAATTCCGGAAGAATAGGAAAGTGTAGGAATTGACCATGAGTTAATTGCTATGATTTTTTCATTTAATTTAGTGTTCAGAACGTTTATAACTCTTGATCTATACTTATCGGTCAGAGCTTTCTTCATGTTGGAATGATCTATTCGCTAGCTTTGGGCCATTCCTAAATATTTGTTAACCTCATCAGGTGGAAGTTCCTTAATGTCTCTAATTGGTTAATTGTGGCTTTCGATCTTGCCATTTTTAATGTTTATTATGGCACATTTGTCTGGTTCAAGAGACATCTTTATATCTTCACTGAACACTTTCACTATCTCAATTAGACCGTGTAATTTGTCTCCGCTCTCTACATACAGTTGGAGGCCATCAACACACAAGACATGAGACAGCCGTATGTTGTTTGTTTGATTAATTTGTACCCAATTTTGTTGTTATTAAGGAGTTAGGGCGTAGGGTTCATTGCTAGACAGTGAACGCTTGGACATTCCAGTTTTAATATGAACCACTCCTATATTTTCCGAACTCATCCATACAGTGCAGTCGATTTTACCTTGCGAAAGGTGAGGTAGAAGATTTTATTTTTTATTTTGTTTATTTGTTTTGTTATTAATTATATTGTTATTAGTAAGAAAACCGTAAGTTTTCTACCTCGAAATACTTTGGAAAAAGTTTTGATAGCCAAGAAACCAAAAACATTTCGGGCATTTTTTTGTTTTTGCGTAATAACTTTTTAATGGTTGATCTTAACGCAAAATAGCTATGTTCATTTTTAATGGTCCTAAAATTTTCTACAAATTTTCTTCTTAAATTATTTTTCTCAAGCAAGCAGTAACGGAGCTGCGAGATTTTAAATTTTCACCAAATTTTCCTTTTTATTCTGAAATTGCCCCAAATTACTAATAGTCTCTCTATTGAAAAAGTTGTGAATTTTTAAGGTCTTTGTAAATAAAAAGCGATTAATTACTGATATTTAATTCTTAATGAGGTTACACTTGCGTTTGAAAGTTCTGATAAGAGAGACTGTAGGCCTATACATTCTGTGAACTCTATTTACTTACATCAAAACAATTTCAATTGAGTGAAATGACGTTTCTTCTTCTTCTTCTTCTTCTTCTTCTTCTTCTTCTTCTAATAATAATAATAATAATAATAATAATAATAATAATAATTATTATTATTATTATTGTTAATGTGAATTTGGTCATAGAAGAAGCACGGTACCACCTTTCCTGACGAAAGAAATTGTGTAGGCCGACAAGAAGAAGAAAGCAAAGAAATTTCCGTCCATCCGTCTGTTCATCCGTCCGTCCATCCGTCTTGTGTATGTGAAATACACTAGCGCTTATCTATGCGTACGATTTTTTAGTAATTGAAAGTTCTGTGGGTCTGGCCTCAGTCGAAGCTCTGCGATTTTGAAAAACATTCACGAATTTTTGGGGGTACATGAAGTCCCTAGGAAATTTTCCAAATTTTCTCAAAAATGGCTAAAAAATGATTTCATTAAACTTCTTGTAAGAATAGAGTAAATTACTCTGATAAAGACGGCATATCTATTTCCACTGAATACACAGAATTTTTGAAAATTGCAAAAGTTTGAATTTTTTCCCCGTCTTCCCGCGGGTATTCCCGGATACTCCCAGTTGCTCAATTAAGGGAGGAAATCGTCTAACACGTGGTGTAACCAGAGTTTTTGTTTGGGTCTATGTCGCCGTAAAACTGATTGAAAGCAGTGACCGTCTGTGAACAATACTAGCGCCTAAACCGTGTATAGGATTTTTTTCCAAATTGAAGAAACTCCTGTCCATCTGACTCTAGTTGAAGCCTTGAAATTTTGAGAAACATTCTTCAAAATTTGGGGGTACTTTACACGAAGCTCTCCGGACATTTTCAAAAGTTTCTCAAAAGCGGTTCCAAATTTTGTTATTAAATTTCTTGTAAGAATAGAGTAAAATACACACTTCTAAAGGTGACGATTATTGGTCCGATTTTCACGGTTACCTCTGAATTTTCGAAAACTGCAAAAGTGTGAATTTTTCTTCGTACAACTACAAAATTGAAGACAGATTTTCCTTTAAATCAAATTTGTTGCTCATAAAAATTCTTTCATTAAGGTCATGTAGACGTTTTGAAAAATTTAGTAGTTTTCGGCCAATAGAACTTGAAATATTAGTAATTTAAAAAAAATACAAAAACAAGATTTTCTCAAAAACGACTCCAAATTTTTTCTTTAAATTTTTGGTGGGGTTAGTGTCCAAGCAACTCTATCCGATGACATAAACGCCATATTGCTCTATACTTATGTTTTTTTGTTTTTTTTTTAAATTACCTCAATGTAATGTTTTTGACCTGTATCTCACGTCGATAATATTTACATGAGAGGCGATTACTTTTTTGTAACTTTTGAAAAAAAAATAGCAATATGGAGGTATGTCATCGGATAGTGTACATTTGGTACTAACTCTTTCAAAAATTTAAAGAAAAAATTCACGCGTGAAAAATTTCACGCTCTATTGCCGTAAACCACTACGATTTTCGAATAAAATGTACATGACTTTTATGGCACAACTATTTATGGACAACACATTTCGTTTGAAGGAAAAATCTCTATCTTCAATTTCATAGTTGAAGAAAGACGCCGGAAAAATTCAATCTTTTGTACGATTCAATGTAAATTCGATCTTTTGTAAATGTAAATTCGATCTTTTGTAAATGTAAATTCGATCTTTTGTAAATGTAAATTCGATCTTTTGTAATATTCAATCTTTCGTAAGCTTCGAAACTTTTGAGTTAACCGTGAAAAACGGACCTATGCCACCTTTATAATCGCATTTTACTGTACTCTTACAAGAAATTTAAAGAAAAAATTTGGACAGAGAGAGACAGACAGATGGACGGACGTTTTGAAACAAACCTCTTTTTCGGTATCAGGGGACCCCAAAACCTGTATTTCCGGTAAAATATCGAAATCGATTTTCCGCAGTATTACATAACTTTCTCTATACTACGTATATTACTCCATATGTGTACGAGAAAGTAAAAAGTGGATAAATTAAATTGCTAAATTAAGCAAAAGAATCCTTTAACACGTGGTGTAGCCAGAATCTCTGTATTGTGGGTCCTTTATACTGAAATGTCAATTGACGTCAAAACGTACGTACGTACGTCTGCCTGGTGTATGTCAACAAACCTAGGGCCTAACCCATGCGTAGGATTGTTCCGAATTGATGAAAACCTTGTCGTTATTACGTGAATTAAAGCTTGACGATTTTAAAAAAGATTCATTAATTTTTGGGGGGACTTTATACGAATGAAGCCCTAGGTTCATTTTCAAAATTTTCTCAAAAACGGCTCAAATTTTTTCTGTACATTTCTTGTAAAAATAGAGTTAAATACAATTATGAAGGTGGCATAGGTCCGCTTTTCAGGGTTAAATGTGAATTTTCGGAAATTGTAAAAGAGTTATTATTTTCCGCGTCTTCCTACAAGTACAAAATTGAAGATACAGATGTTTCTTTCATATGAAATTTGTTGTCCATAAATAGTTCTTTTGTAAATGTCATTAACATTTTGTTTTGAAAATTTTAGTACTCTTCGTGCAATAATACGAGGCATATTTGCAATTTTAAGAAATAACAAAAACAGGATTTTGTCAAAAACGGCTCCAATTTTTTTCTGTAAATTTTTGGTAAGGTTAGTACTAACCAAATCCCATACGATGACATGAACGCCATATTCCTCTATTCTTTTGTTGTTTTTTTCAAAAATTACAGAATGTAATATTTTCAAAATATGATCAGCTTACAGATGGACTTTATGATGTAAAATGGAATTGATTAATGTTAACATTTTGAACCTTGTGGTGCCACTAATTTTGTGCATGCGATCCTCTTACGGGTGGCTAAATTTACTATCAAACTTACATACACATTATTCAAACAGTATAATTTGTGGTTTTCTGAACAAAAAAAGTTTCTCTCTTGCGTTACGCGTATGTCAAGCTGGCAGAACGCTGTTTGGTAGCTACTTTGTGAGACATGATATGTGCCTGCCGCTAGAAGAGTTGGATTACCTGAAGGCTATTGACTTCATGATAACAGAAAGCCCCGAGCTCAGATCCCGGCGAAATGAAATATTTGTGCTTCCTTTTAATCCATTTTAATATCTACATTTAACTTGCGTCGTTCTCTGGCTGAGCGAACTCGTTCCTGCAAAAGTGTGATGTGGGATGTCGTAGGTCGGGAATTGTTATGTCCTCGTCTCGAAAAAGTTTGAACCGGCTGCAATAGATCAGCACCAAGACCTATCGCAGTCGGTTCAAAGGAGAGTTCTTAGGATTCGAATACCAACGGTGACCTTCAACAGTAGCTGTCAAAGCTGGGTGGAATTCAACCACTGTCTGGAGGAAAAATCAAAGGGCCTGCTGCCCTTGCCGATATATCCCGTAGTTTCGTCGATCATACCAGAGGCCGCTCACAATCTTTCCTCACTCATGCTGGTTCCCTCCTCTCCCCTTACACACACGCACCTACATTGCACTACCACACATGACGTGAGACCAGCCGGGAGGTTACTGTGGCGCTGCCACGCTGAGAAAGATACATGCTGGGGAAAACTCTGCAAGTTGGCGTGACGGTCGGCCCCGGATATCACGTTCCAGCGGAGAGGAACACCGCCACCTCCTGAGATATATCACGCACTGTTATTGACAGTACGAGTAGTTGACGCGGCATTGTATTCACTCACTCCTCAATCGAAAAGTTTTCGTTGAGTTTCTGTGCCCTGGCGTTACTAATTAGCAAGGACCGGATTTTTAGGGGATTCACCTACAGACAAAGCGCACTGGGTGCTTTCATGTTTTATTTCTAACATGTTATGTAACCCAATTGGAAGCATTTCAGTGACATTCCTTGCACCGAATTTGCACCTAAATCACACAAATGCACCTAAATCGACTCTCTGCCCTTATTTTCCAATAAACACTTATTATGAATGTATACACTACACTGATTAAAGTTAAATCAGACAATGTTTGTGCAAGCCTTGCGCTTTGTTTTGCTACACTTTGCTCTAAAATAACCTCAATTTTTAATCTCAGAAGAACAAAAGTAAAGGAGACCTATTGTTCTTTATCAATTATCGCGACAGAGCTGCCTTTTATACCGGATATCTTGTTGATGCCAAAGGTGCTTCGAAGCGAACACAGTTGAGTTTTGATTTATTTACTATGTTGCTATTTTACTTCTAACAATTGCACACTTCTGATGGCAAATCTGATGTTTTCTCAACGATGCTTCCACTAAGAGCATGGTCGCATGTACTACCACCTTTCAGTAACTCAAAATATTTCAAACAAATCCTATTGCCCATTGCCCTTTCACGTTCCCTCGCCCCTCACCCGGCAGGGCGCACCGTACATCAAGGACATGGGACCTTCGCAAAGGATTGCAAAACTCACGTCAGCATCGGAAAGACTTTTGCACTGGAAGCAGTGTTCATTGCATTTGTTAAATTAACGGAAAGGTGTCTCGAGAAACGTTTGTCTATGTAGTACATATTTTGCATTTTTTATTACAATAAATTCCGTTCCCTAGTGATATAATTAATTATGCCAATCTGTATTAAAAATGTAGTTGCATGTAACTTATCTGTTTTTCCTCAATATTTCTTGCATATTTGTCATGTTATGGTATAAATTTTGTACTATAAAGTCATGTAATATATTTGTACATAGTAAACATGCACCAATTTTTATTTTTTTGCACCTAAACATGCGTATTTTTTATTATTTTTTGCACGTATTTTAGCACCTAAATTAGGAAAAGTTTGCCCCTAAAATTCCGGCCTCTACTATTTACCGATTTAATTTACGTTGTATTCTTTGTAACACATTGTGAAGGGCGTCGATTTTGATCGTATAAATAAATTAATCAATCGTGTCCGGCCTTACGAATCACAAGAGCGCGAAGTTTTTTAAAACTATATTTATTGTTGGTTCGGTATTAATACTCTTTTCACATGTTTATGGAGTGGCTTAGAGCTAACTTAATCTAAAACTAAATCTAATATATCTAATTCTCAGGTGTAGGATGCTCGTTGGGCACCTACGCTCAGTTTACATCGGAAAAAATTTGCAAGAAGGCATGTACTGGATGTCTATTAAGAATTCGGGTCGGGAAATCGTTGAGTGGCTAGGTTGTAATGGGCCATTTGATTTATGGAGGATATATTTGAATACACGTTGTTCGAAAGATGAACAATGTGGTGCTTGATGGATGGTAAATGTAGTTCTCTATGGAGTTGATCATTAGAAATTAACCATGGGGCGTGAGTCGCTAATCTTAAATATTTGTTTTGTATTATTTGCATTTGATTGATGTTTGTGAAGCGTTCGTCCAAATGGGGCAGGCGAACAGTATTAGAGGTCTAATTATTGTCTTGTATAGGTTTACGGCATTGTTTAAGGAGAGGCTGCTTTTGTGATTTAGTAGTGGTTTTAGCTGTATTTAATTTTGGCTTGTTGAATTTTCGTTTCTATGTGAGATTACTAGGTTGATCTTGCGTCAAAGTTTAGTCCTAAGTATTTAACAGTTTGGTTGTATGGGGTCCGGGGGATTATGTTGTTATTAATTTGGAGTGGAGTGGGAGTGGCGAATGTTCTGAGAGATAATATTTTGGCTGTTGATTTTGACGGGTTGAGCTTGATTTTCCATTTTAAGGACCAATCTTCTATGTTTTTCAGGTGCAATTGAATTTTATTGCAAGTGTGATTTAATGAATGGTTGGACATGAATATGGTAGGATCGTCAGCAAATTGTGCGATATGTGTGTAGGGAGAGGTAGGTATATCAGATGTGTAAAGATTGAAAAGGGTGGGTGAAAGGGGGGATCCTTGGGGAAGTCCTGCTTTTATTTCGCGGGGGTTGGAAACGTGGTTCTCTACTGCTACTGTAAATGTCCTGTCTGTTATAAACATTTTAATGATTTGTAGTAGGTAATTTGGAGTTCTTAAGGTTTTTAACATATATTAGGCCTGGGTGCCAAACTCTATCGAACGCCTGTGAAATATCTAGGAAGGTGGCTATTGTGTGTTATTTGTTTTGGAAGGCAGTATGGATGTGTTTGGATATTCGAATTAGCTGGTGTGAGGTGGATAATTTATTGATGAAGCCAAATTGGTGTTTCGGTATGGTCTGGGTTATGTTTAGATGTTTATTGAATATTTTTAGTATTATTTGTTCTAGAACCTTGGATAGATACGGGAGGACACTGATTGGTCTGTAGCTTTCGGTATGGTTTTAATTTTTATGGGGTTTGGGTACGGGAATTATGTTGGAATTTTTATTGGATAGTATCCTGTTCTGAGAATTGAACTATATATTAGGCCTTGTAGGCTAGGCCTTGTAATGTAGGCTATTGTAGGAAACTTTTTTTGAAATTCCATGGACCTGAAATTTGGAAACTACTAAATGAGACCCCGAATATGTTGATTAAAGTATTTTCATGCAAAACACTCTCTGCTTTGTTTACTTTTGTTATCTATTTTAAAAGGGTTAATTTGAATTTCAGAGAAAGTTTCGTAAGCATAAGTGGGAAGCCGGATTCAAGTTAACTGTCATTACGAACGTCGTTACCGTCGAGAACGGCGATTTAGTGGAGCATTTGCTACTTTTCCGTTGCTTAATTATTTTTATATTCGGGCTGGATTTCATTCATTCATTTTTGAAAGTAAATCGTAGTCACTTCACACGTGTTGTTAAGGCTGACTTTATAGTAGTAAGAGAACTGAAGTAAGTGCATGAAACGAAGATCACTCATTCAAGTATAGAAACGTCTGAAGGTTTGGAATACCTTGTAAGTTGTGAGACATTGACAGTTTTTATGCCAAATCTATCTCTGACTGCAGGTCTTTCGGCGCGTTTTCTTCTCCCTTTGTCTCAGATAACAATTGTTTTAGCGGATTCACACATTTGCTGATGATGGCCCAGAGAAGCGTGTAGTTAGAAATGACTGAAGCTGAGCGTTGACTCTGTGGTTTTGAAGTTGTTTCATACATCATGTTGAATGTTCAATAGAAAATATTGAAATTCGAATGTTTGATCTTCTAAGAGTTTTGCAGAAAAATAGCCAATTCTATGAGGGAAAGTACTAAGCATGACAAAAGGATGCTTTACTGTAGAAAACGCATTTTGACCATGCAATATCCTGGTTCATTAGTTTGTTTGTATCTTTGTCGACATTATTTCATTTATTTTGTCGACATTATTTCTTGAAAGATGTATGGCAGTCTGAGAAGGTTGTTGCTGCGTCCGTCTTATAGTCTCCAACCCAGAAAGAACAAAGATTTAAATCTCTACTCGAATATGCATAACTGACAGAGTCCGAAAGGAATGGCATAGTGATCGGTCAGTATATCGAGGCGCTCGCGATATCGACTTATGGACGGTACACAAGGAAAGTGACATCACAAAAATTCTCATTTGGCTGAACGGCTTTCATCTAATTGGAACAGTTTTATCTGCAGACAAAGACGATATGTCTGGCTTTATATCTTTTGTGAGCAATCTTTATGAATTTTTTTATAGTGGAAAATACTATATTCTTAATATATTTCTTTACGTTTTTTTATTTTTTTTATTATTTTTTATTTTTGAGATGTGTTACTTTTCGGTATCGTCTGTTGGGAATCACTGAGTCATAAATTCGAAATTCGTCGTCTGAAAAAGCAGCGCTTCCAAATTATATAAAACTACAGGCTTAAATGGCGGGACAAGTAGTTTTATCAATTCTCAGTAGAATTTGAGATGAACTTTCACTTCTCAGGCACGTGAAAAAGGATTCATGTAGTAGGTGCAATGTAGTAATTACCACTCGGGAATTAACTTTCTGGTTTCAATATCATGATTTTTCAAAAAGCGATATCCTGTAGAAGAGTTTCCAGGCTCAGTGTTAGTCCTCGTGATTTTTACGGAGTGAAATGCTTTGAGATCCGCGACTAAGGTGATTTGGTAGGTCTTCTAGGACTTTTCACTTGCGTCTGGAGAATTCGCGCGTGCGCGCGCGCCAGTCCCTCTCACCCATGGGCGCTCACGCGCGCTCCGCCGCAGCTACTAGTCATCGCCATAACCATCACCGTCTTCATCTCCGGTGCCCTTCTGCGACCACCTAGCGTGGACGGCGTGGCGGCGTTACCCCGGGCGTGCAGGCAAACCGGCCGTCGCGCCATGCCGCGAGTCAACCCGTAAGCACGCGGAGGTCAGCATTGACGTCAAGCGTCACGTGAGAGGCGCGCTGTGCTGCGCTGCGCCGCGCCGCCCGCCCGCCCGGGCTGCTCCCGCCTCGACTCCGCCGCCGTTGTTGTCGGAGCACCCGGCCCCGCCTCGCTCCTTGCCCCGCCCCGCCCCGCCGCGTACAAGGTGGTGGACGCGCCGCGCCCCGCCCCGCCGTGCCGCAGGATGGGTTCGCGTTGCGCGGCGATTGCGGGCCGCCGCCGCTAGCTGCCTGCTAGCTGCGGCGCGAGGACCCACGTCCAGCTGCCGAGTCGCCACCTTGGCGCACCAGCCGCCTCGCAACGCGACAGATTGACGGAGCGGCCCTGACAGAGGCCTTGTTTAGTCTGACGGGCGGACAACGAAGCGCGTTATGCGTACGCACGGTGGCATTGAACTCGCCGCTTTTACTGCCGGTGCTCTGTTTCTCTGGGAGTGCTTTTACTGGGTGCAGATTTTGCTGGGCACTGGGCTGTAGGCATTTTGGGTTATATGAGCCAACTGCGTAAACAGTCAACGGCGTAGGATTTATATAAAACTTTAAGGCAAGTGACGATAAAACCTCTCGAATATCGATTAGACCTGATTTTTCTCTCTTATTAACGTAATTTGATTTGATTTCTTTCAAATCGGGGTTGTCAGTATGGGAAGGGATGGTTTTGTTTCATGAATTTATTATGAAGATAGTCTTGCCTTTTTGTATTTTGGACCTTGCTGCGGCAATGCCTTTTCTCGCCTCC
Source organism: Teleogryllus oceanicus (assembly GCA_964035755.1). NCBI lineage: Eukaryota > Metazoa > Arthropoda > Insecta > Orthoptera > Gryllidae > Teleogryllus > Teleogryllus oceanicus. The sequence goes on along the minus strand of CAXIVR010000006.1, from coordinate 9,073,531 downwards.
AATAAATCTTGTGGTCTGCCTCGTTTTCGGCCGCGCCCATCATGGCCTGGCACAGTGCCTGCGTTCGATGGTGAGAGTCCGGTTGTCATTGGCTGCAGAGCGCAGGTGGCGTTCTACACGCTGGGGATGCGAATTCGCGGACGTAGCTGACCTTCCTTTCGGATGAGGAGTGCTAGACGGGTGGTCGCGTTTTTTTCTTCCTTCTCGAATCGAGCTGCCCGTGGTTCATCGCTTTGCGCGGGCTTCGATGCTCATTGCTTGAGCGACGATTCTCGGGTCTCGATGTTTGTGTCTCGAGGCTCACGGCTTGTTACCCGACCTCGTTTGTGCGCGATTGTGCGTTATGTCTCGTTGCCGTGCGTGTTGCTCGTTCTTCCCCCGTTTCGGATCACTTTACTCGTGCGTCATTGGTCGTTGCTTTGGTCTCATTACTCGTTACTCCGATCTCGTTGCTTTTTACTCTGGTATATTACGTCCCGTGTAGTTATTCTTAGCTCTGGAAAAAGAACGTATGTGGACTTGCCGGAGGTTGGGTTGGCCTCTTCACAACCTGCCACTTTTACTTAACACAAACACATTCAGTCTCAGATGGTGGGGAAGCGTGTATGTGCGCATGGGAGGGACACAATACCGAGAACAGATAATCATGTCACAAAGAGGACGAAAGCCGTTATTGCTCAAATTCTTTTGATGCCAGTCTCCTGCTGAAATATTATGGAGAAAGTCTTCGTCTTGGGCAACAAGGGGTCTTCGAACGCGAAGTGTCTTTACAGAGTCGTTTTGTTCCGACCAGTTGCTTTGATAAGTGATAAAAATAAAGCGCATATTTGAGATCCTTGATATACTTTTATTTATTAGGATTTTTCACGTGGCTACTTTTCGAACACGAGGGATACTACACTTGCGGACTCCTGGCCCTGAGGTGATCGCGAGTAAGTCAAGGTACGAATAGCCTTCCCAAGACAGACATTGATACGCACGAGCCTTCGAACAGAAATGCAATCAGCAATTTTCGGCCAGCTGGGTTCACATTCGTGAGATAGACCGTGGTGGATTCGAAGAAAAAAGTCCTGTTTTCTTCACCAAAATTAGTAAGTACTTTACTTTCTCACAAACTATGGAGAATGTATTGTATTTCATATTACTGAAAATTCGTTTGCAGTGTTGCCTCTTTTTTTAATTTTCGTAATACCAATCACCTTATCATTTTTGTAATACCATCAATTGACGAATTAAGTTCTTCCGGAGAACCGACACAAATCCTATCTATGTGGAACACCGTTAAGAAAAGTAACGTTGGATACTGCTAAAAGAAACCTTCAGATATTTCTTTCTAGACATTAATTGAACAAAATACAGTTCAGCCTTTGAAATTTCAGACCGGGTTGTGGCTCAGGACATCAGTTATGTCACTGCAGTGCCCTAGACACACTTACATTTGTACACAAAAACTATACATATACAATACTATGCACACACACACACACACACACACATATACACAGACACATATACGCTTAGAGCCTGTGCAGGTGGGGATGGTGCCTCGCTGGTTGGGGAAACCCCGCAATGTGGCCTGCGAGTCGGCGCCGGATCTCAACTAGTGGGGGGGGGGAGATCACCGGCATCTCCCGCGATAAAAACACGCACTGCGCTTTCTGGACTAATCACCTTTGCAGTTGTCGCGTCCGGAAACCAATCAATCAATCGACTGAAATTTAAGAAAACAACTTGTGGAAACATTGAAAACGTACGTAGTGGGTGGGAAAGTAAAATGTACATATTACTTATTCTCGGCCATCAAACTAGCAATATGTTAGGTTGTTAGGAGATCTAAATTTTGCTTTTTTAGTTTATTCCGCTTGTAATTGTTGGCAATGACACATCCTTCTAAGCCATTTTGAAGTCAATGCAAATATTTCAGTTTTAAATGTATTATGCCTAAGCCTTGAAATTTAAGAGTTTCAAGAAGGCTTCAATAATTCATTTGCGTGAAAATTCAGTCTGTACTATTTTAAACCTCATTGTTTGGGGGTAGTGTTGTTGGGAGTGAAAGAATATAAAACAATAGAGACTCGCTGATAGAGATTTGCACATGTTTAATACATATTATTTATTCAATGAATATATTTTTGGGGAAACTTCTTGGCTTGAATGAATATTATTCAATAGAAATTCCTGTATAATATAATCAATCTCTTGTAATGTCATCAATTTCACATTAAATGTGCATGAGCGTATAATATAAAATTACCGATACTAAAAAGGGTTTCGTCACTCTTAAAATGCTCATCGGTTCCAGTTTTCTGTCGGATCGCATTAATTCGTAAGATGTGCTGTTGTATTGATTTCTTCGCGGGCTGCGCTTAGCATGAGGTGGTAATGCTCAGTACATTTGCTTGCCCCGCGTCCATCGAGTTGTGAATTTAGAGGCGATCGCGTGTCAGCCTCCATCACTACAACGAGAGCGCCCGTGACGCCTGTGCTATGGGTGGACGTCCTTCCCGCCTGTTTGGTGTGCAAGTCCTTTTATGATGAGGCTTGGAACAGCTTTGACCTTTCTTATTGTCTCCTTACTGGCTGTCTACGCTAATCACCACTCAAATTACCCTGTTAGTTTTCAAAATAAATTATTTTAATTTTGTTGTGTAGCCTACTCCGTTGTACGATTCTCGAGGATTGCCAACCTTGAAATGTGTAGATGCCGCACAGATGGGGAATTCATAGTCAGGTGGGAAAAATTGTTTCTTTTAGTTTTTAAAGGTTTACCTGAAATGTCAAACTCGTCAGAGATATGAATAAGCTGTTTAAAAAGAAGCTATTATCATTTACATCAGGTCACCACCGTCTAGGTCCTCTTATTCCATTCAAATCCATAAATAGAGTAGGAAGAAACTACAAAAAGAAATAAACCTCATTTTACCACTACGGTTTTGAAGTTATACAAGTCGAATATGTAGCACATAACTGGCTCGTAACTCTCGAACTTTTCTGAGTATGGCCACGGAGTCCACGCAATCCTCAGCAATGAGAGCTCGAAATTGGAAACTGAATTGGTAATTCAACGTGGTTAACGAATATGTAACATAACATTGTGTTGAGAAGAGGAATTGTATTAAACCAATGGTAATAACACACATTATGTGAGGGTACAGAATACTGATATCAAGTTAGTTAGCAGTGAAACTGTGGTTCATTGAAATCTCTCCTCTACGCCGTTGTCTACCTCGCCACGAGAGGACAGGTGTAAAAGCGCCTGTGGAACTTACTTGTGAGGTAGACTAGAGATGCGATATTGAAAAAGTCAATAAAGTTCGTTCTTATACTCGTTAACATTTTTGCCTTTGTTGCGCTGTACTTGTCCTTCACTTTGCCGCTTCAGCATCTCTGATCGGGAGGTCGTAGGATTCGAATCGCGACTGTGGCAGGATTTTCGTCACTAGCTTGACAGCTAGGTGGAATTCAGTCGCGGCTCGTGATTTTCTAGATAGGGAAGGCTGCAAATGCATTGCATTACCTGCATTGTATTTCTATTCATAATCTGTTCCGATACTGACTAAAGGGAGTGGCGCTCCTATAGCATATTGTGAAAACTAGTTGATGCGCAATTCTTCTCGCTGAGCTGCATAGTAATGTTCTCTGGTGAGCACGCCCTTCTTCAGACCCTACGCCCCACCCTTGAAGGCTGCCTGGCTTACAGCCTTCGCCGGTAAGCCTGTGCAGTGAATGCGTAACGTCACGCCTCGTCGTTTTACACAGGCCTTGTGGCGGATTGAAGTGGGAGCCCGACGCTTGTATCTTCCCTGTCAACAGCCTCAAATGCGTTACGGACGATCGTTATGGAACTCACAAACAAAAATTTTGATAAGACTGTTACATAATGTAACTCAGCCATTATTAATAAATAAATACATTTATAAATATTTTTTAAATTTATTTTGGGCGGCGATTTCTACAGGAGAGGCTCCGCCTTACAGCCTTTAATGACGAGCCCCGCCTGGTCGAATTCAACCGCGCGCTCTCTTGAGAATTCTAGCAGCCGGCTGCTCTGATCAGTAGTTTCACATAGTTTCTTCGATCAGTACCTTGCGAGATGCTTGGAGAGGGAAAATTTCGCAAACTGACGTGTAATACGGAACCGGATCTCTCGTTCCGCCTGAAGAACAAACACCGCCACCTTCCGGCTATAACACACACTACACTCACGGGTCTAATGGGTGCTCTCAGAAACACTAAACACGCTCTCACTCCTCTCTTTCATACGACCAAAATGTTTTAAATTCTTTGTCATAAACGGTGCTTAGGTTTCGACAGCTCTATCCCTGTAGAAAAATAAATTGATCGCGCGTTGTACTGATTTTTTTCCTTTCACGGTACTAATTGTGTTGATAAGCTCGTGGCATGCCATGGTGGTCCATGGTACTACCCCCAGTATGCAACCTTGTGGTTGTAGGGTGGTTTAGAATGTGTCTGCTGGTATAAACAGCCATCAGCATCATGGAACTTAAAGTGAACAAGTAATACCTGTAACTGTCGGTGCTCTTCTGCAGAACTGGGAGGTCTTCCACTGAAGGTTACGTGCAAGTCCATGACGATTTCCTTAGCGGTCTTCCATGATAACAGTGATATTCAGATAGGAGATACCACGGACAACTAACCCATGTATCTTAACTACATGTGCTTATACAGCGTATAACACCATTACCACCAAGACGTAGGTCAAATAGTAAATGTGTTACTCGCCGTAGCCACCATTACCTTAATTCTTCTGTCGGACTCTATTGTGATATTGATCTTCCACAGTAGTTCATATTCTATTTTATACAAGGAACTGAAGTATTGGTCTTCATTTATGCGCATGTAATGGATGCATGATTGTGCTATCTACTATCATCTCTTTACCGCTCAGTTGATGATAGAAGACTATATTATGCAATATAATGGTGCCTGTTGTACTGTCGGCATGCTTGCAAAAATATGTTTCAGACAAATTACTTGGTATACTTTTTGTAAATGTTATATTTTATTTTATTTTGAGAGCATTTTTGAACTAAATTTTTTCAAAGTAGTTCATAGTTGCTCATTTAAATTTACGTACAAAAGGAATTTAAGAATTTACTGAATTATAAGAGCGGTTGATAAAATAACTTACAAAAGACAGTAGTATATTCGAAATCCTTTCGTCTCTTTTTCTGCATACATTTTTGGCCGCGAATTTGTGACCTCTTAAGGCCTCTAACAGGTGATGAAAAACTGTTGAGAAAACTCGAACGTCTCCTTCATTCATAAGAATTTGCTGGATCTGTAATTAAGAGGCGTTCGTTGTTTTCACATGAATGATGCTTTTTGGATATTCGTCTTCTTTGTTTAACCATTAGGCAGCTAGGAGTTTGACCAAAATATATAAAATGTTATCCCCTGAAAAGTTTGCCTCTTTGTTTTGTTTGTCAGGTTTAGTTAATTACTAATTACAAAATTTGAAATTTTGCATAAACCTGTATGTTTCCCACATAATTCATAAATTTAATTTTAGAGTGTTTTTTGTCATTATTTATTTTTTAAATTACGTATTTTGGCTAATTTGTAATTACAATTTAAAATGTATTGAAATTAAATAAAATTTCTAAAATAATTTTGAAATGTATCGCAATTTTGTGACCGGAATCATTTATCTTTAAGCTGACAACTGCCTTTTGCTCCATTAAAAATGGAGATGGGTTGGCCTAGGTTAGGCGCCTTGGACAACCCAGTCGTTTCTATGCCACTGACTGATGCTATTCCCCATTATATAAAGGTCAGAGAATTGACGAAAAAGAACCACGTAAATCGTGAACTTTAAATTTTCCTATACGCGTTGGAAACATTTATTAAGGACAAATATGTAATGAAGTAATGGGTCTTGCTCTTTCCGTTAATATTGAGCATGTAGTTACTCCGACATATTTCTTAAAATGTTTCTACAATTCAACCCGCTACCGCATGCTCAAAATGGTTTAAAATGTCTACTTCAAACGGTTTTTTAATTATATAATCCTTGAATAAAAATTCGAAATTTGTCTTACGTTTGTACACTTTTTAATGAGTTTTTTTCGATCCATCCCATAGTTTTTAATATATTGTTATTACGGAACTGCAGTCACAACCTCAGAAAACGTATCGACTGCATTGCCGCTGTCTCTGTAGCGACTCTGATCGGGAGGGTCAGTTCCCCGGTTCTAGGGTTGAGTCTAAACGCAAGTTTATGAATTGGCAGAATTGGACTGCGTATTGTGATAGCCCTGTATAGTGCACCGCGCTACGATTAGGCCCGACCTCGCCAGCCGACCGTCAGAATTGCAGTGCAAATTCACAATAAGTTCTCAAATGATTTCCCAAGTCTACAACGACGCTTCGAGTCTTGGAAATGCGAGCCACGTTCCGATGACATGTAGGCTACGATGAAATGGGAGAATTACAAAAAAAATATCACGGAAATCTGTACTACTGAAGCCAAAACGGTAAAATAATTATTTATTTATGAGGAACACAGTGGTGTGTTTTTCCACCTGAAGTGCCTCACCCTAAACAGTTCGACAAATTCGCGTGTGCTCGATATTGTTGCATTGTCCTTCATCTCTCGAGTAGCTCTGGGAATATGTCGATTATAAATTGCTATTAAAAGTATTCCTTTTCAACTAAAAATTGCTGCAGGTTGCGTTTATTGGTAAGGCATTTCAAGGTGTTTGCAGAAGCAAGAAATCGCTTACTAAATCAAATCTTCTTGATGCATGTTAGTATAAAAGTGTGAGAGGAAGGTTTAACGGGGACTGCCGTATGCTCTCCTGTGGGTATAATGATTGTACGACCAATTTGAAATGTTTCTGTAATGAACTTAATCCTAAAATACTCGATCGAATAGCCTGGTAAGACCAATATATGTGATACTTGTCGACAAAATGTTAACTTCGAGTGTTAGCGATTGTCAGGCGAGTGTTAGCGATTGGAATATAACCGATCTGAGTGTAAATTTGAGTGTATGGACCTATCTCCAATTTGCCAAACTAATGACGATTGATGGACGCCGATGTCAGCACCCTCGAACATACTTCATGTTGCCTGTCAAGGCACCTAGAACTGCTTGTTTCGTAACCCGCCTGCTCTCCGAAAATAGTGCGATGGGGGACCAGAGCAGCTGTCGCCGTGAAAGGTGACGAGGGTCTGATATAGAAGTGAAAGACAGCGTTTATTGCTGATCAGTCTGCGTACGGAAGGCCGGTAACTTAATTTTCGCACAATATCCGTACATGGAAGCAGGTTGATTTGCAGCTCGAGCGGCATTTGGCGGTTGGGTAGCGGTGACAAGTGCTGCTGTGAGAACGCCGAAGAGACGTAGTTGGCAATTTGACTTTTTCATTTGCGCGGTTTAGAGCAATTTTGCTAGGTTTACGTTGAAAGATGGCCGCTGTAATATTAATAGATGTTCATGTGCCAATTCTTCTGAAGCGTGAAACATTACAATGAGTCTCAATGCAGAATTTTCGTTTAAAAAACACTCTTCATTCTTCTAACCAATACTTTTTTAAACTTTACATTCTGCTTCAGCTGTCCAATATTACGAACTAGATTTAAATACAATTCTCACTGCATTAAATCCCGTTTTCCCAAATACATTTTCCACACCCTTAAATTCAAACACTAATACACATACCCCCCCACAAATACATTCTACACGTATTCCTAATCTTTTAATTAAAAATTATTATCCCAATCTTTTAATTAATATTATATAATTAAAAAAGTTATGTAATGAAAATCATCATAATTCAACTACAGGTAAAAAATTATATACCTAATATGTAAAGCGCTGGCATCTTGCCACATAATTATGTAATATGTTTCGTATTCACAACCATGAAAATTGTAAAAATGCAGCAGGTAGAAATAATAATTTTAAAAAACGCCCTCTAATCATACATTTGTGGTGTAATAAGACGAATTAGCAGAGTGTGCATGTAGCGTCTCTTTGGCGGCCGTGGGTGGGAGGAGGAGCGGAAGTATAGCATACCTGCGGGCTGAATAGCCACAGCGCCACGGCGTTGGGATATATTTAGACCAAGTGGACGCCAGCTTGACCTGGAAGGTCACGTGGTAGACGCGAGCCTCCCTCGTACACCAAGGACGGTCACGTGACGGCTACACTCTAGGTATAAAATCGAGCCGACGAGCTCACACGGGGGTTTTGTTCTGGAAATCTGGCGCGATGCGCAAAACTTTACGCCCAGGCTGGAGCGTGTCGTGCCTCTTGCGCGGGTGACGAGGTCACGGTAGTGGCGCGGGAGAAGCGTCAGTGGAGGCGGGGCCTCCCTAGCTATGTGGGGTATCCACAGGGAAATACAAGTGTGCAGTTTCGGAGCAGAAGTTAGCTATTGTACATACGTGTAAATAAACTTGTACATACTTGTAAATGTCTGTGTTTTTCTCCATGACGCCACAGTGCACACTTACACTTTGTTCCTAAATGCATTGTGAAATGTCTTGTTTATCGGAGATCATGAGACTAAAAAGGTGGTCACATTTGCAATTTCCGTAGAAAAAAAGAAAATTACGTGAGTTTCTTTTCACAATTGTTAAAAATTTTAATAAATTATCAAATCTTATTCTGCAATGCTCTTACACTCCGATCGGCTGATTTTAGCTCAGAGCCAGCATTGCCGCTGCCTTTGCAACCACTCTGACCGGAAGGTCGTAAGGTTTGAGTCCTGATGATGGCAGATTTCGACACTAACTATACAGCTAGAACGAATTCAGCCGCTGTCTGGAGGAGAATTCTAACGGCCGGCTACTCTCATCTGTAGTTTTCCATATTTTTTCTGATCAATATCACCCGAACACCCGACTTATACTGACAAACGGCCCATGGATAGCGCGCGATCTATCCTTCCTCTTCCTTGTTCTGTCTCCAACCTCTCACGTACACGACACTTACATGAACTGCACTGTGACACCAGTTGGGAGCTTAGAACTTGTGGGAGAATGATCCTACTAGCTGACGTGTAGGTCTGCGCCGTATCTCATTATCTACCGGGCGAGTATCACCGCCACCTCCAGACATAAAAAGCTTTCACTACAGGACCGCTGACTACAGCAGTTAACGCGCTCGGGAACATCAATAACTCAATCTTACAATCTTAGAATTTGAGTTTTTTCTATTCTCCTCCCTCCCTTTTTCTCAGCCACGAACTTCTTATTTCGAATCTTCTTTCTTAGCATCCTTCCCCTTGATTGTCTAATACGTTGCTTTTGCACGATTTTGCGTACATACCCGCTTTGAGATTACTTCTACCTACATTCATTGAATGTGCTCTACTGCACGAAGTCTATAATTGTTGACCGACGAATTTTGTTGTGTTAATAACTTTTGGCGAATATTTCTGCAGTTCATTCTTCTTTATTTGAGGACATCCACAAGTCAGAGGAGACTAGATAAAGAGATCAGATATATCCGGTTTCGTCTGTCGTTCTTATGTCCCTAAACACACGTTTCCGCTCAAAGATAATTGGCAGCCGTGCATGCCGTGAATTTATGCTCAGCATTCTAATGCTTAAGTTAAAATCTTAAAATGTAAACATTTTTAAAATTAAAAAAAAAACATTTGTTTTCTTTGCTATAGATTTTGATATTTTGCTAGAGTGATATAATGGTTGCCTGATGTAATGTAATAGTTCAAAATAAACTTTCACTCGTACTGAGATGTAAAAATTCTGCAGAAAGGAGGGAATTACGGAGAATGACCTTCATCTTTTTGAAGCCGTGCGGTGGAGACCGCTCGCAAATGATGTCATGTTCGGGAGATTTCAAACATACGCCGTGAAGTACGAGTCTCGCGTAAGTGAGATGAGAACGCAGGCAGCCATGTACAGTTTCCTACGGTGAAAAAATTTTCAGTTCCAGTGTTCTTACGACCCCTAGTGAACGTATCCAAGACACAGTGCCACGTAAAGCTATCTCTTGACGCTGGTCAACATCCATTGGACCATTAAACTGTCTAGGCATTGAAGGTCTCAGAGAAAGGGTTTAAGGCTAATTGGCAGTGCATACCTTCCGCTGCTGGAACGCGGGTTCGTTCCCCGGCTTCGTCCTGAGGAATTTGTTGACAACAAGCAGGCGCACTGGAAGTTTTCTCATGGTTCGTCCGCTCCCCGTCTCTCATTCCACCATTTCCCATTATAATTTACGTCTTTATCGCTATCAAGTACTCATTAAATCATAACTCTTGGACCCCAGTGACGACAGCAGTCGAAGGGCTTTCAAGCCCCAGGAAATTAAAAAAATATATTGATTATGCTAATTGTTCTTTTCATTGCTTGAAACGAAGCACTGCCGTGCTGCGAGAAGCCGCGTGCACAGCCCCAACCGCCGCCTCTTGGCTCCCTCCCTTGCCGCCCCGCGCCATGGCTGGCTGACCACCGGCCGGCGCAGAACCGGCTCCAGCGCTCGCGCTGTTATTGGCCGCTGCAACGCACGCTCTCAACTCTCCGCTTCGCTCAGCTCAGCTCAGCTTCTCGCCGTCCAGCCGCCAAAGGCCGCTGCCGCCGTGCAAAAGCTGCTGTTAATTGTGGCCAAGCTTCCAAAAAGAGACTGCGGTTCCGCGCCCCGTAGCGCACCTGGCTCCGAGGCACTGTGATTCGCGCCCTCGGCCGCGCCGCCCGCGCCGCCCGCGCCGCCCGCGCGGTCGCGATCTTTCCTGCGTGCACCGCGCTCGGATTTGCTGCTCGCCATTTTCCGCGTCTGTCTTCCTGCAGCACCGACCCTCCCGTACCCCGTCTGTGTTATCGGGCGAGGTGCCGGTCGTTCTTACTAGCGTCGCCGTCCGTCGATCACGTCCTGCAGCAGCGAATTGCCCCACATCGTCCTCCCGCAACGTCCGCTTCTCACCGGATGTCGCCCGGCGTCAAATGGCGCTGTGCTCCGCTGCCGTTCGTTAATCACAAACGATCGCATCGGCGGTGGACGGCCGTCGCTTGCCGTTGCCTCGCGTTCACCGCGCGCCGCGCGCCTGCGCTCCCGCCGCCCGCCGGCCGCAACCCTCCCCCTCCGAGGGCGCGCGGGGTCGCGGGCGGCGCGAGGCGGCCCTGCCCGGCCCGCCCTCTGCGCTCTGCCCGGCTGCGATGGTGAGTTGCCCTTCCGGTGGCCAACTGATGTCACTGCAGTGCCTATGACAGGCGGGTCCTAGAGTTGAAGTCTCGACGGTGCCAGGATTTTCAACATTAGCTAAATAGCTAGGTCGAATGTAGCCTCTGCCAGGAGGGGAATTGTACCGGCCGGCTGCTCTGATCGATAGTTTTCCGTGGGTTCTCCGATTAAACCAGGCGAATGCTGGAGCAGTACCCTAACAAACGGGTCACGGTCAGCCACTTTCTTTTCTTTTCCTTCCTCTTCCTTGTCCCATACACACCTCCTATATACATCTACATTTGTGAATGCACTACACTACCACAGATGCCGGGAGTTTAAAGCTTGTCCAGGCGGAGAGAGTAACTCGCTGGTGGGAGATACCTGGTTGGGGAAACGCCGCAGGCAGACATGATAATCGTCGTCGGATCTCAAAAAGTCCGCCACCCCCTGAGGAAAATACATGCACAACATGTACGGGACTAATTACCTTAGCAGTTGACGCGCCCGGCATCATCAATCAATCAATCAATCAATCAATCCCATCACAATTCGCGCATCGACCTGCGTAACCTAGGCCTTAGTAGAACTTGAGGGATGGATCGTGTGAAGGGTTAGGGGTTGTTTCCAGCTCCACTCTTTTTACCGCTGCATAGGAGGAAAAAAAGTTAAAAACCAAGTTGATTTTTATAATACATTTGTTTAAATTGCCTACATTGCACGCAATGTTACGTGGCAACTACTCAGACATTCGAAAAATTGTTCATGACCTTATTTCAAGATCTAGTTATAATTAACAGATTTTATTAACATTTAAAAAAAATGTCTTCAGTAGAGTTTTGTAGTTGTAGGAAGATGGCGAAAAAAATTGAACTTATGCAATTTTCGAAAATTTAGAATGTTACCATGCCATTGTTTTAAGCGTCTTTAGTTTTATCCCAGGGGGTGGGGTTAAAATTTGAAGTCATTTCTGAGAAGCTTTTGAAAAATTATGAAGCTTAATGTAAAGATCTCCCCAAAATCAAAAAAATCCGTTTCAAATTCAGGAGAGTCACGACATCAGTCAGATCGAACCTGGAATATCGATTTTGGTTAAAAATCCTTCTTAGGATTTAGGGTGTTTCACAGACCGACCGCCGGACAGACATTTTGCCGTACTTTTTTTTTCTGTGTTAAAGACTCACAGAACTTGGATTATGACTACACAACATTTAGAGGACGTAATTTCCCACCTTTAGGAAAAATATTTATCTACATTTTCGTTGCCATGGCCCGCAATAAGAGAAATTCTGTCCAAAAAGGCAGGTTTTCCCGTAGCATTACAGTACTTACTCTACACTGCATAAGCAGTATGCGAGAAAGTATCTAATGATGCTCTGGAATGGCACAAACATTTTCATACAAGTTTCCTAATCTCTTTCGTCTGGGCTATCATTCCGATTTTGCCTCCACCCTCTTCATTTCATTTTCGGCATGAAGGGCATACAAAGCATGCATTCTAGCTACACCACAAGTTACAGGATTTTTTCTAAATTTAGCAACTGGATTTATTCACGTTTTCGTTACAAGGGCCCTATAATAAAGAGTTTTTCTGCCGAAAATTCGCTGTTTTTTCTCATTTTGAGTACTTTTCGCATACATTTGCGAGAAAGTACGTGTTGTTTTAGCATCACTAGTTTTCCACGGATAAAGCAAAGAAAACTTAAAAACTAGCGTAGTATTTGTTAAACTCTTTGAATTTTTTTGAAACAATGTTCATTGACTGTCAGACATGAAATTGTATACTTTTGTCTTATAGAATTCCTTTCAAAATTGTAGGGATTCGAGTCGGACCAGACCGACCAGGGAATATTCATTTTGGATAACATCCTAGGAACAGTTTAGGCGCTACGGTTGTTCACAAATAGACGGACGTTAAAAAAACACGTTTTCGTCAGAGGCCCAGAACGTGCATTTGCGTTAAAATCTCGAAATCAATATTCCGCAACATTACCTATTTTTCTCTACACTACGTATTTTCCTCCGTATATACGTAGGTATACGAGAATGTAAAGATACGTAGCATCTTAGTGAGGTGGATTTCCGTGTAATAGAATTCCGCAGTAATGGGTGCTGTCTGCATATTTCATTCGTCATCGCAGGTCCATGCAAGGTTGTGCAAGTTCCTGGTCTTCCTTGCTCGTTCATTTGCCTCCTCCCCCCCGTGCACTACGCAGTAATGTGGATCTCGAGATTCTCAGGTCAGGACTTGATAAATTTAGTTAGAAGCAGATCGGAAACGGGGTAGGTCTAAGATATTTCTAGCTTTTTCAGACACCTTCACTGTCAGGTAAAAATGTTGGGATTATTATTTATTCATTGAAGGTGCTGCGTGTGGAGACAATCAAAGACCGCGAAGGCATCATGTGACTGATGAAAGAGTTGTTTTTGTTTTTTCATTTGCTCTTTGATATCACAGGAGAAGTGATGTGGAAGTGAATGCATTGTTTATTATCTCGTTCATTTCTCATCATTTTCTGTATCACCTGATTTTATAAAAACTTCAGATTTTTTAAATTTTGTATCTGTGAGATTTGTATGTTTTTTTCTGGTTTGGTATTGCGTCTGTGTACATCATATCATATATTGATTGCTTCATCAATGTTGCTTGCTTTTCTGAAATTCACGTTCATTGTTGTCTCAAATTTTTTCATCTTTAGCTGTGCTTATGTAATTGCAATATTAAATTAAAAATTAATACTTTTCAATATCGAGCTTTTGCGACGGCGAATGTAATCTTAGCTTTGAACGTTGATTGTTCGTCCATCAAGAAGTAATTGGGAAGTCAAACTCTTTATGTTGTCATAAGTCAAATATGATGTCAATGTATGTCAAATGTTTATCTTAATGCTGAAGCTGGTGGTTTTCAATTTCGTGCTTTAGCACACCGAAATCCAATCCGCTTGCGAGAAAATATTTTTAAGTATCATAAATCAGTGTTACATATCAGCAGCATCATTTTTCCTGGCCGTTTTATTCAAAGGCAAAACTTGTCCATGTTTAATATTTTCTGAGAATTCGGGTCTGTGTTGCGATTGCTGTTAAATACTTCCAGATGAATGTTGAGGATGTTTCACAGCCGAAACTGTAGGTTTTTTTCTCGGAGGAGATGTCAAATACACACAGATGCTGATTGTGAGTCACAAAGGTGAGAGATTGAGACGTGTATTTGGCAGCAACGGTTCTGATGAGCTTTTTAGTGCTGCAAGTGAATTTGTTTGCAAGGATTTGAAGTGCAAAATTAATGAATTTTACAAAAGAAAAACGATTATTGGATAAATGATAAATATTTTATAGAGCAAAAATTCTTTAATGATCCGTACGTACAAAAACAAACTCTATCCAAATGTTGAATGAATGATTTTATTGTCTTGAAATAGACTATAACAACACTCCTTGCATTGTAAAGAGTGAGAAAAACGTCCCAATTTTCTACGTAGAACTCGGTATCTATAGAATTACGTAACGAATTTTTTTTAGTTCATAGATGTATGATGAATATTTAAGGGTATTGAATATTTATATTAACTAAAATTTGAGAAATAATTGGTTTTTCAGTGAGCTTGTCAAAAGTTATATAAGTAAAGGTTGCCTGTCATATCGCTAATATATTTTTTGCCAATGATCATTTTACATATCTTCCGCTCCCATTTGATAATATGGTTTTCACTGTCAAGTGTACATTAGGTCTAGGTTCAGCGATCTCTTTTCACGGTTTTCACAGTAAGGATCATAATCATACCCGTCAGTAACCACTTTACTATGACAGAGAACTTTTCTGAAAAGTTTTCGCCTGTACGTACAGTGAAGTGCCTATCATTACTACGTTGCGTAATGCACAACTAACATTCATTTACTAATTACGTTGCGAGTTCCTGTGCTTGTAATCTTCCATGACGTTTGCTATCCGAGATTTTGTAATAGCTTCAAACGAAGACGATGGTGTAGGTCGGTGTTCTACTTTCTTGGTATTGGGGTTAAGAAACTTTTCGAAGTCGTTTATTAATAGAAGAAATATTGCGTGTGTTATCTATGCTTTGTATTATTTTACAAATGAAGTATCTTAAATATATATTAATTACAAATAAACTTATTTACCTGAAAGGAACGTATGCATTTATTATTTACTTTCATGCTTGAAGCAAGATACTTCCTCAGTATTAAATCTAGAGATAATTTATCGTTTCATTTGCAATTTTAATTTTCGGGTGAGTTCTTTGGTTACTATGGTAGTTGTCCATCTCTGGAACCATAGTTCTAATGAGGATGAATTGATGTGGAAATTTGGTGAAGACGTAGAGTTCGTGGTAGATCGTCTCGGAATTACGTGGTTTTCCCTTCGTTTCATTCCATTATTAACCTTCAGTCATTTACCCCATCATCAGTTATTCAGTTACCAATCTTTATTTTCCCAATTATCCTTAAAGTTTTGTATTGCTGAAGCAAAAATTATCGATTTTGATTTACAGAAACACACTTTTGTGATCCTTTATACCTACATAGTTGATTGTTCGTGCTCCCACGGTGTAGTAAATTACTTTCTCGAGTAAGTAGGCAGAATCCACGTTTTGTGAGTCCTTGATGCCGAAAAAGTGATTTTACTCAATCTGCCTTCCTCGATATAGTTAATAGATGCATTAACAACAATAACAACTCGATTGTTCTCAGAATTTTCACCGAAATTGACAGTAGCAGAGTATGCTTATAAAAAAATCTATTTTCATTAAATCCTCCGAATTTTTGAAAGGTGTAAAATATTTTGGACGTCCTACAACTATACATTATTGGCAACAATTTTTCTTAATTAAATCTGTTCATCAAAATTTGATCTTGAAGTAATGGCATGTGCACTCGACCATGTAACAAAAATACGTAAAAACGAGATTTTCTCAAAAGGAACCTCCGAATTAGTATTTAATTTTTTTTTGCTCGAGTTGAGCGAGGCTCGCTCAATAATATCGTTTAGGTACGATTTTCATGAAAACCTCTGAAAATTCCATTCTTGTAAAAATGTTACATTGTTTGATATGTTGTGATCGTTGAGTGTTCTTCGTACAGAAACAGACGAGTGGTGTGGTGGATGAATAGCTGAACCTATGCACGTGGGTGCAAATCTCAGCCCAGCAAATATTTTTGCTGGTTGGAAACACTTTTGCGGGTTCAAGGGCTAGTATAATATTACGTAACCGTTGCAAATAACACGAGAAGTGTGATGATGTGGCACCAGTGATGTTATCGTTCGCACTAGTGGTACTCTCATCCCGGCCAACTGAGACCCACCTCAGCCCTCGACTATTTTACGTTCATCTCCAACTGTCGACCCCATACAATTGGGGTTCAATAAAGCTTTGAATCGGTATTCAAATGCCATTTTAATAGTAATATTTCAATGGAAGATTTATTGCAGTGCCAGGGCCTGGTCTAATGTTGAAGATTATTGCAAACTGGTTTAAAAAAGTGGTAGTCCTTGGCATTATAAAGAACTTCGATGTAGCAAGAAATTTATTTTATTTTTAAATGTTTATTAAGTATTCAAATTTATATGATCAGTTGGATAATATTGTTTAGCCATCTGCTGATTTTTTAAGATACACCAGTCATATTCACATTTAATAGGTATGTACTCGTACGTATACTACATCTTATCCTGTGTATACGGATATCGGAATTGCTCGAAAACTTTCATCGTACTTCGCTGATCTTCTTTTTAAAATATGACATTACTTGTCAAGGATACGTTCCTTTCTAGAATCCTCTTCCGAATCCGAAAGCAAAACTTGGAAGAAAAAATTGAAAATAATTGGACAGCCGAATCTGTCTGCCTGCTGATCTTGGCATCTACTTTAGGCCGTTGGTTAGGTGAACAATGAACTGAAAAACTATTAAAATTATCCTTTTTATTAATCATTAGAAGAGAACGTGTACAAAATACGTGTGTAATATTTATTGCATGTAACGTAAATCTCTGTAAGCTCCTCAGACCGGTAAGGTCATGCAAAAATTTTTATCCTATCTGTTGTTCTCAAATTTTAGAAACACTGGTATGTCGAAATGGGAAATGCAGTTATGATATCCTTTCATATTCGGAAGAACTAATTTATTGTTACTAAATCAATTTGAAATTTTCCAAATGCAACTGTTCGTCTTTAGAAAATTTGTGTCATCAGCAAATTTTATACTTTTTAATGAGATAACGTATTTTTTAGTATACAGGTTGTCCCAACAACTGTGGACCACCCCCATGACTTCTAAACGGTTCAGGATATTGAAATGCAGTTTTTGCTGAATAATGCGGAATCATGGGGCAAGTAACACGCCGTAGAGAAATCGTCTATAATACTCGTATTTTTAGTTTTCGAGAAATTTAATCATCTTCAATTGTTGAAATGGAACTATATATTTTTCTCACCCGCAATGGATAGACCATGAAAAGAGGATTAAAATGATATATCATGCTAATATTTTGTTAGTAATTTGAGTATAAAATTAGACTTTCCGTTATGTGATTTTGAATTAAACGGTCAATCGTGTAGCCGCCCTTGTAACTCTCGCCTTCGGGGAAGGTGACCTTCGCGGCGTCAAGACTGATGCATGGAGAGGAGAGACTGAGAGGGGTGGCGATAAGAGGCATAACTACAGCATATGATATATCAGTTCCTTGGTGTTGACACAGAGGATCACACTAAGAAACACCAATTTTAGCAATCAGAATGGGAGCTTTTTTCCATTTATTTATCTGGATTTAACTTGTCTTCCACTGAAATTTCAAAACATCGATCGTTCCAAAGAACGGTATAAAAATTGGTAGCGTAAGGAAGATAATAATAATGAATATCTTTGTCAAACTGAACAAGAAGCTAACCGCCGTCTCTTCGTTGTTAAATTTCATTTTTAAATAAAAGCATCACTCGTTCACTTTGCAACCATACGACTGCTGTTCATCAATGGAAAAGAAAACATTGCACTTTTGTCTTCTGCCGTGGATTTCCAAGTTTGTGTCAGCACTTGGGCGCTAGAAGTGAGAACTCTCTAATCAGTATTAGCAGTCGCGACTGCAGATATGCATATTTGTTAAAGTTTGGTAAATTTACACTGATAGAATTGTCAAGAGTATTTCAAAAATTTTATTGGTTTCTTCTTTTGGTACGTGTTTAAGTAGTAAGGTTATTAACAGTAAATAATAATAAGACAAAATGTCTACTCATCTATTACTTGAAGAATAAACTATGAATTACAATGAAAATCTTTAAGCATTCATTCGTTTCCGATATTTTGAAATAACAGCTTGTTGCTCCACTGAGCTCGATTCTTGTAAGTTTGAAAATGACCTTTATTATTATTATTATTATTATTATTATTATTATTATTATTATTATTATTATTATTCTCGTTTTCGCTACAATATTTTTTATTTCGTTCTTTTCGGTTATCATTGATTTGGAATTTCAGAAGAAGAAAAGTTCAATTCAGATGAACAAATAGGAATAAATCTCTCGCTCTGATCGTTAAAATTGATGTTTGTTCGTATGTTTTTCGTGTCAAGACCATGAATTGCTGCGACTCCTCATCCCGCACGGCCACCCCTCTCACACTCCTCTCTCCACAAAACAGCATCGACGCCAAAGGCTGCCCCGTTTACTTGAAAATCTCATGCCAGGAAATCTTATTTTATACTCAAAATACTATCATATGACACATCATTTTATTCCTATTTTCATAATCTATCCATTGGTGAGAAAAATATATAGTTCCATTAAAAAATCAAAGACGTATTGTATACTATTTCTGTACGGCATGTTACTTGATTCTGCATTGTTCAGCGAAAACTGCATTTTGATATCCTGAACTGTTTAGAAGTTATGGGAGTAGTCCATAGTTCGTGGGACACCCGGTATAAAGGAGGAAAAGTTTAAGTGCCAAACTCAATTCTTGAGGTATTCACCATTCATGGAGAATGGTGCCCACTCATGCAAAGGAGGAGGATTTGTTTTTTCATGATTTTTGTTTTCGAATTGTTCGATTCTTCTCCAAATCACATTTTATTCTTCCTTCACACTTTTAAGACCGTTGTGTCCGTCTCATTTCGATGCTTGCTTGTGACTATTGTCTATTTGCTACGCGCATTGAAGGGGGAGAGAACGGCAAGTTGAACCGAGTTTGGCCTTATCTCCTCTTCCGGCAGACGGCTCTCACCCAACCTATCCGTGCCTCTGGTCTGTCGAAGCTCAGCTGCGCTAGAATCCTTTTTCACATTAATATTGCGTTTGGAACAGCCGTATTTAGGCTCCTACGCAGTATGTCCTCATAAACATAAATGTCTGTCCTTTGAGGCGCACCTTTCTGGGAGTGGGGGCTATAGGTATGGGGTTCAGCCCACGTCATCATTTCTTATAAAGAATTTTTTATTTACTCTTAGCATAAAATGTGTTTTTATTTGTTGACTTAGTTAATAATTATAAACAATTGATATACTGAATCACATTCGTCAATATAATACATTAGTAGAAGCCATATTTTTACTTTATCGTATACATACGTATATACGGGAGTAATATACGTAGTGTAGAGAAAGTTATGTAATGCTGCGGAAAATCGATTTACAGATTTCAACGGAAATTCAAGTTTTGGGGGACCCTGACAACGAATTTTTTTTTTTTTTTCCCAAAACGTCTGCCGTCAATCTGTCTGTCTGTGAACACTACTAGCGTCTAAAGCATGCGTAGCATTTTTTCCAAGTGTGAAGAAACCCCTGTACATCTGACACTAGTTGAAGCTTTGAAATTTTGAAAAACATTCTTTAAAATTTAGGGAGACTTAACATGAAGCCCTTGAGACATTTTCAAAATGTTCTCAAAAGCGACTCCAAATTTTTTCTTTATTTTCTTGTACGAATATAGTAAAATACACTTACAAAGGTGTCATGGGTCCTATTTTCATGGTTAACTCTGAATTTTCGAAAATTGGAAAACTTTGAATTTTTTCGGCATCTTCCTACAACTACAAAATTTAAGTCAGATATTTCCTTCAAATGAAATTTGTTGTTCATAAAAAGTTCTTTTATAAAGATCATTGAAAATTATGACGAAAATTATATTGGTTTTCGCGCAATAGTCCGTGCAATATTTGCAATTTAAAAAAATATTACAAAAACAAGATTTTCTCAGAAATAGTTTCACCTTTTTTTTTTAATTTTTGGTTGAGTTGGTGCCAAACGTACCCTATGCGATACCATATTGCCATATTGCTCTATTCCTTTTGGTTTTTCAAAAAGTAGAAAAATGTAATTTTTTCCACTAGTCTCTTAGGCGTTAATATTTACATTGCTGATAATTTGTTCTGTTTATGGTGTCTATAAGTACAAGAGCTTTAAATAATGTCATATAATATTTCTGGAAAAGTCAAGATTTTTCTTTGAAAATGAGCTCAGTTTTCCGCATTTTGAAAAACGCTCGAATGCCATTTTCTTAAAAATTGCTCCAAATTTTTCTTCAAACTTTTCCAAAGTATAGTGTTAATAGCACTGTTTAATATGACCTAAAGTCAATTTTGGTGTATGCGTTTGTTTTTACTTTCTCGTATATACACGTGTATATGGAGTAATAAACGTAGTATAGAGAATATTATGAAATGCTGCGGGAAATCGATTTCAAGATTTCGATGGAAATACACGTTTTATATAAATACGGAAAAAGTGTTTTTCTTTTTTTTTCAAAACCGTGAACACTGCTAACGCCTAAACCATACGTAGGATTTTTTTCCAAATGGAAGAAACCCCTGTCCATCTGGCTCTTGGTGAAGCTTTGAGATTTTGAAAAAAACATTCTATAAAATTTGGGAGTACATTACTTGAAGCCCCTACGACATTTTCAAAGTTTTCTCAAACCCGCAACGCAAAGTTTTCGCAAACCAGCAGTTTTCCAAAGCTTTTCTTTAAATTTCTTGTAAGACTAGAACAAAATGCACTTATGAAGGTGGTGTAGGTCCGATTTTCATGGCTGACTGTGGATGTTCGAAAATTTCAACATTTCAAAGATTTTTTTTCCTTCAAGTAATTTTTTTCTCGGTAGTGACTTCTTTTGTTACGATCATGTACATTTTTTTGAAACTTTAAGTGGTTTTCGCAGAATATTGCGGGCACAATGTGCAATTTTAAAAAATAACAAAAACAAGATTTTCTCAAAATCGTCTCCGAATTTTTTCTTTAAACTTTTGGGAGGGGTAGTGCGAAATGTACTCTATGAGATGACATAAGGACCATATTACTATTTTCCTTTGTTTTTTCAAAAAATTAAAAAAATTAAATTTTATTTGTCTCTCACGTCGTTAATATTTACAATACCGGCAATTTGTTCACATATTTATGAGTACATGTGCTTGAAATAATGTAATATAGAATATATCGAAAACTCAAGAGATTTTTGTGGAAAAGCGCATCAAACTTCGCATTTACAGAAACGCTTAAAGAGCATTTTCTTAAAAACGCCTCTAAATTTTTCAATGAAAATTGCCATTTAGGACGAGGTTTTACTGTTCTTTAATATTCTTGAAGTAATAATTCGGTTGTACTACTAGGAAAGCAAACAGTTGAGAAAATGTCAAACAAACGTACTTAGGGCGACAATAAATGGCAGCTGGCAGAGGATGTAGCTAGACCGTAAAGCCAGGCCACACCAAGGTAATTAGAAAACATTACTACCAGAAAGACTGCAATTCTGTAGCACTGTAGTTACAATCTTTCACGTCGTTAATATGCACATTTACAGCGTTTTGTAAATACAATTGCATTTGCGAGTTACTGCACGGCCCCATGCGGCGGGGGCTGAATGTCCCGCTCCCCTGTTTGTGGAATGCGGTGCAGCTGCGGCCTTGATCGTTGAAATTGTTGGCCGAAGAATGGTTTGGCCGACGCGCATGTGTGCGTGGCGAATCGCTGGCCCCTGCAAGTTTATGAGAGGGTCGATCGGTCGATCTTTGGCGCGGGCGCCCATGGCAAATCGGGTAGTATTTAAGGGAAACATCGTCTCGCGCAAATGTAAAGAGTACTGCGTCCCGTTAAATGCCCTTGTACCCCGCTCGCGAGGCTGGCGGCGCGAACTTTAGTGGATGAAACATATGTTTACCGCTGACGATGGGCGAGGCGGGTCCATTTAAAAAAAATTTTGAAACTTTTTCACGGTGCCTCGTGCGGCGTGGCACGTGGTCGGCACCTTGGGCCTGAGTTGCAAAAAAGTCGCAAGCGGCCGGTCCCTACGGGGGTCGTAAACTGCCCGCGCTGTAGAGGCGGTGGTTGTCGGCGGGGCAAAAGACGATGGCCGGTGGGAGGGGAGGGGGGAGCGTGCCAGGCCGGTCCGCTGCCGAAGGCCACGGCCCTGCTCGCGAAATTTAACGACCAAATTTGATTATTAAAATCAGGGATGGTGTTTATCCTGTCCGTTCACGGAGGGTGTGACGTTACAATATATATATATATATATATATATATATATATATATATATATATATATACACACACACACACACACACACACACACACACACACACACACACACACACACACACTTGGACAGGTTCACCACGATACGTTCATTGTAATCTTTCAGTGAATACTAAATGAGTCATAAAAACATAATTGCCAAACAGCTACCTTTTTTTGCTTTTCCTTCAATTGCATGCAACGATAGCTGATATGCAGTCACGTGTGTCGCCTTTGTTCCCTTTTATTTTTTCGATGTCCGCTTTGTTAACAGTAGGAAATGTAATCGTATTTGGGTAGAGGACATTGCCAAGAATACAGTGTGTCAGATATTTTATATAAACACTAATAATCTCTGCCAACGACTGATAGATAATCGACTTACATGAAACAAACTGGTCGTTCCTTTCGAAGTTTAAATTTTATTTCATTTATTAACATTTTTTCTTATACTTTAGCAATAATAAGCCGTCCGCACTGTTCTGTTTTTTTTTTAAATTTAACATGTTGCACCCGGGTCTGTTATGTTCATTTGCGCCCTGTGACCGACCGGGTGAAGATTACTCTTTCGTCAGCACTCTGCATGCCAAACCGAACAGTGGCAACGTCCCTAGAACTTCATTATGACACCAGGTCTATTTCTTATGTCCATACCTGGTAATGGATGAATGGTTTTGATGGTGAGTGATTTGATGATTTTGAAATGTATGAAGATTGATATAAATGATAACGGTGCACCGGCGATGAGGTGTCCGTTACGGCTCGAGTCGCGCATCTATCTCCCTTGCGCAGCCGCCCTTCGTTTCCCTCCCGCGAGGAAAGCAGCCGAGAGAGAAGCGTGTCCTTCGGGTGCGTCTGCGCGCTTGGCTGCGGGGGCGGTGCAGGTGCCTACGTGCTGACTGGATGGAAAAGCGCACAGCTTTGTGCGAATGCGCGAATGGCTTTTGCAGCTGTTCATGAGACAAACAGACAAAGTTAAAAAAGACAAAGGAAGTTGTATGTATTCCATTTAATGTCTTAGGACTTTGTCAATACAGTCGTTTCCGCCAGGGCCCATTCTATTTTCGATCGCAAAAGTCCAGATACAGGCCCAGAGACTTTTTACGCAGGTTTTGTCCCTGTGATACCGACCAGCCTCCCCTTCCATCGCGCCGACATGACTCGTGAGCCCATATCGACCTACGAACACTGACACCTGAACACCTGACATTGACCTGACCTACGAACACCTGACATTTGCAGCTCCTATGCCCACGACGGTTGACTGTTGATTACGATCAGACTTTTGTAGAAGGATTTTTATGGAAATTACATAAAACATTTCACCGTGATTAACACGGTCAAGTTTTACGTGAAATTGTTTGGACCTCCACCTGCTGGAAATACTGATTACTAGGGCCCGGATAATTATGTACTAAAAAGAGGGAAAATATGTACATACATATCTATTATAATGAACAGAAATATGTACTAAAAGTAAAAATATGTAACATTAATTATCGTTTTATCAATTCTATTTTATTAAAACACTTTAATCTTAGTGTATATTGTTCTGTTTCATAAAGACCAATATTAAACATTTATCTCCTCATAATCCTATTATTTACAGCGATCACCGTAACAACAAGAATGAGCTGGTGCGTGTAGTTTCTAGTGAAGGGTATCAAGGTCGAGGGAGGCCCCTGAAAGATGCGAGGTGGCAAAGCGATATCACCTGCAAAAAGTATCATTTTCAGAAACCAAATTTCTTCTCTGTTCTCTGTGATACTCGCGCTGAAAACTAACACACCAGAGCTATGGATTGCGTCATCACCTTGCCCTTTTATTTACAATGCCGTCGGTATTTATGAACTGACTTATTTCAACGCAATGCAATAGCGGTATTTTAGAGAAGATGCTACAGAAAAGTGTTTGACAATGCTGAATTGTTTGTGTGGAAGATTCCTTATCAAAAGCAAACTGGCAAAATGAACAATTAAATACAAAAAAATGCAATAACGTGTAAAAACATGTTGTTTTAGGTAAAATATGTAAAAATATGTACTAAAAAGTCGACGGTTTTTGTCACTAACCGATATGAAACGTGAATATTTCGTGTATTCGACTTGACAGAGTTATGGAATAAATATGGATCTAGCACCACATTTTTTACCGTACTTTGATATATGCGAGGAGAAATTATGGAGGAAAAATTGGTGTTGTTTAAGAGAAAAAAATGTTTAAAAAATAAAAATTACCTATATTTTGCGCAACATTACGCAAAAACTATTGAAATTTACGAAACATTGTACCATATTTCAAGATCTGTCCTTGAAGAACAGATTTCTCTAGGGAAAAAATCTCTATCTTCAATAGTACAGTTGTAGGAAGCCGTCCAAAAATATTATACTTATGTAATTTTTGAAGATGAAGTTAGTATTTTAGTTGAAATTCCACATTAATGGAATTTCAACGAAAAAGATAACTTCATCATTCTCTTAAGCGCCCTGCATGCTATCCGAGGACAAAGTTTATTTAAAAAAATGGTGCTATTTTTGAGACAAGTTTTGAGGCGTCAAGTAAAGAACCCCCAAAAATTAAAATATCCTATAATATTTTGATGTAATTTTGATATCAAAATTAAAACTCTCAGAGCCTTGAGTTTGTTCAGATCGATCGGGGAATATCCGTTTTGGAGAAAAACGGTTTTAACCTTTAGGCGCTAGCATTGACCGCTAAAGGACGGACGGACGGACGACGACGAGACGACGGAACGGGCGGACAGAAAAGACAGACAACGGACGGACGGACGGACCCGACAGACGGGCAGACGGACAGCGAACAAGACAGACAGACGAACGAAAAGACAGACAGACAGACAGACAGACGGACAGACAACAGACAGACGGGGAGACGAAGAACGACAGACGGAAGACGAAAGAGCAACAGACGGCAGACTTGACAGACGGGAGACCTGGCAGACTGGCAGACTGGCAGACAGCAGACGCAGACTGGCAGACTGCTGCAGACGGCAGACTGGCGGCTGACGGCGCGCGGCTGACTGCTGCGGCGGCGGCGACTGGGGGCCCGGCTGGCGGCGCGCGGCGGCGGCGGCTGACGGCTGACGACTGGACTGACGGCGACGACGACCGACGGCGACTGACGGACGGCGCGGACTGACGGACTGACGGACTGGCGACGCGACGGGCCCCGGCGGGCTGGCGGCTACGGACGGCTGACTGACGCTGACTGGCCCGGCGACCCCCCTGACTGACTGACTGGACTGGCTGACTGACTGGCTGACTGACTGCTGACTGGCTGAACTGACGGCTGACGACTGACGACTGAAATGGACGGCGCTGGACTGGCCGCTGGACGGAGCTGAACTGACGACTGACTGACAGCTGAACGGCTGGGCTGGCCAAAATGGGCAGCTGAACTGAAATGGCAACTAACCCCAACTGAACTGGCAACTGAACTGACTAACTGAACGGGGAACTAACACAGCTAGACTGCAACTGAACTGGCAACTGAAAAGGCAACTGAACGGCAACTGAACTAGCACTGAAATGAACCCAGCTAGACTGACAACTAGACTGCGCTGAAATGAACTGACAACTAACTGAACTGGGCAACTGAACTGACGGCCCAAATGGGAAATGACAACTAGACTGGGCAGCTGAACTGGGCAGCTGAAAAACTAGACTGAACTGGCCAACCAGACTGGGCCAGACTGGGCAACCGAACTGAACACCAGACTGCCCAGACTGGGCAGCCAGACTGACTGGCTGGCCAGACTGGGTAACCAGACTGGCAACCAGAAATGGGAACCGACTAACTGGCAGACTGGGCAACCAGACTGGAGCAACCAGACTGAACTAACCAGACACAGACTGGCCAGACTGGGAAATGACCCGACTAACCCCAACCAGACTGGACGGGCCCGACTGGAGCAACCAGACTGGGCGCAGACTGGACTGACCAGACTGGGCAACCAGACTGGAAGACACCAGACTGAACTGACCAGACTGACCCAACGAAATGGGGCAACCAGACTGAACTGGCCCGACTGGGACAACCAGACTGGGCAACCAGACTGGGCAACCAGACTTGGGCAACCGAACTGGAGCAACCAGACTGGGCAACCAGACTGGGCAACGGCAGACTGGGCAACCAGACTGGGCAACCGAACTGGGCAACCAGACTGGGGAAGGGCCCGACTGGAAAACCCCAGCCAGACTGGAAATGGCAGAAATGGACGGCCAGACTGGGCAACCAGACTGAACCCGACTGGGCCCAGACTAGACCAGACTGCAACCAGACTGGGGCTCCAGACTGGGCGCAGCTGGGCAAACAGATGGGGCCAGACTGGGCTAACCCGAAATGGCAACCGAACTGGGCAACCAGACTGGGCCAGACTGAACTGAGCTGAACCAAAAACTGGCAACCAGACTGGCTAACCAGACTGAACTGCCAGACTGGACAAACCCGACTGGGCAACCGAAATGGACTGACAGACAACTGACCGAACTGGGCTGCAGACTGGGCAGCCCGACTGGGGCAACCGAAATGGGAACTGGCCAGACTGGACAACCGAACTGGGCAACGGCGAACTGGGCAACCAGACTGGGAAATAACCAGACTGGGCTGCAGACTGAAAAACCGACTGGGAACCCTGAACTAACCAACTGGGCCCAACCAGACTGGAGCACCAGCCAGACTGGGAACTGAGCAGACTGGGCAACCAGACTGGCAACCGAACTGGGCCCAACCAGACTGAACCCGGCCCGACTGGGAACCAGACTGGGCAACCGAACTGGACGCAGACTGGAACCCCAACGGCAACCAGACTGGCAACCAGACTGGGCCCAACCGGGCAACAGACTGGGCACCAGACTGGGCAACCGAACTGGGCAGCCAGACTGGCCAGACTGACCCACCAGACTGGAACGGCCAGACTGGGCACCAGACTGGAAATGCTAGACGCTAGACTAACCGATGGGCCCACCAGACTGGGCCTTGAACTGGAACCAGACTGGGCAACCAGACTGAACTGGCCCGACTGGAACTGGGCCCTGGAGCAACCAGACTGGCCCAACCAGATTTTGGTAACCAGACTGAACTGACCAGACTGGGCAGCCAGACTGGGCTGCCAGACTGGGCCCCCAGACTGGAACCCGAAACCAGACTGGGCACCAGACTGGGGCTGGCAACTGACAAACCCGACTGAAAACCCAACCAGACTGACCCCCCCAGACTGGGCAACCAGACTGGTGCAACGAACTGACCAGACTGGGCAACCAGACTGGGCAACCGAACTGGGCAACCAGACTGGGGCGGCCCGACTGGGCAGCCGGGCTAGACTGCCAGACTGGCTAACCAGACTGGGCAGCCAGACTGGGCACCAGACTGGGCAACCGAAATGGGCACCAGACTGGAAATGGGCCCGACTGGCAACCAGACTGGCTACAGACTGAACCCCAGCAGACTGGAGCAGCCGACTGGCACAACCAGAAATGGAACTGCCAGACTGGGCCCAGCCAGACTGGGAAAAGGCTGGCCAGACTGGGCCCCAGCCGGGCTGGACTAAACCCGACTAGACTGCCAGACTGGGTAACTGGCCAGACTGGGCCAGCCAGACCGAACTGGGCAACCAGACTGGGCACCAGACTGGGCCCCGACTGGGCCAACGAACTGGGCAGCCAGCTGGGCAGCCAGACTGGGTGGCCAGACTGGAACCAGACTGGGCAGACTGGCGCCAGACTGGGCAACCGACTGGCTGCAACAGACGGAGCTGAACTGGGACCGAACCCGACTGGGGCCCGAACTGGAGCAGCCCGACTGAACTGACCAGACTGGGCAACGCTGGGCGCCAGAAATGGGCGGGCCGAACTGGCAGCCAGACTGACCCACCGAAATGGGCAACCAGACTGGGCCAGACTGACCCGACTGACAAGCCAGACTGGGCAACCAGACTGAACTAACGACTGAACTAACCAGACTGGACTCCAGACTGGCACGACTGGGCCGACTGAACTGGCCAGACTGGGGAAACAGACTGGACGCAGACTGGGCAGCCGAACTGGGCGCCAGACTGAACTAAACCCGACTGAACTACCAGACTGGGCCACCGGAACTGGAACCGACTGGAGCGCCCGACTGGGCTGGCCGACTGGGCAACCAGACTGGAACCCAGCCAGACTGGGCACCGGGCTGGGCCCAACCGGGCTGAACTGGCCAGACTGGAACTAAACCCGACTGGGGCCCGCCGGCTGGACCGCCAGACTGGGCCCAGACTGGAGCGCCAGACGGCGCAGACTGGGCGGCCAGCTGGCCAACCGAACTCCCGACTGAACGACCGAAATGGAACCAGACTGGGCAGCCAACTGAACTGACCAGACTGGGCAACCAGACTGGGCAGCCAGACTGGGCAACCAGACTGGGCCTGCCAGGCTAAACCAGACGAACTAACCAGACTGGAACTAACCAGACTGGCACCGAAGAAATGGCAACCACAGACAACTCCAGACTGACAGCCAGACTGGACTAAACCAGACTGAGCAACCAGACTGGGCAACCAGACTGGGCAACTGACCAGACTGGAGCAGCCAACTGAACTAAACCCGACGGAGCCAGACTGGCGCCAACTGCCCCAGACTGGCACCAGACGAACACCAGACTGACCAACCGAACTGGCAACCAGACTGGGAACAACCAGACTGAACGGCCAGACGGCAACGGCCCAACCCAACTGAACTAAACCCGACTGGAACAACCAGACGGGCAACCCCCGACTGGCGGGAGCCAGACGGCAACTCCAGACTGCGGCAGCCGACGCACCACCAACCGGGCACACCAGACTGGCAGCCAGACGGCGCAACCAGGCACTGGCAACCAGACTGGAACGGCCCAGACGGGCAACAGACTGGCAACCAGACTGGCGGCCAGACGGGCAACCAGACTGGAGCCGGGCAACTGAGACGGCCGCCGGCTAACCAGACTGGCCCACCGGACCGCTGGCAAACCCCGACTGGGCAACCAGACTAGCCAGACGGCGCCCAGCCGGACGGCTGGCCCGCGACGACGCGGCACAACCGGGCTGGCGCCGGCCAGACGGCGGCAACCGGGACTGGCCCCAGGCGGCCAGACTGGCTGACCGGAACTGGCGCAACCAGACTGGCAACCGGGCTGAACGCGCCGGACGGCAACTGGCCGACTGACCCCGACCGACTGAACGGCCCGGGCTGACGACTGACCGACGACTGGCACCGGACCGGCTGACGACCGGACTGACTGACGGCCGGACTGACGGCGGCCGGACGCGGGTGGCCAGACTGACTGACTGCCGGACTGACTGACTGACCGGACTGGCGACTGGCCGGACTGACGACGACCGGACTGACTGACGACCGGACTGACCGCCGGCCGGACGGACGACTGGCCGGACGGCTCCGGGCCCCGACCACCGGACTGACTGGCTGGCCGGCCGACCCGGACGGCTGGACCGGACTGACGACTGGCCCGGACTGGCGCGACCGGAACTGACGCGCGGCTGGACCGGGCCCGCTGACCGGACTGCCTGACCAGCCGGACCGGCTGACTGACCAGACCTGACGGCCGGACGCTGACGCCGGACGACGGGCCGAGACTGGCAACGGCCAGACGGCAACCAGACGCGCACCACGGCCTGGCTGGCCCAAATGCCGGCGGCAGACGCGGCGGGCCCGACTGGCGACCAGACTGACGCCCCAACGGCAACCGGCGCAACCGCGCCCACCCGCCGGACGGCTGACTGGCCAGACGCTGAAACCCCCCAGGCCAGACTCCCGGACGGCGAAACCCGGGCAGCGGCTGCCGAACTGGCACCAACCGGCCCAGACTGACCGACGGCAGGGCGGCCCACCGGCGGCTGGCCCAGACGGCTGGCAACCAGACGCTGGACCCAGACGCCCCAGCCAGACGCAACCAGACGGCACCACGGCAACGGAGCGGCCGACTGGCCCAGCCCAGCGACGGCCCGGAAAGGCGACTGGAACCGGGCTGCTGCAACCAGACTGACGGCGCCAGACGGCAGCCGACGCTGGACCGGACGGCTGGCGCAGACTGACCGGACTGCTCTACCGGACTGACTGGCACCGGACTGGCGGCACCGGACTGGCTGACTGACCGGGCGCTGCCAGGCCAGACGGCTGACGGCCGGACGACTGACTGCCCGGGCTGACCGACTGGCCACCGAGACTGCCGGACGACTGACCGCGGACTGACTGACGCCGGACGGCTACGGCCGGGCGACTGACGCCGGACTGACGCCCAGCCGCGACTGACTACCGGACGACGCTGACCGGACGACTGACGAGCCGGGCTGACCCGACCCGGCGGACGACCTGACTGACCGGACTGACTGACCCCGGACGACGCTGGCAACCGGACTGGCTGGCAAACCCGGGCCCTGGCCGGCTGGCGCTGACCGGCTGGCTGGCCCAGCCAGACGGCCGGCCGGCCACCGGGCCTACCCAGACGCTGGCCAACCACCCACCGGGCGGCCCCCAACCGGCCCCCTGGCCAGCCGACGGCACTGCCGGGCGGCGGCCAGACTGGCACAGACGCCGGCACGGCCAGACTGGCAACCCAACCAGACGGACTGACGGCAGACGGCAACAACCAGACGGCTGACACCGGACGGCACGGCAAACCCGCCCCACCCAGACGGCCCGACCGGCGACGGCAGCCGACTGGCGGGAGCCACGGCAACCAGACCCACCCAGCCAAAGGCACGACTGGCCGACCAGGGCGCGGCAACCGACGGCGGCAAACCAGACTGACCAACAACCAGACCCTAACAACGGCGACCGACGGCCCACGCGACCTGCACCGGACGCGGCTGACCCGGACCGACCCCTGGCGACCTGACCCCGGGCGACTTGGGCCGACGACTGACCGACCGGCACCAGACGCCCAGCGAAGCCGGGCTGGCACTGACCGGAACTGGCGCCAGCCGGACGCAGACTGGCAAACCGGCAACTGGGGAGCCCGGGCTGGCAACCAGACGGCAAATGGCCGACTGGCGGCACCAGACCCCGCGGCAGCCGGCTGGCGACCGGACGGCCGACTGGCCGCCAGACTGACGCTGGACCAGACTGGCGGCCAGACGGCACCGACGGCGGGACCGGACGACGCGAACCGGACTGGCAACTGGCCAGCCGGACTGGCACGACTGACCGACAGACGGGAGCTAACCAGACGGCACCGACTGCCAGACTGACACCCGACGCCAACTACCCAGACCGGCCCACCCGACTGAACTGGAACCCCCGGCCAACTGGCCCCAGCCGACTGGAACCGACTGCAACCAGACTGACGCAACCAGACGGCCGACTGGCCGCAGACGGCGGCCCAGACTGGCACGACCGGCCAGGACTGGCGACCCAGACCGGACACGCAGGCGAACCCAACGACCAGACCCCAGCCGCCAGCCCGACTGGCAACGACCAGACTGGGACTGGCAACGGAACCGACGCCAACGGACGCACCCCCCAGACGGCACCGGGCTGACGGCGACCGACTGACGACGGCCGGACGGCCTGAACCAGACTGACTGGACTGACCGGAAACCGGCGACTGGAACCGGGCGGCCACCGACGGCACCTGACGGCGGCTGAACCCGGACGGCTGGGCTGACCGGACTGGCGGACCGACGGCAACCGGGCGCTGGCACCGGACTGACTGACTGGCAAAACCGGCGACTGGAACTGGACCCGGGCTGACCCCAGCCGCCAGACGACGGCACCGGACGGGGCGCCGGGCGACTGCTGACCGGACGGCTGCCCAGCCGGAACCGACGCCCCAGCCGGACGCGGCCCAGGCGGCCCGCGACTGGACGACCGGGCTGGAACCGACTGACGGACCGACGGCCCGACCCCGGAGGACTGACCTGGCCGGACTCCGACTGACTGCCGGACTGACTGACTGACCGGGCCCCTGCCAGCTGACTACCCGGCACGACGGACGGCCGCCGGACTGGACTGACCCGACCGAACTGACTGCCGACCGACCCCCTGACCTTGACCCGGGCTGACCCCGGACTGACCGGACTGGACGACTGGCCGGACTGACTGACGGCCGGACTGAGCTGACCCGGCCGGACTGACCGAAAGGCCGGACCGACTGACCCCCGGGCTGACGGCTGCCGGACTACTGGACCGACCGGACGACTGACTGAAACCGGACGCTGACTGACCGGACGACCCACGACCGGGCTGACTGACCCGACCCGGACTGACTGACCCCGGGCCCGGGCTGGCGACTGGACCGGGGCCGGCTGACTGACCGGACCGGCTGGGCTGACCGGACGACTGACTGACCGGACGGCTGACTGGCCGGACTGACGACGGCCGGGCGACTGACGGCCGGACTGACTGACGGCGGACTGACGGGCTGACCGGGCTGGCGACTGGCCGGCACTGGACGACACTGGAAACCGACGACGCCAACGAAAGGCCAGACGGAAAGGCCCCGGCCGACTGACAAACCCGACTGGAAAACCCAGCTGGCGCCCCCAAGCCGACCCGGGCCCAAACCGGCCACCAGCCCGGCAACTGACTGACGGCAACCGACTGGCTGCCAGACTGGCTACTGACCGACTGGCGGCGGGCCGACTGACGGCTGGCGGGCGCTGACCCCGGCCGGACTGGCGGGTCGGCTGGACGGGCGGCGCCGACTGGACTGCCCGGCCGGACTGACGACTGACGGCACTGGACGGCCGGGCGGCTGACTGACCGGACCCAACGACCGGGCGACCGGCCGGACGGCTGAACCGGGCTGGACTGACTGACCCGGACTGACTGACTGACCGGACTGACGGCTGACCGGACTGACTGGCTGACCGGACGGCTGACTGGGCCGGGACGCCGGACTGACGGCCGGCCGACTGACTGACCGGACTGACTGACTGGCCGGCTGACACTGACGGACTGGCTGACTGACCGGACGCTGACTGACCGGACTGGGCTGACGACCGGACGGCTGACTGGGCCGGACTGACTGGACGGCCAGCGGACTGGCTGACTGCCCCCGGCTGAACTGACTGGCCGGACGGCGCACGGCCGGACTGGACTGACTGGCCGGACGACGGCTGACCGGACTGGACTGAACCCCGGCTGGCTGACTGACGGCTGGACTGACTGACGGCGGACTGGCTGGCCGGCCGGACGGCTGACTGCCCGGCGACTGGGCTGACCCGGCGGCTGACTGACCAGCTTGACGACTGACCGGACTGACGGCTGACCGGGACGGCTGACGGCTGGACTGACGCCGACTGACGCTGACCGGCGGACTGGCGGCCGGCTGAAAGACGGCCGGCTGGACGGCGGCCCGGCTGGCGGCTGACCGGACGGCGGACGAAACCGGACTGGACGGCTGACCGGCTGACGGCGCCGGCGGCCCGCTGGACGGACTGGGCCGCAGACTGGACTGCTGACCGGACTGGCGGCTGGCCGGGCTGACTGCGCCGGACCGCTGACGGCCGGCGACTGACTGACGGCGACCCGGCTGCCAATGGGCGGCGGCCCGACCCGGGCTGGGCTGACTGGCGCGGACGGCTGACTGGCCCGGGCTGACGGACCGGACTGACCGACTGGACGGCGGACTGGACTGACTGACCGGACTGACGGCTGACCGGACGACTGGCTGGGGCTGACTGACTGGCCGGACTGACGGCGGACCCCCGCTGGCTGACGACGGCGGCGGCTGACTGACCGGACTGACTGGCTGGACGACGGCGGCGCCCGACGGCGGCGACTGGGCTGGCGGCTGGACGACTGACGGCGCTGACGCGGCGACTGACTGACGCGGACTGGCTGGCGGACCGACGCTGGACTGACCGGACTGGGCGACTGACCGGCTGACTGACTGACCGGCTGACTGACGGCCGGACTGACTGGCTGACCGGACTGACTGACTGGCCGGCTGGCTGACGGCTGGACTGACCGGCTGACGGACCCTGGCGGCTGGACGACCCGCGGCTGGACGACTGACGCTGGACGGCGACTGGCTGGACTGACTGACTGACCGGACTGGGCTGACGGGCTGGACTGACTGGCTGGACGACGGCGGCTGGACCGGCGGCTGGGCTGACTGACTGACTGACTGGCTGACTGGACGGCGGACTGGAGCCCGACTGGACTGACTGACGGCTGGGCGGCCCGGGGGACTGACTGACGAAATGGGCTGACTGACGGCCGGCTGACCCAAAGGGCTGACTGACGGCCGGACTGACTGGACCGCTGGACGGCTGACTGACTGGACGCGGCTGGCTGGGCTGACGCTGGACTGACGGCGCTGGACTGACTGACTGGCTGGACTGGCGGCTGGCGGACTGACCCCGTTGACTGACGGCTGACTGATGACTGGCTGACTGACTGACTGGACTGACTGCCCAGCTGGACGGCTGACTGGACCTGGACTGGCGCTGACTGGACTGACGACGGCTGGACGGACTGGCTGCTGGACCGCGACTGGGGGCCTGACTGACCCCGGCTGACTGACTGACCGTGACCTGGCGCTGGCGACTGGCTGACCGCTGGACGACTGACTGGCTGGACTGACGGCTGCCACGGACTGACGGCCTGAACTGGCCGGGTGACTGGACGACTGACTGACCCCGGCTGGGCTGACTGACGGCTGGACGGCGGCGCTGGACTGACTGACTGACGGAGCTGGGGGCCCGACTGGGCCGGCTGGACTGACTGCGGACGACTGGGCCCGACTGGACCTGGCTGACTGGACTGGGCTGACTGGACTGACCGGCTGGACTGACCCGACTGGACTGACGGCTGGACTGACTGGCGGCGGCGGCTGAACTGACGGCTGAAATGACCCAGCTGACTGACTGACGGCTGACTGACTGGACGCCCCAGCTGGACTGACTGGACTGACTGACTGGGCGGCGGCTGGACGGCTGGACGGCGACTGGACTGGACTGACGGACTGACTGACTGGACCGGCTGACTGACTGACGGACTGACTGGCTGGCGGCACTGGACTGACGGGCTGACTGACTGGGCGGCTGACCGACTGGCCGCTGGGCTGACCCGGCTGGACTGGCGGCTGGCGGACTGACTGGACTGACGGACGGCTGACTGGGCTGGACCCGACTGACTGGACCGGACTGACTGGCTGGACTGACGCGGGCTGACTGACTGGGCCGGCTGGACTGGCTGACCGGACTGACTGACTGACGGCTGGGCTGGCGCGACTGACTGGACCACGGCTGGCGACTGGGCGGGGTGGACTGACGCGGCGGGCTGGCCCCGGGGGCTGACTGACCGGGCTGGCGCTGACGGCTGGGCTGACGACTGGGCTGACGACTGGACGGCCCCGGGCTGGACTGACCGGACTGACGGCTGCCCCCTGGATGACTGACGGCTGACTGACGGCCCAGCTGGACTGCTGAACGGCACGACCGCGGGCTGGCCCCGCGCTGGACGACTGCTCGGCTGCGACGCTGACTGGAGCGACTGACTGGCTGCTGACTGACTGGACTGACTGGCTGGCTTGACTGACACTGGCGCTGACTGGCTGGCAGATGACGCTGACGACGGCGCTGGCCCGAACTGCGACTGGCCCGAAATGACGGCTGGACGCGCGCTGGCTGACTGACCTGGACCCCGGCTGAACTGACGGCTGACTGACTTTACTGACGGCTGCGGACACTGGCGGCTGGACTGCTGAACTGGGCTGACTCGACTGGACGGCTGACCCCGACTTGCTGACTTACTATTGACTGGGCGTGCTACTGACTGACGAACGCTGATGACTGATAATACTATTGGACACAAAAACTGCTATTGTTATAATAACTAAAGGTTTTATTTACTTAGGCTATTGACTTTGCTAAAATTACTGTTTTCTGGCTTCAGACATTATTACATTACTGATTACCTACTTTTACGACTGATGATAGGAAAAATTGACTATTGGCATGGGTGTGCACTGGTTTGATGTGCTGAACTATTTTCAGTTAATTTCTGACCACTGACGGTGGAAATACAAACCCCTACACCTGGAAAGATGAGTGGTTGACTGCTCTGGACGCTGAAGGCTACGCTGACACGGAGCGACTTGAATACAAATGACTGGTTGGCGACTTTTTCTAAGGACACATTTTAAATGGGTCAGACTGATTTGGCGCCCGGTGGACTGAGCGATGAATGACTGATGGGACATGACGGCTACTGAGGCTGAATAGTGACGCAAGGAACTGTGGGCGGTGCTACGGGAACTGGATGATGGCAGCTAACCTGGCCTACCTGACTTTAATGGGCTGACTGATGGACTGGCGTTGGCTACCGACTACTGGCGCTGACACTGGATGACGGACAGCTGACCGGTGACTACTGCTACATGCTGGAACGATGACTACTGACTGACGACTGACTGGAAATGATACTGAATGAGCTGGACTACTGGGCTGAAGCGTGACTGGACTGAAATGTTACAAAATGACTTGTGACGATACTTACACGAAATTTCTACTGGCTTTATTTCCTGCTGATGGACAGATGATAATACGACCTGATGACTGACTGCTGGCGAATGGAGAAAAGAGCGGACGACTTTTTGAAAGAACCTGGCATGTGACTGGACAGACTCTTCTGGAATGCGGCGGTGGGGCTAGGAGCCCTGACGACTGCCACCTGACGGGAGACCCCCTGGACTACTGGCTTGGGACTGATGACACGGCGGCGAAGTTTTTCACTGCTGGACTATGAACTGCGGACTGACCCGGCCATTTTGGGCTAACTGACAAACCCGGACTGACTGCTTGATGATTACACTGGACCATTGACGCAAATGCGAGTTTGAGGCTGAACTGGACGAACTACTGGTTGTTACTGACTAACTTTTTACGACTGATAAAAGACTAATGATTGACGGCTGGCCGGCGGTGAACTACCCGTGCATGGACGCTACTTGGCTGGAATCTTTTGAACTGGACGGTGGCACTGGAGGCTGAGGCTGGACTGACTACGACGGACGCTGGAGCTGGAAAAAAGACTGATACGACTGCACTGGACGAGGACTGATGGACTGACTGACATTTGAAAATTTGACTAAATGACGGCTGACTGCTGCATGTTGATACTGATGGAAACTGACTGATTTGGGTTGGACTCTTATTTGACTTTTTGGCTGATTCGACTGGACATTTAAATGAATATGATTTTACATAATTCTTAGAAAATTGACTTATTTGCAAGACATTTGGATGATGCATGATTATTTTCATAATGATTTGGGTGTACTGTTTTAACTAACTGGGTGATGTGAGCATTCCTATCTGAGCCTTCGGTTAATAAAATGATGATACTTTTGGTAGGATATACCTCTGGACAGATACTATTAAAGTAAAATCAAAGTTTCATGTTACTTCTTTTTAGCAATGACCCAGTCAATTTTTGGAGCTATTGTCTAAAAAAACTGATAAATTTACTGTCTTATATTCTAAAATTTGAGGGTCTGACGTGACATTTTAATTACTAAAACATTATAATGCTTGACTCCAGGGAGAGGATGACATACTTGAATTTTCCTGGCTAAATAAACTTGACAGTGACTACCTTGGGTGACTGCATGTTTGGACATACTTACCAAGAGATACAGATGAATAATGGCGAAATACTGAATTTGGATGCTATCTCTATGACGCTAGGATAATACGCCTGGGAAAATGACGATATTTAAACTATTCTTTTGACGCATGACGTGACATATGACAATGCTTTTTGATTTATGATACCAGTAATTACCACTGCGGATATACTGATGACCGATATACACTGATACGAGGTGGCTGGAATAAGCAGATGGAGGTGATTAGGAGGCTGTTTCTCGCTTAATGATACTAAATGGGGCTACTACATGGCTGCGATGAAGAGGTAATGACGATTTGGTACTATCTCTACAGCGGGTGACTACAACTGTGATAATTATAAGTCGACTCTATGGTTACTTTTATTTATATGCAATTTATATGATTTGGATATTTTAAATGGTGACGCATATTGGTATTGACAACTGATGGAGTACTGTTAATTCGGAATACTGTTATTGCGACGGAAAAATATCTAATTGACCTACTGGAGAAGGGGCACGCATACCCTGGTGGAGCATTGAACCCCTTTGGCGTGGACTGGCCTTCGAAGGGAGACGGCCTTGAGGACGCTACTGCTGGAAGAGGGGTCGAATGCCGGACGATGATCGACAGGTGCTACTCGAAAAAATTTTTATAAAACTGGATTGCCTATACTGCTTTCATTCACTTACAATATCTGGCTATCATATCCGAAACTTTGCGGTACTGGCGGATTTGCTTGAAAATTAGTTTTAAAGATTGTGAGCAACATTGTATGACTTTCTTAACTAGGGAATTCGAAATATAAGAATGAACTGATCAATTGAGAATTTTGGTACAATGATTGATTAAATGTCTAAATTTTAAACGTCTAAATACCATGCATTGCCCCAAAGAAACGTATAAAATTTGCATGTAATGCATGTGTTTTTTAAAAAATAGAAAAAATGAAATGTGCAAACATGCACGGAAAACGAATACATTTTAAGGGTAAAGGACACGAAAATCGGAGTAAAGTCTTGGAGGAATGTAGAATGGGGATGTAATTTTTTAGATATTTGCAAAGTTCGAGATATTGTTTGCAATTCTTGACCGCACTGTTTGTGTCTAACGTGTTTCCGTTGTATATCCTGAGTAAAACGATTATTGTTGTGAATAAGAATAGAAGTAATTGCATTGTTGTATACAGCAGCTCTGCGTGCGGCAGCTACCGAACGACAGCAGCCGAATTGACCACACGTGGGAAGATCTCCATTTAATGAAGCAATGCTTTGCTAGCAGTAGCGGTGTACAATGGCTCACGGTAGTATCTACATGTGAAGGGCCTATATACGCCAAAGGTGAGCTTTGGAGGCCGAGACCAGGACGAATTTTAGAGGACGATTACCATGGCAACGTCAAGTAAACAAGACAATGTACAAATGACTTTTAGAGATAAGCCAGCATAGTTCTTTCATTTGCAACGTTACATGTTTCTCTCTTTCCATTTTAAAGAATTCATACTCTCTTTCGTATGAACCCTTTGATTTTGAGAAGTTAACTCTCAGTAGAAGCAAAGACACATGAACAATTGTGACAGTACTGACAACTTCAGAGGCGATAATGAAGAAGAACAATCTCTTAAATATCGCACTTCATACTTACGAAACAAATCGCCAAAACTAACCGCAAATTCTATACTCTTTAACAATTGTGACAGTACTGACAACTTCAGAGGCGATAATGAAGAAGAACATCTGCATCTATACGACGAAACCGCATGGTATAAATGAGATATCTCTAAAAATTCAAACCTAAAATTGGGAGGTGAGAATTCGAAAAATGGATGTATGCACCTCGGCCGAAATTAAATGATTTCGGACTCGGTTAATTTACCAACCTCAGCTCCGCTCCGCCTCGGTAGGTAAACACCTCATCCAAAATCATCCATTTTCCGGCCTTGATACATAAATAACTATTCTGGAATATAGATTGTTCTCGCAATATTATGTCGCCGCATTTGTGGCTGAGATATCAGCGGAATGGCAGCGTTAGGTGCGGCGAAGCAGCCCGTACTTGCGACGGAACGGCACCGCACTTCCGGTGGCGGGGGCGGGGCGGGGTAATGCGGGGCGGAAGGGAGGTGCGAGAGGCGCGTTGTGGCTCGTGGGCGCTCCGTTATCGCGGCGCATGAATATTTATACGGTTCTTATCTGGAATCGTTTGTTTGGCAACATGCGCAGCGCGGGCTGTACAGTGGAAAGGAGAGCCAGGGATCGTGGCGGCGGCCGCGGCATACCGAGGCGCCATGAGACACCAACCGACTGCGCGCGAACCCTAGTGGCAGCATACCCAAACGCTTGCCAGGGTGCTGCCCGAGGTGTCATATACGCCTGGGCTTTCACAATTAGCACTCGTTTCGGCTTGTGAGTTACGTGAGGTGTCTCACGCAATGGGATAAAATAGGCATTTGAGACGCAGAGGATTAGAAATTGCCTTTGTTTAAGTAGTGAGCATTGCTCGGTCGACTCTTCGGCTTCACTTCATGACAGTTTATCTGCATGTTATGGAAGTAGCCGGTAATTTTTTCTGACAGCAGTAGAGTAGCCGAATTACGAATTATGTAAAATCCGTGATATAAATTTTCGAAAATGAATCGCACGATTGTGATGCCAAGTTTGTTCCAAGGTTGTTTCTTTAGTAGCAACAGAGATACTTTTTTATGTATGACATTAATTATTAATTCTAAAATAATGGTATACATTGTTTTACGTTTTTTATTGATAGAGAAAATATTCCAGTACGTTCGTATTGTGAATTTCTCGTGAACGGTGTGCTATTGGAATTCGTGTTCAAGACATTCTGAAACAATTTTTTTAGAAAATGAACAGAAAAGAAAGAGTAAATACGATTATTTTTCAATTTAACAATATGAACTCTTGGGTCTGTGCGCATGATGGTATAGTACATTTTTATTGCATTGAAATTTGTCTGCATCAAGAGAACACTGTTTTTTTTATTGGACAGTAATAGTTTCAGTATGAGTGGATTATTTTAATAGATTTCACCAAAATTATAAGACATCATTGAATGGCTTTGTGAAGATCCACTTTGAGTAGTAAATAAGTCGACTTGAATGTCGAAATGAGTTGACCAGGAACCGAGATTTTGCGTCAATGCGACATTTGGCCAACGCCCTTAATCTGGCCATATTTAAAGAGATTGGAGTATGTATCAATGTTCCTCCCGCGTGGTCCGTAAAGGCCGGCGTATCTGATTTTCATTCTCAGGCGCCCATCATAAATACAACTGACGCACAGCGAAGAGAATTCCTTGGACTCGTGCAAGCATTGCTGCGCAGAGCTTTCGAGAGCGGAATTGCGTGCAAGACATTGGGCTGCCGCCGCCACCGCCCTTTGATTTTCCAAGCGTGATAGTGTGTGTGTGTGTGTGTGTGTGTGTGTGTGTGTGTGTGTGTGTGTATCACGAGCGTTAGTTTGATGTGTGAACGGTCCCCCAGCGGTTTTTTTGTGCAATCGGCTGCCACATTCTCGATTGAGTAGTTCACGTGAAACCACTACTTTGATGTTTTTCGATGCGGATATATTTTTTCCTGGAGTCTGTGGTTTATCCTTTATGTTTTGAAATTTCCTGTTAATGTAAGTGCACATTTTTCTGTTTGGAGGTAATGAAATCTCTCCACCATAGCACTTTGCGTAGACTGCATTGTTTATGATTAGTG
The DNA here is from genome assembly GCA_964035755.1 of Teleogryllus oceanicus. Classification (NCBI taxonomy): domain Eukaryota; kingdom Metazoa; phylum Arthropoda; class Insecta; order Orthoptera; family Gryllidae; genus Teleogryllus; species Teleogryllus oceanicus. Next base: position 9,031,535 of record CAXIVR010000006.1, on the reverse strand, counting down.
AATTGATTGATCTTGATATATCTTGTGTAGTGAAAGATCAACAGTTTTCATTTTTATTGTTAATATTATAAGAATTACAGTACATAATTATTTCGGTTACTTTTCTGAATGTGTGTGTAAAGTTTTACTGCCCATTGATATTTAATTGATTAAGAATCCACCCAACAAAGTTCATTGCAATTCTGATGTCATTCGCACTTCTTTCCTTTCATGATATCAATATAATTTAATCCAGCCATATGACTTAAGTATTTGTCAAAAGCGTTTTTGAGGTACCATGCAAATTTCTTACCCAAAGTCACGAGATTATGTCTAGCCAAGTGCTTCGGGTATTCGCGCTTCGAAATATCTTGAAGTGAGAAGTGACGACTTATTATAGTGGGTCAGCTGTAAAAGAACTGTAGATAATGTTTGTTGCTTTCACCTTGTCATCCACCATTTTTTGATAAGTGTTTGGAATGAAATGGGCAAGTTAATATTGAGATATACCAAAATTTTCCTCTCTCTCTCTACATTTGTATCTGCTAAAGATCTTAGCGTCCGGCTTGCTGGGTCAATGGGTCACGATATAATTATAATCCTTATTACCTCTGTAATGGATTATAGGATCCGCCGACTATACAGCGCAGCTAGGAATCTGAAATAGAATGATTCTATTCCTAGTTCATTACTGTTTGGATTGACTAAATGAAGGTCACTTCTCTTCTAAAGAACAAAATTCAACAAAGTTTATTTTTCCCTTTTTTAGTAAACAATTTCGTGAATTTACAAATTTTAGGCCTTTGATCAAGATCTCTTTCAATTTACAGTTTATACCGCGGTTAACTTATCTTTTCTTCGTTGATGTCCCTCGTAGACTTCTCAGTCGAAATATCTTGCGATCTTGCCGTAGTCCAAAGTTCCCAATTTATACACCAATATTTCTTCCACATCAAAATATCTGCAATATCTTTCACTGTCCTTAAAATTTCACTGTTAACCCAATTCTATCTCGATTGTACTCGTTCCTCTCACGAACATACGATCAGTTCAGAAGCACGTTTCAGAACAGAATGAAGTCTTCCTGCATGATTCATCCCTCGAAGACTTCGTATTATACTACCTTCATTTTTTTCATAACATTTGACCGTCCTTCTCTCACCCAGCCAATCCATACGTTCGTTATATTTTGGTGTAGCTGACCTCTTAATGCCTTCACAAAAAACAAAAACTACATTGTTTATTCACGGTCGTTGCTAAGCTCTAGCCTCGTGATATTTCTAATGCATGTTCCACCATATTGTCTCCAAATAAATGTTAATTTATTTTAACGTGACATATCGGTATGTCACAGCTTCCTCTCCAAGCGTCATTTGGTTTGCTACAACCTAACTAAATGACAAGACTAAATTGAACACTTTCTTCTTGCTTCTTCACACTAAACGACATTAACACTTTACACTTTGCACTGCACTAGGTCTTGTTTCTTGCTGCCTTAAAACTATTTACATTTTTCTTTCGGAATGTGCCAACAATAACCATTTCATCAGGTATTCTAGTAACCGTATCTGCCTAATATTTGCTCCCATTAACTTCATTGAATACACATACACATTAAATTAAACTCCTACACAAACTGACAAAATACACATAATAACAAAACAATACCAAAAGAAAAACTATTACACCTAATATTTACAACTATTTACAAATCTCTGTTATGACCAGTATATTTAATCATGCGTGTCGTCCCTCATATACGGCTTCATGTTCCTGTAGTTATATGTTCCATTTGCCGTCCATTTTCATCATTCAAAATCGCGGCATTCTTGTAATACTTTACAAATTCGATACGGTCCTTTATACAACGGGAAAAATTTATAAAATAGCTTCTTATCCACTCACGACACTTGAGGTACTCTAATTAACACTTCATCACCCTCCTTATACTCGCCTCGAAAGCATTGTTTCTGTTTTGGCTTTCTTTTGACCGCTGCCTCCCTCAAACTGTCATAAATTATTCGCGTATCTTTCACATCATCTGGGTGTAGTCCAATTTGCCTGTACGACGCAGTAAAATCCAGTCCCGTGAATATCCGAGCTCCTTTTACCTTCCACATCATTTCATCTACTTTCGGCGGTTTTCAATAACGAGCGATGGTCTTCCTATTGAGTTTCCCTAGCATCAACACAAAATCTGATCTTATTGTCTTTCTTCGAACTATCACTATTGGACTTGCATACGGTGTCCTCGATTTTTTTATTATACCATCCTCAAGCATCGTGTTTATTTGTTTACGTACTTCGCTATTATATACATGGGGGATCGGATATTGTTTCAGATTAAAAGGTTCCTCATCCATCAATTCAATTTTAAATTGATATCCTTACCGCTCCTTGAACTTCCAAAAATGTCTTTATATTCATTGACTAACATTTCAATAGCTTCACTAGCATCTATTCCGTTTTCGTCGACCGCGCCTCTGCTGCCGTGTGGATCTGGTCCCTGGTCTCTTCAATTTGTTCCGCAATATCGCAAATACACATATCTTCGCCCTCCTGGTCTTTGATCCTAAACAATGTTGTTGCCTTTGTCACCTCGTAACAATACACTCCTGTTACCTATGTCGACCTTGGCGTCACATTTTAGGCCATCAATCCCAAAATAATTGGACGAATCAAATTCTTCACTACAATTGCCGGAAACTGAATTGTGATCCCTTGAACTTCCACATCCACCCAAATTTGCCGACTTCTCGTTTCGATGCGCCTTCCATTAGCTGTCCGAATATCCAAACTCCTGGTGGGTAGCTCATCAATTTTATTTCCCTTTTTCTTTAACTGCTCATACAATTTTTCCGACACTGCACAAACATTAGCACCTGTGTCAATTAAAATGTCTACAGGTATATTCCGAAATATCCCCTTCAAAATTAAACACGTGCTATCCTCCGCCCGTTCATCCGTATCTTCCCTTAATAAATCTTCCGCCGATACTTCAATGCTCTTCAACTCCTTAATGTCCGACATATATTTCCCAGATTCAGATTCTTGCACCATTTTAATGTTTCTAAGTCCCTCCTGTATTCGTTTTTCTAATTTACAATCCGAATTAACTAATTTAGATCCTCTGTTTTCAATTGTTTCGCCATGTTGAAGCGACATTGCATTTAAATTATCTACACGCGATTCGACGATTGTCAACTTTTCGCATTGTTGGTCATGTAAATGTCCTAATGTCACAATGTTTTCCTGTAAATAATTAACTTGGGAATTAATTTTGTTGCCAGATTCTTTTAATTTCCTCTGCCTTTGGTCGACTTGATTATTAAAAGACTCAATTTTACAATGAATAATGTTGAATTCAGCCGATGTATCCGCCGTAATTGACTATTTCCTCGTGTATTTCCTGACGAACATTCTTCAATTCTAATGACATTTCCGATGTCATTCCTTCCAATTTAGCGTTATTTTTTTCAAATTCAATATTCATATCTGAAGTGATCCCCTCTAATTTATTATTCATATCTGAAGTGATTCCATCTAATTTAGTATTATTATGCTCAAGTTTTGCGTTCATTTCTGCAACATCTTAAGAATTAAATTATTAGGGTCCATATTTTCTAACAGTGCAGCCATTATTTCCTTTTCTTGTGGTTCAATCTCAATAATTTCACGCGAAATTTCTCCTCGGGGTTAGTATTAGCAGACGCCATATCATCTACATTAACATTCTCCATACGCAATTTTCTGCTCCTAGTATCCATTTTGAATTCTAATACAAATTAAAATCTCTGTTAAATTATTTTAAAAACACACCAATGAAATGGTCTTGGCCCTTTCTTATAATTAACAATTAATTTCAAATGTCAATCCATAAATTTCAGATTCCCCTTTGGATCACTATGTTATAATTTATAAGACTAATTTTATCCGTGTCACCAATTGTTATAAATTATAACAAATTATGCATCACGTTGAGGCGCCATTTTGAGATATACCAAAATTTTCCTCTCTCTCTACATTTATATCTGCTAAAGATCTTAGCGTCCGGCTTGCTGGGTCAATGGGTCACGATATATTATAATCCTTATTACCTCTATAATGGATTATAAGATCCGCCGACTATACAGCGCAGCTGGGAATCTGAAATAGAATGTTTCTATTCCTAGTTCATTACTGTTTGGATTGACTAAATGAAAGGTCACTTTCTCTTCTAAAGAACAAAATTCAACAAAGTTTATTTTTGCCTTTTTAGTAAACAATTTCGTGAATTTACAAATTTTAGGCCTTTGATCAAGATCTCTTTCAATTTACAGTTTATACCGCGGTTAACTTATCTTTTCTTCGTTGATGTCCCTCGTAGACTTCTCAGTCGAAATATCTTGCGATCTTGCCGTAGTCCAAAGTTCCAAGAAATACACCAATATTGCTTCCACATCAAAATATCTGCAATATCTTTCACTGTCCTTAAAATTTCACTGTTAACCCAATTCTATCTCGATTGTACTCGTTCCCTCTCACGAACATACGATCAGTTCAGAAGCACGTTTCAGAACAGAATGAAGTCTTCCTGCATGATTCATCCCTCGAAGACTTCGTATTATACTACCTTCATTTTTTTCATAACATTTGACCGTCCTTCTCTCACCCAGCCAATCCATACGTTCGTTATATTTTGGTGTAGCTGACCTCTTAATGCCTTTACAAAAAACAAAAACTACATTGTTTATTCACGGTCGTTGCTAAGCTCTAGCTCTCGTGATATTTCGTAATGCATGTTCCACCATATTGTCTCCAAATAAATGTTAATTTATTTTAACGTGACATATCGGTATGTCACAATATCGATGTGAGCTATCGAATTTACTAACACATGGAGTTTTGGTAAAGTGAAATTAATACTAATGACATTTAATTTGTTACCAGGTAAGTTCTCTGATTCTTTTCAAATGGGATTAGCATATTTTGTTCCAAAAAATATTTGTTTTGCATAATGTCTTAAAGAATGCGATTTGTCACATGGAGAACATCGATGAATGGGTAAGCATCCTAATCTTCAAAATCTCTGTTATTATCGAAAGATCATCAAAGTACCTAGAGAAAGGAAATAAAGTGGAACAATTGTAGGCATGTTTTCCCTGTTACGGCTTTCGTTTTTAGTTTTATTAAAGATAATCGATAATCGAAAGGGAAGTACTGGATTGTGTGGTTATTTTAGTTACTATTAAAATGTATACTTGTAAAGCAAGTAATATTCGGCGTTCTTCAGTTTCACGCGGTTTTTATGTAATATTAAGAGCAACGTGTCAGATAATATTGTAGAATATTGTTTCATGATAATTAATTTCATGTGACACCGGTCTAGTATTCTCAAGGCCCTGAATTCGTTGCTGGTCCAGTGCAGCTTGCTGGCACTATCTGTTCGCCGAGCAGCCCCTTTGCCACGTTAGAAAAATACTTGTTTGCAGCCAACAGACAATTGCTGTGTGCTGCATACACAGAGTGAAAAATGTTCCAAATAGCTATTCAGTTTGCTGCAGCATCATCATGGGTGTTTAATACGTAACTCCACTCTCGATTCCCTTGATCAGGAATCAGTTCAAGCTAATCGTACTTTTCCTCAGACACGTTCATCCGGGCGTTTTAGATTTTTCTCCTTGTGCAGTCGGCCGAGCTCTTGTGTTCCGCCTCCAGCGCGCCGGCCGCGTTGACGCCGAGCGGCGGTCGAGCTTCCCAGAAGCCGATCGCTCGCGCGCCGCTCGCCTGCAGCCGTCGGCCGCCGCTTGCCCGGCCTTCGCCTCGTGCCACGCCGCGGCCGCTTCGTCGGCGCGACGGACGCTCGGGGCGGAGGAGGAACGCCGGGGCGATGAGCCGCCGCGCGGAACACCGTGATCTGAAAAAGTGCTAGCGAAGAAGTGGATGATTTGTTTGATTTTTAAACGTGTTTGAAGTGCGACCCTAATCATACCTTTTCCTGTGTTAAAGTAGGTCTTTATTGTCGCCGGAATGAAAGTGCACCTGAATCTCAGAGCGATTTATGAAGTAGAGTAGAACAGAGTAAACATTGTGTTGTGAAACACGTGTGTGCTTCCATTTTCGTACTTTCACTGAACGGCTGATTAGAAGAATTGTCGCTTAGTGAAGTGGGGCACTCGGACGGAAGTGTGGCTGGGCCGACTTTAATTTTCTGAGTGTCCTCCGTTTTCATTGTCCGTCATCATCGCGGTCTTGTACATGCTTCCCATTTGTAGGCAAAGCAACTGCCTATAGTTATACCCACTTGCCAGTGTGGCGCTTGAAACTGAACAAAAAATGAAGAAAATGGTTTAAAAATAAACTTTTGCTCATGACATGCGTTTTAAGTGGGCTTTATCCACTTGGGAAAATTATGTTCCCGCGCTATCGCGCTCAAAACCTTTCTCGCTCGTGAATAGAACTTAATTTAAAATCCTTGTTATATAACAATTATTAGGTCGCATGTCCAGCTTATTACGTCTATGACTAGATCATTTGAAGTCATGTTCTTACACCATCAATACATGCAGGACCTTTGCTTTGTGGAAAGAACACTGCGATGCATGGACTTGAAAGGCACTCGGGAGGCAACGCCCGAGTTCAGTATAATCATCGTCTCTGGGTAGTGGTGGGAAATTTTGTATTTGCCTTTTCAGCCTCGACTGCAGGAACCGATTTAAATAAAAATATAAAAATTCTAATAATTTCCAACGAATTTCGATTGACGGTATTTCTGAAAAGTAGTTTCGGCAGTTCCCTGAACCTTCCATGTCACAATCCATATTGTGAGGGTTGTTGCTTAGAAAGTCAGAAGTAAGTGAGGTGTGGGTTCTCGAAATGAAGTCTCTGTGTGCCTCTTCCAATGATTTCCGTACCGTGTCGGAAACCACTTCTTGTGCCCTTATTTGGACTTCAAAATTTTTTAGCAGGGCTACTGAGAACTCTCACAACATTATGGTGCTGTAGTGCGTTTATAAATACCAGGATAAAACAATCCTTTTGCACGGGAGTGGCTTGAATTTTTAGGCGTTGACTGAATTCTGGGATCATACAACCATCATGTCGAGTATCGAATTATCCTGATTAATGAAAAAGAAATGCAAACGGCTGAGTAACAGCCGGCCCTAACGATTGTGCTCTCCTGCCCGTCTTGAGCTTGGAGCGTTGCAAGCCTTGAAGCGTGTGCCTCGCCTGCTCCTCGCATTGCGCGTGGCCAGGTGTTGCGCTTGCAGCCCATCTCAAAGCTCCTCCTCCTCCACGTCCCCCCGCCCCCCGTCGCGGAGGCCGTCGACCTACGCGGCGTCGCCTCGAGCGAACGGGGGCGCGGGCACGGCCGCGGGAGGAAGAAGGGCCCTGCATTCCAGCGCCGCTTCTGCATGAAATATGGAAACTCGCGCCATGCAACCATATTACACAGAACCGTGCACGTCTGTTCTCAGCGGAACTTCCTTGCAAGTAGGTGACACGGTTTACGAGAATAAAAAGGTATTCTTATTGTTTTATTTCTAAACCAGTGGCTGCTGTAGATGATTTATAGTCCTCCTGCAATGGTAGATTATAGAAAATGCTGATTTGAGAATGTGTTTACGTTTGAATATTCCAAAATATCTTCACTAAGTGCTGACAACGAGGTACTGTCCTGATACATACCAGATGTGTTAAAAGCTTAAACATATATTTATGTCAAATGTACCTTATCGCTGTTGAAATAATGGCACGTATTATCGGTATACGTTTAATCTAAGTTTTCCTATATGATTGACATTGAACTATTTACACGGATATTGTTGGTAAATAGCTGCAAGGTAATCATCAAATTAGTTTGTGAAAACATTGATTTCATTAAATGGTACAAAGTACTCTGGAGATGTATTGGGAGCGTGTAAAGAATGGGAATGTTCATCTCGGAGTTGGAAATAATAGGAAAGTCTCGCCAAGTTGGCGTCATGAAACCGTTATTCTGCTACTCATAAACATAACAAAGTGGTTCTCTAAGCATTCCGCGTTTGGGGCTTATCAAGAATTTGCCTGGCAATTAATAAAGAATATTAGGATTAAATTAAGATTTCACAATCACGATTACATATGAATAATTTTATATTTTCAGAAACTTATGCTGCAAAATTGAAGATAGAAATATACTTCAAAATTACTTTAGAAATTTTCTTACTGAGTCGCACTCACGTGACTAAGGTTGTGATGAATTACGAAATACTAATTAGTGGAGTGGGCATTCAGTTCATCAAGGTATGCTGGGTGTTTTGAAATGTGTTTCACGCGCAAGCGCTACGTGATCTGCACGCCTAGCGGTGTCGCCGCTCCTGCGAATACTGTCGGCGATAGCAGCTGCGTGCTCGTGTTGTGACTGGCCAAAGCGTCAAACATGGATGTGGAGGCGTTCCGCGTGTCAGCCAAGCAGGAAATGAACGCGCGAATGACGTAGCGCCCCTGCTGCTTTCTTCACGCTCTCTTTCCTCTAGGCAGCTCGTCTCTCCTCTCGCCGTCAATTCTATACGCTGACACCGAGTGATGAACTCGGACGTACTAGACAAGTTGCGCGCTCTGGCAGTGCAAACGTATTGTTATAGTTCGTGACAAAAGAATTTGCTGTTTCTTATAGGAATGACGAGCAGGTAACCCGCCTCTAAGAAAAATGTTTGAAGTTAAAAGAACCTACCGATACTTTTCTTTCAAATTATTCCTGTCGACTACAAAAGAAAATAGCTGTTGTTGATGGCTTTAGATCTCATTGCTTTTTCTTCTTGTTCATTCGTACATTGAATTGTCGAGAAAGTGTTGTTTTGCTGGCATCTATGTATTTTAAAGTAATTTTAGTCCGTATTGATATTCTGTCTGGTCTCCTAAACATGTTTAATTTTCATTAATGTGTCCCCAGTATTTTGATGTTATTTCATTTGAGTAATTCTATTTTCCGAACAACTGTCTTAACATGCAATGTTATGGGTTAAAGTGAATGTTATTCTGATACTTTTGCGATTTGAACCCTCAAATTGCTCGAGACCATGTTGATTATGTTGTAACGATTTCAAGGATGATCTTCCACCTGGGATTTGATGTCATTGTAGAGTCTTAGAATAAGATACTAAGTGGAATGTGTGACTTAGCTTCGAATTTGATTATTAGCGTAGACCTCTTTTCTTCTGTGAATTTTTTATTGTCAGAGCCCGAGGATGAGTGTGACGTGACCGATAGAGGTCTGTGCTAATCAACAAATTCAATGTTATTCTTTTTTTATGAAAGACGGCAACCCCGCAAAACGAAGCGATTTAAAATGCCTGGGATACTATAATTTTGTACGCTGATCAGTACAATTTAAAGTTCATCACGACCGAAAGATGGCGATGTTTTTAGAAGGATCGATTTCATCATTTTCAATGTCGATTTTTCCACTGAAACTGATGAATCGTTTTGTAAATTGTTCAGTTCTCCGAACGAAACCAAATAATGCGAGTTGAAACCATGAATAGTACTTGTCTCTTGCCTTCTGCGGCTCGTTGCTGCATCGGACGGCAGCGCATATGGAGACATGGGGGTCTGGACAATAAAGTATTTTCTTGTTGCTCCTGCTACTCTGAAGATTTTGGGTGATAGTATAGGCAAGCGAAAAACGTTTGTGTCAATGTATGTTTCCTGACCGCACCTGTTTGGGCGTTTTCTATGTATTTTTGGGGGTTGTCTCATGTATACGAATAATACTACTATATTGAGTTGAAAAGTGAAAAATTTATACATCTACATTTTAACGTAAGTAAATTAACAAACGCAAAAGTATTTTATTATACAACAAATTTCTTCAATTGTAATCTATCAGTACCTCCTACAATTTTCGAAAATTAGATTTCATGTCACGCATATGGGCGCAATAGGTTTCGAACAAACAAAGAGATGAATTGCACTCGAGCGGATGTATTGACAGCCTTCTCTCAAAACATCCTGTTGCGGCTGCGCAGATAGCTTCGAGAGAAGAGACTTCCGCCCCAATTAAGAAAACACTTCGCGGTCAAGGAAATCAGTTCTCTGTACCCATTCACGGGAATTACGTGACGCTGAGAATTTTTCACGAACATTTTGGATCTAAAAGCGTTATGGGCATTTAAAATATTTCAGTTGTGTAACTTTCTCTTACACTTCTCTCGTTTAAGGAAAGTAATGTAATTCTGCATCGGAAGTGACGTTTCTTCGACAGAAAAAATTCGTTTTGTCTTTCCCTGAAATCAAAAGTGATTTTTCTTGCTTCTATGTATACGTAAATTACTTTCGCTAACACCTAGTTGCGTTAGAATTCACGTTTGCTGGGTCTTTAATAGAGAAAAAAAAATTTCCACAGTTTTTATTTCGCCAGATTTTATACACTACAGTGTTTTCATTTGCGAATAAGCCTTGCAGCTAATTCCGTGAATAGGATTTCACGAAATCCCATATTTCCCGCTGATGTCGCCGCTCTTTCAATTACAAATCGACCTTTTAGTTTTTGGGGGTACTTTTTCATGAAACCTCAACATTTTCGAATTTTTCTCAAAAAATAGTAACTCTTTTTGCTCGAGTGTTGCAATGTACGCTTTTCAAAACAGGGCAGGTCCGATTTTCGTTGAAAACCTTTTTTCTGAATTGTAAGAGCGAACCACTTGTACTAGAAGTTTAGTCTGGCTTCAGACGTGGTCTCTGAAAGGTTAAGATGCACTTGTGGAATCTAAGAACGTAGGTTTGTGTACGAACCCAGCGTAATATTTTTGCGGGTTGAAAACGCTTTAATGCTTAGCTAGTAATATAATATTTCTTATCAGTAAGAAATAATATCAGAGAATTATGTGATGTATCACCACCAGTTTTTGTGAAATAATTACCACGTAACATTCTGAGCACATACCACATATATTTCTGAGCAATGTAGTCTAGACCTCTATAATTAACGAAATGAAACTCGTAAAGGTATTTTATTGATTTGTAATAAGCTCTTTAAAAAATCTATGCACGTTAGAAGTCATTGTAGAATTGAAGTGATTAATTAAATGGTTGCCAAAAATAGTTTAGGTGTATCATTTACACACAAAAATATTACTTGTGGGCATTACTTGTTCATTATACATTTGAGAACGGCAGAATAACGAACTACTGTTGCATTAAAAGTGAGTGCCCGAACACATCCGAGAATGCACGAAAAGTGCCGATGTCTAACAGAATCTGACCAATGCTGACCCCAACTGAGACCGTCCGGATAAAGTGTTTGTTTTGTTTTGTCGTTTCTGTAATGTCTGCGGAACAATAAAATCCATTCTGGCATGCTAGAGTACGTTCTGGCAGTAAATTAATTACTAATAATATAGTGAACTATTGCCGCGATGAAAAGGATAAGGATTTATAAATACCATTAGTAAGATCTGTGGCTAGAGTTGTAGTACAATTCACTTTGTCATCGACAATACACGCTATTCACAAAAGGCGCGGAAAAATATTTTTATTTCTCCTTTGCACATGTTTATTACATAATAGTTATGTTCATGCCCGCTTCTACTCTGCAGTACCCTGCAATGAGCGGAACTGTATCCGCTCACTGCCATCTACATCAAATCTAATTTATCAGTATCTACTATAGACCTGATGCTCATTCAGTCAGCAGTGACCACATATAAAGATATCGCAGCGCTCCGTCTGCAAATGTAAAGTGAAAGAGTAATAAATGATATTGATTCATCGAACTCAGTTTTCGTTTCGGAAGTTCATTTTCGAAAATATGGTGGCCAGCTTTTAAGAAACATGAATTCATAACGGCCAATTGATGAAATATTGAAGGCAGGTTAACGCTCAAAATTCTTGCTTCTTAAAAGCTGTCTTGAAGACAGGTTAACGGGGCTTGATCATAAGTAAAAACAAACTATAAGTCGACGTTTCGGAAACCTACTTCGGATCCTACTAGTATCAGATTCATCATGTGGTGAGGAGGATTTTGTGTCCCTCACTCCCTGTGAGATGCCTGAGATGGAGGAGCATGCAGCACATGTATTAATTATGTATTCACGTGGTGGTTGAAAGCCCTGAGGATGGAAATAAATTTTCCGAAACGTTTTTACTTATGACCAGCCCAATAGCTTGGAGCAAGCCAAAGCTTCAATACAGCTTTTAAGAAGCTACAATTTTGAGCGAATGGTTTTGGATTACACATATGTTTAGCACTATAGACCCACCTCCTTTGGATCTCAAAAATCTACATTTACCCAGATTCTTAGAATAAAAAGGATGCGTAGTAAAACAGGTTAGGATGTAAAGCATGGGACATATCAATCATTGAGCAAGTATTTGTTCGAGTGTGATGGGAAATTGGCATACGCTTTCGAATAGCATCCCAGGCGGCACGCTGGGGCAGGAGGCAACCCGTAGTGCGCTCCAGAACCGCGGGGTTGCCTGCCCGCAGGCGCTTCCGTGCGCGGCGTGCGGCGCAGTACGTCGCTCTGCCACCTAAGCGCTAGTGTGATACTCCTCCTGGCAGTAAACTCTCCTTGTGCACTCGGTACGCCCAAGCGCAATTACCACTGCTATTGATATTGCTATTTTCACTGCGAGTGCCATCGCAAATATTATACACTGCACTCTGATTCTTCCCTAAATTCCAACCCTCGCTTATTTCAAGTTACAGTATTTGCTGCAACACTCAAGTGATACATGATAGTTGATAACAATTTACCTCCTGATATCAGCTATCGAAAGAAAGTTATATTACAAATAAAATTAACCCCAAATTGCCCTTGTCTACCTGTTTTCATAAAAATCAATATTTGTAATAGAATCATGATTATTAGTTAATTCTGCGTGCCAATCTAAATTATGAAAAAAGACCACATTCTTCTCGAATGAATTCTCTGAACGATAAATGGCACCTAATATCCAAATATTGCCCTGTCTGTGCCGACCTTTGTCTAAACGTCCTTAAAAACTGAAACTGGCCGACCTGAATAGCCGAGGTGGCTAAGAATGTGTACCAACACGGCACTACGGTCAAAGGATCGCGGATTCTAGTCCCGCCTTGGGCATAATTTTTTGTCCCTTGACTCCCATGTCTGTGTTTTCGCGGAGGGCCTCGCGTTCTGTTAATCCCAGATTAGAGAAGCCCGCAAGTCTGTTGGTGTCTAGTTTATGGTCGAGTGTGCGTCCCATTGAGATGTAAAGGGTAACCGGCTAGGAGAAAAAGGGAAACAATGGATTGAATTGCCTTATTAAAATATTGGAATCTACTTGTAAATAATGTTTTAAAATAAATAATTTAGTATTGAGCCACCGAAAATAGATATTAATTTCTAAAAAAAAATCATTTTAGAAGGATGGTCCAAGATTTATTTTGTGACAGTCAATTTTTCATTTTCAAATTTATTAATGTAGTTTTATACACCAACATTTCGAGGCATTTTCTAAATATAAACCGAATGAATATTCATATTCAAAACGCGGGCTTATGATAGTCCGAACTATACATAGATCCAAAATGAAACTATTTTTTGCCTTTTATCATGGATTCTTTCACATGCCCGTATATAATCTGAACAATGTTGGGCACATTACATTATTTAGTTTATACTTTAAATATTGTTCAATAACTTGCAGCCTGGATAATGAGACGGGATGAGGCCGATGCATAAAATTATATTAATAATTTTGAAAATGAAAAAACTACTGTCTCAGAATAAATCCTGTACTGTTCTCCTAAAATGATAATCAAATCAGACAGCCTTGGAAATTAACTTGGAACTTCTTGATAATGCAATGTTAATTATATATTTTGCACAAAGTACTTGATTTCAGTCCGAATTGGGCCATCATTTTCTTGCTAATAATGCCAGTTTATTTGCTAGGTATATGAATTTGGGCCAGAGTGCATTGTCATTGCTTGTGGGAAAATCAGTAGGTGTGCCACTTGAATTCTACCGAAAACGGTCCCTTTTTGTTAGAGAACTTCGTACTGATGGTATTTTCTTTTGCTTTGGCAATTCGTATACAGATTGTTGTAATCCTGAATACCACTTAACTATTATGATCAAACTAGCTTTTACAACAATATTAATTTATCTATAATAACTAGAGTTTATTTTTACCTGCTCAAATTACTCGTCATTGGAATAAAGTACACATGCTGCAATTAATTTCATATGCGTTAAGTATGTTTAATTTATCCAAAGCAGTCAGACCACACCTAAAGATATCTCAGACTGTCATCTGCTATATTAATGGCCCTTTTCTTTTCATTTATTTACATAGATGGTGAATACATAGCTCTGTTTAAAATAACTCGTGATTTGAAGGTGTCACCAGCAAAAGAGTGCTAACTGACAGAAACCTAATTTTACAGGAACGTTTAATTTTCAAAGCATTGATAATTCTGCCCTAGGTTTGCGTCTAAATGGTTTCTATTTGCCTCATTATGTGTACAACGTCGGCATTGCTACGTTTGTAGAAGGCTATTACAGTATATTGGTCATTTTAGGAACAATCTAGTAGTAGAATATGCTATATGCAGCTGTTAACACCTTTGGACATCTGACAGACACAATAAATAAAATAAATTAAAATCTGTATTGGAATATTCAATAAATTTGGAAGAAATTGAATGTTTAAATACGTTTCTTGTCTGGTTTACGCGTTCGATCATGTGGGTAGTAGGTTGGTCTATTTTGTGATGGTTTTAAGTTATTGATTGTTATGGTTTGGGCAAGGATCTTGCCATGTATTGTGTGAGGCAGCCCATCTTATATGCTTGGCATTAAGATCGAGTAATACTGTGTTTTCGTTCGAGTTAAATAGACTAATTAGATTTGCGTCTTTGAGTTTTGTTGAGGAGATTTGTAAGTTGCTATTATTATAATTGTTTGGCTATTTAGTGTTGTGCGTGTTGCTATATTTTCTATACTTGGTATCTGTGGAATGTCAACTTGGTAATGAATGATGTGAGATGATATTGCGATAAATACGCTGTCTCCTTTTGTTTCATTTGTATCATTTCGTAGATGATATAATTTGGGATGTAGAGTTTGTTTTATTACCAGATGTGATTGGAAACACATGCTATGCCAATCTGGGATGATGCAAGAAATGAATAAATGCGTTTGTTTGTTTTTATGCTGTTTGCATTCAAATCGTGATAATCAAACTTTTATTGGTTTGACCTGGCGTGATTATTACTTCTGTGACTGAATTTTGAATGGTTGAGATTAAAGATGGTATTAGCGAGTTGATGCTATTTATTATACAGGAGGTGATGGAATTTATGATTGTGTTGATTATATTGTTGCTGGAATCATTGTGTGAGAAGATGGTTGGGTGCGATTGCGTGTATGATTTTGAAAATTTTAAGGGTTTGGGTTGGGATTGTTTGATGTGAAAAATTAGAGATAGTTTGAGATGGTGGTATCTGGAAGGAAGTGTGGAAAAGGAGGGAAGATTTGGATTGATGGTGCATTTCATTACTATTGTTTTTAAACTGGTCACTATATTTTTGTCCAATGATTTTTATAATATGAGACGATTCGTTTCTGATATCACCCTTATAATTACCATTGCAGTTAGCACAAAACTGGTTTCTCTTTTTTTTTTCGAACGAAACTGAATAATTATTGTCATTGCCACTAAACTCGGCCGCGTATGCAAGTTAATACATGTTGCAGTTGTTTTTCGTGTGTCTGTAGTCTAGGCATCGTTGGCATTGATGGGCCCTTTAGGTTTCCGACGCTTTCTGTAATCACACGATGAATGCATATTTGGGTAATTTTGAGAATTGTTTCTATAAGTTCATTGCCACTAAACTCGGCCGCAACTACCGGAATTGGAATGTTATCTTTTTGCAGTCTCGTAATTTTAATAATTGATGGGTGACCTAGTTTAAGTTCTGTTAAGATATCCGATTTTCTTATGGATTGGTGCAGATTTTTTAACACAACTGAAAAGTTTTTATTCCAAGGGTCCTTGAAAGAATGGAAACTTCTGTTTGTCTCTATGGTGTATTTCATAAGTTTACGGAAATCTGTTATGGAGTTTGCACTTATTTGTTTTATTGTTTTTGAAGTTGCTACAAAATCACTGGTCACTTTATTTTTAAGTTACTTGATAAAACTATGAATTGGAGTTTGAAATTCCACCATTGAGTGGATTTTGGAAATTTGTTCACTTGCATTTTCACTGAGTATAAAACGTTTGGAATTACACCATGAGTAATACACCAAATCTGTTGTCAATTTTACAGTTATATTGACTGGGATCTAACGGTTCATTAGAATTGTTTTTTCGGGACTTTTCTTTTCATGTTCATGCGAATCAACGAAATCACTATCTGACCTTTTTCGTATATGGTTTGCTGATGACTAATGATGGCGACAACTGTTCGCTGTGCAACGAACCTGATGCGAAGCCCGCTTCCATGTTGCCTTCGGCGGAGATCGGGTTCTATTTTTACCTGACCATCGATTCACTGGTTGCTATATCTTGCGGAACAAGATGCACTGCACTGCTGGTGAAATAACAGTTGCTGTTTACTTTGTGAGATTAATAGGACATGCGAAACTACAAACCCGTGGACGGATCAGCTTCATTTTGTAATAACTATGCAAATAATGAAGAAAAACTACCGCTCTACTGAGTGAAAAGCTGACAGTTTTTAATAACGGCAAAGGAGTTGCGTATTCCACGCCACTTAGGCTTGCTGCACGTTATCTCTAGAGCGGAACTCGCACCAGCTGCGACGGCTTATCGCGCGGAGCGCTCTCAGGTGCTACCCCGGCAAATGCTGAGCACGAGCTGTGATATTAATGATGCTTAAATAAACTTGCAAGCTGTGGATCAAATATCAATGACATTTTCCCCGTGGCTCTGGTCTTTTATCGTAATAATATTGAACAGTTGGTAAATGAAGTTGTTGCATTGAATTAGCAGCCGTGATCACCACACCACCATTCTCATACTGTTGAAAATGTGTTCTTCGTGTAATATAAATATGATTTGTTTGTGGTTTATTTTTCTTAGTCCCATTTTGTAATGCGATCTGAAGAAATATCTTCAGCGCTCGTATTCTTCCACTGTATGAAACTATCAAACAGAAACAAAAAGTATTCCATTCTTATAAATAAACAGGAAAAAGTGTTTCAGAAAAAACTCGTGTGTATTTATGGAGAGGAAGAAAAATTCCGTTTATTTAAGACGAGCGACCTTTTCCGCCATGAAACACTGGGAAAGTGAATTGCGTTTAGCAGAGCAGAGTCTCCAAGTTACCAAGTTCGTTTTGAGCAGTAGGAGACAATGCATAACTGAAGGGGATACAACGCATACTTTCTGATGAAAAATGTAACAGGATTATAAAGATGGCTTATTTATAACCAGAGATTTATATTAGTATAATTCAACCAAGTCTCAGGAACTGTCTCTGTTATAGAACGTAAATTACATGAAGAATAACATTAAATAGCTCATTTTCAATATTCTTTTATGGCCACTTTTTAGTACATAGTTTTACCAATTGCTTTTAAAATTTCTTTTTTATGTAACACTGCGTATAACATTCCCTATCTTTTCATCTCATTTGAAAACCATTTCTGAAACTACTAAATGTAATGAGATAAATAAGTATAAAACAATAATCATTTATTCAAAATCTTTAACTTTTTTGAACTGTTTTATTAGAATCAAATACTTCACTGACGGTGAAAAATATTTTAAATTTCAAGAACTCCAAATTTTAGGTAATCAGACGTAGTTTAACATATTACACTAATGTGTGCTGATTGAAAGCGTAATATGTAATCTAGAACTTTGTGACCAACAATAAGGGAAGGTTGTTTCAGAAAGCAGGAAAAAGGGCTAGTTGTGTTTAATTAAATCAAAACGTCACGACACGTGTTTGGTGTCACGACACGTGTCAAGTAATGTTAATTGCGCGACCCTTGTTAATTGCAACCGCTAATAATTACGTGCGGTGCAACTGTTTCAAGGGAAAGGACGGTATTGTTAACAGTCGAAAAATATTTTCTGGTTCATCATAGTGTCTTAGTATTATCTACGATATATCAATCCACTCAAGTCGTTGCTGATATTTCGTACATTTGAAGTTATTTCTATTTTTATAGACTTACTTAGATTTTATAATTTGGTAGCGTAATATTTCCCGTTACAGACAGTTGCTAGGACATTGTAGATTACTCATATTTGTTTCAAAATGACGTAAAATAAATAAGGTTGTCTAAAGGACCACATTTAAGGAATTTTCTAAACGATCTTGAATGTGTTTATTTTCGAAACTATCATATTGTTTTGACAGAAAGACATCAGCCCCGCACGTTGTTATATTACAAATAGATATGTTTTAATGACTTGTATCGCGTCATGTGTTTATAAGAGGACTTTACTGTGTGACAATGCAATTTTTTTAGATAAAATTTTAAAGCCACTGCTTCGCTGCATTCATTAGAATTCCTTAATTAGTTTATATCTAAAGAAACCTTCCAAGTTTTACAGACCTTGTTTACAGTAACTTGTGAAGAAACACCGTTTGATACGAAAAGGTTGCAGCAGACCATGCTCTGGAGTTCCCGGCTCAATCTTCTTTCAATCGGGGTTTCCCTTATCGCTTCCAAGCGGTGAGGTACTTACCTATATTTGGGCTCATATTTACTTTCTTGTTTACATACGTGTATACGGAGTAATATACGTGTAGAGAAAAGCTATGTAATGATGCGGAAATTTTAGGACAAGTACAGGGACTATTTAGGACAAGGTTTTACACTAATTTAATATTCTTGAAGTAATATTTCGGTTCTACTATTAGTAAACCGAAAAGTTAGGAAAATTTAAAAAGAAAATGTAATTTGGTCGACGATAGATGGCAGCTGGCGAGAGGATCATGCAAAGTCTGTGCCATTCTGTAGCACCTCTAGTTTTATGTAATAACTTGCACATATCTTAGAAAAAATCTCTGTTTTGAGGTACTTCAAAAGGTGTCAATTAATAGTGGAAAATATGGAATGAACGTTTGAAATCTTTCACAATACGATGGAGAAAGGTATGAGACGGTGGAGACTGAACTACCAATTGCCTATTAATGTTAATTTATAGCCTAATCATGCTTGCGATTTTGTATCGTTACTGTGCAGAAAACAGTTTGCGAAGACTGAACTCTCACAGATGTTCAAAATCATATTTCTTCTCATTATCTAAAGTCAGTGTTCCGGCATACGACAAATTCTAGGTACAAATTCTCCACAAATGTCTTTCTTTGGATTGTTTTTTTCTTTTGACGTTCTTAACCAATTATTTGCAGGTTTCTTCCCAATATTTGATGCAAATTATCAGAAATAAGTGAATAAGGAATATTCTGAATGATTATGTACTTGCATACCCTTTAAGGAATTATTTTCATTCTCATTAGAGCCTTACGTGTGCTTGAATAGTGGTAGCTAGATAGTGTTTGTAAGCAAACGTAACACGTCTGCGATACTGATTCGAAAGGAATTTCCTAGAAAGTTTTTGCATAAATGCTCTGTAGATTTTTAACATTTCTTCACAGAACTATTTATACGTAATGTTTTCAAATACAGAAATTTAATCTGAAGATTTAACTAAAACGAGAAGAGTATTCTGGGAGGAGTGACAAGATTATTGATACCAAAAGGAACTATATTAACGTTGTTTTCGTCTGTCTGTCCGTCAGAAGAAGTTGACGTCAATCTATGAACAAATATAAATGAAAGTTCTTATTATTTTCTATTAACTTAAATTCTGTTTTTCTTCAAATATTTTTTTAAAGTTAGCCAAAAGATATAAATACGTGAAATTTTAAGGCTTCATTGAAACGCTTAAATGCATGTGCGCATTTGTGCGCAAATTTGAAACTTAGCATTAGAATTTATTAATTGATACGAGTTTCAAAGGAAAGATACCTATTTTTCGATTCATTAATTGCTTCTGCTCATTATTAATCTCGAAATAAAGACAAAACTGCTTTGAATTTCATTCAGATGGATTTTAAATGTTTCGTGTGTGATAAAATTATTTCCTCTTATACTTCGGAAGAGGTAACTTTGTTAAGACCCTTGGTATTCTTTAAAAGAGTAAGCCAATAAAGACGTGTGTTAAGTCATTATCATATTTCGAAGAAAAGTTTCTGATGAACTATTCTATAAGTATTGTATTCTAAAGGGTTCTGTGTAGTCAATGAGTAGTGAGAAAAACGTTTTGTGAAATAAAACTCGCATGTCTTAAAATGTGTTTAGTTGAAAATGTATTATTGTGATCAAAATTCATTTTAAAATTTTTTGAAAGTTATGATTTCTCTCTATTCTTCATTCATGTAATATGTTGGATAATATAATACGAAGTATATGTTGTAACTGCAGGTAATGGATTGCTGATTAAGTATAAGTAGAATCACATGTATAGAAAAATGTTTAGAAGATTATTTTGAAAAAACTTTCCGTCGACTCTGGCAGAGTCAAACTATCGTACGTCACGTATCGAGATATCGTTATCACCGTGGGCGGACATTCGAACGGCCCGCACGAGGCTGTTGACGTTGTGCTTTCTCTCTTAACGACCGTTCGGAAAGTTACCCGTACTTTCCTTGCTGCAGCCAAAATATTTAGACTCCACAGAGGATACTTATTGCGGAAGATGTCTAGGTCTAATAAGGTTTATTTCTGGAAGTTGGGCGAAGATAAATATAAAATTATATATTTATCATATTTTGTCATTAATGCGTTGTAAAGTTGACATAAGAATTGGTACAACAATACTTTTTCATACATAGAAACTCTTAGTTCCTGTATGAAATACAGCGTTTTTTCACACGTTTACTGAGATAATACTAACGTGTGAATAAATATCTTATCCAAACCCGCCTTGAAATTTCAGTTCCGGTATGTTGTACGAAATACTCCACCAAAACTAGTAATAGTGATCCATACGTATTGATTATACATGTTCGTAGTTTGGAAAATGGAAACTAGTCTGGCAGATTCGCGTGAAAATCACTGCAATACTCACATGGAACTGCAGTGAATTATCCTTTCTCCTCATTTTATTCGACCTAATAATCGATGTAAAGAATTAAATGTTGTCTTCTCAATATTTTTCGGGGATTAACGCTGAAAGAATTAACTTTGGATTTTATAGTGCAAATTGACTTTTCTATTCATCCTGCTAGCTCGTAGATGAACATGCGCGTAAAGTTAAGTTTGGAAACAGTTTTCAAACTGCTTTAAAAGAGCAAGTTCATAAATACGTTAAGCTTAGTAAAGGATTATATTGGATCTCGCCATTCACTGGACGTCAGCCTGCAACGAGGACAAACAATGAATAATTGATGTAGCGACCCTTGTGCATCAGTAATGTTCTCATTCCTTCCAGAACTTATTCACACCATCTTTCCTTACGTGACAGCGCAGTATCCAGGGGCCGTTTCTTCCGCTAGTTTAAAAGTAGCAACGCCAGCGTCACGTGGATGAAAATAGAAACGGATTTTATTAAAAATTCTTCAGTTAAAGTTGACAGGTTTAAGACACAAGATTTGTCTGCGGATTTCGGAACAGTTCCTACAACCACGTGCGTTATCCTACCAAACAAGCGAAAGGAAGGGTAGAGCTGCCTTCTCAAGAAATTCGCACTGCGAGGACGTGGTGCGTGCTGAGCGAATGAGGCGCCAGCGCGCGGGGACTCGGGGCTGGGACGAACGCCCTCCTCTCCACTACAGTGTAGGGATGAAAGGTATTGGAATCGCCTCAGTCATACGATCTTGAATTTTCGATAGTAAATTCAACCTTTAAGTTCTTTGTTTGTACACACGTTGAGCGAATGCTGAAATGGTTCCTTGCTGATCTTCCTCCCAAATATCGCAAACACCGTTGACTGTTTTTAACGTTAAATAAACTTATTTAAAGAACTAAAATTGTGTAAGAATATGTATTTAATGAAATGTCGCGAACGTTCATATTCGTAATAGGGGATTCTGTAAAGAAATGTTTCCTACTAGTTGGTTGTCATTGTCAACTCTAGGATATTCTTTCCTAATGACACCTTGCAAGAGCATGTGTTGCATGGACAACACTTCAGGACAACATAGAACTTTTTGTTGTTTTCTTCGTTACATGGATTGCAACGTGATATGCACACAAAAAAGGATTGACAATTTGATTCATCATGGTGTAATTATTTTTAAAATAAAATACTTAAATTTCACATTGGAGAATAATCTTATTGATTGAAGTGGAACAGAAAAGAAACACTTCTAACTCGGTAATTGAACTGGTAATATGCTCTGGGAAAATTCAATGTATGAATTTCTCTGACATGAAATTTGAAATATACACAAGATAAGAAAAATCACGTTTATCCTTAAGAAGTAAGTTTAAGTGCGAATTCTGATATTGTCATGTATATATTTATATCATAATGTATTTGTCCCGATTTCTGATATTGTCTGATATCATTTTATTCTTTTTCAAAATCTTTTTGTCTGTTTTTATCGCTCACCTGTCAAATTTCAAACCCTGCTAATCTAAGTCAATATACATTCATGGACAAGACAGTTCAAGAGGAAAGAATATTTTTCAAAACTTGAATTAAAAATGAAATTTGATGAAAGCATAGGCATATATTTCTTTCGCAATGTTAATTTTTTCGGTGCGGTTGGATTTTAAAGACCTAATATAAGCCACTGGCTTAAGAGAAACAATTGTTTTTCTCCTTGTTTATCCGACTTCTCAAATTTCTTTGAAGTAGGTGGATTTCACTTTGATAAAGCGAAATTTTCAAAGTTCTTATGCTATGATGAAATCACGAAAGAACACTACAGTGTTTTATGGACGATCGAGACTCAAGGAAGGAAAACCATCCTCCGAATTGCCAGGAGTGTTTTGTATGTCAATCCAAAAGAGGAAGGTGAAAGCTCATAAATTTATGAAAGATATCATCAGAGAGCTTAGAAACTAAAGCAAACTATGATGGAATGAGACTCTTACATCTAGGATTGATTTCTGTTTTACCTGTGCCAGCATTGTCGTTATCAACAATGATTCGGTGAAAGTTTCAATTCAGCGTGTTCAGTCATGATCAGATTGTGGACTTTTAGGTTTTAAAATCTTTTATTACCTAATTACCTAATTAGGTGCCTAAATAGGTTCAACAATGCCCCATTAGGCTTTTTAAATGTTAGAATAGGCACAAATAAAACAGGTAACGTACAAAAACCTCACATTTTTACAATTTATTATACATTTCTCAAAAATAAAAACATAAATCAATGTTATATAGAATCAGTATTTTATAATTTGCGATAATACTATTTATGAACAAGTGTAATTGTTTGTCCTCTAGTTAGAGTTATTCGTGCCGTAGTTTGCCTCACAATGAATTAGTAATACTTTCTCCACGTTTTCACGAGAAAATGAATGTCTCTTATCGGTCAAATTCACTTTTCTTTCGCGGAAATTCAATCGCTTTAACTTAGAAGTGGAGGCAGGCTTTTCCACGAAGTCACGAAGTAGTGGCATGGAGACTTTAACGCAAGATGCTTGTCCTGTATATTCATTTCTCGCTATTTTACAGATTAACGCAACTAAAAATTAATATCATCTTGTCTGTTGTGCTGACACAGAAGAAAAAGTTTAAAGTAGCCACAGCCAAAAGAAATTAGGCAAATTAGTCTCATTTTAGGTTCTTAAAAGTAAAAGACACAAATAGGCATTAATGTTGAATCAGGCTCTTTAGGTGTCTGAAATTGTCTTTCCAGAGAGAAAAGTCTTTCCCTAGAGATATTAGACCAGCTTTGATTGTGTAGTGGTTATCATGCTGGGCTACTGATCCCAAGTTCGCGGTTTCAAACTCGGTCAAAGTGGGGGGATTTTTGAGGTGCCCAGAATGGACAGCATGCATGCGGGGGGGGGCATGTAAAACATGTCCCAGGATAGGCACTTGGTCGATCCTGGCAAAATTAAAATCTTCTAGCAATTTAGCACCAATCAGAGTTTCGATTTTAATTACTGGATAAGATTGCGTATATTGTATCTTGGCCTGCGCTATTAATACTAGTAGGAGTAGTGGTGGTGGTAGTACTAGTAGTAGTGAATTACATTTTTTAAACAAATAAACACGTTTCGTTTACAACCAAAAATTGTTTTCAGTTCTGGTATCATTCCTTCACTATTTGGCTATTACTTTTATAGTCATCTTTCCTATGGGATCCCATATGATTATTACAGGCAATATTTAAACACTCGAGTACGCTGTATTCATTAAACGGACCCTCTAATTAAGCATTGCAGACACTTTGGCGCAAAATTAAGTTACATCCCCTTTCACAATTACACTAGATTTACATAAGTTTTCCTAATATTTCCAGGGTTTTTTTTTTTTAAGATACACGGTCGTCAGTCATCTGTTAATTATCCCCCAGTTCACGGGAGGCCTGTCGGGAACTTAGAGCTTGTCCTGGCTGGGTCGGTGATCCGCTGGTGGGAGATACGTGGTGGGGGAAACACCGCTAGCCTACGGGAGGTCGGCGTGGGATCTCCCCATTCACTGGGGGAAGATCACTGCCACATCCGGAGTAAAAAAACACGAACTAAACGTACTGGACTAGTGAACTTAGCAGATGACGCGCCCGGAATCACCAATCAATAAAAAAAGGAAAATAAATTGGAAAGAATACAAAATGTTTTAAAAATTTACTTTCTGCTACGACTTTTATGTGTGTTTGCACAAAACTGACATTTGCTACGAAAAAAAAATTTGTGGTTCCTAGCTTAACTGAATGTACCTTAAATGACACATCCAATTGTAACCAAGGGATTTTTCATTGTGAGTTTGTTCCTTTTTGAGCTGATTTTTTTGTTCTCTTTCCTTCAGTAATATTAGGAATTATAATTGCACGGTCATAAAAATAATAATATAACATTTATTGGATGTGGGTTGAAATGGCATAAATCGCAAGTCAAACAATGTGAGCTATTTCTAATTACTTTGTTTTTAAAATGGTAAAGTTTTCGTAATTAATTATTGTTGATAGAAACAATTACAATGTGATATCCGACGATTTCGATATCCCGTGAAAAGAGCGTTCAAATTCACAGTATTATATGACCGCGCCCGCCTTTGCCTATAATATGGCGGAGTGCGCAGTGTTCAATTTGTTACCCTAGTGGTGACCTCTCACCATAGGAGTAGTGGGCCTTGGGTATTAATCGGAGAAACTAGTGATCAGAGAAGGCGGTCGCTAGAATTCTCCTCCATGCAATGGTTGAATTCGATCTAGCTATGTGACAAATGTCTAAAATCCGTCATCCTTGGGACTCGAACCTTAGGGCCTCCCGGTCAGTATCGTTAGAGAGGCAACGGCAATGCTGCCACTGAGCCATCGCAGCCGGTGGCTTGCGTTTGAAAGGAGGGGAAGCGGTGGAGGCGGAGGTGCTGGTATCCGCTGTTCCCTTGACCTTCCGGAAGTGACTGCGCTGCACGAGTCGCCTCGCTGCGAAAGTATGCCGCTTCCGCTTGGCTGCCCCTCCCCCGCCCTAGCACTGCTCCGCCGGCCGCCGCCAGTCGGCGGCACCGAAGGCGGCTCCCTCGTCAGGGAGCTCTAATCGAACTGCCGTGTGGATCGAGTTAACGTATCCAACGAGGCTCTCAAACCATTCGGAACCACTATAGATTAAAAATCTATAGTGGTTCCGAATGGTTTGAGAACGTTAACGAAGAACAACGAAATCTCTTTTGAACAAAAAAAATATATGGAACAGTTGTTTTTTCGTTTCATTCTTAGATCACTAAAACTCAACTGTTTTCTGCTAAAATAAGCTAAAAATTCCGCATTTTCATAAACGCTCAAACGCCATTTTCTCAAAAATGTCTCCAAATTTTTGCTTCAAACTTTTCCAATGGAAAATGTTAATTCCATTGTTTAATATGACGTAAAGTCCATTTTGGTGTATTTTTTTGTTTTTTTTAAATTACACAAATTTAATTTTTTATTCAATATCTCTCACGCCGTTAATAAGGACATTTCCGTCGATTTGTACACGTTGTTGAATTTGTGAGCGGAAGTAATTCAAATGATATTAAATGGGGTTTTTCGAAAACTCAAAAGATTCCTATGAAAAGGAGCTTCAAATTTCGCATTCTCAGTAAAGTTTAACTGCCATTTTCTTTAAACCCGCTTCAAATTTTTCAATGAAAATTTCTATTTAAGACGAGGTTTCCTCTTCTTTAATATTCTTGAAGCAATGTTTCGGTTCTACTACAAAAAAAAAACACGAAAAGTTGAGAAAATGTAAAAAAAAAATGTACTCTAGATGTCAACAGGCAACAGGGTGGGGCAAGACCGTAAAGCCAGTTCTCAGCAAGGAAATTAAAACTTAGCTACGAGAAAGTCTGTAGCATTCTGTAGCACCTCTAGTTACTTTCTCGTATGCATACGTTTAAACGGAGTAATATATGCAGTAGAGAGAAAGTGAAAAGGTAGAAAATTGATTTCGACACTACAACGGAATACACGGGTTGGCATCCCCGATACCGAAAATTGTTTTTTCAAAACGTCTGTCTGTCCAATTGGTGTATGTGAACATCACAAGTGCCCAAACCATATGCGTGTACGATATTTTCGAATCTGAATGAACTTCATCGAACTGGTCTGAGTCGAAACTCTGCGATTGTAAAACCTTCATTTTATTTTTGGTGGCACTTTTTACGTAAAGCTCCTGGAACATTTTTTCAAAATGTCTCATAAACGCTCCAAATTTTTTTCTTTAAATTTCTTGTAAGAATAATAATGTCCAATTACGGTTGACACTCACCTGAAAACAATTCGAAAAGTTTGAGTTTTTCCGCATTCAATTACAATTAAGCAAAAATTGAAGATAGAGATTTTCTTTCAAAATGAAATTCGTTGTTCATACTGTCTCTTTTTCATTAAGATCACAAAATTTTTAAAAAAATTTAGTAGTTTTCGTGCAAAAGTCGTGCAGTATTTGCAAGATTAAAAAATTACAGAAACAAGAGTTTGTCAAAAACGGGTCCAAATTTTTTCTTTGAACCTATTGGTAGGAATAGTGCAAAATAGACATGACATTGAGATGACATAAACGTCATATTGCCATATTCTTTTATTTTTCAAAAATTATATAAATGTAATTTTTAGAACTATATATTTGCGATCTGTATAAATTATTGCATTTGTGAGTGGAATTGCTTCAAATGACTTAAAATACAGTTTTTCGAAAACTGAATAGAATCCTGTAAAAAGAGCTTCAAATATCCCATTTACAGTAACGCAGCAAAGAACATTTCCATATAGGATAAGGTTTTACTCGTTAATAATCGTAAAGTAATATTTCGGTTCTACTATTAAGAAACCAAAAAATTGCAAAATTTAAAAAAAAGTACTTTGGGTGGCGATAGATGACAGCAGCCAAAAGAATGACCGTAAAGCTTGTCCACACAATGGAAATTAGAAAATTTTACTACGAGAAAGTCTGTGCCATTCTACAGAATGATTTGCGTTGAGTATTATGATTTGTATTGAGATTTAGTATTGATTCCTTTCATTAATCTTATGAACCGATTAAAGAAATGAAAATAGTTATTTAGTTTTACTTTTATTGATACAGTATAATAATGTAATAACGCATAAAATTTGAGCGCATAGGTTTAGAGGTTATACAGTATCTTCGAGTATAAATTGAAGCAATAAATTTTGCCTGAATTTAAGAATTGGTATTCTTAATAGTCTTAATAGTAAGTTGTCTGTAAATGTGGGTGACATGAAATTTTACTGTAGATTAACGTATATGTTTGACAATCAAAAACGCACAAACTACTGCTGAAAGAACGTTTAATGTTCATGTCATGTACAGTCTTATATGGGATCTGTATCTAACATTTTTCTTCTCAGATCAATAACACCGATTGAGAGCCATTTAGTTTATTAGGAGTCTGTTAAATCACGCAAATAGCAAAACAGCCTTTTTGTGTGTTTAATTGTTAAACGATGTCAATTGCATTCGATATTTCGATAATTGTATTCTAGCTTAGTCAGAAAACTGAGTCACTGTATGAGCAAGTGCCACTGACGTGTTGCGGTGACTCGTAACCTTGTGTATTTTATTAGCTGTTGCGAATTTTCATGGACAACCTTTATTTTTCTTCTTTCGAGTTTTTTTCAAATAGTTGTAACTCGGGAAACTTGTTCTTCGTTTGCCATGGTGATAACGTGATTACATGATTGTTACAGGAACCTGAAAAGTTAGTATTACAACTTATTATAACCTATGATATTGGTACCTTCATGGATGTCATACTTGGAATGTTTGTATTAGACTACTGATTTACACAAATAAGATTTTCTTCTAAGATACTGAAGTCTTGACTTTGATTTTTGTCTTGTATTTAAATTTTTTTTACCATATATATTTTTTCCTCATTTTTTTTTTAAATTTTATTTGTCTACCTATTTGAGAACGTTCGTGGTTGTTATATGTCTTTATTTGAGGGAATTGCTT
Source organism: Teleogryllus oceanicus (assembly GCA_964035755.1). Lineage (NCBI taxonomy): Eukaryota > Metazoa > Arthropoda > Insecta > Orthoptera > Gryllidae > Teleogryllus > Teleogryllus oceanicus. Next base: position 9,003,009 of record CAXIVR010000006.1, on the reverse strand, counting down.
GCAAAACTAGCTTATTCCATTTGCGAAGATATTATATATTCTCGTGATGGCAGGATAAGTTCTGGGTACATTGTAGGTAGGAAAGAATTGGAATTGCACTACCTATATCCCTTTGTCAGATTATGAAGGGAACTTAACAAATAGTGAATTTTGGTAAATAATGGAATAAGCTTGTTTTGACAGCAAAATTCTCGTTTCTTATTTGCTGATTTTTCAGTACTTGGCTTTCATAAAGGTCTGCACATATGACAATGGTTTTTGAGAAAATGATTATTACCTGGCTATGAAGGAAATTTATTTTTTAGCTCTCGGTATTATATTTGAATGGCGCGCGAAGTGTCACTTCTGACAATAGATAGACCGACGAGATTTTTCCTCTTATGCGTGCGATCGGGGAATTTTGGCCATCTCTTCGACTTTTCCATTGCGACTTTCTCACGCTTTAGTGTGATTTTCGCGACTTCCTCGCTCTTCCTCCGGTTCGCGATGGTCGTCCTACTTGCTCCATTTCAAAAGCGTCGCCATGTTTCCCCAGGCGAATATGAATTCTGTACCTTTGTCTTGTCATCGTAGTTTAGCATATACTGCACATGCTAAATTTATTTGTAAAATGCGAATAAATGCTTCTCTTATATTTCTCTCGTGTTTTGCTGTTCATTTTTTATTTCTTGCAATAAATTCATTGATAAATTATGCTCTATTTTCATTATTTTGTTACACTACCAAAATTATATTGAAAATCCTGCATTTAAGTTATATGTTTAATGTTTGGCAACCATTTATAAGACGGAAACCTTCTAAGATGGAAATGTTTTGCAGAAACCGTCAGGTTCCATCTTAGACAGTCCTTACTGTAATATATTAAACAACCTTTACAAGTAATAAGAGAAAGTATGTGCAGTTGTAGAACGAGTGGTTCTGAGTTGCTTTTTATTATTATAGAAAATTATTATTTCATATATTATTGTTTTGAATTATTTTTTAACGTATTACGTTTCATACTGAGAATTAGTTTACGTGCATTGTATGTATTAAAATATTTTTACCAAAAGTATTTAAAGTAGTTGAAATAAATTCAAAATTTATGTTTAAAACTTCTATTATTTAATGTGGTAATTGCACAAATACCAAAGTTTTTTTTTATTTCCAAATATTAACTCGAAGGAAAGTAAATTTCAAACATTTCAAAAATCAACATAAAATTACTGATGTACTAAAAAAACAGTATTTTCGAATTGAGTGATTACGCAAGTGATCATTTTCACTACTGGGAAGAATATCTGAGAATAAGATTGCAAAACAGTTTTTTTATTTCATTGTCTTATGGATATTAAAGGATATTCCCGTCTGCAAAAAATGTTCATAGGATACAATATAACATCTGACAAAACATTTTGCAGAAAACACTGCATTATAAACCGGATCTCTAGGAAATGGAAAGGAGACGTCATTTTCCTGATCCATTCATCTCCAAAATGTATAAACTCCACATAATGATGATTTGTCAGTGTAGACCGTGTTGACTTCTAAGGAATTTTGTTTGGGTTAATTATGAAAGGGAACGTATCAAAAATATTTGGAAACATGAGTACTTAAATTAGTTCGAAGAATTGGTCGTCCCGACTGGGATACAAACATGAATACATGACATTCATTTCGTATTCGCATCGTAAGTTTGGAGTATGGCAGGAAGAAAGTATGTAGCTTTGTGTTTGAAGAGAGTGAATATCAAGTTTGGTAATTGTTCACATAATATCTGCTGCTGTAATAATTACCCGCTCTCCAGATAGCGCTGGTGATTCACATGGGACGCCAACCGTGGATGCTCTAAGAACAGAACCTTGATATTACTCACTCAAAGCAGAAGCACGTGGCTGGCGGGGGCGTCCGATGCTCTGTATTTAACTATACATACGTTTATTTTTGTATTTATTTTATGTATTTATTGAGTTCAGGGCTGTTTAACCGCTATGGTCATTGAGGCCCACGAGTGATGATCGAATGGTTAGGTGATACAACTAATAATGATGAGGTGAGTAATGATGAGGAAACAGTGGAATGAGAGGCAGAGGAAACAGGAGAACCCTGAGAAAACCTGCGGAGAGGTTACCTTTTCTACTTCAAATTCTAAATGGGTTGACCTGGAATCGAAACCCAGCCTCGACGGTGCAAGGCGTACGAGTAGAGCGTACACCACAAGACCTTGTACATCGCAAGCCCTACAGACTGACCCCGCACCCTCACTCTACTCCTTTCTCTCTAATCTGTTTCACGCGTTATCTCTACTCTGTAACTCTGGCCCAGAAGCGTTATTCTGTTCTCCCGCATTGCCTATCCTGCGCCCTTCAATCTGGGACCAGACCCCGCCTCGAAATGTGAACCACTTTCCATCCCCCTCAGAGTCCCATCCCATCACTTGCTTTCCACAATCTGCCCTCTTGCCCAATGAACTTTAATTCCACTTATATTTAAAATATGTTTCAAAATCCTCTGAATTTAAATTCGAACTTTTTAAAGTAGAAAAATAGAACTAATAGAAATAATATTTATTAAATATGATTTTTGATTTTGATTTTTAATTATTTATACATGAATTTTTTTGCCCTTTTCTTCGATTTCAACTAATATGCCTTTTAATTTTTTCGTAATTTTGAAATCATTTTTCGCGGATTTAATCGATTTTAATGTCAATTTAATGGTACTTGCTTCAAATAATATTTACGAAATGCATCAAATGTTCTTCACAAATTCCCGACTAGCCTGTGGAATTTCTTCGCTCAGAAATTGTAAAGTCAGCCGTTGTAAATCTAAGATTCCAGTGACGCCTTCAGCACCAGTGTCGGTTCGGCGGATTTCACGATAACAAAAGACAAAGATTTCCTGGTCCAGTCCAAATCCAAAGTTGGCGTGCTGAGTTCACTTGAACGAAAGGAAGAAGCCTCGATTACATCAGTAACATATCCAACAGCTTGAATTGTTCACCTAAAAAGGTTTTGACCAAATTTTGCATTTTTCTTTGTTTTTAGGGCATTTTAAGAGCATTTTATTGGTCATTTTTAGGATGTTTTAGGTAATAAATTTGGATGGCCCCGACATAAATATGTTCTGAAGCGGTTTTACTTGAAACGATTACTTTGTTATTATTATTTTGGCTTGAAATAGTTCCTTTCAGCAGAATGTACTTTTTACTCGTATTTTACTCCTTGATATAAGATTGTAATAGTTTTTTAGATTATTCGTTACATCCCACATACTCATGAATGCTTTTTTTAAATATGCCTTTTTAGTTAATTTCGCTCCCGAGTTACCGCGTTCTTCGCGAACTAAATCATTCATTTAGTTCATGAACGAGAGGGTCCATTCAAGTTGAAGGGGAATGTCGAGGCTTCATCCGTGCGAACCTTCTTTTCAGTAAGTGCGAAGATTTACTTTCTCCGAAGAGATCGAAACTAATGACAAGCATTTTAAAACAGCTGTTTTGAAAATTAATGGCAAATTATTCGACAATATTAAGCAATAATTTTCATGTACTTGTTTATTACTCTATATTCATAATTGCACGTGTTCATTTCTCTGTAATTGTAATTTTTTCTAATTACTTGCTGAAAATGTAATTTGTAATACAATTTTAGTAAAATATTTGGGAAGTAACTGTAATCGAGCCCAATTATTTTACGTACGTTTCCCATCACTCGATATAACTAAGACTAGCGAAGACGAGAAGGAAGAATCGGGGAAGATGTGGGGGAAAGAGGAGATGGCGATAGAGATAGGGGATAAGTCTAAATGGAAACAAGACTCCTACGTTTTTATGAGGTTAAAACGAAATAATTCGGATTCATTTCGAAGAGCTGTAAGAACATGTTCAAAGAGCAGAGAAATAATATATGTAATAATAATCGGTAAATAGTTATCACAATGCGAAAGCTGATTTACGTAATTTAAATTATTAATTAGAATGTTGGTGATATAGATACGATATTCACAATAATAAACAGGTTGTCTGGTATCAAATCTAGATTTCGTCTCTGCAGTTCCAGAACTTCCTTTTCACCCAGCAGCTGCAGTAAGTTTGACGATGACAAGCGCGATCGAAAAGATCTTAAGACGAAATATAGATTTGATACCAGACAACCTCTGTTTATTTATTGTGAATGGTAATTTAAATTACTATTAAAAAAACGTTATAATTGAGCAAACGATACTAAATTTATTTTGACCCGTCAAGCTGTCAAAGTATTGGACTTAAGTTATATCCTGCATGTGTTCAAATAGAAACTTTGCAACCGTAGGGTATTCAAATTGTAGTCGTAGGACCCTTTGTTTCATCTGTTGTATCTAAGGAGCCCTGTGAGACGTTGCATCATCAACCTTTTTCATTTCACCTTAGGGTCATATTTCATTGACAATGACGTCGGTATCCCTTGCACCGTTAACCATTGGAATAATTGAATTTCGATGTGTCTTTGCTGTGTGTTTTTATGGCTAATATTAAGGACATTGTTGTGGAGATGGTTTCCGTTGGAAGTTTTAAAATGTCCTCATCAAATGTAGAATAAAAAGGTAGATTTCTTATAAGAATATTGTTCTTGACCCTAGTGATGCTGCTCTTCATCTCAAAGCAATTGTTCACTTGATCCCTTTAATTCAGACCTCTGCCGTTTCAAGGTTCTTGTTGCCCTGTAAAAAAGTCTTCTGGATATTTTTCTACAATCATTTTGCTATATTTAGAGAAGTATCTTTACTTTTTATTGCATTGTTTATTTTGAAAATTCATGGGAATTGAAGAAAATTAATTTAATATGCTTTAGTTTTAAACAATGTTGGGATTTAAGGTGTAGCAAGGAAAAAACCATAAACATTCGTGGAAACATCATATCATCAAACTCAGAACCACCTGCAAATCAATATTAAATATTATGAAAATGTTATCATCTAAAAGTGGGGTGCTGAATCGAACTGTACCTTAAGAATTTACGCAGCCTTCATCCAATCTAAACTCGATCATGTGGCAAGCAAAAGGTACAGCTCCTAGATATTTACTGCAACAATTAAACCAATCATCAACACTTCATGTCGTCTAAGCCTAGGCGCTTTTATATCTTGCCCCAGCAATAGTCTTTTACTGCATGCCGCACTAACGCCATTGAATATGAGAAACAAGCTATTATGCCTAAAATATGCTTACTCAAGACTTTGTTCAACAAACATCCCATCAAATCAATACATCAATTGTCATTTGAAAACAGGAATATATCAGTCTCGTCCTAGGCCCCGTCGAGAAAGACTCCTTGACCACGAAAACGAGTTTGATATTGTAAACCACATCTCTTGTCAAGACATCTTCATCTGATTCTTCCATGGGAAACCTTCACTCCGAACATAGATCTGGAATTAAATCAATTTTTATTTCCAATATTTACATCTCATTCTCTGAATGTTTACATTAATGAGAAATCTGAAAAGTATCAAAAATGGTTTTACTGATGGATCCAATATTTACATCTCATTCTCTGAATGTTTACATTAATGAGAAATCTGAAAAGTATCAAAAATGGTTTACTGATGGATCAAAACTCGACGGAAAATCTGGATGAGCTGTAGTTTCTACATCATCAAACATTATATCATGCCTCCCTCCAGATTTCCTCTCTGTTTTTTCCTGTGAGGCCTGGGCTGTCTTCAAAGCCATTGAATACAGCACCCAAAATGTAGACAACACCCACATTGCCATTTTTTCTGACTCCTTGTCAACACTCAGAGCTATTCAAAATAGATTCTCCAAACATCCAATCATTCAAAACTTCCAAAATTTTCTTTACAACAAAGGAAAAAAACATGTTTTAACAGACTGCTATGACTCCCTTTTCATAGAGGAATCACTGGAAATGAAAAAAATAACTGCTAAAAATTGTTAAATATTGAGCAGCATATACATGGTTATTTAAATGATTGTATAAAAACTTGTGAAAAAAAGTGTTTTATTGAGGTATGGAATCACCAGTGGAAAGCTTCAACATCCAAACTCCATATTTTACGAAAATATGTAATATATCCTAATATCCCAAACACTGCATTAAGAAGAAAGGGACAAGTGATTATTACAAGATTAATCGGCCATTCTTCCCTCACACACTCCCATCTAATAGAAAAAAAAAGAAAAAAAGTCCCAGCCAACTGTCCAAAATGTGGAGGAATATTATCAACGTCTCACATTATACTTGAATGTTTAAGCCTCAAAAATCTAAACACTCTCTTGGCATTAAAAATGATATTTATGAAATATTTAATTCAATTGAAAGTTGCAAGTCATTTTTAAATTATATTAATATTGCTGGTCTTGATAATATGATCTGATTTATTGTATATTTACTCTACTTCTGCACTGTATTGTCATGTTCTTACTGTTACTGCAGTTCTGTTTACTCTAATTTATAAAATGTCTCTCTGGTATAAATCAATAATGGTTGCTAATGACCTTAGATACTTTTAAACCGACCTAAAATAAATAAATTAAAAAAAGAAAAACTGTCGTGAGGGTCAGATGTAATTTAAACTGCATGTTAGAATAATTTATTCTTACTCTCTGTGCACAAAAATTGAAAATGAATTACATTGGTCACAGTGTATGATTTCTGAAAAGAAACTACATACAAGATCTTTCAAATAACGTAAGGAATTCATTGTCTTCAAAGTAAGTGTAGGAAATTAATCGTTTGTAGGCTTACTCCGTTTATAAGGGAAACTTGACATAATTTCGTTTTCTTAAGATATTTTTCTCAAGAAATGTTTCTGCCTACGCAGCATATTAACAAGAGCTACTTCTGGCTGGCGCTTTAATTTCGTTTTGAGCTGTGGTTGCCTAAACAAGTTGCCTCGGCCGGAGGGTGCTCTGCTAAGTGAGGCCAGAGAGAGGCGCAGATGCGCTGATAGCTGACGTCACAAGCGGGAAGCGTGGAACCGCCTGACCTCGCTTTATCCCATCCAACCTCAACTCACCTCACCCCACCTTCCTCACCTCGTTTCACACCATCCCACCCCACTCAACCCCACCCGTATTTACCCACCTCACCCTACCTCTTCTCACCCCACACCAAATCATCTCACCCACCACACTTCACCTCCCTTCTCTTCCTCAACCGATCGTAGTCCGTCTTTCGGCACTTTCCCCCTCTCTTCGCCACACTCACCTTCTCTTTCCTCTTTCCTTCCCTCTCTTCACACCCCTAACCACCATTCACGTTCTTACGTCCACATCTCAGGTCAGCTGGACGCACTTATTCAATCGCATCTCATTGGTGGCTGCTCAAATTTAATTTTTGTCGATCAACTGAGACTTCCGGATATTAATACATTCATTGATATTTTGTATTTGTAGTCTTCGTGTAGCGTTTTGAAGATCTCTAAAAAGTCATTTCTATTATTGCGTTGGTACAGTAATAAAAACTAAACACGTTTTAAGATAATAGTTAGTTTTAAGATAATAATAAGTTTTGAAATGTAATTTTAGAAGAAGTTATTACTTTTCGTCTCGGCAAAAGAATATTTTCACAGCATTGTATTGGCTTTCATTATCTAAGTCCAAGGAATCGTCATATATTAGGAATTTAGATGTAAGAAAAGTCTTAAGTATTCGAATGTTTAGGAATTTTAATTAAGAAACGATATATACTTGAAGCTCAATTTAATATTAATCCTTTCAGACTACTGAACTACTCTCATATTTTTTTCATAATGCTGCGAAATTGTAATAGTTGTTACGTAATAGCATGACACATGTATTTAAGATAGGTAAATTATTAACGTTTATGGTCTATTATCATTTTAGTTGAGACAAAACCTTGTAGAGTCGTGTACCTAATTATCGTTTTTGCTATTGCAGGTGAGTTGCGGTTATTTTTACTTCGTTTACAACTGTAAACTATCGCCTGGGGTGCACCAATACGAGTAGGTGAGTTCTTTGTGTTTTCAACAATCTATCTTTGTCTTTCGAAAGCAGTATGAAATGATTTCATTCAGATTCAGAAAGTTGCAAGAAATGCAGGTGTCCTTTATAAGCAGAGACGGTTTTCCTCCCAAGTTACTTCAATGGATATTTAGTTGTCAGCTAAGTCGTTTTATAGAGGTATAATTTCATATTTCTTACATTGATTCCAGAGAAGACTTCCGTGGTACTTTAATGACATTAGGAATCGTCAGAAAAAAATGTTTACAGGAAAATGTCTAAGAATTACAAAAACATAAAATTTACCTTTATTACTATAAGTAAAATACACAATTGTGTGCGCCTTATTTTTTATGTAATATAACGTATAGTTTACGGACACATGCTCTAAGTGCATCTCTTCCTCCCTAACGTATTTCAAAAGTTGCCTTCAAATGCTTCAGACCAGAGAGGTGTTTTCATCCAGATTTCTCGTATTATTTTTCTCCCCTTTATTCAGACTTCTTCCATTCCATGTTTTTTCTTTACTTCTTATGTATTTGGCTGTAAAATAATGTCTCTTTATAGTATTTGAATAACTGCGAGTCTGCTTTTGTGCGGATCTGTCACTCACGGCTAGACTACTTCCCATGCACCAATCGAGGCATGTTTTTTTTTATAATTCGTTACGTCCTTAATCTTACTTATCGACGCAACGCGTCTCTTCGCCTCTGGTCGAGCGTTGAGCGCGGAGTAATTCTCCATTAATATCTATTATCAAGCACCCTCTGCATTCCAGACGGCGCTGTATTGTATGTCTCGTCTAGTCAGTTGTCAAAAAGGACCGCCAGGGAGAATCTCTGCGTAAGCGCCTTTTACTCCTCGCGCCCCTGCGTCAGTACCCAGCGACCAGAATTGGGGAGGAATTAGGAAAGGGGTAGGGTTTAGGACACTTGACAGGGGTTGGACTAGCTCTTGTGACTCGTTTGGTTGGAACACATTTTACATAAAATTCGACGGGAATCGAACCCGGGCCCTAGTGGTGGCATTAAAGTGACTTCGCTATGAGCCAAGAGCGAGTCATGTGTCATTCGATGCGACTAGGTCTCCTGGTGGGGAACTGATTTTAGAATCTGGCCAGAAGATTCTAAGAAATTCCCAAAAACGTGTTTTAGCGCTGGGATCTTAGTAGTTGGGTAGAGAATTAAACCAGCGCCACCTAACTAGATGGCTTTGATTAAACTCCAGTAGCCAGAACAATTTGCGTTCCACGAGGCTGTAATTTTATTCCAAGAGGATGGCAACACTGTTCTGTAACATGTGAAACACATGGCGGAATTGTCAATAGTTATGCTGCTTTGAAAATAAGTGAAACGTTTTAATAATAAATTTGCAAACACCTACGTACAGTGTTTCTACGGAACGTATCGTATTAAATTAGAAGAACGCCAAGTGATTATGGAGAAAACAGGAACTGTGTGTAATGTTGGAGAACGGAAGCACAGTTGTATTCGACTTTGCACATTTATGATCTTAAGCGTGCAAATATCAGGGAAAAATAAAATGTAATTGTAGAAGCTTTTGTGATAGAATTTTCGCAACTAATTGAGAATGGTCTTATATTATGATTAGATAATAAAGGTTAAGAACAACTTTCAGATGATCTTTTATGGGCATTTTTGTGCATATTAGGATAAAAACGTACGAAATGTAACTGTACTAAATTCGGACTATTCGCATCATCCATACCTGCAAGTATTTCTTTACGGCGATTACAATTTTGAAACTGCAATATTACCAGTTCTTATCCCGTATGCAGGTACATTACGGTCATTGGGTGTTGGGAATTGCCAGAGACTGTAAGAACTTAATCGAACAAAGCTATGCATGACATTTAGAAATTTTCATCACACGAAAAAACCATTTAAAACAGTTTACAGCGTCGGCGACGCCTTACTCAATTAGTATTCAGTATTTCTTGTACGTGAAACAAAATGAAAATCATAAATAATAGTTTTAAGTGACTGCCGTGGAGTCCAGAAACGTGCGATATAGCAGACCTCTGAAAATACTGAGATCTAAGGCTACACGGTAAGTTACTTCAAACCTTCACCCAAAAATCTGGAATGGAAATGTATGAGGAGTTACAAGAGCTATCCAAAGCTTAGGCGGGGAAGAAAAGGTGTTGCAATCTGATCCTGAACAGCTTTCTCAAGTAACAGCTACATTGTCGCTTCAGTTGTGAGTGTAGATCTCCGCTTTCAACCTCATTTCCTCAGTACTTCCCTAAAGTAGCATATTCTGTGAATGAAAAGTGTTGGCGCCCCAACATGTTCACTTATTACTTTCTCGTATACATACATATATACGGAGTAATTAATATACATAGTATAGAGAAAGTTATGTAATGCTGCGGAATATCGATTTCGAAATTTCAACGGAAATACACGTTTTGGGGTCCCCTGATACCGAAATGGTAGTTATTTTCAAAATGCCCGTCCGTCCGTCTGTGAACACTGCTAGCGCCCAAAACCATGCCTACGATCTTTTCCAAATTGAAGAAACTCTGTCAATCTGCTTCTGGTTGAAGCTTTGAGATTTCGAAAAACATTATGTCATATGTGGGGGTACTTTATATGAAGCTCCTCGGACATTTTCAAAATTAGGTCCGAATTGACATATGTCCGATTTTCACGGTTAACTCTGAATTTTAGAAAATTGCAAAAGTTTGAATTTTGTTCGGCGTCTTCTACAACTATAAAATTGAAGACAGTTTTTTTTCAAATGAAATTTGTTGCCCATAAATAGTTCTGTCATTAAGGTCATGTAGATGTTTTGAAAAATGTTTGTATTTTTTGTGCAATAGTGCGTAAAATATTTGCAGTTTAAAAAAATACAAAAACAAGATTTTCTCAAAATTGATTTTTTTCGTCTTTCCGGGCGCGTCAACTGCTGTGGTCATTAGTCCCGTGAGTGTAGTGCATGTTTTTCTCGGGAGATGGCGGTTATCTCCCGCTGGATGCCGAGATCCGGCGCTGACCTACCGTCGGTTAGTGGGATTTCCCCCTAACCAGGACCAGCGGAGACAAGCTCTAGGTTACCGACCGGTCTCCCGGAATATGTGGTAGTGTAGTGCATGTTAGTGTACGTCTGTTTGTAAGGGGAGAGAATAGGACAAGAAAGAGGAAGGAAAGATCGCGCGCGGTCCGTGGCCCGTTTGGTAGGGTGCTGCTCCGGCATTTGCCTGGTATTGATCGAGAAACCACGGAAAACTACCGATCAGAGCGAGCCGGCCGCTAAAATTCTCCTCCAGACAGCGACTGAATTCGCCCTAGTTGAAGACCTAGTGTCGAAAATCCTGCCGCCATCAGGACTCGAACCTAGGCCGTCCCGGTCAAAGGCGCTGCAGTGACATTAGTTGATGCATCGAGCTAACGCTCCCGGTGTTTTCTCAAAACAGCTCCAAATTTTTTCTTTACATTTTTGATAGAGTTAGTACCAAGTGCACCCTATCCCATGACATAACCCCCATTGTGCTCTATTCTTTTGTTTGTTCAAAAATTACAAAATGTACTTTTTTGACTTGTCTCTCACGTCGGTAATATTTACATTAGAGGTAATTTCTTCACATTTTAAATTTATGAGTACATTTGCTTTAAATAATGTCAAATAAAGTTTATCGGAAACTCAACAGTCTTCTGTAAAAATGAACCCAAAATTCCGCCTTTTCAGAAACGCAGGAACTCCATTGTTTCAAACATGGCTCCAAATTTTTTCTTCGAATTTTTCTAATGGATAGTGGTAATTACACTGTTTAGTATGACGTAAAGTTCATTTTGGTGTATTCTTTTGTTTTTCAAAAATTACACAAATGTATTTTTCTAAATGTCTCTCACGCCGTTTCCTCTGCAAATTGTTAATGAAAGAAAATTAAATTTGGAACGGATTCGCAATTTTTAGTGAATGGATTTGAGTAGTACTTCGAAATGGATAAATAATATTGGTTTTTGAAGAAAATAATACTTTGTGTGATTTCATATCTCTAAGAAAGGGCTTAAGCTCCCCCAAAAATATGAAGTCACATTAATAGTTGCGTCCTATTCAGAATATTGCTTTCGGACCCTCATTGTTACAGTGAAGAAATAACATTTAAACTAAAATTAATATTTTTCGTTTCTCTTCTCTTTTAACGGGATCGTGGATCGAAAAATAGTAGCGATGTACTCCGCTTTGAAGTGACGAGTTCTTTAATTAGGTGATAATGCTAAAAGCAACGTCGTTTCCTTAACGAGACCTCCTCCTTGGCGCCGTACTTTTCCGTCGCTCGAACGGCGTGTTTGGGGTCGCGAACCACGGCTCGATCGGGGCCCAGCAGAACGTTGCAAGCACGCTGCAAGCAAACACGGTGCAAGCGATTGCGCGGGGTGGTACTGTTAGTCTGCTACCTGAACAGGGCAGCCATTTTTTAATTTCTTGCATTACTGTAAGAACATTGATTGCATTGCAAAAGATCTTTCAGTGAAACGTTGAATGGACAGTTGTGCATGTCCTTTCTCACTGTGGTGAGGACTTGGGTGGCTCATGGCATCAATTGATATGACTGTGGTGCCTCTGATTTGGAGGTCGTAGGGTTCAAGTCCCGATCGTTGCAGGAATTTCGGCACTAGCTAGAGAGCTAGGTCGCATTTCGCCGCTCTGGAGGAGAACTATAGCGGCCGGCTGTTTTGATCGGTAGTTTTCCGTGGTTTCTCCGATCAACACCAGTTGAATGCTGGAGCAGTACCGTAACAAACGGGGCACGGACCGCGTACGATCTTCTCTCCTTTTTTTTGTCCTATACTCACCTCGTACGTATTCACACACTTGCGTGTACTACACTACCACACATGTCGGGAGACGAGTAGGGTGCTGAGAGCTTGTCCCGACTTGGGCAGTGCTCCGCTGGTAAGATATATTTGGTTTGGGAAAACCACGCAAACTGACGTGTACGTCGGTGTCGAATACCGCCATCCAGCGGGGGAATATCACCGCCATCTACCGCGATAACAACAAGCACTACAATTTCCTGATTAATAACCTTAGCAGTTGTCGTGTCAGGGAACAGTAATTAATGAATATTTAGTCTCCTGAAGTATCAATTATAAGTTAGAATTATAAAAAATTATTTGACAAGTAATATTATTGCTTACGCCTTAAGTTTAGAGACATTGTATCACGGTGTACGGATGGAATTCGTCTCTTTCGTCTCGTAGGAACATGTCTGCATATCGACGAAAAATAAATTCGATATCAGGTGCCGCGTTATATCCCAAGACGTGTAAATGCCCTTTCCCATGCATCATTTTTAAAATGTTTTTTATTGAATTCAAAAGAAGGGACCCCAGTTATTTTATTATGTAGGGATTCTAGGCCTTGAAGTCCGGCACTGACTGTCATCGCTTACGTACTGCGTAATATTAAACAAAAGGTCTTGGGCCAGATTTCTTCTTTATATCTCCCATTCTGCTGTTTGGAAAAATAAGTTTTCAGGAAGTCCTCGGCGAGGGGGGATTACAATTAATCTGATTTATTTATAGGGTCCCGAAGCTGAACAAGTAAAGTTCTTGTAAATATCAAGTTTGTAAGCTGATTATTATTATTTTTTTTTTTTTTTCATAATTGCTCTAATAAATTTTAACGATCTCTTAGTGGACTATTTTGACAATTCGGAATGCCCTTTTCGGAAGCAAACAAATTACTTGATAATGAACTGATGAATTTTCTCTGAGAAATCTCTGAGAAAACTCAAGGTGAAGTGGTCACTGTTGGCGGTACGAATTTCGTAACTACTGCTCTCCGTAATCCTGTGCACTTGGACTTGAAAGGACGGCATGGCATACTTGTAACTGACCTGTAATTGTGGATACAACATAAGTCTGTCGTTTCATCTTTTAACTTTCGCCGCGTTCTAGAAGAGTGATCTTTTCCATGACGCTTGCTTGTTTCCTCCAAGTGCGAGTTTCTGCTTCTCTCCGTCATCCCAGATAATGAGGGCGCAGCCGTTACGGAAGTCACGCATGAGACTGTATATGGCTCGTTATTTTTAATTTGGAGCAAAATAGTGTGAAACCTTGTGATTTTGATGAACACTGAAATGGCAAATGATAATGTCATATAATGGGCAAGTGAGCCAATCCGTGTGACAAAAGGAAAGCTCCCCGTTGGAAAAAAAAAAGATATTTATTTTGTCGTAGTGAAAAAGAGCGCCTGTTGACATATTTTTCACTCAATTGACATTATTTCGGTTGTATAAATGCGTTTAAAAGTATTAAAATAAATAAATTATCATACGTTATTTTAAATATCAAATCTGCAAGCTTCCGTGTCGTTTAAGTGACATCAGTCATGGATCTGATGGCAAGAGTAGGTCAATAAATGATGTGACTTTTGTCGATTGGCTAGTAACGTATCCTTGGTTATCTCTTTTCGGCTGGTTATGGTGAGATGTGGACCGTCAACCTATGTCTTTCTAATATTTGTCGCTTGTGAACGAAATTTTGCAGTCACCCACTAATATTTTTTTGGTTTATTAGTGGGAAATTTCGCGGTTTTCCGCTAAGAATATTTTGATCCTGGTTATGGACTTTCTTCTACGTTTCACGGATATTGTAATTTTCAGGTATTTTTTCGTGTACAGAATAAGTGTTTCTTGTGTTTGTCAGTTTGTGTTTTGCGAGAAAGTGCGAGCTATTAGCCACATATTGTGATGAGTATTGCAATGAATGATTAACGATCTTCTGAATAATATAAGTAGGTAATTTTATTATATTGATATCGTTTATCTTGTAATGAGTTAGTATTTATAGTGATCGATTTGATAATGATAAAAAACACCTTCAAACGCTGTCAAATTCCAATATGTTTAGAAAGAGCTTCAACGTCCCCCCGCCCACACACATACGCACGCACACACCAATTCGTAGGAGAGTATGTAAGATTTAAACCACAGTGTGCAGGGTAGAAATCGCCAAACAAGATCGTTGCACGGCGCTTGGCTGGGGGGCGGGTGGCGCCGCCGCGCACCACGCCCCGAGCGGGGAGGCGGGTGTGCGGGGCCGTGCGCCGCCGGCGGTCCATTGTTTGTTGGCGGCGCGGCGCCCCAGGCGTCATGCGGCTAAGTTTAGCCGGCGCCTCCTGCAGGAAGCTCGGCCGGCGCATGCGAACCGCGCCATTACCGCCCGCGCCCCACCGCTCTTACACTCCTGCCCCAATTATCGAGCCGTTTGCGGCCCACTCTCGCCACTTACGAGGACCGGCCGTCCGATTAGGACCGGTTAGTGCCTCGGCCACAGGAAATTGTTAACGATCTTTCCGCCCTCGTCACACACGCACTGCGCCCGAAAATAGAATAGCATACGGTAGTCACGATTTCTCTCTCTCTCTCTCTCTCTCTCTCTCTCTCTCTCTCTCTCTCTCTCTTTCTCTCTTTCTCTCTCTCTTCTCTCTTTCTTTCTCTCTCTTTCTTTCTCTCTCTTCTTTCTCTCTTCTTTCTTTCTCTCTCTCTTTCTTTCTCTCTTTCTTTCTCTCTCTTTCTTTCTCTCTCTTTCTCTTTCTTTCTCTCTCTTTCTCTCTTTCTTTCTCTCTCTCTCTCTTTCTCTCTCTCTTTCTCTCTTTCTCTTTCTCCCATGTATAGTAGGTAGGAGATTTATTTAATCTTTTTTTTTTAAACTAGCCATTTGCTGGGTCCTTCCGCGAGATTATAACGGATTGCGCGTCTTACCTAGACACAAGAGGACTGTTAGGGTTCTCTGCTGTTCATGAATGATTGTTGGATTATTACACTACGAAATAGGCAAATGTTAATCCGAGAATATTTCTTCTGCATTTATAAGGAGCGGTAATGGAAATAAATCTTTGAACCTCCGGCAGGGAACGATGTCGCTAAAATCGACGGCTAGTGCCATCTGATAGGCAAAATGCCAAACCCGTGCTCATTATAAAAATTAGTCTTATCTGTTTGGCAATAAGCTTATTAACTTCCGAATACATCCGAAGTGGGGCAAATAGATGTGATGTAACCTTTGATCCTTGTTGGAGTCAACCATTATAACCCGTGCAAGGGTATTTCATATTTGAAATGCGTCCTCTAAGAAACCTCTACTGACCGTGTTTTGATCTTGTGATATTGCATGTTTAGTATCTTGGTGGCTGCTGCAAATCACGGTGGTCATGAAAATATTTTGCTGAAGGACTTTCCTGCTGAAGATTTCCCCACTGACATTCCCGAATGTTGTTATAACATCTTGGGGTGCACTGCGATACGAAAAATGAGAAAAAGTTCTGGCCTAGCTAGCCAGGATTCTCGCCTAGCTGGCTTTTTAATTTTTCCATTTTCTTCAAACTATGCCTTTTAAAGTATTGGCGGGCGGGTTTGGAATGGCATTGATGCATATAGTATTTCTGAAGTTCTGAAAGTAAGAGAGATTCTATTGCAAATTTCTCAAATTGAGAGACGTCGTTGTTAATAATAATAATAATAATAATAATAATAATAATAATAATAATAATAATAATAGAAGCATCACTTTTGTACAGATATTTGGGCCAACGTGAATAATTAAGTGTTGTCGTGCGAGTTATAAACGCTACGCCATCATCCTGGAATCATGGTTGTTGGTGGGCAGATACTAAAGTATGTTGGCTAGTATTGCCTCGAGTTGTAATAAATGCGAACTTTCCCATCTAAAGTCACACTCTGCGCTGTTGTTGGCGGAAAGAAGTGAACTGTAACGACGATGAGGTGGAACAATGTGCGTTGGTTGTGAGATTGGACAATGACTCGTAGAGTGTGAAGGCTCATTCGTACGATTTGTCATGACCACCCTTGTTCTACATCATGCCCATTGTGGATTGTGCTGAGTGGACCCGTTACCTTAGGGGTCGAAACGGAAACTACCATGCCGGGTAATACCCTTCATCGACCTACGGTAAAATCTATTTTTGAACTCCCATTATGTTCTAGTCAAAATATCACTTACTGAGAGTGTAGGCTTTTCGTGGCCGGAGCCAATAAATACAGTAGTTGCAGTAGCAGTTGCAGAGATTCTACTGCAAATTTCTCAGATTGAAAGACGTCGTTGTTAATAATAATAATAATAATAATAATAATAATAATAATAATAATAATAATAATAATAATAATAATAATAATTTGGGGAGACGTCGCGTCCTAGGCGCAAGTGCCAACGTTTCGGCTGCCATTTCGCCCTGAGGAGGGTCGCAGAATGGTGGTCGAAACGTTGGCACTTGGGCCTAGGACGTGGCGTCTCCCGGACAGTCAAATTTTTAATCACTGTGTCGCTGGAAACAGTTTCTCCTTGATGAAATAACGGTCATATGGATTAACATCAATGCAATTGTAGATCAAGGGGTCGAAAATGCGATCGTTTATTTCGTATACTCTGCTTAGGACATCGTCACTGCTAATAGTACCTATATTGCCTTCGTCGGGAGCATTTTCAGACGAGGGGGCATGAAAAACGTAAGCAATAATATTAGGAATAAAACAATCACTTGCGCGATAATTCATCCCAAGCAGCAATTTTAAGGTAAGACATGTTACCCACACGGACGAACACACAAAAAATAGGGTTTGCTTACTGTTGAGAACTCTTTTATGAGCAACTAACTAAACAGATCTAAAATGAAGCTAGTGACGTATTTGCTGTAAATTTCCAGGAGGGAAGTAGCCGGACAGCATTCACACAGTGCGTAACAGTGGTTTTCAACTATGAGTGCTTCCTCGTCTTTCCAATGGCAGCGAGTCTGTTTCTGGCATTTCCGTGTTTTTCCATTGCGAACTGGAGACTAGAAGAATGTATATAAGTTTGCCGACTGTCGTTTTCGGCCAGTTCCCAGCGGAAGCGCGTCAGAACGGACATGGGTCCCTGCGGAGCGACTGATAACCGCACCAGGCTTCTTCCCTTTGTGTTTCCGAATTTCCTTTCCGATTTGTTTCGTCACTAGCAATGACGAGGAGCATTGTTTCCGAGCAATAACGGTTTTTTTATGCCCAAAATTGTATATTTGGATGCACTATCAAAATTTATTAACAACTGTCGTTCGTGCGATATTTTTTTAAATTACTCTCTGTGCTTCTTTTGGTTATTATGAATAAAAGTAGGTAATTTAATAATTTCCACGAAATCTAGTAATGGATTATCGGTTGTGTAGATCTGTTTCGATTTAATTCCGCCGGGTTGAATGAGCCTCTCGCGTTCCTAGACCATCGTCGGCAAATACGCTGTTAGCCGTTGTCACGGGCAACACTTTGAGCTATGGAGAGCGAGTCGATCACTCATTCTCGATACTCTGCCCGCTGCCTGGCCCAGCGCGGTGCGATCCTAACCACGAAGCCTATATTCAATATTGGATCTAAACACCCGAATAAGGATGTGATCCTCAGTATCAAAATGAGTGGCAACGAGTTCCTAACGGTTTCTAGAGTAAGTATTGTGTTAATATTAACTCACAAGTCAGACTTTCATTTATCACGAACACGACTTCTCTTGGTGTTTATGCATCTTATAGCGTTTTCCATTCGCCACACTGGTGCGCACCGACGACGCACTCAGGGCAGCTTTCGTGTTCCGTTCGACCGCTAGGGTGCACCAGGGCAAAGAAGCGCATGTTCACACAATGACACGGAACGAAGGCGCCCTCGGGGCGCCCTAACCTGCACTGAGGAGCTCGCCAGTGCAGTCCATTGCACCGGACCATTTTGAGGTTAGATACAGAAGTTATGGATGTTAATTTGGATTCGTGGTGAAATTGTGAAGGCAATTGAGGATATTCTGTCACGCAGCTCACTTCGAATGATGGAGTATATCATGTTGTACTAGAAATGTCTCAAAATAATTAATGTGACTTACGCGAAGTTCGGAAAATCAGTTTGTGTTTTCGTAAAATTCAACCTTGAATAACTTCATGTAAACAAATCCAGTGCTATTTAGTAATCAAAGTGTAGGTACGTCACAACTTCGAAAAGCTAATATAGTAAAAACCAAAAAATGGTGACTATTGCCCTTACAAAATCATTCAAAATATCAAGAAATGTTTCTCGCACACGCATACATATGTCAGTGGAAACGTTCGTGTTCATTTTTTTATAGTTCTCAGTAACCAAATAATTCTGTAGAAGCCTTCGGTTCAAAATCTAGTGTAGTATATTAATCACTGGCAAATCATGAGAAGTGATATTTCGATAGATACACGTTTGAAGTTTTCGGTAGTTTTTACTAAAGAAATCACACGTTAATAATTTATTAATTAAACAGTAAATAATTACCAAAAGATTTCGTACAAGTTCTATGAAAATAATAAAAATTATTATAAAAATGTAAACAACTATTACAACTGAAAATTTTTATTGTTCTAATTTCTAATTCTTCTAATTTTTATTGTTCTGCACACGCCCTAACTCAGTTCCAGAATCCGTTTCATTCGTGGCTGCCCTTGTGTTCTGAAAGCAAAATCTCCAATAGTTTTCTATACTGAATACCATGTGCCGCATATCTTTTATCTCACAACAAAAATAAACATCGCAGGCACTGGACCAAACACAATACTTCGACTGTCGATTAAGGTCTAACACGGTGCCCCCACGCATATGGGGCAGCACTCTTGCGGACCCATGATATTTTTGCCCTGCACTAGGGTGGGACTCAGTGCAACGAATGGAAAACGCTATTAGTAGGAACCCTAGCCCTGGCACATAGTTTTGGAGGTTGTAAACACTTTTGCGGGTGCAATTAGTAATAAAGCGATATTTCTGACTGTTACAAATCTTTCGAGAAAGTAGTGCTTTTTAGCACCATTCGTTTTACATTTAGATTGGTTCCTGTCTCCAGAAGGTAGTCAAATTAGCGTCTATCTCCAGTTATTCTAAAAGGTCATCATTGGCGGTCATTTTAAACAAGTGGCATCCTGTGCGTACCCGACTTCATTTGCGTAAGCAGCACGCGCGGCCCCGCGTGGCGATTCCGGGTTCCTGGGCCGAGCCACCGCGCTACAGCTCGACCGCCCGCCCAGCCCACCGCCGCAAGGTGAGCGGCTCCACGCCGGCTGCGCGCCAAGCCCGCTCCACTCACCGCCGCCCCGCCACGCCGGCGTTGACGTAAGCGAATCGTGTCCAGTAGATCCTGTTGCTTGCGAAAAAGCGGACCCTGGAATGCTGGGACCTTTGTAGAATAAACATACGGATGCCTCGTCGGCCGGGGCGGGGCTCGGCGCCGCCGGGGGGGAAGGACGAAGGCGTTCGCCTGTACGCGGTGTGGCGGATATTTTTAGAGGTTAGTTTGTATGCTGCTGCACGTGGCGATGGTGTGCTAGGCGGAGAAGCGTCGACACAACGGATGTGGTGGTGGCGGCGGCGACGGCGGCGGCTACGGCTACGTGCATGGCACTCATATCGAGGAATCTTTCGTGCACTTTCGAGAAGTGTCAGAGTTAATCGACCGTCGAAGCATTGTGTTTGGTCCAGTGCCTGCGATGTTTATTTTTGTTGCGAGGTAAAGAGGGATGGTGAAAGGAAATTGTGCCCGTGGCATCACCAGAATTAAACAAATGTGATGGGGAGGTGTTATGGAACGAGTTGTACAGCTGTATTTGTGAGCAAAATGTTACTTTCCTTGATAATTAAGCAAGGAAATTGTCCTGCCAATGGCAGCTGCTTTGTATGTATTTTAACGTATTAATTGCAAACTAGTATTACTGATAATTACGAAAGCAATTATAACTAACAATGTTAACACTAAATAACATTTACTTAAAATAAAAGAAATAAATAGAACAATAAGTTTATCAATAAATTTCCGTGAGGTATCAGGTAACTAAAATGCGTTGTTTCCTTGCAGTTGTGTATGAACTTTTAAATTGAGTTTTAATTTTTCTTAAACATGTGGTTACCTCTTCGAACCTCTTGATGATGCCCTTGCTCCATTAGGAGGCACTCGCATATTTTAAACCCGAGATCAACTCCCTTTTTTATTTTGGAAAAGAAAAAAATGATTATGGTTAGAATAATTACATTAATGCTCATAAACATTAAAATTCATTGACAATGGACTTCAGATTACTGAGGTACTGATGCGATGTCGACGTGATACCAGTTTGAAGTATACATCCGTCTTTTCCACGGCGTGGTTTGCGAATGCAAGTGAATAAACAACGTTGAGACATTGCCCTTGATTTTATTGACTACGTCATGATTGCATCACTTGTCATTCACTTCCTGAGTTCTACTATGAATCATCAGATCAAGAATCTCTTTATTGAGCTGGAGTGTTCTTTCAAACCAATAATTTTTTTTATGTGCATGTATTATTGAACAGTAAATGTAATAGCTTCAATTTTCTTTGGATCCATTGTCTATTCCATAAACACCTAAACCAATTTTGTTATGTAACTCAGAATAAAATATACTATATACTAATATATTATATATATAGTATATATAATATATATATATATATATATATTATATAGTATATTCAAAAGTTTTATAATTCAGTTTATAACACAATGTGATTTATTATGTTGCAATTCATTACCTTTTTTTAACCTTTTCTAATGACGTTTTCGTTAAATTCTCTCTGTTCGGCACGTATTCAGATTGCTTCTTATGAACGTTGCAGGCAAAAAGACGAAGATTCCTTTCTTCTCGCATATTTCCGTGCGTCCACGAAGAAATTTCTGATTGGTAGAATTTACTAGAACGAATAATTCCTTACATCAGAGTCTTCTAGCGCCTTCTAATTCTCATCACTAGTACCTGCTTTTGCAGCTCTGACGGTGATAAGCTGAAATTGCTGCGTAAATTTCTTATTGTACATGCAAGGTAACGATTACAGTTATATATTCTAACACCACCACCTATCGTGGCAGTCGTCGGAAAGAATGCTCTTTCGAGCTTTGAATATCTCAGGGGGGGGGGGGACAGGATATTTAGGGTGTGAGAAAGACACACCCAGACACAGAATGAGGTAAAGCAGTAGTATATTCTTAAAAAGTATTGCACAAATCAAACCCTTTACACTGTCACAAAATAGGAGAACAAAAAAAAATACCCAATTGTTAACTGCGTTAGAAGTCTGAATACGTGCTGAACAGAGAAATTTAACGGAAATGTCATTAGAAAAGCTTGAAGAATGAAATATGTATTGTGAATAAGCAGCACGCAATGCATTAGAAGGAAAATCATACGATTTCGAAAAGAGAAATTTAATATTGTATATTTCTTGCGTACGCTTTGAACATTATTCAATCTAAATACTAATAGATTTTTTCCGTACAGCGTTTATTTTCATTTTCTTGTATACATACGTGTATATACGGAGTAATTTACGTAGTATAGAGAAAGTTAAGTAATGCTGCGGAAAATCGATTTCGAGATATCAACGGAAATTCACGTTTTGGGGTCTCCTGATACCGAAAATTGGTATGGTAGCGCCAAACGTACCCTATACGATGACAAAAACCGCTCTATTCTTTGTTATTTTTATAAAATTACAAAAATTTAATTTTTTTGTCTTGTCTCTCGCGTCGGTAATATTTACATTAGACGTGATTTGTTTATATTATTATATTAATAAGTACATTACTTAATTGCAGAATTAACAATAAATCTAACATGCATTTAAATAAAACTGTGATTGTCAATCACGATTAATATCCAGCCTCATTATGAACTTATTTATTGACTTGCTTTCCCACTCTTTTATTTCCTCCCTCACCTTCTCTTAGTGTGTCTCCGTACCTCCTACGAATCACAAAATGTCGCTATGATGACCTATCACTATGTTTACTTTATGTGTTTAATCTGTGTTACTTGAGTAACTACTCTTATTTTATAAATTTCATTGGTATATGTATTTCTATGAATGACGTAGTTATTCATGTGCTAATTTGTTAATTCCATTTAAATATTGCAGAGCCATTAATGGGAAAAAAACACGAAACATGTGTATGGCTAAATTTTCTGCATAGTTAATTTATATTGCCTACTAATTGTGGTTGATACCGCTGATGAAATTGAATCATGGATTACCTCAAGGTCTCTGCTGCTGTTGCTGCTAGAATTTATTCCTTTGGCAATTGCCTGTAATAGATAGTAAAAAATCATGGAAAATTATCGATAAGAGCACCCGGCTGTAGAATTATTTAAACGTCTAACATCTGTATTAAACATCTACCATATCATCTGGTTAAACATTTGTAATAAACAGTTCGCATAACTGAAAATGTATTTATTAATATTCTTAATACCAAATATGTAGGCATATCGTTCTGCTCGGACATATTCGTTTTTTTTTTGTTTTTTTTTCTAAGCCTTTCCAAGTATAAAGGTTACTTTTTTCATTTTACATCGTGCATTAGAGCACATATCTCTTGAAGTGAACTTGCCAATTAATTAAATTTCACAGTTAAAAAGCCCCGAGAATTCTTGGGTCCATGTGCCGTTAAAGACCGAGCAATTGTGTAGAATTTATCACTCGGAGTGCCGGAAATACTAACTAAGCAAATTTTGCCTTCCGCTGTAGCATTTTGAGTTTATATTTGAGATTGCTGTATTGGTATATTACCGCAGGAAGCGCCCAAGTTCCAGTTAGACAAACTAACTTGGTCTTGTAGCCCCTCAGCGAGCGGTGTCGCGGGGCCGAAGGAAGGATGTTCGGGCGGAGAGGCGCGAAACGCTGCTCCGAAATGTCCCAAAGGCACGCGTAGGAGAAAGCATTGAACTAATGGTGCTATAAGAAGAAATAAAAGAGGTCACCTTCGTCAACATATCAGCTTTATTAAGATAGCCGGCTTTCGACG
This sequence comes from Teleogryllus oceanicus, assembly GCA_964035755.1. Taxonomy (NCBI): domain Eukaryota; kingdom Metazoa; phylum Arthropoda; class Insecta; order Orthoptera; family Gryllidae; genus Teleogryllus; species Teleogryllus oceanicus. The sequence continues at coordinate 8,979,230 of CAXIVR010000006.1, read as the reverse complement.
GCTTTGCCGTCATCGTCAGTCTACAGGATACAGAAAGATACAACAAAATTATAAATAAATACACAATAATTATTGTGTATTTATTTATAATTTTGTTGTATCTTTCTGTAGACTGACGGCTATCTTAATAAAGCTGATATGTTGACGAAGGTGACTCTTTATTTCTTCTTATAAGAACGTCAACAACACCAAATCAGAATTCCCACTAATGGTGCTACAACAGCACATATTTCCTTGTGTTATTTCTAGCATTTTCAGTCATCGAAAATTAAGAAAGTTGAACGATAATAAGACCTGCGTCATTTTTTAAGATACTCGTATTTACACTATACGTGGACAGTGGTCTCATTTTCATTCAACTCTCAAATTTTGGAAAAATTGCAAAGTTAGAAATAATGCGAGAAAGTACGTGCTGGTGAGCACCACTAATTTGGCATACGTGTCTTTTGTTCACGTCCGCGATTGGCTCTTAGTTGGCTCTAGTATGTGTGTGTACATACATACATACATAATAGTTCATTCATTCATTCATTCATTCATTCATAACATTCAGAATAGTCGCAGTGACCTTACAAAGTTTGGTAAAGATTACTGCAAAACTATTGAGGTAATGAAATAATTTAAATAACATGTTGGTATATGCACCACGATCATTATTTTTCGCCTTCGCTAAGAGCAAATTGGTTTCTAATATATTTCGCCAAAGGACAGTAGTGGTACGTAAGATCACGTAATAAGGCACAATGATTTTAAAATTGTAATCATTAAACCACTAAATTAACATTTTGCAACACCATTGTTAACTTCTTCCTTCAAGTTGTTCGCAAACAAAATAAATTAAATATGTTCACACGGTAGTAGTTTCTGTAATACATCATAGGTGGAGTGTGTGCAGTCGTCACAGTGGAAGTCCATTGCATGTATAATTGATGTATTGTATTTCAATATATGCGATTCTGATCATAAGCAGTTCCGACTCCGAACTTTGACCGAGCTGTTTGTTGGCGTTGGAATTAACATATTAATTATATTAATTAGGTTGATTTTGATTAATATTAGGTTAAGATATTTTTCAATCATTTCTAATTGTGTTTTTTAACGTTTGTTGACGTTTTTAATTGAATGGTAAGAATTGTGGAATTAACATATTAATTAGAGAAATTATGAACTTTTAAGTAGAGATTTTAAGGAAATACTTTGAGACCATGAAGAAAGTAGAACAGATAAAATTGTAATAGCAATGTACTGTGATATAAAATGAAATAATATTGGAGTGTTTTGTTAAAATTTGAAGCAATTACGTTAGAAATAATAATCTTAAACTCCATGGTTTGTATGAAATTGATCTTTTTCCTCTTTCAAAACGATTGGATATGAAGAAAACCCAGATAACGCCGGGTATTGTGCGAGTCGTCGGTAAATGTATGTTTTTATGTATAAGAACGGTTAATCCGACACCATGTGACCGATCTCCATGAAAGGTGGCATATATATATGTGCTCTATCACCCAGAATCTGTATGTACTGTTAATTTTGTTGTGACTCACTAGAAGGCACTGAAAAACAAAACTAAATATTCATGTCACATACAATCCGCAACTCAGCATTTTGAATCTATAAATCTAATAATCATTAAATAACTCATAAACGAAGCGTTCTAGGGCATTAAAAACCAAACTTTCGAGGCCACATTCTGTTACATTTCTGCTGGTCCGGCGCTATTCGATATTTACCCCACCTACACTGGGACGTGCAGAATCTGCAACTAAATGTGAATGAGAGAGACAGAGACTGACAGACACACGCAGACAGTCTGTTAGACTAAGACAGGGACACACACAGGAGTGAGAAAGGGAGAGGGAAGGAGAGATGAACGACGTCTGCCGGATTCCGCTAGGAATTGATAAATGAGAAAACAATGGCAAATTACTTTCTTACATAAGACGGGCAGTAATAGTTGGAAGTGTGGACCTATCCAGTACCGTCGTATTATTATCTAGTGATGCTTAGTTTCTTTTTATATTAAAATCTTCCTGTAAGAAATATTTATGAACTTGTCTGATCCTTTATCTTTGTTCGATACCTAACATTTTCTCTTTAGTTGTATTGTATCTTTTACATCATAATTTGGCGCATGACAGAACATATTGTTGGTAAAAATATTATATGAACATATTGCATTGTACCGAATGTATTGTTTCTTCATTTCTCTCGTTTTCGGCGTATTTTGGATGTCTAAGGCTGTTGTATACCAATACCCCATGCGATCAGTTTTCTACTGATTCCGTGAGTAACGACATGTTAATCATTTGACAATCCAAATAATTGGGCGTAGTCCTTTTTAACGATAGCGTTGTGAAACTAGAGCGCCGGCTCGAGATATTAGGGCGGGAGCAGGCTTTTCTCCCTTTTTGGCCAGAAAGTCGCCTTTTTCAGCGGAACCTAGTGCCTAAAAGTATTGTCGAAAAAATTAAGTTAAAATATACATTGTGTAGAGAATTATGCCAACTTTAATTTTTTCTATGAAGATTATTTCGCATAGTAGGTAGGTATATGTAGTATAAACCATTGGCGTACGAGTTAAACATGTTAAGTCAATTTTTCAAGTTTTGAGAATATTTTAAATTGTAAACATTTCCTAAATTGAAATGATTATGACCACTTTTAAAAAAACTGAAATATTTATATTACATTTTCTTCTTCTTCTTCTTCTTCTTCTCCTTCTTCTTCCCTTCTTCTCCTTCTTCTTCTTCTTCTTCTTTTATTATTATTTTTTTTATTATTATTAAATTCACAAAAAAATTGCCAGTATTTTCAAAGAATTCCATTTCTCTCAAAGCTTGAACTCTTGACTCTTGTGTTTTTGCTTGTAATTTGACGAGATGCTCCCTGTTTAGTCTTGTTAGGGATAATTCGAAATTGTATACGCGTTATTTTCTCTTCTTCAAAACCCCTTTTGTATCTTTTAGTAGTACTCTGTGTTAAATTCTTTATTATCAATACTCCCCTACTCGTCACTTGCTGAATCAAACAAAGGTAATTTCACTATATTTGGGCAAAATGTAATAGAGTATTCTAATGAAATCCCTAATTGTATGTCACCTTAATTTTAAATTCATCACTAATTTTGAAGTATACTCTCACAAATGCTATGAGAGTGTTCCTCTCCCATCAACTCTGTCCTCACTTTTTTCATTCCTGTCGCACTTGTGAGAAACACTTTCGCCTAATTAAGTACGTATTTTCTTGAATGATGCCCTACTTATTAAGTATTTTATTTAAGTATCCAAAGTGGTCAGGCAGAAGAGCAGGCCCTGTGGGTTGAGCTTTGCGGTTGAGTAGATATTTAGTAGTTATTTTGATAAAGCGCTTAGCTGTCGAGATACATACAAAAAACTGAAAATGTTATGATTTTCTTTGTGAAGTCGCAATTTTTCGAGGTAGCAAACCTCAAACTCGAATTCAGCGCTCCAAAAAACATATAGAACCGGTGAGAAAAAAAACAGAATTTTTTCGTGGACCGAATACCTAAAATATTGAATGAAGCCGCGCGTCGCACGGAGTAGCGATCAGACTGCGTGCCTTCCACCTCTGGCACCTGGATTCAAATTCCGCAGATCGATCCGTTTGAAATTTGTGGCGAAAAAGCAGCTTAGTGGCAGGTTTTCGTGGCGTGTACCCTGTTAAGATTCGGGTGAAGATGAACGACATGTTCTTACATTTATTGACAATCAATTTTCTGTCCTTCCGTTTTCCGTTTCCAATTGCTCTCTTTCTACCATTGCTCCATCGTCATTGGTATAATATTGTCATAATCACAAATCCAACAAAGTAATTCACCCCCTTCCAGGAATGGCCATAAGGCTTCGATACTGTCAACATAATAAAAGTATTGTAGGAAGCCACCATCCGTTTGGGCGCGTGAGCCGCCCGCCGTCTCTCCCGACACGAAAGCTGGTTATCAAATAAATAAATAAAAATATTAGCAAAGACTCTACCATTTATTCAACCCTTTGGAAATAGATAAACAGTCAACACTTCACATATGACATACTATACCAATATCTCCGAACGTCGAAGGAATTAAAATTCCATGTGAAAGACTTCACCAAGTGGCATTTTACAAAAATATATTTTGTATCCTCCCAAACACTACGTTCACTTATTACAGTTGAAGTATCTATTGTCGTAAGACGTAAAAATGAGATTGTGTTATGTATAAATGTAGAAGAATAACTGTATGTATCCAAGTTTTCAACATCTGTATGCACTTCTCGACCTTAACGATGTTGTGGGAATTCTGATGTTGTATTGTTGACGTAATTACATGAAGAAATAATGGAAGTCATGTCCGTCAACTTAATATAAAGTTGACAGAGATAACTTTCATTATTTCTTCACGATATTGTTTTAGAATACAATCCAGTTATGGAAAGTAGTCTTCCAAAAACGTCTTCCCATGAATCATCCTCCGAAATGTGTTTGAGAATATTGTAACGAATATTGCGTCATCCCCCGGCGCCACTCCGAGGCGCCTGCTGGTTACGTCATCTGCCGGCGACCACGAGCCGCCGGTGAGCACGAGTTGCATCACCTGCCGGCGGATTCGTCCAGAAAGTGCGCGGCGTCCGGATGGTTCTGGATTGTCCTGACGAGTATAAATACGCGACGGCCGGCGGCCGCGAGTCAGTCTTGAGTCCGCAGTTGAAGCTGAACTGTGAAGTGTGTGCATCGCGGTGAATAGCTGTGCAGTGAGTGTGCTCAGTGAAGTGAACCGTTGTCAGTGCATCGTACTGTGGTCGGTGACGTGAACTGTGACCAGTGCATCGAACTGTGATCAATGCAGTGAACTGTGGCCAGTGCTTAGGACTGTGCGAGTGTGCAAGAGGAGTGTAGTGTAAATAAATTAAGAGAAGTGTTAGTGTAAATAAATCAAGAGAAGTGTTAGTGTAAAATAACTGAAGAGAAGTGTAGTGTAAATAAAGGAAGAGAAGTGTAGTGTAAATTAATAATCAAGTGTTTTCAGTGATTGTTTTAAGAAACAAAATAAACGTTTTTGTGAAAATATTACGAGACTTTTAATTCACCACCTAGAAACGTAACAATTGGTGTCAGGTGTGGGGTATAACGAGTGGTGAATTAAAACATTAATCAAGATGAGTTTGACGAAAGTTTTACGAGATCTGAAAGTGGCCGAGTTGAAGAGAGAGTTAGAAGAGAGGGAACAAGACACTTCCGGAACGAAAGCAATATTACAAGAACGTCTTGCTAACGCGATGAAGGCAGCAGGCGAGGATCCAGAGACTTTTCTCTTCGAGACAACGGGAACTTTTCGGACTTATCCAAAATATTGGAAGGAAGGTTAACAAAAAATTTCCCAGAATTTTAAAAGGAGAATTGATGGAAAATTCCAGAATTTTAAATGGAGAATTGATGGAAAATTCCAGAAATTTAGAGGCAAAGTTAACTGAAAATTCCAGAATTTTAGAAGAACTGACTGAAAACTCCAAAGCTATAGAAGAAAAATTGATCGAAAATTCCAGGATTTTGGAAGAAAAGCTGGAACAGAAGATAACGCAGAATAATAAATTGTTTCGAGAAGAAATGGAAGAAAAAATTGAGAAGATAGATGAGAAAATATTGAAGAATGAGGAAAAGTTACTAAATCTGTTAGAAGAGAAGCTGAAGGTTTTTACTCCCTCAACAGACAAATCGAATATAAACATCGTACAGGAACCACTAGAAATGGCGCCAGTAACCACCGTACGGGAGCCACTGGGAAAAGCACGAGTAAAACCACCTACCTTTGATGGCACTTCTTCGTGGTCGAATTATTTGAAGCAATTCAAGGCTGCTGCGACGGTAAATGGCTGGTCCGCAACAGATTGTGCTACGGCCCTGATTTTGGCTTTGCGTGGTAACGCCGTCGATATTCTCGAGACAATACCGACCGATGAACAGTCCAACTTCGAGAAAATTGTCAGGAGACTCGAAACACGGTACGGGCAAGCGCACCTGGAAGACATGTATTTTACCCAGCTAAGGAATCGTGTTCAGAAGCCTGGAGGGTCTTCAAGAACTGGAAGCTGATATTTCTCGTCTGGCGCGCCTTTCGGACCCTGATGCCTCGGAGAGTTCCCTGCAACGCACAGCCGTCCGGTGCTTTATTGAAGCGCTACATGATGCAGAAACACAACAAGCATTGAGACTGGCAAGACCGAAAACCTTAGCTGACGCATTAAGTCAAGCACTAGACTTCCAGGTTGCAAAAGAGCATCGAAACGGACGGACAAGTACGAGAATTGCAAACCGGCGTCGATACTTATGACGAAAAATATTTGGAGGCAATGGTGGAGAGATTGGTACGCAATTCTAGTGGAAAAAGGCGACAACCTCGATGTTGGAATTGTGGAAAATTAGGGCACGTGAAAAGTCGATGTGACCGTCCACTGAAGCAACAAGGAGAGCAGTCTGTTGGTAAACCTAGCAGCCAGCAGGAAAACTAAACATTGTTGTCATGCGGAAGAGAAGATGTGTCCTACCTTAGGGTCACTGTCAGTAATGACCAATGGCAACCCAGAGAACTTCAGAAAGATCAAAGAGGACACGGAATTGAAACATGTTTGGAAATGGAAAATAGCAGGACGGAGACCAGTTGGCAAGAAATAGCTCCCTGTTCTTCAGCAGTAAAATCATATTGGGCGCAGTGGGATTCGATTACTGAAGAGGAAGGTGTTCTGAAACGAGTTCTGGAAAGTGAAGACGGCTCGCAGAAGAGGACGCAGATATTGTTACCGAGAGTAAGGGCCCCTGAAATATTGGAGAATTGCATGATGGAACTTCGGAGGACACCTCGGTATAACGAAACATTAGAGAAAGTGCGCGAACGATTTTACTGGGGTTAATTGCAAGCAAGATGTAAAGATGTGGTGCACAAAGTGTCAAGTTTGTGCTACCAGCAATGGGCCACATAAAAAGAGAAGAGCGAAGATGAGGCAATACAACGTTGGGAGTCCTTTCGAACGAATTGCCATTGACTTGGCTGGCCCATTTCCATGTCAAATGATGGAAATAAATACATACTCGTGGCTATGGATTATTTCAGCAAGTGGGTTGAAGCATATCCCCTACCTAGCCAAGAGGCCACTGCTATCTCCGAAGTACTGGTTAAGGAATGGGTGAGCCGATTTGGTGTGCCACTGGAATTGCATTCAGATCAAGGACGGAACTTCGAATCTGCAGTGTTTCAAGGGGTGTGTGAACTTCTGGAATAAGAAAACAAGAACAACAGCCCTACATCCGCAGTCAGACGGAATGGTGGAACGCATGAACAGAACAATGGGAAAATATTTAGCGAAGGTCGTTCAGATCACCAACGCGACTGGACCAATACATACATCTTTTTCTTCTAGCCTACCGCTCATCTGTTCATGAGACAACTGGGCAAACGCCCGCTAATATCCTCTTCGGCCGGGAACTACGTCTACCATGTGATCTACAGTTTGGTTGTAAAACTAATGAAGAAATAGCCGGTGAAGACTTTGTAAATGACCTAAGACGGAAAATGGACGTAATTCATAACCAGGTGCGTGAAAGAATCCAAATCGCAAGTGACAGGATGAAAGACCGGTATGACATCAAAGCTGAAGGAGGAGGTTACCAACCTGGAGATCATGTCTGGCTGTTTAACCCCCAACGTCGCCGCGGTTTGTGTCCAAAATTACAACGACAGTGGGAAGGACCGTACGAGGTCGTGAAGAGGATAAATGATGTTGTCTACCGAATTAAAAAATTGCCGAATGGAAAACCACGAATCGTTCATTCGAATCGGCTGGCCCCGTACGCTGGAAGTAATGAAATGATGAAGAAAAGACCGCACGAGTTTGTGAGCTGGACATGCAGGAGTGCACATTCCACGAGTTTATGTCTCAGTATAATGGAAAGCATCAAGCGCGTTATGGGGTAACAATGGAGGTGCAACGGGATCTGTTTGCGCTACCCCAGGAATATGCATTGGCGCATTGTGTCGCCCAGGATTTAGATATGACCAGAGGTGTTGCTACTGTATTCAAGAGAAAATATGGAAGGATAGAAGAATTAAAGAACCAACAACCAGATATTGGGAAGGTTCTGCATCTGCACGACGTCAGTCACTATGTTTATTACCTTGTCACAAAAAGTAAGTCATATCACAAGGCATCCTATGAAAATCTTTGGGAAACTCTGATTGAATTACGCCAACAAGTACTGCAAGACAACGTCCAGAAGATTGCCATGTCAAAACTGGGATGTGGGTTTGATGGACTGAACTGGAGAATAGTGAGAAGCATGTTGGAAGTACTGTTCCGGTACACTGGGGTTAGCATCTTAGTCTGCAGCTACCACCATGGAATGTTGTCATATCCAAAGAAGACAATTGACTGCCACTTCTTCTTAACCTCCAACTGCACTGAGGCTCCAGCTGCAAGTATCGGCATGATTTCACTAAACGCGCTCCGAGACGGATCGCAACTAAGGAGGGGGTAGGTAACGAATATTGCGTCATCCCCCGGCGCCACTCCGAGGCGCCTGCTGGTTACGTCATCTGCCGGCGACCACGAGCCGCCGGTGAGCACGAGTTGCATCACCTGCCGGCGGATTCGTCCAGAAAGTGCGCGGCGTCCGGATGGTTCTGGATTGTCCTGACGAGTATAAATACGCGACGGCCGGCGGCCGCGAGTCAGTCTTGAGTCCGCAGTTGAAGCTGAACTGTGAAGTGTGTGCATCGCGGTGAATAGCTGTGCAGTGAGTGTGCTCAGTGAAGTGAACCGTTGTCAGTGCATCGAACTGTGATCAATGCAGTGAACTGTGGCCAGTGCTTAGGACTGTGCGAGTGTGCAAGAGGAGTGTAGTGTAAATAAATTAAGAGAAGTGTTAGTGTAAATAAATCAAGAGAAGTGTTAGTGTAAAATAACTGAAGAGAAGTGTAGTGTAAATAAAGGAAGAGAAGTGTAGTGTAAATTAATAATCAAGTGTTTTCAGTGATTGTTTTAAGAAACAAAATAAACGTTTTTGTGAAAATATTACGAGACTTTTAATTCACCACCTAGAAACGTAACAATATGTTATTTTTAACTACTTGCTGATTAACCTGAGTTTTCATATTTGAGAAAATTATTCTGATGGCACACATCAAATCAGCCTGTATAATCTATTAATTATACTAAAAATATAGTTTGTGTGTATTCGCTAATTATATGTATAATGTTACTATGTAAGCTCACAACCAGTCATGAATCCAGTCGGCGTGCGGGGATTGGGATATAAAAATGAAGCGAAAGCCTGGATCTGAATTATATTTCCCTTTTGTTTCATAAAACGTGCGACTGTACGTGTCCAGTGCGCCAAAATAGCTTTGAGGTGTTTTTACAACAGCGATTGTATTGTTGATTGTAAGTCAAAAAACACTAAGATGAATACGAATAGCGCTTCGCACACTTGAGAATGGCAGAAGAGAGGTGGCCCAAACGAGTAAATAAATGGATACATTCGTATAGAAGACGGCGGGGCAGACCATTAATCCCATGGAAACGAGGAATACAGACGGCGATGGCGACAAGAAATTTCTCAGATTAAGATGTAGTGGATGGAGAAGGCTGCAAATATACTATACACGTGATGTCAGTAAACTATTTAAAAAGAACCAGTTATAAACTGGTGTGTTTGTTCCATTCCCATAAATGTGATACTTCTGAATGGAATTCTAGTTATCATGCATTGATTTGTTCCGAGTAATTGGCTACTGAAATTGTTTCGCCTTTCATATATTCGAGCTGTTAAGCTGTCTTATATGAAAGGTCAGAATTTCATATAGAGGAAGTCATTTCATTAACAATACCATTAATTTTTGAATTAAAGAGTTTCTAGGGAAGTGTGGGCGACATTGTATGCGTTCGTGTGTTTGGTGGACTGGGTAAGTGTAGATGTGAATGAATGAGGTTCATGATACACACAGCGAGTCTTGGTCCTTTGCAGGTCCCGGCTGACAGATTATTGCTCATTGTGTGTTTCGATCCGCTAAATATTTATCTCAAAATTCCTTTTCTCATTGTTAAGCAGTGTTAAGTAATTACTTGTAAACATCATGTAATTATGTAATGTATCAGAGACATGTAAAACATCAGCTCGAATGAGCTATTTCGGCATTATTAACTGCTTCAGTCCCCGAATTTCTGCTTTTGTGGAAAAGGGGGAAATGTGGAGTGGGGTCCACATTATGTTGTGGGCGTTTTTCCCGTCACGTCTGTAGCATTGCGACATCCTGCACTTTCTCCGGTTGGCAGTGGTGGTGGGGGGTGCGCTCCCTCCACCAGACGCGCGGGGCGACCCACTCCCACTCCCACTCCCACGACTGTGTTCGTTTCTTCCGCCCACCACCCACGAGCGGATTTGCTGCCTCTGTGCCACACGGCATTGCACGGGGAGGCGGTTTCCCGAGCGGTTGCAAACTGCATGAGAGTAATAATAATAATAAAATAATAATAATAATAATAATGATGATGATGATGATGTACGTTATATCCAATTACAATCGCAGTATTAGACGTGCCTGTTACGTAGATGCAGATCATGTTCCCAGAGAGCCGAAGTCCTTGAAAGTGAGGTTCAAGTTCGACGTTTACGTCAATCAGATTTATTAAACGTATAAATTGTGACTTGTCCTGATTTTCATTCTGTTACTAGCTGGTTATAGATGTAAGTCCCTGAGAACATATTGTGATGCATTTCTAATTTTTTTGCTCGTCCATTATTCTGGTTGCCCAAATGTTTTGCATGCTGAATCAAAGTAAAATCAATATTTCTGATGTTTTGTTTGGGTGATGTGCAATTCTCAATATCATAACTTTTCCAGAATACTGTCGTAACTCAGAAAAAGGGAAAAATGTAATTTTTAGGTGATTCGGTAAAAAAATCTATTGAAACAATGCCCACACACCAACTCCTTATAAAGGTATTGAGCGTTTCGATGTAACCCGTTCCGAATTTATGTTTTAAACATGGACACCAGGAAAAGGTTACATTAATATTATTAAAATTAAATGCTTCCGTTATCTAAATAAAATCAATATCCCGCTAGCTGGGTCGATGGGTATCGTTAGAAATAAACGCTATTACCTACTAATAGCCGATTATCCGAACTGCCATCTATACAGAGTAGCGAGGAATCTGAAAACAAATATATATTGTCTTGCTACTTATTAGCTGGAATTGGCCAAATGAAAATCGTTTGTTATATTTCAAAAGAAACTTATGGTTTATTCTCAATGCCATGCAAAAATATGTCTTGAAAAATTTGTAACAAATAAAGAATGTTCTTTTGATCATGAGCTCTTTCAACCAAAGATCTTCTGTTATATGAAAAGTTGATGATGAACAGTTCGGAAAAACATTTACAGCAAAGACGCCATAGTAAAAATAAAACCGATTGAGGAAGAAAATAGCGAACCTGATACTCTTAAAAGAGTTTGGACTATAAACAATATGATCCGGCTGATTTAGGACATTTTAAAAGTTATCCCAGTAAATCAAAAAACAGGCAATAAGTAGTTATTGAAATTTTCGTATTTCGTATATTTGTGTTAAGGAAAATATTAATGGAGTCCATTGTTGGAGCATGAAACGCTTATAAAGAAGAGTGGCTGAATACTGCAAGAGCAGAACGCATAAGATATCAAATTCAGACTTTCGGGGGCAAAAGAAGAAAATTAGTTGCATCATGCAAAATTTATCCTATTTAAATATCTTGACGGGAAGTATCAAAATTTTAATAAAACAGATAAATTAATTCAAGCAAAAAGCTTAGCAAGAAGTTAGCGATTAGCGAACAATTGCAGTAAGTTCCATTTGCATCTAAACGGAAAATAGGAAATAAAAGTGATTTTGACCAAAGGAAAACAAGAGGAAACATCAAATTTTAGGAAATTGCCGAGAATTTATTAAAACTAAAACGGAAATAAAGTGTTTCGGAAAACGTTAGAAATTAAACATTTTGAGAGAACCAAGGTGACGCGTTACTCACTTACGTCGTTATTGGTCAGTCCTGATTGGTACTTGAGTAAAACTTATTTGATGAAAATAAGACATGTATTTTTTTTATATTTTAATAAAGTTTGCATTTTAGCGTGTGGTGTAATTTAATTATTTTTCGTAAAAAACAGTTAAACTGTGTGTGACGTGCTACGGGGAGGAGCGGATTTTGTGCACATTTTCTTAATCCTGGAATCCCTACCCTAAACCATTTACAAGTTGACTCCTGAAAATAGAAAGAATTGAACGTTTTTGGCAAGAATTATTACCGAAATATTCGGTCCGATGTAATAAACTGTGTTTGCAAGGGGAAATCAGCTGTACATTTGGGCTCTTATCTCTCATCATGTCCGTCGTGAAGGAATAATACTTCCTTCCGCGACAACATGGAGAACGATAATTTGAATAGCTGTATTTCTTTCTGGACTATAGAAGACGTGAACAGATAAGGAACTTAAGTTTACAAAGTGTACGTTTTGTGAATCATTTTATAAAAATTATCACAGTAAATATTACCACGCTCAAAAGGCATTAGTCCTGTCCGATAGGAAAAGAGCGATAATACACGTAGATGACAGACGCCGTGGCTCGAAATGGAAAGTGCAGAAGGGAAAGGGTTTGAGGTTCAAGGGGAATCCGCGCATGGTTTAAGCGGATTCAAGCATACCCTGAAGTACTTGGATCCGAATGGGGGAGGCCCCCAACTCCTTCCACCACCTTGGCCTGTCAGGAATGCAGGGAAGACAGTCAATGGTGATACATGGCGGTTGGGGGAGCTCCACCATATCACAAATAAACAGATGAAGGAAGTATTAAATTTTCAACAAACCAATCGGCTGCACTAAATTTATTTACTAATTGTCGGGAACATGCTAACAAGTGGTTTGACAATTTTTTATTTTTACTAAAATGCAATAATTACCTGTTAATTGATGTTGGAAAATATTTGACAAACTGAATTGTACGCAATAATTGCAGTTTGTAGGCAAACTGAATGCTTTGTGAGATACATTATTTAAATTTCAGAAATAACGTAACTTATTTTCCATTTTGTGAGCGAAGATAAAACTATATTCTAATGTTGATCTCAGTGTGAGGGAAAGAGAGCAAAGGTAACACCACCACGCCGTCGCAATGGAGACGATATCCTTCGTTCCGCGTTGTGGAATGCTCATTTCGAAAAAGGGGCAGGTGGTACACTAGGAGACCTGAGGATGTTTCTACTATCGTTTACAAGGAACGTCTGGGTCTAGAATTAGAAAAACTCATTATCAGAATGACACCTGATCAGAAGAAACTCATTGGAACCTGCTCTACCAAACATTAAAATAAATAGAACATGTTGAACTAACCAGACTGCATTGGACACTTCAACTACAATCATCTGTTGATACTCTGATCATATCCGATTTGTGGTTCTCTTATTTCGACTTCTACAAATATTGTGGTTGTCAAGGAATTCGTGAACTTAGGAACAATCTTAAAATGAATATTTTATATATTTACGTGTAAGTTCTATAAGAATACACTTATAAGAAGAAGTAATCATTGGAGAATGCATGCCATTAAAGTAGATTATTGATTCAGAAATAAAGTAGCATTGGAAGTAAATCATTGTTAAATAATCTGGATGGATGCTGACACATATCTCATCAGTGCTGATGCATTCGTTAATAATGATGAAAGGATCGAATCTTTGGGTGTCAAAGGGAACAAAAAAAAATTATACCTCCAGGACGAAAGTAGGTGATTTTAAAGGAAATAATCACACGTATTTCAAAAATCGTTGTAAAACCTTTTTATCACGCAAGGGTCAAAAGATATGAACATATTTAGTATATGAAATAAGCAAAATCCTAGACTAATTTCCGCATTGTCCCTCCGGTTATATTCCTAGAAAGTTTTATGAGCGTGCTTCATACGAAGTAAAAACAAGTTGAAAATGGAATGCACATATTCGTTCAATAATATATATTCATTAAAATAATTTGTTTGTATTCTCTACAGCATTGCTAGAGTGAATGACAATGATTTGAGTTTTCCATACAACCTAAGGTTCGTTGTACAGGTGACACAACATTGGTGAGCAGCCCATTGTTTATCCTGAGCACAAACACGTTAGCCAAAGTATAAAGAATACACAAGTTTTGTAATTTCGTATATATTTTTTCCTTTGAAGTTTGGATGCAGATCTTTCACAAACGTAACCGACGTTATCGGGTTAATTCGCACCTTTTGATATGAAATGACGATTTGCATTTTATCGAACCGATTCTGTTCAACAGATCATGTATCAAATTTCACTGTTTAAAACCCACAGAACTGCCATATATTTGTGTATTTGAGGCTCACGCAAACCAGACGCGAACTTCACGCGCACTGCAGGTACAGTTCCGCATAGCACCCACTGACCCAGAATCTCCACCCCAACAGTTGGATACTCGCGATAAGGTGATGGGCTGAAATAATTTCTTTCCATGATTGATGCGCAGTAGGAAATATGAAGGTGCAAGAGACTTGTTTTACCTACCTTAAAGACCTACTCATAATTTGAGCGTGACTACCATTAAGGCAATCTTCGAATGCAGAAGGTACAAAAAACAGGAAAACCAAATTTTGTTGATATCTCATGAAAGTGGCATAGATGAGCTGAACAAATATTTTATTTTTAAATAATTTTATGCGCATTGAGTGTACATATCTGAGAGATGCAATTTAATTGAATTTGCATTAATAGCAAAATACGGTATGATATGATATAAATGTAAGGTATATTTAAAAACGGTGATGTGATATGACTGTTTTATTGTTATATTCCTAAGCTACGTATAAAATTGAGTACGTCGCGCCCTCTACCTTCCTGGAGTTAAAAATCCTGTACTCTAGTGTTATTAGCGATCATGAAATAATATAAATTTAAAATTAATTCCAGTGGGGTATTGGCTGAGCAGCAAAATAATGTTTTCGTATCGCCACCTGAAAACCCGCATTTGGTGGAGCATTTAGAGCCCCTTCGCGCGTGGACACTGCCGCGCGCTTCCGAGAAGGGGCAGAGAGCCCTTCCCAAGCAGCCGCCGCCCCTCGCCACTGCGCTTGGAAGAGGGAGGGTTCCGAAGTCCGCCGCGACGATGACTCGACGAGGTGTACATACACTCAGAAAAAAATTGTTGATAAAACTGGAATTGCGGCTATCCCCACCATACCTTTTCTTATATCAAACTTACTGAAATATTCTTAAGGCTTGCATCAATTATCACACGTTATATACACTCTTTGCCGGTACAAAATTATGAGCGGATTTTGTCATTGAAAAATTAAGTTTTTAAAATTGTATTTAGTGAGATCCAACCATTCGTAGTTACTTTTCTTCCAAACTTCGGGTATATTGAAATATACAGCGACATCTGACACCTGCATCAAGTTAGCAAGAAATTGTTGAAAAACTATCAATGATTGATTAATATGTCTAAATATTTAAACGTCTAAATACCATGCATTGCCCCAAAGAAACGTATAAAATTTGCGTAATGCATGTGTTTCTTAAAAATAGAAAAAAATGAAATGTGCAAACATGCACGGAAAACGAATACATTTTAAGGGGTAAAGGACACGAAAATCGGGAGTAAAAGTCTTGGAGGAATGTAGAATGGGGGGGGGGGATGTAATTTTTTAGATATTTGCAAAGTTCGAGATATTGTTTGCAATTCTTGACCGCACTGTTTGTGTCTAACGTGTTTCCGTTGTATATCCTGAGTAAAACGATTATTGTTGTGAATAAGAATAGAAGTAATTGCATTGTTGTATACAGCAGCTCTGCGCTGCGGCAGCTACCGAACGACAGCAGCCCGAATTGACCACACGTGGGAAGATCTCCATTTAATGAAGCAATGCTTTGCTAGCAGTAGCGGTGTACAATGGCTCACGGTAGTATCTACATGTGAAGGGGCCTATATACGCCACAAAGGTGAGCTTTGGAGGCCGAGACCAAGGACGAATTTTAGAGGACGATTACCATGGCAACGTCAAGTAAACAAGACAATGTACAAATGACTTTTAGAGATAAGCCAGCATAGTTCTTTCATTTGCAACGGTTACATGTTTCTCTCTTTTCCATTTTAAAGAATTCATACTCTCTTTCGTATGAATCCTTTGATTTTTGAGGAAGTTAACTCTCAGTAGAAGCTTTAGCTTCCTCAATTATAATCTCTTAAATATCGCACTTCATACTTACGAAACAAATCGCCAAAACTAACCGCAAATTCTATACTCTTTAACAATTGTGACAGTACTGACAACTTCAGAGGCGATAATGAAGAAGAACATCTGCATCTATACGACGAAACCGCATGGTATAAATGAGATATCTCTAAAAATTCAAACCTAAAATTGGGAGGTGAGAATTCGAAAAATGGATGTATGCACCTCGGCCGAAATTAAATGATTTCGGACTCGGTTAATTTACCAACCTCAGCTCCGCTCCGCCTCGGTAGGTAAACACCTCATCCAAAATCATCCATTTTCCGGCCTTGATACATAAATAACTATTCTGGAATATAGATTGTTCTCGCAATATTATGTCGCCGCATTTGTGGCTGAGATATCAGCGGAATGGCAGCGTTAGGTGCGGCGAAGCAGCCCGTACTTGCGACGGAACGGCACCGCACTTCCGGTGGCGGGGGCGGGGCGGGGTAATGCGGGGCGGAAGGGAGGTGCGAGAGGCGCGTTGTGGCTCGTGGGCGCTCCGTTATCGCGGCGCATGAATATTTATACGGTTCTTATCTGGAATCGTTTGTTTGGCAACATGCGCAGCGCGGGCTGTACAGTGGAAAGGAGAGCCAGGGATCGTGGCGGCGGCCGCGGCATACCGAGGCGCCATGAGACACCAACCGACTGCGCGCGAACCCTAGTGGCAGCATACCCAAACGCTTGCCAGGGTGCTGCCCGAGGTGTCATATACGCCTGGGCTTTCACAATTAGCACTCGTTTCGGCTTGTGAGTTACGTGAGGTGTCTCACGCAATGGGATAAAATAGGCATTTGAGACGCAGAGGATTAGAAATTGCCTTTGTTTAAGTAGTGAGCATTGCTCGGTCGACTCTTCGGCTTCACTTCATGACAGTTTATCTGCATGTTATGGAAGTAGCCGGTAATTTTTTCTGACAGCAGTAGAGTAGCCAATTAATTAAAACCAAATTTTAAAAAACCAGATACTTTTTATGTATGACATTAATTATTAATTCTAAAATAATGGTATACATTGTTTTACGTTTTTTATTGATAGAGAAAATATTCCAGTACGTTCGTATTGTGAATTTCTCGTGAACGGTGTGCTATTGGAATTCGTGTTCAAGACATTCTGAAACAATTTTTTTAGAAAATGAACAGAAAAGAAAGAGTAAATACGATTATTTTTCAATTTAACAATATGAACTCTTGGGTCTGTGCGCATGATGGTATAGTACATTTTTATTGCATTGAAATTTGTCTGCATCAAGAGAACACTGTTTTTTTTATTGGACAGTAATAGTTTCAGTATGAGTGGATTATTTTAATAGATTTCACCAAAATTATAAGACATCATTGAATGGCTTTGTGAAGATCCACTTTGAGTAGTAAATAAGTCGACTTGAATGTCGAAATGAGTTGACCAGGAACCGAGATTTTGCGTCAATGCGACATTTGGCCAACGCCCTTAATCTGGCCATATTTAAAGAGATTGGAGTATGTATCAATGTTCCTCCCGCGTGGTCCGTAAAGGCCGGCGTATCTGATTTTCATTCTCAGGCGCCCATCATAAATACAACTGACGCACAGCGAAGAGAATTCCTTGGACTCGTGCAAGCATTGCTGCGCAGAGCTTTCGAGAGCGGAATTGCGTGCAAGACATTGGGCTGCCGCCGCCACCGCCCTTTGATTTTCCAAGCGTGATAGTGTGTGTGTGTGTGTGTGTGTGTGTGTGTGTGTGTGTGTGTGTGTATCACGAGCGTTAGTTTGATGTGTGAACGGTCCCCCAGCGGTTTTTTTGTGCAATCGGCTGCCACATTCTCGATTGAGTAGTTCACGTGAAACCACTACTTTGATGTTTTTCGATGCGGATATATTTTTTCCTGGAGTCTGTGGTTTATCCCTTTATGTTTTGAAATTTCCTGTTAATGTAAGTGCACATTTTTCTGTTTGGAGGTAATGAAATCTCTCCACCATAGCACTTTGCGTAGACTGCATTGTTTATGATTAGTGAATTGATTGATCTTGATATATCTTGTGTAGTGAAAGATCAACAGTTTTCATTTTAAGAATTACAGTACATAATTATTTCGGTTACTTTTCTGAATGTGTGTGTAAAGTTTTACTGCCCATTGATATTTAATTGATTAAGAATCCACCCAACAAAGTTCATTGCAATTCTGATGTCATTCGCACTTCTTTCCTTTCATGATATCAATATAATTTAATCCAGCCATATGACTTAAGTATTTGTCAAAAGCGTTTTTGAGGTACCATGCAAATTTCTTACCCAAAGTCACGAGATTATGTCTAGCCAAGTGCTTCGGGTATTCGCGCTTCGAAATATCTTGAAGTGAGAAGTGACGACTTATTATAGTGGGTCAGCTGTAAAAGAACTGTAGATAATGTTTGTTGCTTTCACCTTGTCATCCACCATTTTTTGATAAGTGTTTGGAATGAAATGGGCAAGTTAATATTGAGATATACCAAAATTTTCCTCTCTCTCTACATTTGTATCTGCTAAAGATCTTAGCGTCCGGCTTGCTGGGTCAATGGGTCACGATATAATTATAATCCTTATTACCTCTGTAATGGATTATAGGATCCGCCGACTATACAGCGCAGCTGGGAATCTGAAATAGAATGATTCTATTCCTAGTTCATTACTGTTTGGATTGACTAAATGAAAGGTCACTTTCTCTTCTAAAGAACAAAATTCAACAAAGTTTATTTTTGCCTTTTTAGTAAACAATTTCGTGAATTTACAAATTTTAGGCCTTTGATCAAGATCTCTTTCAATTTACAGTTTATACCGCGGTTAACTTATCTTTCTTCGTTGATGTCCCTCGTAGACTTCTCAGTCGAAATATCTTGCGATCTTGCCGTAGTCCAAAGTTCCAATTTATACACCAATATTTCTTCCACATCAAAATATCTGCAATATCTTTCACTGTCCTTAAAATTTCACTGTTAACCCAATTCTATCTCGATTGTACTCGTTCCCTCTCACGAACATACGATCAGTTCAGAAGCACGTTTCAGAACAGAATGAAGTCTTCCTGCATGATTCATCCTCAAGACTTCTGTATTATACTACCTTCATTTTTCATAACATTTGACCGTCCTTCTCTCACCCAGCCAATCCATACGTTCGTTATATTTTGGTGTAGCTGACCTCTTAATGCCTTCTACAAAAACAAAACTACATTGTTTATTCACGGTCGTTGCTAGCTCTAGCTCTCGTGATATTTCGTAATGCATGTTCCACCATATTGTCTCCAAATAAATGTTAATTTATTTTAACGTGACATATCGGTATGTCACAGCTTCCCCTCTCCAAGCGTCATTTGGTTTGCTACAACCTAACTAAATGACAAGACTAAAATTGAACACTTTCTTCTTGCTTCTTCACACTAAACGACATTAACACTTTACACTTTGCACTGCACTAGGTCTTGTTTCTTGCTGCCTTAAAACTATTTACATTTTCTTTCGGAATGTGCCAACAATAACCATTTCATCAGGTATTCTAGTAACCGTATCTGCCTAATATTTGCTCCCCATTAACTTCATTGAATACACATACACATTAAATTAAACTCCCTACACAAACTGACAAAATACACATAATAACAAAACAATACCAAAAGAAAAACTATTACACCTAATATTTACAACTATTTACAAATCTCTGTTATGACCAGTATATTTAATCATGCGTGTCGTCCCTCATATACGGCTTCATGTTCCTGTAGTTATATTTCCCATTTGCGTCCATTTTCATCATTCAAAATCGCGGCATTCTTGCTTAATACTTTACAAATTCGATACGGTCCTTTATACAACGGGAAAAATTTATAAAATAGCTTCTTATCCACTCACGACACTTGAGGTACTCTAATTAACACTTCATCACCCTCCTTATACTCGCCTCGAAAGCATTGTTTCTGTTTTGGCTTTCTTTTGACCGCTGCCTCCCTCAAACTGTCATAAATTATTCGCGTATCTTTCACATCATCTGGGTGTAGTCCAATTTGCCTGTACGACGCAGTAAAATCCAGTCCCGTGAATATCCGAGCTCCTTTTACCTTCCACATCATTTCATCTACTTTCGGCGGTTTTTCATAACGAGCGATGGTCTTGCTATTGAGTTTCCTAGCATCAACACAAAATCTGATCTTATTGTCTTTCTTCCGAACTATCACTATTGGGCTTGCATACGGTGTCCTCGATTTTTTTATTATACCATCCTCAAGCATCGTGTTTATTTGTTTACGTACTTCGCTATTATATACATGGGGGATCGGATATTGTTTCAGATTAAAGGTTCCTCATCCATCAATTCAATTTTAAATTGCCTTTACCGGCTCCCTTGAACTTCCAAAAATGTCTTTATATTCATTGACTAACATTTCAATAGCTTCACTAGCATCTATTCCGTTTTCGTCGACCGCGCCCTCTGCTGCCGTGTGGATCTGGTCCCTGGTCTCTTCAATTTGTTCCGCAATATCGCAAATACACATATCTTCGCCCTCCTGGTCTTTGATCCCTAAACAATGTTGTTGCCCTTTGTCACCTCGTAACAATACACTCCTGTTACCTATGTCGACCTTGGCGTCACATTTTAGGCCATCAATCCCAAAATAATTGGACGAATCAAATTCTTCACTACAATTGCCGGAAACTGAATTGTGATCCCTTGAACTTCCACATCCACCCAAATTTGCCGACTTCTCGTTTCGATGCGCCTTCCATTAGCTGTCCGAATATCCAAACTCCTGGTGGGTAGCTCATCAATTTTATTTCCCTTTTTCTTTAACTGCTCATACAATTTTTCCGACACTGCACAAACATTAGCACCTGTGTCAATTAAAATGTCTACAGGTATATTCCGAAATATCCCCTTCAAAATTAAACACGTGCTATCCTCCGCCCGTTCATCCGTATCTTCCCTTAATAAATCTTCCGCCGATACTTCAATGCTCTTCAACTCCTTAATGTCCGACATATATTTCCCAGATTCAGATTCTTGCACCATTTTAATGTTTCTAAGTCCCTCCTGTATTCGTTTTTCTAATTTACAATCCGAATTAACTAATTTAGATCCTCTGTTTTCAATTGTTTCGCCATGTTGAAGCGACATTGCATTTAAATTATCTACACGCGATTCGACGATTGTCAACTTTTCGCATTGTTGGTCATGTAAATGTCCTAATGTCACAATGTTTTCCTGTAAATAATTAACTTGGGAATTAATTTTGTTGCCAGATTCTTTTAATTTCCTCTGCCTTTGGTCGACTTGATTATTAAAACTATTTCATTAATTTCTCCCAATTCTTCAATTCTAATGACATTTCCGATGTCATTCCTTCCAATTTAGCGTTATTTTTTTCAAATTCAATATTCATATCTGAAGTGATCCCCTCTAATTTATTATTCATATCTGAAGTGATTCCATCTAATTTAGTATTATTATGCTCAAGTTTTGCGTTCATTTCTGCTAACATCTTAAGAATTAAATTATTAGGGTCCATATTTTCTAACGGTGCAGCCATTATTTCCTTTTCTTGTGGTTCAATCTCAATAATTTCACGTTAGTATTAGCAGACGCCATATCATCTACATTAACATTCTCCATACGCAATTTTCTGCTCCTAGTATCCATTTTGAATTCTAATACAAATTAAAATCTCTGTTAAATTATTTTAAAAACACACCAATGAAATGGTCTTGGCCCTTTCTTATAATTAACAATTAATTTCAAATGTCAATCCATAAATTTCAGATTCCCTTTGGATCACGTTGAGGCGCCATTTTGAGATATACCAAAATTTTCCTCTCTCTCTACATTTATATCTGCCAAAGATCTTAGCGTCCGGCTTGCTGGGTCAATGGGTCACGATATATTATAATCCTTATTACCTCTATAATGGATTATAAGATCCGCCGACTATACAGCGCAGCTGGGAATCTGAAATAGAATGTTTCTATTCCTAGTTCATTACTGTTTGGATTGACTAAATGAAAGGTCACTTTCTCTTCTAAAGAACAAAATTCAACAAAGTTTATTTTTGCCTTTTTAGTAAACAATTTCGTGAATTTACAAATTTTAGGCCTTTGATCAAGATCTCTTTCAATTTACAGTTTATACCGCGGTTAACTTATCTTTTCTTCGTTGATGTCCCTCGTAGACTTCTCAGTCGAAATATCTTGCGATCTTGCCGTAGTCCAAAGTTCCAAGAAATACACCAATATTGCTTCCACATCAAAATATCTGCAATATCTTTCACTGTCCTTAAAATTTCACTGTTAACCCAATTCTATCTCGATTGTACTCGTTCCCTCTCACGAACATACGATCAGTTCAGAAGCACGTTTCAGAACAGAATGAAGTCTTCCTGCATGATTCATCCCTCGAAGACTTCGTATTATACTACCTTCATTTTTTCATAACATTTGACCGTCCTTCTCTCACCCAGCCAATCCATACGTTCGTTATATTTTGGTGTAGCTGACCTCTTAATGCCTTTACAAAAAACAAAAACTACATTGTTTATTCACGGTCGTTGCTAAGCTCTAGCTCTCGTGATATTTCGTAATGCATGTTCCACCATATTGTCTCCAAATAAATGTTAATTTATTTTAACGTGACATATCGGTATGTCACAATATCGATGTGAGCTATCGAATTTACTAACACATGGAGTTTTGGTAAAGTGAAATTAATACTAATGACATTTAATTTGTTACCAGGTAAGTTCTCTGATTCTTTTCAAATGGGATTAGCATATTTTGTTCCAAAAAATATTTGTTTTGCATAATGTCTTAAAGAATGCGATTTGTCACATGGAGAACATCGATGAATGGGTAAGCATCCTAATCTTCAAAATCTCTGTTATTATCGAAAGATCATCAGAAGTACCTAGAGAAAGGAAATAAAGTGGAACAATTGTAGGCATGTTTTCCCTGTTACGGCTTTCGTTTTTAGTTTTATTAAAGATAATCGATAATCGAAAGGGAAGTACTGGATTGTGTGGTTATTTTAGTTACTATTAAAATGTATACTTGTAAAGCAAGTAATATTCGGCGTTCTTCAGTTTCACGCGGTTTTTATGTAATATTAAGAGCAACGTGTCAGATAATATTGTAGAATATTGTTTCATGATAATTAATTTCATGTGACACCGGTCTAGTATTCTCAAGGCCCTGAATTCGTTGCTGGTCCAGTGCAGCTTGCTGGCACTATCTGTTCGCCGAGCAGCCCCTTTGCCACGTTAGAAAAATACTTGTTTGCAGCCAACAGACAATTGCTGTGTGCTGCATACACAGAGTGAAAAATGTTCCAAATAGCTATTCAGTTTGCTGCAGCATCATCATGGGTGTTTAATACGTAACTCCAGAAGCCGATCGCTCGCGGCCTGCAGCCGTCGGCCGCCCCGAGCGGCGGTGAGCTTCCCAGAAGCCGATCGCTCGCGCGCCGCTCGCCTGCAGCCGTCGGCCGCCGCTTGCCCGGCCTTCGCCTCGTGCCACGCCGCGGCCGCCTTCGTCGGCGCGACGGACGCTCGGGGCGGAGGAGGAACGCCGGGGCGATGAGCCGCCGCGCGGAACACCGTGATCTGAAAAAGTGCTAGCGAAGAAGTGGATGATTTGTTTGATTTTTAAACGTGTTTGAAGTGCGACCCTAATCATACCTTTTCCTGTGTTAAAGTAGGTCTTTATTGTCGCCGGAATGAAAGTGCACCTGAATCTCAGAGCGATTTATGAAGTAGAGTAGAACAGAGTAAACATTGTGTTGTGAAACACGTGTGTGCTTCCATTTTCGTACTTTCACTGAACGGCTGATTAGAAGAATTGTCGCTTAGTGAAGTGGGGCACTCGGACGGAAGTGTGGCTGGGCCGACTTTAATTTTCTGAGTGTCCTCCGTTTTCATTGTCCGTCATCATCGCGGTCTTGTACATGCTTCCCATTTGTAGGCAAAGCAACTGCCTATAGTTATACCCACTTGCCAGTGTGGCGCTTGAAACTGAACAAAAAATGAAGAAAATGGTTTAAAAATAAACTTTTGCTCATGACATGCGTTTTAAGTGGGCTTTATCCACTTGGGAAAATTATGTTCCCGCGCTATCGCGCTCAAAACCTTTCTCGCTCGTGAATAGAACTTAATTTAAAATCCTTGTTATATAACAATTATTAGGTCGCATGTCCAGCTTATTACGTCTATGACTAGATCATTTGAAGTCATGTTCTTACACCATCAATACATGCAGGACCTTTGCTTTGTGGAAAGAACACTGCGATGCATGGACTTGAAAGGCACTCGGGAGGCAACGCCCGAGTTCAGTACTTAATCATCGTCTCTGGGTAGTGGTGGGAAATTTTGTATTTGCCTTTTCAGCCTCGACTGCAGGAACCGATTTAAATAAAAATATAAAAATTCTAATAATTTCCAACGAATTTCGATTGACGGTATTTCTGAAAAGTAGTTTCGGCAGTTCCCTGAACCTTCCATGTCACAATCCATATTGTGAGGGTTGTTGCTTAGAAAGTCAGAAGTAAGTGAGGTGTGGGTTCTCGAAATGAAGTCTCTGTGTGCCTCTTCCAATGATTTCCGTACCGTGTCGGAAACCACTTCTTGTGCCCTTATTTGGACTTCAAAATTTTTTAGCAGGGCTACTGAGAACTCTCACAACATTATGGTGCTGTAGTGCGTTTATAAATACCAGGATAAAACAATCCTTTTGCACGGGAGTGGCTTGAATTTTTAGGCGTTGACTGAATTCTGGGATCATACAACCATCATGTCGAGTATCGAATTATCCTGATTAATGAAAAAGAAATGCAAACGGCTGAGTAACAGCCGGCCCTAACGTTGTGCTCTCCTGCCCGTCTTGAGCTTGGAGCGTTGCAAGCCTTGAAGCGTGTGCCTCGCCTGCTCCTCGCATTGCGCGTGGCCAGGTGTTGCGCTTGCGAGCCCATCTCAAAGCTCCTCCTCCTCCTCACGTCCCCCCTCCCCCCTTCGCGGAGGCCGTCGACCTACGCGGCGTCGCCTCGAGCGAACGGGGGCGCGGGCACGGCCGCGGGAGGAAGAAGGGCCCTGCATTCCAGCGCCGCTTCTGCATGAAATATGGAAACTCGCGCCATGCAACCATATTACACAGAACCGTGCACGTCTGTTCTCAGCGGAACTTCCTTGCAAGTAGGTGACACGGTTTACGAGAATACAAAGGTATTCTTATTGTTTTATTTCTAAACCAGTGGCTGCTGTAGATGATTTATAGTCCTCCCTGCAATGGTAGATTATAGAAAATGCTGATTTGAGAATGTGTTTTACGTTTTGAATATTCCAAAATATCTTCACTAAGTGCTGACAACGAGGTACTGTCCTGATACATACCCGAATGTGTTAAAAGCTTAAACATATATTTATGTCAAATGTACCTTATCGCTGTTGAAATAATGGCACGTATTATCGGTATACGTTTAATCTAAGTTTTCCCTATATGATTGACATTGAACTATTTACACGGATATTGTTGGTAATAATAGCTGCAAGGTAATCATCAAATTAGTTTGTGAAAACATTGATTTCATTAAATGGTACAAAGTACTCTGGAGATGTATTGGGAGCGTGTAAAGAATGGGAATGTTCATCTCGGAGTTGGAAATAATAGGAAAGTCTCGCCAAGTTGGCGTCATGAAACGCGTTATTCTGCTACTCATAAACATAACAAAGTGGTTCTCTAAGCATTCCGCGTTTGGGGCTTATCAAGAATTTGCCTGGCAATTAATAAAAGAATATTAGGATTAGAATTAAGATTTCACAATCACGATTACATATGAATAATTTTATATTTTCAGAAACTTATGCTGCAAAATTGAAGATAGAAATATACTTCAAAATACTTTAGAAATTTTCTTACTGAGTCGCACTCACGTGACTAAGGTTGTGATGAATTACGAAATACTAATTAGTGGAGTGGGCATTCAGTTCATCAAGGTATGCTGGGTGTTTTGAAATGTGTTTCACGCGCAAGCGCTACGTGATCTGCACGCCTAGCGGTGTCGCCGCTCCTGCGAATACTGTCGGCGATAGCAGCTGCGTGCTCGTGTTGTGACTGGCCAAAGCGTCAAAACATGGATGTGGAGGCGTTCCGCGTGTCAGCCAAGCAGGAAATGAACGCGCGAATGACGTAGCGCCCCTGCTGCTTTCTTCACGCTCTCTTTCCTCTAGGCAGCTCGTCTTCTCCTCTCGCCGTCAATTCTATACGCTGACACCGAGTGATGAACTCGGACGTACTAGACAAGTTGCGCGCTCTGGCAGTGCAAACGTATTGTTATAGTTCGTGACAAAAGAATTTGCTGTTTCTTATAGGAATGACGAGCAGGTAACCCGCCTCTAAGAAAAAAATGTTTGAAGTTAAAAGAACCTACCGATACTTTTCTTTCAAATTATTCCTGTCGACTACAAAAAGAAAATAGCTGTTGTTGATGGCTTTAGATCTCATTGCTTTTTCTTCTTGTTCATTCGTACATTGAATTGTCGAGAAAGTGTTGTTTTGCTGGCATCTATGTATTTTAAAGTAATTTTAGTCCGTATTGATATTCTGTCTGGTCTCCTAAACATGTTTAATTTTCATTAATGTGTCCCCAGTATTTTGATGTTATTTCATTTGAGTAATTCTATTTTCCGAACAACTGTCTTAACATGCAATGTTATGGGTTAAGAGTGAATGTTATTCTGATACTTTTTGCGATTTGAACCCTCAAATTGCTCGAGACCATGTTGATTATGTTGTAACGATTTCAAGGATGATCTTCCACCTGGGGATTTGATGTCATTGTAGAGTCTTAGAATAAGATACTAAGTGGAATGTGTGACTTAGCTTCGAATTTGATTATTAGCGTAGACCTCTTTTCTTCTGTGAATTTTTTATTGTCAGAGCCCGAGGATGAGTGTGACGTGACCGATAGAGGTCTGTGCTAATCAACAAATTCAATGTTATTCTTTTTTTATGAAAGACGGCAACCCCGCAAAACGAAGCGATTTAAAAATGCCTGGGATACTATAATTTTTGTACGCTGATCAGTACAATTTAAAAGTTCATCACGACCGAAAGATGGCGATGTTTTTAGAAGGATCGATTTCATCATTTTCAATGTCGATTTTTCCACTGAAACTGATGAATCGTTTTGTAGAATTGTTCAGTTCTCCGAACGAAACCAAATAATGCGAGTTGAAACCATGAATAGTACTTGTCTCTTGCCTTCTGCGGCTCGTTGCTGCATCGGACGGCAGCGCATATGGAGACATGGGGGTCTGGACAATAAAGTATTTTCTTGTTGCTCCTGCTACTCTGAAGATTTTGGGTGATAGTATAGGCAAGCGAAAAACGTTTGTGTCAATGTATGTTTCCTGACCGCACCTGTTTGGGCGTTTTCTATGTATTTTTGGGGGTTGTCTCATGTATACGAATAATACTACTATATTGAGTTGAAAAGTGAAAAATTTATACATCTACATTTTAACGTAAGTAAATTAACAAACGCAAAAGTATTTTATTATACAACAAATTTCTTCAATTGTAATCTATCAGTACCTCCTACAATTTTCGAAAATTAGATTTCATGTCACGCATATGGGCGCAATAGGTTTCGAACAAACAAAGAGATGAATTTGCACTCGAGCGGATGTATGTAGGCCGCAGCCTTCTCTCAAAACATCCTGTTGCGGCTGCGCAGATAGCTTCGAGAGAAGAGACTTCCGCCCCAATTAAGAAAACACTTCGCGGTCAAGGAAATCAGTTCTCTGTACCCATTCACGGGAATTACGTGACGCTGAGAATTTTTCACGAACATTTTGGATCTAAAAGCGTTATGGGCATTTAAAATATTTCAGTTGTGTAACTTTCTCTTACACTTCTCTCGTTTAAGGAAAGTAATGTAATTCTGCATCGGAAGTGACGTTTCTTCGACAGAAAAAATTCGTTTTGTCTTTCCCTGAAATCAAAAGTGATTTTTCTTGCTTCTATGTATACGTAAATTACTTTCGCTAACACCTAGTTGCGTTAGAATTCACGTTTGCTGGGTCTTTAATAGAGAAAAAAAAATTTCCACAGTTTTTATTTCGCCAGATTTTATACACTACAGTGTTTTCATTTGCGAATAAGCCTTGCAGCTAATTCCGTGAATAGGATTTCACGAAATCCCATATTTCCCGCTGATGTCGCCGCTCTTTCAATTACAAATCGACCTTTTAGTTTTTGGGGGTACTTTTTCATGAAACCTCAACATTTTCGAATTTTTCTCAAAAAATAGTAACTCTTTTTGCTCGAGTGTTGCAATGTACGCTTTTCAAAACAGGGCAGGTCCGATTTTCGTTGAAAACCTTTTTTCTGAATTGTAAGAGCGAACCACTTGTACTAGTAGTTTTAGTCTGGCTTCAGACGTGGTCTCTGAGAAGGTTAAGATGCACTTGTGGAATCTAAGAACGTAGGTTTGTGTACGAACCCAGCGTAATATTTTTGCGGGTTGAAAACGCTTTAATGCTTAGCTAGTAATATAATATTTCTTATCAGTAAGAAATAATATCAGAGAATTATGTGATGTATCACCACCAGTTTTTGTGAAATAATTACCACGTAACATTCTGAGCACATACCACATATATTTCTGAGCAATGTAGTCTAGACCTCTATAATTAACGAAATGAAACTCGTAAAGGTATTTTATTGATTTTGTAATAAGCTCTTTAAAAAAATCTATGCACCGTTAGAAGTCGCCTTGTAGAATTGAAGTGATTAATTAAATGGTTGCCAAAAATAGTTTAGGTGTATCATTTACACACAAAAATATTACTTGTGGGCATTACTTGTTCATTATACATTTGAGAACGGCAGAATAACGAACTACTGTTGCATTAAAAGTGAGTGCCCGAACACATCCGAGAATGCACGAAAAGTGCCGATGTCTAACAGAATCTGACCAATGCTGACCCCAACTGAGACCGTCCGGGATAAAGTGTTTGTTTTGTTTTTGTCGTTTCTGTAATGTCTGCGGAACAATAAAATCCATTCTGGCATGCTAGAGTACGTTCTGGCAGTAAATTAATTACTAATAATATAGTGAACTATTGCCGCGATGAAAAGGATAAGGATTTATAAATACCATTAGTAAGATCTGTGGCTAGAGTTGTAGTACAATTCACTTTGTCATCGACAATACACGCTATTCACAAAAGGCGCGGAAAAATATTTTTATTTCTCCTTTGCACATGTTTATTACATAATAGTTATGTTCATGCCCGCTTCTACTCTGCAGTACCCTGCAATGAGCGGAACTGTATCCCGCTCACTGCCATCTACATCAAATCTAATTTATCAGTATCTACTATAGACCTGCGATGCTCATTCAGTCAGCAGTGACCACATATAAAGATATCGCAGCGCTCCGTCTGCAAATGTAAAGTGAAAGAGTAATAAATGATATTGATTCATCGAACTCAGTTTTCGTTTCGGAAGTTCATTTTCGAAAATATGGTGGCCAGCTTTTAAGAAACATGAATTCATAACGGCCAATTGATGAAATATTGAAGGCAGGTTAACGCTCAAAATTCTTGCTTCTTAAAAGCTGTCTTGAAGACAGGTTAACGGGGCTTGATCATAAGTAAAAACAAACTATAAGTCGACGTTTCGGAAACCTACTTCGGATCCTACTAGTATCAGATTCATCATGTGGTGAGGAGGATTTTGTGTCCCTCACTCCCTGTGAGATGCCTGAGATGGAGGAGCATGCAGCACATGTATTAATTATGTATTCACGTGGTGGTTGAAAGCCCTGAGGATGGAAATAAATTTTCCGAAACGTTTTTACTTATGACCAAGCCCAATAGCTTGGAGCAAGCCAAAAGCTTCAATACAGCTTTTAAGAAGCTACAATTTTGAGCGAATGGTTTTGGATTACACATATGTTTAGCACTATAGACCCACCTCCTTTGGATCTCAAAAATCTACATTTACCCAGATTCTTAGAATAAAAAGGATGCGTAGTAAAACAGGTTAGGATGTAAAGCATGGGACATATCAATCATTGAGCAAGTATTTGTTCGAGTGTGATGGGAAATTGGCATACGCTTTCGAATAGCATCCCAGGCGGCACGCTGGGGCAGGAGGCAACCCGTAGTGCGCTCCAGAACCGCGGGGTTGCCTGCCCGCAGGCGCTTCCGTGCGCGGCGTGCGGCGCAGTACGTCGCTCTGCCACCTAAGCGCTAGTGTGTGATACTCCCTCCTGGCAGTAAACTCTCCTTGTGCACTCGGTACGCCCAAGCGCAATTACCACTGCTATTGATATTGCTATTTTCACTGCGAGTGCCATCGCAAATATTATACACTGCACTCTGATTCTTCCCCCTAGAATTCCAACCCTCGCTTATTTCAAGTTACAGTATTTGCTGCAACACTCAAGTGATACATGATAGTTGATAACAATTTACCTCCTGATATCAGCTATCGAAAGAAAGTTATATTACAAATAAAATTAACCCCAAAATTGCCCTTGTCTACCTGTTTTCATAAAAATCAATATTTGTAATAGAATCATGATTATTAGTTAATTCTGCGTGCCAATCTAAATTATGAAAAAAGACCACATTCTTCTCGAATGAATTCTCTGAACGATAAATGGCACCTAATATCCAAATATTGCCCTGTCTGTGCCGACCTTTGTCTAAACGTCCTTAAAAACTGAAACTGGCCGACCTGAATAGCCGAGGTGGCTAAGAATGTGTACCAACACGGCACTACGGTCCAAAGGATCGCGGATTCTAGTCCCGCCTTGGGCATAATTTTTTGTCCCTTGACTCCCATGTCTGTGTTTTCGCGGAGGGCCTCGCGTTCTGTTAATCCCAGATTAGAGAAGCCCGCAAGTCTGTTGGTGTCTAGTTTATGGTCGAGTGTGCGTCCCATTGAGATGTAAAGGGTAACCGGCTAGGAGAAAAAGGGAAACAATGGATTGAATTGCCTTATTAAAATATTGGAATCTACTTGTAAATAATGTTTTAAAATAAATAATTTAGTATTGAGCCACCGAAAATAGATATTAATTTCTAAAAAAAAATCATTTTAGAAGGATGGTCCAAGATTTATTTTGTGACAGTCAATTTTTCATTTTCAAATTTATTAATGTAGTTTTATACACCAACATTTCGAGGCATTTTCTAAATATAAACCGAATGAATATTCATATTCAAAACGCGGGCTTATGATAGTCCGAACTATACATAGATCCAAAATGAAACTATTTTTTGCCTTTTATCATGGATTCTTTCACATGCCCGTATATAATCTGAACAATGTTGGGCACATTACATTATTTAGTTTATACTTTAAATATTGTTCAATAACTTGCAGCCTGGATAATGAGACGGGATGAGGCCGATGCATAAAATTATATTAATAATTTTGAAAATGAAAAAACTACTGTCTCAGAATAAATCCTGTACTGTTCTCCTAAAATGATAATCAAATCAGACAGCCTTGGAAATTAACTTGGAACTTCTTGATAATGCAATGTTAATTATATATTTTGCACAAAGTACTTGATTTCAGTCCGAATTGGGCCATCATTTTCTTGCTAATAATGCCAGTTTATTTGCTAGGTATATGAATTTGGGCCAGAGTGCATTGTCATTGCTTGTGGGAAAATCAGTAGGTGTGCCACTTGAATTCTACCGAAAACGGTCCCTTTTTGTTAGAGAACTTCGTACTGATGGTATTTTCTTTTGCTTTGGCAATTCGTATACAGATTGTTGTAATCCTGAATACCACTTAACTATTATGATCAAACTAGCTTTTACAACAATATTAATTTATCTATAATAACTAGAGTTTATTTTTACCTGCTCAAATTACTCGTCATTGGAATAAAGTACACATGCTGCAATTAATTTCATATGCGTTAAGTATGTTTAATTTATCCCGAAAGCAGTCAGACCACACCTAAAGATATCTCAGACTGTCATCTGCTATATTAATGGCCCTTTTTCTTTTCATTTATTTACATAGATGGTGAATACATAGCTCTGTTTAAAATAACTCGTGATTTGAAGGTGTCACCAGCAAAAGGTGCTAACTGACAGAAACCTAATTTTACAGGAACGTTTAATTTTCAAAGCATTGATAATTCTGCCCTAGGTTTGCGTCTAAATGGTTTCTATTTGCCTCATTATGTGTACAACGTCGGCATTGCTACGTTTGTAGAAGGCTATTACAGTATATTGGTCATTTTAGGAACAATCTAGTAGTAGAATATGCTATATGCAGCTGTTAACACCTTTGGACATCTGACAGACACAATAAATAAAATAAATTAAAATCTGTATTGGAATATTCAATAAATTTGGAAGAAATTGAATGTTTAAATACGTTTCTTGTCTGGTTTACGCGTTCGATCATGTGGGTAGTAGGTTGGGTCTATTTTTGTGATGGTTTTTAAGTTATTGATTGTTATGGTTTGGGCAAGGATCTTGCCATGTATTGTTGGTGAGGCAGCCCCATCTTATATGCTTGGCATTAAGATCGAGTAATACTGTGTTTTCGTTCGAGTTAAATAGACTAATTAGATTTGCGTCTTTGAGTTTTGTTGAGGGAGATTTGTAAGTTGCTATTATTATAATTGTTTGGCTATTTAGTGTTGTGCGTGTTGCTATATTTTCTATACTTGGTATCTGTGGAATGTCAACTTGGTAATGAATGATGTGAGATGATATTGCGATAAATACGCCGTCTCCTTTTGTTTCATTTGTATCATTTTCGTAGATGATATAATTTGGGATGTAGAGTTTGTTTTTATTACCCAGATGTGATTGGGAAACACATGCTATGCCAATCTGGGGATGATGCAAGAAATGAATAAATGCGTTTGTTTGTTTTTTTATGCTGTTTGCATTCCAAATCGTGATAATCAAACTTTTATTGGTTTGACCTGGCGTGATTATTACTTCTGTGACTGAATTTTGAATGGTTGAGATTAAAGATGGTATTAGCGAGTTGATGCTATTTATTATACAGGAGGTGATGGAATTTATGATTGTGTTGATTATATTGTTGCTGGAATCATTGTGTGAGAAGATGGTTGGGTGCGATTGCGTGTATGATTTTGAAAATTTTAAGGGTTTGGGTTGGGATTGTTTGATGTGAAAAATTAGAGATAGTTTGAGATGGTGGTATCTGGAAAGGAAGTGTGGGAAAAGGAGGGGAAGATTTGGATTGATGGTGCATTTCATTACTATTGTTTTTAAACTGGTCACTATATTTTTGTCCAATGATTTTTTTATAATATGAGCACGATTCGTTTCTGATATCACCCTTATAATTACCATTGCAGTTAGCACAAAACTGGTTTCTCTTTTTTTTTTTTTTTTCGGAACGAAACTGAATAATTATTGTCAGAACAGTATGCACAGTTAATACCATGGTTGCAGTTGTTTTTCGTGTGTCTGTAGTCTAGGCATCGTTGGCATTGGATGGGCCCTTTAGGTTTCCGACGCCTTTCTGTAATCACACGATGAATGCATATTTGGGTAATTTTGAGAATTGTTTCTATAAGTTCATTGCCACTAAACTCGGCCGCAACTACCGGAATTGGAATGTTATCTTTTTGCAGTCTCGTAATTTTAATAATTGATGGGTGACCTAGTTTAAGTTCTGTTAAGATATCCGATTTTCTTATGGATTGGTGCAGATTTTTTAACACAACTGAAAAGTTTTTATTCCAAGGGTCCTTGAAAGAATGGAAACTTCTGTTTGTCTCTATGGTGTATTTCATAAGTTTACGGAAATCTGTTATGGAGTTTGCACTTATTTGTTTTATTGTTTTTGAAGTTGCTACAAAATCACTGGTCACTTTATTTTTAAGTTACTTGATAAAACTATGAATTGGAGATATTTGATACCAAAATTGGGGGATTTTGGCCTATAAATCTGTTTGTTCACTTGCATTTTCACTGAGATACTGAAAACGTTTGGTTTCTGGAGAAGTTACACCATCGAGTAATACACCAAATCTGTTGTCAATTTTACAGTTATATTGACTGGGATCTAACGGTTCATTAGAATTGTTTTTGACTTTTCTTTTCATGTTCATGCGAATCAACGAAATCACTATCTGACCTTTTTCGTATATGGTTTGCTGATGACTAATGATGGCGACAACTGTTCGCTGTGCAACGAACCTGATGCGAAGCCCGCTTCCATGTTGCCTTCGGCGGAGATCGGGTTCTATTTTTACCTGACCATCGATTCACTGGTTGCTATATCTTGCGGAACAAGATGCACTGCACTGCTGGTGAAATAACAGTTGCTGTTTACTTTGTGTAGAGTTAATAGGACATGCGAAACTACAAACCCCGTGGACGGATCAGCTTCATTTTGTAATAACTATGCAAATAATGAAGAAAAACTACCGCTCTACTGAGTGAAAAGCTGACAGTTTTTAATAACGGCAAAGGAGTTGCGTATTCCACGCCACTTAGGCTTGCTGCACGTTATCTCTAGAGCGGAACTCGCACCAGCTGCGACGGCTTATCGCGCGGAGCGCTCTCAGGTGCTACCCCGGCAAATGCTGAGCACGAGCTGTGATATTAATGATGCTTAAATAAACTTGCAAGCTGTGGATCAAATATCAATGACATTTTCCCCGTGGCTCTGGTCTTTTATCGTAATAATATTGAACAGTTGGTAAATGAAGTTGTTGCATTGAATTAGCAGCCGTGATCACCACACCACCATTCTCATACTGTTGAAAATGTGTTCTTCGTGTAATATAAATATGATTTGTTTGTGGTTTATTTTTCTTAGTCCCATTTTGTAATGCGATCTGAAGAAATATCTTCAGCGCTCGTATTCTTCCACTGTATGAAACTATCAAACAGAAACAAAAAGTATTCCATTCTTATAAATAAACAGGAAAAAGTGTTTCAGAAAAAACTCGTGTGTATTTATGGAGAGGAAGAAAAATTCCGTTTATTTAAGACGAGCGACCTTTTCCGCCATGAAACACTGGGAAAGTGAATTGCGTTTAGCAGAGCAGAGTCTCCAAGTTACCAAGTTCGTTTTGAGCAGTAGGAGACAATGCATAACTGAAGGGGATACAACGCATACTTTCTGATGAAAAATGTAACAGGATTATAAAGATGGCTTATTTATAACCAGAGATTTATATTAGTATAATTCAACCAAGTCTCAGGAACTGTCTCTGTTATAGAACGTAAATTACATGAAGAATAACATTAAATAGCTCATTTTCAATATTCTTTTATGGCCACTTTTTAGTACATAGTTTTACCAATTGCTTTTAAAATTTCTTTTTTATGTAACACTGCGTATAACATTCCCTATCTTTTCATCTCATTTGGAAAACCATTTCTGAAACTACTAAATGTAATGAGATAAATAAGTATAAAACAATAATCATTTATTCAAAAATCTTTAACTTTTTTTGAACTGTTTTATTAGAATCAAATACTTCACTGACGGTGAAAAAATATTTTAAATTTCAAGAACTCCAAATTTTAGGTAATCAGACGTAGTTTACACATATTACACTAATGTGTGCTGATTGAAAGCGTAATATGTAATCTAGAACTTTGTGACCAACAATAAGGGAAGGTTGTTTCAGAAAGCAGGAAAAAGGGCTAGTTGTGTTTAATTAAATCAAAACGTCACGACACGTGTTTGGTGTCACGACACGTGTCAAGTAATGTTAATTGCGCGACCCTTGTTAATTGCAACCGCTAATAATTACGTGCGGTGCAACTGTTTCAAGGGAAAGGACGGTATTGTTAACAGTCGAAAAATATTTTTCTGGTTCATCATAGTGTCTTAGTATTATCTACGATATATCAATCCACTCAAGTCGTTGCTGATATTTCGTACATTTGAAGTTATTTCTATTTTTATAGACTTACTTAGATTTTATAATTTGGTAGCGTAATATTTCCCGTTACAGACAGTTGCTAGGACATTGTAGATTACTCATATTTGTTTCAAAATGACGTAAAATAAATAAGGTTGTCTAAAGGACCACATTTAAGGAATTTTCTAAACGATCTTGAATGTGTTTATTTTCGAAACTATCATATTGTTTTGACAGAAAGACATCAGCCCCGCACGTTGTTATATTACAAATAGATATGTTTTAATGACTTGTATCGCGTCATGTGTTTATAAGAGGACTTTACTGTGTGACAATGCAATTTTTTTAGATAAAATTTTAAAGCCACTGCTTCGCTGCATTCATTAGAATTCCTTAATTAGTTTATATCTAAAGAAACCTTCCAAGTTTTACAGACCTTGTTTACAGCCAACTTGTGAAGAAACACCGTTTGATACGAAAAGGTTGCAGCAGACCATGCTCTGGAGTTCCCGGCTCAATCTTCTTTCAATCGGGGTTTCCCTTATCGCTTCCAAGCGGTGAGGTACTTACCTATATTTGGGCTCATATTTACTTTCTTGTTTACATACGTGTATACGGAGTAATATACGTAGTAGAGAGAAAGCTATGTAATGATGCGGAAAATTTTAGGACAAGTACAGGGACTATTTAGGACAAGGTTTTACACTAATTTAATATTCTTGAAGTAATATTTCGGTTCTACTATTAGTAAACC
This sequence comes from Teleogryllus oceanicus, assembly GCA_964035755.1. NCBI lineage: Eukaryota > Metazoa > Arthropoda > Insecta > Orthoptera > Gryllidae > Teleogryllus > Teleogryllus oceanicus. The sequence goes on along the minus strand of CAXIVR010000006.1, from coordinate 8,942,278 downwards.
GAAAAGTTAGGAAAATTTAAAAAGAAAATGTAATTTGGTCGACGATAGATGGCAGCTGGCGAGAGGATCATGCAAAGTCTGTGCCATTCTGTAGCACCTCTAGTTTTATGTAATAACTTGCACATATCTTAGAAAAAATCTCTGTTTTGAGGTACTTCAAAAGGTGTCAATTAATAGTAAGGGAAAATATGGAATGAACGTTTGAAATCTTTCACAATACGATGGAGAAAGGTATGAGACGGTGGAGACTGAACTACCAATTGCCTATTAATGTTAATTTATAGCCTAATCATGCTTGCGATTTTGTATCGTTACTGTGCAGAAAACAGTTTGCGAAGACTGAACTCTCACAGATGTTCAAAATCATATTTCTTCTCATTATCTAAAGTCAGTGTTCCGGCATACGACAAATTCTAGGTACAAATTCTCCACAAATGTCTTTCTTTGGATTGTTTTTTTTTCTTTTGACGTTCTTAACCAATTATTTGCAGGTTTCTTCCCAATATTTGATGCAAATTATCAGAAATAAGTGAATAAGGAATATTCTGAATGATTATGTACTTGCATACCCTTTAAGGAATTATTTTCATTCTCATTAGAGCCTTACGTGTGCTTGAATAGTGGTAGCTAGATAGTGTTTGTAAGCAAACGTAACACGTCTGCGATACTGATTCCGAAAGGGAATTTCCTAGAAAGTTTTTGCATAAATGCTCTATGTAGATTTTTTAACATTTCTTCACAGCACTATTTATACGTAATGTTTTCAATACAGACATTTAATCTGAAGATTTAACTGAAACGAGAAGAGTATTCTTGGAGGAGTGACAAGATTATTGATACCAAAAAGGGAACTATATTAACGTTGTTTTCGTCTGTCTGTCCGTCAGAAGAAGTTGACGTCAATCTATGAACAAATATAAATGAAAGTTCTTATTATTTTCTATTAACTTAAATTCCTGTTTTTCTTCAAATATTTTTTTTAAAGTTAGCCAAAAGATATAAATACGTGAAATTTTAAGGCTTCATTGAAACGCTTAAATGCATGTGCGCATTTGTGCGCAAATTTGAAACTTAGCATTAAGAATTTATTAATTGATACGAGTTTCAAAGGAAAGATACCTATTTTTTCGATTCATTAATTGCTTCTGCTCATTATTAATCTCGAAATAAAGACGAAAGCTGCTTTGAATTTCATTCAGATGGATTTTAAATGTTTCGTGTGTGATAAAATTATTTCCTCTTATACTTCGGAAGAGGTAACTTTGTTAAGACCCTTGGTATTCTTTAAAAGAGTAAGCCAATAAAGACGTGTGTTAAGTCATTATCATATTTCGAAGAAAAGTTTCTGATGAACTATTCTATAAGTATTGTATTCTAAAGGGTTCTGTGTAGTCCAATGAGTAGTGAGAAAAACGTTTTGTGAAATAAAACTCGCATGTCTTAAAATGTGTTTAGTTGAAAATGTATTATTGGTGATCCAAAAAATTCATTTTTAAAATTTTTTTGAAAGTTATGATTTCTCTCTATTCTTCATTCATGTAATATGTTGGATAATATAATACGAAGTATATGTTGTAACTGCAGGTAATGGATTGCTGATTAAGTATAAGTAGAATCACATGTATAAGAAAAAATGTTTAGAAGATTATTTTTGAAAGAAAACTTTTCCGTCGACTCCTGGCAGAGTCGAACTATCGTACGTCACGTATCGAGATATCGTTATCACCGTGGGCGGACATTCGAACGGCCCGCACGAGGCTGTTGACGTTGTGCTTTCTCTCTTAACGACCGTTCGGAAAGTTACCCGTACTTTCCTTGCTGCAGCCAAAATATTTAGACTCCACAGAGGATACTTATTGCGGAAGATGTCTAGGTCTAATAAGGTTTATTTCTGGAAGTTGGGCGAAGATAAATATAAAATTATATATTTATCATATTTTGTCATTAATGCGTTGTAAAGTTGACATAAGAATTGGTACAACAATACTTTTTCATACATAGGAAACTCTTAGTTCCTGTATGAAATACACGCTGTTTTTTCACACGTTTACTGAGATAATACTAACGTGTGAATAAATATCTTATCCAAACCCGCCTTGAAATTTCAGTTCCGGTATGTTGTACGAAATACTCCACCAAAACTAGTAATAGTGATCCATACGTATTGATTATACATGTTCGTAGTTTGGAAAATGGAAACTAGTCTGGCAGATTCGCGTGAAAATCACTGCAATACTCACATGGAACTGCAGTGAATTATCCTTTCTCCTCATTTTATTCGACCTAATAATCGATGTAAAGAATTAAATGTTGTCTTCTCAATATTTTTCGGGGATTAACGCTGAAAGAATTAACTTTTAAATTAACTAGAAGTTTAAATTTAAAACTAGAAGTTTTTTATAGTGCAAATTGACTTTTCTATTCATCCTGCTAGCTCGTAGATGAACATGCGCGTAAAGTTAAGTTTGGAAACAGTTTTCAAACTGCTTTAAAAGAGCAAGTTCATAAATACGTTAAGCTTAGTAAAGGATTATATTGGATCTCGCCATTCACTGGACGTCAGCCTGCAACGAGGACAAACAATGAATAATTGATGTAGCGACCCTTGTGCATCAGTAATGTTCTCATTCCTTCCAGAACTTATTCACACCATCTTTCCTTACGTGACAGCGCAGTATCCAGGGGCCGTTTCTTCCGCTAGTTTAAAAGTAGCAACGCCAGCGTCACGTGGATGAAAATAGAAACGGATTTTATTAAAAATTCTTCAGTTAAAGTTGACAGGTTTAAGACACAAGATTTGTCTGCGGATTTCGGAACAGTTCCTACAACCACGTGCGTTATCCTACCAAACAAGCGAAAGGAAGGGTAGAGCTGCCTTCTCAAGAAATTCGCACTGCGAGGACGTGGTGCGTGCTGAGCGAATGAGGCGCCAGCGCGCGGGGACTCGGGGCTGGGACGAACGCCCTCCTCTCCACTACAGTGTAGGGATGAAAGGTATTGGAATCGCCTCAGTCATACGATCTTGAATTTTCGATAGTAAATTCAACCTTTAAGGTTCTTTTGTTGTACACACGTTGAGCGAATGCTGAAATGGTTCCTTGCTGATCTTCCTCCCAAATATCGCAAACACCGTTGACTGTTTTTAACGTTAAATAAACTTATTTAAAGAACTAAAATTGTGTAAGAATATGTATTTAATGAAATGTCGCGAACGTTCATATTCGTAATAGGTGATTCTGTAAAGAAATGTTTCCCTACTAGTTGGTTGTCATTGTCAACTCTAGGATATTCTTTCCTAATGACACCTTGCAAGAGCATGTGTTCGCATGGACAACACTTCAGGACAACATAGAACTTTTTTGTTGTTTTCTTCGTTACATGGATTGCAACGTGATATGCACACTAAAAAAGGATTGACAATTTGATTCATCATGGTGTAATTATTTTTAAAATAAAATACTTAAATTTCACATTGGAGAATAATCTTATTGATTGAAGTGGAACAGAAAAGAAACACTTCTAACTCGGTAATTGAACTGGTAATATGCTCTGAGGAAAATTCAATGTATGAATTTCTCGTGACATGAAATTTGAAATATACACAAGATAAGAAAAATCACGTTTATCCTTAAGAAGTAAGTTTAAGTGCGAATTCTGATATTGTCATGTATATATTTATATCATAATGTATTTGTCCCGATTTCTGATATTGTCTGATATCATTTTATTCTTTTTCAAAATCTTTTTGTCTGTTTTTATCGCTCACCTGTCAAATTTCAAACCCTGCTAATCTAAGTCAATATACATTCATGGACAAGACAGTTCAAGAGGAAAGAATATTTTTCAAAACTTGAATTAAAAATGAAATTTGATGAAAGCATAGGCATATATTTCTTTCGCAATGTTAATTTTTTCTGGTGCGGTTGATTTTAAAGACCTAATATAAGTCATTTAAGAGAAACAATTGTTTTTCCTTGTTTATCCGACTTCTCAAATTTCTTTGGAAGTAGGTGGATTTCACTTTGATAAAAGCGAAATTCTCTGCAAGTTCTTATGCTATGATGAAAACTCACGAAAGAACACTACAGTGTTTTATGGGACGATCGAGACTCAAGGAAGGAACCATCCTCCGAAATTGCCAGAGTGTTTTGCATGTCAATCCAAAAGAGAAGGCAGAAAGCTCAAGCAAATTTGCGAAAGATATCATCAGAGAGCTTAGAAACTAAAGCAAACTATGATGGAATGAGACTCTTACATCTAGGATTGATTTCTGTTTTACCTGTGCCAGCATTGTCGTTATCAACAATGATTCGGTGAAAGTTTCAATTCAGCGTGTTCAGTCATGATCAGATTGTGGACTTTTAGGTTTTAAAATTTTATTACCTAATTACCTAATTAGGTGCCTAAAATAGGTTCGTTCAGCGTCTCCATTAGGCTTTTTAAATGTTAGAATAGGCACAAATAAAACAGGTAACGTACAAAAACCTCACATTTTTACAATTTATTATACATTTCTCAAAAATAAAAACATAAATCAATGTTATATAGAATCAGTATTTTATAATTTGCGATAATACTATTTATGAACAAGTGTAATTGTTTGTCCTCTAGTTAGAGTTATTCGTGCCGTAGTTTGCCTCACAATGAATTAGTAATACTTTCTCCACGTTTTCACGAGAAAATGAATGTCTCTTATCGGTCAAATTCACTTTTCTTTCGCGGAAATTCAATCGCTTTAACTTAGAAGTGGAGGCAGGCTTTTCCACGAAGTCACGAAGTAGTGGCACGGAGACTTTTAACGCAAGATGCTTGTCCTGTATATTCATTTTTCGTTACAGATTAACGGAACTCAGAATTAATATCATCTTGTCTGTTGTGCTGACACAGAAGAAAAAAGTTCAAAGTAGCCACAGCCAAAAGAAATTAGGCAAATTATTCTCTTTTAAATGTTTTAGAAGTATAATAGTCACAAATAGGCTTTAATGTTGAAATAGGCTCTCTTAGGTGTCTGAAATTGTCTTTCCCTAGAGAGAAAAGTCTTTCCCTAGAGATATTAGACCAGCTTTGATTGTGTAGTGGTTATCATGCTGGGCTACTGATCCCAAGTTCGCGGTTTCAAACTCGGTCAAAGTGGGGGGATTTTTGAGGTGCCCAGAATGGACAGCATGCATGCGGGGGGGGGCATGTAAAACATGTCCCAGGATAGGCACTTGGTCGATCCTGGCAAAATTAAAATCTTCTAGCAATTTAGCACCAATCAGAGTTTCGATTTTAATTACTGGATAAGATTGCGTATATTGTATCTTGGCCTGCGCTATTAATACTAGTAGGAGTAGTGGTGGTGGTAGTACTAGTAGTAGTGAATTACATTTTTTAAACAAATAAACACGTTTCGTTTACAACCAAAAATTGTTTTCAGTTCTGGTATCATTCCTTCACTATTTGGCTATTACTTTTATAGTCATCTTTCCTATGGGATCCCATATGATTATTACAGGCAATATTTAAACACTCGAGTACGCTGTATTCATTAAACGGACCCTCTAATTAAGCATTGCAGACACTTTGGCGCAAAATTAAGTTACATCCCCTTTCACAATTACACTAGATTTACATAAGTTTTCCTAATATTTCCAGGGTTTTTTTTTTTTAAGATACACGGTCGTCAGTCATCTGTTAATTATCCCCCAGTTCACGGGAGGCCTGTCGGGAACTTAGAGCTTGTCCTGGCTGGGTCGGTGATCCGCTGGTGGGAGATACGTGGTGGGGGAAACACCGCTAGCCTACGGGAGGTCGGCGTGGGATCTCCCCATTCACTGGGGGAAGATCACTGCCACATCCGGAGTAAAAAAACACGAACTAAACGTACTGGACTAGTGAACTTAGCAGATGACGCGCCCGGAATCACCAATCAATAAAAAAAGGAAAATAAATTGGAAAGAATACAAAATGTTTTAAAAATTTACTTTCTGCTACGACTTTTATGTGTGTTTGCACAAAACTGACATTTGCTACGAAAAAAAAATTTGTGGTTCCTAGCTTAACTGAATGTACCTTAAATGACACATCCAATTGTAACCAAGGGATTTTTCATTGTGAGTTTGTTCCTTTTTGAGCTGATTTTTTTGTTCTCTTTCCTTCAGTAATATTAGGAATTATAATTGCACGGTCATAAAAATAATAATATAACATTTATTGGATGTGGGTTGAAATGGCATAAATCGCAAGTCAAACAATGTGAGCTATTTCTAATTACTTTGTTTTTAAAATGGTAAAGTTTTCGTAATTAATTATTGTTGATAGAAACAATTACAATGTGATATCCGACGATTTCGATATCCCGTGAAAAGAGCGTTCAAATTCACAGTATTATATGACCGCGCCCGCCTTTGCCTATAATATGGCGGAGTGCGCAGTGTTCAATTTGTTACCCTAGTGGTGACCTCTCACCATAGGAGTAGTGGGCCTTGGGTATTAATCGGAGAAACTAGTGATCAGAGAAGGCGGTCGCTAGAATTCTCCTCCATGCAATGGTTGAATTCGATCTAGCTATGTGACAAATGTCTAAAATCCGTCATCCTTGGGACTCGAACCTTAGGGCCTCCCGGTCAGTATCGTTAGAGAGGCAACGGCAATGCTGCCACTGAGCCATCGCAGCCGGTGGCTTGCGTTTGAAAGGAGGGGAAGCGGTGGAGGCGGAGGTGCTGGTATCCGCTGTTCCCTTGACCTTCCGGAAGTGACTGCGCTGCACGAGTCGCCTCGCTGCGAAAGTATGCCGCTTCCGCTTGGCTGCCCCTCCCCCGCCCTAGCACTGCTCCGCCGGCCGCCGCCAGTCGGCGGCACCGAAGGCGGCTCCCTCGTCAGGGAGCTCTAATCGAACTGCCGTGTGGATCGAGTTAACGTATCCAACGAGGCTCTCAAACCATTCGGAACCACTATAGATTAAAAATCTATAGTGGTTCCGAATGGTTTGAGAACGTTAACGAAGAACAACGAAATCTCTTTTGAACAAAAAAAATATATGGAACAGTTGTTTTTTCGTTTCATTCTTAGATCACTAAAACTCAACTGTTTTCTGCTAAAATAAGCTAAAAATTCCGCATTTTCATAAACGCTCAAACGCCATTTTCTCAAAAATGTCTCCAAATTTTTGCTTCAAACTTTTCCAATGGAAAATGTTAATTCCATTGTTTAATATGACGTAAAGTCCATTTTGGTGTATTTTTTTGTTTTTTTTAAATTACACAAATTTAATTTTTTATTCAATATCTCTCACGCCGTTAATAAGGACATTTCCGTCGATTTGTACACGTTGTTGAATTTGTGAGCGGAAGTAATTCAAATGATATTAAATGGGGTTTTTCGAAAACTCAAAAGATTCCTATGAAAAGGAGCTTCAAATTTCGCATTCTCAGTAAAGTTTAACTGCCATTTTCTTTAAACCCGCTTCAAATTTTTCAATGAAAATTTCTATTTAAGACGAGGTTTCCTCTTCTTTAATATTCTTGAAGCAATGTTTCGGTTCTACTACAAAAAAAAAACACGAAAAGTTGAGAAAATGTAAAAAAAAAATGTACTCTAGATGTCAACAGGCAACAGGGTGGGGCAAGACCGTAAAGCCAGTTCTCAGCAAGGAAATTAAAACTTAGCTACGAGAAAGTCTGTAGCATTCTGTAGCACCTCTAGTTACTTTCTCGTATGCATACGTTTAAACGGAGTAATATATGCAGTAGAGAGAAAGTGTAGTGTTGCAGAAAATTGATTTCGAGATTACAACGGAAATACACGGGTTGGCATCCCCTGATACCGAAAAATTGTTTTTTTCAAAACGTCTGTCTGTCCGTCTGGTGTATGTGAATATCACAAGTGCCCAAACTATATGTACGATATTTTCGAATCTGAATGAACCTCTGTCGAACTGGTCTGAGTCGAAACTCTGCGATTGTAAAAACCTTCATTTATTTTTGGTGGCACTTTACGTAAAGCCCCTGGAACATTTTCAAAATGTCTCATAAACGGCTCCAAATTTTTTCTTTAAATTTCTTGTAAGAATAGAATAATGTGTCCAATTTTCACGGTTGACACTCAATTCGAAAAACAATTCGAAAAGTTTGAGTTTTTCCGGCGTCCATCTACAATTACAAAATTGAAGATAGAGATTTTTCTTTCAAATGAAATTCGTTGTTCATAATTAGTTCTTTCATTAAGATCATGTAAATTTTTAAAAAAATTTAGTAGTTTTCGTGCAAAAGTCGTGCAGTATTTGCAAGATTAAAAAATTACAGAAACAAGAGTTTGTCAAAAACGGGTCCAAATTTTTTCTTTGAACCTATTGGTAGGAATAGTGCAAAATAGACATGACATTGAGATGACATAAACGTCATATTGCCATATTCTTTTATTTTTCAAAAATTATATAAATGTAATTTTTAGAACTATATATTTGCGATCTGTATAAATTATTGCATTTGTGAGTGGAATTGCTTCAAATGACTTAAAATACAGTTTTTCGAAAACTGAATAGAATCCTGTAAAAAGAGCTTCAAATATCCCATTTACAGTAACGCAGCAAAGAACATTTCCATATAGGATAAGGTTTTACTCGTTAATAATCGTAAAGTAATATTTCGGTTCTACTATTAAGAAACCAAAAAATTGCAAAATTTAAAAAAAAGTACTTTGGGTGGCGATAGATGACAGCAGCCAAAAGAATGACCGTAAAGCTTGTCCACACAATGGAAATTAGAAAATTTTACTACGAGAAAGTCTGTGCCATTCTACAGAATGATTTGCGTTGAGTATTATGATTTGTATTGAGATTTAGTATTGATTCCTTTCATTAATCTTATGAACCGATTAAAGAAATGAAAATAGTTATTTAGTTTTACTTTTATTGATACAGTATAATAATGTAATAACGCATAAAATTTGAGCGCATAGGTTTAGAGGTTATACAGTATCTTCGAGTATAAATTGAAGCAATAAATTTTGCCTGAATTTAAGAATTGGTATTCTTAATAGTCTTAATAGTAAGTTGTCTGTAAATGTGGGTGACATGAAATTTTACTGTAGATTAACGTATATGTTTGACAATCAAAAACGCACAAACTACTGCTGAAAGAACGTTTAATGTTCATGTCATGTACAGTCTTATATGGGATCTGTATCTAACATTTTTCTTCTCAGATCAATAACACCGATTGAGAGCCATTTCAGTTTCAAGCTAGGAGTCTGTTAAATCACGCAAATAGGCAAAACAGCCTTTTTTGTGTGTCTTTAATTGTTAAACGTGATGTACGTCAATTGCATTCGATATTTCGATAATTGTATTCTAGCTTAGTCAGAAAACTGAGTCACTGTATGAGCAAGTGCCACTGACGTGTTGCGGTGACTCGTAACCTTGTGTATTTTATTAGCTGTTGCGAATTTTCATGGACAACCTTTATTTTTCTTCTTTCGAGTTTTTTTTCAAATAGTTGTAACTCGGGAAACTCTGTTCTTCGTCATTAATGGTGATAACGTGATTACATTTATCGTTACAGAATCTGAAAAGTTAGTATTACAACTTATTATAACCTATGATATTGGTACCCCTCATGGATGCCTTCATAATTTCGAATGTTTGTATTAGACTACTGATTTCACATTACAAATAAGATTTTCTTTCTTCTAAGATACTGAAGTCTTGACTTTGATTTTTGTCTTGTATTTAAATTTTTTTTACCATATATATTTTTTCCTCATTTTTTTTTTAAATTTTATTTGTCTACCTATTTGAGAACGTTCGTGGTTGTTATATGTCTTTATTTGAGGGAATTGCTTGCAAAACTAGCTTATTCCATTTGCGAAGATATTATATATTCTCGTGATGGCAGGATAAGTTCTGGGTACATTGTAGGTAGGAAAGAATTGGAATTGCACTACCTATATCCCTTTGTCAGATTATGAAGGGAACTTAACAAATAGTGAATTTTGGTAAATAATGGAATAAGCTTGTTTTGACAGCAAAATTCTCGTTTCTTATTTGCTGATTTTTCAGTACTTGGCTTTCATAAAGGTCTGCACATATGACAATGGTTTTTGAGAAAATGATTATTACCTGGCTATGAAGGAAATTTATTTTTAGGTTTCCGGTATTATATTTGGAATGGCGTTGTGCGAAGTGTCACTTCCTTGGACAATAGATAGACCGACGAGATTTTTCCTCTTATGCGTGCGATCGGGGAATTTTGGCCATCTCTTCGACTTTTCCATTGCGACTTTCTCACGCATTGGTGTGATTTTCGCGACTTCCTCGCTCTTCCTCCGGGTTCTTATGATGGTCGTCCGTACTTCGTTCTATTCTCAAAAGCGTCGCCATGTTTCCTCCAGGCGAATATGGAATTCCTGTAATTTTGTCTTGTCATCGTAGTTTAGCATATACTGCACATGTTAAATTTATTTGTAAAATGCGAATAAATGCTTCTCTTATATTTCTCTCGTGTTTTGCTGTTCATTTTTTATTTCTTGCAATAAATTCATTGATAAATTATGCTCTATTTTCATTATTTTGTTACACTACCAAAATTATATTGAAAATCCTGCATTTAAGTTATATGTTTAATGTTTGGCAACCATTTATAAGACGGAAACCTTCTAAGATGGAAATGTTTTGCAGAAACCGTCAGGTTCCATCTTAGACAGTCCTTACTGTAATATATTAAACATTTTTACAATATAATAAAATATGGAATTATAAAAAATTTATGTTTAAAACTTCTATTATTTAATGTGGTAATTGCACAAATACCAAAGTTTTTTTTTATTTCCAAATATTAACTCGAAGGAAAGTAAATTTCAAACATTTCAAAAATCAACATAAAATTACTGATGTACTAAAAAAACAGTATTTTCGAATTGAGTGATTACGCAAGTGATCATTTTCACTACTGGGAAGAATATCTGAGAATAAGATTGCAAAACAGTTTTTTTATTTCATTGTCTTATGGATATTAAAGGATATTCCCGTCTGCAAAAAATGTTCATAGGATACAATATAACATCTGACAAAACATTTTGCAGAAAACACTGCATTATAAACCGGATCTCTAGGAAATGGAAAGGAGACGTCATTTTCCTGATCCATTCATCTCCAAAATGTATAAACTCCACATAATGATGATTTGTCAGTGTAGACCGTGTTGACTTCTAAGGAATTTTGTTTGGGTTAATTATGAAAGGGAACGTATCAAAAATATTTGGAAACATGAGTACTTAAATTAGTTCGAAGAATTGGTCGTCCCGACTGGGATACAAACATGAATACATGACATTCATTTCGTATTCGCATCGTAAGTTTGGAGTATGGCAGGAAGAAAGTATGTAGCTTTGTGTTTGAAGAGAGGAATATCAAGTTTATAATTGAATCACATAATATTCGCTTTGCTGTAATAATTACCCGCTCTCCAGATAGCGCTGGTGATTCACATGGGACGCCAACCGTGGATGCTCTAAGAACAGAACCTTGATATTACTCACTCAAAGCAGAAGCACGTGGCTGGCGGGGGCGTCCGATGCTCTGTATTTAACTATACATACGTTTATTTTTGTATTTATTTTATGTATTTATTTGAGTTCAGGGCTGTTTAACCGCTATGGTCATTGAGGCCCACGAGTGATGATCGAATGGTTAGGTGATACAAATAATAATGATGAGGTGAGTAATGATGAGGAAACAGTGGAATGAGAGGCAGAGGAAACAGGAGAACCCTGAGAAAACCTGCGGAGAGGTTACCTTTTCTACTTCAAATTCTAAATGGGTTGACCTGGAATCGAAACCCAGCCTCGACGGTGCAAGGCGTACGAGTAGAGCGTACACCACAAGACCTTGTACATCGCAAGCCCTACAGACTGACCCCGCACCCTCACTCTACTCCTTTCTCTCTAATCTGTTTCACGCGTTATCTCTACTCTGTAACTCTGGCCCAGAAGCGTTATTCTGTTCTCCCGCATTGCCTATCCTGCGCCCTTCAATCTGGGACCAGACCCCGCCTCGAAATGTGAACCACTTTCCATCCCCTCAGAGTCCCATCCCATCACTTCGTTTTCCACAATCTGCCCCTTGCCCAATGAATCCCACTCCACTTATATTTAAAATATGTTTCAAAATCCTCTGAATTTAAATTCGAACTTTTTAAAGTAGAAAAATAGAACTAATAGAAATAATATTTATTAAATATGATTTTTGATTTTGATTTTTAATTATTTATACATGAATTTTTTTGCCCTTTTCTTCGATTTCAACTAATATGCCTTTTAATTTTTTCGTAATTTTGAAATCATTTTTCGCGGATTTAATCGATTTTAATGTCAATTTAATGGTACTTGCTTCAAATAATATTTACGAAATGCATCAAATGTTCTTCACAAATTCCCGACTAGCCTGTGGAATTTCTTCGCTCAGAAATTGTAAAGTCAGCCGTTGTAAATCTAAGATTCCAGTGACGCCTTCAGCACCAGTGTCGGTTCGGCGGATTTCACGATAACAAAAGACAAAGATTTCCTGGTCCAGTCCAAATCCAAAGTTGGCGTGCTGAGTTCACTTGAACGAAAGGAAGAAGCCTCGATTACATCAGTAACATATCCAACAGCTTGAATTGTTCACCTAAAAAGGTTTTGACCAAATTTTGCATTTTTCTTTGTTTTTAGGGCATTTTAAGAGCATTTTATTGGTCATTTTTAGGATGTTTTAGGTAATAAATTTGGATGGCCCCGACATAAATATGTTCTGAAGCGGTTTTACTTGAAACGATTACTTTGTTATTATTATTTTGGCTTGAAATAGTTCCTTTCAGCAGAATGTACTTTTTACTCGTATTTTACTCCTTGATATAAGATTGTAATAGTTTTTTAGATTATTCGTTACATCCCACATACTCATGAATGCTTTTTTTAAATATGCCTTTTTAGTTAATTTCGCTCCCGAGTTACCGCGTTCTTCGCGAACTAAATCATTCATTTAGTTCATGAACGAGAGGGTCCATTCAAGTTGAAGGGGAATGTCGAGGCTTCATCCGTGCGAACCTTCTTTTCAGTAAGTGCGAAGATTTACTTTCTCCGAAGAGATCGAAACTAATGACAAGCATTTTAAAACAGCTGTTTTGAAAATTAATGGCAAATTATTCGACAATATTAAGCAATAATTTTCATGTACTTGTTTATTACTCTATATTCATAATTGCACGTGTTCATTTCTCTGTAATTGTAATTTTTTCTAATTACTTGCTGAAAATGTAATTTGTAATACAATTTTAGTAAAATATTTGGGAAGTAACTGTAATCGAGCCCAATTATTTTACGTACGTTTCCCATCACTCGATATAACTAAGACTAGCGAAGACGAGAAGGAAGAATCGGGGAAGATGTGGGGGAAAGAGGAGATGGCGATAGAGATAGGGGATAAGTCTAAATGGAAACAAGACTCCTACGTTTTTATGAGGTTAAAACGAAATAATTCGGATTCATTTCGAAGAGCTGTAAGAACATGTTCAAAGAGCAGAGAAATAATATATGTAATAATAATCGGTAAATAGTTATCACAATGCGAAAGCTGATTTAAGTAATTTAAATTATTAATTAGAATGTTGGTGATATAGATACCTTATTAATTCACAATAAATAAACAGAGGTTGTCTGGTATCAAATCTATATTTCGTCTGCAGTTCTGCAGAACTTCCTTTTCCGCCCAGCAGCTGCAAGCTCTGACGATGATCGCTACGCGATCGAAAAGATCTTAAGACGAAATATAGATTTGATACCAGACAACCTCTGTTTATTTATTGTGAATGGTAATTTAAATTACTATTAAAAAAACGTTATAATTGAGCAAACGATACTAAATTTATTTTGACCCGTCAAGCTGTCAAAGTATTGGACTTAAGTTATATCCTGCATGTGTTCAAATAGAAACTTTGCAACCGTAGGGTATTCAAATTGTAGTCGTAGGACCCTTTGTTTCATCTGTTGTATCTAAGGAGCCCTGTGAGACGTTGCATCATCAACCTTTTTCATTTCACCTTAGGGTCATATTTCATTGACAATGACGTCGGTATCCCTTGCACCGTTAACCATTGGAATAATTGAATTTCGATGTGTCTTTGCTGTGTGTTTTTATGGCTAATATTAAGGACATTGTTGTGGAGATGGTTTCCGTTGGAAGTTTTAAAATGTCCTCATCAAATGTAGAATAAAAAAGGTAGATTTCCTATAAGAATATTGTTCTTAACTTAGTGATGCTGCTCTTCATCTCCAAAGCAATTGTTCACTTGATCCCTTTAATTCAGACCCCTCTCAAGTCGTTTCAAGTGGTTCTTTGTTGCCCTGTAAAAGTCTTCTTGGATATTTTTCACAATCATTTTACATATTTAGAGAAGCATTCCTTACTTTTTATTGCATTGTTTATTTGAAAATCCATGGGAATTGAAGGAAAATTGAATTTTAATATGCTTCTTTAGTTTTAAACAATGTTGGGATTTAAGGTGTAGCAAGGAAAAAACCATAAACATTCGTGGAAACATCATATCATCAAACTCAGAACCACCTGCAAATCAATATTAAATATTATGAAAATGTTATCATCTAAAAGTGGGGTGCTGAATCGAACTGTACCTTAAGAATTTACGCAGCCTTCATCCAATCTAAACTCGATCATGTGGCAGTTGTGTACAGTACAGCTCCTAGATATTTACTGCAACAATTAAACCAATCATCAACACTTCATGTCGTCTAAGCCTAGGCGCTTTTATATCTTGCCCCAGCAATAGTCTTTTACTGCATGCCGCACTAACGCCATTGAATATGAGAAACAAGCTATTATGCCTAAAATATGCTTACTCAAGACTTTGTTCAACAAACATCCCATCAAATCAATACATCAATTGTCATTTGAAAACAGGAATATATCAGTCTCGTCCTAGGCCCCGTCGAGAAAGACTCCTTGACCACGAAAACGAGTTTGATATTGTAAACCACATCTCTTGTCAAGACATCTTCATCTGATTCTTCCATGGGAAACCTTCACTCCGAACATAGATCTGGAATTAAATCAATTTTTATTTCCAATATTTACATCTCATTCTCTGAATGTTTACATTAATGAGAAATCTGAAAAGTATCAAAAATGGTTTTACTGATGGATCCAATATTTACATCTCATTCTCTGAATGTTTACATTAATGAGAAATCTGAAAAGTATCAAAAATGGTTTTACTGATGGATCAAAACTCGACGGAAAATCTATCGAGTGTAGTTTCTACATCATCGAATATCATATCGTCCTTCAAATTTCGTTTCTGGTTTTTCCTGTGAGGCCTGGGCTGTTTTCAAAGCCATTGAATATAGCACCCAAAATGTAGAATACAACACCCACATTGCCATTTTTTCTGACTCCTTGTCAACACCCAGAACTATTCAAAATAGATTCTCCAAACATCCAATCATTCAAAACTTCCAAAATTTTCTTTACAACAAAGGAAAAAAACATGTTTTAACAGACTGCTATGACTCCCTTTTCATAGAGGAATCACTGGAAATGAAAAAAATAACTGCTAAAAATTGTTAAATATTGAGCAGCATATACATGGTTATTTAAATGATTGTATAAAAACTTGTGAAAAAAAGTGTTTTATTGAGGTATGGAATCACCAGTGGAAAGCTTCAACATCCAAACTCCATATTTTACGAAAATATGTAATATATCCTAATATCCCAAACACTGCATTAAGAAGAAAGGGACAAGTGATTATTACAAGATTAATCGGCCATTCTTCCCTCACACACTCCCATCTAATAGAAAAAAAAAGAAAAAAAGTCCCAGCCAACTGTCCAAAATGTGGAGGAATATTATCAACGTCTCACATTCTACTTGAATGTTCAAGCCTCTAAAATCTAGAAAACTCTCTTGGAATTAAAAACGAAATTTATGAAATATTTAATTCAATTGAAGGTTGTAAGTCAATTTTAAATTATTTTAATATTGCTGGTCTTGATAATATGATCTGATTTATTGTATATTTACTCTACTTCTGCACTGTATTGTCATGTTCTTACTGTTACTGCAGTTCTGTTTACTCTAATTTATAAAATGTCTCTCTGGTATAAATCAATAATGGTTGCTAATGACCTTAGATACTTTTAAACCGACCTAAAATAAATAAATTAAAAAAAGAAAAACTGTCGTGAGGGTCAGATGTAATTTAAACTGCATGTTAGAATAATTTATTCTTACTCTCTGTGCACAAAAATTGAAAATGAATTACATTGGTCACAGTGTATGATTTCTGAAAAGAAACTACATACAAGATCTTTCAAATAACGTAAGGAATTCATTGTCTTCAAAGTAAGTGTAGGAAATTAATCGTTTTGTGTTTACCCAGTTTATAAGGGAAACTTGGACATAATTTCGTTTTCTTAAGATATTTTTCTTCAAGAAATGTTTCGCCTACGCAGCATATTAACAAGAGCCACTTCCTGGCTGGCGCTTAATTTCGTTTTGAGCTGTGGCTGCCTAAACAAGTTGCCTCGGCCGGAGGGTGCTCTTGTTGGGCGCGAGGCCAGGAGAGGCGCGCAGATGCGCTGATATTGACGTCACAAGTGGAAGCGTGGAACCGCCTGACCTCGCTTTATCCCATCCAACCTCAACTCACCTCACCCCACCTTCCTCACCTCGTTTCACACCATCCCACCCCCTCAACCCCCCCGTATTTACCCACCACCCACCTCTTCTCACCCCACCACCCCACTTCACCTCCCTTCTCTTCCTCAACCGATCGTAGTCCGTCTTTCGGCACTTTCCCCCTCTCTTCGCCACACTCACCTTCTCTTTCCTCTTTCCTTCCCTCTCTTCACACCCCTAACCACCATTCACGTTCTTACGTCCACATCTCAGGTCAGCTGGACGCACTTATTCAATCGCATCTCATTGGTGGCTGCTCAAATTTAATTTTTGTCGATCAACTGAGACTTCCGGATATTAATACATTCATTGATATTTTGTATTTGTAGTCTTCGTGTAGCGTTTTGAAGATCTCTAAAAAGTCATTTCTATTATTGCGTTGGTACAGTAATAAAAACTAAACACGTTTTAAGATAATAGTTAGTTTTAAGATAATAATAAGTTTTGAAATGTAATTTTAGAAGAAGTTATTACTTTTCGTCTCGGCAAAAGAATATTTTCACAGCATTGTATTGGTTTATTATCTAAGTCCATGTGAATCGTCATATATTATGGAATTTAGATGTAAGAAAAGTCTTTAAGTATTCGAATGTTTAGGAATTTTAATTAAGAAACGATATATACTTGAAGCTCAATTTAATATTAATCCTTTCAGACTACTGAACTACTCTCATATTTTTTTCATAATGCTGCGAAATTGTAATAGTTGTTACGTAATAGCATGACACATGTATTTAAGATAGGTAAATTATTAACGTTTATGGTCTATTATCATTTTAGTTGAGACAAAACCTTGTAGAGTCGTGTACCTAATTATCGTTTTTGCTATTGCAGGTGAGTTGCGGTTATTTTTACTTCGTTTACAACTGTAAACTATCGCCTGGGGTGCACCAATACGAGTAGGTGAGTTCTTGTGTTTTCTCAACAATCTATCTTGTCTTTCGAAAGCAGTATGAAATGATTTCATTCAGATTCAGAAAGTTAAAAAGAAACGCAGGTGTCCTTTTTATAAGCAGACGGTTTTCCCTCCCAAGTTACTTCAATGGATATTTAGTTGTCAGCTAAGTCGTTTTATAGAGGTATAATTTCATATTTCTTACATTGATTCCAGAGAAGACTTCCGTGGTACTTTAATGACATTAGGAATCGTCAGAAAAAAATGTTTACAGGAAAATGTCTAAGAATTACAAAAAAACATAAAAATTTACCTTTTTATTACTATAAGTAAAATGTTAATAATTATGTGTGCGCCTTATTTTATGTAATATAACGTATAGTTTACGGACACATGTTTCCTAGTGTATCTCTTCCTCCCTAACGTATTTCAAAAGTTGCTCTTCAACAAGCCAGACTAGAGAGGTATGTTTTCATCTGTGATTTCTCGTATTATTTTTCTCCCCTTTATTCAGACTTCTTCCATTCCATGTTTTTTCTTTACTTCTTATGTATTTGGCTGTAAAATAATGTCTCTTTATAGTATTTGAATAACTGCGAGTCTGCTTTTGTGCGGATCTGTCACTCACGGCTAGACTACTTCCCATGCACCAATCGAGGCATGTTTTTTTTTATAATTCGTTACGTCCTTAATCTTACTTATCGACGCAACGCGTCTCTTCGCCTCTGGTCGAGCGTTGAGCGCGGAGTAATTCTCCATTAATATCTATTATCAAGCACCCTCTGCATTCCAGACGGCGCTGTATTGTATGTCTCGTCTAGTCAGTTGTCAAAAAGGACCGCCAGGGAGAATCTCTGCGTAAGCGCCTTTTACTCCTCGCGCCCCTGCGTCAGTACCCAGCGACCAGAATTGGGGAGGAATTAGGAAAGGGGTAGGGTTTAGGACACTTGACAGGGGTTGGACTAGCTCTTGTGACTCGTTTGGTTGGAACACATTTTACATAAAATTCGACGGGAATCGAACCCGGGCCCTAGTGGTGAAAGATTAGCGACTTCGCTATGAGCCAAGAGCGAGCCTTCATGTGTCATTCGATGCGACTAGGTCTCCTGGTGGGGAACTGATTTTAGAATCTGGCCAGAAGATTCTAAGAAATTCCCAAAAACGTGTTTTAGCGCTGGGATCTTAGTAGTTGGGTAGAGAATTAAACCAGCGCCACCTAACTAGATGGCTTTGATTAAACTCCAGTAGCCAGAACAATTTGCGTTCCACGAGGCTGTAATTTTATTCCAAGAGGATGGCAACACTGTTCTGTAACATGTGAAACACATGGCGGAATTGTCAATAGTTATGCTGCTTTGAAAATAAGTGAAACGTTTTAATTATTAATTTGCAAACACCTACGTACAGTATTTTCTTGGAATTTATTAAATTAGAAGAACGCCAAGTGATTATGGAGAAAACAGGAACTGTGTGTAATGTTGGAGAACGGAAGCACAGTTGTATTCGACTTTGCACATTTATGATCTTAAGCGTGCAAATATCAGGGAAAAATAAAATGTAATTGTAGAAGCTTTTGTGATAGAATTTTCGCAACTAATTGAGAATGGTCTTATATTATGATTAGATAATAAAGGTTAAGAACAACTTTCAGATGATCTTTTATGGGCATTTTTGTGCATATTAGGATAAAAACGTACGAAATGTAACTGTACTAAATTCGGACTATTCGCATCATCCATACCTGCAAGTATTTCTTTACGGCGATTACAATTTTGAAACTGCAATATTACCAGTTCTTATCCCGTATGCAGGTAACATACGGTCATTGGGTGTTGGGAATTGCCAGAGACTGTAAGAACTTAATCGAACAAAGCTATGCATGACATTTAGAAATTTTCATCACACGAAAAAACATTTAAAACAGTTTACAGCGTCGGCGACGCCTTACTCAATTAGTATTCAGTATTTCTTGTACGTGAAACAAAATGAAAATCATAAATAATAGTTTTAAGTGACTGCCGTGGAGTCCAGAAACGTGCGATATAGCAGACCTCTGAAAATACTGATCTAAGGCTACGGTAAGTTACTTCAAACCTTCACCCAAAAATCTGGAATGGAAATGTATGAGGAGTTACAAGAGCTATCCAAAGCTTAGGCGGGGAAGAAAAGGTGTTGCAATCTGATCCTGAACAGCTTTCTCAAGTAACAGCTACATTGTCGCTTCAGTTGTGAGTGTAGATCTCCGCTTTCAACCTCATTTCCTCAGTACTTCCCTAAAGTAGCATATTCTGTGAATGAAAAGTGTTGGCGCCCCAACATGTTCACTTATTACTTTCTCGTATACATACATATATACGGAGTAATTAATATACATAGTATAGAGAAAGTTATGTAATGCTGCGGAATATCGATTTCGAAATTTCAACGGAAATACACGTTTTGGGGTCCCCTGATACCGAAATGGTAGTTATTTTCAAAATGCCCGTCCGTCCGTCTGTGAACACTGCTAGCGCCCAAAACCATGCCTACGATCTTTTCCAAATTGAAGAAACTCTGTCAATCTGCTTCTGGTTGAAGCTTTGAGATTTCGAAAAACATTATGTCATATGTGGGGGTACTTTATATGAAGCTCCTCGGACATTTTCAAAATTAGGTCCGAATTGACATATGTCCGATTTTCACGGTTAACTCTGAATTTTAGAAAATTGCAAAAGTTTGAATTTTGTTCGGCGTCTTCCTACAACTATAAAATTGAAGACAGGTTTGTTTCAAATGAAATTTTTTGCACATAAATAGTTCTGTCATTAAGGTCATGTAGATGTTTTTGAAAATGTTTGTATTTTTTGTGCAATAGTGCGTAAAATATTTGCAGTTTAAAAAAATACAAAAACAAGATTTTCTCAAAATTGATTTTTTTCGTCTTTCCGGGCGCGTCAACTGCTGTGGTCATTAGTCCCGTGAGTGTAGTGCATGTTTTTCTCGGGAGATGGCGGTTATCTCCCGCTGGATGCCGAGATCCGGCGCTGACCTACCGTCGGTTAGTGGGATTTCCCCCTAACCAGGACCAGCGGAGACAAGCTCTAGGTTACCGACCGGTCTCCCGGAATATGTGGTAGTGTAGTGCATGTTAGTGTACGTCTGTTTGTAAGGGGAGAGAATAGGACAAGAAAGAGGAAGGAAAGATCGCGCGCGGTCCGTGGCCCGTTTGGTAGGGTGCTGCTCCGGCATTCGCCTGGTATTGATCGGAGAAACCACGGAAAACTACCGATCAGAGGAGCCGGCCGCTAAAATTCTCCTCCAGACAGCGACTGAATTCGCCCTAGTTGAAGACCTAGTGTCGAAAATCCTGCCGCCATCAGGACTCGAACCTAGGCCGTCCCGGTCAAAGGCGCTGCAGTGACATTAGTTGATGCATCGAGCTAACGCTCCCGGTGTTTTCTCAAAACAGCTCCAAATTTTTTCTTTACATTTTTGATAGAGTTAGTACCAAGTGCACCCTATCCCATGACATAACCCCCATTGTGCTCTATTCTTTTGTTTGTTCAAAAATTACAAAATGTAATTTTTTTGACTTGTCTCTCACGTCGGTGATATTTACATTGGAGGCTATTTCTTCACAATTTTAAATTTATGAGTACATTTGCTTTAAATAATGTCAAATAAAGTTTATCGGAAACTCAACAGTCTTCTGTAAAAATGAACCCAAAATTCCGCCTTTTCAGAAACGCAGGAACTCCATTGTTTCAAACATGGCTCCAAATTTTTTCTTCGAATTTTTCTAATGGATAGTGGTAATTACACTGTTTAGTATGACGTAAAGTTCATTTTGGTGTATTCTTTTGTTTTTCAAAAATTACACAAATGTATTTTTCTAAATGTCTCTCACGCCGTTTCCTCTGCAAATTGTTAATGAAAGAAAATTAAATTTGGAACGGATTCGCAATTTTTAGTGAATGGATTTGAGTAGTACTTCGAAATGGATAAATAATATTGGTTTTTGAAGAAAATAATACTTTGTGTGATTTCATATCTCTAAGAAAGGGCTTAAGCTCCCCCAAAAATATGAAGTCACATTAATAGTTGCGTCCTATTCAGAATATTGCTTTCGGACCCTCATTGTTACAGTGAAGAAATAACATTTAAACTAAAATTAATATTTTTCGTTTCTCTTCTCTTTTAACGGGATCGTGGATCGAAAAATAGTAGCGATGTACTCCGCTTTGAAGTGACGAGTTCTTTAATTAGGTGATAATGCTAAAAGCAACGTCGTTTCCTTAACGAGACCTCCTCCTTGGCGCCGTACTTTTCCGTCGCTCGAACGGCGTGTTTGGGGTCGCGAACCACGGCTCGATCGGGGCCCAGCAGAACGTTGCAAGCACGCTGCAAGCAAACACGGTGCAAGCGATTGCGCGGGGTGGTACTGTTAGTCTGCTACCTGAACAGGGCAGCCATTTTTTAATTTCTTGCATTACTTCGTAAGAACATTGATTGCATTGTAAAAAGATCTTTCAGTGAAACGTTGAATGGACAGTTAAAAGTATTGTCCTTTCTCACTCGTAGGTGAGTGACTTGGGTGGCTCATGGCATCAATTGATATGACTGTGGTGCCTCTGATTTGGAGGTCGTAGGGTTCAAGTCCCGATCGTT
Source organism: Teleogryllus oceanicus (assembly GCA_964035755.1). Taxonomy (NCBI): domain Eukaryota; kingdom Metazoa; phylum Arthropoda; class Insecta; order Orthoptera; family Gryllidae; genus Teleogryllus; species Teleogryllus oceanicus. Next base: position 8,920,025 of record CAXIVR010000006.1, on the reverse strand, counting down.
GCAGGAATTTCGGCACTAGCTAGAGAGCTAGGTCGCATTTCGCCGCTCTGGAGGAGAACTATAGCGGCCGGCTGTTTTGATCGGTAGTTTTCCGTGGTTTCTCCGATCAACACCAGTTGAATGCTGGAGCAGTACCGTAACAAACGGGGCACGGACCGCGTACGATCTTCTCTCCTTTTTTTTGTCCTATACTCACCTCGTACGTATTCACACACTTGCGTGTACTACACTACCACACATGTCGGGAGACGAGTAGGGTGCTGAGAGCTTGTCCCGACTTGGGCAGTGCTCCGCTGGTAAGATATATTTGGTTTGGGAAAACCACGCAAACTGACGTGTACGTCGGTGTCGAATACCGCCATCCAGCGGGGGAATATCACCGCCATCTACCGCGATAACAACAAGCACTACAATTTCCTGATTAATAACCTTAGCAGTTGTCGTGTCAGGGAACAGTAATTAATGAATATTTAGTCTCCTGAAGTATCAATTATAAGTTAGAATTATAAAAAATTATTTGACAAGTAATATTATTGCTTACGCCTTAAGTTTAGAGACATTGTATCACGGTGTACGGATGGAATTCGTCTCTTTCGTCTCGTAGGAACATGTCTGCATATCGACGAAAAATAAATTCGATATCAGGTGCCGCGTTATATCCCAAGACGTGTAAATGCCCTTTCCCATGCATCATTTTTAAAATGTTTTTTATTGAATTCAAAAGAAGGGACCCCAGTTATTTTATTATGTAGGGATTCTAGGCCTTGAAGTCCGGCACTGACTGTCATCGCTTACGTACTGCGTAATATTAAACAAAAGGTCTTGGGCCAGATTTCTTCTTTATATCTCCCATTCTGCTGTTTGGAAAAATAAGTTTTCAGGAAGTCCTCGGCGAGGGGGGATTACAATTAATCTGATTTATTTATAGGGTCCCGAAGCTGAACAAGTAAAGTTCTTGTAAATATCAAGTTTGTAAGCTGATTATTATTATTTTTTTTTTTTTTTCATAATTGCTCTAATAAATTTTAACGATCTCTTAGTGGACTATTTTGACAATTCGGAATGCCCTTTTCGGAAGCAAACAAATTACTTGATAATGAACTGATGAATTTTCTCTGAGAAATCTCTGAGAAAACTCAAGGTGAAGTGGTCACTGTTGGCGGTACGAATTTCGTAACTACTGCTCTCCGTAATCCTGTGCACTTGGACTTGAAAGGACGGCATGGCATACTTGTAACTGACCTGTAATTGTGGATACAACATAAGTCTGTCGTTTTCATCTTAACTTTCGTCCGCGTTCTAGAAGAGTGATCTTTTTTCCATGACGTGCTTGCTTGCTTCTCCAAGTGCGAGTTTCGTTTCTCTCCGTCATCCCAGATAATGGTGGCGCAGCCGTTACGGAAGTCACGGCGAGGACTGTGGTTAGCGGCCTGCTATTTTTAATTTGGAGCAAAATAGTGTGAAACCTTGTGATTTTGATGAACACTGAAATGGCAAATGATAATGTCATATAATGGGCAAGTGAGCCAATCCGTGTGACAAAAGGAAAGCTCCCCGTTGGAAAAAAAAAAGATATTTATTTTGTCGTAGTGAAAAAGAGCGCCTGTTGACATATTTTTCACTCAATTGACATTATTTCGGTTGTATAAATGCGTTTAAAAGTATTAAAATAAATAAATTATCATACGTTATTTTAAATATCAAATCTGCAAGCTTCCGTGTCGTTTAAGTGACATCAGTCATGGATCTGATGGCAAGAGTAGGTCAATAAATGATGTGACTTTTGTCGATTGGCTAGTAACGTATCCTTGGTTATCTCTTTTCGGCTGGTTATGGTGAGATGTGGACCGTCAACCTATGTCTTTCTAATATTTGTCGCTTGTGAACGAAATTTTGCAGTCACCCACTAATATTTTTTTGGTTTATTAGTGGGAAATTTCGCGGTTTTCCGCTAAGAATATTTTGATCCTGGTTATGGACTTTCTTCTACGTTTCACGGATATTGTAATTTTCAGGTATTTTTTCGTGTACAGAATAAGTGTTTCTTGTGTTTGTCAGTTTGTGTTTTGCGAGAAAGTGCGAGCTATTAGCCACATATTGTGATGAGTATTGCAATGAATGATTAACGATCTTCTGAATAATATAAGTAGGTAATTTTATTATATTGATATCGTTTATCTTGTAATGAGTTAGTATTTATAGTGATCGATTTGATAATGATAAAAAACACCTTCAAACGCTGTCAAATTCCAATATGTTTAGAAAGAGCTTCAACGTCCCCCCGCCCACACACATACGCACGCACACACCAATTCGTAGGAGAGTATGTAAGATTTAAACCACAGTGTGCAGGGTAGAAATCGCCAAACAAGATCGTTGCACGGCGCTTGGCTGGGGGGCGGGTGGCGCCGCCGCGCACCACGCCCCGAGCGGGGAGGCGGGTGTGCGGGGCCGTGCGCCGCCGGCGGTCCATTGTTTGTTGGCGGCGCGGCGCCCCAGGCGTCATGCGGCTAAGTTTAGCCGGCGCCTCCTGCAGGAAGCTCGGCCGGCGCATGCGAACCGCGCCATTACCGCCCGCGCCCCACCCCGCTCTACACCCTGCCCCACCATCGAGCCGTTTGCGGCCCACTCTCGCCACTTACGAGGACCGGCCGTCCGATTAGGACCGGTTAGTGCCTCGGCCACAGGAAATTGTTAACGATCTTTCCGCCCTCGTCACACACGCACTGCGCCCGAAAATAGAATAGCATACGGTAGTCACGATTTCTCTCTCTCTCTCTCTCTCTCTCTCTCTCTCTCTCTCTCTCTCTCTTTCTCTCTCTTTCTCTCTCTCTTTCTTCTCTCTCTTTCTCTCTCTCTTTCTCTCTCTCTTTCTCTCTCTCTTTCTTTCTCTCTCTTCTTTCTTTCTCTCTCTCTTTCTTTCTTCTCTTTCTTTCTCTCTCTCTTTCTTCTCTTTCTTTCTCTCTCTTTCTCTCTCTCTTTCTCTCTCTTTCTTTCTTCTCTCTTCTTTCTCTCTCTTCTCTCTCTTTCTCTCTCTCTCTTTCTCTCTCTCTCTCTTTCTCTCTCTCTTTCTCTCTCTCTTTCTCTCTTTCTCTTTCTCCCATGTATAGTAGGTAGGAGATTTATTTAATCTTTTTTTTTTAAACTAGCCATTTGCTGGGTCCTTCCGCGAGATTATAACGGATTGCGCGTCTTACCTAGACACAAGAGGACTGTTAGGGTTCTCTGCTGTTCATGAATGATTGTTGGATTATTACACTACGAAATAGGCAAATGTTAATCCGAGAATATTTCTTCTGCATTTATAAGGAGCGGTAATGGAAATAAATCTTTGAACCTCCGGCAGGGAAGATGTCGCTAAAATCGACGGCTAGTGCCATCTGATAGGCAAAATGCCAAACCCGTGCTCATTATAAAAATTAGTCTTATCTGTTTGGCAATAAGCTTATTAACTTCCGAATACATCCGAAGTGGGGCAAATAGATGTGATGTAACCTTTGATCCTTGTTGGAGTCAACCATTATAACCCGTGCAAGGGTATTTCATATTTGAAATGCGTCCTCTAAGAAACCTCTACTGACCGTGTTTTGATCTTGTGATATTGCATGTTTAGTATCTTGGTGGCTGCTGCAAATCACGGTGGTCATGAAAATATTTTGCTGAAGGACTTTCCTGCTGAAGATTTCCCCACTGACATTCCCGAATGTTGTTATAACATCTTGGGGTGCACTGCGATACGAAAAATGAGAAAAAGTTCTGGCCTAGCTAGCCAGGATTCTCGCCTAGCTGGCTTTTTAATTTTTCCATTTTCTTCAAACTATGCCTTTTAAAGTATTGGCGGGCGGGTTTGGAATGGCATTGATGCATATAGTATTTCTGAAGTTCTGAAAGTAAGAGAGATTCTATTGCAAATTTCTCAAATTGAGAGACGTCGTTGTTAATAATAATAATAATAATAATAATAATAATAATAAAAAAAATTGTGCGAGTTATAAACGCTACGCCATCATCCTGGAATCATGGTTGTTGGTGGGCAGATACTAAAGTATGTTGGCTAGTATTGCCTCTCGAGTTGTAATAAATGCGAACTTTCCCATCTAAAGTCACACTCTGCGCTGTTGTTGGCGGAAAGAAGTGAACTGTAACGACGATGAGGTGGAACAATGTGCGTTGGTTGTGAGATTGGACAATGACTCGTAGAGTGTGAAGGCTCATTCGTACGATTTGTCATGACCACCCTTGTTCTACATCATGCCCATTGTGGATTGTGCTGAGTGGACCCGTTACCTTAGGGGTCGAAACGGAAACTACCATGCCGGGTAATACCCTTCATCGACCTACGGTAAAATCTATTTTTGAACTCCCATTATGTTCTAGTCAAAATATCACTTACTGAGAGTGTAGGCTTTTCGTGGCCGGAGCCAATAAATACAGTAGTTGCAGTAGCAGTTGCAGAGATTCTACTGCAAATTTCTCAGATTGAAAGACGTCGTTGTTAATAATAATAATAATAATAATAATAATAATAATAATAATAATAATAATAATAATAATAAATTTGGGGAGACGTCGCGTCCTAGGCGCAAGTGCCAACGTTTCGGCTGCCATTTCGCCCTGAGGAGGGTCGCAGAATGGTGGTCGAAACGTTGGCACTTGGGCCTAGGACGTGGCGTCTCCCGGACAGTCAAATTTTTAATCACTGTGTCGCTGGAAACAGTTTCTCCTTGATGAAATAACGGTCATATGGATTAACATCAATGCAATTGTAGATCAAGGGGTCGAAAATGCGATCGTTTATTTCGTATACTCTGCTTAGGACATCGTCACTGCTAATAGTACCTATATTGCCTTCGTCGGGAGCATTTTCAGACGAGGGGGCATGAAAAACGTAAGCAATAATATTAGGAATAAAACAATCACTTGCGCGATAATTCATCCCAAGCAGCAATTTTAAGGTAAGACATGTTACCCACACGGACGAACACACAAAAAATAGGGTTTGCTTACTGTTGAGAACTCTTTTATGAGCAACTAACTAAACAGATCTAAAATGAAGCTAGTGACGTATTTGCTGTAAATTTCCAGGAGGGAAGTAGCCGGACAGCATTCACACAGTGCGTAACAGTGGTTTTCAACTATGAGTGCTTCCTCGTCTTTCCAATGGCAGCGAGTCTGTTTCTGGCATTTCCGTGTTTTTCCATTGCGAACTGGAGACTAGAAGAATGTATATAAGTTTGCCGACTGTCGTTTTCGGCCAGTTCCCAGCGGAAGCGCGTCAGAACGGACATGGGTCCCTGCGGAGCGACTGATAACCGCACCAGGCTTCTTCCCTTTGTGTTTCCGAATTTCCTTTCCCGATTTGTTTCGTCACTAGCAATGACGAGGGAGCATTGTTTCCGAGCAATAACGGTTTTTTTATGCCCAAAATTGTATATTTGGATGCACTATCAAAATTTATTAACAACTGTCGTTCGTGCGATATTTTTTTAAATTACTCTCTGTGCTTCTTTTGGTTATTATGAATAAAAGTAGGTAATTTAATAATTTCCACGAAATCTAGTAATGGATTATCGGTTGTGTAGATCTGTTTCGATTTAATTCCGCCGGGTTGAATGAGCCTCTCGCGTTCCTAGACCATCGTCGGCAAATACGCTGTTAGCCGTTGTCACGGGCAACACTTTGAGCTATGGAGAGCGAGTCGATCACTCATTCTCGATACTCTGCCCGCTGCCTGGCCCAGCGCGGTGCGATCCTAACCACGAAGCCTATATTCAATATTGGGATCTAAACACCCCGAATAAGGATGTGATCCTCAGTATCAAAATGAGTGGCAACGAGTTCCTAACGGTTTCTAGAGTAAGTATTGTGTTAATATTAACTCACAAGTCAGACTTTCATTTATCACGAACACGACTTCTCTTGGTGTTTATGCATCTTATAGCGTTTTCCATTCGCCACACTGGTGCGCACCGACGACGCACTCAGGGCAGCTTTCGTGTTCCGTTCGACCGCTAGGGTGCACCAGGGCAAAGAAGCGCATGTTCACACAATGACACGGAACGAAGGCGCCCTCGGGGCGCCCTAACCTGCACTGAGGAGCTCGCCAGTGCAGTCCATTGCACCGGACCATTTTGAGGTTAGATACAGAAGTTATGGATGTTAATTTGGATTCGTGGTGAAATTGTGAAGGCAATTGAGGATATTCTGTCACGCAGCTCACTTCGAATGATGGAGTATATCATGTTGTACTAGAAATGTCTCAAAATAATTAATGTGACTTACGCGAAGTTCGGAAAATCAGTTTGTGTTTTCGTAAAATTCAACCTTGAATAACTTCATGTAAACAAATCCAGTGCTATTTAGTAATCAAAGTGTAGGTACGTCACAACTTCGAAAAGCTAATATAGTAAAAACCAAAAAATGGTGACTATTGCCCTTACAAAATCATTCAAAATATCAAGAAATGTTTCTCGCACACGCATACATATGTCAGTGGAAACGTTCGTGTTCATTTTTTTATAGTTCTCAGTAACCAAATAATTCTGTAGAAGCCTTCGGTTCAAAATCTAGTGTAGTATATTAATCACTGGCAAATCATGAGAAGTGATATTTCGATAGATACACGTTTGAAGTTTTCGGTAGTTTTTTACTAAAGAAATCACACGTTAATAATTTATTAATTAAACAGTAAATAATTACCAAAAGATTTCGTACAAGTTCTATGAAAATAATAAAAATTATTATAAAAATGTAAACAACTATTACAACTGAAAATTTTTATTGTTCTAATTTCTAATTCTTCTAATTTTTATTGTTCTGCACACGCCCTAACTCAGTTCCAGAATCCGTTTCATTCGTGGCTGCCCTTGTGTTCTGAAAGCAAAATCTCCAATAGTTTTCTATACTGAATACCATGTGCCGCATATCTTTTATCTCACAACAAAAATAAACATCGCAGGCACTGGACCAAACACAATACTTCGACTGTCGATTAAGGTCTAACACGGTGCCCCCACGCATATGGGGCAGCACTCTTGCGGACCCATGATATTTTTGCCCTGCACTAGGGTGGGACTCAGTGCAACGAATGGAAAACGCTATTAGTAGGAACCCTAGCCCTGGCACATAGTTTTGGAGGTTGTAAACACTTTTGCGGGTGCAATTAGTAATAAAGCGATATTTCTGACTGTTACAAATCTTTCGAGAAAGTAGTGCTTTTTAGCACCATTCGTTTTACATTTAGATTGGTTCCTGTCTCCAGAAGGTAGTCAAATTAGCGTCTATCTCCAGTTATTCTAAAAAGGTCATCATTGGCGGGTCATTTTTAAACCAAGTGGCATCCTGTGCGTACCCGACTTCATTTGCGTAAGCAGCACGCGCGGCCCCGCGTGGCGATTCCGGGTTCCTGGGCCGAGCCACCGCGCTACAGCTCGACCGCCCGCCCAGCCCACCGCCGCAAGGTGAGCGGCTCCACGCCGGCTGCGCGCCAAGCCCCGCTCCACTCACCGCCGCCCCCGCCACGCCGGCGTTGACGTAAGCGAATCGTGTCCAGTAGATCCTGTTGCTTGCGAAAAAAAAAGCGGGACCCTGGAATGCTGGGACCTTTGTAGAATAAACATACGGGATGCCTCGTCGGCCGAGGCGGAGCTCGGCGCCGCCGGGAGGGAAGGACGAAGGCGTTCGCCTGTACGCGGTGTGGCGGATATTTTTAGAGGTTAGTTTGTATGCTGCTGCACGTGGCGATGGTGTGCTAGGCGGAGAAGCGTCGACACAACGGATGTGGTGGTGGCGGCGGCGACGGCGGCGGCTACGGCTACGTGCATGGCACTCATATCGAGGAATCTTTCGTGCACTTTCGAGAAGTGTCAGAGCTTAATCGACCGTCGAAGCATTGTGTTTGGTCCAGTGCCTGCGATGTTTATTTTTGTTGCGAGGTAAAGAGGGATGGTGAAAGGAAATTGTGCCCGTGGCATCACCAGAATTAAGAAACAAATGTGATGGGGAGGTGTTATGGAACGAGTTGTACAGCTGTATTTGTGGAGCAAAATGTTACTTTCCTTGATAATTAAGCAAAGGAAATTGTCCCGCCAATGGCAGCTGCTTTGTATGTATTTTAACGTATTAATTGCAAACTAGTATTACTGATAATTACGAAAGCAATTATAACTAACAATGTTAACACTAAATAACATTTACTTAAAATAAAAGAAATAAATAGAACAATAAGTTTATCAATAAATTTCCGTGAGGTATCAGGTAACTAAAAATGCGTTGTTTCCTTGCAGTTGTGTATGAACTTTTAAATTGAGTTTTAATTTTTCTTAAACATGTGGTTACCTCTTCGAACCTCTTGATGATGCCCTTGCTCCATTAGGAGGCACTCGCATATTTTAAACCCGAGATCAACTCCCTTTTTTATTTTGGAAAAGAAAAAAATGATTATGGTTAGAATAATTACATTAATGCTCATAAACATTAAAATTCATTGACAATGGACTTCAGATTACTGAGGTACTGATGCGATGTCGACGTGATACCAGTTTGAAGTATACATCCGTCTTTTCCACGGCGTGGTTTGCGAATGCAAGTGAATAAACAACGTTGAGACATTGCCCTTGGATTTTATTGACTACGTCATGATTGCATCACTTGTCATTCACTTCCCGAGTTCTACTATGAATCATCAGATCAAGAATCTCTTTATTGAGCTGGAGTGTTCTTTCAAACCAATAATTTTTTTTATGTGCATGTATTATTGAACAGTAAATGTAATAGCTTCAATTTTCTTTGGATCCATTGTCTATTCCATAAACACCTAAACCAATTTTGTTATGTAACTCAGAATAAAATATACTATATACTAATATATTATATATATAGTATATATAATATATATATATATATATATATTATATAGTATATTCAAAAGTTTTATAATTCAGTTTATAACACAATGTGATTTATTATGTTGCAATTCATTACCTTTTTTTAACCTTTTCTAATGACGTTTTCGTTAAATTTCTCTCTGTTCGGCACGTATTCAGATTGCTTCTTATGAACGTTGCAGGCAAAAAAGACGAAGATTCCTTTCTTCTCGCATATTTCCGTGCGTCCACCGAAGAAATTTCTGATTGGTAGAATTTACTAGAACGAATAATTCCTTACATCAGAGTCTTCTAGTAGCGCCTTCTAATTCTCATCACTAGTACCTGCTTTTGCAGCTCTGACGGTGATAAGCTGAAATTGCTGCGTAAATTTCTTATTGTACATGCAAGGTAACGATTACAGTTATATATTCTAACACCACCACCTATCGTGGCAGTCGTCGGAAAGAATGCTCTTTCGAGCTTTGAATATCTCAGGGGGGGGGGGGACAGGATATTTAGGGTGTGAGAAAGACACACCCAGACACAGAATGAGGTAAAGCAGTAGTATATTCTTAAAAAGTATTGCACAAATCAAACCCTTTACACTGTCACAAAATAGGAGAACAAAAAAAAATACCCAATTGTTAACTGCGTTAGAAGTCTGAATACGTGCTGAACAGAGAAATTTAACGGAAATGTCATTAGAAAAGCTTGAAGAATGAAATATGTATTGTGAATAAGCAGCACGCAATGCATTAGAAGGAAAATCATACGATTTCGAAAAGAGAAATTTAATATTGTATATTTCTTGCGTACGCTTTGAACATTATTCAATCTAAATACTAATAGATTTTTTCCGTACAGCGTTTATTTTCATTTTCTTGTATACATACGTGTATATACGGAGTAATTTACGTAGTATAGAGAAAGTTAAGTAATGCTGCGGAAAATCGATTTCGAGATATCAACGGAAATTCACGTTTTGGGGTCTCCTGATACCGAAAATTGGTATGGTAGCGCCAAACGTACCCTATACGATGACAAAAACCGCTCTATTCTTTGTTATTTTTATAAAATTACAAAAATTTAATTTTTTTGTCTTGTCTCTCGCGTCGGTAATATTTACATTAGACGTGATTTGTTTATATTATTATATTAATAAGTACATTACTTAATTGCAGAATTAACAATAAATCTAACATGCATTTAAATAAAACTGTGATTGTCAATCACGATTAATATCCAGCCTCATTATGAACTTATTTATTGACTTGCTTTCCCACTTTTATTTCCTCCCTCACCTTCTCTTAGTGTGTCTCCGTACCTCCTACGAATCACAAAATGTCGCTATGATGACCTATCACTATGTTTACTTTATGTGTTTAATCTGTGTTACTTGAGTAACTACTCTTATTTTATAAATTTCATTGGTATATGTATTTCTATGAATGACGTAGTTATTCATGTGCTAATTTGTTAATTCCATTTAAATATTGCAGAGCCATTAATGGGAAAAAAACACGAAACATGTGTATGGCTAAATTTTCTGCATAGTTAATTTATATTGCCTACTAATTGTGGTTGATACCGCTGATGAAATTGAATCATGGATTACCTCAAGGTCTCTGCTGCTGTTGCTGCTACTACAGAATTTATTCCTTTGGCAATTGCCTGTAATAGATAGTAAAAAATCATGGAAAATTATCGATAAGAGCACCCGGCTGTAGAATTATTTAAACGTCTAACATCTGTATTAAACATCTACCATATCATCTGGTTAAACATTTGTAATAAACAGTTCGCATAACTGAAAATGTATTTATTAATATTCTTAATACCAAATATGTAGGCATATCGTTCTGCTCGGACATATTCGTTTTTTTTTTGTTTTTTTTTCTAAGCCTTTCCAAGTATAAAGGTTACTTTTTTCATTTTACATCGTGCATTAGAGCACATATCTCTTGAAGTGAACTTGCCAATTAATTAAATTTCACAGTTAAAAAGCCCCGAGAATTCTTGGGTCCATGTGCCGTTAAAGACCGAGCAATTGTGTAGAATTTATCACTCGGAGTGCCGGAAATACTAACTAAGCAAATTTTGCCTTCCGCTGTAGCATTTTGAGTTTATATTTGAGATTGCTGTATTGGTATATTACCGCAGGAAGCGCCCAAGTTCCAGTTAGACAAACTAACTTGGTCTTGTAGCCCCCTCAGCGAGCGGTGTCGCGGGGCCGAAGGGAAGGATGTTCGGGGCGGGGAGAGGCGCGAAACGCTGCTCCGAAATGTCCCAAAGGCACGCGTAGGAGAAAGCATTGAACTAATGGTGCTATAAGAAGAAATAAAGAGGTCACCTTCGTCAACATATCAGCTTTATTAAGATAGCCGGCTTTCGACGGCTTTGCCGTCATCGTCAGTCTACAGGATACAGAAAGATACAACAAAATTATAAATAAATACACAATAATTATTGTGTATTTATTTATAATTTTGTTGTATCTTTCTGTAGACTGACGGCTATCTTAATAAAGCTGATATGTTGACGAAGGTGACCTCTTTTATTTCTTCTTATAAGAACGTCAACAACACCAAATCAGAATTCCCACTAATGGTGCTACAACAGCACATATTTCCTTGTGTTATTTCTAGCATTTTCAGTCATCGAAAATTAAGAAAGTTGAACGATAATAAGACCTGCGTCATTTTTTAAGATACTCGTATTTACACTATACGTGGACAGTGGTCTCATTTTCATTCAACTCTCCAAATTTTGGAAAAATTGCAAAAGTTAGAAATAATGCGAGAAAGTACGTGCTGGTGGAGCACCACTAATTTGGCATACGTGTCTTTTGTTCACGTCCGCGATTGGCTCTTAGTTGGCTCTAGTATGTGTGTGTACATACATACATACATAATAGTTCATTCATTCATTCATTCATTCATTCATAACATTCAGAATAGTCGCAGTGACCTTACAAAGTTTGGTAAAGATTACTGCAAAACTATTGAGGTAATGAAATAATTTAAATAACATGTTGGTATATGCACCACGATCATTATTTTTCGCCTTCGCTAAGAGCAAATTGGTTTCTAATATATTTCGCCAAAGGACAGTAGTGGTACGTAAGATCACGTAATAAGGCACAATGATTTTAAAATTGTAATCATTAAACCACTAAATTAACATTTTGCAACACCATTGTTAACTTCTTCCTTCAAGTTGTTCGCAAACAAAATAAATTAAATATGTTCACACGGTAGTAGTTTCTGTAATACATCATAGGTGGAGTGTGTGCAGTCGTCACAGTGGAAGTCCATTGCATGTATAATTGATGTATTGTATTTCAATATATGCGATTCTGATCATAAGCAGTTCCGACTCCGAACTTTGACCGAGCTGTTTGTTGGCGTTGGAATTAACATATTAATTATATTAATTAGGTTGATTTTGATTAATATTAGGTTAAGATATTTTTCAATCATTTCTAATTGTGTTTTTTAACGTTTGTTGACGTTTTTAATTGAATGGTAAGAATTGTGTTTTTTACTTATATAAAAACATATTGAAACATATTTTATCAGAACGGTGAAAATTTCCTTGAAAAAATGAATTTGTAGAAATACATTGTAGAGAAATTATGAACTTTTAAGTAGAGATTTTTAAGGAAATACTTTGAGACCATGAAGAAAGTAGAACAGATAAAATTGTAATAGCAATGTACTGTGATATAAAATGAAATAATATTGGAGTGTTTTGTTAAAATTTGAAGCAATTACGTTAGAAATAATAATCTTAAACTCCATGGTTTGTATGAAATTGATCTTTTTCCTCTTTCAAAACGATTGGATATGAAGAAAACCCAGATAACGCCGGGTATTGTGCGAGTCGTCGTGTAAATGTATGTTTTTATGTATAAGAACGGTTAATCCGACACCATGTGACCGATCTCCATGAAAGGTGGCATATATATATGTGCTCTATCACCCAGAATCTGTATGTACTGTTAATTTTGTTGTGACTCCACTAGAAGGCACTGTAAAACAAAACTAAATATTCATGTCACATACAATCCGCAACTCAGCATTTTTGAATCTATAAATCTAATAATCATTAAATAACTCATAAACGAAGCGTTCTAGGGCATTAAAAACCAAACTTTCGAGGCCACATTCTGTTACATTTCTGCTGGTCCGGCGCTATTCGATATTTACCCCACCTACACTGGGACGTGCAGAATCTGCAACTAAATGTGAATGAGAGAGACAGAGACTGACAGACACACGCAGACAGTCTGTTAGACTAAGACAGGGACACACACAGGAGTGAGAAAGGGAGAGGGAAGGAGAGATGAACGACGTCTGCCGGATTCCGCTAGGAATTGATAAATGAGAAAACAATGGCAAATTACTTTCTTACATAAGACGGGCAGTAATAGTTGGAAGTGTGGACCTATCCAGTACCGTCGTATTATTATCTAGTGATGCTTAGTTTCTTTTTATATTAAAATCTTCCTGTAAGAAATATTTATGAACTTGTCTGATCCTTTATCTTTGTTCGATACCTAACATTTTCTCTTTAGTTGTATTGTATCTTTTACATCATAATTTGGCGCATGACAGAACATATTGTTGGTAAAAATATTATATGAACATATTGCATTGTACCGAATGTATTGTTTCTTCATTTCTCTCGTTTTCGGCGTATTTTGGATGTCTAAGGCTGTTGTATACCAATACCCCATGCGATCAGTTTTCTACTGATTCCGTGAGTAACGACATGTTAATCATTTGACAATCCAAATAATTGGGCGTAGTCCTTTTTAACGATAGCGTTGTGAAACTAGAGCGCCGGCTCGAGATATTAGGGCGGGAGCAGGCTTTTCTCCCTTTTTGGCCAGAAAGTCGCCTTTTTCAGCGGAACCTAGTGCCTAAAAGTATTGTCGAAAAAATTAAGTTAAAATATACATTGTGTAGAGAATTATGCCAACTTTAATTTTTTCTATGAAGATTATTTCGCATAGTAGGTAGGTATATGTAGTATAAACCATTGGCGTACGAGTTAAACATGTTAAGTCAATTTTTCAAGTTTTGAGAATATTTTAAATTGTAAACATTTCCTAAATTGAAATGATTATGACCACTTCTTTCATTTTTTAATTAAAAAAACTGAATATATTTATATTACATTCTTCTTCTTCTTCTTCTTCTTCTTCTCCTTCTTCTTCTCCTTCTTCTCCTTCTTCTTCTTCTTCTTCTTCTTATTATTATTATTATTATTATTATTATTATTAAATTCACAAAAAAAATTGCCAGTATTTTTCAAAGAATTCCATTTCTCTCAAAGCTTGAACTCTTGACTCTTGTGTTTTTGCTTGTAATTTGACGAGATGCTCCCTGTTTAGTCTTGTTAGGGATAATTCGAAATTGTATACGCGTTATTTTCTCTTCTTCAAAACCCCTTTTGTATCTTTTAGTAGTACTCTGTGTTAAATTCTTTATTATCAATACTCCCCTACTCGTCACTTGCTGAATCAAACAAAGGTAATTTCACTATATTTGGGCAAAATGTAATAGAGTATTCTAATGAAATCCCTAATTGTATGTCACCTTAATTTTAAATTCATCACTAATTTTGAAGTATACTCTCACAAATGCTATGAGAGTGTTCCTCTCCCATCAACTCTGTCCTCACTTTTTTCATTCCTGTCGCACTTGTGAGAAACACTTTCGCCTAATTAAGTACGTATTTTCTTGAATGATGCCCTACTTATTAAGTATTTTATTTAAGTATCCAAAGTGGTCAGGCAGAAGAGCAGGCCCTGTGGGTTGAGCTTTGCGGTTGAGTAGATATTTAGTAGTTATTTTGATAAAGCGCTTAGCTGTCGAGATACATACAAAAAACTGAAAATGTTATGATTTTCTTTGTGAAGTCGCAATTTTTCGAGGTAGCAAACCTCAAACTCGAATTCAGCGCTCCAAAAAACATATAGAACCGGTGAGAAAAAAAACAGAATTTTTTCGTGGACCGAATACCTAAAATATTGAATGAAGCCGCGCGTCGCACGGAGTAGCGATCAGACTGCGTGCCTTCCACCTCTGGCACCTGGATTCAAATTCCGCAGATCGATCCGTTTGAAATTTGTGGCGAAAAAGCAGCTTAGTGGCAGGTTTTCGTGGCGTGTACCCTGTTAAGATTCGGGTGAAGATGAACGACATGTTCTTACATTTATTGACAATCAATTTTCTGTCCTTCCGTTTTCCGTTTCCAATTGCTCTCTTTCTACCATTGCTCCATCGTCATTGGTATAATATTGTCATAATCACAAATCCAACAAAGTAATTCACCCCCTTCCAGGAATGGCCATAAGGCTTCGATACTGTCAACATAATAAAAGTATTGTAGGAAGCCACCATCCGTTTGGGCGCGTGAGCCGCCCGCCGTCTCTCCCGACACGAAAGCTGGTTATCAAATAAATAAATAAAAATATTAGCAAAGACTCTACCATTTATTCAACCCTTTGGAAATAGATAAACAGTCAACACTTCACATATGACATACTATACCAATATCTCCGAACGTCGAAGGAATTAAAAATTCCATGTGAAAGACTTCACCAAGTGGCATTTTTACAAAAATATATTTTGTATCCTCCCCAAACACTACGTTCACTTATTACAGTTGAAGTATCTATTGTCGTAAGACGTAAAAATGAGATTGTGTTATGTATAAATGTAGAAGAATAACTGTATGTATCCAAGTTTTCAACATCTGTATGCACTTCTCGACCTTAACGATGTTGTGGGAATTCTGATGTTGTATTGTTGACGTAATTACATGAAGAAATAATGGAAGTCATGTCCGTCAACTTAATATAAAGTTGACAGAGATAACTTTCATTATTTCTTCACGATATTGTTTTAGAATACAATCCAGTTATGGAAAGTAGTCTTCCAAAAATTAAATTTAATATTGTAACGAATATTGCGTCATCCCCCGGCGCCACTCCGAGGCGCCTGCTGGTTACGTCATCTGCCGGCGACCACGAGCCGCCGGTGAGCACGAGTTGCATCACCTGCCGGCGGATTCGTCCAGAAAGTGCGCGGCGTCCGGATGGTTCTGGATTGTCCTGACGAGTATAAATACGCGACGGCCGGCGGCCGCGAGTCAGTCTTGAGTCCGCAGTTGAAGCTGAACTGTGAAGTGTGTGCATCGCGGTGAATAGCTGTGCAGTGAGTGTGCTCAGTGAAGTGAACCGTTGTCAGTGCATCGTACTGTGGTCGGTGACGTGAACTGTGACCAGTGCATCGAACTGTGATCAATGCAGTGAACTGTGCCAGTGCTTAGGACTGTGCGAGTGTGCAAGAGGAGTGTAGTGTAAATAAATTAGAGAAGTGTTAGTGTAAATTAATAAAATCAAGTGTTTTCAGTGATTGTTTTAAGAAACAAAATAAACGTTTTTGTGAAAATATTACGAGACTTTTAATTCACCACCTAGAAACGTAACAATTGGTGTCAGGTGTGGGGTATAACGAGTGGTGAATTAAAACATTAATCAAGATGAGTTTGACGAAAGTTTTACGAGATCTGAAAGTGGCCGAGTTGAAGAGAGAGTTAGAAGAGAGGGAACAAGACACTTCCGGAACGAAAGCAATATTACAAGAACGTCTTGAGACTTTTCTCTTCGAGACAACGGGGAACTTTTCGGACTTATCCAAAATATTGGAAGGAAGGTTAACAGAAAATTCCAGAATTTTAAAAGGAGAATTGATGGAAAATTCCAGAATTTTAAATGGAGAATTGATGGAAAATTCCAGAAATTTAGAGGCAAAGTTAACTGAAAATTCCAGAATTTTAGAAGAACTGACTGAAAACTCCAAAGCTATAGAAGAAAAATTGATCGAAAATTCCAGGATTTTGGAAGAAAAGCTGGAACAGAAGATAACGCAGAATAATAAATTGTTTCGAGAAGAAATGGAAGAAAAAATTGAGAAGATAGATGAGAAAATATTGAAGAATGAGGAAAAGTTACTAAATCTGTTAGAAGAGAAGCTGAAGGTTTTACTCCCTCAACAGACAAATCAATATAAACATCGTACAGGAACCACTAGAAATGGCGCCAGTAACCACCGTACGGAGCCACTGGAAAAACACGAGTAAACCACCTACCTTTGATGGCACTTCTTCGTGGTCGAGATTATTTGAAGCAATTCAAGGCTGCTGCGACGGTAAATGGCTGGTCCGCAACAGATTGTGCTACGGCCCTGATTTTGGCTTTGCGTGGTAACGCCGTCGATATTCTCGAGACAATACCGACCGATGAACAGTCCAACTTCGAGAAAATTGTCAGGAGACTCAGAACACGGTACGGGCAAGCGCACCTGGAAGACATATTTTCCCAGCTAGGAATCGTGTTCAGAAGCCTGGAGAGTCTTCAAGAACTGGAGCTGATATTTCTCGTCTGGCGCGCCTTTCGGACCCTGATGCCTCGGAGTTCCTGCAACGCACAGCCGTCACGTGCTTTATTGAAGCGCTACATGATGCAGAAACACAACAAGCATTGAGACTGGCAAGACCGAAAACCTTAGCTGACGCATTAAGTCAAGCACTAGACTTCCAGGTTGCAAAAGAGCATCGAAACGTGACGGACAAGTACGAGAATTGCAAACCGGCGTCGATACTATGACGAAAAATATTTGGAGGCAATGGTGGAAGATTGGTACGCAATTCTAGTGGAAAAAGCGACAACCTCGATGTTGGAATTGTGAAAATTAGGGCACGTGAAAAGTCGATGTGACCGTCCACTGAAGCAACAAGGAGAGCAGCAGTCTGTTGGTAAACCTAGCAGCCAGCAGGAAACTGTAAACATTGTTGTCATGCGGAAGAGAAGATGTGTCCTACCAAGGGTCACTGTCAGTAATGACCAATGCACCAGAGAACTTCGAAAGATCAGAAGAGGACACGGAATTGAAACATGTTTGGAAATGGAAAATAGCAGGACGGAGACCAAGTTGCAAGAAATAGCTCCCTGTTCTTCAGCAGTAAAATCATATTGGGCGCAGTGGATTCGATTACTGAAGAGAAGGTGTTCTGAAACGAGTTCTGGAAAGTGAAGACGGCTCGCAGAAGAGGACGCAGATATTTTACCAGAGTAAGGGTCCTGAAATATTGAGAGAATTGCATGATGGAACTTCGGGAGACACCTCAGTATAACGAAAACATTAGAGAAAGTGCGCGAACGATTTACTGGGTTAATTGCAAGCAAGATGTAAAGATGTGTGCACAAAGTGTCAAGTTTGTGCTCAGCAATGAGCCACATAAAGAGAAGAGCGAAGATGAGGCAATACAACGTTGGAGTCCTTTCAGACGAGATTGCCATTGACTTGGCTGGCCCATTTCAATGTCAAATGATGGAAATAAATACATACTCGTGGCTATGGATTATTTCAGCAAGTGGGTTGAACATATCCCTACCTAGCCAAGAGGCACTGCTATCTCGAAGTACTGGTTAAGGAATGGGTGAGCCGATTTGGTGTCCACTGGAATTGCATTCAGATCAAGGACGGAACTTCAGATCTGCAGTGTTTCAAGGGCGTGTGAACTTCTTGGAATAAGAAAAACAAGAACAACAGCCCTACATCCGCAGTCAGACGGAATGGTGGAACGCATGAACAGAACAATGGGAAAATATTTAGCGAAGGTCGTGTCAGATCACCAACGCGACTGGGACCAATACATACATCTTTTCTTCTAGCCTACCGCTCATCTGTTCATGAGACAACTGGGCAAACGCCGCTAATATCCTCTTCAGCCAGGAACTACTCTACCATGTGATCTACAGTTTGGTTGTAAAACTAATGAAGAAATAGCCGGTGAAGACTTTGTAAATGACCTAAGACGGAAAATGGACGTAATTCATAACCAGGTGCGTGAAAGAATCCAAATCTAAGTGACAGGATGAAAGACCGGTATGACATCAAAGCTGAAGGAGGAGGTTACCAACCTGGAGATCATGTCTGGCTGTTTAACCCCCAACGTCGCCGCGGTTTGTGTCCAAAATTCAACGACAGTGGAAGGACCTACGAGGTCGTGAGGATAAATGATGTTGTCTACCGAATTAAAATTGCCGAATGGAAAACCACGAATCGTTCATTCAGATCAGCTGGCCCCGGACGCTGGAAGTAAGGAAAATGAGGAAGAAAAGACCGCACGAGTGTGTGAGCTGGACATGCAGGAGTGCACATTCCACGAGGTTAGGTCTCAGTATAATGGAAAGCATCAAGCGCGTTATGGGGTAACAATGGAGGTGCAACGGATCTGTTTGCCTACCCCAGGAATATGCATTGGCCATTGTGTCGCCCAGGATTTAGATATGACCAGAGGTGTTGCTACTGTATTCAAGAGAAAATATGGAAGGATAGAAGAATTAAGAGACCAACAACCAGATATTGGGAAGGTTCTGCATCTGCACGACGTCAGTCACTATGTTTATTACCTTGTCACAAAAAGTAAGTCATATCACAAGGCATCCTATGAAAATCTTTGGGAAACTCTGATTGAATTACGCCAACAAGTACTGCAAGACAACGTCAGAAGATTGCCATGTCAAAACTGGGATGTGGTTTGATGGACTGAACTGGAGAATAGTGAGAAGCATGTTGGAAGTACTGTTCCGGTACACTGGGGTTAGCATCTTAGTCTGCAGCTACCACCATGGAATGTTGTCATATCAAGAAGACATTGACTGCCACTTCTTCAACCTCCAACTGCACTAGAGGCTCCAGCTGCAAGTATCGGCATGATTTCACTAAACGCGCTCGAGACGGATCGCAACTAAGGAGGAGTAGTGTAACGAATATTGCGTCATCCCCGGCGCCACTCCGAGGCGCCTGCTGGTTACGTCATCTGCCGGCGACCACGAGCCGCCGGTGAGCACGAGTTGCATCACCTGCCGGCGGATTCGTCCAGAAAGTGCGCGGCGTCCGGATGGTTCTGGATTGTCCTGACGAGTATAAATACGCGACGGCCGGCGGCGCGAGTCGTCTTGAGTCCGCAGTTGAAGCTGAACTGTGAAGTGTGCATCGCGGTGAATAGCTGTGCAGTGAGTGTGCTCAGTGAAGTGAACCGTTGTCAGTGCATCGTACTGTGGTCGGTGACGTGAACTGTGACCAGTGCATCGAACTGTGATCAATGCAGTGAACTGTGGCCAGTGCTTAGGACTGTGCGAGTGTGCAAGAGGAGTGTAGTGTAAATAAATTAAGAGAAGTGTTAGTGTAAATAAATCAAGAAGTGTTAATAAAGGAAGAGAAGTGTAGTGTAAATTAAAATCAAGTGTTTTCAGTGATTGTTTTAAGAAACAAAATAAACGTTTTTGTGAAAATATTACGAGACTTTTAATTCACCACCTAGAAACGTAACAATATGTTATTTTTAACTACTTGCTGATTAACCTGAGTTTTCATATTTGAGAAAATTATTCTGATGGCACACATCAAATCAGCCTGTATAATCTATTAATTATACTAAAAATATAGTTTGTGTGTATTCGCTAATTATATGATAATGTTACTATGTAAGCTCACAACCAGTCATGAATCCAGTCGGCGTGCGGGATTGGGATATAAAATGAAGCGAAAGCCTGGATCTGAATTATATTTCCTTTGTTTCATAAAACGTGCGACTGTACGTGTCAGTGCCAAAATAGCTTTGAGGTGTTTTACAACAGCGATTGTATTGTTGATTTAGAGTCAAAAACACTAAGATGAATACGAATAGCGCTTCGCACACTTGAGAATGGCAGAAGAGGTGGCCCAAACGAGTAAATAAATGGATACATTCTATAGAAGACGGCGGGGCAGACCATTAATCCCATGGAAACGAGGAATACAGACGGCGATGGCGACAAGAAATTTCTCAGATTAAGATGTAGTGGATGGAGAAGGCTGCAAATATACTATACACGTGATGTCAGTAAACTATTTAAAAGAACCAGTTATAAACTGGTGTGTTTGTTCCATTCCATAAATGTAGTACTTCTGAATGGAATTCTAGTTATCATGCATTGATTTGTTCGAGTAATTGGCTACTGAAATTGTTTCGCCTTTCATATATTCGAGCTGTTAAGCTGTCTTATATGAAAGGTCAAATTTCATATAGAGGAAGTCATTTCATTAACAATACCATTAATTTTTGAATTAAGAGTTTCTAGGGAAGTGTGGGCGACATTGTATGCGTTCGTGTGTTTGGTGGACTGGGTAAGTGTAGATGTGAATGAATGAGGTTCATGATTACACACAGAGTCTTGGTCCTTTCAGGTCCCAGCTGACAGATTATTGCTCATTGTGTGTTTCGATCCGCTAAATTTTATCTCAAAATTCTTTTCTCATTGTTAAGCAGTGTTAAGTAATTACTGTAAACATCATGTAATTATGTAATGTATCAGAGACATGTAAAACATCAGCTCGAATGAGCTATTTCGGCATTTAACTGCTTCAGTCCCCGAATTTCTGCTTTTGTGGAAGGGAAATGTGAGTGGGGTCCACATTATGTTGTGGCGTTTTCCCGTCACGTCTGTAGCATTGCGACATCCTGCACTTTCTCCGGTTGGCAGTGGTGGTGGGGGGTGCGCTCCCTCCACCAGACGCGCGGGGCGACCCACTCCCACTCCCACTCCCACGACTGTGTTCGTTTCTTCCGCCCACCACCCACGAGCGGATTTGCTGCCTCTGTGCCACACGGCATTGCACGGGGAGGCGGTTTCCCGAGCGGTTGCAAACTGCATGAGTAATAATAATAATAATAATAATAATAATAATAATAATGATGATGATGATGATGTACGTTATATCCAATTACAATCGCAGTATTAGACGTGCCTGTTACGTAGATGCAGATCATGTTCCCAGAGAGCCGAAGTCCTTGAAAGTGAGGTTCAAGTTCGACGTTACGTCAATCAGATTTATTAAACGTATAAATTGTGACGTCCTGATTTTCATTCTGTTACTAGCTGGTTATAGATGTAAGTCCCTGAGAACATATTGTGATGCATTTCTAATTTTTTTGCTCGTCCATTATTCTGGTTGCCCAAATGTTTTGCATGCTGAATCAAAGTAAAATCAATATTTCTGATGTTTTGTTTGGGTGATGTGCAATTCTCAATATCATAACTTTTCCAGAATACTGTCGTAACTCAGAAAAAGGGAAAAATGTAATTTTTAGGTGATTCGAGTAAAAATCTATTGAAACAATGCCCACACCAACTCCTTATAAAGGTATTGAGCGTTTCGATGAACCGTTCCAATTTATGTTTTAAACATGGACACCAGGAAAGGTTACATTAATATTATAAATTAAATGCTTCCGTTATCTAAATAAAATCAATATCCCGCTAGCTGGGTCGATGGGTATCGTTAGAAATAAACGCTTTACCTACTAATAGCCGATTATCCGAACGCCATCTATACAGGTAGCGAGAATCTGAAAACAAAATATATGTCTGCTACTTATTAGCTGGAATTGGCCAAATGAAAATCGTTTGTTATATTTCAAAAGAAACTTATGGTTTATTCTCAATGCCATGCAAAAATATGTCTTGAAAAATTTGTAACAAATAAAGAATGTTCTTTTGATCATGAGCTCTTTCGAACCTAATCCTGCAGTACCCGTCTTCGCGCGTACTTGAACTAGGGCGCCGCGAAGTACCATTTTCCTCTTCTTCTCGGTGACGAGAATTCCAAAGTCCAAGTACCAGATTCTTCTCTCCTGTTCTTGCACAAATGTCGAGTCACTGATCCTCACCACCTCAAATACTTTTAGTTCTAATTTAATATACTTCGCGAAAGTTCCCAGTTCTTTCTGATTACGCGACGAGAATGTTAAAGTTCAGCAAACTATTATTTACTCAGAATTTTCCAATCTGTTGTACAAATTCATTAACACTTTAATTCTATCAGTCTGAAATTATTAGCTCATACAAAAAAGTTACACATTTTTACACAGCAAATTCTTCGAAGTCCATCACGTTATTTCAGAAAATTCTAATTTCCGATCGTCGCACTCAAGAATTACTCAAAGTCCGATAACTATTCACTCTCAAGAAAAATCCCAATCTCACAAAATTAATCATCCCGACCACCCGCACGCACCGACATATGTCAGAATGTGAAAATAATATTTTTGTTCAACCCTTCAAGACTCGGCCTATTTCTTTCTACTGTTTTTCACCAGAAACATTCAACGATCTTCCGTTGTGAATAGACTGTCACTGTTTTTTTGGCCAATCCCTAAATTGATTACATAATCAACTAGCTATGTCCTAGACTGTCATTGCTTTCTCAACCAATCCCTAAATTGTTTACTTGATTAGCTAGCCGTGCCCTCAGGTCCAATGCCAGAATGAAGTTTATTGACCTTGACAACAACTTGGCTGCCGTTGCTAGGGCGCCATATTTCTATTTGTTTATCCTTGAATATTTACCTCATTTCCGACAAATAGTAGTAAATAAACGTGTGACATGTTGGTATGTCACACTATGTAGAATAAATCTTTATTTCTGACATTACACCAATTACCGCTTTGTGCCAGATTTATGTCCATTTCATGGTCGAAGATTTTTATGGAACAATTTTGCCAAAAAATCATATTTTCAGAAAATCCATTTTAATAAATTGAGAAACCAAGGGACATAAATATTTATGTAACGTGTAAAGAGATGTTACTTATCATTAATTAATGGGAAGCAAACGAAAATGTGAGAAAATTAAGTTGTGTTCTCTTGTACAAGATATGTTTTTTCAACAGCAGTATTTCAGAAAAGCGACGTTTCGGCATTATTCATTTTAAGGGGATATGGAATTCTTGTGTAGACCACTGCCTGGGACTCGTGAAATTCTCCCTAATCCGTATGAGTTCTCTATGGAATTTATACCAGTAATGCCTCTGAATGTACATTGATGTGCTACGTAGATGTGTGGACTTTTTATCTGCATTGTCGCGTTTAATTTTGTCGCTTTATCGTGAATGTGCTGTCACGGTCCGTAACACTTAACCTGACCTTTACGACATCTTTCGTCACAGGGGTTGCATGTCTGGCGATCGCTCAAGGCTGTACGAGAAGGGTCTGCAGTTTTACAAATTGCTAACGCTGACTTCTCGTTGAAATTACGGGACCCCGAGTCGTGGGCAAAATGGTCGGGCTTTGACAATGCGCTGTGGAGCGAACTGCCACTTCTATCTAAATATCAGTATGCAGGGTCACAAAATCAACTAGTGGGGGTTCAGAATAGCACAGACTTGCTCATGCAAGTTAGTTTTAATTTCTTTGGTCTGTGCCAGCCTTACAATCTTGCCCTATCCTCTTGCCAGCTGCCATCTATTGCCGCCCAAAGTACGTGTTTTCATAATTTTCTCAGTTTTTCGCTTTCCTAATGGTAGAACCGAAATATTACTTTAAGATAAAATAATAATAATAAAAAATAATAAAAATGTCTTTATTTTGCCATTAACATAGAAAAGTTACAATATTACATTCAAATGATGGGCAAAATAATTAGGGATCCCCTAGAAAGACTGTGTGGGATCTCCATCACCTTTGTACACAAAAGCAAAATTGTCAGCAGAGAGGCAGCTCGCTCACTCAGATACCATGCAAGAATAACAAAACAAAAATTAGGTTTAAAATCTTTGTTGGTGATGACACAAAGGTGATGGAGATCCCACACAGTCTTTCTAGGGGATCCCTAATTATTTTGCCCATCATTTGAATGTAATATTGTAACTTTTCTATGTTAAAGAAAACAATGTATTATTATACCTTAAAAAAAATGCAATAGTGTTTACAAATCACAGACAATGTTCATATTAACGGCCGCGGAGAGATATTAAAAAAATACTATTGTGTATTTTTTTAAAAACAACTTTAGAATACACAAAATAAATTTTAAGTCATATTAAACAGTGCAATTTGCACTATTTGTACGAAAAGTTTGAAGAATTTTTTTTTACCCATTTTGCGAGAATATCGTTTGAGCGTTTCTGAAAATGCGGAATTTTGAGCACATTTTCACAAAAAATTTGAGTTTTCGAGAAACTTATGAGACATTATTTAAAGCACATATAGTCGAAAATACAATAATGTAAAAAAATTCCGCTAATGTAATTCTTAACGACGCAAAAGGCAAGAAAAAATTATTTTTTGTAATTTTTTGAAAAAAAAAAAAACAACAACAAAAAACAGAATATAGCAATATGGCATTCATGTCATCTTATAGAGCTTTTTTCTTTCGACTTATCAACTTTTCAATGGAAATTTCCATATGTGACGAGGTTTTTCTTTTCTTTAATATTCTTAAAGTAATATTTCGGTTCCACTATTAGGAAACCGAAAAATTGAGAAAAACTTACCTCAATATCTCGTAAAATTCAAGCGATAAAATGAAAACTAGTACATACATCAATTAGCTCTATTCCCTCATGCACTTCCGTGAAAAATGTATTGCAATAACTTCAACCGTTCAAAAATTCCACGCTAAAGTTACGTGACTCACCTGTATATAAGATAAATTAACTTGGTATTCCACCCAGTGAAACTCTTCTCCGTAATGATATTTATCGTCACATGCATATTTAACCCCCGTTAACATGCAAGCGTAGAGGTTTGTTAAGTGCACTTGTACCTATCTGTATATAAAAAAATTTAACATCCTTTGCAACGTAAATAAACAACCATCGTTCACCGCAAGGCATTTTTTAAGATGCAATTAATGGCGATGTACAAATTAAATCAGATTCAATCAATTCAGAATTAGAGTAACTCATATTAGTTGTTGGATTCATTATTGTTAATTGTAATATTAATAATACAACTAATATATATTTAATATTAATAATACAACTAATATATAGTGTTCTTTCTGGTTCGTAAACATTCTGCATTTCGTAAATCATTGATTTAAAAGTGAAAATTGCTTTACATTGAAATGAACTTCCAGCATTTCTGGCAATCAATGCTTCCAAAAATGTAATAGAATTTTCAAAAATGCTGCATTAAGATACAACCGAATTTTCAGGTAGGTAAGGTATTTTAAGGTTGCCAATGGTAATGTGTGTTATAGGTTACACGTGCACCTGATTCTCCAAATATATTTTGCGAATGATTTTCGCCTTCAATCTCTTTAATTCAGAACAATGGGTGAAGGTGATTTCCTGTGTACCTGATTTCCTCTTACGGGATTGTGTGTCGATGGTTTCCTTCTAGAAAAATCATCTTTCCCTTAAAACATATTAATGTAGGCCTTCAGAAGAATTGAACAAAGATAGTTGTCAGAAATATTACGAGGTGATTGTTGATCGCCAGTTGGCAAGATGATACCGAGAGCCGCAGCTGGCGGAGCGCAACATGTCGGCGCGCGAAGCGTGGCGCCATCTACGAATTCGGGAGGAGGAGGAGGAGGAGGAGGAGGAGGCGGCGCCGGCGGCCGCCTCCCACCCCGGGGCCTCCCTCCTCCACTCGGCCGAGCGCACGCTCCAGCAGGAGCCGCCTTCATCGCCGCCTGCGCGGCGCCTCCGCCGGCACACATAATTGACGCGATTAACAGCGAGCTGTTTATTTACAAGCGGGGGCGCCCGGCGCATCCGACCGCTCGCCCCCGCTTCCGCCCCCCGCCCCCTTCTCCCTGCCCATCCTCCATCCCCTTGCCCGTGGGGATTCTATGCATTCACACGGTTTACGGCTCTTCTGACGGTAATTCTGAGTTATGGACTTGTGTCAAATACCAATGCTGCTTTGAAGCACCGGAATAAATGCTTTTCAAGGCGGTAGAGTCAGAATGGTCCACTTTACCATGATTTTCACTTTAGTTATTCTTGAGTTTACATTTAAATCTCCAGATGAAATAAAACTTGAAAGTGGAGTTTTAGTAATTTGTTGTGTAACACTAATAATATACTTTATAACAGGATGGTATTACCCTACGACCCTACGAGGTATCTTTGTCGGGCGAATAAAGAATATTTTTGTCGTGTGTAATATATATTTTATGCGTATGTATTATTTCGTATTTTAATTTATTATTTTCTATTTTTTAGTTAAATCCAAAGTAAAAACAATTGCATGTTAGATTTTCTCAGATAATATACTTTACTCAGTAGTTTTGAAGTTTACGTCAGTAGTTTTAAAGTTTTTGTCATCCGCAGGCGGGAAAGAGGTACTTCAGCAACTTTGAACAATTAAGAAACCTCTGACCTTCTGAACTGAATGAAATAAAATGTATGTAACTCAACGAACAATTATATCGAAACATTTTCAGTTATTTTTATGAACAATGTTTTATACGTAGATACGCATATGAACATTAAATGGTTAACCATGCGCGTTGTTCAGTTATGGCACTAGTTCGCTTAGGGCTCTGCTGTCAGTGTAGGTGTTGCAGAGTGATTTCATTTGGCTGTGAACATATTGAGCATTCATTTCGTTCATACGTATGGGCATGGTTGGGTTGCAGTCGTCGCCTGCCATTTGCCCTACTCGTTCTGATAGCGCATCCGGATCGCACTGCCTGCCTTATCACAGCAATAAAAGTTATGAAGCGTGCGGTGAGAGTGTATTTTAATGACTTTGCATCCATTGCATATTTATAATCCGGGGCCTCAGATAAAACTCGAGGCGTTTTATTCCTCGTTACGGACGAAGCGCTGCATGTTTATTCCGATGACGTTGAGAACCTGGTCTGAGATGATTTAGAAAGCTTCGAGAAAATTTTCTTTTTCACATTAAGTTCACTTTTTTTATCAGACTTGCCCTACACCGAATATTAAAGATAAAAATTTATTTCTTAATCCTTGTTATTCGTCAATAATTGTTAGTAGTTTTGGCGTAATTGTGGGTTGTATTGTGATAAGCGTGTTAAAGTCACGAAAGGGCATGAATTCATTATAGCATTTGTAATCCACAATGTAACGCGCAAATGAACGACTCTTGCCTCGTGATAATATTACTTAACCTGGTTGGGTGAGGTCGAGTTTAAACCCTACCTGGACAAATATTTTTTTGCGGTTTGGAAAGACATTTCCGAGTTCAGCCAGAATTATAATATTACTTGACCGTTAACGATACTGCCGAGGCCAAAAGTTAAAAATGGAGGCGGAGCGTAGCGGAGCCGAGATTTTTAATTTGGACGAGGCAGTAATAACACTGTAACATTGCATAGTATGTGCAGCATTTTATCGGTCACCATAAAATCTCATGAATTATGCGTAAATTTACGACATAACTGCGCTAATAAACCCATGAATTCTGTTGCTGCGGCACGTTAGTACGATATTGTGGAGTGTTGTTTGCAATATATCAATATAAACAATATTCGTATGCCATTATTTGAGAAAGATGAATGCAAATAATTCTCTTGAACCTAAAGAGGTTCGGTTAGGAAATGGGCGCGTTGACTTTCAGTGGCGACACCACATCGTCAGTAAGTATGATTACTGTAGTAGGTTCATTTGGTGAAATGTAAGGAAAATGAGGTTAATTTACCTAATATACATTTTTCTAATTGTACTATTAATATTACAATTAAGAATAATTATTCCCCAAACGAATATGAAGTACTTCCCAATTGTTTGAATCTATGGTTGTTTACGTTTCTAAGGGTGTTAAATTTCTTAACATGCAGGTAGGTACAAGTGCATTTAACAAACTTGCAGGGTTGCATATTAAAAAGCGTTAAAGACGCATTTGGCCGATAAATAATATTTAATATTTATGACGTTAATATAGAGAGCAATACCTATACCCTACATTTAGCTCTCGCTTCTGTAATAATGTGTTGCTTTAATAAGAAAATACCTGATTTTGAGAGTCATATGATCAGCGTCTTTCACGCAAAGCCATTTTCTTCAAATGTGTACGATGTTCGTGTAATACATTGTGAAGATGATTCAATATATGATACTGATTTGAATAGATTATGTTTTGGCGTGATTTAGGATATATGTATTTGTGTCTGTACACCGCTGTAATCGGTATTCTCTGCATCTGTAACAACTTAGCGACCGCGTTCAACTACGAATTGGCTTACGTCCAACTGATAAACACAAACTGGCGACGATGGGCGCTGGCGTCACTTATCGCGCAAAAATTATGGTTTTAATCAGAAACGACCTCTAGCGTCGCTGAATGTTCGAGCCATCGACTTCGAAACGAGTGACACGGTGCCTGGGCGCTGGGTGATCGGACTGCTCGCTTTCCATTTTTGGGGCTCAGGGTTAACATCTCGGTCGATCCATGGGAAATGGCGGTGGGCAAAGTTAGGATTTCTCCACCTTCTTGGGTTTCCTCTTTCTCCTTTTTCGTCAGTGTTCCATCACGGTGGTGGCCGGTTCCCCAAAAAATATCGAGGTTTAAACTCCACCTAATGAAGGAAATCTGATTCCGAAATTTAAAAACAGCAAATTAAAATATGAAGTCCCGTAACCGACGTTTGTAAAAAGAATTAAAACTAGGCTTAATAAAAATTCTAATCATACGTGAAATGCACACAGAAACATGCCGAAGATAGAATGAGATTTTTACTTAAGTAGATTTCTTTAAAATTGTCTCAATTTCTTTAAATTGGTCTCAATTCATCAGCAATTAAATTTCCTGTAAAGGCTGCAGCTAACACCACGACTACGACAACTATACCATCAAACACAATACAAAAAAGCCCCCAGACGCTCAACGGAGGCTGTCTGTACCGCTTTCTGTGTATCCAGGCGAATGCCGGAGCAGTACCCTACCAAACGGGCCACGGACCGCGCGCGAACTGTCCTTCCTCTTCCTTGGCCTATCCTCTCCCCTTACACACACACACTTACACTAACATGCACTACACTACCACATATTCCAGGAGACCGGTCGGGAGCTTAGAGCTTGTCCCAGCTGGGGCGGTGTCCCGCTGGTGGGAGAGACCTGGTTAGGGGGAAATCCCACTAGCCGACGGTAGGTCGGCGCCGGATCTCGCCATTCAGCGAGGAAGATCACTACCATCTCCTCAGAGAAAACATGAACTACACTAACGGGACTAATGACCACAGCAGTTGACGCGCCCGGAAACACGAAAAAATCAATCAATATATTCTGACCAGATGAGAATTTTACGCTTATCTGGAGGTTATGCATGCACTCAACTTAAACGTGAGCCATCGCTATTCTTTGCTCCATCATCGTATCATTACTAGGCGATATATTGCGACAAGTCGCATCGCGCGTAAGACCCCTTTGTCACGCCAATTTGCTACCCAGCTAAGGCGCCCCTCCGGAGCATTTCGTCACGCCCAAGTATTCGGGCACCCCCTCGCCACCTTCACGCACAAAAGGTCTTGCAGGCGTACAAAGACTACCCGGGCCTCCTCCGCGAGCCGTTTCTTCGAGGCGGGAGGTACCCTTCCACCACCCCACCTCATTCTTAGTCCCCGGCTATCGTCAGATTGAGTATCGGAACTGTCAATTTAGGGATGTCGGTGGCACTTCGCCTGTTAATCCTTAAGTGCGCACCATAAAATAATCAGCGGTCAGCCGACTGCGGTCGCTGCCTCTCTTTCTCCGAGATCGCCACGCGCCCATGGTCGCACAAAGGCGACCAATTAAAAACGTAGCAAAGTAGGTCGCTAAGGGGAAGGATTACGTAGAGCCAATCGACGAAAAAGATTAGTGGAAGGTTCCAGAAGTCTGATGATCAAACCAATCAGAGGCAAAGTATCACGCGCGTGACTGCACAGGAATTTCCAAATGGGGTGTGGGGAAGAAAACGAGGGAGCAACTGAGGATTTAGAAAACGGACCCTTGATCTGAACACGTGAGAGAACAGATTGTTTTGAGACTTGTTATGGAGACTTGAGCTGGAGTCCTGAGAGAAAACACTCGAGCTAGGGACACGAGAGAGGAGACTTGAGCTAGTGACTTGAGAGAGAAGGACTATATAAGATTAGACTTGAGCAACGTTTGCTGGAGTCAACTATCTACTGACATGTGACTGACCAGTACATGCCGGCCTAAGCAATCCGACCATCCATCATTCACTCAATCGAAATTAATTCCGTGTGGTGGATCAGTCGGACTGACACCCTAAAAGTAATGAAAAGGGTGAGCGAACGCTGGCGAGGTGGCGTATGACGGCCTCGTCGCGCATAACGGCATCGAGTTCATCATTTCGCGAACGACTGCTGACTTACGGGACAGTCGACGAGAGCACGAGAATGTGTACGAAGTCATCTCAACCTTGCTCCGCCGGAATTGACAGGTAAAGGCCCGCAGGCGTACAATGCCAGCGAAGTGAGGTAATACGATCATCGTCATCATTACTTGTGTGTAATTGATCGTCTCCATTTCATTTAATTAAGTTTTGGACTGGAGATTGTTAAGAAAATGATAATTTCCGATTGTAATTATGAACTTTCATTTTGTCAGTAAACATGATTCCTCCACTTAAGACAGGTTACACCTTATGAAATTGCATCTCTGTGTATTATTAATAGAGCGAGTAGACGTAATGCATCCCTTTGACCCAGAGCACCCAAACCTTGTGGTTTTCAGTGCCGGAGCAGTATGGCAAGTAAGATGCACGCTTGGCGCCCACTAAACAAATTTAGAGTGTGTGTCCTGTCATTCATCAATTACCGGTGCACTCCGTGTGTGACGGTACCGCTTTCTGTAGTGGCTACACAACGTGTTATTTTTAACACAGTTAAACCTTCCAAAATGTGCCCAAAAATATGCCATACCATTCGTATAAAATGTGTAAACCTTCATGCAAGTCATTTTCTCTTTTGCATATGTGTCCATTCTCATTTGTGGGTGAAAATCTACTGTGACCTTAGAATTAGAGGCAATAAAAGTCTCGTTCAAGAATTCATCAGTGTTCACAACTTTTAAGACCAATGGCACGTATTACTCGAAACCATCACGATTTCCCATTTCAATATCTTGCGTAATTCAATTACAGAAATTTAATATTAGCTCCAATGAACCACGTAAATACAAACTCGCATTACAAAATCGAAAATTAAATTTACAAATGTAAATAAATAAAAGAACCTTTGTATAACGACAAATCTTTTGAAGGAAGTTGTGCCGAATAATTAGCAGTTTGTATAAATATTATGCTTATTAAGAAAACAAGCAATGATTCGTTATTTAGTGTATTATACTCATACCAAATGAGTTTGCTTTATGATTGCAGAGAAAAAAAGGTATTTGTTGTAAAATCCTGTCCGCAATCATAACAATTATTACCAATCCATCAAAATCATTCTCCCACTTCCGATGTGGCTCTAAGGTTGTCGTCATTAGAAGATAAGGGCATTGAGAAAGGCAGCAGGCGCTCATTAAATCCTCCATATAGGGAAGGCGCTTCCATTTTAAGGAAGAACATTGTGACTTCAGGAAACAGAAGTCAGTTTTTGATCCTCCTGCCTGAAGGAAAATAAGTACTTTTAATAATAATAATAATAATAATAATAATAATAATAATAATAATGTTTGTTGCCCTTGAGGATAAATTGATTGATTTATTTATTCATGTTTCCTGGCGCGTCAACTGCTCTGGTTAGTCCCGTTAGTGTAGTGCATGTTTTTTTCTTGGGAGATGGCGGTGATCTTCCCCCGCTGGATGGCGAGATCCGCCGCCGACCTACCGTCGGCTATTAGGGTTTCCCCCTAACCAGGATTCTCCCACCAGCGGGGCACCGCCCCAGCTGGGACAAGCTGTAAGCAGAAATAAAAGAAGTCATCTTCGTCAACATATCAGCTTTATTAAGATAGCCGGCTTTCGACGGCTTTGCCGTCATCGTCAGTCTCGCTGCTGTCGGCAAAAGTCGAGCGACTGTGCTCAGTCGAAGATGACTTCTTTTATTTCTTCTTGTAAGAACGTCAACAACATCCAATCAGAATTCCCACAAGCTGTAAGCTCCCGACCGGTCTCCCGGGATATGTGGTAGTGTAGTGCATGTTAGTGTAAGTGTGTGTGTACGGGGAGAGGATAGGACAAGGAAGAGGAAGGACAGATCGCGCGCGGTCCGTGGCCCGTTTGTTAGGGTACTGCTCCGGCAATCGCCTGATGTTGATCGGAGACGGAACGCACGGAAAACTACCGATCAGAGCAGCCAGTCGCTAGAATTCTCCTCCAGGCCGAACTCGACGTAGCTGAAAAGCTAGTGTCCAAAATCTTGCCGCAGTCAGGACCCGAACCTAGGACCTCCCGGTCAGAGGCGCTGCAGTGACATCAGTTGATGCACTGAGCTACCGCTCCCCGATTGAGGATGAACAATTTGTATTGTAAAGTAAATATCTTTGTGATGAAGAACGTATGAAGGAATAAATGAATGGTTAGTTAAAGAAATTTCTAATCCTAACGGGTACAGTCTTACAAATTATGAATCAAGTGTTTTCTTTTATAAATTTCATCGATTAGATTTCATACTTGGCACTTATGAATATTTCATGTTCTTTTGCGAGTGTTTAAAACGTGTTCTTAGTGCAAATGTTATCTCAAATTTAAATCTATTCCATATCGTATAAATCTTCGGTGGGACTTTAATAGCATGAAGTCTTAAAGGCACAAAAGCTTTGTGCCTTTGTTATGATTCCTTGCGGGGTTAGATCCGTTCCGTAATCAATTTTACTATGTAACAATTCACTGCATTGAAATCCATGTGAAATTACTAAAAAGCTTTACTGTTCATTATTGTGTCAAGATTCTTTGATTGTTAGAGGTGCTTCATACTGTCCAGAAATCGAAAAACATATTGATAAGTGGACTCGTTCTAGTTTCCTTCGTTCGTGAATCCCAGACTTGTAGGCTGTTAAACTTGCAGACATAAAATCAGTTTCGGAGGCTCATGTAAAGTTGTTTGGCTAGTGTTCGTTGATACGCCCGTCACTTTGTAGCGTGTCGTTGTGGCTGCTATGTTTTGTTTAAGAACATGAACTAAGCATTATTTAAATTAAGAAAGAAGAGAGTCATTGCTTGTCACCGCTACAAAGTGCTGTAATTGGTTAAATTGTGTTTGGGTTTTGTAATAATAAATTTATTCGCCATAATCATAATAATTTTGAACCAGTTCATATGAAATACTATTTCCAATTTTTGTGAAAATGTTGATGTTGTATATGTCACAAAATCATCTTGTTTGCTTGAATATTTGTTTCGGATTCCTATATTATTTGCTTTACTTCCAATATTAAACTCTAGGTAAGCATATTGCCAAAGATTCTAGAGTGGCATATGTTTTAAAATGGAAGCAAAAAGCACCTT
The DNA here is from genome assembly GCA_964035755.1 of Teleogryllus oceanicus. Lineage (NCBI taxonomy): Eukaryota > Metazoa > Arthropoda > Insecta > Orthoptera > Gryllidae > Teleogryllus > Teleogryllus oceanicus. Next base: position 8,885,877 of record CAXIVR010000006.1, on the reverse strand, counting down.
TTTGTTGTCTAATTTTTCCGGGGGAGTGGGTGAAGAAGTTCTAAACGTGAGCATGAGAAATGTGACTAAATTTGTTTGCCCCAATAAATTTATGTCTGTGGAAAATTCATTTTCTGCTTTCAAAATTATTTTAACAGATAATACACGGCCTTAACGTTGAAGAAACTATTGATTATATACTATACTATGCTCGTAGTTTCTCTCATAAATGTAAAAATACGTATCATCCAGCGTAATTGCTTAATTTAATCCTTTTGTGATCAGTTTGAGATGCCAGAAATACAACTGTTTCTTGTTTAATGTTTTTTCTTTGTCTAATTTAGTGATTTTGTACCCTTTTTATGTGCCTGAAACGTCAATTTTCATGCCTAATAGTGCCAATTTCGTAATTTTGTTACTTATTTTAGGTCCATAAATCGTCACTTTTTGTGCCTAATATTTTCAAGGACCTTATTTCAAATAAAATGTGAGATGTTTGTGTCCATCTGATCGTCACTGACAGATTATTCCTTTTCTTCACCTCATTCATTTTTCATTTGTATGGTAAGACGCAACCACTTTACTCGGAAAATGTGACCGGCTAAGAGGAAAGAGATTTCATAAACTGTTCGTGTCCTCATATAATCTTTTCACGTTGCAATATTTCTGAAGCTTTCCTCAAAAACATTCTTGCATTAATTTTCATGAGGTTTACCCCCGGAAGAGTGATGGCAATCTGCTGTGCGAGTTTAAAAGATAATGGAAGGATGAAATAAATAAGGAACAAGGAACTGTAAATAAGATTTTTTTTCATTATCGGTATTTATTGGGCCTGCTTGTTGTTTCAAAAACAATTTTTTTCTTAAAAAAACCTTTCTATGACTTCTCATGTTTAATTCAGTGGCGTTTACTGAACGAAATCTTCTGGGGATAGAGATAACTTTTCCGACAGTTTTAAGTGTAAAAAATGTTGACAATTTTACACATGCATAATTTGTCCAGAGTATTTAACTTAATTGGTATGTGATTTGTAACACAAAATAATATCTACTTTTAGACGTAAATTTGATTAATGAATGCTTGGTGTTGGTGAATTTGATTATGAATGTTTGTATCTAGAAGTTTTTCGGGGTGTATGCAACCCGGAATACACCTGTTTGTTGCTGCCTTCAACGACGGTGGTAGCAAGAACGATTATCGTAGCGAACATGGCAGGGCACGGGGAATATGGTTAAGGCGGGGCTGGGCGAAGCAGATTGGAGCTGGGCATCCAAGTCGGGGCGAGGCATGGTGGAGCACGGCGGGGATAAATTATAGACAGAATTAATTTTATTATGAAGTACAAGTTTGTGATAAATCAATGGGCAACGCCGGCGCCAGTGAAAATTAACCCCGCTTCTTGTTGTGGGATTCGTTTTCATTATATCTTTTGCCAAGTGCATCAATAAGTTAAGAAAATTAATTTGAAACTAGCTGAACCCTGCGATCACATGAAAGTAAAGGAAGCGCTCTAAAAAATATAACAGAAACGTACTTCTTAGGTGCAATTCTGAAAATCAAAAACCCCCTAAATGTTTCATGTTATTCTGTTCTTATTCTCCAAAACCAATGATAATAGGGAGTTTTACACATTCTGAAATAATACAGTTGAGTATTTTTTGTGAATAGATTTCATGTTTCTGAAAATTAAAATTGGAATGTAGTACATTTACCCAGATCTGTACATGTGTGTTGTAGTGGACTATAGTATTATATCCTTTTATCTTCCTGAAAGTACGAACGAAATACATCACATACTAATGTAATTACGTTCACTGAAAATTTTTTGTAAATGGACTTATGTGTCAGGCGATTGCCGCACCTTGCATGTATACACACTCAGTAATCTTGGCATTCAAAAAAATAAAATTAAAAAAAAACAGACGTTTTGCGTAATTCGGTTTTTCGGTAAAAAGGACCCACAAAATACGGATTCTGACTATACCACGTGCTACAGGTAGTAATTTACTAAGAAACAATATTTATCTACTTTTTCGTTACCGGGGCCCGCCAATAAGAGTTGTCTTTCGAAGATTCGCCATTTTCCGCCTCACGATTACAATTCTTTCTGTTCCTAAAGTAAAATTTTTGCACCACATTTTATTACGACCTTGTTGGGTTTTTACTTTTTATTGCTTATGGAAACGTTCTAACCGGAAAATCCTTTTGGCAGCGTGTCTTTAAATCATAATAATACCAAAAAAAATTCTGTCTTGTTTTAGGTGCTGAAAGTTTACTATACAATCTTCGTGGCGGAGGAAGTATTAGATTCTAGCGAAAATAAAGAAAATCTCTAACAATTTTTTTAACAAAATAAAACTGTAATAAACCTTTTTTTTCCAATTTTTAAACCAAATAAAGTAAAATTTTACATACATTATTTAATAATAAGTTAAATAAATAAATAAAAAATTAATTAATACGCCATGTTATTGTATGTGCCACATTTACTTCCATGCAATATTAAGACAGTTCCTATTTTCATTTCTTTATTCAATGAAAATAACACATCTATTTTTGTAGGTATAAAAGGAAAATGTAAAATTTGTATCAAATTGAATGTGTAAATGGATCCGCCACAGAGGTTTTGCCTAACGAGAAAGAGTATTATTTTTAGTGGTTAGTGTCGCTCGGCAATGTGCCTTGGCGTGTGGAGCGGCTGCGCTGCGCTGCGCCGCGCGGGCGGCCGCTTGCCCCGTTGCAGCGCGGTGCAGCGTTGCATCTTCTCTACGGGAGCAGTGCAGCACGACAGGCCCCTGACCCCGCCCCCACCCCTACCCCCTCTGACCCAGACGGCGCCCGTCGGCGATAGCGCCGTCGCCGGCGATAGACCCCGCTGCGTCGCAGAGAACGCAGGACTGGCGTGGGACTTCTCTCGCTATGGGCCATCGCAGGGTGGACTTAGAATAAATGTTGCAAACATATAGGGCACTAAGGGATCGAAGATGGTCGTTTTTTGCCAATTAATTTTTTTACCCTTTGCACATACAACTAGAGGAATACACGTGCTTAAAGGTGAGGAGGATGTTAGGAATCCTCTCTTTTGAGCCATTTCCACGGCCCTCTGTACCATTTTTGTAAATCACCTGTCCCAATCTAACGGGACTAGTAAGAACGTTACTTAAGAAAATAGCTTTCTTTATTTAATGTCAAAAACGGTTAAAAACGGTGTGCGACGTGCTAGGGAGAAGTGTACTCTGTGCATGTTTTTATAAACTCTGTTTCCTATCCTAATCATAAATATTTGCAAAGGCAAATCAGCTACAAAATTTGGCTATCATCCCTTCTTCCTATCTTCTTGATTTGTGTAAAGATGTGATAGGGTGTGTGCTCAGAGGACAAACAAGGCCCTCTTATTTTTTATATTTCAAACTTAAGAGTATATTTTGGCTTATTATTATTATTATTATTATTATTATTATTATTATTATTATTATTATTATTATTATTAAGGTATCTTTTACGTTTATTGATATTTTCGTACACTTGGGAATGATTTGAAATTTTGCATGGCTGTTGCGTAGTATCGTGTCAAATCTCGATGAGCAACACTAGGTGCGGAGACTACAAGAGTGTCCTTGCCTGCGCTCTAATGTTAGTTGGGACTAGTACTTCAAAATATTGATTTCAGCATTGAATTGCGTAACTCTTTGATAATGAAGTATTGGCTCAATTGCAACATAAGCGATGAAAGCGTTTCATAATGTAATGCAAATCTATTTACTTCTGGATTAAAATAAAATCTCGTGTACGTATCTCTACTTTTGTGAGTAACTCACTCACCAAATGATAATGTATTCACTCTAGAAGTATTGAAAGAACGGAAGTTTATTTTAATGTCGTACGTTCATGATCTGTGCTCGTGTTTCTTTGAAGAAGCCAGTAATAAATTTCCGCATGGAGAATTATGAAGTGAAAATGAGCGGCAACTGCGTCTTCGAAACTGGGAGGAAGTCCCTTTGGAGAAATTTGTTTCGCCGTTAGTTGTTTCGCCAGTGGTACAAAAATGTTGATCATGAAACTCCAAAAGATGGTGTGTACGTGTGAGATAACGGTTTAGCCACTAGGGAAAATGTTTGACGAAGCTGTTTGGTATCTTATGTGCAAAGGAGAGACAATGACATCCCAAAATACGTGTCTTGCGTAATTTTTTTTATCAGAACTTCTACGTAATTCTTTTGATTTCTAAGATCCGTCTCGTAAATGATTGTGGTCCTTTGTCCTATTCTACACCTCAAGTAACTGTTTTTGTCTGTCTTCTAGCCGACCTACTTTCATTTCAAATACTTAAGTAATTCGCATTTCTTTAAAAATGGTTGTTGCTGTAAAGTCATTAAAGTAATAATAATAGTAATAATATTTTATTAATAATTGATAAGGAAAGGGGAAAGAGAACACATACAAATTGAGAAACACAAAATTACCCACTAATAAGGTTAGCATATGACATAAATGTATAGATGTACTAATACGTTTAAAGAATACTGTAGTACTATTTTTAAGAACTCAGCAGCTGCCATGTTTAATACTAGATAGAAATGGAGACCCATGTCCTCTTACTTTAAGGAGTCGCCTTAGAGTCGTCTTGAAGCCGTGTTGGAATCCGCAGGGAGTAGTATTTGGGACGCCCGGGAGTAAACTTTAAGTAGGCCGGGAGCAGTTTTTGAGTTGGCTGGTAGTCTTTGAGTCGTCTTGGGGTAGGTGGGTCTGGGCGATGGCTTGGTTCCGGGCTTGGGCGTCCTTCTCCTGGCCTTTCTCCCTGCAGCACCTGCCACCGGCGCGGTGGGGGGCCGGTTTGCGACGCGCTCCGCTGGTCGCGCGCTATCTCACCCATTCGCACGCGCTTACGCATGCGCTCGTTAGGCGAGCTGGACCACGCCCACTTGCGCGCGCAACGCGCGTTTGGTCGGGTCGCTTCGGCCTCGTTCCTTCCAGCGCGCCTTTGACTTCACTTCTGGGTTTGATCGGGTCTCTGATGCTTCATTAATTAAATTTTTAATTTTTTACTATATCTTTTTTTTTATTACCTCCTATGCTAATATTATCATGTCAGCCATAAGATAAAGATTGCAATGTCTGGTACTGTAACAGTACTGGTACTGCAACATGCATCATTGTGAGTCTCACATCTCCTTCACTCAGTAGTTGTGAAGAATTGTCATTAGTCGAAATTCATCAATCCGGCCATCATACTCGTACTGATCCATATCAGTTACTTTCATCAAAACTGCCCAACCTTCCTTTCTCAGCTCCGCTGAGTTACCCAACACCAATATTAATCATTATACCCTTCTTCTTTTATCCTGTTCAACTAGCACATTTTGCTTAGAAACCCCTTCATCTTCCAAAGCCATCTTCCTTCACCCGTTTCTTTCCCCCTCTTCATTTCTTCCTTCCTCCCTTCTTTACTTCAATTCTCTTCCTCTAAATTTGAATAACCGGCAATAATTATTTTCTGATGTTATTTTATATTATTTTAACAACAGTTATTTTCTATATAACTGCCTTATCCTGCAAATACCATTATCGTCTTGGGACGTTTCATCATACAAATGATTGATATTCAGTAAACATCATCACTGAGTTTTTCCAGACAAAAATTAGCTATTATCGTTGATGTTAATGTTTTGTATGTTGATGTTAATGTTTTTGGACCCAGGTTTCCTTTGAAATTTGTCTCTGGCGCGGGTTCAGAGGAACTTTTTCGAGCAGGCGCACCTCGTTGGCATCCCCTACTAGGCCTGGATTAGGAATTAAGGCTAGGATTTTCGACAAGACCTTTACCCCAGTATTTGAATGCTTATACGCACATACTAATGTTCTATATTTCTAATTGATTCTCCCTATTGAGAAACGAAGTTATATTCTTCCGAATGAGAATCCAACCTTCTTTGCCTCAAGATTCGTCAATTGTCTCTGGCACAGAATCGTCTCTACGGATTTTATCTGCAAAGATGTTTTGTATGAAAAAGAGTTTTGGTTATTACAAGTATTGATTTTGTTAGTACATTTGAGACGATTAAATTTACTTTCTCACTACCTCTTAAGTAAGAGAGAGAAAGTTTTGTAATGCTGCACGAAAAAGTTTGGGCAGAAAAACTCTTATTACAGGGCCCTGGTAACGAAAAGTGGATAACTCCAGTTGCTAAATTTAGAAAAAGAAACCTCTAAAACATGATGTAGCTAGAATCCATGTTTTGTGTGACCTTGATACCGAAAAGTTGATTATCAACAAAACTTCTGTTTGTCTGTGACGCCAGCGGCTAAACCGTTCGGCCCATTTTCTCAAAATTTGAAACCGAAATTTCAATTTTGGAGGGTACTTTACATGATTTGAAAATTGCAAAATTTGAAAATTTATTTCGGCGTCGAACATTGTGACGATAAACATTTTTACTTTCTCGTATAAGTACGTATATACGGAGTAATATAGAGAAAGTAGTATGGAGAAAATTATGTAATATTGCGCGAAAAACGGCGGATACTCGGTAGAAAACAATTCATTGCTGGACTCTGACAACGGAAAAGTGGATGAATCCAGTTGCTAAATTAAGAAAAAAACTTCTAACACGTGTAACCAGGGTCCGTTTTGTGGGTCCTTAATGCCGAAAAACCAATTGAAAGCAGTACGTCCGTCTGTCTGTGAACACTACTAGCGCCTAAACTGTTCATAGGATTTTTGCCAAATTGAAGACACCCTTGTCCATCTGGCTCTAGTTGAAGCTTTGAGATTTTGAAAAACATTCTTTAAAATTTAGGAGTACTTTACATGAAGAATCCCGGACAATTTCAATTTTTTTTTCAAAAACGGCTCCAATTTTTTCTTTAAATTTAATGTAAGAATTAGTAACATTACGCTTATAAAGGTGGCATTTCAAAAATTTCAAAAGTTTGAATTATTTCCGGCGTCTTCCTGTAACTACAAAAGTGAAGATAGAGATTGTTCCTTCAGATGAAATTTGTTATTCATTATCAGTTCTTTTAATAAGATCACGTACACTATTTTGAATATTATAGTATTCTTCGCGCAATATTGCGTGCAATATTTGCAATTTAAAAAATACAAAAACAAGATTTTCTCAATAACGGCTTCAAATTTGTAATTTTTTAACTTGTCTCTCACGTCGTTAATATTTACATTTCCGACAATTTGATCAGATTATGATATTTATGAGTACGTGCGCTTTAAATAATGTCTGATAAAATTTCTGGAAAACTCTGTAAAAATAAGTCCAAATTTCCTCATATTGAGAAGCGCTCAAATACCATTTTCTCAAAATGGCTCCAAATCTTTTCTTCATACTTTGCCAACGGATAGTGCTAATTGCATTGTTGTAAAGTTCATTGTGGTGTATTCTTATGTTGTTGTTGTTTTTCAAAAAAATACACATATATACTTTTTTGTAAATGTATTAAATGATGTGATGTTGAATATTTCGAAAATATAAGTATTTTGTGTGTAATTTGGTGTCAAACGTAAGTTGCTGCGTCGAATTGCCTGCGCTTCAGGAACATAATTTGAAGATAGTTTGGAGGCTGTTGCTATTCTTATAAGAGAAAGTAGATTGAAGAAATGTAATAAATTGAACCTCCGAACTAAACAATTACTTCTTTATTTCAAGAAATTTTGATCGCTGATTGTGGTATATTTCATTTGTAAAAGTTTAGAAATGACTACTGTTCTTCCTATCGAAATAATCGAGGATGCATCACAGGACTTCGTTTCAGTTTGGGTTTGGATTATATTAGTTTGTTTTATATCACGTAATGACAACGTAAATGTTTCTGAAAATGTTTTCAAATTAATTTTAGACAATCAGATTTTCTATTTTCGTTTTATTATCTCGTAAAGTATTATCTAATACTTTAGATTAAAGAAAATTGAAAAAGTACCATTTTGAGCGAACATTTTAACTTAATTTCATTTTACACTGTCTTTGGAAACAATGCAGCGTGTAAAGTTGAGAAGTTTAGTGTAGAACGGCGGCAAGATAAGATACTGAAAAGTCTTGAATTCTTCTCTTTGTTGAACATTAACATGGATGCGTTATGTGGCTGTTCATTCGAACCTTTGAAAAGAAACAAAAAAACATTAGGTTTAATATTATTTAATCATTAAATCTATTTGAAATTGAGTTAAATGTGAAGACGATAGATTTTGCTGTGTATAATAAGATGTGGAGACGGCGAGTAACGCGTGTGAAAACCGAGTAGTTTTGATGAATATAACTACATTTAATTAATAATATAAATTGAATGAATATGAATGTAAATGAATATAAATAATGAATATAAATTACATTTAATTTTTATATTTTTCATCACTTCATTTTCTGTTAGTGGTATCAAGAATACTATTTTGCAAAATGTGTATCCCAAACGAATTAGTTGTCATTGTTGCTTGTTCAACACATTGTTCTAATGCGCACTGATAACAGAAGACGATAATGACGGCCGCCGTTCGTTCGCGTTAATGTGAACTAATAATTTTATTTACGGCTGAAATTGGTATCGCACATCGTTGATACATTCATGTAGAACGTGAGTACTCTGAATTCAATGGCAGAAAGCTGTTTACGTTTCAACGTTTGAATTTAAAAAAAAAATTCACGTTTCGTTTATTTAAGAATTTTTCAAATGGTAATTGAAGTGTAAGACAGAGATTGTCATATAATATATTTCAGCCATTAAATATCGCAAGAAAGTACATAATGTTGCAGGACCACTTGTTAATTTGTATGGTCAAACTGTACGCAGGAGTTCATTGCCCTTCATGGGATTATGTAGGGCGCCTGTAAATGAGTAGCAAAGCGCATTTTGCAGTGGTCGCGCGCCGCCCTCAATGAGGAAGCGGCGGCCGCGGCCGCGCCAGCGCGCGACCTTCGCCGCGCCCACGCGTGCGCGCGCGCCCTTGCAGCGGAGCTACACCACTGCAAAAATGCGCTTTGCTACTCATTTACAGGCGCCCTACATAATCCCATAGAAGGGCAATGAACTCCTGCGTGTACAGTTTAGACCATACAAATTAACAAGTGGTCCTGCAACATTATGTACTTTCTTGCGATATTGCTAATGGCTATGTAATATTATTATATGACAATCTCTGTCTTACACTTCAATTACCATTTGAAAAATTCTTAAATAAACGAAACGTGAATTTTTTTTTTAAATTCAAACGTTGAAACGTAAACAGCTTTCTGCCATTGAATTCAGAGTACTCACGTTCTACATGAATGTATCAACGATGTGCGATACCAATTTCAGCCGTAAATAAAATTATTAGTTCACATTAACGCAAGAACGAGCGGCCGTATCGTCTTCGTTATCAGTGCGGCATTAGAACAATGTGTTGAACAAGCAACAATGACAACTAATTGTTTGGATACATTTGCAAAATAGTATTCTTGATACCACTAACAAGAAAATGAAAGTGGATAGAAAAATATAAAAATTAAATGTAATTTATATTCATTATTTATATTCATTTACATTCATATTCATTCAATTTATATTATTAATTAAATGTAGTTATATTCATCAAAACTACTCGGTTTTCACACGCGTTACTCGCCGTCTCCACATCTTATTATACACAGCAAAATCTATCGTCTTCACATTTAACTCAATTTCAAATAGATTTAATGATTAAATAATATTAAACCTAATGTTTTTTTGTTTCTTTTCAAAGGTTCGAATGAACAGCCACATAACGCATCCATGTTAATGTTCAACAAAGAGAAGAATTCAAGACTTTTCAGTATCTTATCTTGCCGCCGTTCTACACTAAACTTCTCAAACTTTACACGCTGCATTGTTTCCAAAGACAGCGGGTGGTAAAATGAAATTAAAGTTAAAATGTTCGCTCAAAATGGTACTTTTTTCAATTTTTCTTTAATCTAAAGTATTAGAATAATACTTACGAGAGTAATAAAACGAAAATAGAAAATCTGATTGTCTAAAATTAATTTGAAAACATTTTCAAGAAACATTTACGTTGATACGTGATATAAAAACAAACTAATATAATCCAAACCCCAAACTGAAACGAAGTCCCTGTGATGCATCCTTGCGATTATTTCGATAGCGAAGAACAGTAGTCATTTCTAAACTTTTACAAATGAAATATACCACAATCAGCGATCAAAATTTCTTGAAATAAAGAAGTAATTGTTTAGTTCGGAGGTTCAATTTATTACATTTCTTCAATCTACTTTCTCTTATAAGAATAGCAACAGCCTCCAAACTATCTTCAAATTATGTTCCTGAAGCGCAGGCAATTCGACGCAACTTACGTTTGACACTCAAATTCACACAAAATACTTATATTTTCGAAATATTCAACATCACATCATTTAATACATTTACAAAAGTATATATGTGTATTTTTTGAAAACAACAACACATAGAATACACTACATGAACTTTAACAATGCAATTAGCACTATCCGTTGGCAAAGTATGAAGAAAGATTTGGAGCCATTTTGAAAAATGTATTTGACGCGCGCTCGCCGACCGCTCGGCCGCGAATGAGCTCCGCGCTCAATGAGTGCAGCCGCGGCCGAGTGGGTGAGCTGCCAAGAACGCGGATTGCGTCCGTTGACGTCACGCCTGCGCTCGGCGCGACGCGGCGACTGCCCGGCGAAGGCAAGCGTAAGGAAGAAAGCTGGCAAGGGCAAGGGAAGCAGGAAGCGGGGCGGCCGAGAATAGCGCCTGTGTTGCTTTCGCCGCAGCCAGGAAGCGGGAAATTGCGAGCGGTGTGGGCGACGGAACTTCGCGCCTGATAGACTCGGGCGCGCGAGATGCGTCGCCAGAAGGCTTCGCGGCGCCTGCCTGCGGCGGCTATGCTGCAATGCACGAACAAAATCGAATGCGGAGGAAAGAATTTACGCGATTTTATTTCCCGCCGGAGATAGGCGAAGAACGATTGCCTAATGGCCACGTTTCGCCACCGTTTGACCCACCTCGGGACTAGCTGGAAAAGCCAACGTTTAGCTTAAAGAAGTCGCTGTTACGGTTGTTTTCACATTAGCTTTGCTCCTTTTAATCAAAATCCGTTATCTTAGGCCACTTTGGGTAATTATCAGAGATGGCAGCGCGTTTTCCACATTTAAATCGTGATGTTTTGAGTTCTATTAATTTAATAAGTTCTCAATAAATTCTAATAGCTCAGATGTAAAGTAATCTATGTACTGTACTATGCTTTTCATTGCATTATAAGAAAAGAACGAGCGATAAGAACACGAGAATCAGAATAACTGCTCTTATTATCAAATAATTTGCAAGAAGGATTGGATGTGATTAATTTTGAGAGTCGTAACAAATTTGCAGTGCTGGTATTATACTAATGAACGTTTATTTTTATTGCAGGTGAGTGTCAGATGGCGCCAAAATATGAATTGTGGGTGAGTATGGGTTTGGATTTTCCTCCCAAGCATTCAAGCGGAGGCAAACCCAAGTGAACTCTCTTTCGCGTGTGTATATTTTTGTAATATAAATTGCTTATGCTGGAAATAAATCAACAAAAAACATTTGTGACACTTTCATTTCTTCGTCTCTACACTTGAAATGTAATAGTCGGTTGTTCACTTTGTGAATTTCAGCCCCAAATCTTCTTTATTTTGTGTTTTGTATCTGTATTCAGTGAGGCTACTAGCAAATCGCAGGAAGAAATGTGGTTGTCTATTTGGAGGTGAACCAGTTACAGTCTTTCTCCATCACTCACACTTCCTTAAATATTCTCGCTGAGGCTTGGTATTTGGGATTAATACACGGAGAGAAATGTTTAATCCATGCTATTGATCACGTAGTATATCGAACTAAACGGTTTAGTAAATTTTCATAGAACAAAGTGCTTAGTCGCTTTTACGAAATGGTCATTTCGTTCAACGAAATAAGCATGTACGGTCTCAAAAACGAACTGCGTTTGGTGGACTGTACTAAACGAACCTTTAATATTTACTAAACAGGTCGCAGTGCGCGTTACTAAACCATTCGTCCTGTAAACTGATGCGTATATAGTAATATTCAGTACACGGGTCATGTAAATATTAATTTTAATATTAAATGAGAATTTTGTTTTACTTGAATAAGGAAACTTACTATATTTGTTGGGTTCTGCTGTAAGAACCAAGTACAAATGAAAACACACATCACGGGTTTGGATTGCTCATCTAGTATTAGTACTTATAATTTTAACCTATAAACTACACAGCTAATATTTGATGACTTTATAATTTCGACTTACCTTCGAAAGCTGCAATATATTCAGAGAATCTTCAAATCTTAAGTAGATCCGAGACACTATTTATTATGTGTGCCATTGTGTTAAAGTAAAACTATAATATAACACAAAGATAGAATCCTCACCGTTCACGAACACACCAGCTGGGCTCCACCAAGAAGAGTAATGAATGAAGAGAACTTCTCAGGAACTTCTCATTGAGAAGCGATGATAAGGAAACGAGGCTCTAAAGATTCTTCCGCTGCACGTGCTGTATGTTCAACCATTCCAATTGGTCAGATTTATGAAAACGCGGGAAAGCTGAGAGAGCTGCACAGCCTGGATGCTAACGCCCCTATGCTTGCCTCCTGTACTTCGAATTTACTAAATAGCGTTTAGTGACTGTGACGACATGAGATGTAAAAATCACAGAATAGTTTTATCTACGAAACACGCATAGTAAAAATGAACATTCAATTTGTACATTCACTTACGATTTTGAATTGTCTGATGTACTAAACGAAACCAAAGCCTCTTTAGTAAATTTGACCTCACGAATAATTGTATTTACTATATGAATGCTTACTAAACATTTATTGGTCACTGTACCATAACATTTCTCTCCGTGTATGACTTCAGTTTTCATTACTTGATGATTTGTTTTAAAACAAGCTGAAGTAAAATACCGTTGTCCGATCGTTTATTTATCAGAGACATTTCGGCAACGAAAGAAAATAAGTACGTGTTGTAAAATGAAAGAAGTTTTATTTACATCTCCCGATGTGCAAAAAAATAAACTAAATATTATAGTAAAGTAAACATTCAAAAGTAATTATATAAAATTGATTAGATTTGTTAATAATTTGGTCTGTCAATCGCTTGTTACTAGCTGTTTATCGTATAATTTTCTAGTGCTGATTTCTTTAAAGCCATCATTTCCCATGAATGTGGTTAGTTAGTAGTGCAATGCAGTTTCGCCCGTTAGAGAGGGGCAGGAAATCAGGAGCATCGTCCTGGGGGTATCTGCGGAGCGATTGGCGTGGCCGCAAGGTCAGGGCTTGCGTCTTGGGCGCCCCGCGCGCCTATCGCCTAACACACTGACATGCAAAAACGCCGACGCGACACCACGCGATGGGGCCATCGCCACCGGGCACCACGCCGCGCCGCGCCGCGCCGGCGCAGAAGGATAAATGAGCATCTAACTCCAATTAAGTTTTAATAATTTATTCACTAGTAACTTCTAACATGTTCCCAAAAGTTTATGTGCGAAGGCTGAAATATGAAGGATTTTGGGAGAGGTGGTTTTTAACCGAGATGGAGAGAAGCAGAGCCGAGGTTGGTAAAAAAAAATTGTTGCGTCGAGTGGCATGACATTTTTGGTACACTTATCTCTTAAAGTAGCTTTTTCTTTATTTTAATAATGCTGATAAAAAGAACCATTTTTGCCGTCGTACATGCTGAGTATTAATTTATTTATTTATTTATTTATTTACGTCAAAAACAGTTTAAAAATGTGTATGACGTGCTATGGGGAGAAGTGAATACTGTGCACGTTTTCAAAAATTCTGTGACCCCTACACTAAGCTATACACTGAATTTTGAATAAAAAAAAACAACAAAAAACACGCTCCGATGTATTCATTTTCAATATGGAATGTGAAATGTTGTTTGGCCCGTAAGCATTATTGATCACCAGGTGTGGTTAGTTGTCTTAAATATTGAACCGTATTTTATTTAATAATATGCATCACATCTGCCCATTTTAATTGAACTAGTTCGGTAAAACAGTTTTACCGGTCTGGACCGAGAAACTTCAACTTTCTGGGCGATTAAAAATACAGCAGTTGCTGCTTTACGGCGTAAGTGTTATAAAAATATTTCCCCACCATCAGTGGGGAAATATTGTAACACTCTGAGAAAAAAGTATTCGGAAAGAAAGTTATTGTATATAAGAAAGCTTAAAGCTAGTTGAGAGATAAAGTTAAATTTTAGAATACTTTCTAGGATAACGTGGATTAAGTGTTTTTCTAAACGCAGAGTAAAAGAAGCTTATCTTTTCTTCTACCGTAATAATCACATGTTTAGTCCATTTCACAACTTGTTCAATAACCAATAACGTAATTATGAATACACAAGAGCACAAGAATATTCAAACAAAAAAGCGTAAAAGCAAACAAAATGTAGAACTTAGAACTATAGAACAGTTTCAAGGACCTAAACAAATTCTTACTAGGCAAAATGACTGTCCTAATTCGAAAGTACGAAGACTGAAGCAGTATTTCCCGTAAGAAAATATCTACATAATGTGAATCCGATCATTCAATCAATCAATCAATCAAACAAACAAACACGCGGGCTGACTGGTGATGCTCACTATACTGACTAATAAAGTTTTGCAGAACGACGTTTTATAGAGATACAATGAAATGTAACGATACTTGTGATTCTAATAATGTATTTGATCGTTTATTTGTAAAAAGGTTATTTGTGGTAATTTCTATATATTTGTTTATTAAAAAAATACCTTTTGAAAAATACTCCTATTCTCTTCAAACGAGAAATATTGGACTAAATTTAACATTGCTTATCATTATCATAAACGAGGAAGAATGTGGAACATTCTTTCAGTGGAACATCAGTTTTCGTAATCAGTCCGTTGCAAAATGACTGTCCTAATTCGAAAGTACGAAGACTGAAGCAGTATTTCCCGTAAGAAAATATCTACATAATGTGAATCCGATCAATCAATCAATCAAACACGCGGGCGGACTGGTGATGCTCACTTATTGATAATGAAGGTAGGCTTGAGCCACGAATGCACGGAATACTTTGTGTGAGTTCTCGATCGTGGAAATAAGTGCCCAATTCACTCAGGAAGCGGGCGAGTTTGTACGGGCATTTTCAATTAATGAAAACAAATCAGATATATGAAATCTGCGACAAACGTTGACGCAGATTCCGACGACAATCAGGAAACAGAAATGTACGTATGTTAGGATGTACGAAAAGCGTTTCTAAATTTTTGAAACCTTGGTCACATTTTTCATCCTGAGAGGTTGGTGACAGTATGTGATTGTTTTCTATCCCTTGGCGATCTCGATGGTGGAAAAGTGCTTGAAAATCAGCGAGCTTTTGTTATCAATGCAGACCTGTTTTTTATGTAATTTCATATTTTTTGTCTTTCTACTTACTGTTCTCTAAACTGCAATCTTGGCGGATCGTCGCCGTCCTAACATAATATCCTATTTTTTGTTACATATTTAGTAGTATATTACTTTTAACATATTTTGTTATTTTCTCAAAATATGTTTATTCTATCAATTTTCTTCAATTTTATTGCACTTTCTTATGAAATGAAGTATTCTATTAAAGAATCAGAATTTTTCGTGACAGCGACTGGCATGCTTTTGAGTGTGAAATGTGACATTGACGCCGCGTTCCATGACCTTTAACCCTAATTACCGACAAACATTGTCGATCGCCGACGTGGCCAACTTCAATGAGAATGCTGTATGCCGCAGTTTGCTTGTCGTAGATATCGCCAGTTTATAAGATATTGCGTCTAGTCTGAATGCTGATCTACGGACCTGGATAGCAATAGACGAAGCTTTTACTACTGACGCGAAAGTTGTATGGTGCAAAGTGTACATACTCTTGTGCTCGTCAAATGATTTTTAAAACGTTTGTATTATTTTTAAAATTTGTTTTGGAAATGTTTAATAAATTTTATTTCCAATTATGAAAATGTGTTTTGCAATTACTGTATTTTACTACTACATGTTATATCCGATTTTACATAATTATTACATATTCTTACTGTATTCATTACTTATTTATGTACATATTTTGACGTTTCATGCAACATATTTTTCCGGTCTCTAGTCATCAAAGCACCCTACCTCGCGCACGTAGTTTGTATAAAGCTCGGGGCGCGTCTTTCCGATCAGTACATTTTCATACAGATGTGCACATGCGCCGATCTCTGACAGAACTCGGCCGATGTGAGTGGACTGATAGTTTCGAATAAGGGAACGCAGACGGATATACGAGTGTATCTGTGTGAATGTCTGCCCATATCTTGAAGCTCGAGCCCTGAATGAAATGATTATTTGCATCTTCGAAATAACAATAGTGGAAAACCATAAACTAAGAGGGGAATGGATACTCATTTCTTATTTGTATCTATATTGTATGCCCTATCCTGGCAATGTTTAATGTTTGAGGCTAAGTCTCATAATCTAATAAAGTTAGGCTTATGAAATTTTTATGTTGTAGGCATGTCACTGATAATAACATTGAAACAAAAGTTTTGAAAAATGTTTGCAATTTTTGTACATAAAAATATTTTATCATAATGCAATTTTTTACATTTTCTAGTAAATAAAGTTCGGTAGAATGAATAATACTTTGGTAATTAGGATAAAATGTTTCGGTAACTGTAAAAGACCTTTATTAACAAATCCTGAAAATCTCAAGTTTCCTACTACAAATGTAAGCTGAGAAAAGGACAATTAGTGTCAAAAATTTCAACTTTTCGGGAAATGGGCTTTAAAGATGCTGCCCTCAGATCACGCCAGCTTGATAATTTGCCTCAGAATAATCATTTTCCAATAACTACTGCCTTTTGAGACTGACTTTTATGTTGCTTAGCTTCATATCAAAGTTTTCAATTTACTTTCTGCATGGCTAAGTTGAATGACGTCTTTATGCATTATGTAACATACAATATCTAAGTATTCAATATCTAATACAATACAATAATATAACAATATGTAAGCCAGCACCTAAGACCAATGAAAAGTGGACTTTACATGTAAATAATAAAAAAAATATTTGGAAGAATTATATCATATTTCAAACGCCAATTTAAAAAAATTATGGAGATGTATGATAAATAATTTAACAAAAAGCTATTTTTTGACAGCAAAATCGTTCAATTTTTTCTTAACGTACCTACTGAGAGATTCGATTGCATATTACACTATTTCTGTAGTCTATTTCTGTTGTCTTGTTATTGGTGATTGCCCTGGACTACTACAGTGTAACTATTAATAAGGATTAATTATTACACTTATTAATAATGAAATAAGGAACCTTTAAGAATCTTAATTCTTACTCCACACACATGGCTTCAGGAAGAGATTTTTTTAATGCTGCCGAATAAATCCATATTACCTGATAATTCGGGCATTGCGCGATTACCACATACACTGTTTAAAAATTAATTGTTGGTGTTTTTGATGTTGAAATCAATATGAATAAAGTAATGCACAAGGCAGTAGTGGTTGAAAAAGTATGAAGATTCTTGGGTGTTGAAGAAATATTTTGTAATAACTAAAAAGTAAACAAAGTATTATCATTATTATTATTATTATTATTATTATTATTATTATTATTATTAAAAATGTCTGATTTGTCCCTGTTTTGGTTCTCTTGTGTCGTGCCTGTTATCTACTCTTTGTAAATATGCCGTTAAAATTAGTTTTATGTTTAAAATAGTTTCCTAAACGATTTCCCAATATTGACGGCGCTCAAATACCATTCTGGTTCATTGCAATAAAATATTTTAACAAATATTCAGCATTTTGCAGTCACAAGTTTATTTATATTCCTTCAAAATCGTAACTTTTGTGCTTGTATGATACGCATTAAAGTTTTATAAATTACTTTACTGAGACATGATAAGGTTGTTTGCGGTTGAGGCAAATAGACTGGTGTATGTGTCCTTGATTTTTAATTGTTCTTATGTAATAATATTTAAAAAGTATTTTTTTTAGTGATAAACATTTCGTCATAGTGATAAACCTAATCCAACTTTCTCCACTTTGAAGAGTACAACCACTCGTGGTGTTCCAAACATATTCAAGTTGTAATGACTGCATTGTCATTACAGCTGCCGGGTTATTATTATTGCTTCACAAATTATCCATTGGGAGCCTGTCTGTTATTGGTTAAAATTTAAACCAAACTCGAATTTAATTGCTTTCGTAAGCAAAGCAAATAAAGTTAAGCTGTTAAGCATGGTGCAGTTGTGAGTACGTAGGGGAGGCAGTTTTGACTGTGGAGAAAGCAGAACGCTCAAAACGTTCATCAGCAACACATACTATCCTTACACTCTTGCACGCTCACTACAGTCCCTGTAATTATCCCATGCACCAAACATGAATAATGCGAATGTATCTGGCCTTCGATTTCGAATATGCAAAATTTCTGAAAATCTTCCGTCTCAAACAACCTACCACCCTTTCGACCCTTGAAATTTAATTTTTTCTTAATCCAAATACATCTCTTTTGCAATGTACCTCTGAACAACTATTGACTAATATTTTGAACAAAATAATGTATTATCTCCCGCAAATGTTAAGAAACATTCATAGTATGAATCCCTATGTTTTTCTTTAACTTCCTTCAAACTCATTTCATAAACATAGCTTGTATTAAACCATAATTCCACTGGGAAAACCATCTTGACGCTTGCCAATAATTATGAAACCATATCCTCTTGATGTCATTCCTCTCTCTCTTCTTACTCTAGCTCCCACTCGGTCAAACATTAGAGGATTCTTAACTTTTAAGTGACACAAATCTTGCTGGAGCCTAATTGGGTTAACAAATATAAATTTGTCGAATATCTCTTTAATGTATTTGTGTAATTGTGTAACTATCGCTTATAAAGTCTTTGGGCTGACCAGAGAATAATAATAAATTGAAACTAATTGAGTTACAATAGCACATAATTTCTCGAATTATTTCTAGCTGCCCCGCTGGACTATCCTACAAAATGTACCTGCGAAAGTGTTGTCAACCAGCTTTTTTTTTCCCACCTAGACGGGCAATTGTCAATGAAAACAAACCATTCTCTTAAGCGTCCTTTACGCTATCCGAAGACACTCTTACTCAAAAATATTTGAGACTTTTTTGTTAAAATTTTGAAAATGTTTTTGAGGCTTCACGTAAAGTACCCTCAAAAATCAAAATATTCATTTTAAACTCCCAAAGCGTTCAGTTCGTTCAGATCGGGGATTATCAATGATTGGGGAAAATCGGCTGAACGGTTCGGGCGCTATCGTTTATCAGACACACTATCGTTTATCAGACACACGTTTTGCCGTCAGTCGATTTTTCGGTATGAAGGGCCAACAAAACATGGATTCTGGCTGCGCTACGTTTATAGGAAGTCATTTTCTATGCAAAGGAAAATGATTTATCCAATTGTTTATTACTAGGGCCTGAGAAAAAGTTTTTCTGTAAAAAAAATCGCGGTTTTCCGGCATACGATTACAATATAATTCTTACGTGAAAGTGAAATTAAGTGTGAAGTTGACGATTTTTGGAAATGCCCCAAAATAGTACATTTTCAAACCACTTGTAGAGTAATAGTTTTATGAAATAATTTAAAACATATTTCACAGCGGCGATGGTGTAACGGTTAGCGTATCGTACTGTTGTACCAAAGTTCGCGGTTTCAATCCCGATCGAAGCCGTGGATTTTTAAGGACGAGAACATCCTTCGTATGCCTTCCTTCAGAGAAGTAAAGTCTTCTGTCCCATGTTAGTAGATTTACTGCATGTAAAAAATCTTCAAGCCTAAATGAAACATCTGAACTAAATTCAAATTGCTTGTTACGTCACCTCGGAAGAGCAGGCCTAATGGCCTGAGTCTCGCCACGTAAAACAAGGCATCAATTTACTAGAAAGAGCGCGTTTTGATACCTTCCAAAAACAATTCTTCTAGAATTCATCAAGAATATTTGAAAAACCCGACAAAAAAAGTGCTAATCAGTCCAACTTGACAAGACACATCTAATGAGCTATTGATAACCTCTGTGAACGTTTCAAAATCGCTTTTTTTGTGCTTAAATAACTCCCGAAACGCATTGTTTTTTGCTCTTAATATTTTCTAGAAGAATGCTGGAAAAATAGTCAGTCCCCAACAGTAGAACGAGACGTGCCGAATGGCACATTACTTGCTTCAGTCGGTGGACCGGAAGATGTCTAATCGTACATGACGGACGGACGGATGGACGGACTCGCGGACAAACGCAGATTACCCGATTATGTAGAATATTGCTCGTCAATATCAAACATTGGATTCATTAAAGTCGATCTAGCAAGAAGGTTTGGCGTAACAACCTCGACAAAGACTTCAGGACAGAAAGTTTTAGTGACGTCTTTCGCCCCAACAAGTAAAGTCAGGGCAAAATACGAAAGCGAATGTGCTCAAAGTGCAGTTTTCTAATGACGATCAAAAAACATTCACGCCTTCGTACTTACATCGCACTATAAGTAAATGCGTTGCGCCCCCGCACAATTCGTTATATAATGATTTGTATAGAGAACTTTCTTCTTAATTAGAATTTTTTTATAATGAACACGACTTAGAATTACTTGATAATGTCATGCTAGTCTTCCAGTATCATGGGTTCGTTGTTTTTGTGTATTGTCCCTGTTTGGAAATATTTCTCATGAGTATTTTGGGTTGTGAATTTTTCGTTACGCAATCTTCAGAGATTGAGAAACATTATTCTTGTTAGAAAAAATAATGTTTTGTTCCAAGCTCTCGTTGGGACAAATCTTTCCATTCTCCTAAGTAATGTTTTGACAGTGGCCGTTTAAAGGTGTTGCTCTTGTCTAATGTAGTATCTAGAGAAAATATTGGTTAGATATTTTGGGCAAGACAGACGCGTTAGAAAGTAAAGAATATGCGAATGAAGCTACTGCAGCCATAGCTGTCCTGAGCACTTAATACGTTCATATGTATGCATATAAAATATACACCAAAGGCTTTCGATAATCACTTGGTACATTCTCATCCACAGTTTAGAATCTGATCGGAGGGTATCAATTCCCGTGCGTTTCTCTGTCGGTCTCATATCAGATTACATATACCTTCTTGAGAATATGAAGTGACGTGTGAAATCGTGTGAATGCATTCAGAAGTTTTTTTATTGACCCTTGTATTAATTCGTCGTTTTTCTGATGCTCATGCTAATGAATTCGTACTAATTAGTTTCGCGCCCGCTTCCACTTTGTTGTTTCACCTTATTGCCGTCTCATTTATAGTCGCAACCTCTGGGAAAGGGGAGCTGGATAACTCATTTCGAAAGAACCTTCTGGAGTCCCGGATGCTCGCGAGTCTCGGACCCCCGCCCTCGCCAGCACCTTCCGCTCATGAGCCGCTTCGCGGTGAGCGACGGCAGGCGATGGAGGCGGGGCTGTCAGCCCGTTGCTCTGACGTCAACGGATCTTTATCTTTCCGGCGCCGAGCACTTTGACTCCAATGGGAGGCTCTGCACTCCCCCTCTTCCCCACGGCGACGCTCCGGTTGAGCTCCTAATTTACAAGCGGCGGCGACGGCGGCCCTCTCCCTGAGAGGCGCCACGGAATAGAAGGCGCGCAGGAACGTCGGCACTTCGCCTCTTGTTCAGCCTGCTGCTTCATGGCCGCAAAGTAAAGAAATGAAGAAAAACAAAGCGAACTAGCGAAAACCAATTACGACAAGGTATATCCGATCTGGCGGGGAGGAGGAGAAGTTGCTGAATTTGCAGAACCAACGAACGGGGCAAACCAGAAAATCTTTGCTGCCATGCGAAGAAACCGCCTCACGCTGAGGGCGGCGGCGGTGGTACAGAGCGCGCTGTTATCACGGAGTTATCGTAGCCATCATGGACGGTGGCACTAGCTGTTACGTCATTGCGTTTGTCAGATCCAGAGGCTGTTGGTTGAAAAGGACGCCTGCTTTGCTTTTTATGACCTTTCTCCTACAGCGACACGAGAAATTATCGTGTGGCAATGGCGTGAATGTGGTGGTTCAGCGCCAGTAATGAGTCTTGCTTCGGAATTGCAGAGAAAGAACTGGGAAACTGCATGAGAGAAAGACTTAATAATAATAATAATAATAATAATAATAATAATAATAATAATAATAATAATAATAATAATAATTTTCTTTATTCTTAATATGTTCTGGAGAGGTTGATTCAGTGGTATAATTAATGACGCATTGTTGTGGTATTTGTATCGAATGATTTAATATTTTAAGTAAAAATGAAGTGAATCAATTGTTCATTTTTTAATTTAGTTGCGGCAAATTCATTATAAATTTGACCTGTTTGTGAGTGATTTAAAATGGCTACTAGCGAGAGAAAAAATAATTGAGACTGGTATTGTCTTGGTATCGAATGATTGGAGCAGCTACTGAGTGGAAAAACGAAGTTCAGAAATTCAGAAATTTAAAAACGAATTTTGAAGTGCCACCAAAATAGTCGCGAGATTGGATGTGTGTTGGTTTTGGAAGTGCCGTGGCACTCTAGCCATAGGTAAATTCATTTTTGTAAATAATTTTAAATTTGAAAATCACACGCTAAGAAAGAATCTATGCTTTGTGCTTTAAATAATATTAAGGAAAGTTTCTGGAAAACTCAACATTTTTTTGTTAAAATGAGCTCAACATTTCTCATTTTCAGAAACGCTCAAACGTCATTTTCTCAAAAATGGCTCCAATTTTTTTTTTTCCAATGGATGGTGCCAGTCTCCTATAATACCGCGCGTCTTCTTTCAAGGGTTCGTAAGCGCTCAGGCTGTGCCTTCCATAACACCAGACTTAGTGTAGGGATCACAGAATTTTGAAAATGTGCACACAATTCACTTTTCCCCATAGCACGTCATACGCAGTTTTTAACTGCTTTTTTGACGTAAAATAAATAAATAAATAAATAAAGCCACTACTCACCTGGTTAGTGGCACCTAGGCTCGCTGGTCTCTGATTGGAGTACACTTACCAATGTTTCCAGCTCGTGAAGTGAAGAATTGTATACTGCGCAAATGAAATCCGCAATTTGCACCTTCACTGGGAGAGAAACTAAATCCCTTTTGATGGCATATCTGCAAAAGCCGACCTTGGATGGCCGAGGTGGTTAAGATCGTGTACCGACTCAGCGCTTCGGTCCGAGAGGTCGCGTGTTCGAGTCCCGCCTTGGGCTTGGCTGTTTGTCCCTTGTCTTTCATGTTTGTGTTGTCGAGTAGAGCCTCGCGTTCTGCTGACCACATATCAGAGGAGCTCGTAAGAGTTTTGGTGTCTGGACTATGGTCGAATATGCGTCCCATCGGGAAGTAAAGGGTAACAGGCTGTCGGCTGGATAAAACCCTAGAAAAAAAGAACTACAAGTAACGGAACTGAAGAAAGTTGAAGTAAACCCTTGGATATAAAATAAATTCCCATTAATAATATAGTTTCGTTTTTGGAACGTAACTTTATTTTTAGTCGTAAAAGTTCGTTCCAGAGGCAGTTTCGTTTCTAAAGATTTAAAGATACTTTTCTGGTGCTCTTCAGAATTCTTTAAGTACTTTCGTTTATGTGCACAAATAACAATAATGGATGTACTAATTTTGCATGATTTTGTTTCTCTTGTCACTTCTGTTCAGATGAGAAAAAGTCCAACGCATTGAATCCAATATATTGCCAGTCAAAATCGGGATAAAGTCAGGAAGTCCGTTCTCTCTCCTCGTCGTGGTGTCCCCTGGGTACACTCTGAGGTAAACCTTTAAGAGTAGCCAATGAGAGAAGGGCTAGGGTGGGTCTCCAGCTCCTTATAACGGGAGCATTTGAGATAAGGGAAGGAAAATACCGACAGAAAACCAAGGGGGGAAGGTGCCCTCCGAAGGTGTTGTTCCCTAGAGGAAGGACACCTCAATTACAAATTCGGTCCCCCACGGTGGGAGTCGTGCCAGCTCCTCAGAGAAACTCCTCAGTCTCTCAGAAAAAACATACCAATACTAAATAAGGCTATTTAGTATTGGTATGTTTTTCCGAATCAGGAAACAAAGCCGAACCAGGAATATAAACGACGACATGGCATTCGAAAAAGTACAATGCAACTTGTAAAATGGAATGTACAAGGCATTATCACAAAATGCCTTCAAGTTTTCAAGGAGTTAAACAGATTACATCTCGATGTGGCAGTACTCACTGAAACAAAAAAGAAATGACAGGGAAGTGAAATCCAAGAACAATATATTCATTTCTATAGTGGAATAGAAAAAAAACAGAGCAAAATATGGGGTTTCCATCGCAGTCCATAACAAGTACAAAAGCATATTAAAAATTGGAAGCAATTTCTTCCAGAATAGTGAAAGTGGAAATTAAATTATTTAGTCTACGTGTAGTAATGGTAGGAGTGTACGCCCCAACTGATGATGCTAATATGCAACTTAAAGATTTTATGCATAAATTGACAACGGCTTTAATGCAATTAGTGACCGGAAATAAATTTTTATGATAGGCTACTTTAATGCACGAATTGGTAAAAAAATAGATGAAAAGATTGTGAGGCTTCATGAGGAATGATAACTCTTAATGATAACGGAGAACGTTTTATTGAAATCTGTATTCAGTAAGGGAAAGGTTGGAAATAGTGATGAAGGAAATGGAGGAACAGGGTGACTTTTGCGTAAGGAGATCTGATATCGACAACATATTCTGTCGAAAACAAATTATTGAAAAAAGAATCAATGTAAACAGAGAGATTTGTAGATTGAGAAAAGCATTTGACTCGGTACCCCTAATCATAATGCGGGATACTATGGTAGATGAGAATGTAAGTACAGTGTATATAAAAGCGTCTATATGCGAATTGTCGAATACGAAATGCTGCGTAAAGGTTGGTTCAAGTATTTCTTGGGCTTTTAAAATAAACAGAGGCCTAAGGCAAAGTTGTTGTATATCCCCTACTCTATTTAAAATGTATATTAAACGAGTTCTTTACACCTGGAAAAGAAAGTGTAAGGGCATGATAATACCTATTGGTGCAAATTTCTTAAATACCTTGATTTATGCAGACGACCAAATGGTCCTAGCCAGTGACGAGGATGACATCCACTACATGACTCGAAAATTAACTGAAGAATATGAAAAGTGGGAACTTGACATTAATACATCAAAAACAAAATATATGGTTGTGGGAGGTAATGGCCAGGACCTGTTGACCCATAGGGGCATAATTAAATGTGTAAAGGAATTTATCTGAGTGTAACTAACAAGTGATGGTCGTGATGTTCGAAACAAAACGAATAGAGTAGGCAAGTTACAAAATCTTTACATCGATTGACAAGGAATTCAAACATAAAAAGCACAAAAATTACTTGTATAAAACAATTGTTGAAAGTCTATTCACATACGGAGCTGAGTTATGGACTATTAATACCAGGGATAGAAGTAAAATCCAAGAGACAGAAATAAAATATTGGAGGCGGTGTTGTCAGGTTACATGAAAGAAAAAGAAATCAAAGAAAAATAGAAATAATAAAACCTGGAAATTCAACCTTAGAACTGATAGAAACAAATGCTCTCTTATGGTGTGGGCATTTAAGAAAGTTGGACAGTGAGCGACTGCTAAAGATGATGTGGGAATACCATCCTGAAGGAAGGAGATATAGAGGCAGACAAAGGAAGTGGGAGGAAGACATAAGATCATTGATGTCGGCGAGAAATTTAGAAGATCATGCCTAGGAAGATCGAAAGAAATGATAGAGATTGGACAACTAGAAATGGCAACAGCTGTAGAATACTCACTTTACTACTACTATATTGCTTCCAATATGAAACTGTGTATAAACTCAATTATTACACCTCCATGTTTCCTCACAGTTCGATGGGCCGTGACTTTCTGCAAGGTATGAGCTTTAAATTCACGAATCTTCTTGTGAATCTGAACGTGTGCAAGCTGGTATTTGTTTGTTGTTTCATATATAATTGGCATGTTTACCCTTACTAAATAATAAACTAAAAATAATCGTGGATCTCGTAAAATGGATCTAACAGTGAGACATTGTTTTTTTCGTTGAAGTTTCAAAGACTGTGATTATACTTAATGAATACTTGAACCGTCTTTGTTCCGCGTACTAACTTCCTTGCTGATAGTTTTTGGCTTTTTAGGACTTAACGTCGTTCAACATCCTTGGGATAAGAATGGGAAAGAATGTTATTTAACTTCACCATATCTCTTAAACTTCATTGATGAGTATAAACATTCTCAGATGCTGCGAAAGGCCTCTGTCACGGGCCCGAATCCTACCGGGAATCTCGCTTCTTCTAGTTCTCTAGCTTCTCATTGAATCCATCGAAGCGCGCTTTGCGGAGTTTGTCATTCATGGCACATCACACCGAAGAGCATGTCGCGAGCAAAAGTACGTCTGTAATAGAAAACAAAGTTCATTATCTATCTGTTGTGGAGACGGTGGCAAGGGTGTGGCTGGCGGCAGCGACCCGCGCCGCGGCCGGCGCCGGCGCCGGCTGTCGCTGCCGGAGCGTGGAAGTGGCTGGGCCTCCGATGCCTCCTGGGACACGCCGCACCCGGCACCCGGCTCGCGCCGCGCCCTCTGCTCCGCCCGCTCCGCCGCCTCGCTCCGCCCTGCGCGCCCGCGCCCGCGCCCGCGCCCGCGCCCACTGCCGCTTCCGGAGCAGCCATGTGGATTTTGCGACTTTGCGTAAGTAACGTGATAAAATGTTTGCTGCGGGATCGCGTCACCGATTAGTTGCGGGTCAATGCCAACATAAAATTAGTCTCATGCGAATGGGAATGACTTGTGAACGTTTTTTCTATTTTTCGTAGAGGCAGTTTGTGGAAAACACTCAGAAAGTGAAAAAGTAGACTTTTGATCTCTGTTTGACAGCCTTCTTCAGAGCTATTTTATAGTATATATTAAAGAACCGAAGATGTTTATGAGAAAATGTATCTCATATTAGTAGGTACTGAAAAAGCGTAGTTTACTAGCAGTTCTTTTTTATTCACGTTTATTGAGTATTAACTTTCTGCAGTTTCTGCCAGTATTCTCAAAAATGATATGTTTTGTTCGTATGATTTTTTTGCTAATAAGAAGATGGCATTACGAAAAGTATTGACCGGCGCATAGTCGATAACACATAACAGACTCAGTTATTTGCTGTTTGTCGACCTAATGTTAATAATATGTCTACTGGCCTCTTACCCGTTGCTTTTCGAATATTTAGTCTTATTATTTGATACATTTATCATATGGACTGTGTTTGTTATAAAATTAAAAGTCATTCATCAGGTAAACGTATTGTCAGCCATTCATTTTATTTTGTAGGTTGCCTTAAAAATGATCTAACAAACAAATATGTTTTTCACATCCGTTCACTCCGAAAGTAAGATTGAATTTGCCTTTGGTGGTTTGTGAATTTATATTCGTAGCGCCGTGTCCTCTGCATCCTCCCTTGCTCAGTGATTAAATCGAAGACGCTTCCTGAGACGAGTGTAGTTCAACGCAATCAATGAGGTGTTTGTCATGGTTTGTAGGGAATCCTTTCAATGAATACGAAAATAGAGCGTTCTTGTTGCTCAAAAGTATCGTCAGGCGGGGTAAAGTATTGTTTCTCATATCTTCATTTGCTGCTAACAGTAACGATGCAACGTTACTTAGCTTGAAAGATTACTTAGCTCTCGTTTGCAGAAATCAGTGATGACGCAGTAAACATTGCAGATAAAAGAAATTTCATAGACGTCAGTGCGGCGTCTTCGGGTTGGCTAATAGCAAGTGATTTGTTGCGTCGAAATTAGGGAGCCTTAACCTTTGGAGAATTTTTTTCCAAGATTGACCAGTATAGAATCATAATCGTTTCGCCAAAATATTGGCTTTCGTCAGACGTCAATACTGAATTGAGAAAACCCATGATCTATTTTGTCTTAGGTCAATTTCATGTCGTGGTTGTTGAACTGAGGAATATGCTTCCAAGATCAACTACCGATTTGATTCCCTCTTATAGTCATGGCGAAGTATTGCTTACTCACAATCTTTTTAAGTGTATTATACGAGTATTAAAAATGTTGATAATTGCCATGGAGAAGCACTTACGGACTGTACTTCGGAATGGTAATTCTTCCCGAAATCATTGTTGCGAAAGGGATGAATTCTCTCAAGGAACTCTGAACTCTTGAGTCCGATATACCCGTCCGATCTCGTTGGGGTACATTTCCCTCATAAGCAGTAGGCTGACTAGTTAGGTACACCCAGATTTCCAGAAAATTAAAGGCATTTTATAAATGTATTGATCGTAGATTATTTTTATTATTAAGCGAGTATATTACAGTTCTAATGTAAAATACATGTCCGCGTCTCGCATTCAACACGCCAATGTTTTTTTATTCCGCCAAGCATCTTCCTCTATTCTTCTGCTCTTCATTGCCGAGTAGATGATGGACTTCCGAGATTTCCTTGGCCTTTCTCGTTTTCTTCTTTCGAAAGGGATCCATTTAAAGACAATTTTTGGTATTGTGTCTGCATGCATTCTCATTAGATGGACATACCATTGCAGTTGTTTGGGTTCTACATGTTTGATCACGTGTCACAAGTGATCATAGATTATCTCCTTTCAGAAATCCTAAAATGTAAATAGAATCTTCTAAATTAACAACATACTTCTGTCCTCTCTCTCTCTCTCTCTCTCTCTCTCTCTCTCGTTCTCTCTCTCTCTTTCTCTCTCAAGCGTTGCTCTATGACTTCCGCTCTCACATACTATCTTATTTTCTGTTAGTCTTTCAAGCTGTCTAGATGTGGCAAATCGCCATACTCGAAAATAATTAGTAACTATTCTTTCCTTTCAAGAAGACGTGATGTCTGTTGTGTCTTATCTTAAATTCACAGGGTGACAAAAATCTTCACAATTATTGCAAAATTATGACATTCCGTCGTTTATGAATTTCCAAGTACTTGGCCAAGCTGAAGAACAATTTTAATTATAACACTAAAATGAAAATTCTATAAAATCTGATTAAGGATCACCAGAAGACAGGTAGAGTGGAAAGTTTCGTGAATTCAGTTATTGTATGATGAATAAGATTACATAAAGCAACAATTTTAAGAGCTACAGAAGACAATTTTTCGTGGGATCATGAAGCAGGGTGGGTGGGCCCATTGTAGCACAGAAAGGAATTGATGGTAAAATAAATAGGAAAGACAACGAAAACAAAAGAACAAAAAATATAATATTGCAGATGGATTAAGCATCCGGAAGTCTCAATATTTTGAGAGTAAATAGTCACTGAATACCATTTTCGTCCTTTATTGCTGAGGATGGGAATGTTTTAAGTATTGGCAATTTTCTCCAGTGGGGGACATTCAGTATTCCAGAAGGAGATGAATAGCAGAAATGATAAGTGAAAAGAAATGAGAAGACCATCTTCGCGCTCGCAAGAGTCTCCATGAATCTAATGAATCAACTCGGGAATGTTTATAGTCAAATTTTTACTTGCTCCGTAAGGGGAGAAAGTATTGTAATCGTGCGCCAGTAAACGGCATATTTTCGGCAGAAAACATTTTATTACCGGGCCTTGATTACAGAAAAGTGGATAAATCTTGTGCCTGTATATAGAAAATTACTTGCTCTCACACTTTATGGGATATTGGTACCGAAAAATCGATTGACTACGAAACGTGTATTCGTCTGCCCGTTCGTCCGTCTGTCCTCCATCTGTGGTCAATGCTTGCGCCTAAATCGTTCAGCCAATTTTCTCAAAAATGGGCATTCCCTGATCGACTGAAATGAACCCTTGAGTTTGAAAAGGATAGTTTGAGTTTTGAGGGTTATTTACATTTAGCCTCAAAAACATTTTCAAATTTTTCTCAAAAATGTCTCCACATTGTTTGATTTAACTTTGTCCTCGAATAAAGGACGCTTAAGAGAATGGTGCAGGTCTTATTTTCATTGAAATCTCTGATTTTTCGAAAATTACAAAAGTTCATTTTTTTCGGTGTGTTTCTACAACTACAGTATTGAAGATAGAATTTTTCCCCTCACTGATCTTTAAAGACAGGCCTTGACATAAGGTATGTATAATTTTTCGAAAATATACATAGTAGCATTCGCATAATTTCGCGTGAAATATAGGCAATTTTTGCATTTATGCAAAAATTAATGCAATTTTTATGCAAAAATTAATACAATTTTTAAAAAACCTATTTTCTCAAAAAAAAACACTCCAAATTTTTTCTTAAATTTGTTCCACGCAGAGAACAAGGAACACTTAAAAGAATGGCACTGGGCTCATTTTCGTATAAGAATTTTCGAAAATTGCAACTGAAATAATGCGAGAAAGTATGTTCTTTTGGGCAACACTACGTTGTCATTTGGATTACTTGATTTGAACATTTCTGTGTGTGGAAATCATAATGAGGCACCTAATTAAATTAATTGTAACTTTGGCAAGATATTATTATTATTATTATTATTATTATTATTATTATTATTTTAATTATTTGGCAGCAAGAGGGATTGAACTTTCGAGATTGGGATGATCCTCCCCTATCGTTCGCACTCTTCTTCACGTATAAGTAGTCAGTTAATGGAGAGATTTTGCAACACAGGAAATTCATTGTCGTAGTACGTAAACATTATCGTCAAAAGGTAATAACTTCAGAAAAAATGAGTTTTTGCATGTCGTACAATTGAAAAAATACGTTAAAACTAGGAAGTAATGGGAACTGAATACCTCTAACAGGATTTAATAGTAGTTTATGAAACATCTGTGTATCTCTGAGTCTATTTGTGTATAATACATGAAATCTCATTGTATCATACAAATATGTAATACATGTCTATCTCAAAAGAAAACTATAGCTTCGTAGATAACTATTTTACTAAAACGCATTTAAATTGTTTATATTAGGAATGGAATATATTTGGCAATTATAACGCCCTATGGATAAATAATTAATTTTTCGTGACAATCAATGAAGCCTGCAAGTATATCTCCTCCATAACCTCCAAATCCTAAACAATTACATAAGTTTATTCCTGACATATTTGAATTAATTTGCGGAAAAAATAGTAATTTAGTTTCTGTCCTATTATAGTGGTAGAATGTATAATGTATTTTTCATTACTTCCATGTTCATTAGTATTGAATTCGTGTTTAGTGTAGGCGGCGAAAACTACGTAAAGTGTAAGTTATGAACACATTTGTCGAAGACGACAAAACAAGGAGAATGACGGAACCCGTCAATCGAAATCCCGTCATTTGATGCCGGCGCATGAGCAGTACAATTCTCTCCAGAATTGTCGTGTTACGTCTTTCAAATCCACTTCTTGCAAAAACTCTCTAATACTGGAAACAACACTGTCTGTGAAACATGGAACAATGTTCTTATCGAAAGATACAGTGAGTGTAAAAAGTATTTGTACACCAATGCATTTTAACAGTTATTGTAACTATTATGCAAATATTAACTTATCAATACATATTTTCATCATAGTATTAACCTAAATGTACGGAAAAGTTAATGATAAAAACGGCAAAAAAACAAACAAAAAACACATTTACCAAGCAGATAGAGCTGGTGAAGCTTCTTGAATTGTGAAATCTCGGGACGCAAAAAGTATTCGAACAGCAAATACTACTGTAACGGTTTTATACTTTTTTTTTTTTTTTTATGTGACGTCTGTGGGATGTATCTTCCAGATGGAATTCGGTACGACTTTTTGCGTCTTTCTTGGTCATGTCTCATGATTGCGGCCGTATCAAGCACTGCTGCAGATCAAGCGAGTCTAGCGGCAGAACTGAGAATGACGCAAAAAGCCGTGCCGAATTCCATCTTGGAGATACTACCCACAGTTGTCACGTTAGAAAAACCCAAGTTTAGCTTCCCTCCGCCTGACTCGTAGGAAATTTGTGACACTAGGAAGGGTAGACAGTAGTGTCCTTGCATAGTAATTAATAGATAATTGACAGACGTCTGTGTTTTATGAAAAGAAGAAATGGGTCGCAAAGGGAAGGAAACGTCATTGGAGAAGAAAAGTTATCATCAGGTTGCATAATCTATGGAAATCTTGGCGGGAAATTTCTTAGACAGACCAAGGAATACCATTCTGGGAGTCATTGATAGGTTTAGTGTAAGGAAAACATTGGAAAACTTGAGAAAATTTGGACCTCCAAAGAAACTTAGTGGAGTAGATGGTCGTGTAATTATACGGAAAGTGAAGAAAACTCCGCGATTAAGTGCACCAAAAATACCGAGTGAACTTGAAAATAAATTACCGTTAAATGTATGCGAGAGTACTGTGTGACATTTTATGAGGCAAAGTGGCTATCATTGGAGAATAGTCAGAAGAAAATATTATGTGAATGAAGTCAACAGAAGGAAAAGGTTAGAGTTCGCAAAAAACGTGTAAATAAAATGAGTGAATTTTGGATAAATGTTATTTTTACGGACGAAAGCAAATACAACATATTTTCTTCAGATGGAAGACGGACGAATTTTTATACTTTTCGTTGCACGTAAGCCAATTGAAACTTTTTTGTAGAAATCCTTAGCTGTACGAACTCACGCTTTTACACTCACTATAGATATTTACTGGGAAAATGAATGAAATCGGGGAATACGGGGTAGCGTTAATTTCATCGAGGATTCGACGGTAACTGGTCGATGCGAGGGTCAAGGATGACAAAGCGGTGCGCTGGGTGAAGCGGGTGACGGAAACGCCCACGCAGACGGAGGAATCATCTGGAGTCGCGGTTCGCTGAATGCGGCCTCAGAAGTCTCCGGCCTCTTGGCGCCTCTCGCGCCACCTCTCCTGCCCCCGCCTTATTCATTGAGAGCGGGGTTAGACGCCCCCTTGTTGCGTCAACTCTCTCATGCGTGAAAGGTGACTGACAGCTTCTCTTTTAAAGTTGTGAGAGGAATGCTCCCGCGTGAGATGGTACACTAGTGATAAAGGCGACCATGTGCTGGCTGTATCAATTGTTGCAAAAGTGTTGGTAATGATGTAATTAAAGAGCGTATTATTCCAATGAGTTCATTTCTTAGTCCGACGAAAGTACAACTTTCAACGTCCTTACGACTAATTTGTAACGCTCGTACTTTTCTTGCATTTACCCAAATTTTGTCACATTTCTGGTGAATATCGTGAACTTTTATTGTTCAGTGGATAATGAATTCTTCTGCTATGAAGAAGCGACTCTTTAAAGATATTATATTTCAATATTTTATCGTAAAGATTGAGATTACTAAATATTTGAATTGAGTTTAAATTTACTCTATGTTGTCTGTTTTTGTGCAGATTTCTTTTAAGCATGATTTCAGTACTAATATGCGTTTGTTATATCGTTACAAAGTCTATTGATTCAAATCTATGCGGAAGACTCTGCCTAGAAATATTCGTTGAGACGAAATACGTATTTATTAATTGGATATTTTAAGTTACGTTTTATTACTTATGGTGAAATTGCGATTCAAGACTCAAACCGTCCACATCAACACGTACTTTCCAAATGATGTACAGTGTTTCCTAACAGTTCCCGTAAGTGCAAAGCAACGTGTCCGAATGCTGCAATGTGCTTGCTAGCGGTTCGTGACGCGTTCCCACCCTGTTCCACGAGCGCTATGACGTCCGTCGCCGCTTGCCACACCCCTCGTACTTTCTCAGCCCTTTCTCCGATGCGTCGGTCGCAGCGACTGCCCCCCCCCCTCTTCCCACAGACCCCGCAATGCTGCTGAAACGTGCTCAGGAAGCTTGTTCATTGACGCACTTGGCAAGGCGATGGGGGCTCTTAGAAATCACAGGGGGCAGGCTTTGCGGTTATTAGTAAAGAACGTGCGGATAAACCTCTCCGCGACAAACAAGGCGATGAGTTTACTGTCTGCGTTGCGGACCATCCCTTAATGCTGCAGATCCATTGACGTGCCGGATGAAGAGGGGCGGGGCGGGCATTGTCTCGCGTCTTACGTACGTTCCCAAGCCTCCATCCCGCGCCTGCCTGGCACGGTCTTTCGGAAGGCTTTCGCCTCGTCCCGGTTTGAAAGGATACTGGGATGTGCGTCAGAAGCGTACGAGGAAGTGGTGATAGCCGGGCTGGCGAAGGAGAGGGGAGGGGCGGGGCGAGGCGCAGGATAACTCTTTGGCGAGCGATGCATCCTGCCGCGCCGCGAAGAGCAATCTGTCATATTATTTGCATTAACAAATGGTGACTTCGTGAAGACGGGGTTCCAGCAAAGATCTCATACGCAACAAACATTATGAAAACAAACGTATACAATATTATTATTTTCCACTGAGCTTTCTAGATGTCGCTCGACTTTTGCCGACAGCAGCGAGACTGACGATGACGGCAAAGCCGTCGAAAGCCGGCTATCTTAATAAAGCTGATATGTTGACGAAGATGACTTCTTTTATTTCTTCTTTCTAGATGTCTTTTTGTCGGGTTGTGACAAATGATTTGAGATTTCGAGATGTCAACGGACATGCACGTTTTGGGTTCCTCTGATACCGAAAAAGTGATATTTTTTTCAAAACGTCGTCCGTCTCTCTTTTTCTGTCTGTCCGTTCGTCCGTCCGTCTATACGTCCGTCCGTCTATCCGTCCGTCCGTCTATCCGTCCGTCCGTCTGTCCGTCCATTCGTCCGTCCGTCCGTCCGTCCGTCCGCCCGTCCGCCCGTCCGTCCGTCCGTCCGTCCGTCTGTCCGTCTGTCCGTCCGTCCGTCCGTCCGTCCGTCCGTCCGTCGTCCGTCTGTGAACACCACTAGCGCCTAAACGATACGTAGAATTGTTTCCAAAATGGATATTCCCTGGTCGATCTGACTCGACTGCAAGCGCTGCTGATTTTGAAAAACATTCTTTAAAATTTGGAAAAATATTAATACAGAAAATTAATTCAAAGACATGTTGAGCTACTTATAGATTTTTTGTATATAGTAATTTAATTTGCAACGGAGCGATAGATTTTTTACAGAAAGAGTTTGCAGAAAGAGTACGATACGGTTTGGGGAATTATCCAACGAGGCCGTAAGGTCGAGTGAGTATACAGGATCTCAGGGCACGTTACCTACTTTTATCATTAGGCCCGTGAGTGTAGTGTATGCTATTGCCGGGATGTTGAAGTGTTCCTTGCCCGCTAGAACGTGATATTCGGCGCCGACCTACTCGACAGCTTGCGGGATTCCTCTCGAGGTATCCTCTCAGCGAGGCACCTCTGCAGCCGGAACAGACTCTTAAGCTCCCAAACTTTTTGTGATAATGAAGTGCATGTAGGTGTATCTAGTATACGGGGAGATGCGGGGTCTAAACTGAGGAAAGGAAGATCGCGCGCGCTCCGTGGCTCAATTATAGGGATACTGATTTGAAAATCGCCTGGTATTTATCGGGGAAACCACGGAATGCTACAGATTAGTGCAGCCGGCCGTTAGATTTCTCCACCAGTCAGCGCGGTGGCTGAATTCGACCTGTGTACCTAGTGTCGGAAATCCTGCCACCGTCAGATAGACAGCAGCAATGCTGCTGTCTTTGCTGTTTGAGCTAAAC
Organism: Teleogryllus oceanicus; assembly: GCA_964035755.1. NCBI lineage: Eukaryota > Metazoa > Arthropoda > Insecta > Orthoptera > Gryllidae > Teleogryllus > Teleogryllus oceanicus. The sequence goes on along the minus strand of CAXIVR010000006.1, from coordinate 8,850,328 downwards.
TCAGTCGGACGCTTGAGAGAGATACCTGGAAGGTAGATTCCCCGCAAACCGACGCACACTGGTTCCAACTGACCAAAAACCTGGCCATAATTCAAAAAATCGTACTTCGCGTTTGGAGGTTAATTCCATCAAATCATGTACAGATGCAGTTAGTGCATCATATTCCAGCGTGACAGGGAAATTCCAACCTTACCCCTTCTCATATTTGCCGTACCCATCATCTTCACCTTAGTCAATATGTTGGAATCCACGTCTCTGACTTTTCGTTGTGAAGGAGCCGCACACGTAGCAAAATTTGCTCGGGTTATTTTTACACTTTCCAAGCATTTCGAAAGTAATATTATATTCAGAGGGAAATAAAGCAAAGAAATACCCGCTCTTCTGCTAGGAACAAGAACACTACTCTGTGTTAATATTATATAGCCATGCAAGTTTCGAGAAACAACACGTGACTTTCCACCACGTAGAGACACCTTTAGCTTATGTGTCTTGAGACATTCTAGTCGGAACAGAATTTTATTTCATCCACAGCAACAGCAGTCTCTAGGAACGGCTTTGCCGTGGGAAATTCGTAGACATCAAATGAAAACGGTCCCAGCTCAGAAACTATTAGTGTTAAAGAAAATCAAACATATTGGGAATCAGGGCGTGACAGTAAATATCACTTATTTTCCTTTCCGGTGATTTTTCATCTCAATTTCATTTTTTTAAGTAGGTAAGTATTTTAGGAGAAAATTAGCTAATTCGCAATATTAAAATCATCTTATCACAAAAATGATACGTGCTAGAGAAATTATGAGAACACATTTGTAATCAGGGCGTAATACGTAGTCAATTACACATAATATTCTTTCTGATGATTTCTCATTGTTGACCTGTGCAATCAATCAATTCTCTCTCCCTGTTTCCCTCTTCTCTCTCTCCTTTCTCGCCTCTCTCCCCCTTCCGTCTTCTCTTCCCCCTGTCTTCTCTCCTCGTGGATGTCGAGGCGTCCTCGTCCTTGCGTCCTCGTGGATGACGAGGCGGAGAAGGCCGCGAGGGAGGCGCGCGGGCGGGCCAGGGCAGACGGGCGTGGAAAGTTCCCCCTCCGACCTCCGGGCGCGCGCCGCACCCCAGCGGCCACGGTTCACTTCCCGGGCCCGATTGCGCGGACGCGGCGGCGGCGGCGGCGGCGGCGGCGGCGGCGACGACGACGACGACGACGACGACGACGACGACGACGACGACGACGACGACGACGACGACGACGACGACGACGACGACGACGCTCGTTCTATGACGCCCGGGAGAGACTCCCGACGCCGGAATACTAAAAAGGAGCTTTGACTAACTATTGATATTGGCACAAATTTTGGGCTTCCTTAAATATTTTATAAGGACAATTATTTGAAAATGAAGTTTTCGCTTAGTATTAGAAGAAATGTACGTATTATATGTAAATAGAAGCCACAAACTTAAAATAATCCCAACTTGTTACGTAAAAGATGCGCTCGCTTGTGTTGAATAATTTCTAATATATACAAATGAAATTCATCTAACGGAAATTAATAATGTACGTAATATTCACGTCTCCCTAAAGAATTACCAACCACTCCAAATTCCATTTCAATCGTAATACTTTGGCAGAGAAGTTTCGAAATATTTCATAATTAATTACAGTACCATAACAAACGTATTATGTGGCGTACTATTTAACGTGCCAAAGAAGGTAATTTGCCTTTTGATGTCGCGCTCATCTCCTCGTCCTCGTTCCTTTGTTTCACTAATTTCTTAATGGGAATAGGCAAATTCTGCGAGTATCCCTTGTTTGAGAGACGTCAACGAGCTCTCTACTGTCCTTATTAAATTGATTACGTTTATGTTCCTTTTTCCAAAAACGAATTCCATGTATTTTCTTAAGTTATAACAGAGACAAAAACCGATATGTTTTGCAAATACTGTTGTAGACTTATAATATTTGCATTCATAATAAATATTTTATAAAAAATGTAATGTCAAAAAATTAGTACGAAAAATAGTCTTTGTCTTGGGAGAACTTTATTAAGTGTATAAATAATAATAATTAGATATGAATATCTAATACAGTGCTTTTAGTGTTTACATTACAACTTACTGTTAATTTCAGACTAACTGCTTGAGGAGCTTTTGAGAAAAGGGAACATTTCTCGTCTAGAATTGCAGCTTTTCCCAAACAAGCTTTAAAGTTATATAAATATGCAAAAACAACCAAAACACGCCACAAACTACACGTCACGCCGCACGAAAATACATAAAAACATCAATACTCAGGGCTCAGGGGCATGCAACCTGTAAAAATGATCCTCCCGACGAGTGTAGACCGTATATAATAAATCCTTCTAGAGTAATTAGTTCTTACATTATGCTCTTCAAAATTTTGTATCAAACTCGGTAGGCATTTGAACTGGTGCAGATATAGGAATAATAAATGTAAAAACATTTTTTGTGATTTACACCATAAATAATGTATAAAATTGTTCAAAACACCTCAAACCTCCGAGAACAAGAAAGGGAAATGCGGCCAATACAAGATACAGAAAAAGAAGCAATACATGGGTGAAGCTGAATCCTAGCAGTCCACTATGATCGCTATTACAGTTCTATTTATTTATTTATTTATTGTCCAGAGATGTTAATCATCTGACATATATTTGCTCACTCGATTCTAAATGGACCGGAAGTTCGCTCTGATTGGAAGTGAAGAACCACAAAGTCCAACAGGAAACAAAATTCAAACAGTGAATATGCAATATTTTATGTACCTCAATATTCAGCGATGTAAAATTCTGTACAGAAAGTTAGAAAGCAACAAGGAGACAATGACGCTAGTAATGGTCTCTTACGAATATTAACTTCGCGACCTGGCCTTTGACCCATTTTGGGAAGAAAACAAACCCCAAAACGATGAAAACACTGGGCGATTGCGCCGTGACACAGTGACAGCAGCTCTGCCCTCTTTCGCAGCGCCATTTACGTCTGCGCAGGCACGCGTGCAACCATGCACGTCTAGCGCGATAACTTGCATTGGCCTGATTCCGAAGATCAAAGGAGAAAATCGCAGACAACCTCCTTCTCTCCTCGTCCCTGGGGCACTCCGATCAACGGTGAAGTCTAGGTCCTCCGATCATACGATCTCTGCAAATCACAGGTCACTCGGGTCTTCGAATCTTCCGAATCTCTAATAATATTTAAGACTCAGAAACAGTAATTTTCATGTCATTTCTTCTCATTTGATTTTTACGTATATACGTAGTAATATACGTAGTATAGAGAAAGTTATGTAATGCTGCGCGAACAAACGGCGGATTTTACGCAGAAAAAATCTCTTGGCCAGGCTCTGACAAAGAAAAAGGGAAAAATCCAGTTGCTAATTTTTTTAAAAAATCCTCTAACACATGGTGTAGCCAGAATCCCTGTTTCGTGGGTCCTTGATGTCGAAAAACCAATTGAAAGCAAAACGTCCTTCCGTGTGTTCGTCCGTCCGTCTGTTTGCCTCGTGTATGTGAACAAACCTAGCGCCTAAACCATGCGTAGGATTTTTTCCAAATGGATTGATTGATTGATTTTTTTCGTGTTGACTGCTTGGGTCATTAGTCCTGTTAGTGTAGTGCATGTTTTTCCTCTGGAGATGGCGGTGATCTTTCCCAGCTAGATGGCGAGATCCGGCGCCGACCTACCGTCGGCTAGTGGCGTTTCTCCCTAACCAGGACTCTCCCACCAGCGGGGCACTGCCCCAGCCGGGACTAGCTCTAAGCTCCTGACCGGTCTCCCGGAATATGTGATAGTGTAGTGCATGTTAGTGTAAGTGTGTGTGTGTGTGTGTGTGTGTGTAAGGGGAGACGATAGAACAAGGAATGGGAAGGAAAGATCGCGCGCGGTCCGTGGCCCGTTTGTTAGGGTACTTCTCCGGCATTCGCCTGGTATTGATCGGAGAAACCACGGAAAACTACCGATCAGAGCTGCCGGCGCTAGAATTCTCCTCCAGACAGCGACTGAATTCGACCTAGCTGAAAAGCTAGTGTCGAAAATCCTGCCGCCGTTAGGACTCGAACCTAGGACCTCCCGGTCGGAGGCGCTGCAGTGTCATCAGTTGATGCGCTGAACTACCGCTCCCGGTTTTTCCAAATGGAAGAAACCCCTGTCGTTTTTGCGTGAGCTGACGCCCTGCGATTTTGAATAGCATTAATTAATTTGGGGGGGGGGAATGAAGCTTTAGGACCATTTTTCACAATTGTCTAAAAAATGACTCAAAATATTTTCTTTAAATTTTTTGTAAGAATTGAGTAAAATACACTTATAAATGTGGCAGAGGTCCGATTTTCAGGATTAACTCTGAATTTTCGGAAATTGTACAAGTATGAATTTTTTTCGGCAATTTCTTACATCTACAATAATGAAGATAGAATCTTTTCTTTCAAATGAAATTTGTTGTCGATAAATTGTTCATCCATTAAGATCATGTAGACTTTTTGTAAATTTTAGTAGTTTTCGTGCAATAGTGCATGCAATATTTGCAATTTTAAAAAATTACAAAAACAAGATTTTTTTAAAACATCTCCAAATTTTTTCTTTTAATTTTTGGTACGGTTGGTGCCAAATGAACCCTATACATTGACATAAACGCCATATTGGTCTATTCTCCTGTTGTTTTTTCAAAAATTACAAAACTTTTTTTTAATGTTGGTAATACTTACTTTGGAGGCGGTTTCTTCACAGTATTATATTTATGAGTACATTTGGGTTAAATAATCTTAAATAAAGTTTTTCAAAAACACAACAGTTTTCTCATGAGCTCAAAATTCCGCATTTTCAGATACGCTCAAACGCGATTTTCTCAAGAATGGCTCTGAATTTTTCTTCGATTTTTTCCAAAAGGATAGTGCTTCTTGTACTGTTTAATATGACGTTAGCTTAATTTTGGTGTATTATTTTGTTCGTCAAAAACTACACAAATGTAATTTTTTTCAAATATCTCACGCGCCGATAACATGCACATTTCCATCGATTTGAATACACTATTGCATTTGTGAGTAGAAGTGATTCAAATGACTCCCAACGAAGCTTTTCGAGACGTCAATAGATTCCAGTGAAAATAGCTTTAAATTTCGCATTTACAGTAATGCTTAATCGCCATTTTCTTAAAAACGGCTTTCGATGGTAGGTCGGTGCCGGATCTCGCCATCCAGCGGGGGAAGATCACATCGATCTCTCGAGAAAAGAACATGCACTACACTAACGGGAATAATGACCGAAGCAGTTGACGCGCCCGGAAACACGAAAAAATCAATCAATCAATTAAAAACGGCTTCGAAACTTTTCAATGAAAATTTCTATTTAGGACGAGGTTTTACTCTTCTTTAAAATTCTTGAAGTAATATTTCGATTCTTCTATGAAGAAAGCGAAAAGTTGAGAAAGTGTCAAAAAAATGTTCTTTGGGCGACGATAGATGGCAGCTGGAATGAGAAATGGGCAAGTCCATCAAGCCAGTCCACACCAAGGAAATTAGAAAACTTTACTACGAGAAAGGCTGTGATATTCTGTAGCACCTCCAGTTCACTTTCTCGTATACGTGCGTATATATAAAAAGGATAATATTACTAAATTAGTCTATTACTTTCATTGTCCGCGATCCGTGCACCCACATTCATATATATCGAATAAAAGACGTCTATTATTTCCCAACATTTTCAATTTATAAAAAGATAATAAACTCATTAGTACTCATTTTTACAAAAAATATTCCAAAATGGCATTTAAAAAATAACCACCCACTATTTTTATCTTACTAGCATTTTGCAGTTTCAAACTTTTGTTTAGTGAAAATAAGACTGTAACGACACTCCTAAAATAACAATTTATTTTGCGTAGTTATGTCATAGAGGGAAGACTTTAAATAATTCCTCAGAATCATCAAATTCTTTTACCAAATAATTTTCAATCCCTCTAAGAAAATGAGTAAAGTTAAGATCAAAAGCGAGGTACAGCGAATTTTAAGAATATTTTTTTCTAAATGTAATTACGTTTTCAGGGAAGCCCATGCATCGCCAGAGTTTACACTTCAGGAGGAAAATCGAAGGTTTAAGAAAAGCTGTTGCGAAAGAGAATGTGTGCTTGGTAGAAAAGTTAGTACAAGATCCTTGTGCGAGGTAAAACAATTAAAACAGCTAATTTGAACTTTTTCAGTTTTTCTCATAAACGCCTGTTCGAACTATCACCCGAGTGACACCAAAATAAATCACTGTCAGGCAGCATTTCCTGTCTGGTTTGACGTCATTAAAGAAGATAAGCTCTGGAAGCGGCGCTTGCGAGAGAGAGCTTTTACTGATATGCGGTATCAGTAAAATCATATTGTAAACACACTCTTTCACCGGAAGTTTCACAATTTCAAAACTCAATGCTATTTTCTTCCCTAACTGTTAAGAACGTTCTGTATCAGAAAAGAAACCAACTTCTTTGACGCAACGAAGTTATAAAAAGAAATCATTACCACAGTCCTGAAATGAAAGGCAGAGATGCCTGAATTTTGTATTTTTTACTAGTACGGAATGAAAAGCGAAATAATAAGAGAATAAGGTTACATACGAGTAATGCAAACTACGCTACCAACACAGCAAACTACACAGCCAACAAAAGTAACTAGATTCCCGACCGCTGAGAGGGTGAACACCCTCAGGAGGGGAGTGGTTGGGAAGATGTCGGAAAAGGGGAGGGGGAGGCGTCAGTGCGGCTGCGACGCGACGGCGCGGTGGCCGATCGATACAAATCGGCAGCGGATTTTCGACACTAGACAGATAGCTAGGTCGAATTCAGCCGCTGTCTGCAGTAGAATTCTATTGACCGAGTGCTCTGAACGGTAATTTTCCGTGGTTTCTCCAATCAATACTAGGCGAATGTTGGAGTAGTACTGTAACAAACAGGCCCCGGACTTTCCCTCCTCCCTCGTCCTATCATCTCCACTTACGTACGCACACTTACGCTCCCATAAGTGTTGCTTACTTCATTTCCAGCATGTCGGAGATCAGTCCGAAGCTTAGAGCTTGTCTTGGCTGGCGCAATGCCTGACTGGGGGAGATATTTCGAGGTGGAATTCCTCCGCAAGCCATGTCCGTCGACACCAAATTTCAGCATCCAGAGAGAGGAACACCGCCATCTCCAGGCATGAAAAACACTATCGGAACTAATGACCATAACAGTAGACTTGCCCGGAAACAATATTCAATAAATCAACTAACTTTTGTGGCACCTCTTCAAGCTTAGGTACTGCTCCTATAGGGTTACTTCGTTGGGTGGTGATCGGCGAAACCGCGGAAAACTACCGATCAGAGCAGTCAATAGCTAGAATTCTTCTCCATGAGTGACCACTCATAGATAGAACTCATTGGTTTTCAATTAATTTTTTTGGTTTACCATAATGTCCGTCTCCCATCTGTTTATCACATACATAGCTAATTCATGGTCTTTTGACTTTGTACTCATTTCATGTAATCAATTTTGTTACTGTTTAGATCCGAGATCGCCCTCCACTTTATTCTGTGCATTAGGGCCTTTGGCGTTTCACTTTTTCGAAGTTGGCACCACCAACATATACATTGGCTTGACCAGTCTTCAACGATTAACATGTTTCGATACTTAATGCCTAGTGGAGTAATTGCAAAAGTGCCTTCCACGATGAATCAACGCAACTTCTCAACGTCCTTTAACATGGGCCTTAAGACCACAATATTAACGATTATAACTTCCTGGTCTTTTATTTTTTATATCAAGATGTATACCTAACCTCGCAATTTTACAGGTAACACGTCCCTGTCTCACTGTTTATTTATTATAACTATCAATATTTGTGTAGCATATTATGTAATAGATTGTAAATTATTGTAAATGATTGCCCTGCACCACAAAGTGGAGGGGGATCTCCGATATAAATTATAACAAAATTGAAAATATGAAGAGAGTAGAAACTAAAAAAAAACCATGAATGAACTATGTATGTGATAATAATTGTGAGAGGCGAGATGGAAATTATGGTAAAAAAAATAATTGAAAACCAATGTGTTGGAAATTTAAAAAGTGGTTGATAAATTGACCTTTCAGACTGAAGAGGACCTCACAATGTAGGTCGAAACGCCTGCAAATATATATTTTAATTTTACTGGAATCATCGCCATTATACACCCGTTAACTCACATATTTAATTCATCGTTATGCACCGGAACGTTTCCAGATATTTTCAAAATATCTGGAGTGAAATATTTTCAAAAGTGCCTTCCACGATGAATCAACGCAACTTCTCAACGTCCTTTAACATGGGCCTTAAGACCACAATATTAACGATTATAACTTCCTGACCTTTTATTTTTTATATCAAGATGTATACCTAACCTCGCAATTTTACAGGTAACACGTCCCTGTCTCACTATTTATTATAACTATCAATATTTGTGTAGCATATTATGTAATAGATTGTAAATTATTGTAAATGATTGCCCTGCACCACAAAGTGGAGGGGGATCTCCGATATAAATTGTAACAAAATTGAAAATATGAAGAGAGTAGAAACTAAAAAAAAACAGGAATGAACTATGTATGTGATAATAATTGTGGGAAATTTTGAAAACCAATGTGTTGGAAATTTAAAAAGTGGTTGATAAATTGACCTTTCAGACTGAAGAGGACCTCACAATGTAGGTCGAAACGCCTGCAAATATATATTTTAATTTTACTGGAATCATCGCCATTATACACCCGTTAACTCACATATTTAATTCATCGTTATGCACCGGAACGTTTCCAGATATTTTCAAAATAGCTAAAATTAAGCCGCTCTTCAAAAAAGGCAACAAAAATGAAATTCAAAATTATCGGCCCATTTCCCTTCTATCAGTTTTTTCAAAAATATTAGAGAGACTTTTTTACGTACGAATGGAAATCTTTCTCAGTAAACACGACGCGCTTTCAGATTGCCAACTGGTTTAGAAAATCAAAATCAACGGAAACAGCTATATTTTCTTTTCTTAAAGAAGTCGCCTCATCATTGGATCAAAACGAGGCACCTATTGGATTATTTTTAGATCTCTCAAAAGCTTTTGACGTCATTGATCATGACATTTTACTTTCCAAATTACCTTCATATGGAATTCGTGGTATTGCTCTAGATTGGTTATGTTCGTACCTTAAACAACGATCTCAGAGAGTTGAAATACCTTACTGGAATGATGGAACATTACGTACGCACCTTTCCGACTCCTTGCCCGTTGCATGTGGAGTTCCTCAAGGATCGATTTTAGGCCCTATTCTGTTCCTACTTTACGTAAACGATATGCCCTCGACGATTCGAAACGGAAAAACGGTTCTCTTTGCGGATGATACGAACATCCTTTGCAATAAAGAAACCGTAAATAGTACAATATCAGATGTTTCAAATTGGTTCCAAAATAACAAATTAATAGTAAACGAAAAGAAAACAGTTTTGATGCAGTTTTCCATTTCAAATAAACAATTCTGTGCTCTATTGAAAATGAATTGAACACAAAATTAAGTTCATTATGCTACGCGTAAAACCTTGACTGATGTTAAGGCACAAAATTTTTAGGTCTCTCAATTCAGTCAAACCTTAAATGGAACGTCCATTTAAATGAATTGAACACAAAATTAAGTTCATTATGCTACGCGTTCAGAATTCTTGCAAATTCAGTCAGCCTTCATACTGCTCGTTGTGTATATTTCGCGAATGTTCATTCCCGCCTGAGATATGGCATAATATTCTGGGGAAATACATCTTATAGCTCCCAGACTTTTAGATTACAAAAACGAATTGTACGAATAATAACCAAATCCCACCCACGTGATTCATGTAAGCCTCTCTTCATTAATCAGGAATTTTACCATTACCTTGTCTGTTTATTTACGAATCAGTGGTTTTTGTCAAAAATGACTTGCTTAAGGGCGGGAATATATTTTCAAAAAATGCCGATGTCTATTACTATAACACTCGACGTAGAAATCATATTCATCAGGTGACAGTATCAACAGCCCATTATAAAAACATTTACATACAATACATGTACATTATTTTACAACACTTTGCCAGATGACATTAAACGATTAAATTCGATAGAAAAGTTTAAATCCCAAGTGAAATCGTTTCTGCTGCATAACTGTTTCTATACATTAGAGACTATACTGAGCATCACAAGAAAAGTAACATTAACTTTAACAATTATACATAATGCATTATTTAATATTTGAACTGTATAAATGTGTATAAACAACCTGTAACAAGTATTGTATTGCAGCCTCCGGGTCAATGACCCCATCTCGATCAGGTTTTTCGTCCAGTTTCCCTGATCCATTGAGCAAATGCTGAGATGGCCCCTTGTTTTGCTTCTGGACATAAATGTAACTTCATTTTCTGTGCACGTCTTCTAGAATTCAGTGGGAAATACAATTATTGAAATTATCCTTTCCATGTTGTCGTGCCAGGAAGTATTATTCTGAAGGACAACATGCATAAGAGCCAAAATTTATTGCCTTTTTATCCTTGAAAATAGATTTTATTACATGAGAGTTTTTTTTAATTTTTTAAAGTAGTATATGACTTAGTGTATGGATCACAGAATTTTGAAAATGTGCACACAATTCACTTTTCCCCATAGCACGTCATACGCAGTATTTAACTGTTTTTTTAACGTAAAATAAATCAATCAATCGTTTCATGGTAATGCTTGATTTATCCAGTGATAGGTTGTGTTTAGGCTGTGTGTGTGATAGGTTGTGATAGGTTTAGGTTGTGTTATAATGCGGCGGTCACTTCTATAAAAACCTATGAATTAGTGGTGCAACAGAATGGTGCAGATTTGCTCGTACTTGTTTGTTTCCTTAACTCTGCTCTCTGGGCTATTTTTTCGGTTTTGCCTCTTTTCTCAGCTGCCATATATTGATACCAAAAGTCATTTTTAGACATTTTCTCAATTTTTGTGTTCACTGATAGTAGAATTCAAATATGACTTTAAGAGTGTTATAGAAGAATAATATTCGTTGATAAAATTGGATCCATTTATGGAAAAATGTCGTTTGAACGTTTCTGAAAATGCGCAATTTTGAGCTGATTTTCAAAGAACACTTTTGAGTTTTCGAAAAACTTGAAATGAAATTTTTTGAAGCACTTGATCTAACGAATGTAATAATGTGTACAAAACGCCGATAATTTTAATAGTAACGACGTGAGAGAAATTTAAAAATATATGTTTGTAAATTTTTTAAAAAAAAAAAAAAAGGATACAGGAAATAAGCATTTACATCATCTTATATAGTGCATTTAGCATCCGTACAAAACATTTGAAGAAAAAAGTTCGAGCCTTGTTTGAGAAAATATTTTAATCTTTTTTAAAATCACCTATATTTCACTCAGAATTACACGAAAACTACTTATATTTTGCGAAAGCATGTGCATAATATCATTAAAGAACAAATTTTGGAGAAGAAATTTAGAGAAAATGATTATCTTCAATATTGTAGATGTAGGGAGACGCCGAATAAGAGGTAACCGTGAAAATCGGACCTATGCTTTCTTTATAAATGTTTTACACTCCATATTCACACCGAATGTAAATGAATGATGAATGTATGATGAAATGAAAGTGCCCCAGGTGTTTCATGTAAAATACCCCCAAAATGTTAAAAATTCTTGAAAATTCAAAATCGAAGGGCATGGAGTCGCCCAGATGGATCGGGGAATTTCTTTTTTCTTTTTAATTCTGCAAATAGTCTACGCGGTAGTGTTGTTTCACAGACGGGCGGACGGAAAGACATACGGACGCACCTTGAGAGAAAACAACGCTTTTTTGCTTTTAGGAGGACTCCAAAAGGGGATTTCCTTTAAAGTCTCGAAATCTATTTTCCGCAGCATTGCAATTTTTTTCTCTTTACCACGTATATTATTCCGTATATACATACACATAAAAGAAAGTAAAAACATGAAATTCGGCTTGAACGCTGATTATTTTTAGTTGTGTATGCAACACATCTGTATGCAAAAAGCTACGAAGTATAGTGAAGGTTTACGCTCTGCGGCCATTCAGCCGTGAACGGCTGGTGCAAAGCACAGGTTGGCGTGGCTCTGATCATTTTTTGAGGCCCTTATTCCGCGTTCATGAGGAACCATTATAAAATACGAACCTCTGCCAGTAACTACCATGTACCAGATATTTCATTGCCGACATCCTACCAAAAAACCGGCTCTTGAAGACTGCCAGAATAAGAGTTTATTAGAGACCTTAGATATAGAGAGTAGCCATTCGTTTGCGCCAAAGATTCCACCATTTTATAACAAATGTCGGAAGAGTTCGAACTGTGCGATGTTATATGTGTTGGGAACCACCTACCCATCCCAAAGCAATATTAATATACTCAAAAATGTCCATTTCATAAAATGTTATTATTTCTCAACTCCTGTACGTTGCTTGGCGGGGCTATATGGCGAGAGGATATATTAAACGGTAACAGCCGTGCAGGTTGCGCAGTCTCCACATCTAGCCAATGTACGTTTCATTGGCCGGCAACTCCCTGGAGAAAGCAACGGGAAAATAATCCAATCCCAACTTCCCCAAGACATCTGAGGGAAGCAAGTGAGAGCTTCCACTGAGATGAAAACCACCTTCGTAACGACGTACCCCCTCCCCATCCATCAGTGTACACGTGTATATTATTATACACAATAGCAAATGAAGAGGATGAACAAGGAAGAATCAGTTAATACTTCTGCTGAGTGGAATTTCATGATCAGGTCTATCAGCTTGTTGAGTTTCAAGGGTTTATTTATTTATTTAGTCAAAAACAGTAAAAAAAACTGTATGTGACGTATGGGGGAGAAAATCGTATGGGGTTTGTGGATATAATGATAACTTTACTATTGAACCTTCCGAAATTGAAGAATAAGTAAACGGCAGTTCTAAAACAACGCACAAACTGTGATAAAGCATTAGTGACGTGAGAAAAATAAGAAACTCCTTTACGGAGAGCGGGAGGCTTGCTGTCGCTGGTTTGGCGTATCTTGGTGCCACTCCCAGCCCTTCAATTAATGAAGGCGGAAGTCTGAGAGCTCGTTGAGTTCATGAAGGAATTAGAAGTCTTGTAATGAATCATGGCACGCTCTTCTGCATTTTTTGTAAAGAAGTTCTTGTTCTCCGTGTCTGTCATATGGCTAGAACCCTGTCTTCACGTTGGGAAAGATAATTCGAATTATTAGAATAAATTGTTTTTAATAATGAACTATTGTCGATTATGGTGCTTAACACTCATTCTCAAAGAAATGCAGCTTAATCAATGGCGTATATTGTACTTCTCAACCCCTTGCTAAGGTTGTACTTTGTGAAAACAGCGCCTTAATAGTTTATAAAACGTCTGGAAGAGTTCAAGGATGTTCACAATTAAATCGAAGGTGTTTGGGAAAATAGTGTGAAGTCATTTTTTGTGTTACTTAAGAAGTTACACGTGACAAAATCTACATTGGACATGAAAAATTTAGTTTTAAAGTGTAGTGAATATTATTGAAATACTGTCTGATGTACAATGTTGGCATGGAATATTATTTCCACTTTTCTACCATCTGAGTTTTTTTACTTATTCCATCTACCTAAACGTTATCGAAAACGTCATTTGGTACAATAATTAGATTTGTGTAATGTAGATGTGATATATCACACAATATCCTCCACTTTTAAATATTGCTGAATATTTAATTTCGTAACGTTATCAAGGCATTTAGGAATTAAGTGACTCCAAAGTCATGGACCTCCAAAACATGCCCTGCTCGAGATCTTACATAATAACGTACACCTTACATAGTGTACATTCATAGTAATCTTCCCTGAATCAAAAGAAGAATGGCTATATATCGTTTATTAATTTCAATTGTTTTATCAAAACATTGGAAGTATTAAAACTTACCTAACTTAACTACAAAACTAAGTTTTACTTCTGATTGAAATTTGCTTTTTTACAATCGTACGTGTGAGTAGATGGTTTCAGCAAACATTCTGTGGGAAACATTGTAACGAGTTCTCCCCGACCTTGCCGAACGCGTGCAAGTTACACAACACAATCGTCCTTATCATCCTCATTCTTTACTGTACTTTCCTTTTCTTTTTGGCTTCGTGAGAATTTTTGTATCTTAGTCTTCAGTGTTTATATTTTTCGTCGTGAAGGACGATAGTGACGCGAGCATCAGCGATACTTCGTGCTGATATCGAACTACACACCCCGAGAAATTGTTTGTTGTTTTGCTCGCACTTGCCATCTGCAGTGTGTGATTTAAAGCGGGTATGCAGAATGTTTTGTAAATATCATTTTTTATGTTGCATTACTATTACAAAATTGTTTTGAGGAACTTACCTATCATTAAACACAGGCGTGATCATGATAAAAACCGAGGACCAAGCTTGGGAAGTTTGACGATGGATGTAGTTTTATCTGTGATGTGTGACATTGTGAGTTATAATGTTCGTGTTTTACTACGTCCATTGATATCCTGTTTGTCTTATATCTTGCATTGTTGTTTTGACCACATTCAGTTTTGTCGCATTCATCATCCACTTAATCCTTAGACTGTTTGGGGTCTTTTTTGACCGCAGGGGCAAATAATACTTTGCAATATACTGAAATTCTCAGGATCTTCTCCTTTTCGATATACTATTTATGTCCAATTTTTCATGTGTTGTAAACTTTTCAGTTTTTAAATTTAAAAAAAAATTGTTTTGTATGCGGTTGGGGTCAGAAATGTCACTTTTCACGTCTAAATTGCAAAAAGAAAAATTCTTAAAACGTGTCCATTTCCGTTTTTTAGTATTATGTTGCGGTTTTTGAGTGATAATTAGGGAGAATTTGTCTATTACGATTTGGTTGCCGTGTTTCTAACATTCTTATGCTGGTAAGACCTGAGTATAGTCCTCATAGGATATGCTAGATTTTTTTTGAAACAACATAATATTTTTATTTAGTGCGATGTAGTAAATAAAGGAAATAAATATCATCACTTTCTCAATTAATAAATCCAAATAACCTCCGTACATCAGATGCTTGTAAACTATTGTATAAAAACTATTGTGTGTATTGAGCTGCACGTTACCAAGTTTATTATTACCATTATTAATTATATTGTTGTACGCGAAGCATATCTTTCATCCATATTTGTACAGTTTTTAGGAAGGTATTGATACGATTGATTATTAAAGGAAAAATAAACTTCCCAAATCCGCGCAGTTAACAAGGATCCCACAAAATGTATTTCCTTCCTGCGATGGGAAGCTCTATTTCCCGCCGAACTGGCGGAATTCCGTTCAGTATCCTCTTCCCCCCGCTGACCTCTCGCCCCCTTCACCCGTCTTCCGGCTGAGCGACAGTCACAGGCAGTGCCTCCCCTTCGGCGCCTACTGCATAAACAAACGCGGCGGCCCGGACACCGCCTCCCTGCGTCCCTCGCTCCCGCGTGCGTCACTGCCCTCGCCCCTTCCCGGAACTGGTTCCCTCGTATAATGAAGTCATTAGCCCGTGCGAAGCGCGATCGACTGCCGGCAGCGCATATGGATGATCCAAGTGGATTGGACCCAGCCCGGCCAGGAACGGAATTTTAAGCGTGGGGGGCCCACCCCCGCGTCGCGGCAACGACCCGCCCTCATGCATAGCGCCAGCCGCGCGAGGTCAGCGGCCCGCCGCCCCCCCCCGGCCCGGGCCGCGGCGCGCCCGCGTTCACGCCTCGCTCGTGCAAATCAGCCTGAGAATCTGCCCGCGCCCCGAAGCGAGAGGCTTCACGGTGCGTGGAGCCCGCCTTGACGGTCTTCAAGGACAGCGCACCCGGATTTCAGCGGCGGTGCGTGGACAGATGTCCTGGGTGGGACGAGCAGAGATTATAGATTCTGCGGATACGGCAAAGGAGTCATCCTCCCCTGACTTCGTTTTTGTTGTTGTAATTTTACTCCATTTATCGAAAACAATATGTCACATGAGTATTCCCCATTTACCCGAGCAGAATTCATTTCAAGAAAAAATGTATGTTCTTAAAGTGTTCTACTATCGTTTGTCTTTAATATATTTGTGGAAGGTAACTACTGTTCCCTGGTTCCCTCCTAAAATTCTTTCTGGATCCGCTTTGTTTACAGAATGGGATACATTCAGGCCGCTGCCCAGAGAATCTACGGGCGCCGACAGTTCGCCCTTATTTACGACTCCTGTAGAATCTGCGGGCGCGCGATTCATACTGTATATCTGCGTATATCATGACATTTTCCGTTCGCTATTGATAGAGGTTCCTACATCAATAAAGTACTTAAAAACACCGCTAGATTTCGTTTGTTGCCATTTAAGTAGTATTAAATAGCTTTGGAATACATGGATGTGCATGCCCACTGCAGTGACGAGTAAGAAGCGCTCTTTAACGTTACCACATCGAAGCCAATTCTTGTGAATGAAAAGTAATGTTTTCTTCATTATTCAATAAAAGTTCCTTTTAAAAAATTTAAAAAAAAAATTTTTATATTTAAAAAAAATAAATGTAAACATATAAGTTGGAACTTTATATAAAAGTACAAGATAGTTTCTTTAAAATAAAAAAATTATCATGCTTCTATGTTTATTGGTTTAGAAGATATGACTCTTCAAATATAACCCAAAACCTTACGACCTGTGATGGAAAAAATTGCTGAGGCTACAACCTGAATGTCTCGCCAGCTCGATGTACAACCATACTGTTGGTCGTCAGTTGTCCAAAATTTTTTGTTTATCCACATCGTTGACCGAAAAAGGGGACTGTAGTAGACCACTGATTTTTCAGCCATATTATTATAAAAAATATATTTAAATATAAAAATATTAAGTTAGGTTAAATAGAGGTCTTCCATGTGGGCAGTCAATACCGCAATTTGCTTGCGTAACTAGAACGCGCATTCGTCGTTTGTGGGCAAAGAAAGCTGCTGTTCTAAGCTTAGGGATGCGAAGCGAGGTGGCATCTCTACCTGCCTACCCAAGCCTCAGCGGAAGGGAATGAGACAGTGCGTGCTCTTGTTGTGAAACTCTTGAACGGAGTAGAAACCTCATGCACTGATAATAAAGTGTACATTTAGTATATCCAGATGTAAAAATGCAAGAACTGTAAGAATCAGTAAATTTTCTTATGTTGGAAATGTATTGATCTTGTGATGCTTGTTCATCAAAGTAACTACTACCTTCTTGGCTTATACGAAGGAGCCGCCACTGACAGATTACAGATTAAACCAGCCTTGATTTTTTATTTTCTTGTCCACACCTGGGGGTAAGGGAGACTTGTGACGAGCATAAAGTATTCTCATCACCTTACCTAGAAAACTTGGCCTGCCTGAGTTTTCTTTCGTCTCACAGCTGTAGAAACTGAATCCTTCTGTATTAGAAAGCTACAGCTCAATTTTTGCCATGGCTGGGAGTCGAATTCGAGAACGCCTCACTGAAAGCTAGCACACTGTCTATGAGACACCCCAGCGACATGCCCTGTCCCTCATATTGCCTCTATACGTTACCTACGCTCGCATTGCGAAAAGAAATTATACTAACGGTGTTCAATTAAATATTAATCTAAATGTTAATGTTAATCGGTTGTTTGTTTGATTTTTCGGTTTGAGTCCTTCCCATTCAGTTATAAAACGTTAATAGGCACTTTTGATTAAATTGATGACGATATATCTTACTGTTTTGCTGTCATTATTTAATAACCCAATATAAATATTCAAAATGTACTGCGAAGTGCCCTGAATTTAGATCATTACAATTCTAAATGAATTTAAATGCTACGACGCAGATGCGGACAAGTCACTTCAATCCCAAAAAGAAACGTGATAGAACTTGTTCTGGGAGTTCTGATGTTAACAGTAACGAGTCGAAAAGACATAGTCTTTGGTACAAAGCTTTACTTACAGAACCAATGAGTATTTTTAGGAGATTAAATTTGTTGAAGAATGATGTAAGCTCTCTTTGTACTTGATTCACGCATGAAGAAACTAACTTTAAACAGAATGGTAATTTTATTTATTGTCATCTTTAATTTAAAACACCGCAACTGTACTTTACCATAAATTATTACATGGTTATATCAACAAAAGCGCTAATAGTAGATAAATATTTTATCGACTTATGAATAAGGTACGAACGAGTCTGGTCTTTTTCGAGTGTCTTATCAAAAATGAATGGAATAATAAAACGACCTTGTAGGTTTGGCGCCGTAGTAGACAAGTATTGAAGCTGGTTATTGACGTCATAAGAACAGGTTACCACATATGATAATGAAGACGAAGAACTTATGTTCTGACTCGTGGAACCACTCGTAACTTCAAAAGGTCATCATCGCATTTGCGTTTTATTATTTTAGTGGTTGCAAAAAGGGAAGAGAATGTTATCTTATGGGGCCTAAGGTATGTAGTATTGCTTGTAGAGATAAAATAGCTAGATAAAATAACAGACATTCACTGGTTGCATTGATGTGTTGTACTTCTAGAGCAATTTGTTATAATTTTTTTAATCAACAATGCACACGTATGTAGGTGCTGTGGCAGTATTGTAAGTACCACTACACCTGTTATATGTGAGAGCTACAGATGGCCTAAAGAATTATGTATAATAGGAGGGGAGACCGGGGCTGGTTGGCTTTCAGGTTCCTGTACATCGGTCACGTAGCTTCCATAAGACCTAGCTTTGTTCTCATCGCCTTCACGACCTAACGAACTTCTCAGAGAAGTCTCGGTATGGTCAGTGAGTGCAATGATGGTGGAACCGTGATCTGAAATCCGTTTAAGAGCTTGGAAAGTAATATTTTCGTAGTTTGTTGATTCTCTTCATAGAAAAGATTTTGCTTCTCTTACTTTTCAGCTGAAATCAAACTCTTGATTGTCATGTATCAGGTTTTTCTTTGGAGTTCCCATGTCACTTCTAGAACCATCTTTAATCAAAATTCCCGTTCGAGGCTAGTTGGCAATTTTCAATTAGGTTACCATCACAGAGTTAACCATCTCTATTATCTCTCTACCAACCATCTCCACAAAATATAACAATTTTTCAAATATTTTTATTCACAACGAAGGAAAAAGTAGCAGAAGTGGCTACAGTTAAGAACATTTCCGTGTTTCCTCAAACTTCTTGGGCAATGGGCTATAGCAAACCTCTTTCGGAAGAAAACCATTGCTTGAAAATGTCCAATTTTTAATTTGTTATATTTTTATTCATGTATTTCCAACCCCGAATTTTGTTCCAGTGGGAACTTCAAAATTCCAAAATGTTAGTAGTCGTCGAGAACAGTGTCTCAGTGACGTCCAGTCGATCTTCCACGCGGGTGTTTTGTGCTGTTGGAGCGAGGTGTGCGGCGGCGGGGGCGGAGGAGGAGGTCCCGGCTGGACCGATGGCACGTTGTGTCGCACGCGACGGCGACCGGTTATCACGCGAAGCCCTTTCACAATGGAACAATGCTGGCGGGAAGGCGGGAACTGGTGTCTGCGTACGATAACGACGCTCGCGAGTCACGTTACACCCTCTCGTAAGGCGGCGCGCGTTCACGCGACCGCTGCATGACAACCTGCGCGCAAAAAATACTCTTTAGTAACCGCAATGAAAGTGTCCGTGCGATAACTATTTTTTTCCCTGTATTGTATTGACGTCTAGAAAGACAAGTAAATTAGGATATCGATGTGCTGTGTAGTACCGGTTTATGAAAAACTTTCTGGAATGACAAAAGATGATGAATT
This sequence comes from Teleogryllus oceanicus, assembly GCA_964035755.1. NCBI lineage: Eukaryota > Metazoa > Arthropoda > Insecta > Orthoptera > Gryllidae > Teleogryllus > Teleogryllus oceanicus. The sequence continues at coordinate 8,830,558 of CAXIVR010000006.1, read as the reverse complement.
GCCGCGGGATAGCGTTATCTTCCTTGACGTGAGAATAAGGTATCGTTGAGGAATTGGTCTCTCGATATTGTTTTCGCGTGTGCTTTTATCGGTATTGGCTGTGCAAGTCGCAACACTGTCACTGGTTAACAATTTGCCCTACATAATAGTCACAGTTACCCTGCTGCGAGATTCGAATATCTTGAATAGATTTCTAAGGATTGCTCCAGTTCATTTGGATATTTCAATTATTACATTGACTTATTTCTTTCTTGATTTGAATATGGACTCATACTGAGCATTTGTATACAATATTATGATAAATACTTGAACGCCCACAGCGAAATTCAGTTGTACTATTCGAGTCTGGAGATGGGGCTTTTCATTTTACCTGTTTCCGTTGGTGAACATCACAAGTCTCCCGCCGTCAGTGAACAACACAAGCTAGTATCTCAAACATACTTTGGATTTTCCCAGAAAATTATGTACCCCAATTTATCTGGCTCGATGAAGTTCATCAGATTCAAAATTAATCTTTTGATTTTGAGAGAACGTTATTCATGAAATCACAACAAATTTTCACAAAAATTTTTCAAAAGGATTTAACATTTTTGTTAGAAGAGAGTAAAGTGGGCTCTTAAGAAAGGCGCAGATCCAGCTAATATATCTGAATTTTGCTAATTATAAACACTTAAAATATTTTGAACGCTCTCCTGCAACAACATTATTAACCTTTATTAAACGTAAATTCTATTCTCAATGAATTCTATTCTTGAAAATTAAATCTTTAAATGATATGCAAAGTTATTACGCTGGTACGAATTATTATTATGCTGATACGAGTTTTAGGCGCCGATAGATATGATCTGGGAAAAGAATGGGACGAATCCAAAAAATTGGCCGCTACTCAAGAGAACAGTGAACTAACTATTCAAGAATGTCTGTGCCATTTTGTAGCACAACTAGTTCCTTTTTTATATACGTACGTATATAAGAAGTAATATACTTACTAAACAGAAAGTTATATAATGCTGCGGCGAAACGTGCATTTGAGTTGATATCAACTGTCAAGAAAATATTCTTTAAGGTTCCAAGTCATGTGGATATTTTTAAGACAAATTACCCTGACGTAAGGCCAAAATTAAGGCCTAAATGTTAATGTTTGTCGCTTGTATCAATTTATATGATTTCTGTATCTTTTCTTTTTGCTGTAAACATATTTTCCAAATTACATTTTTTATTTATTTTTACAATTACACATAACATTACACTATTTGTCATATTTTCCTTTTTTAATTGCATATAATACCAACTATATTTACACACATATGTGTGTGTGTGTGCGTGCAAATAACTTTTATTGCACATAAATCACAGCCCTAGTCATAACATTCTAGTGTGAATGTGCTTTAATTTCACATCAAGATTTAATTATTAACAAAAGAACGACTGTATCTCTTTTTTCTTCATATTGTGTGGTTTTCATGATGTGAACAAGTGGATCTTTTGAAAACCAAACCGGGAGCGGTGGTTCAGTGCGTCAACTGATGTCACTGCAGTGCCTCTGATCGAGAGGTCCTATGTTCGAGTCTGGACGGCGGCAGGATTTTCCACACTAGTTTTTGAGCTAAGTCAAATTCAGTCGCTATCTGGAGGAGAATTCTAGCAGCCGGCTGCTCTGATCGGTAGTTTTCCGTGTTTTTTTTATCAAATCCTAACAAACGGGCCACGGACCGCGCGCGATCTTTCCTTCCTCTTCCTTGTCCTATCAGCACCCATTACACGCACACTTACACTACACTACCGCACATGCCAGGAGACCAGTTGGAGACTTTGAACTTGACCCGCTGGTGGGAGATACCTGATTGGGGAAATCTCACTAGTCGACGGTAGGTCGGCACCGACTCTCGCCATCCAGTGGGGGAAGATGACCGCCACCTCCTGATGAAAAACATGAACTACACTTATGGGACTAATGACTTTGGTAGTTGACGCGCCCGTAATCAGTAATCAATCAATCAGTCGATCGAAGACCAATGTCAGCTTCTACGAAACATCGATAACTGTAGACATGAAATTGATTCCCAGACGACACAGACCAATGGTGGGGCAACTAGTTCTAATTTTCGCGAATATTTCCGTTCCCTAATACGCAACACGAAAAGACCAACCAGCACTGGTGTGTGTATTTCTAATATTCCTGCGAGGCCTGCCAAGAGAGCAGCTCAAGAGGAGAATTGCAGAGTTGAGGCGCGTGACCGGAAGCGGCAAAGCAGTCGACAGCGTGCCTTCGCAAATTAACGGTGCCCGCGTGAAATGTCAGGCATTTTGTGTCGTCGCTGCTTCACTGGCTGCATAAGAGGGGGCCATTGAGCGGATGTGACGTAAATCGAGCGTCATTCTTCTCGGAAACGAGTCTCAGAAGCGATAAAAGTCCTCATTGTCGTGGGTCAAAATGTGTGGTAAAGTGGATTTGTTGCCAAACTTTTTAGAATATGCTGTAAATTAACTAATACACATTTTAAGTGATAATCAACCCGTTAATGATAAATCTAAATAATTTCTAATGAGCTCAGAAATTGATTGATAAGTGGGCAGCTTCCGGCCAGCCTTGTGAGAGGTGTTTATGGTTTCCTTAAACACACACGAACTCTGGAAGAAACTAAAACAATGAACCAATTTCGATATATTTTATTGTGTTATTCTGCTTATTCTCATACCAGGCGTACGAACCGAATTCTCATTCTCATAGTGAGTCAATGTCATAGCTGCCGTGCGACAACAAGGCTCCAAGGAAGAGAAGCCGGACATTAAATATTTTCTAATTATATTTTTTTTGTTACGGAACAACAACTTTTTGGATATTCTTGACATGGAAAGAAATGTATGGGTTCCCGTACATTCTCTGCTATATGACTGCAGTATTCATGAGGACTTGCTGCTGCAGACCACTTTCTGAGATTATTGCTTTTCTCGATGCGAATCTCGATCAGTCGATCCCCCCAGTTGAGATATGTGACCCATACGTACCATTACACTGAACGATAGTATTACGTACCACAGGATTTGGATTCGTGAAATCGTGTTTGCAAAATTTGTAGAATGTGATTATTTTATTTTCAGAAATTTGCGTCTTGCGGTTTTCGCTTTCGTACTTACGTTCCCCTCCCATTCGCACTCTTGCCCTCCAAACCACTTTCCGACCTCCCAACATGTCAGCACGCTTTTACAGGTCGCCTGCGTTTATCTACGTTTCGCGAGATGCGTCGAGCAATCCACAGGGCCTTTGCCCGGCCTCTTGATTTGTTCCGCCAATTTAACGACATCCTTTCTCCATAGATTGTACTATTGTCCATGGATAGAATTTTTACAGGAAGACATGTCTAATGAATCGTCTCAAAAGTGAACCTGAGAAAGTAGTTATAAAACTTTATTTCAGTGCAAACAAGTGATATATCCAGAATAGTATGATATATAAAAGAAGTTTCATTGATAAATATTGAACTATTCCGAGAGTGCCACGTTCGTATGCTGAAAAACTATTACAAGTGCGTTTTTTATGTTACTACCACACCACATTTTGTTTAATTGGTATGTCCGATTCATCTTTGCACCAACAGACGTTTTATAGTAAAATTACATTAACCCAGTTTACATTTATTTACATTTTTCTGTAAGCAACAGCCATGCTGAAAAGGATTCAGGTGCTTCGTTGAGTTGTCAATTCGTGATGTATGTGTCTTGTGAAAATTGATTCTACTGCGCACAGCCAACACCAAACCATGTAAGGAGGTATGTTCGTTCGATCATCCACGTGATGTCTTCCTCAAAAGTACCATACTTTAAATGAAAGTAAAATATCTATTCTCGATGTGATGGGCGCTTCCTGGCCTATATTTCTTTAAATAAAATAAGTGCAAAATAATGCAGGCTCTTAAGGAGAAACTTTCGTAGGTGTATATTTTTTAAAGATATTGAAGAAGTCTTAGGAGCAAAATACTTTTTTTTTCTTTATTGAACACGATGTAAATGTTTTCAGAAATCACGAGCTATTAAATGTATCATACCTGTCGGAGCATTCCAAGGAGAAATTAATCTAAAATGCTGCGAAATTTATCGCAACCGGCAGTAGTCGCTCTCAGTCGAGGGGCTACGCTGTAAAATTCACGCTATTGACAACAGTATTTTTCTTCAGATATGATCAAAAACCGCGTCAACTAAAATTGTTGAAGTGAAATCAGTGAGATTTTGAAGGGGGTCAATGATCAAGAGGTCAATTGTGGGTCTTCCGAAATCATACTGGCGATTGGTAGGTGTATTCAAGATCTCATTGATTGCAGTTATTGCTTTATAATGATGATATGAACTTGATAATTACTTGTTTTCTGATACGAGTAACACAAATAATTTAAATTAAAAGTTCGCTCCGCTTCGTATCCTCGTTCATCCTTAGGATTAGGAGCCTTTTCTAGAATGGGGTACGTGTTGCAGCCCATTGGTCCCCGAAGTAAGGAAGGTAACGATACTATATTGTCCGTAATAACTCCCGCGGACGGATATCGGCAAAGAATAAAACAAATAGCACACTTATTTTCCTCTTTTCACCTGCCAGATTCTTGCGCCAAATAAATTGAACATTCTTAATTTCACCTTTATTGCAGATAGCCCTATTTGGACTTTCCGCACCGGGGCATCTGAGAACCTAGCTACACAAGTGTTTTGAATGTTTAACAAACAAATCAAATTATAACAATTCACAACGATACTCTATCGTTGAAGGAAATACTCCCTGCAAAACATCTTGGAGAAATGTTATGTCTTGTTAAAAATCGCCCAACCTTTTGTAATCATTGCCCAACAATGAAGATTAGAAATTTAGCTATTCAGAAGCGGGAAGCGTCTTCATTATTGAACATCTAGTAGATATTTACCAAAATATTGGAGTAGGTAACTATTATCTTGAAGACATTTATGTGCAATTCTCTGTGTTATGATTATGTAAATTGTATTTTGTAGAGAATAATGTAAGGGAGTCGATGGAGCAAACAAGTCTCTTAAAAGTGATCGGTGAAAGAGAAAGGTTGAGAATCCCTGTTATAGAACAACAATATTTCTGGTGCAACAATTTAATACTTCCCCTTAACTATTTACAAATCATTATTTAAATGCTTCATTCATATTAACAGCTCTTGGTAATTTATAGTTTTACTATAAATTATTTTAGTACGGACTATAAATTATTTACTTTACTATAATTTATTGCTTTACTATAAATTATTTAGTACGGTATTATAGAGTATTTTACTACGGACTAGTACGAACATACTACCACCTTATCTCGGTGCGAGTGCTCCGCGGCATCTGGCGTAGCGAAGTTGCGCGACAGCGACAGCGATATCGTACACATGTCGCGCAGCGTAGTGCTCGGCCTTATCCTCTCCAGCGTAAAAAGTTATCCAAATGTAGCGGTACAATCGTGGTTTAGAATCGTTAATTTCACGTGTTGTTTGAAAATGTAAAAGAATTATGATAAGTAGGTAGAGTTGGTGGCAAGGAAACAGCTGTCTTTGTTAAATGCCTTCTACACATGCTTTTGTAATAAAAAGGACTTTACACAACTATTGTCTACTAATTTCTGTCTGTTTCAAAACAGCGCTTTGCAATATTTGCATTATTCATGCAAATATTATAATTTATATATTAATGTATAAATAATTTAATAATTTATACATTAATATATTTAAAATTTCTTCAGAACTTGTACTGTCAAGACGTGAAGTACTTGCACTCATTTGAAGTATGTATTTATTTGAGAGTAATGGTTTTTCAGTCCCAGGACGATCCCTCAATGTTTCAAATGTTGATATAAATTGAATTAACGAATAAATGCATTTAAATGCAAGATTCGAAATATCAAAAATAATGCAAAACAAGTGCGCTAAAGGGGCAAAAATGAAGCTGAATGGTTTTTCAATAGCAGCAGGCACACTGTTCAAGGACTTCAAATAAAAAGCTCTCGTATAATATTGCAATATATTGAATATTTTAACAAAACATCTTCCCGAAACTGTAACATATTTTATTATATATACATTACATTTCTGTTAGCACCAAGAATATCAAATAAGTTGCTGTTCCATAACACTAGTGAATAGCAAATACGTAATGGCGGGCGACCTCTTCTTTGGAGCCTTGCTTTCGCCTGACGTCAGATGTACCAGGCAGAGTATGAGAATTCAGTCGGTTCGCCCAGTACGAAAGTAGTTGGAATAACACAACCAAAATTTGCCTCTTTCAATCAAAATCGAAACTGCCTCATTACTTTTTGAATTTTTCCGGAGTTCCTTGATAACTGACGAAACCATAGACAACTCTCACACGGTTTGAACTTGGATAGTTTTCTTTAATTTTCTGCGTGCATTGGAAATTAGTAATATAGATTGTCTTTTTAGCCTGGCGTCACTTGCGGCTATTCTCTTGTTACAAATTTTTATTTATGTTATCCAAATTTATAATAAAAATAAAGTTTTAAGCTCGTCCATTGTCGGAAATATAAAGTTATAAAAAGTCTGTATAGAAATACGTGTAAAATGTTTCTTTACAAAATTTAGGTTTAATTATTGTCCATCTGATGAATCAAATTGTTACTATTCATATTTTGCCGGAAATGCAAGTTAATAATTAAAAACGTTTCACTACTGTGCGTGCCTTAACCCCCCCCCCTCAACACACTTTTTTCTAGAATTCCTCAAGAATATTTTAGAAGGACCTGGTTAAGAATATAGAGAATCGAGTCTTGTCGGGAGAAATCGAATGAGCTACGAGAATCGACCCTGCAAGGGCCTTAAAACCCACAAAAGAGTTACTTATCTGCCACCCAGAAGTTTTTTCGTGATATCCCTTAGAACAGGCATGTCAAAGTCGAAGTCGGCAAGTTAAGAAGCTTACTAGAGCCAACACCCCCTAGACATACGAAGCCTGCGCCCTGGAATTTTTCAAAGCCAATATGGCGGGTAGAGAAGGCCGACTTGTTCGAGTTGAGGCGATGCAGTTGTGTACGTTTAGTACCACGTGCAGCTTTTGAGTTGTGTTTATGTAGATGTGATCTTTTGTTAAAATAGTGAGAATCATGGAGAATAAGGGCAGTGTCCCCAAGTGAGGAAATTATGGTAAAAAGTGAAAAGTGTAAGTTGCTAAGTTCAGTGTTTACTTTCAACTTTGTGAAATGCATTTGCGAACGCGGAAACTGAGAAGAATTCCGTGTTCTGTTGTGATAATGGACTAAAAATCAGTCATCCTTTAAAACATACACGACTGTCTCGTGGAGTTATGTCTTTTTTTGTTGCCTAATTGTCCTGCTTCTTTGATTCGCTCAAGCAGTTCCTAGAACTGAGTTCCGAGAACGTCTTCAAGAAACGAAGGTTGAGTTTAGAAAACGACTATCAGCTTGCTGCTATTGAATAAATGCAAAAGAAAACATTGCAAAATTAAATGAAATATGTTTCACTACTTTTAATGAACTAGGAAGCAAACTGGAGTTGCTTATTTTGGACGATTATTAATAAGGAAGACTATTCTTTTTCAACATTGTATTTCTGTCCCTAAAATAATCAATTCAGTTGTGGTGGATAAGGAATTGAAACTCAGTATTTGTTATTGTAAAAAGTATTCAAACTTGCAGGCAGTACCAAGATAGTGTGTACAATACAAATTAAATTAGTGATGTTTTAGAAAAGGTTAGGTTAAAGTTATCTTTTCATACAAGTAGTGGTATCAGTTCTCATGATGATTTTGCTGTAATTTCGACATCTTTCTTCAAATCGGTACCACAACTTTACAATTTGGTAGACCTGTTGCTTTTACACTGGAACAAATAAAACTTCTAACCAAGAAAAGAAGTGTATATCAGTATTAGTTTTTCATATTGTGTTGTACACTACCATACAGCCATATTCTTATAAATATTTCAAACATTTAGGGTTCATAATATTTCCCCATTCTAGTGAAATTAGGAGATTGTATTCTCCATTTGGTTTAGAATCTGAAATGGAACAGTGAAAACATTTTTTTAAAGTATACAAGAAACAAATACATACATATATAAATAAAGTAGTAGTGATAAATTAGTGACTCATGATGGATGAGATACATTTAAAAATCAGGACTTGCGAAATGTTTTGAAAACAAAAGTATATTGAGTTGAAAACAGATAGGATTTCTTGCACTGTGCGTTGTAAGAGATAATACCAGTACTAATAAAAAAAGTGTATGCAGCTTGTTTCGCCTGAAAAAGAACATATATATGTATAATCTTCTTGCTGAAGAAAGTAGATCTCTTTTCTTCTTAATTTGTGATATCTTTTCGTCTGGTAACCACAATATTACTTCGCATTTCAGTTTCTATGGCCTTCTTAGGCAGCCATCTTAAATGACTTCTCAGGCCTTGTATGTCTAGGTGGTGTTGCTAGAGCTCGTGGGCACTGCGTTCAGAGAAATTGGCGCGAGATTTAAAAGGAATAGCTACGGAATGGCCGTACGTCACTGGATATGGCCATGACAGTCTTTGGAAGAAGTTACTTGATAGTTATTGTCACAAATTTAGCTATATTAATTCCTATTTTCTCTTTAAGGCAAAGAAATGCTCCTTTAAAATGAAATAATACATCAGTCCGATTTCAAATTTTCATTTGAGAGTAAAATTTAAAGAAAATGGTTTGTAATCCGGTTTACTTATAAATAAATAAAAGCATGAACTTTCTACAATTACATTAGAAGATTTAACAAATATTCTTGTTTGTTAAAAGCGCTGTCCGGTGTTAAAAAGTGCGGTGATGGGGAAGTTGCCCGTGCCCGTAGGAGCTCCGGGCTCCCCAGGCGGGGAAGTAGCTCGTGCGCGCGTGGTTTGACGTGCTTCCCTTAGATTAAAGTGCAAGGATCCGAAAAAATATCAGTTCCACACTAATAGAGAGGCATCGATTGACACGCCATTTGTCCCGAATGGTGAACTTGTGGTGTAACTGTAACGGACGGACACACGGGCACATGGGCACATCGGCGCATAGACACTCGGCAACGCGATCACAGGGTGGTGGTGGTAAGAATGAATGCAGCAACGAGTTAATGAATCTTTTTTCCATGACACAGAGTCACAGTATATCAAATAATTATTTGTTGTTTAGATTTCTGCATTTTAATGTATAAAGGGGGAAATATAGGTTTCATGTTGAGCTTATAGATGTGAAGAAAAAAACAAATAAAGTATTCTGTCTTAGTACTTGGTTTCTAAATCTTAGTTATTTACTGATCTGGATATTTTATTGAAAGAGGTAGTAAACAATTCCAAATATTTTCCAATAAATGCCGTATTTATTTTTTCAAGGAAGGCGAAGGAAGAGAGGATGTGACTGGATTTTCATGGTTGTCCGTCTTTGGTCCATTCGCATCAGAATGGTTTGCACATAGAGGGCCATTAATGCTAGTAATACCAGTGCCTAAGCAGGACCATTCCAGAAGCTCCAAGTGATGGTGCAGGGCAGTTGCCTCGAGGAGCGGATGTAGCAACCTCGCTTTGTCCTCTCTCCCCAGCTCGCCCCGCCCCCTGCCACACTCCTCGTCATCTCCTCGCCATTCGGGTCTCTTCTGCCTGGCACCCTGCGGCGCGCTGGCCAGTGGCCCGACGAACAGTGAATACGGTGGCGAGTGATACACGCCCTCCCACCCCGGCAACGCCCCCACATTCCTCGCACACGCCATTTCTCTCCTCTCTGTCTTTCTCTTTTTTATCTTATCCACCTGTTCTTCTCTAGTACGGCCTTTCTAGTGCGGTTAATTTCCCTCTTCTCATTCTAAGGAGACTTTGAGCTCTTCACATTAACACACGTTTCTCCGTTTACCCCTTCACCTAGATCTACGTAGTATCTTCTTTCTTTGCATATTATGTCGTACGTCCATTTTTCATTTTCATGCTTTCAGCACATTACTAAGGTTTCGTAAACTCTTCGAAATAATGTGGTCATTCATTTTCATGACCAACGATCACAAGCGCTTCCTCATATCTAACACAACACATTTACGTTATCATGTTACCTTCAACCACACTACTGCATTACATTAACATTTCTTTGGCATCATTTAAAACGTATTCCAACCCCCAACCCCTCGTTCTGGTCAGTCGTCGCGCAGTAGCCCCGCCTGCTTCCGCCTGGCTCATTCCACCCGGGCGCAATCCGGTGACCGGTGGCGCGGCGTCCGTGCTCCGCTCGCAATGGGCCGCGCCGCGCCTCTCATTGACCGCGCGCGACCTCGCGTGAGCGCTGCCCGACACCATTGCCGTCACCTGCCGGCCTCCCCCACTTCATCCGCCATTCGCTTACTGCGCGTCCCCATCTCACCCTGCCATTGACCCCGCCACTGAGAAGTAGTTTTGTTTTCTCCGTATTCTCTTGAAATTCTTCAAATTTTTAAGTTCCGAGGCAATACTGTTCGTAGGTTTTTACATATTTATTATTTTAAATATGATATGTCTTATGGATAAAACTTAAAATGAAACATGCAGCACGATTCATTCTTTTGTTCACATTAACTTCACTTGTTCATTTAAAGATGTCAATATCAGTGTTGCCAAACGTCGTGGAAGAAAATTGTGGCGTATTGAGCGAAAACTACCTTTGGTTACTGGAGTTTAATCATCGCCACCTACATTGATCTAATTAAGTGGTGTTGATTTAATTTCAGGCACGCTCGCTAAAATCGCAACGTCAAAACACGCAAAAACACGTTTTGGAATATTTCTTTGAATCATCTGGCAGGATCAGAAAAATGATCACTTCCCCATCAGGAGATCGAAAGGCGTCGAATGACACCTCATAAGTCTCGATTGGTTGCCGGGCAGTGGTCTAGCCGTGTGTGACGGAATTGCACATGCGCACATCTGCACACTCGAGGAGTTACTCAAATACTAAAGGGATAGGGAATTGATTGATTCTACGGAACATTCCGTCCAGTGCTCGCCCTCTGTTGGTTAGTTGCGTTTTTATTCCAAAAGTTTATCTCGACGTGAATTTCTTGTTTTGAGTGACATCTTAGTGTTCCAACCATTTAGTTGTTCTTAGCATATCCTTCAGGCTAATCTCCTCTCACCTTTGACAGTGTTTCACGATTTTTATCATCTTCAATTACTTCCTCAACGTTGCGGATATAGTTTATTATCATTTCCCTTAAACTTTACTTCTTGTTCTCTATTGTTGTTCTCCTAGGCTAGATGTAGACTTGCTTTTTCACATAAAAATATTAGATTGAAAGGTTTATCAATATCCCTTTTTTTAAACATTGAACATTTCTTTGAGTATGGAGGAAGTAGGAGCGCATGTTGGTGGACATTGATACAGCTTTATGAATGATTGAAACTTTAATTGAAGATGAAATTGAATGAGAGAGCATTTTATCGATTTTGTGACGCGTAAGCTGCCCCTTGGAACTTGGTAGAAATAGATGGTTGTAATTGTTTACACAAGCGTGTGAAAACAAAGGTTTCATCACTGAGGAAACTGTTTCCATACGTCTCACTATTTCCCCGAACTGCAGAGAAGATACTAGCCGATAATTTGTGTTCACAAGTAATGTGTACATTATCTTAATCTATGACGACGTTCGGGGGTGTTTTGTGAATATTGCGAAGTAATTGGCCGTAGCGTAGGTGCGAGAGATCTAAACCCTTTTTATTTTCCCCAAAACTTACTTATATGTGTTCGGTAATTAATCGCATCCGTTGTTAATTCAAATATCTTAATTCATAACAATATTTTTTTTATTGTGCATGTTTCGTTTTCTTCTCTCTGAATCTGTATTTTCCATTGTGTTTTATTATAACCGAGAACCAATAGTTTTTTGGGAGTTAGTAATCTTCTAGTATCTTTTATGTTGCATTCAGTTTTATAGTGTGGAAACCATTTTCTGAAAATATGCTTGTCGAGTGAAGTTTGAACGCTTGCTAAGTGAAATGGGCAAAACATGTCACTACGAACGTCATAGCACACTCCAAACATGAACACTCATTTGTTTGGATGGAAGAATCCCGAACTGACAAAAGTGACATCTTTTTTCGGAGAAAGGAGTAGATTTGGCGTGAAAAGGTGTCTTCAAAACATGACGAATGTATTGTTTGTACCAGGAGATGAGAAATATCTGTTGGAATATTCTTTTCCTCTCTTGGTCGCTCTCTGCGGTTTTCTCCCAGGGGAGATATTACTCTTTCCTGTTTTACTCTTGGCCGCTGCATCGGCAAGTGAACGCGGCTCAGGCTATGCGCAGGTTCACTCCCTCGGGACTGATCCCACTGTACCTCCTCAGTTATTGAACTTACCGTTTGCTGATGTATTTTATCATACCTTCGTATGTGGTGCTAGCGCGGGGAACAGTGGGATCCATATCATTTGATAACCGTTGAGGAATAAGGTTTCAAATATGTATTTTGCATTTGGGGTCGATTGTCCAACTTAGCTGGCCGGCTAACGGTATCCCCCATGCCTGGGCCTATTTTAATATTCCCACGTTTGGAGAGGGGACACATGTGGCGAACATGACGTGTTCTCTTCTCTCTGTAACACGCAAATTCCACCTGCCTGAACTTTTCTTCGCCACACAGCTACAGAAACCGAGACGATTATGAAGGAAAGCTACAACCCTATTTTTGACCCGCCCAGGATCACATCACGGGAAGCTACTTCTCTGCCTATGCCATCGTAGAGGCAGGTCTGATTTGAAATACTTCTCATTATTAGAGAACGTAAAATTTATTAATTGAGAGCGAGCGCTATTATTTTATTGAGAGCTAGTAATTTATTCCAGATACGTAGAACAGAATACAAATATTCGTCCAGAAAACTGAGGAAGTTTATACTCCTGTGGGGCCTACGACCAGATATTGAAATGTCATACTTTTACAGTATTTTACGACTGATGAAACTTAATGTTTAACAAATGAACATTTTCAGACGTAAATAACTGATGATAATCCAGAACATGAGGGTTATGGAAGGATTGTTCACGCATCTCCCACGCAAATTTTGAAACATGGCATTATAAGTATATCTATACTATCACTTCCAACTAATATTGATTCTCGAAATTTTGAGAACCTATGTAATTTAATTAATAATAGACAATTATTGTCTTGGAGCCCACGTACCTATCGCAAATGATGTGAAACAGCAGTAAATTATTACAAACGTCAACATCCTATGCTAATAACTGTGCCAATAAGGCATGGTAAAAATGAATACATGATTTTGAGGTACTACCGCACGTAGAAGAAACCTAAGGGAAGTTTTAGGATATTTTATGGAATTTGATTCTGTAGTAAGTTAATTTATAGAGGCAAATAAAAATAACGTTCTTGTGTAAGAATTTTCCCTTCGAAATACAAACTTAGTTACAAGCAGAAAAAGGGTAATGAGTGGCTGATTGTAATTTAGTATCTACCTCCAACCGTAACAGTTTTCAAACAGTCCCGCACGCGCCGTGGACTCTTGCAAGCGCACGAGGTGCCTTCGGAGCGCGCGTGCAAGACGGTGAGTCGCTGGGTCGTCTGCCTTTTCGCCCAGCAACGGCCCTAATCGCGTGACAACGACAGGTGACAGCACCGGGAGACGTTTACACGCCCGGCAGCGATATTTCGTTTGCTCGCTGCGACGGAAGCACCTTTAATTTCCTCCAGTCACTTGCGCCCTCTTCGACCCTCGAGGACAAGCTAACCCTGCCGTTGCCTCGAGTGACCGTTTTTCTTTGCTCGCAAATCCCAAACATACTTTTCGGGCACTACAATGTTACGACTCTGAATCCCTGAATTTGGGCCACTCGGTGGCCAAAATGTCAGAAACACTACACCGACCAATGGTTGGTCTTTCCATGGCAGCCGAAAAATGGTTGATGTGCATGCCCGGAACTACACGCGAGTGCCGTACTACTTCAACTTTGTGCTTGACTCTACATTGTTTTAATTTAAAATTGTTTCCATCTTATTCTTTTTATACAGTTGTCAAGTTCTACACTATGCAAAGCGAGGTAATGACCTTAAGTTGTTGAATACGATTCGACAGACTAGGGAAATTATTCCTTGTCCACATTCGTCTATTTAAAGAAAGCTAGGAAAGCTTATATTTTATTGTATAATTGGTAACTTTTAACGTAACATTATAAAATTGCCGTTTTCACCCTTCTAACATTTCAAGAGATCATTTGTAAAACTCCTAACCAAACGGAGCTGGAGCGTAAGAGGTTCGAAAAAATACAAATCGTTATTCGTTTAATATATCAAAGTTTAATGAAAATGTCTTTCTGCCATTGAATTCAGAATATAGGACTCCATTCTTACAAAATATTTAAAGAAGAAAAAAATAATGGTTTGTTCAGTCTGAGATTTGAGCACGTACGTTCACGAGAGAGCCATCGTACCTCTACGCTACTCATTCCTAGTATGTTATACTCAGTGCATTTCCAATGCTTACAATGAAATCTTAATATTGCGGTGATTGTAAAGCATGTTGTAAAATTGTCGCGGAATAGCTGTCAATAACGCGAAAACATCTCGTCTGAATTGAAAATATTGTTCATTGAATAAAAAAAGGTAATATTGATCGCATTAAAAATTTTTTAAAAAATTTAATTTTTTTTAAAAACCGATCTTTTCTGAACAAAAAAAATTAATTAAACCGTTTTTGTTAATATGTTATCATGTAAATAGAAACCATGTGGATTTATTGATATATTCGTTTTCATGATTGATTTCTGTGAAAGCTTAGGGAAGATGTTTCGTGGCGGAGCTGCAGTTGAGTCTTATTTTTCCGTCTTGCAAGAGTCGGCAGTCTGCCTGGCATCGCAGTGTTTGTCGCGGGCGTAAGTTCGTGTCGTGGAAGTGTGCTGGGTGGGGAGTGTCGGAGTGGGCTAGTGGCGTGGTTGGGGATGAGTCGTCATTTCAATCGCGGAGCCAGCAGGACGTGCACCGGCGGCGTCGCGCTGCTCCGCGCGTCACTTCCTCGGAACGAGTTTCATGTCAGCGGTCGCCTCTTGCCAACGTGACACCTGAAACGAGTTCTCGTGACGACAGTCGCGTGAGAAACCCCCTGCCGAGGTGAAATATATGTGCGTCAGGAATTTCAGCAACAAGAAAGTCCTTGAAAGTCCTCGTGTTCGAAAGAGAGATAGCACATTTCCTATTTCGTCTCTCGAAATTACACATTTGGTTGCGGACTTCCAAATGAATTGAAGTGGCATTCACTTTGGAAAGGCTCGTATGCGACGTGAAAATGCGGCCCGAAAGTGACTGTATGCGACGCTGTGATATGCATGAAGGGAATGATAATTGGAATTCTTGGTGACCCTCGGCATCAGTAACTTGCTCCATGATATAATATTTGTAGTGGTTCATATGCATGTTTTGCTGTGACTTGAGAGCTTTGGATCCAAATAAGACAGTTTATAGTAGCATTCTTCTGAAGAAATTAACACCAACAGCGTTCAGTAATCGTCTGGTATACTCGAACCAATGCGGTATACTCAAACAAATTATTGCTTCTTCTATCCGATTTTTCTAACCACTGCTATCTGCTGGCCAACTGTGATACGTCGGTCATTAGAGGCGGCGTGCATTGAGAGCGCGAATTTCATTGATATACTCGTATTTAACTAGCGGTGTCCTGCAGCAAAAATGTTACTGAACAAACCCACACAGAATGCTTTACCAAAAACTAACACGCGCACTGAACAAGGACAAATAAAAAAAAGTAATGAGGTTTTATTTATTCTTTCGGTAAACAATTTACAACAATACATTTTTAAGGAATGTTAGTTAGTGCCTTTTTTAAGTGGTGAGACTCGGGCCATCGGGCTGCAGCTTCGGGCCCGTTCGTCCGTCTTACCACGCAAATTTCGCTACGCTGCTTTCTCCATCTAGCGGAGAAAGAAGGTATTACTCGGGCGATAAAACAGGCGATTTGAATTTAGCTTAGAGGCTTCGTTTGGGCTTGAGCATCTCTTATATGCAGTAAATCTACAACATGAGACAGCCGGTTTTATTTCCCCTCTGAAGGAAGATATACGAAGGATTTTTGGCCCTTAAAAATCCACGGTTTCTATCGGATTTAAACCCACAAACTTGGGAACAACACCCCGATTCGCTAACCGTTATACGACCAAACCCGCTAAGTGAACTGCTTTCCAGAGTGGTTATCTGTACAATAGTAATATCTGCATTTTAGACATTTTTTTGCTCCGATGAACATAGTTTCAGTCAACAACCATTATTCAAATCTCTTACACACACACAGAGCTTCGTTGGTTGGCTGTTAGTGTTTCCAGGCACGTCAACAGCTTAGGTCATTAGTCCCATAGGCGTAGTGCATGTTTTTTACTCGGGAGACAGCGGTGATCTTCCCCCGCTGGATGGCGAGGTCCGGCGCCGACCTCCTGTCGGCTAGCGGGGTTTCCCCTACCCAGGACTCTCCCACCAGCAGGGGCACCGCCCCAGCCGGGACAAGCTCTAAGCTTCCGACAGGTCTCCTGAAATATGTGGTAGTGTAGTGCACGTTAGTGTGTGTGTAAGGGGAGAGGACAAGGAAGAGGAAGGAAAGATCGCGCGCTGTCCTTGGCCCGTTTGTTATGGTACTGCTCCGGCATTCGCCTGGTGTTGATCGGAGAAACCACGAAAAACTACCGATCAGAGCAGCCGGCCGCTAGACTTCTCCAGACAGCGACTGACCTAGCTGAAAAGCTGATGTCGAAAATCCTTTCGCCGTTAGGACTCGAACCTAGGTCTTCCCGGTAATACATCCTCGTAATACATGTTAATAACTTACTTGAGTCACAAATTCAAGATTTAGATGCTGGAATAACGAGAATTTTTCATTTTTTACAGAGCTTTCGTAACGTTTCAGATAATTTAATCAATTAGTATGTTATATTATTTTGGACCTATAAATTGAAATAGTTTTCTAAAATGTTCTTTAACTTGTAATGTAATTTTATTGCATTTTTTGTGACTGCTGAACATTAGTTACTTAGTTTTTGATGTTTCCACTTCTTAAGTAAAACACACTGTAATAATTCCCCTCCCTTATCATGAGGAAGGAAGGTTTATTAATTTACTTAGCCCTGTCTTTCTGATTTCGTGGGATGCGAGACGGAATAAGATATTACAACCATACATTATAAGAAAAAAGATGCATACGCGTTGGGTTCGTATTTATTTAGAATATTAAATAAATGTCTGATCGTGACATTGTCAATGCGCGCCTTGCCCAGTAAGAAACTATAGTACAAACAATGCATGTTTCTGGGGTCAGTGTTCAGGCCACCTTGTCAGAAGTCCTTTGGGAGGCGAGGAGGGGCGGTCCCTCTCGCAAGTTTACCCACGGCTTTTGCCCCAGCAGCGGTGGATAATATTGATTACCGGCAAATTACCGAAGAATCTGCTCCATCAGATCCTGGCGATAGGCTTCCACCATGCGACACCTAGACCCCACTCCGTTACATGACAATGTCAGCTGGTAATAAAGAACCAGTACTTCGCGACTGCAGCAGGTGCCGCGATCTCCCTCAGGAGCCAGAGCTGCTGCTCGAAACTTGCCCCACAGAACATTTTTATTGGAATGAGTCGACATCTCAACTCCTCTCATCGCGAAGTCTATTTCTCCCACTCCTCCGCCGGCTAGGTAGCGATCTATTCCTTCTATTTGAACGAATGATGTGGGAGTGGGGCTAACTTCATCCAACCAAATATCGGCACATGCCCGTTCGAAATTATTTGCAAAAGTGACTGAAAATCCGAAAATGGTAATTTTCGTTTAATTTCCTATTGTGACAATCGAAGCTCCGTCATCCGGTAACGACCGGGCCGAGCGATTTAAGCTGTTGGGGGACACGAGCCTAAAATGGTGAAGGGGCGTCCTTTTCCCAGAAGGCAGCAGCGAAGAAATCTCTTAGGGCGTGGGCAGCGAAGAGCGGCTCTTCTTGCACCCGCTTACATCGCATATTTCCACATTTAATCGCGGCGTGAATCGATGTAGTTACAATACATAGAATATGATACTCTCGTATAATGAATTACAATGAATTAAATATTCGACAAAAACAGACTTCACGAATGCTGCATTAGTGTAATGTGGTATGTAATAGTATATGTGCAGTACAACAGTTCTTACATACCAAGAATATAAAAAATGTTGCTTTTGATATTCAATGGCGGGCGCAAGGCTCTTTTGAGCGTTGCTGTTGCATGGCGTTAGGTGTGTCATTGGCAGTGACGAACTGAGAATGGTAATTCATTCGGTACGTGCAACTCAATCAAATGTTTTCAGAACTGTTCAGTCAAAATTGAAACTGTTTCATTGTCTTTGGATTTTTCCCGAGTACTTGGGTATCTAATGAAACCTTATACACCTCTCACATGGCTGAAGGCTGCGTAGTTTTCTTTTAATTTTTGTGCGCATTGGAAATTATTAAAATTGATGTAATATAAATATTAGGCACTTTCCGGAAGTTTGTTGCGTTTATTGAAAATACTTGTGCCCATACAATCACAGTAAGATGTTGCCCTTTTGCTTGAAACTTGTGTTTGATGCGGTCTTTGTACCCTGAAACAAGCGAACTTACGTGAAGCCCCAAGCTTTTCCTCTCGATTTGCCGCTTTCCTTCCCGAGAACCGCGACGCCCTGGATCCGTGGCTTTGACCTCCGCCAGCGGGCTTGCGCAAGGCTCCCGGGCCCGGTCCTTGACCGAGTGGGCTGTCCACGGCGGAAAGGCGCCCCCCTCGGGCCCGCCCCAGCGTCGTGCCTGCGTGCGTGCATGTGCTTTCGCCTCGTGCGTCAGCGCTGCGGAAGGCGACGCGGGTGGCGGGGGCAGCCGCTTTCGCCGGCGCTTTCCCTGGAAGGGTGTCTCGGGGGCTGCGTAGTTCAGGGACGCGCTTTTCTTACTATCTCTGGGTCCAGGGCCGGATTCATTTATCAAGGGGCCCTCAGTACCATGAAAATGTGGAGCTCCCCAGTAAAATTGATATATCGAACCAAACAAATACAATCATCACGGATTTATTTCCGTGTTGATTGTATATTGATTGTCGTTTCCCATTAGCAATCTGAATATTAAAGTAATAAATACAGTACCGACATTGATAAGAACTTTAAAATAATTTTCGGTTGTATATTTCTAAAGCAAAAGTTTGTATTTGTTTCTCTATATGTGTCTCAAAAATTGAATATTTTTGTATCGTTGTGGAATTCACGAACATGATGTAATGAGGGATGTAGTTCACAGTATTTGGTCGGAATTAAACAATTCAACAATTTTTTCGAATATTTTTATTCCATCATCAGGGCTAGTGTACAAGAAAAAAAATTGTTGAATACTAAATAAATTGTTTAATCTATGAAAAGATGACTTATCCTGATAAGACTGCACTGGTAATTTATGCATTGTATTAAAAATTGTGCTGGTTGCTCTTTGTTTACAGTTATTGTTAAATTAGTAGTCTGTTGTGATCCTTATGCTCACCTTACATTATGAGTTTTAAGTTAATATGATTGGATATCTCCACCTAGGGAGTACATGACCTTGTAGTTGGTGGTGGAGCTTGAGTACCCCTGTGATCCTGAGAGCTATGCCGGCGGTAGCGTAGCTACTGGTAGGGCCTCCCTTGCCGGACAGGTCGAAGGAGAGGGGTCAGACGAAGAAGTACTCCAGAAGAGGACCTCAACACGAGAAGAGGACTCGCCGAAAAGGGGAGAGGAGCCTCTTAAGTCATGGAGAAGACAACTCCTCTAGGGCACGGGTAGCTCGAAAATAAAACCCCTGGTCCTCCAGGTTGGGGGTTTGGGCATTGGGCTTGCTCCCCATTACCAATAAAAAAATCCAAACTGCAAAACGTCCTAACACGGAGCCTCGGAAATGTACATGGAAACGAACTCGCGCAAGAAAAAGGACTTTGATTTTTGGAACATGGAATGTTCAGGCCTTAACACCAAAGATAAAGAAGTTTTTATTCAGTTAGAAAAATTTAAAATTGATGTTGCCGTTCTCTCTGAAACGAAAAAAGGTCACGGAAATGAAGTAAAGGGAAATTTTTGCATTTTTATAGTGGTGTACCTAAAGATAAAAGAGCAAAGGCGGGCATCTCAATAGCAATAAATAAAAAATGGAAGAAAAATATTAAAAACTGGGAAGAAGTAAATGAAAGAATTATGAAGTTAGAATTAGAAATAATGGGATGTAATATAGTAATAATTGGAGTGTATGGACCAACTGAGGATGCAGATAAAACTCTAAAGGATGCATTTGAAAATGAACTCACAGCTCTTCTTGATTCAATAAGTAGTAGAAAAGAACTAATAATAATGGGTGACATGAATGCTAGGATAGGGAGAAAAGTAAATGATAAAGTGGTTGGTGCTTTTGGAGAACATTGTCTAAATGAAAATGGAAACAGATGGATTGAAATATGTAATGTTTATAATTTGAAGATCATGAATGGTTTCTATGAGCATAGAGATGTACACAAATATACTTGGGTGCAGCCAACGAAGAATCAGAAATCAATAATTGACTACGTAATTATGAGACAAACATCCTGCATTAGCGCAGTTGATGTAAGAGTTTTTAGATCGGCAGAATGTGGATCTGACCACTACTTATTGAAAGGTTTAATGTTCTTTCCTTTTAGAAACCAGGGAATGAAAACCAATAGTGGAAATGAAAACAAAATAGAAAAAATAGCTCATCCTAAATATAAGATCAATTTACTGAATGATGACTCCATCAGATTTCTGTATCAGTTAAGACCAGCTAATAAAATAAGAGAAGTTCCAGATGGCACAAGTGAAGACTTGTACGAATGGTTAAAAACAGCAATACATGAAGCAGCCTTTGAAGCTTTAGGGAGGAAAAAATGAACCAGCTAAGCAATATTGGTGGAATTCTGAAGTAGAAATGAAGATAAAGGAGAAAAGAAGGTGCTATGAGAAATGGTTGGCAACCGAAAATCTGGATGACAGAAAGGAATATGCAAGACTAAATAGAGAGGTGAAGAAAATGGTGAAGATATCAAAAGATAAATGGTGGAACAAAAATGTGCAGAAGTGGAAGAGAACATTGGTGGGGCACGAAGTAAAGAATCATGGAAACTAATAAAATGTTTGAGACAAGATAAAAGAAATCAAACAAATATACATATCATAAAAATGGACGAATGGGTGAAATATTACTCAGATATGTTTGAAGAGAATAGACCAGAATACAAGAATGTTTTAGAAGAAATAAACAAGACACTGGATAGAACACATGCAAACAAATGTACAGAAGACATACATTTGAATGAGATAAAGAACTCCATCAAAAAAATGAAAAACGGAAAATCTCCCGGTCCTGGAGGTATTCCTGTAGAACTATTTAAAAATGCTCCGATAAGTGTCCTGGAAATCCTACAAAAATTTTTAATAAGTGTATGACAGGCGATAAGATACCTACAGAATGGAAACAAGCCTTCCTCACGTCAATTTACAAGAAAGTAAAAATTCCCACAGCAGAAGAGCAAAGTGGATTTACAGCTGGTAAAAGTTGTATTGACAACATATTTGTTATAAGGCAGGTTTTAGAAAAGAGACTATCAAGAAATAAGGCAACATATCTTGTATTCATAGATCTTGAAAAAGCTTATGACACAGTCCCTTTAGGAAAACTCTTCCAAATTCTGGAAAATACAAATATTGACAAGAAATACATAAATACATTAAAAGATTGGTATCTGAATCAAGAAAGTAGGATAAAAGTAAGTGGTCAAATATCACAACCATTTCGACAAACAAAGGGCCTGAGACAAGGATGTTGCGTATCACCAAGTCTGTTCAAAATATACCTGAATGAAATACTGAAAGATTGGCAAAATAAATGCAGAGGTATGGGTATATGTATCAATGAAGATTACCTGCATACCTTACTATTCGCTGATGATCAGGTTATTTTAGCTAATGACGATTTTGATGTAGAATATATGGTGCGAAAACTGAAGGAAACGTATGAGAAAGCAGGACTAAAGATCAATTTTTCCAAAACAAAATATCTGGTGGTAGGAGAAAATGCAGGTTGCAGCATACCAATAAATGGAGAGCAGATAGAAGCATGCGAGGAATTTAAATATTTAGGAGGAATCATCAGTAAAGAAGGAGACTCCAGAAAAGACACTATCTCAAAGATCACGCAAGGGAGACAAGTCACTCGAAAGTTAAACTCTCTACTTTGGGGAAATGAAATATCCAAATCAACTAAGAAAAGACTGTTTGAAACCATCGTACAAAATGTAGTGCTGTATGGATCAGAAACGTGGGAAATAAGAAAACGAGAAAAGACAAATTAAAAGCCTGCAAATGGATTTCATGAGAAGAAGTTGTAAAGTGTCTAAAATGGACCATGTAAGAAATGATGAAATTTTGAAAAGAATGCAAATACAGAAATCGATTTTAGAGGAAATGGAAACACGAAGATTAAAATGGTTTGGTCACGTGAAAAGGCTCGGTTATGAGAGATGGCCCAAAAAATCTCTGAGTGGCTCCCCTTAGACAGAAGAAAAAGAGGTAGACCCAGAGAAGAATGGCATAAGCAAGTTATGAAGGACATGCAGAAAAGAGGCCTTGAAGAAGACGATTGGAATGATAGAGAGGCTTGGCGATTGGGATGCGAGAGACGGCCGCAGGTGCTGTAGACAACTCGCAAGAAGAAGAAGATGATTGGATATAGCGTCAGTTACTTCATTCATTAATTGTACATCAATGAAGAATCTAGGAATATACAGAGTGAGTCACGTAACTTTAGCACCTCCTATAACTTTTGAACAGTTGAAGGTTTTCCAATGCAGTTTTCACGAAAGTGCATGAGGGAATGGGACTAATTGATATGTGTATTCATTTATATTGTATCACTTGCATTTTACGAGATATTTGAGGTAAATTTGTTTTTTCAAATAGAACAATACATATTTTTTCAGTCTGTCATGACGAGCGTAAAAAGACGAATTCAACAATATATATATTTTCACATATTTATATGTTAGATAAGCATTTTTTTTAGTAATTTTGATTTTTTGCGACTCGTGTTTAACGGATATTTTGAATGAAAAAGTCCACCGCACAAGGTCACGCAGCGCTATCACGCGCAGTACTTCAAGATACGAAACATATTCCATTTATTCACAAAAGGTTGCAGTTTTTTCGGAACTTTACTTTCCGTCCTTCCAGATTTTTACTTTAAAGAACTTTACTTTCCGTCCAGATTTTTGTATTCTAAGTAATACAGAAATATAAATAAATATACTTAAATAATTATTTATTGAGGAATTGAAAATACGATTTTGTCATAAGTAGTATGTATCGAAATAAGATTGTTATTTCAACTGGATTTAGAGGAGTCCAGGATATTAATGGAATCTTGGAAACAAAACACTATAAGAATAAATGAGTAAGATTGTACAAATAAAATTGCATATTTTCAGCAAGTAGTTTTATTATTAATGAGAATGTAATAATACCCTTCAAAGAGAAAAAATCGCTGGTAGATAATGACTAGAGACCGTATTTTCATGTAATTACATATTTTTTGTCTTCCTACTTACCGCTCTCGAAATTTTAGTCTTGGTGAATTGTCGCTCTCCTAACACAATATCCAATTTTTTCATTACATATTTTACAATTTTTCTCAAGATATTTTTTTATTCATTCAATTTTCTTCAGTTTTCTTACATTTGTTATGAAAAAAGTATTTTAAAAAAAAATCAGCAATTTTTTTCTACATTATTATTGGATGCTATTGCGCACTCTTCTCGAGGTATATACGCTACGTGAAGACGCGGTCGGATATCCTCAGTTGGCGCGCCTGCTTCACTTATCTCAGGGCGGGAAGTGCGCGTGAGCGATAGATCATTTTCATCTTTAGGTGTGAAAAGTATCATTGAAGTCATGTATGGCGTCTTTTACCCTTAATTTCCAAGAAACTTTGGCGATCGCCATCGTGAAATACTTCGATGAGAAAATTCCATGCTATAGTGATTGTTTGCTGATCGTAGATATCTCCAGTTTGTACGATTCTATTGCTTCTTGTCTGGCTTCTAAACTACATTCCTGCATCACAATTTGTGACGGTTTTACTACCGATGAGAAAGTTGTGTGGTTGAAGTGTGCATCATTTGTGCTTTCCAAATGAATTTTAAAATTTATATAGGATTTTTTTTATAAAAGTAAGTTCATATTATATAATGTTTATAATGGGAGTATTTTAATATTACATATTTTATCGATTTTACATATTTATTACATATTCTTAATGTTTTCATAATATTTATGTACATATTTTGACGTTTCATACTACATACTTTTCCGTCTCTAATAATGACAATAACTGTACCTATGTTTATATCCCTAAGTTATCACATTTTTATTAACATTAAAATTGTTTGCTCAAAATATGTAATATTCTGTGTGCAGTCTTAATTATTTATTCTTATTGTGCTTTGTTTCAAGGTCCCATTAATATCCTGTGATATAAAACACCATTAAATGGAGCTGATGTAGTAAAAAATGTTTATTACAATACATACTTACGACAAATGGTTATTTCCAATCCTTCGATTCCTTCAATAAACGAAGACAAAAAATATAAAAATGCAGAGGATGGAAAGCAGAGTTCATGAGAAAAATTGCAATAGTTTTATGAATATTTGGAATACGTTTCGTATCATCAGATACTAAAATCAGCTTTCCTTCCCCGAGCGCGCGTTTGCTGGTGGAGCACTGCGTGACTTTGTGTGGGGGACTGTTACATTCAAAACATCCGTTGCAAACGAGTGGCAAACAAAATTACTAAAAAATATGCTCATCTAAAATATGATATGTATATCATTGAATTCCTCTTTTTACGTTCGTCATGATAGACTGAAAAAATATGTATTGATCCATTTGAAAAAACAGTTACCTCAAATATCTTCTAAAATACAAGTCATAAAATATAAATGAATACACATATCAATTAGCTCCTTTCCCTCGTGCACTTTCGTGAAAACTGCATTGAAATAACTTTAACCGTTCAAAAGTTACAGGAGGTGCTAATGTTAACGTGACTCATCTGTATAAGTAAATAATGTAGTATGTATATCATCTGCTTCTTATCAGACCGTCGTAAATAAAAACAGTGGGGCTAAAACAGCACGTACTTTCTCACCCGTATGACGTGAAAAGCCGCAAAATGGTGTGAAGAGTATTAAAATTTTCGAAAAAATATATATGACCCTATTTTAAAATCTGTCTTTAAGGAACAGATTGCATTAAGGGAAAAATTCCCTACTTCTAATATTTTTGTTGTAGGAAGACTCCGAAAAAAAATGAACTTTTGGAATTTTCCAAAAATCAGGGTTTTTAACCAACATGAGACCTACACCATTCCTTAAACGTCCTTCACAGCAACCAACAACAAAATCTAATCAAAGACGATGGGGCCATTTTTTAAAATTGGAAAATGCCTCAGGGGTTTCATGTAAAGTGTCCCCCAAAATTAAAATATCGGTTTCTAATTCAAGGGACGGGGTCATCAGCCAGATCGATCGGGGAACATCAATTTTGGAGAGAATCGGCTGATCGGTTTAGCCGCTAGCGTTGTTCACAGATGGGCAGACGTTTTGCTATCATTCGATTTTTCGGTGTCAAGGACCCGCAAAACATGGATTCTGGTCACACCACGGGATAGAGGATTTTTTTCTAAAGTTAGTAACTGGATTTATCCACTGTTTCGGGACTAGGGACCTGTAATAGGAGTTTTTCTGTTCATAATAATTGACGAAACGAAGGTTAAAAGAGGTATATTATTGCATGAATGGTATGTTCAAGAAAACGAGCGATGATAGCGAGATTTCTTATATACCATGAGTGCAATTATACCCCTTTATACACATGTTACGTTCAGTATTTTTTCGTTTCCATTTACGAATAATTCAAATTGTAAGAAATTCAAGCGCATCTTTTCCACTCGAGGTATGCATTTCATGACGTAGTATTGCTTCTGAAAAAGATATATTTTAGTGTGCTTTGCATTGTTTTGGTTTCCACGAAATATTTGCAAATGGAAAGTACCTACTGAACATATTGCGGATAAAATATTAGAAGCTCACCAAGGTAAGAAAACATTACTTCCCACGAAAAGTAAAGACAGGTAGGAAAGAGAATACATGTATAAATATTGGGGGGAAACTAAGTGTCATGACAGCTTGTTCGTGTGATATACAAATATTATTGAAATCACAAGAATGAACCGCTTTTCCGTTTCCGTCTTCCACCATTTTTCCGCTCGGGAGTTGGTCCATATTTTGTTTTCTAATTGTACTTTCTGTACCAGTAGGAAAGTACTTTCGGTATGTTTCCAGGCTGGTGCTGAAAAAAGTTGAACTTCCATGTCCAAATACTGCGTAAGTAATTGTTCTTCACTTTCCAGACGGTCTCGAAAAAAATTTATCTATAGGTTTTATGAGCTATTTTGAAATTTTGGTTAAAAACAATTGTAGGCCTCTAACCTGAGGACACGTGCGTATCTGCTGCTTATATACTATATTAATTCATCCCATACTGTAGGTCTATCACGCGGAGGAGTTACGCGACCAATTGTTTCACGCCAAACTTTTTTTTCTTGTCTCTTTCGTAAGGATGTAAGGGCGTTATCACATATAATTATAAGAGAAATAATGTAGAAAATGGTTTCGATATTTGTTTTCCCGACCGCCCCTAATGTTTTTTTCTGAATTCATTACAATGTTTGTTTATCTGATTAACCAAACCACGAATCGTGAGAATATCCTCTAATGTTTTTACACAGTACTTTTTGTAACCACAAAGACATACTTGTCCTATGACGTATTTACAAATTGTATCTTTATTGTTTATCTTGTTGGAATACAAATATGCATTTTAAATAGTTTGGATGAAACAGAAAACCAGTTCGTATCGTATTACTTCCATTTCTTCTTGACTAATAATGCAAACTAGCTGAACCAATGCGAGTACATCGCACAGAAGGAAGTGCTAGGAAAGTTAGGACAATACATTATGTCCTCGAACATACATTATTTTATATTTACAAAGATCTTTTAGGCCGGTAAATATACACAGTATAGTTATCGTACACTTTGGACGCACAGAAAACGTGCAATCTAAACTGCACGTTTTCTGCCTGAAAACTTTTCAGCAAGTTCATAATTTTTCATGCACAAAGCGTCCCGTTCGACTCAAGTGCCTCTAGCGGAAACATTGTTCATTTACGGATTTGTTTACCCGACACGACGGTAATCGGCCATTTCGATTTTGTGCTTGTGTGTGTGAAGGTGCGATTGTGTCAAGTGATATTGTAATAAACTACAGTACCGGCAGCGTATAAGTTACTCTGGCTGTTCTCTCGCCACGTGCTCTGGTCTGTCATGTGACCTGCTCTGAAGCAATCAGCTTGCGAGAATTTGTTTACTTTCTCACAGCCAGGGTTCAGCATTGCCTCTCATCTAACTCACGCGCAGTCGCGGAGGCGATAAGATTCGGCTTTGGCAAAAGTTATGAGCAAGATGTCAAGACGTGTCGTAGCCTGTCAGTAAATGTTAATGTTTTGAGATTTCATTTATCTGTCATGTAGGCAATTCCATGTGCGTAGTAATGTGTGGCAAGAGCGCACTGAACTGTCAGCGTCGCTTCTACCGCCACTGAAAGAACTTGGAAGGTGTAATTCAGTTGTTTCCTGGTAAACCCCCTAGCGGCGTCTTGTGCCGATTCGTACGGAATTCATACAGGAAACAAACAAACGAAATTCATACGAAAAGAAACAAACATACAGAAAACAAATGACTTTTCGTTTTTATACTTCTAGTTTGGGGTCGTGAAGTTTCTGTACATAAACTGCATGGGAATCTGCACGAAAACTGCACCCTGTTACCGGTCCCGTTTGTATACATGGATATTGTTTTAGCCTATAGCAGCAAGTCCTGTTATTGACCTCAACTTAATGTCTATAACCGAATGTATAAAAATACGATTTACAAATAATAATCAGAGCAACTTCACTTCTGATGTGTTCCGTAGATAGTGTTAGAAAGAACATTGAATACTTACAATTCATAGTCACAAACAATCATTTTAATGATCACACAGAATGATGTTCTCTAAGTAAGGTCAACTGCTAATGTATTTTCCGCAAACTTGCCAAGTTGCGTGTAACGCAATCTTCCCGTTTCCGTTTTAGCCACGCATTTCAAACAACGCAAATTTCGTAACGTATTATTTAAGATAGGAAAGCCGCGATGTATTCAATATATAGTGACCTCCACTCCTATTTTTTTTTCTTTTTTTTAGGTACCTAACTTGTTTAAAACCATTCAATGGGTGCCGAATAGGAGGAACATTAAAATCGTTCTCATTACAGCTTTAATATATTAAAGTAAATAAGTAAATTTAAGTATAAGCAGAATACTTTCAATTTGTAATACTTATTTATCGTAATATCGTCGATAGTAATAAGTACAATCGTTTTAAAAATAACACAACACCTTCTCTAAGCAAGACCTTGCTCGGACCATGCTACTTCATCGACACACACGCGCTTGGTGCTGCTTTTCCATATCCCACGAACTTGCACACGACTCCATCTTCCCATTTCCATTCTAGCCGCGCATTTCAAACAACGCGTTTTGACGGATTTTTGGATTCTAGCTAAAAAGCTGAGCCGAATTCAGCCATTGCCTCGAGGCGAAGTCTAGCTACTGGCTGCGTTGATCGGTAGTTTTCTGCGGTTTCTCCGATCAGTATCATGCGAATGCCGGAGCGGTACCTTAACATATAGGCCACAGACTGCGTAATCTTTCCTTCCTCTTCCTTCTCCTATCATTTCCCTTTACTTGTAAACCCATTTACATGCACTTCACTACCACACATGAAGGGAGACCAGTGGGGAGCTTAGAGCTTGTCTCGGCTGGGCGGGTCCCCGCTGCGGGAGATACCTGGAGGACCGCATTTTAATATTATTGTTTGTCAATATTACGTAAAAAATCTCATTTGAAGCTTCGCCCTCGTCACTTAAGGAATAGCGGTCTTGCGGAATAAATGATTGCTTATATTAAGTATACCTGATCATTTGTAAAGATCCGTTGAGAGATTGAATTGACTATCTTGATGAACGCGGAATAAATAAATGCATTCCTAACGTATCGTAAACGTGTCATCTGCTGCAGCTATGACGTTCAGTGGCCACAGGGTGTTCAATATCTTTCGCACTATGAGCATCCAAACAGGGAGCGGTAGCTCAGTGCATGAACAACCGGGAGGCCCTGGGTTGAAGTGCCGACGGCGGCATGATTTTCGACACTAGCTTTTCAGCTAGGTCGAATTCAGTCGCTGTCTGGAGGAGAATTCTAGCGGCCGGCTGCTCTGATCGGTAGTTTTCCGTGGTTTCTCTGATTACCATCAGGCGAATGCCGGAGCAGTACCCTAACAAACGGGCCATGGACCGCGCACGATCTTTACTTCCTCTTTCTTGTCCTATCCTTACCCCTTACACACACACACACACTAACATGCACTACACTACCACACATGCCGGGAGACCTTTTAGAACTTGTCTCGGCTGTGGCGGTACCGTGCTGGTGGGAGATACCTGGTTGGAGAAACCTCCGCTAGTCGACGGTAGGTCGGCGCCGGATCTCGCCATTCAATAGGGGAAGATCACTGCCACCTCCCGACGAAAAATTATGCACTACACATACGGAACTAATGACCTCATTAGACGCGCCCGGAATCACTAACATTGAATCAATCCAGAGCATCCAATTTGTGCACCTTCGAGAGAACTATTATTGGGAACCATTCTATAGTACGAAGAAATGAGCGCCATGGAAGAACAGTACCTAAAATGCTTAAGAGGAGGCTTACATGAGCAACACTTAAAGGAGCGGGCAACCTGCCCTTATGCAAATAAGTTGCCATTGATTACTCTCTTATTTGAGGATAAGAGCCGTTTGTGAATAAGAATTGGTCACTTATGGAAGGCTTATTTTAATTCTCCACTATGAATTGGGTCCCTAACATTGTATAATAAACTAAATTAACTAAAACGCCCAACAATGTTAGTGTGGTTGGAATGAACGAATTTGATGAAGAAAGGGGAAATATTATATTGAAATCATGCCTGATTAAGTCAATTCTATGCAGTTATGGAATAAACGTTCTATGTACAATACAAATTGATGATAATGGTTTCTCAGAATAGTTTGAATTTTATACACAAACATCACTCGAATAGTACGAAAGATGTTGAACACTCCGTGGCCACTGAAAGTCGCAGCTGCAGCAGATGACACGTTTCCCATACGTTAAGAAAGCATTTATTCCGCGTTCATCAAGATCGTCAATAACATCTCTCAACGGATCTTTACCTCAGGTATACTTAATTTAAGGTATCTCTTATGACGTAAGAAGACCGCTACTCCTTAAGTGACGAGTACGAATGATAGCTTCAAATTAGATTTCTCTCGTAACATCGACGAACACGAATATACAGGCCTCCCACAGCGGAGCACCGCCCTGCCGGGACAAGCTCCTAAGCTCCCGACATGAGGGTAGAGTAGCATAATGAACACCTGTTTGGGCCGTTTTTCACTGCCTACCTCTGAACTGAACGTGGCGGCGGCGCCTGCAGCTTTGATCGCCGCCGATCCGCCCCGCCCCGCGCCGCGCCGCGCCGCGCCGCGCCGCGCCGCGCCGCGCCTCGCGCGCTGCCCTGCCCTTCCCCCCGCTAATGGACTGGTCGGTCGCTGTCAGGCGGCGCCCTAACGTGGATTTACGGCCGTTTAATGGAGCGGCGACAGCCGAGCGACTCGCGGGCCGGCGCCGACGCCGACACCGCGCCACGGACCCACGTTCTGGAAATAGGTTGTTTTCGCGCTTGAAACGGGGAAAACCTTACAGTCTTCAGAAATGCCGCGAAGTGTTGCGAAGCTGCATTTGCTTTTCGTCTTCACGTTCGCTGCGTCGGTCGTTTGCTCGTTTACGACTCGACGGTTGGGTTGACGAATGACGGTGGTCAGAAGGCAAAACTGGGTAATACCCTGATCGAGGGATTAATGATTTCAATAATTGCTATATTCAGAGTACAGAAGCCACAACGTCAGAACATTTTTGTGGAAAATCTTTGTTATTGAAATGACTCCGCATTTCAGTATTTTGTACTTTTCATGAGGTGGTTGACGAGGGAAAGAATCTATTTTACCTTAAATAACGTGCCGCCGACTTGGATTTTTCGCCCCCCAAAACCTTGTCGTCATGGAGTCACAAATTTGACATTTCATATCTAGAGTTCGCAAACATTTGCGCAGTATGTTGCCCCCCACACGAAAGAATATTTTTCTCCTTCATCTTCTGGAGATTTTATATGCTGTGTTGTTTTCTTTAGATTTTTAAGATTTGACTAGGTAATGGTATATCGTAGTGATAATAATAGGAATAATGATGATAATAATAATAATAATAATAATAATAATAATAATGTTTCTCTTTTGCAGGTGAGTGTTCGAACTTCTGATTATTGAATGATGCTGCTGGGGTGAGTCTTTATCTGTGCAGAACACTATGGAAGATGTACTTACATCAAGTTTGTCCCTATATCTTCCATTACTTTATAAAATAAAGAATCTTCCAATTTTGTGAACTTTTAAATTAATTGATTTTCAGTGTTACACAACCTAAAGAACTGGCGATTATATGTTTCCACAGTACTCATGTTTATACATAACCAACGTTTTGCTTTCAATTCAACATGCATGTCGGGATTGCTGCTGAGAACTCTTAGAGGACTCCGGAATGTACTGTCGCCCTGTGATGTTGCAAGTGGGCATGTTGCCTCGATGGAAGCGCTTCCTTGCGAAATAATACGTTCGTTATAATAATAGTGTTGTTATTTTGCACAAAAAAAAAAAAAAAAAAAAAAAGCTGAAATATATCGTTAAGATTATTGTCTTTGAAGTGATGCAAAAAAAGCTGAAATGTTTTGCTTCGGTTGTTTGTATCAGGTACGTAAGTAGATTTATTCTGCAAATAGTCACTTCTTTCCCAAACCATTTTTTCTTCTTACCCAATTTGCAGATTGAGTGCTGCTAAACTTTTCTACCTTTACTCTTATTCACAAGATTTATTTCTGATTCTAATAGAGACTAAATATTATTGACATTAATGACTAATATATTATATCTAACTTATTTCTCAACATTTTAGTAGAGCAAAGAAATCTTTAAAAGACCCTTAATAGTAAGCTTATCTAATTATAATCATCCGATTCAGGAAAGAGTGTGTAATGCCTGCCCTGTGCTTCTTTCATGTTTTTATAGCATTTTAATCAAGTATATTTCTACATGTTAATTCTTTATAAGCATTTAATAGAATGAATATGCTTTGTGAACCTACACATTTGAATGGCGTTCTCCGAGTGGAAGAATGCCGCGTTAAAAATTATCTTCTACATCAAGAGGGTTTTCACTGTTTGGTATTTTATGATGTCGGTTAATGTCATTTGCCCTCCGAAAGCCTTCATTTTGTTGTCTGGGTAACATCGTTCAGGGAAAATTAGCTCTAATGAATCGCTGCGTCTTCGAGAGCGTCGTGTTGACCCGTTCGGGGCAGCCTCCTGAGTCTACCGTCCCGCTAATAGGCAAGGACAAGTTGACCCTTCGATTCCGACCTAGAAGGCGGTGGTTCTGGGCAGCACGTGGAAACTTTCGGCGCGGGGCGTGTTCCTTCGCGAAGTAGCCGACGGACACCGCGCCCGCCGCGTCGGCCCTGGCGCTAATTGCCCCGCGACGCCTTCCTCCGTCGAGCACGCTTTCTCGCGAACTCCCCTCCCCCTTCGCCCTGGACCAAGGTCCGTTGCTAATGGGCGACTCCGCGATCACCATTCTCCACTCCTAAGTCTAAAAGGCGAATCTCAGATAACTACATTTTGGCTATGAAGTGAAGCCTACTCATCGAGCTGGTTCCGAGTATGAAGCCCGGAAGATAGCCAGGACCACTTCGTTCCCCCTCACACCTCATCCCCGGCATTCCGCTGTCCACCCGCCGCTCCGTCTCCACAAAGCTTCATTTTACTACGTTGAGCTTGAAGCATTGCGCGAGGCCCGCGTCTGCCGTGGGCGTTGGTCTTAAGACCATATGTTTGCACCGGTCTGATTTGACACACGAGAAATGACTTTACTTCTGGAATAATTTTCGACTATTTGTAAATAAAATACGATCTTCTTGCTTAAGAATAAGGCCCGGTACCTTACAAACCATAAGTGGGAGAAAAAACTAGAGGTATTCCTTTTCTCTCCAGGTGTCTTCCATTCAGGCGCGTTTAGAGGGAGGTAGGGAAACTATCAAGTTGTGAAAGAGATCTTGTTTTTCTCTTTCTTGACAAAATAAAACTAGTGAGAATCCTCGGCATTCCGAAACTTTTCCTCCTCTTAGTGTTATTACCCCACAACTAATTACTTAGAAAATCTCAATTCATGATCTCATTCAAAGATGTAAAATTGAGGGATAAATTGCATTGAGAAGGGAACCTCAGGATTTAATACAGCTGGTGTAAGGTAGGTTCAAAAATAAAATTGAACTTTTGCAATTTTCCAAATTTCAGTGATCTGAAAGAAATTCGGAACTGTACCGTCTTTATTTTTGTTATTTCTTCTCTTTTTTCTCGCCATTTTCCATGATGTTATGAAGATGTCACAGCGGTTTATGTAACGTACCTCCGAAAATTAAAATATCTTAATGATCTCCTGAACTGCACATTTAGGTTTTACTCTATTTACCAAGTTTCAACTCGAAAGCTTCTACTTGACTGGAGTTATCACTTGCTTATCGATCCATACATCACAAATAAACAAAATTGCGCATATCTCCTCGCCACCTGCAGCAATCATAACGATTTTGGAACAACATTAATAGTCTTTAAAACTGTCGAGTATGCGAAGTTCAGAAGGTCTTTATGGTGGAAAATTCGAGACAGGATTTTAGAATAAGAAAGGTAAAAATAGCGTACTCGCATACTACCGCCTCAGAATACAAACGCTAATAGCACCGGCCGACGCCTGCTGAGTTATCTTCTCATCGTTTCCTTATTTTGACGCGTACGTGACGATTTGACTGTTATATGGTGTGTTTGAGATAACTGTGACCTTGTGACTGTCGCCTGTCTGAATTTTCGCGACCTTTCGTGGGACCTTTTAATTGCGATGGAGACCTTTGTACTTCGACTACTGAAGGAGTTATATAGGAGATCTTTCGAAAATGGGTCTCCCTCAAGAAGACAGTATATAAATGAAACAAATATTGAAGAGACAAATATCGGCAATAGTGTTGTGTTTTTACATTTTTCCTATTGCACGTGCAGCAATAGGAAACCTGACGCAATTTTCTGATTTCGTGATTCCTGACGCAGTTTTGGATCTTCTTAGGAAGAAAATGTTTTCGTACTCAGAATTACTTATTAAGATAAACATTTAGGAGACGAAATTGAAAACCGTTCGACTTGGTTCAAAGGGCAATTACACAATGTTCAGGGTAAAGTAATATCACTACTAGGATGCAGATATTTCGTTACGTAGTAATTTACATAATCAAGAAACGTCATAGTTAGTTATTACATGTCCGCTTTGATTTAACAATCTATATTCAGCGAATATAGACTTTCATCCCTTTGTAAAAATGCCAGATCGTTGCGCAAAGTTTGCATTGCTCCAGATTCGCGTAGAATATACAAGCTGCGACATTTCTTACTAGTCATGATATTTCATTGTTATGCTCTAATGTTTTAATCTAAAGTAATTTTGTGTTAAACGTCGTTCATCTGCGAAATAATCTCGTGTCCGGGTCATTAATCGTTCCCCACCGTTCCAGCCATTGAAACCGACAATATGCAGTTTTAACACGTTCTCGTTAATTCTGCAGTCAGTAGCCTAAATGGCCTTTTAAAATATTATTTTTGTAAATGCCATCTTATCTTAGTTAAAAAATGATTTCAGGAAATAATAGTTTTTGCTTTCAAATATTGTTGGTGAGAATAAAGAAAATATTGTAATCCTATGGGGAAAAGTGTCGATTTTTTGGTCTTCAGTTTAGTTCAATTGAATGATGCCTTATTTTACGCGACAAGGCCCAGCCCATCAGGCCCACTCTTCCGTCTGACCCGGAAATATTACTAGGCTTCTTTCGCCATTTAGCAGGGAAAGAAATGCGACGAAACAGGTGTTTTGAATATAGCTTAGAGGTTGCTTTTGGGCTGAAGAATCTTTTTACATGCAGTAAATCTACATGGGACCAACTTTACTTCTCCTCTGAAAGAATGCGCACAAAGGAATTTTTCGCTTTAAAAAAATCCACTGCTTTGATCGGGATTGAACCCACGAACTTGGGTGTAATCTATTTCACCTCCAGAGTCGAACCAGACTTCGAAAAAACTGAAAAATAAATAAATAAATAAATAAATAAATAAATAAATAAATAAATAAATAAATAAATAAATAAATAAATAAATAAATAAATAAATAAATAAATAAATACGAACATTTAATAGGAAATGTTCTACTTATGCTGATGTTTTCAAAGACTCAACGCCTTTAAAAACTATTTAAACGTTTCAAAAAAAGTATTTCGAAAACACTTTATTAAAGGTTTTAATTGCCAACCTCAAACGGATAATTACACGGACAACCTTTTCAAACCCATTGGTCCATCTCGGTAGCTCCATGATTAGAGCAAACAACCGTAAACCTTGCCAGGAGTCCCTATTGAAACTTTGAACATTTACTAATATTTCTCAAATTGCAATTGGGAATCAAAATTGTTAGAAAAATATATATTGTGGGGAAAAAAGTTGTTGAACCACGGGTAATTTTATTTAAAATTAAAAAATATAAAGACAATAAAGAAAATTAAAACGGAATTTCTGCACTTTTTCATCGTGTAGAAACATCGTATTGTAATAAATAGGAATTTGGAAAGCAGTAGATTTTTAAACATTTTCGGTCACAGTCATTTATTTTCAAATGTTTTACTACATCAACAATTAAAAATATTCCTCGTGGGCAGATTTTACCATCTTACCCGGCTAGACTTTTCGTGACACCGCAAGTTAAATCTTTTACAAAAAATAAATCAAAAATGAAAGCGATTAGAAAGTACAGTTTTAAGTACACTTGTATTTTTGAAATCAGATGCTTCAAGATGGGATCCGAAGCGATAATGTAGGTCAGCATTGTCCAACTGGCGGCCGGCGGGCCGTCCGTAGGCGAAAGCATTCTGCGCCTAATGCACGCGCCGTGACAGATCACCCCCCTTTCAAACAGGTGAAGCTTAGAATTAAGGATTTTTTTCTAGTAAATTCAGAAATTTGAAATGATTCCAATGTGTTCCACTGCGTTATGCATGATACGACTTGTTATCACGCATTGTGCCTTTGATGTCACCCTCCTGCCCGTTTCAGAAGAGCAGGGCAAAGTGCCGAGATCAACAATACGAGGATGTCAGGAGTTAGTCCAGTCGTTAGGTATTGAAACAGTGTGGTTACCTGGAAAAAGGTCATAATAACTTTTTCTTTGAGCATGTTGCATATACCAGACATTACTTAAAACCCCAAGTTTCCGACCTCCCAGACCCTGTGCTAACTCCGGGAGGCCCGAAAAATCGCTGATTTTCTGACTTGTTTCGGATTTTTCTCTACAGCTCTATAATGTTAAGTCGTGTAGAAAAATGATTAAAGTGAATTTCAAATAGGATAAAATTTCTTACAACTTTTGTATGAAACATTTTTTTGTAGAAACCAATTACTAAGCAAACTGCAGATTATCGAAAAAACGTTATTTTTCAATTCTCCAAAATGTGTGCAAACATACACATGTTTGTGAGATTGTAATCAACCTACAATAAATATAATAGTTATTACATGCGATTCAATCATTTATCTCAACGTCGGTCATCAACATTGCCTCATAAATGTACCCATTTCCAAAAATAATATATCAAAATAAAATGATGGATGAGTATATGTGTGTTTTTGTATTCCAGCTTAACTCTTCAACACGGGAACAATGTCATTGCAAAAAGCTTGGTATACGTTATTACTGGGTTATAATGGGAAAAAACTATACTGGGTGTAAGACACTCCTAGAGAGGTGGGTGAGAAGGGGGTGATAATTAGAAACAATATCATTTCGCAACCCGCAATGCACGTACCGCGTATAAAGTGCACTGCACGGGCACAGTGACAGTGAGGGGCATATGTGCTTAATTGATAATTGTCATAAATAAAAAAATGACCCAAATTTTTACAGAGAAGAAAATTTCCTGCTTCTGTATATTTTTTTTCTAAACTTAACCCTAAGTCATCTACAGCCTCAGAACAGAACAGAAGGTGCTACATTTACTTTCTCATAGTAAATTTTTCTCATTTCCTTGGTGTGATCTGGCTTGAAGGTCTTGTTCCATTCTCTGGTCAGCTGCCATCTATCGTCGCCAAAAGTACTTTTTTTCGACATTTTCTCAACTTTTTGCTTTTCTAATTATACAACCCGAATATTACTTCAAGAATATTAAAGAAGAGTAAAACCTCGTCCTAAGAAATTTTCATTGAAACATTTGAAGCCGCTCTTGAGAAAATAACGTTAAGCATTCCGATATACCGGGTATGCCGCCGAAAACCTAGTAATTCAAAGTTTATAATAAATATCTCATAAGTTTGGTAATCCTGTAAAAAGTTAGTGAGATTTTGAAAGCTTTAAAACAGATGCGAAAAAAATAACTCTGTTTTGCTACCAAGAGCCGGTTAGTTTTCCGCATCCGTAAGCGCGATGCAGTGCGGTAGAGTGAGCACTTCCAAACAATTCTTAATGCTGGGCAGAGAATTTGCTAGCGCAGGAGAAGGCACCGCATGCCAACCGCGATAACCTGTGGCTCCCCATGTTTCAAGGGCGGGGAGAGGGGAGGATACGCGTCTGGACGGCGGGTAGGCACCGCAGAATATTGCGGTGAACAGTCCTCTGTTCGTTCGTAAGTTACGCTTTTCTCACGTTTTTCTGAAAATGGAATGTGTTAATGATCCAGAAGTTATTGGTTTGTGTAATTGTCTTATAGAACAATTATTTAGCATGGAATTTCATAGTAATGGGATTGCAGAAAAGCTGAAAATAAAAGACAACGTTGGAGGTAGCTTCCATAGGGTGGGGTTTACTTAAAATAATGTTCAGGATTCGCCGAGAGTTTGGGTGCATACAACATACTCAAAGAAAAAAGGTTTTATGACCTTTTTCCAGGTAAAATGTACATACCGACTAGACTAAGTGGATCTCTCGAGTAATGAAAATTGCGCCCGCAACCATATTAAAGGTTTTAGTTGGGGCCCTTGAGGCCTCGCAAATTGAACATCCTTGATAAATACCGCAATGAAATTTTGGCCCAAATTTGATGTCCGAATCTGGAAAACAGATTTTTTAAATAATCTATTTTATGAAATTTGTAGAAGTCAAATAGCTTCACAAATTCTTCACAAACAATTCGATCGTGTCATCATTTCTAAAATGAGATGATTAACGTACAAGCTATTGCTGCATTTCAAACAAGAAATGATCTAATATAATGTATGGTTTGATTTGACTATGCTAAAAGTTTCGAAGATGAAAACTTACCGGGACTCGAACACCATTTATATGGTCTTTGTACCGCTCTTAACCAAAGAATTGAGGTACGTGCGCGACCAATCGGACGCACGTAGGAGGGCTATTTTGACGGCAGTGGAGAATGGGTTGTAGCAGTTCTCTCTACGGCTCCACCCGGATGCGCGCTATTTCCGCCCCGCTTCCAGAAACCCCCGCAATTCCGAAGGCTGACCTCCGCCGTGACCCCGGCAGTGCCCTCGCCCGCCCAAGCGCCCCCCCCCCACCGCTTCGACAATAGTCCACCTTTCCGCGCTTACAAGACAGTTTTTGCATACCGGGAATCACTTTAACCTTTTCTATTGGCCCACTTTTGAGGCTCTGCACATGCGCCAACTCAATTCGAAGTGTTAGCGGAGAACGTTATTCCCCCAGAATTAGCGAGCGACATACATTGAACGCTAACTGTTCTCTTGATCACGCTATATGGAATGTGGCGGCAGTGCGTGCTTGCTAACTTTATTTTTAATGCAATATCATTCTGATGACATTAATCTGTATATATAATTTTGGCATGAATGAGCAACGAAATGATGGCTTACATGAATTGATTTTAATTGTGAGCGGTGATGGTGGTGTGTAAATAAGTTTTATTTTCGAATTTAGAGAAAAATGTGTTTCAGATGTTAAAACAAATATCGAATAAATCGTCTCACCAGCCAAAAACATGAACTCTATGCCTCAACAATATTTCTCAATTTTCTATAGAGGAGAACAATTTCTTAGAGTAGGTCTTAGGAAAATATTTCTTAGCTACTCTAACGCTCGTGAAAACACTCAGTGTATTAAGTAAACGCACATTGTGCATAATGCTTATCATCCTCCGATTCCTCAGTTTCTGTGCATTATTTGCAGAAGTCCTGAAATGTTCAGTATGAGTTGAGGAACCCGAATGGGAAGGTGCGTGTAGGCTCCTTTGTCTTCACGTGACGTGGACGGGAAATCTCTTCGACGGAAGCTAGTTAGCCGTTTGACGCAGTATGGATGCAAAAACTTACTTCCCTTTGGAATGCCAAACATAGAGGAGGGGAACGTCCATGACATTTAGTTTCAATTACAACATGTATGTGACTTTTACCGTGAAGCACGTCACGAAAAGTGCTCTTGCCCCGAGAGCAAGTGCTCTTCCGCACGTTTGCCGTAGCAAGGGTTTAAAAATATTGTTATTGACAATGCAAGGTTAAGCACTTGAAAACAAGATCAATAAAAATGTGCTCGTCGGTGAGTTAGCTTTCTCCTGTAGGGCTCTCCTCTGCATACACACTGCAGTGGTTGTGGGAGTATTACGTTCTCTGTGAAGAAGTGTGAGCTGAATGCCTGTGCTGGCTCAGAGGTCAGGAATCGTAACATGCTATTATACTGTAGCTCCATTTCAAGTGGGTTAACTAAAGGCGGAAATTCTTACGCTTGGTACACGGTACACAGACGCATTCTACCCAGATGTTCGTTTTATCTACTAAGAAAACAAAAACATAACTCTAAGAACGCGACTTTAATAAATACATCTTGGCGGAACTTCGTAGCATTCATTTTAGGAACTACTTTTAATATGTTATTAAAAATATGTACCATTTAATAAACACAGTACATTTTATTACTCTAAAAATAACAAACAAATATGAGCTAATGAGAACATCGACGTAGTGAACGATTAGTGTAAACTTATCAGAATGAAAAGTCTATTTTGAGTAAATTTTAATTTTGGTGTTCATTCTAAATAGCGTTGCGAACTTCTTTTGAAGGCAAAGGCTGTGCGCGAATGACTTTTCAACGACTTCACTAGTTGGCATGGCTAATTGATTAGTTTCCTGCCTCAAGATCAAGGCTCCCGATTCGTTGAAGGTCATTTCCGTCTGCGTTTAAAGTTGATGGAAGGGGTTTGGTGTCGTTTCTTGCTT
Organism: Teleogryllus oceanicus; assembly: GCA_964035755.1. NCBI lineage: Eukaryota > Metazoa > Arthropoda > Insecta > Orthoptera > Gryllidae > Teleogryllus > Teleogryllus oceanicus. Next base: position 8,789,899 of record CAXIVR010000006.1, on the reverse strand, counting down.
GAAAGTTTGGGCCGGGTTGGATTCTGTCAACATCTAACGACTTTGGGTTATCATTATCTCCATCCCCTTAACCTTATCTCCTCGTCAGTACCTTCTGAATGCCTGGCCACGGAGGGACAGTCTTGCGAACAGTGACGGCTCGTGTATTTATAGGAGGAAAGTAGTGTATTCTTTAAACTTCTGCAAAAGGAACATACTACAAATTATATTACACGCGACTTTTCTGCAATGGGATAAGAGAGAAAGATTTATCAGTTCAATTTTCCCGTGACATCCGTCTATTCACTTTGGAAATTAAACCGGCTACTCACATCCGACCGTTGCGTGCCTGAGTATGATTTGACTTGTCGCACATGACTCATTCATTTGGCTCAAGAGGAAGCCAATAGATGACGATGCAAGGGAGGGGTTGTTCCTCCACTGCTACACAGCTCCATTAAAAAACGTTTCCTCTTCTAGCTATAGGAGCGCTGAGAGAAATGGACTGTCAATACGCGAGAGATGAGAAGGCCGAGAATTCCTCCTCAGAGCGACTTCGATTGATTTCGAACGTTTTTGCGTAGCTCAAAGGCTCGTGTAGTTTCAAACTCGATCACAGTATATTTCCTCTTATATATCAACTCAAAATTGTACATTTTTAAACCCCAGAGCTAATACCATACAGTACTTGTATATTATTAGGCAATTACGCCCAGAAGAATAAAATGTGAGGAAAATGTTCTTCCTTCCTTCTCTCCCCTGAGAATTCGCCCCTACGTGAGAACCTGAGAACAGGTATCAGTAGACATAGGATGTTTAGGCACTAAAAAATCGTCTTTTAGGCGCCTAAAAAGGCACTAAACATGTCAAGATTAAGGAGAAAAAAGGCACTGTATAAGTAACATACACAATAAATTGAAAAATTGTTTGTAGTTTTTGTCTGTATTATGTTATAAACTTAAATGCACAAAACGAGTTAGTACATTTTAATGTAAAGCTAGATTTACATATTTACAACTCTACACTTTATTCTTAATAGTTTGCATTAACCAGTATCTTTTACCATATTACCAGTATCTTTTCAAGGATCACAATTTCGAATTTGCGACCTTTGGGAGACCCTGAGAGACAAAATTATTTTGAATGCGGAGAAGGATCTCTCAACATGTAGTGATGTGACTGGCATATATTTTAGAAGTCCAACACTAGCAACACTGAAACTTGGCAATTTACATTTATTTTCACTTAAAATTTCGGTGCCGTCTGTGGGTTGTCAATCGACTATGTTCTCAACATGGCTAGTATTTATGAAAAAGGGAAGTGGACAAAAATCAGTTCGTATACTTTTTATGAATTCTCTCGTATTTTAAAATACCAAGACGAACATTGAGGATTTCGTAATGAATGGTCACGTTTGAACCATAGACGATTTCCGATATTTTAACATTGTATATAAAAACACTTAAAAGGCAAAAAAGTCCGAAAAAAGGTATTTATGCTAACAAAAAGCAATTTGTCATGATTCGTGCACGTATATTATCAGCCTTTAAATAAGTTCGCTAGAATAAAATAGGCATTTCCCTAAACATCCGATTCCTACTTTCAGTTCTAATGAAAAAGGGATTAGGTTCAAAATCACTCGATTCTTAGGAGAAAAAGGGATTAGGTTCAATCATTCGTAAGTAATTTAGGTACAGCGCTGTAACTGGTGCTGCTCATGCTTCAAGCAAGTAGGATTTTAATGTTACCGTGAGGCGCTGGCTTGTTATTCACTTATGATCCTGAAAAGACAAGTTGTTTATCCATGGAAAGATCTACTCGATCTGCGTGAGAATGCGAAAGGAGTGCTCTGACGTACTTCGAAGCAGGAAAAGCGTAGCGTTTTTCAAAGATGTTTTTTCTCCGCGACCATAATTCCCTGGTCACTCGTCCGGTAGAGGCGTAATTAAATTTTGGGGCTTGGAGCCCCCTTGATTGAGGCTGTCGTACTAAAAAATAAAGTAAAAAGTCGCTTTGGCTGAGGCAAAGGAAGGGAGAAAAGCATTTGCGCTGATCAGGCCGAGTCGGAATTATTAAGCTGCCAGATGAGATATTGAATGCAGTAGACTGTGAAGATGAAGTCCATTCTGAAGATGGCAGAGGAGGCTATGGCACGGAGGCAACGGTTACGAAGCTGTCGGTAACAGCGACAGATGTTCAAATCTTCGTTGATAACAGATTGTGCTGGAGCTGCCTCACAGTTTCCAAATGAAACATTCATCGGGGAAGGATTTTTATGACAGTGCTGAGCTAGAGAGGTAGACTGCCGTGTATGTAGAGGACGTTGACGAGCAAGTACGAGCTACAGGGTTATTTAGAGTAAATAGAAATGTGTTGTCAATTTTGATAATCAGACATAGTTTTATCCCAAACAGTTCTTTTAATGTTCAAATAGTTTTATAATCTCTCTTGGAGACTTACCAGGAATTTTAAACAATACAATAAGTTATTTTAAGACAAAATTAGTTTTCCTTGGTTTTTTTTTTGCTGGAGCACTAAAATACTTTATCTGCACTACATAAGTAGGGTACGAGAAAGTAAAATAAATCTCATACGTCTTCTCAACAAGTCACTACTTCATTTACTGCCCTAACCCACTGAAACTAACAATAAGAGGCAAATGTAAACAAAGTGTACTTTTCCCTCCTCCCAAAGTGGTAAACTAGTGATCCAATGGCGTCCCACATCTATTGCGTCCGAGGTTGGATTGTCTCTTGATACCTGATTCACATCAAATTGTAAAAATATTTCGAAATATTGTAAACCTCTATTAGCGTTTACAATTACCCCTGTTTATATTTACCCCAATCAGTTGTACTTAGATTTCTTGGAAAAATATTAAGTTGAAAATAATTATTAGATGATTAAATGGGATATTAAAAGGTTAGCCTTCTATTTGGAGGCCAAAAACATAATGTAAAAAACTACTGTACTTATGCATTATGCAGGGTTCGAGAACCCATAATCATATCAAAAAGTTGTTGCTGTCGCAGCCGCGTAGTTTGTCACCGGCTTTATTCATTTGTTTCCTTTTTTATCCTTGCCTTTTATCCCGTTTGTACGGGGTCGGCAATAATGGAGGCGGGATCAGTTTTATTGATTTTCTGTAAACTCCATTTCTATCTTGATGTGATGCCCTTCCGGACGCCAACAACAGGGGGCACATAAGCACATTACCCATAGACAACACATAACCATGACCCAGTCGGATTCGAACTCACGTTCCTTTGGTCCGAGACTGCCACGCCACTACTACCTTAGCGATCTCGACTACGCGGATCGGCTATTTGTTTCCTTTTATTTCCATTAATATCTTCAATTCTGGTAATCCGATAATGGTACACAATTGTGAAAGAACTGGGGCACATACTATCTTGCGAAGTGTTTTATTCGATTAGTTACTAACTCCAATTCAGTTTTGTCTCACTCAAACTGCAGAATAATCGGAAACAATATCAATAGTTCTTTTATTAGTGATTTTTAGGGGGCGGATTTTGATGACCTAAAACTGCGAAAAATGATCAATATAATCCTCTTAAAATGTTGAATAATGACGTAAAAGCATTTGATCAAAATCACTTCAGATGAACAACTAATAATATTAAGTATGTTATTGATGTAATCGAAGCTTCTTCCTTTGTTCAAGTAAACGCAGCTTGCAAATTTTTGCTTTGGACCGTTCTTTACAAGAAAATCTGTCTATATTTGTCGCGAAATCGGCGGAACTGACATTAGCGCCGAAAGGCGTCACACGACCTTAGATTACGTAGTACACAGAACGGTTGACATTACAATACATGAGCGAAGAAATCGAATAGGCGACTCAGGAACTCTGTGGAGAACATTTGTTGCATCTCGTAAATATTTATTTGAAGCAAGTACAATTCAAATCACTAAAATCGATTAAATCAGCGGGAATTGCATAAAGAATGACGAAAAAAGTAAAAAAATGACGTATAAAAACGTGTCGTTTCTTATTGTCATAACATAAAATGAATTTCTATACTAAACGGCATTGTTCTAAAGTGAAAAGAAAAAATGACATTTCATTAAAATCTGCCCCGTAGTGATTTTTACTGTGTCGTGCAGAATATGAGCCTCTTTTGCTCAGCGGGTCTCAAAATTAATTATAAAGGCGCCCCTCTCCATTGGCCGCCTCTTGCACGTGATGAGGAGCGCGGCGGCGTGAGAGAACACGAGCGGCCGCCCGCGCTTTGTGATGCAGAGCGAGTTTACGAGCGCAGGCGAGTGCACTCACCTCTCCCCTCCTCACCCGCCCGACGGGTCACCCGCCGCTGGACGGGCGGCAGGGCGGCCCGGCGCAGAATCAGTGATTCACCGGCCCGGTCGTGCTGTTGCTCCTTGGTCGGGTGTATGTGCGCGCGCATGTGTTTGTGACGGAGTTTCGTCTTTTCATTTCCCCAGGGTTCTCCGCACTTGCACCTTCTACGGGGCCACAAGCAGTAACGAAGTGATCATGGGGTTTATTAAGTTAGGTTATGTTGGCTCTATCAGCCATTATTTAATTAATTTGATTTTTAAAAAAAGCTCAAAACTAGAGAGTCTGCGCACGCCATAGCGGGCAGTACTACCGATCTTCTGCGCATGCGCAGATGCAGTAGTGTTGCGAAACTTGAACTGCGAATGGGCAGAAGATCGATAGTACTTTAACGTTCTAGGGTGCACAAACACTCTACTAATACGCTTCTCAGCCTTAATCGATCGGCACTTAGCGGATCACGGAGTCTGCTTGTCCCTTCGTAGTATCCTCTCTGATCATCGTTAATTGACGTCCGAAATGCTGACTCAATATTTGAGGACAACTCTTGGGCCACATGTTCTCGGATTGACTCCCCGCTATTGGTCCGTGGAGCCGGGAGGAGCGCTCGGAAGAGACGCCCCCCACGTTGATCCGGAGTGTTGCTCCGCCGCGACGGGAGCGCACTCCCCCGTGATGGCGACAAAGTGGAGTGCGTGGGGCGGGCGCCATCCCGCGCGCTGTTTGCCCAGGTGCCCGCGCCAGCGCCCGCCCCGCGCGCCGGCACCATCGGCAGCGATCGCTTGCGCGGGCGCGAGTGTTGCGCGGGCGGAGGCTGCTGCTGCGAGGCGCTCACGGCAGCTCCTGCGGCGCGGCGGCGGCCGAGCCGGCCATGCCCGCCATCGCTTTGGGGGCCATGGGGGCGGTGTGCGCGCTGGGGCGACGCGCCCGCTGCCCGCCCGCAGCGTGCGGACCCGCTGCTGTGAGTATGATTCACTTTGCGAAGTGCACTTGGCGCCGAGGTTCGTTCTCGTGGCACTGGACGTTTGGCTACCAGCTGTCCTGTGAAGTCGAAGAGAGGTTCTCGCGGACGGATTATTATGTGATCCCCCGTTTAAAATGCGTTGGTGGGGCAGCCTCCACATTATTGATAACGTACCGTTCAGATGAGAGAAGTTTATAACTGGAATTGGTTTCTCCCGTAATTTTTTTTTCAATCTCACGAAAAAGATGCAAGGATTTTCCTTCAATTTCAGGTTTTTTTCCTCTCCCCTCCAAAAATCGCTGTTAAGAAACATTAAGCATTTAATTTTTAATTGCTTTTTAACCGCCATTGTAAGAGGTGGATATATAAAATAGGTACAGGTAAATGACAATAAAGGTTTATTAGACCAGCAAATGATGTTATAAATCTGTAGCTGTTTTTCAGTTGGCAATCTCCCGAGAATGAATTAACGTACTCCCGATGCAATTATTGTAAAACTGACTCAAAATCTCTATAGACTGACCTCAGTTCTGTGCCTAGAAACACGCTGACGCCAATTTCTTTTCGAAAATGTAATGTATCTCCCGAGAATTTAGAGTTAGTTGCGAAAATATGCCATTTTGCTTTACGAACACTTTGTCACGGAAATTCGCGAAATATTTTGACTTCTGAGTCCCATCAAGAATACCCTACATCGCTTTATTTTACTTTTCCCTTTTGTCCTTAAATAAATGCGTGTCTACATTGATGACTATTCGTGCATAACTGATACGACGAGTTTATTAATCTTTTTCTATGCACATAACTAATTAAACTAATTAAGATCTGCAGGAGTGAGATTTTGAGCTGTTGCTTCAGAGCCTCAAGCAGTTGCCGAAATGATTGTTTTTTACGTCGACAACTCACCGTGCCGGATGTACCTCTCAATACCCATCCGGAAGAAGTCATGTGGAACAATATACTATCGTATTCTCCCTCTTGTTATTAATTGAAAATTCAATATAATGTAAACACTTGAAAAGCATATTTCTATTATTAGGTTTGTTTAAAAAACGTTTCTGTGTACTGTTTGCGTATTGAATAAAACTTAGAAAAATGTGTTGCTAGAATTTTAAATAAAAATATAAAAAAACGAAATGGAGAATATCGTACGTAACGAGGGGAACTACCGGTGTAAAGTGCAGGTACTGTTGGCCGGTGCACAGAACGATTGCCATAGAGTATCGTATCTATTATAGTCAGAAGATGGCGCTGGTGTCATTATCGATCTTACTTAACGTATACAGTGAATTGTGACGCAACTGTCCACTACTGATGGCTGATTAAGTTGGACGTTAGATAATCTGGAAGGAGTTTATTAGGAGAATTTGGTTTATTCGAATATTGTTTTCGTGATTAACGTTTCAAATTCCTCTTCGTATGCACTATTTCGTTAAGACTTGATTCTGTTTGCAGTTTTATTTTATCCCAAAACGTATAGTATATTAATTTTCTCTAGCAATTAATCGTAGGAACGTCTAACTAGAAATTTTCATTGATTCAAAATATTCATTGACCTGAACTGGATGTGAGCTACAATTGGAAAAGGAATCCAAAATTCGTAATATAGTGAATGGGTAACATACAATCGTTCATATATTTGTATTAGCATTATATTGTATTCATTGTCGTCTCTACAGGATTTGTGTACGATTGGTGATCACGCACTGTTTTTGTTGTTGTTTTTTGTAAAACAATATTCTAAATTTATTAATTTTGAGCATTAATTGACAAAAATTGACACTGTAAATGGAAGCGTGTAATGATTAGGGAATGCAAATAACTTCATCTGAGAATATGCCCAGAAGTTTTTTTTACCGTGGCACCTTTTGAGGAAGGAAATCGCATTGAGAACAAGTGTTCGCTACTGACAAGGCTACAATGTATCCGGGTGTGATCTGTACATGAATGGGTGGCTGTGTACGAACAAAGGCGCACCTCTCTTGAGCATGACTGGTTGCTTTGTTCGAACATGTGTTCTCTCTCTAGCGGGCCCTCTGAAGTCCTGACGCTGAAGTGAAAAGGTCTTGTTGAGTTTCATTGATGTTTCGTAAGAACATGATTTTGAACGGCAGCTCTTGCATATCATAGCAGTCTTACCGCTTGTATTGTTGCAGTTGACACGACAAATGCTCTACCACCTCCTTGTTGATAATCGATGTGTACCCGAACTATATTGTTTAATTGGGGAGATTGGAGTGCACTGTAATTTATATCGATCATGAATGCAATAACATAATTACTTGAAAGTTGTCATTTCTCATAAATGGTGTTGAAATTTAAGATTTGCCTTTATTCCGAAAGAAAATAGCTTGCAATTATTCCAAAATTCAGAATATTAATATCTCTCTCTCTCTCTCTGTCCCTCTCTCTCTGTCCCTCTCTCTCTGTCCCTCTCTCTCTGTCCCTCTCTCTCTGTCCCTCTCTCTCTGTCCCTCTCTCTCCCTTTTCCTCTCTGTCCTCTCTCTCACCCCTCACTCTCCTCTCTCTGTATCCATGAAAGTTAACACATCTACGGTTTTTTACACAGAAGGTTTTTATTCTGTTAATTTTGTCATAACTCCACTAAATAGCACTGCAGCACAAGATTGCGCTTAATTTTAATTCAAATTTCACTCACACTATCGCATTCGCGGATTCGGTGGTATAATGGTCAGCGTACCGGACTGTTGTACCCAAGTTTGCGGGTTCAAACCCGATCGAAGCCGTGGATTTTTAAGGGCGAAAAAATCCTTCGTACGCCTTCCTTCGGAGGGGAAGTAAAGCCGGCTGTCCCATGTAGTAGATTTACTGCATGTAAAATATCCTCAAGCCTAAAAGAAGCCTCTGAGCAAAATTGAGAACCGCCTATTTCGTCGCCCAAGATAATACCTCCTTTCTCCGCTAGGTGGTGAAAGGAGCGTAACGAAATTTGCGTGGTTAGACGGAAGAGGGGGCCTGATGGCCCCGAGTCTCGCCACGTAAAATAAGGCATTAACTTACTAACTAACTAACTAATCACCACCTGGCCTTCATTGTTGCTGGACTTTGCCGTGTGCGAGAGAGAGAGGGAGAGAGAGGGGTATGTAGTAATTACATAACTCTGTACAGTATATACATTAAAAGGCGCAAAATGGGACAAAAATTTGTATTTTCATTTTTTTAAGCGTGGCAACCCATCAAAAAAAATCTGAAAAATTTTCAGAAGATAGCTGATTTTAAGCCATCATTTGAGAATTTTCTCAAATGTTTTGTACCCGGCGGAATAAAAACTTTCTTTAAAAAAATCCAAAATTTTCAAATCCATTTAAAAGTTTGAATTTCGCTACCAATAAAAGTTTAAACATTATTTTTGAAAAATTAGAGAATGTCACTTAAAGAAGCCATATTTTCAATAGAAGTCCATGCAGCCAATTCAATGAAAACTACTGCTGCTACAGAATTGCAGCGACTTTCACATAGTAAAGTTTTCTAATTTCCTTGGTGTGGACCCATCGTCTTACAGCTGCCATCTATTACCGCCCAAAATACATTTTTTGACATTTTCTCGACTTTTCGGTTTCCTAATAGTGAAACCTCAATATTACTTCAAGAATATTACAGAAGAGTAAAACCTCGTCCTAACTACAAATTTTCATTGAATCATTTGAAGCTGTTTTTTTTTAAAAAAAAAATAGCGATTAAGCATTACTGAATCTATTGCGTTTTCGAAATGCTTCATTTGAAGTCATTTGAAGCACTTCCACTCACAAATGCAATAATGTATACAGATAAGTGAAAATGTACATATGAACAGCGTGAGAGATATTTAAAAAAATACATCTGTAATTTTTGAAAAAACAAAAGAATAGAGCATTATGGCGTCTATGTCATCGTATAGGGTTTGTTTGGCACTAACTCTACCAAAAATTTAAAGCAAATATTTTGAGCGGTTTTTGAGAGAATCTTTTTTGTTATTTTTTAAAATTGCAAATATTGCAAGTACTATTGCACAAAAAAATCGAAAATTTTCAAAAATTGTACATGACCTTAATGAAAAGACAATTTATCGACACCAAATTTCATTTGAAGGAGAAATCTCTGTCTTCATTTTACATCAATAATTGTAGGAAGACGCCGAAAAAATTCAAACTTTTGCAATTTTCGAGAATTCAGAGTAAACCGCGAAAACGGGACCTATGCCACCTTTATAAATGTATTATTCTCTATTCTTACAAGTAATTTAACGAAAAAATTTGGAACCGTTTTTGAGAAAATGTTGTGGGGAGCTTCATGTAAAGTACCCCCAAATATTAAAGAATGTTTTTCAAAATTTCAAAGCTTCAACTAGAGCCAGATGGACAGGGGTTTCTTCAATTTGGAAAAGATCATACATGTGGTTTAGGCGCTAGTAGTGTTCACAGACGTTTTGGGGAAAAAAGAAAAGAAAAAAAAAAAGGTTCCAGGGAACCCCAAAATGTGTATTTCCGTTGAAATCTCGAAATCGATTTTCCCCAGCATTACATAACTTTCTCTATACTGCGTATGTTCCTACGTATATACGTATGTTACTACATATATACATATGTATACGAGAAAGTAAAAACACGTTGTTCGTTATTGCGAAGCATGTGATGTGGGAGGGATCTAAAAGTCCGTGAAAAAGTGTTTTTCGTGGTCACAATCCTTATGAAAAATTGTATTTTCAATTGCAAGCGGGAGCACTTTTTACCCTCTATCCAGCTAGAGCCTTTGAAACTCGCTCCTAACATCGCTCGTGTTTACAAAGAATGTACTCATGTAATAAAGCTTAACATTATAAACTAATTACATTAACTACTATTACAGCACTGTTCTGCATTTTACTTCTGATCCTTCTATCGGAACGTGTACAAAACTTTGTAGTTGTTTTGGTGAGGTTTTAATTGTAACGTATTACGAAAAAATGCAACACGTGAGCTAACGAACAGCAGAGCAGCAGCTCTTTGTATGGATATGCTTGAATGGCACGTTTGCTTATGTACCCTTTCTCAGCTTTCGTGCAAGCTCTTCACAACGCCTCACTGCGTACGAACGTGTGCGTCAGCGTCTGCACCGAAGAACGCTGTGTCCGTGCTTGTGTTTGTTGTATGTGCTTATGCGCATTGAAGTGCTCAGAGTGCATTCGCCGGCGTACGTCAATCAAGTGTCGGCGCTCAGGATGCTTTTTCGTGAGAACAACCTTCGGTTTTTTGTGATATTGATGCACCCCCTCTTTCTGTGGCTCTTACCTCATGCATAATCAGTACGACCAGATGAATATAGTACACCTCAAACAATGGGGCACCCAGTAATTTTGAAATATTGAACATGTTATAACAATGAATACGAAAATAAACTGTAACCTTTGCAAGTTTGGAAATTAACATTAAAATATTTTGTTTTCTTTGTGAATTAATATACAATTTTCATTGTGCAGTTCTTGGGAAGGAGAGTCTAAGGATGAGTTTAGTTTGATTATGAACGAATCCACCCCTCCCTCCGAAATATCGGTATATGCTAATACGCTTTGATGTATGTATCTCGAAGATCTGGGTGGAACCATGTGGTCTTGGAATGACCTTGCCCTGAATCAATAAAATACAAGCCTTCAATCAGAGGGTAAGGATTTTGAAATTTCATCCACTCTGAAGGTCTTCTTTTCCATAGAATTTTTCTCCCCTCCCATTTTTGCTGTAGATAACAACTAAATCATCATGATTTACCGCAAGAAACCACTGTCAAATACCTAGGTGTACACCTAGACAGAAAACTCACATGGAAAGCACATATTCTACACAAACGCAAGGAACTACAAATAAAATACAAACAACTATACTGGTTGCTAGGAAGAAAATCTGTGCTGGCTACAGACAATAAACTTTTAATATACAAGTTATTCTTGAAACCAATCTGGTCATACTGCATACAGCTCTCAGGCTCAACCTGCAGGTCAAATATTCAAACCATGCAGAGATTCCAATCCAAGGTTCTGAGAGACATTACTAGTGCTCCCTGGTACGTCCGAAACGATGTGTTACATAATGATTTTAACATGCCAACAGTACAACAAGAAATTAAAAATTTTAGCCATAAATATGTCAGCAAACTAGAAAACCATAAAAATGTACTAGCCATAAACTTACTGGACAAAAGTTCAGAATCAGAAGACTGAAAAAGTTCAAACCATTGGATTTGCCAAATAGATTTTAAAATGACAATAGTGATAATACTGTAATAAAATCAACACCAAATGTTTTGTCAACATTACAAGTGTGTAATATGATAAAGGAAGATCACCAGTGGGTGACCTCTCCATGCAAGTTTGTATTTTCTAACAGCATATTTATTTATTGTTCTTGTTTTGAACAGATTGTAAATTTACAGATTTAAATAAATAAAAAAACAACTCCCTTGTCCATAATGGATCTCGTTGTTCGGCAATGAGCGCGTCTATTTGAGAACAACTAAAGGAGCTTGAAATTATTTTCGTAGGTAAGTGTCGCCGACACGTGAGGGCAGAGCAGAGATTCCGAGTCGGTTTCAGGTGACCGTATCCGGTTCCCACCGGCTTCGGATTGACGTGTACGCCCGACCTTCGGTTGTTGAACGAGGTGGCGCGCGTACGTTTGCACATCCACCGTTTTTCGTCTGCCACCGCCGTCGTCGCGTCCCCTTCCCTCTCGCTGCTCCTCTTCTTCTCTCTCTCTCTCTCTCTCTCTCTCTCTCTCTCTCTCTCTCTCTCTCTCCCTCTCCCTTTCTCTCCCTCCATCCATTCGTCCTCTGCTTCCGAAACGCCGACGACCTTCAGGCTCTTATCAGAAGGTCGCAAATTCGTTCGCACTCCCGCAGGCGCTCGCGAATAGATACTGACAGCTCTTCTTTTCGCGGGAGATCAGAAATACGTCAGCGGCAGATGGGGAGCGTCAACAACCGGGGAGCTGCGCAGTATCTTTTCGGAGGGCGCTCCAGGGCAGGCGCACACGCACGAGACGGGCGCATTTTGAGTTTCAGGAGGAGGGTGTTCTGTAATTTTAACAGAAATGAACGAGAGGGTAGGGTTCATATATATGATTGGCGTTTCCGGGCACGTCAACTGCTGGGGTCATTACTCATTTGTCTTACAATGATTATTTTGAAGTTTTGGGAGTTGGGAGGAACGAGGGGTTGATGGAAAATGAACGTCTCGAAATATTTGTGATAGTATATTATTAATTTTAATTTCGACGTTTTTCTTGTTTGATCAAAAATGTATTTTGAGATTAAATTCGAGAAAAATGTTCTAATATCTGTATGAAAGTTAACCTAATTATTTTTGAAACGTCCTCTTAACGTCTTAAGGCCTAATTCTAATCCGGCTCTCTTCCATCCCATGTGAAAAGGGAAAGAAAAATTGCGAAGGGTATAATCGTAACCCTTTTGGAGAAGGTTTATTCAACATGTGGCTGGTGTTACGTGCACACTACGTCAACAGAATTGTCGCTTCGAAAGCAAGGCTTGAGATTCCTTTCCAAGGAAATGCGATGTGGAAGAGGAAGGAAGCTCTGAACCGTTTTTTAATCATTAAATGTTAATGGATCTATCGTTCCGTCCAGACAACCCCGTTCGGAGGGAGAGCGACAAGTTACTTATATTAAGAAAGAAAACGTTTTAACGCCGGCGTGGTTAGGCGAAGTTGCTGCTGCCCTATAGTTAAAATAATCACAGTGGTCGCTATATGACGAAGTTGTTAAAAAGTGACCTTAAAACAAAATATTTTAACACGGGAAAACAAATTTTTCGTTAGATTAGAAGCCAGTTTGCCTCGTTCTAAAAAACCTCTAGAAAATGTCAGGAATTTATTTCGAAGATCAGGTTTTTTAAATTCTTTTCCAAGAATTTTTAATGGAAATGGGAATAACGATGGTAAAGAAACTGAGCGAGGGATCAAGAATATTTGACTGTTCTACTATACGACTATATTACTTTTAAAAACATTTGAATATCTTTTTTTAAAAATTCAAATATATTTTATTACGAATGTATCGACTCTTAAAGATCTGATTAATTTTCTTTTCTTGGAATTATTATTAACCCCATGCTTTACTTTCAGTTCGAAAATTTAGTTAGAGCTTGTAATCTTGACTGATAAACGTCTCCACTGCTAAGTCACACGTGAACATTAAAATATTTTATGTGACGTAATGAATTATAGTTGTGCCAACCATTTGCGGTGCTTCCTGTTAAAACACTAGTGCGAGAACTTCCTTGTAGGTTAGTAATTGTAAACACGAAGGTGATCACTGGCATTAGGACGACAAGGAAAGCAAATATTCGATTCAGATTAGGGGAAGAATGTGACGATGAAGCGATAAGACGAGAACGCGCGGCCACTTCGCGGAAAGGCTCAAATCGAGCGGCGATGGTCTCAGAGGGCCGTTCATGGCTTTCGGCGGAAAGAGGCCTTGCAATGCGGCCTCTCGCCAGCGCAGCGTTCGTGTTCGCCCGACGACTGCCGCCGGGTCGCAGACGGGGCGGTAGGGAAGATAATTCTTCTTCTTTCTTTCTAGGGTTTTTATCCAGCCGACAACCGGTTACCCTTTACGTCCCGATGGGACGCATATTCGACCATACACTAGACACCAACACACTTGCGGGCTCCTCTGATCTGGGGTCAGCAGAACGCGAGGCCCTCCGCGATAACACATACATACAAGACAAGGGACAAACAACAATGCCCAAGGCGGGACTCGAACCCGCGACCCTTCGGACCGAAGCGCTGAGTCGGTACTCGCTCTTAGCCACCTCGGCCATCCAGGTCGGATGAAGAGAATTCTCTACCGGTTATAACCAAAAATGGTTGCTTTTTTTCGTTTTACTCATCAGCTTTTTTGGGATAATTTTTGCTTTTAGCCGACCTTTTTAATTTCCAATAACTTTGCCCAAGTCGCTATGGAAAAGAGGTGAATTAAAGAAATCAGTATTCAGTGTTTTTTAATGTAGTTATGTTGTAACACTTTGTTAAGTAAGGCATTGCCACTGGACCTTTGTTTTTGTTCTTGTTCAGTTTTCTTTGTATTTTTGTGTTTAATCGTATACCCACGTGTTTTCATCGAAATAATTTCATATATCGCGAAAAATTGTGTGTGTATTTTGTTTTATACTTCTATATAAAAGTTAATTTTATTGATCCTTTAATAATATAAATAATGTTTGTGTACAAATTACTTTTACACAAAACCGTTATTTCAGTTACCAGTTGTTGTAAGTGGTTATAACCACAAGTTAAAAACTGCAGCAACCTAAAAGCTGTTATTTTTGTCCATACCGCCTTGCTTACGAGGTTCTTGACCAGCGCCACGTAAATCCCGCCTCTAAACTCGGCACCCTTCTTTGCAAAGCCGCGACAGCCCAAGTGACAGCAGATGCGTTTTCCCAGTAAGTCAGACTTCACGGCCATGCGGGATGGATGGATGTAAGTATTGGTCAAGGGAACGGGATGGGGAAGGATTATACACCATTCGTGGCCCATTGTTTATAGGACTGCTCCGGCGCTCGGCACGAACTGCTCAGAGAAAACCACTTACAACCTCAATTAGAGCAGGAAGTGTCGTAGAATTCTCCTGTAGATAATTGCATTGGCCTACCAAGTTCCGTACATATCTATTTCGGTGGTTTCTCAGCCCAGATCCACTCCCATCTTCATCTTTCCCGACCTCTCCGCCCCGCCCATTCCGCCTACTTTTCAGCGTCCCCCTCCGCGCCCCATCACGCCCCCTCTTCATTCTTCCCCATCTCCTCAACCTTTTGGGCCCCACGCGCCTTCGTCCGCCCCGCCCCGCCCGTGGTCGTGGTGGCAGCCCACCCGCGTGAGGCGGCCGGCCGCCCAGGGCGCGTGTGCGTCAGCAGCGGCCGCGTCCAGGGCCGGCCGTGCGGCGCGGCGCAGGCAGCGCCGAGAGCGCGTGCCCGCTGCGAAGGCTGCCGGTGGCCGCGCAGGGCTGCAATCGGCGCACCCGACACCTGAGGAACGCGTCCCCCGTCATCGCTCCCGGGAATGCGAGTCACTGCTCATTTCTGAACATGATTCTAAGAAGACTCCCCTATAATGAAATTCGTCCCAAAGCGTGAACCCACCTACTTGGTTATTCCGTTATCCAGATATGACTTTGTTAATTATGTTCATTCTTCCTGTATTAAGTAATTCTTCGCGTTTTTTGTGAGTTTTTTTTCTTTCGGAACCTATTTGAAATATATTTCAGAAATGTGGACGAAATCATGATTGATCACAAGAATAAGATTGATCGCTGTGTACCGAACACCTCTCAAAGTTCAGAAAGGATCAAAGGGGTTTTCAGGAAACGAACGACAGCTATAACGAAGACATTTTTTCTTGCTGTCAAGTAATTCAATAATCAGCGTCGCGAAAAACGGCTGGGTTCGAGCCCTACTGAGAAATGTTGCCGTCTCAGTCCGATGTAAAATTCTTAAACGGGGAGTGTATTTGATGACTGTCGTCGCTGGATGTGGAATCTCGTGTCTAGTGAAAATGGCAAATTATCTTGACCTATTAAAGAATGATTGATGATCTTGTGATGAAGGTGGGTATAAATTTTCTTTGTAACGTTACAGTGTACTGTTTATCGGACATTTCATTTCTTAAGTGTATTTGTCTTGTCATTAATAAAATGAACGAAAAGATCAATAATTTTATTGCTATGTAACATTTTAAATTAACTCGCTAACCGACTTTTGTTCAGACTGTCCTGATATTTTCAGACTTTCAGCTGACATATCCCTATGGAGTACTTATTAATTCTATCTGCTGCTAATGTAATCAGTCTAATTAATTATTGAATGACACCTCCCAGTTCATTACCCGGACTCGCTAGGACCGATGTCCCTGCGAGTGAGTCCTCGCAACAGCGGAGTATGCCCGTCCCCCGTTGACTTCGTCGCTCGTACGGTAGAATCCGTCAGAAAACCCTTTTTTTTCTTCCAAAATATTAATTCTTGGTTGTATCGCTCGTCGGTGATCTTTCGACTGATTGGCAAGGGGGACTTGCTGCATTCTCAGTACCATTCAGTTCAGGCACTATCGCGCCTTGGAAAAGACTTCATTACACAATTTAGATCAGCATGAGCGTGAGTACAGTATCTTTTGTCAGTATTTTACGGACGGCAAACAAGGCATACGGAATGTATGCCTTGTTTACCGTCCAGTCTTTCTTAATACCTCCCTTTTGCGAAATTACTGCGAATAGTCATATGAGTGAAATTAACATTGTTTCGTTGTGAATATGGTCCACTTGTGAAAACTTTTGTGCCGTTGCTGGATTCTGAAAGACTTGTCTGAACAACGATGCTGTCCAATGGCGCCGCCTCTTACTTTCCCGTTCGGCGGCGAGCGTCTGCACGTTCCGTGATTTCGTCAATGAATTCTTCATGCCGACACCATCGAGCAGTTTCGTTGGGTCATAATGGCCTGCAACCAATCACGAATTATTCCGATTTTCTCAAAGCTTACCTCTGTCGGTGAATGATCTTTTATTTCTTGCTTCATCGCTCTGCTCGTGACCTGAATCAATCCCTTCGCCACTAGGAATCGCGATTGCGTGCCCTACGTCATAAAGTGCTCGTTACAACTACCAACCCTAGCTCTCGGGCAGGTCGTGCGTCAACGGCATCTTAGTTGCGTTGAGGATCGTCTCCAATGTAGTTGGTTATCATTTTAATCAACGAATAAACAACTTTATGTCGAGCGATCTTTCCTACGTCAAGCAGCATTAGAAAAAATGAAAAAAAAAGTATGTTCGTGGTTATATTAGTAGAAATTTGATTGCTTTTGGGGAGGAAGGTGTGAGTAAATATTGATATTACTAAAAAGTTGACTAAAGATAATTACTAAAAAGTCATAAACTAGTTTGTATTAATTTTGGAAGTTGTCATGTAAAAATACTAAGCCACTGTATAACCAATGTGAAGAAAATATTGGAAAATACGTCATGAAACTGGTCTTAATTACACCCCTCATTTGTGTGTATGAATGCCATTTTTAAAAGGCAATATTTTTATTTCTGTAGTAAGAATTGTTATTAATTGAAGCCATGTAATTGAACCATCCTTATATAGCAATCGAGTGACGTTCGCTTGTCTGTCCGCCTGTCCGTCTTGCCATTGTTAAACGTCTTCCATGACAATGGAGAGAAATGGGGCGTCATCCGACGCGTCTCGGTCTCCTGATAGAGAACTGATCATTTTTTGCGGATCTTTCCAGGAAATTGTAAGAAAATTCCCGGAGAAAGTGGTGTTTGTCTGTTTGTGATTCTAAGCAACTCGAATGCGTTTTGTCTGACTTACGGCACCTACAGGCGTTATAAGTAGCACATTTGACTCTTCTCAACAAGATACACTTCTCTCACAGCATCTGATAATTTTTCGCCGATTTTCTCCCGGAAGAATTCTAGACAAAATACGAGATTTTGATTATTTCGATGTATCTATAAATACTCTGGGGAAGCGCGGTAAATCACTATACTTTCTTTCGGCATTAACGTGATTCATTTCGATTTGGTTGACGATAATTAAACCTTAATTTGTAATGAAACGAAACTTTAAACAAATATTTTCATCGACATTTTTTCATGCGACTTTATATCCTCGAAATGGACGAGTGGAGCAACTGCAATATGTTTAAAATTTATTTTTGTTGTAAACTTGCGAAGCACACATACATTTTTTTAACATGAAAATACCGGCTGGAGGCGCCACGCTAAACTATTAAGGAACAACTCGATAAAAGATGTATTGCGCGGTAAGACAACCTTCATTCGCACCAGATTACCGTGTTTTGAAATGTTTAAAAATAACTTTTGAGCTTGCATTCATCGTATCGAAATTCGACGGCGCCCGATGCACCAAGTGCGCGTGCACTCGGGTTAACAGTAGCTGCACGTGTCCGTCGGCCTCGCGGACGCCTCGCCTTGTCTCAGCCTCCGCTATTACGCCCTCTTTTTTCCTTTGGCTTTTCTTCGCGGGCTGCCTTACTCCGCTGCCTTCCTCTCTCCTTCCGCCGTCTCCTCATTCATGGCTGCAAATCATCCTCCGCGATCTCCTGATAGTCCGCATTCTCCGATTCGCCTCGTCCTCATTACCCGCCTTGTCTTCACGATCCGCCTCCTCCTCCTTAACCGCCTCATCCTCATTACCCGCCTTGTCTTCACGATCCGCCTCCTCCTCCTTAACCGCCTCATCCTCATTACCCGCCTTGTCTTCACGATCCGCCTCCTCCTCCTTAACCGCCTCATCCTCATTACCCGCCTTGTCTTCACGATCCGCCTCCTCCTCCAACCGCCTCATCCTCATTACCCGCCCTGTCTTCACGATCCGCCTCCTCCTCCTTAACCGCCTCATCCTCATTACCCGCCTTGTCTTCACGATCCGCCTCCTCCTCCTTAACCGCCTCATCCTCATTACCCGCCTTGTCTTCACGATCCGCCTCCTCCTCCTTAACCGCTTCATCCTCATTACCCGCCTTGTCTTCACGATCCGCCTCCTCCTCCTTAACCGCCTCATCCTCATTACCCGCCTTGTCTTCACGATCCGCCTCCTCCTCCTAACCGCCTCATCCTCATTACCCGCCTTGTCTTCACGATCCGCCTCCTCCTCCTTAACCGCCTCATCCTCATTACCCGCCTTGTCTTCACGATCCGCCTCCTCCTCCTTAACCGCCTCATCCTCATTACCCGCCGTCTCAACCCTCTCCTCTTACCGCCTCTCTCATACCCCATTGACCGCCTCGTCTTCATAATCCACATCTTCCTTATAATTCACCGCGAGTTTGTTATCCGCCGCATCCTGATCTACCGGTGTCCTCATGACCCTCCGCCTTTATCGCCTTGGATTTCTCTTCTACCTTCTCTTCTCCCTCCCCCTGCCTTTACTCCACCTCCAGTACCTCCTCCTTCTCCGCCACCACCATGCTAATTGAACATAATTCGAGTTGGTCGTACGCATTACTCGTGACGCTTTGATCAAATGACTTCAACATTCGCTTTGCTGAGTTGGTAAACATGACTGGTCTTCTGTATTCTTAACTATGCTCTCAGAGTTTACGTTTTGTGGCCCGTTTTTCTAGTCGGGTGGTTTCTTCAATGAGTAGTATTTTGCGACTCTGATGGAAGGAAAATGCTGGCTCAGATGTCTGGGGAGCACATGTGATGGTTTCATGCAGTTACATTTTTAGATTCACAATATTACTTACAACACTACTAACGTAATTTTAACAGCAAGAACAACTTCAACATGCGAAATAACAAACTGCTGCAGACACCAGTGATTACAAACAACAAATTAATACATAATGTTATATACAGGTAAACCTAAAACAACCTTGTGGCTGCTGGGCACTTATTATAATAAAACGAACCAACTCCCAAAACATAAAATTTCGACAAAAAGTACAATAAACCTTTCTGTGAAATTAAAAGGCGTGGAAACTGCACTATTTCACAAAATAGCGAAGCCTAGCAAATAGGAGGTAAGTTTTCAAGTTTTATTTAAGGCCTAATTTTCAATTTTTTCGGTGCAAACACAAAAGTATTATAGTCTATGTAATTACGAGAAAAATGAATATTATTATTATACGAGTGTATAATAAACATACTGAGAAATATATAATTCAATAGACATTATTTTAATAAAACATACTAAAATTCTTAACTTATACAACCGAAGAATAAAACTGAAATTGAACGATAGAAAGATGATACAAAAGTAAAGGAGAATATTTACCTGATACCAATCCATTAGCAAAATTTAACGGATTAGCATTAATCGTCAATCGTCATTAATCAAAGTGAACTGTCGAATAAAAAGGATGGTTCCGTCCGCAATTTTCTAAATTTAAGTTTCGGGGATCCGAAATGTCCAGCGCCTGTGTGTGTTAGTGTTCGGTTAAGTTATTCCAATTAAGTGTTCGGTTGTTATTCCAATTATCTCCGACCCTGGTGTGAGAGAGCTTTTAGCCTCCAAACCAAGACTTGTTTTCCGGCGGTTTCACTCTGCTCATTCAGACAGTGCGCGAGTTGTCGAGCCGAACATGAGGACTTCCGTTCGCCTACAAGCCGCCGCGACGTCGTGAAGGAAGCGAAAGTGTGTGGGAACAAGCGCGGGGCTCCCTCGACGCGGGCGTTCGGCGCGGGAGGTAAACGCATTCCGCTAATGGACGCGGTCCGTCTGCGGGCGCAGGAGGCGGCGTTGGTGGTGGCGATGGCGGTGGCGAGGATGGCACGCGGGCGCCTGGGGGTCGTGGGTTGCCGACGGTCAAATAAACGCCCGCCGATCAGCGCGGCTCTCTTCTGTCTTCGCCTCCGCTCCCGGCTGCGGCGCTCTCCAAGGAGACGTTGTGGAAGAGGCCGCTAAGAAAGCAAAGCTCCACAAGCACCCTTGTTTCGCCTTTCCACAAGGACGCGGCCCATCAGCGGGTTGTGAGCGAACTTGTTGTCCTTCACTACCCGTCGCTTCCCGTGAAATGATTGCTGAGGGGTTTATAAACCTGAGTGCTTCAAGCCTTTTCTTTGCGGAGCCTGCAGATATTTTGCTTTCCATTTTTCTAAATCTAAATATTTCGACATGACACGCAGGGCCTCACAGCGGATATCCGCTTCAGGTGCTAAATATACTTCAACTGTTTTCGATTGGCGTCACGTCTTGTGCCGTCTGCTGAGCACCTGCCCCATTTGGAACCTCCGGCGCTGCCTGAGTGTCAGATGCTTTGTTTACGCTTGTAGGACGTGCGCGCTGCGATGGGTGTGCGGCGTGCCCCCCTTTCCCTCCGGCGCCGCCCCGCCTTCGTTCCGCTCCTCATCCTGCATCCTCCCTGTCCTCTCTCCGCATCAGCCTCACTTTCAATCCGTCTGCTTCGCGGCCGCTCCGCCGGCGCCCGGTCACTCACCACCACCGCGCCTCTGCCTCGCGACCAGCCCCCTGCGCCACGCCCGGGCCCGCCCACGCCGGGCCCCCTGGTGGCGACCATTCGGCCGTCCGCCAGCGCGGCGTGTTTCGCCTACAAGTGGCCGTACCTCCTTTCGCGACGTCTTCCTTGAATACCACACGAGACGCCACTGCGCAGTAGACCACACGAGGCGTCACTTCGCGAAGCACGACCAAAGGCCTTTGGCGGATGGTTGGCACGAATGTAAAACATGCGTACATTCGAGGGCTTACTTAGGGAATCTTTTGACTTGCAAAGCATACATTTTTTAAGTTACTTTGCATTTTATTTTTGTTTCCTTTTTTAATTGCACAGTTCATTACCATGATAAAAAAGAAAGGGGAGTATTTGGGAGTGAACCAAATGAGAGTCATGAATCATATTGAAAAAATATTAGAAAACCTGACAAATTGGATAATCAACCGCGAGTATTTCTTTTTACACAATGGTATTAAGCACCAGAAATGTAATGAACCATAAAGCGAAGTGCTTTCAAAATACTGATGTGATGTAATAAAAAGTTTGTTTAAATTGACAATGAGGGCTTTTTTTTAGCGGGGACTCCAAGCATATGCGTGTTGATCCATTCACTGTTCGTATGATACTAAAAATTTTCCCCTGTTGTTGGAAAAGAGGTGAATATTATAACCTGATCCGCGTATTCAATACAAGAATGATAAAGAAAAAGGTTTTCGATTGCTTTCTGCATCCCATTCACAGTATCTTATCTCGGATTTAAAAGAACAGAAATGCGTCCCGATGGACACCCTATGATTAAGGTGATGGGACAGTAACGTCAGTGTTCATGAAACATGAGGTGCCGATTCAGGGGCATCCAAGTAATTTTATCCGTAATATTACTCGGTTTATTGAAAACATTTGCTTCATATTAATCGCATGACATTTCAAGAAATATTTACATTATAATTATACATATTTTGAGCAACTTTGATAGATGTCTAAAATATTTATGAAGAGAGAGCGAACTGAAATCAGTGGCGGATCCAGGGGAGGACCCAGGGGCTATGCCCTCCCCCTAAAGTCTTGAGTTTTCGTTTTTACCTTCCTTTATTTAGTAAAATTGATTAAATATTTCTTGATGTTAGAATTATGTAATTATTTAAAAAATAATATTGTATAGTATCATATCTACAGTACAAAAATAATATAAATATAGTAACAAATGTTTATTATTTAACAAAATCCGATGGCCCCCACCTAAAATGATCGGCTGGATCCGCCCCTGACTGAAATAGCCCGCCCCAAGTACTTGTGGATTCGCTCTGGCACGGAAAGATATGACAATGAGGTCGTAATAGTGAAACCCTACACAACACTTCCTTCGAAATTTTCAACATCGATTGCGTTAATTCTATGGAAAAGTATCCTCTTCGCCTTAGATATCCCTTAAAAATAATAGTAAGCACTCAGTCGTGCTAAGAATTATACGTTATCTAATACGTCTCGTAGAAACCGGGTCAATTCCCGTACAGCGTCCCCGTTTCCCTAATCTCTTGCGCACGAATGCACCTCGCTTGTTGGTTCATCCGCCGCGCCACCCAAGCGCCCTCTTCCGATGACGTCACGGAGGCCCCGCCTGAGGCCCTCGAAGGCAGGCGCGCGCGCTCGCGCCCCCATGCGTGCGTAAGCGGCGGGCCCCATTTGCGGGCGACACACTTCGCCCCGGCATGGCGCATTGATTCACAAGCGCAGCCAAATTTTAGTTCTCATCTCTCGTTCAAACCACCACTGCGTCATTTGTCATGAGCCCAGTTGACTCTTCGCTACTCATCTTCAAGGCGATGAGGCTCCGGCCTACGGAATTTACATAAAACAATCGTAGAGAAGAAAAAATGAGAAGTATAATTTCCAACATATTTTATGCTAAAAATAAACGAGGTAACTTTAAGTGAAAAAACATTGCATAAAAAATCCATACTATGGGGTTTCGAACCCACAAAATCGTAACTTTATGCCTATTTGTTACCTCTTGAATGTTCACTTCACAAAAAGTACCGTAACGTTAAAAATATATCATAATTTTCAGATATCCGTAAACTGAACATTCTTTAGTAGACCAAAATGACCATGGGTGGAAAATATTTTTCAATGAATGGACGTGTAGTTTATTGCCTGTGTATTATCCAGTTAAATAACAGTTTTGTTGACACTTATATTTTTTTGGTATAATTTGTCAGTTAAATCTATTTTATAAATGAATAAACCCAACCATCGTAAAATCAAATTCCCCACCCGAGCTTTAATGTTAGCTATGGATAGTTTTCGGACGATGTGTTCTTAACGTGGATATTTTCATTTGCAACACGGAGGGTTTGAAACGTGGATGTTTTGATGCCCCATCCTCACGGCACGCGGCCGTGCCTGGGCGCGCGCGCGTGCCGGGCGAGAGAGAGCGCACCCCGGAGGGCACCCCGCGGCAGCGGGCGCGGGGGGAAGAGGGCAGGTGAACTGCGGCGCCGCATTCCCCAAAAGAACCTTCATATTTTTATCATCAATGTTTTAAACTTGTTAATGTTCGCACCAGGGGAGGGTGGGGAAGACAATTAATTTGACAGTGGCAGTGTTGACGCATTTATAATTAAGGCGTAACTGCTGGAGAAACAACCTCAAAAATGAGAAGATAAATTAACAAAACCTTTAATGTCAGATTGAATAACACAAAAGTAACACACTACATTTTTTATAAAAACTGTACTAACTTAATTTCCACCTTTCGTCTGAAAGAATGTTCAATTTACTGATGTGTCAAAATTATTACGTGGTTTTGTTATTATTTTACTTTTCTTTCAAAATAAATCATTGACAACATAGAAACATCGATGCTAAAAGAATTGATTTCAGTAAAGCATTTTAATGAAAACGTCGATGGTTTGAAACCATCGACAACGATGTCGTATTCTTAAGATGAAGCAATCTTCGAAGATGCACAATGGACAAAACAATTGAGCAAATGGGCGTGCTTCTCTAATTCGTATCATGTGATAACATTTGATTCTATCATCTAGATGTAAATTGGACTGGTTTATCGTGTGCAAATTCCCGTGTGTTATATTGAACTTGTATTTAGACGATCAAGTGTGTTAACCGTTTTTCTTCTGTTTCTCTCTCCTTCTTTCTCTCTATCCTTCTCTCTCCTCTCTGTCCTCTCTCTCCTCTCTCCTTCTCTCTCTCCCCTTATCTCTCTCTCTCTCTCTCTCTCTCTCTCTCTCTCTCCTTATTTTTTTAAATAAACTGTTTAGACTAGAATGTGTTGCCAAGTGAGAGTTCATCAATCGATGATATCATTTAATTCTGCAATTTTACTAATTGTTACCTTAGTTTAGAATGAGTTCATATATCACTGCCTTAAAGGTGACGATGAAATGAAAGTCCACCGTTCGTCGGGAGTGTTTTTCATTTGGAAAAGGGCTCTGAACCCCCAACCTCCCCTAGCCACGTGTGGAGTTCCATTTGGCCATGCGGGTTACGATGGTTTAGGGTCTATAGGGTTCGCGGTTTCCAACAGAAATTAGTCAGAGGTAATTGTCAAACTAAAATCAGATACATCTCTGGTGGCGGTGTGCATAAACTCTCTTTAAATAGTTATTGTGAGATAATGCTATTTTTATAGAAATAATACGAGTATTTTTCTCGAGAATGATGTACATATTTCCTCTTTCCTCAGATACATCAACAAGTGATATTTATGATTTTTTCAATTATAGTAGTTTGTTTCAATGTGTTTACGTGTCTCGTCGTACCTTATCACTGCTGCCATTTATGATGTTATTCTCACGGAAAGAACTAATAGTAATGATTCATTGCCAGGCATCCGTCGTGCATCACTGTCACAATGTTTACTCACAGAATGCATGTGAGTGTGCTGCCTTGATGGTATTTAAAAACCGCTTTCCCGTGATAAGTACATCTTAGAAGGAGTAAATATATATCTTTTGTTTCCCGTCTGTCTGTCTGTCTGTCTCTCTCTTCTTTCTTTATTTCTTTCTTTCTTTCTGACACACACACACACACACACACACACTCACACACACACACTCGCTCTCCCTCTTGATCTTGCTCTCATCTCTTTTTCCTCTCTCTGCTTCTTTCTTGCCTTCTTGTCCTTTTCACCCCTCTCTGGTACATCAAAAAATTGAAAAGTCGAATGTCTGGGCGATGACCTCTATATCATCTGTTCTGAACACTAAAATCACTTTTGTATTCTTCCCCGTCCCACACACCCGTTCATCTTCTAGCGCGACCCAGCATGTCACGTTTCCCACTCTCGCTGAATTCAAGATTAAGAGATCGGGCGGGACGAACTCGAGGCGCCCTTGGCTTACACAACGCACTCAACGCACACAATTCCGCCTTGTTAGACGTGCGGCGCCGCGAGGACAGCGCGGAGGCGGAGGCGGGGGCGGGGCGGGGCGGGGCGGGGCCCACGGGGGCGGCGGCCGAGGCCAGCGGGTGTCCCGGCCCCCGGCGGCTCTTGATCGACCGCGAGGTTGCGTGTGTTTCTCGGGAATCGCCTCTCCGGTTGCGGTTTCCTCGCCGTTGCATCGCGCCCGGCTCCGCGCCGCGCGGCCTCTGCGTCCGCCTCCGCCGCCGCCGCCGCCGTGGGCGGGGAACAATAGTGGACGCGTTCGCCGCGGACGGCCTATCAGATGGGTCGTATGTCTTGGCACTGACAATGAGTGCCTGTCATGTGGAACAACCTGTGAAGAATTGTGAATGTTGGATCAGAAGTACTTTGTGATTGACTGCCTTAAAAAAGCTTTAGCACTCCTGAATACGTGCGTCTGTGTTGCTTTTCATCATGCTTTTAAATCCTATTTGTTATGATTGTTTTATTCACAACGTATTGGGTAGATGGCCCGAGGTTTATCTCGCCGTGATGATGCACCTCGGCGAGATGCGCAAGGGAAGCGGTAATGAGCGCGAGACCCTTGGCTGGACTCTCGGGCGCCGAAGGCAGTTGGGAAGGAGGTCGGGCAAAAACCGGAA
This sequence comes from Teleogryllus oceanicus, assembly GCA_964035755.1. NCBI lineage: Eukaryota > Metazoa > Arthropoda > Insecta > Orthoptera > Gryllidae > Teleogryllus > Teleogryllus oceanicus. Next base: position 8,763,646 of record CAXIVR010000006.1, on the reverse strand, counting down.
GTTCTAAAATAAGAGGGAACCCTTTATCACAACATCTTGGAGTTCTTTATTTTCAGATGTAGCAAAGCGTTCCTAAGCGTTTTTGTCGATTACATTTCAAGTCAACTCGGAATGCTTTCTAGAAACACAAGGTAAATCCCCACGGCGACGGTCCATTCTCGGTGGATCTCGATGTCCGTGTGATCAGAATCCTAGAAGATCCGTGAGAAGACGAGTCGCGGCACTACACATCTTACCTCATACGGCACCGCCTCGTGCTGAATGATTTCATCCTGCGCGCCTTTTCCCTCATGATTTATGGCCGCACTGAGGCAACCGCAAGAGCGCGGCGCGTGGCAGAACTCGGGAACAGCAACACCATACGGTGCTGTGAAGCACTCAGCGTGTTCAGTGCATCTGCCCTGCTTGCTCCACGCCGCCGCCAACTTTCCTAGAACCTGACAACACTTATTTACATCCGAGAATATCAAGACTACACGGTGTTGAGGACCAGATCAACACACACGTAGAAAGAGACTTCACGTGCGTTTATTGGTTTAAATGAAATTTGATTTGCAATATAATACGTACTGCAATTCTTGGAACTTTATTGTAAATATTTCCGAGGTACATTTTCCTTCCTTGAAGGTGGAAGTAATGAATAAGTAGAAAATGTGTTTTGGCATATTTGGAGTATGTGAATTTCACCGAAACGGTGACCTCACTGTTTGTGAGCCGCCACGCTGACCGTCTTTGTTGATCGCTGAGCGCTGCGCGTCGCATTGCCAGATGCGCCATAATTGTCCGGGGGAGGGGGGCTGTTAGCGCGCTGAATGCGGGCGGGCGCTGGGTGCTGGCAGAGGCGCGGCGCGGCGCAGAGTAAGGCCAGGCCCGCGTGGCGAGGTGGCCTCCCTCCAATGCCCTTCCGATAGCCGCCGCCCCGCCTTCGCACGCCACACCTTAACACCGCCACGCCTCCCAGCCGCACTTCCTGAGATCTCTTCAGCTTGCTTGGACGCCGAGGGCTGCGCGAGCGCGCCCAAGTCGCCACGCACTCCCATTTTTTTTTTTTTTTTTTACTTTCTCTTACATGTAATGTACAATTGTCTTACGATAAATGTTACAAAATTTCCAGAGCATGTAAAGTGATCGAAAATGATGACCAATAAATCGATAAATGAAATGATATTTTCCCAGCTTGGCTCTTCATAATTATTTCTTATTTTTATTATTCTTATACACATGCACATGCCCAACCGGAATATCCATTCCTCGCTACAATGCCTTCTATATTGGAATAATATTTTTTATATATTTATGAATACTATAATGTGTCTGCTTATTTGATCAAGAGGATTGGTACGTGCTTCAGAAATTTATTTTGTTCATGGGCCGCCAGACTTATCTATATGGAGTTGCAAGATCGAAATTATTATGCAAGGAAATTCTTCACCAAACAATTAATCAAGAAAGAAAAAACTCGTCTTTCGGGCAAGAAACATTTATAATTCCGTATTGTTGTGAAGTTACAATTTCTGCCTGGCTGACTTGTAAATTTCATAACACGTAACAACAACTCAGCATCAAAACACCTAAATATTTCAAATTTATATAATCTATTTCTCTCTCTCACATTATATATTGCTATTCATTCTTCGTTAGTACCATTCTGACCCATGGCCATTTTTACCCTTATTCATTTTAAACCAAAATAATATTAAACAAATCTCACTTCTCTTTCTGATTCCCCTGCAAGTTTGAACGGTGTTACCTCAGAGGTCTGCCACACCACATTACTTCTACATTCCACTATAGATCACGCTGTTATCGTGCTTCGACACGCCCACACTATATCATCGCTCACGCTGTTCGGTAACATGTAATTTGCTCCGTTCACTTGTCTTCCCCCTGAGCAGTAGCGTCTCATACTCTTTCTTCTTCATGAATTCTGCGCATTTCCTCTTGTCTATGCTTTTCACGATTGGCAAATCACCCATTTACAAATCGATCTCTTTATTCCTTGATTTCTGGTCTCTTTATAATTCATAAAATCTATTTTGTTGGCGAAAATTTCTCACATGTCCATAGCTAAACTGATCACTAAACTCAACATTATCCTTTATCGTATTATTATTACTCTTCCTTCTCATTCTTTCGTTATTTAGATATTCATTGCGCAGCCTAAGTCGACATACAGTGTTGCTGCCTGTAACAATTTCTTTATTCACTCTTTTAATTGTGGGCCATATCCAACCCCAAGTAACTCGTTACAGAATATTGATGGAAAACTTCATATGGAGTTAAACCTGTCGTAAGTGGTCACTAATAGTTCCAGTAAAAATTGGCCGTTTACTGAGGGTGACCGCGTAATCAATGTTATAGGAAGCTTTGGCTCCACAACAGGTCTAATTCTGTTAATTGCAAGGAAATACGGTGAGTCGTCGATTATCCGAACTGGGACCACGTAGTTCGGATATTCGATAATTCGGATAACCGAACATAAAAATGTCAAGTGAACATAAAATGGTGTATGTATAAAGTTTCTTTAAGAGAACTTACAATTAAAATACTGCAGCGCACATATAAAACCCAGATGATAATAAACACTGTCATACTACGGCACATAGTACATTATTTCTTGAAGAAATCGCTGATTTTCCGATGCTGAAATGGAGATCTTCGTGTTATTACGGCGAGGTCCCTCAGTCCATTCAGCAGAAGTAGTTTAGTTTCCTTTTGTCTTTGATTGAGTGTTAGTGATTCCGGGCGCGACAACTACCGAGATCATTACTCCCGTAAGTGTAGTGCATGTTTTTTTCATCGGGATGTGGCGGACATTCTCCCCCATTGGATGGCGATATCCGACGCCGACCTACCGTTGACTAGCAGGGATTTCTCCAACCAGGTATCACCCACCAGCGGGGCACCGCCTCAGCCGGGACAAGCACTAAGACCCCGACCGGTTTCCCAGCATGTGTGGTAGTGTAGTGCATGTTACTGTGTGTGTGTGTGTGTGTGTGTGTGTGTGTGTAAAGAGTGAGTAGGACAAGGAAGAGGAAGGATAGATCGCGCACGGCCCATGGCCCGTTAGGGTACTGCCCGGGCATTCGCGTGGTGTTGATCGGAGAAACCACGGAAAACTACCGACCACAGCAGCCGGCCGCTAGAATTCTCCTCCAAACAGCGACTGAATTCGACCTACCTTGAAAAGCTACTGTCGAAAATCGTGCCGCCGTCGAGACTTCATCCTAGGACCTCCCGCTCAGAGGCACTGCAGTGACATCATGATGCACTGAGTCATCGCTCACTATCATTTGTATTTCATACTACATCATCACCGTTTCCAAGACAGCAGCATACCCTTTTGCCTGAGTTGGACCACTTTTGTCACCGTCAATTCCGTCTTCGTCCATTTCATTGTCTGTTGAGTCGGTTGGTTTTTGGACACAGTTTATAATTTCATCTTCATTTAATATATGAAAACCTGGATCGTTATCCCTTTCAAACCACTCATTTGTATCTTCCTTATCGCAATTCCCAACCCCAAGGATTGTTTGAAGGACGTTCATAAACTCATTGGTCTCCTCTTCAGATCCGTTTCCATCTTTTTATCTGCACTTATTAACCAGAGTTTATTCCATGCGTTTTTACTTTCTCGTATACGTACGTGCATACGGAATAATACATACGTAGCATAGAGAAAGTTATGTAATGCTGCGCGAAAAAACGGCGGATTTTCGGAAGAAAAAGAAAATTCATTGCCGGGCCCTGATATCGAAAAAGTGGATAAATCCAGTTGCCAAATTAAGAAAAAAATCCTCTAACACGTGGTGTAGCCAGAATTCCTGTTTTGTCGGTCCTTGATACTGAAACATCAATTTGGACGGCAAAATGTCTGTCTGTCTGTCCACACTAGCGCCTGAACCATGTGTAGGATTTTTTCCAAATTGAACCAAAACCAAACCCCTGTCCATCTCGTTCTAGTTGAGGCTTTGAAATTTTGAAAAACATTCTTTAAAATTTGGGAGTACTTTACATGAAGCCCCTGGGGCATTTTCAAAATTGTCTCAAAAACGGCTCCAATGTTTTCTTTAAATTTCTTGTAAGAATATAGTAAAATGCGCATATAAAGGAGGCATATATTCGATTTTGAGGGTTAACTCTGAATTTTCAAGAATTGCAAAAGTTTGAATTATTTTTGGCGTCTTCCTACAACTTCAAAATTGAAGATAGATATTTTTTCTTCAAGTAAAATTGGTTTTACATAATTAGTTCTTTCATTTAGGTCTTGTATATTTTTAACATTTTACAAGTTTTCGCGCCATATTAGGTGGAATATTTGTTATTTTAAAATATTACAAAAACAAGGATTTCTGAAAAATGGTTCCAATTTTTTCTTTAAACTTTTAATAGGGATAGTGCCAAATGCACTCTATAAGAAGACATAAACATAATATTGCTCTATTCTTTATTACAAAATTATGAAAATGTAATTTTTTGACTTCTCTCTCGTCGTTAGTATTTACATTAGCGACGATTTGTTTACAATTATGTATTTATGAGTGCAAGAGCTTTAAATAATGTCACATAAAGTTTCTCTAAAGCTCAACCGTTTCTGTTAAAATGAGCTCAAAATTCAGCATTTTGAGAAACTAAAAAAACAACATTAAAATCATTTTCTAAAACTATTTTCATAAAAATGGCTCCAATTTTTTCTTCAAACGGCTATGCTTATATCCAGCGACTTGTAAACATTATTGCATTTGTGAATTAAAGTGTCAAAAATAACTTTAAATGAAGTTTTTAGAAAACTCAAAATTTTTCTGTGAAAAAGAGTTTGAAGTTTCGCGTTTAGAGTGACGCTTAAACGCAATTTTCTTAAAAACTGCACCATATTTTTAAGTGAAAATTGCCATTTATGAGGAGGTTTTACTCTTCTTTAATATCTTATAGCGATATTTCGCTTACATTATTAGGAAATCGAGAAATTGACAAAATGTCCAAAAAAATGTACTTTGTGTGGCTATAGATGGCAGTTGGCAAGAGGATGAGGCAAGACCATAAAACAAGTCTACACCTAGGAAATTAGTAAACTTTACTACGATAAAGTCTGTGCCATTCTGTAGCAGCACTAATTTAACGTTTCTTCCGTCATCGATTCCCATGAATCAGCTAACCTACAGCAACAATCCTTAAGGGCAAACGTTTTTGAAACGCAAAAACACTCTCTTGGCCATTCTCTGCCAGTAGGAAACGTCGTAGAACTTAATTCTTGTAAATTCTTTTCAGTTTCTCAATTACACCTTTATTCATAGGTTGAATTAAAGCAGTGACGTTTCGTGGGAAGTACATAACGTTGAAATCGTCAATTGCATTCAAGATTTCAACTGATGGAGGGTACGATGCATTGTCGAGAAATAGCAAAACTTTACCCCTTTTACCTTCCTATTCACGATATTTTTTAACATCAGGTACAAAATCATTGGCGTACCATTCACTGAAAAGGTCAGAATTCATCCAGGAATTTTTTTGTGCTTTGTACACAGTCGGAATGTAACTGCTGTTTTTCGTGCAGCATAGTTTCTTTGATTTCTCAATCTCACACAATGGTAACCTATGTTTCCCACGAGCATTTGCACACACCATGACAATGATTCGTTTTTTACTGACTTTAAGTCCTGGAGCTACAACTTCCCTTTTTGAAGCAAGTGATTTCCGCGGCAATTATTTCCAGTCCAATCCCGTTTCATTTGCATTATAGATATCATCTCTCAAATACCATTTAAGTCTTGGATTTTTTTTCATTTGGTTGGCAGATGTGGCATCTCTGGATAAAGATTCGCACGCCTTTGAGTAAACCACGTGTAAACAGCCTGTTCAAGAATAGAATCATTTGCATCCCTTTTGTTTTTTTTCTTTTCTTCAAACCATCATCTGAGTCAAGCTTCGCTGCAAATTGTAAAATGCTATCAGTATTTCGTTTATATCAGAGATACTGAATTTACCTACACTATGTTCACGTGCCACGGAAAACGCACTTTCTCCCTTTTCTAAACGAGTTATAATATTTTTAATTTTGTTTCTATTGTCAACATATTACGTTTTCGTTGTGTTTTGGAAGATGCCATACCTATATTGAGTACACTATGATCGAAAACACAATCCAATCACAAGAGAACCCACCAATTGAACAAATGTCTTTAAATTGTAAATGAAACTGTTCGTGGTTATTCAATAAAATGATCGTACTGCTTGTCTATTGCCGATGCACTAAAAGGCGGTGGGTTTTCTGCCAACAACGAACATTCCGAGTAAGTGACAGCTGTTAAGCATTTACAATCGGTTGTTTGACAATGTATCGTTAGTTCTCTTGCTCTTAAAGGAGGTGAAAAGCATTTTTCTGCTAGTAATAAACATTCTGACTATTTTCGTTGTATATTTTGTGAGGATATTTCAATTATGAGAGCTCGGTTTCATGATCACTCTACCGTGCACAAGAGGCGAATTGCGAATCACTGTTAATTATTTTGGAGATCATTCTCAATATTCATTTACAAAATAAAATTAATACGGTACCTAATTGAAAAAAATAAGTTTTCAGAGAAAATATGAGTTCGGATATTTGACGTTTCGGATGATTGACGCTCGGCTAATCGACCTCCCACTAAAATCTTCTTGCCATGAAATCATTTTAATTGTCTTAAACGACTAACTACAACAGATACAACAAAATTCACTTTAATTATAAAATACAGACATCTGTTTACGCGTGAATTTTACTAACCTTTTCACAAAAAAAGTATTTTGGAGTAGTTTGTTTAAGAAGTTTACAGCTCTTTTTAGTTGTTCGGGTTTTGAAATTCCCCAAAATTGTGGTCTTTTTTATATTTTATTAATTGGGTCTACACTTACAATGTTTTCTCTCGCAAACTTTTTCTCGTTTTGTAGGATCAATTTCCGCCTGGTGTAAAACATCCTTCACTTGTCACTCATTCTCTTGCGAATCTCGTTTTCAGCCGTCATCGAATCGAGCTAAGAGTAAGAAGCAAATTATACTTCAGGATACATTTAGTGAGAAGGGCCGTACCATGGAGGATTTCTTGCGACAATGACCTTCAGATAGGATTCGCGCACGCATTGTGCTGTGCTGGCCGTTGACAAGTTCTCATGGAGAGGTAGCGAAGGTCAGTACACTTCACGAAAATGCTGCACAATGAACGCAGCAAACACGTGGTTATTTCGTAGAAAAATATATTAAATAATCTTTGTAGCTTGAAACAAATGAACCGCCCTGTCATTCCCGCGACTTGTCACTTTTTAAAGTTATCTGACACTGCGTCTCGTATGCGGAAGATATTGAATCAACCATTTCTTAATAGTTCTTCCCTTTCTTATTCTATAATACTTCAAAATCTACAAAATGTGTCTGGGCACTGTCTGCGGGGCTCCTTAAACTAGGGAATGTTTACACGATGTTATGGAAAAATCAATGGGTTCCACGAAAAAGCGGTCGATAGCTGGTCTAAATGGGCTTGGGACCATGTTTCAATGTAACGAAGTCTCACATATGATTTTTGATATTAATTGGCAGGCAACTCATCTTGCAGAGGTCACGTTCTGACGCAGTCAAAGAGAGTAGGCCGCAAAACACCAATGTGTGATGAGTTGCCTACCGATAAGGGGCGGATACCACATGAGTACCTTCGTTGTACGAAATTTCCCACCATATGTTTATTGGCAAAAGTGATCACCTCCGACTTCCCTACATGCCATAGGAACCATTTGTAACATGTATTCTGAGACACCTGTAGTAAATGTTATGTAACTGAAAAAAATCGATATTGAGGTCTTTTTGGAGGTCCCAGATACCCCCAAAAAATGTTTTTTAACACCTGTCCCTTCGTGTGTGTCACACTGTCTACTTGACTGTTAACCTGCCTGTGTGTATGCCCGGTCGGCTGACCGTTCGTCTCCGTCTGTGGACTACACCTGAACCAAATAATGCACAGCCTCGCCTACAGTTATTTTTCTACCCAAGCACCCGTGGAACAACTGCTCCTGGCCCCTGGCTTTCACTGGGCGCCCCTCAACAATCAATAGACCTACATCCTGGTGGTACAAAATTGTACGAGTGGTCGAGACGCTGGATTCAAAAATCTAAATGCTGAGTTTCAAAACATTTTTTCTTTAATCGTTTTGTTTGGGTAGAGAATTCACTAAGGTAAATACCAGAAAGCCATTTTTATGACATCTGAATTTTCAAAGACTTAAAACATGTATAACTTTGGAATCTCTAAGCTTTTTTTTTCTTGGTTTTCCTTGGAACATCGAAGTCTTCAAAAGGTAGAAGTTGTAAAATTTTAATATTAAAAAACCATAAAAGCAAACGCAGATAGTATGCACTGTTGTAGCACCATTAATTTCTTTTACCAACCTTTCTGCCGTCCTTATTTCTTGTTTTCATTTACTTTTAAGTGCTTTGGGGAAATTTCTTGACCTGGAGTCAATGGCCATGATGGAAATTCCAAAACGGATTTCTAGTGGAAAGATCACGTCATTCGATGTACAAAAAGTACATAGTACGCCAATGTTTTCTACAAAATTCTCTATAGCCATATTCAAGGCAATTTTCATGCAGTCAAAACGCGTGTATCTTCCGCGTCGCACGGCCTGTTTTCTGCGCTAGAATGAGTGCGCGTGGCGCGGCGCGGCGTGGCGTGGCGTGGCGGGGCGGGGCACGGAAAGCGGACCACTGACGTCAAACTCCCATAAGGGGAGCGCCCACATCCTTGATCCGGCCGACAGCCGCGATTCGCCACTTGTGCACGGCAGAGTGAAAATAAAACCGTGCTCTCATAATTGTATATCCTTACAAAGTATAGAACTGGCATAAAATTCTCAATTGGAATAAGACAGTGCCAATTAAATCTTATCCAAATAAATTGCTTTGTCTTGATTTTTCAGCTCCAGATTGATCGGCAGAGAGGAGTGCGAATATTAATACTGAAGAACTTTATAACGCAAGTCCTCTTCAGGTTCATGTTACAGAGTTAGTACTGAAAACGATTATCTTACGTTTTGGTAAATTGATGTAAAGAAATACATCAATAGATAATCTCTTTGTAAATATTTGTTTAGGATTTAAAATGCAAACGATAAGGGGTTAAGTATGAAGTTTCTACTGATCAGCTCACTACATGAGAGCCTTATTACTGAACACAGGGATGAGAATTTGTAATTATCAAGGCGTGCAAATCTCAACAGAGTTCAATTCAAGCGGGAGAAGATATGACGTTTCAAAATATATTTATTGCTCCTTTCCTTTAAGGGGAGCCGGAATGGCCTATCTTGCCAATGTTAATGTAAGGAACGTTTTCGCAGGAACTATTTAATTTATAGACTTGAAATTTTATGTTAGTGTAGAGTCATTATTTATAAGAATTTTAACGACTCCGTGTTAAAAAAAATATTTCTAGTTTTTTAAATACAATTTTTTTCCATTGTAATCGGTTTTGTTCTTAAAACTACTAACATTTATAAGAGTATTGTCTAAAGTATTTACAATTTTATAAATTCGTCCTGTTAAAGTAAATAAACTGGTGTGCTACATGCTCTGTTAAAATTTGAGTATCCTCCTATTAGTAGTTTTCGAGAAAATGTTCCCTGAACATGGACATTTTAAACTTATAGAAAATGGCTCCTAAACATTTCAGTTATTTCCTGGTCCATATACTGGGCAAACACAAACACTGATATTTTGATGCTATTCAACCGTCAACGGTTACAAGAAACAGTGTGCCCAACACTAGAAAGCAAGCTATTAACTTTTTCTCATAATGAAAGCAGAAAAACAACACCCACGACGTTCAAGCAACACCCACGATGTATCAAAACGGCCACGCCCACTTCAAGTCTACATTAACTAAACAAAACACCTTAGAGATGATATATTAAGATGATGCTTGGCTTATTTAACTCGGAAAACTGTAAAGTAATTAATGATTCAAAAAAGTAACAAAATATATTTTCATTTCTGGCTCCCCTTAAGATGTGTATTTATATTTGCGGAATGAAGGTAAAATCACAATACATCAATATCACAAATCAATACATCAATATCATAATATATCACAAAAAATTAAATGGCCCTTGAAGGAATGCTAGAGTTCTGAGGCGTAAGTAACGAGTTTTCAAGAATTATATTGTCTTTCGGGCTATAAATGTGCGGTCCGCATTCTGATCTCATTTCTTGCATTGCTAAGGTCTTCTACGAGACTCTTAGAATACAAACATACTTGTAAGTAGTTACTGAATATTTTCGGAATATATATATATATATATATATATATATATATATATATATATATATATATATATGCCATTTCAGATAATATCAACGTACTTTCTTAAGGCGGATCTCATTTTAATTTTATCTCTTAAAAGAAATAAAAGTATTAATTCTGATTGAATCTGCAGTGCCTGATAGCATTTGTAAGTATAAATCAAATTTCTGAAACGGAATTGAAGAACACGGTGGAAGACATAGAATACCGTGTTGAACAATATAAAAATATCATAAAGACATTGACTTAAATGAAGATAATCAAGGCTAAGAATTGTAACAATATCTCGGCTAAGAGATTATGACTGAGCTCAACTATTTCATTTTCCTCCAAATTTCCTCAGCCTTTCCATTCTTTCCATTCTCGCACTCTGAGCACCCGAACGTAATACCGGTCACGCAATAATGCGTGATACGTAGGGGGAGTTACGTATTAATAACCGCAACTGGGCATTACCTAGTGCCTATTTCCGGCCTATTGCAATGTGATGCCAATCGGTATTGCGTTGTCGATATTTACCATTACACCGTTGTTTGATTAGAAATCGATTGGGCACAAGTGATATAAAATTAAAATAATTATGAAAATCACGCATCATTTATCTACAAATTCGCTTGGCTTCTAAACTTATTTGCTCTTTAAACAAGATCATTTTCAGAAAGTACCGTAAGGCCCGAGTGTTTCACAAATGTGACATTGATCTCTTGCTTCAGTTCCCAGTAACTTTCAACTTTCAACAGACTTTTTATGGTCTGAATATCCAGAAGTGTAATAAATTTTTCCGATATTAATGTATCACAACATGAACATGTAAATTATATAGAACACCCAACGTGTTTAGAACTCTAGGTCGCCTTTTTTAGCACCCCATATATTCACTGAATTTTGATGCTTTTCTACGTTTCTTTGATGTCTGTGAGAACGTCTGTGCGGTCGATCCTGTAGCACACCATTTTGTTTTAGATTCAGCACAAACTTATTTGTCCGTTGACCTGCACTTCTCGGCATGGCTTTCTTTTTCTTTACTAAAGTACCGGCAAAGTCGGGAGGTCTCGTGCGGTTAAAAGTGTCACTGCTTTACATAGACATTAGTTTTGCTCTAGATCACAGATTCCGTGTAAGAGTTAGAAAACGGGCTAAATGACTGAGGTTTTTGTGACTATCTCTCGGACTATTAGAAGTGTGATTGATCTTACCGCATGGAGTGTAATATTCTAAACTTTTCTGGGGATGTGGTAGTTAAGAGGCTGGGATTGAGGTTCCGCAACCCAAAGGGGCGGCTGAATAAAACACTGGCTTCCCGTTGTCCACACTTGAATCCAGTAGAATCTCACCAACCGGACACGTGTCGAACGAGAGGATGTTTGATTAAAGGAGGACGTCTTCGGCTTCCTGGATTTTGAATGAGCCGTGCCAGCAGCCTTCGACGCCGCCGCGGCTGCAGTGGCGCTGCCGATGGCGCCTCCGCCTGCTGCCGACCATCTGGCGACGGCATGAGCGCGTACGAAGCAAAATACACAGCGCGCGGGCGGAGGGCGCTGGGAAAATAGATTGCGACACGACGCAGGCGCTCCGCGTGTGCACGCCCCGCGCACTTTTTGTGCCGGCGGCGGCGGCGGTCGCTCGCCGTCCAGGACGCGGCGACGATCCTCCCCCCCCCTGTGTTGACACTTTGCGCTGGTGGTGTTTTGCTCTAGTGAATTTCCATCGGCATTTTCCATCCGCCCGTAATATGGCTCTCGCGATGTACCGGGGAGAGGGTGCTCATGTCGTGTTAGATGACGCATACATCTTCCGCCGTGGGACCCAGATTTGATCCCCGGCCAATTGCTGTGGAATTTGGGGTGGAGTAAGTTAGTTCTCGGCAGATTTCCTCGGGGTTATCTTGTTCACCTCCCTGTATTCTACCATTGCTCCATTCAGTCATTCACCGCATCATCATTATCACTATCATGTACTCACTATATCATCACTCTTGGGGTTTCAATTGCTTGTGCATTAGCGAGATGTTTGAATAAGTTTCAGAGTGAAAATTAGAGCGTCCGCGGTGGTAGGAAGCCGGATTGCAACCCGTCTCATAATATATCATAGGTGACTAACGATTGGTATTTTTGTATATTGCAAGTGTCGTTCTGTACTCGATATTACGTTTCTTCGCTCCATTGAAATAAATGTTGGGCGACGAGGTGCTTGTTTATGAATGGTAGTTGTAAAACAGAAGAATACTACAAAATGTTTACTAATAATTGTTAAGCCTTCGGTTTTAAATTGAATTTATGCCTTATTTTACGTGGCCAGACTGAGGCCATGGAGCCTGCTCTTCCGTCTGATCACGCAAATTTCGTTACGCTGCTTTCAACTTCTAGGGAAGAAAGACTTGGGCGACGAAACAGGCAATTTGAATTTAGCTCAGAGGCTTCATTTAGGCTTGAGGATCTTGTACATGCAGTAAATCTACCAACATGGAACAGCCGGCTTTACTTCCCCTCCGAAGGAAGGCTTACGATCGATTTTTTCGTTTTTGAAAAATCCTCGGCTTCGATCAGGTTTGAACCTGCGAACTTGGGTATAACTGTCCCATACGCTAACCGTTACCCCATCGCCGCTTTATATCAACAGTGACCCACGTGGATATGAAAATATCACTGTAATCATTTAAATAAATGTATGCAAATTGAAAAATTGCAACGCGTTTCCTCAGAAATAAAGTGTCAAATTTCAGCTGTAATGCTAAACAGCCACAATCTAATTTAATTATACTTATTGCACATGAAATCTGTCGTATACACCCTCTCACGCTTTTCATGGACCAATACCAGAACACTGATACACTTTTCAAACATCGAACCCAATTTTTTTTCAAAATTGAACTATAACTTAGAGAAAAAGTTGAAATTGAACATTGTTGCTGGTGCCGACATTTATTAGAAAATCAAGAAAAAAGTGAATAAATAGAAAAAATAATTGTGAACTTTGTAGAGGAGTTTTGGTTGTATGTCTTCACAAAAAGAAACAAAATCAAAATTTTCGAAACTTAAATAGAATCGGGTTGTGTTGGTTTTAGTAGTGCTTAAGTTTACCAAGTATTGATTGTGGAGTCTTGGAGACTGCAACCAAGTCGTCATCGAAGTTCCGTCATAGATTCGCCAGATGGTGAGTTCATTATCGATACTGTGAGTGAAGCTTGGGATGACAGCAACAGTAACGGAATATGGCTACAGTGATATCACAATTTGTAATATTTAAAACAATTGCGATTTCCGAAGCTGATAGGGAAGTAATTGCTCCCAGAAAAAATACGTTCTCAACAATTTTCTTCAAATTTTAAAGCCTTGTTTGAGTGAACTGATAAAGTTGAATTTTTTGAACCTGTCCAGCTTACAGAGACTCATGATGTGACGTTTTAAAACTTTTAGTTTATGATCAGGGGAAAATCTTAAACCATGTTGAGAAAAAGTCGCTTTCAAAACGTCGCCCTCATGATGCGTCAGATTTAATACCACAGTCGACAGAATTTCATAGACTTTTTCGTACTAGTTTTCTAATCTCTTTAGTCTTGGCTAGTTTTTCAAGCCCCACCCTCTTCCCATCTACTCCCGCCCAAAGGCCATTTATTCAAATTTTCCCAATTGTTCGGTCCCCTGATAGAAGAAAAAATTGTAGCCATTTTTCATTAATTTTGAAAATGTCCCAATGAGTTCGTGTAAAAGTACCCCCAAAATTGAAAGAATTCTTTTTAAAATCGCAGAGCCTTAAGCCGGGCCAAATCGACCGGGGAATATTCATTTTGGAAAAAATCGTACGAATAGTTAAGGCTCTATTGCTGATAAGTCAGATGGACGGACTTTTTGCCGTGAACCAATTTTGTGGTATCAAGTATCCAAAAATCGTACATTTTGACTTCACAACATGTTAGAGAAGTATGCGGGACCCTGGAGTGTCAAAACAATTGATCACTTAAAGGACCAATGTATATTTCGAGGTGCATCAACAAAGAAAGTTCCAATGTGTCAACAAAAAGACAAATTTAACGGCAAAACCTCTCAACGGGCTACTGCAGAAGATCAGTTGAACCGAGCTGTACGGACTATTCACCCAATACCTCATTCTCGTCCCCAGCGATTCCCGTCTTTTCTTACACCTTAAGAAATTCAGTGATGCCACAATGAAAGTCACAGTAATGCAGAGTTGCAGGTGAATGTCCAACAGTAGTACCCATCCCAGCCGGCCAGACATCTCCGTCACATGGATACAAATGTTATTCCCATGGTATGACAAAGGTCTCAATGCTAGTGGTGCTTTTGCGGGAAAAGTGCAAAATATGCTGCTCTTTTGCAATAAACTTTTCCATGAAATTGTTTCCTTTTTGTTGAAACCTAGAGAAAAATACTTTCTATGCGCATCATGTGAATGGGTTATTTGAAAGAAAGGTTTGTTGGAGGAGCTCTACGACCGCCAATTGTTGCAGGCGTGTATTTTTAGAGAGAACCCTAGTCCATTTTTAGTATTAGCGGGAGCGGCGTTCTCGTACTCGTGGCTTGCTTTCTCATGTGCAGCTGACGCGAAGCTCTTACTACTCGACACGCGCCGCTTCCGGTCGTGGGAGGATAGAGGCCGGCAGTGATGCACTTGCCGTAGGTCGCTCAGGACTCAGTCACAAACTACAATAGTCCTATCAGCTAGGCGCGGAAGCGGGTCGTAATCTACTTCCAGGAACATGCCAGTTTCGCCGCATGACTGGCCACTGCAAAAATAACTTGTACTGGTAACGGAACGCAGCTCAAATACGTTGTTTTACTATACTTCATTCTGAAAGTTGTCGACGCTTCTGATATATCTGGTATGCATTTTGCCTGCAAACTAGATAAGGAATAATTGTCGTCATGATGTGTTTGAAAGAGAGAGGGCTGAGTCTAATTCCTGGTACGTATCTGGTCAGTTCTCTGCAAATATATTAATAAAAACACAACCTAGTATCTATTTCATGTTTTTCATTCGTGATATTTGATTGTGCGTTTCAAAATCGGAGCGTATTAAGTATCTTTTATTATATTCTATTTGATAATTGGTAAGAATCTGGTAGCCTGCTTTAAAACGTTTGAAGAAACTTTGAAACTGAAACTTACTGAAATTAACTGCTAGAAGGAACGCGTTACAAATTTGTTACATTACCACTTACCACAAAATTAGGATATGAAATGCTTTCGTACAGTTAAATTTATTTTTCTGATTTTGAGAATAACCGAGTTTTCTTTAATTCACGTTTCGGGGGAAAACAATTATAAGGATTAATATCCAGGGGTGTATCTAATTGCAAATCTGTTTTGAATTTGCCATCAGAAAGCTCATTTACTTATCTTATATTTGTAAATGTACGCTATTTATCACTTGTGCGTGTTGTCACGTATGTTTCGTTTTTAGTCTGTACAGTGTGTGTGAATGTTTCACATAGCAGGGCGTCGCACTTCCCTTCCACTTACTTCGAATACCTGAAACGCTATTGCTAAAACAGGGCCTCCGTAACTGTTTTCTTCTCGTGTCCTTCACGTCGTTTCTCCTCAATAATTAATTTTTTTAGAGCAAGAAGTATTTTCTCCCTGGAATTCAATGGTGTTAGAAAAGCCGTCTCTGAAATGAGTTTATGTTAACATGGGAGGAGTCGCTCAATATTCTGGATGTATTTTGCTGAATATCCTGAAAATGCTTAGATTTTTTTTTCAAAATTCCATTAGTCTAGGGCTTATTGTAAGGATCTCCGAATTTTGAAAACGTGCACAATATTCACTTCTACCCATAGCACGTCATACACAGTTTTTTTAAACTGTTTTTTTTACGTAAATAAATAAATATAAATAAATATATGAAATGGTTGCAGATCTAGAATGAGGCATGCATCCTTCCCTCAATCAATTTCGTAATTACAATCAAATTATTAGGAAAAATTGCCGCATTTAATTGTGAAGCATTGCAAAGGAATATTCTCACTAAGCCAGAGCGGAAAGCATTTCAAGAAGAAATTCGTATCCTTAAGAACTTTTTCTTGAACAGGTTTGTAGAGGCGGCAGTGTGTTCCCTCCCATGTTTTGAAGTGCCGCTTGGTCGCGAGGATGTGAGCTGCTCCGTGTGAGGTTGGTCATGGCCGGAAGTGCGGTGACGCGGCGGCAGCGGCGACTTGGCCGAGACACTCAACAGCCGCAGACTCGATCAGGGGTCCGTGATCAGGGGCCGGCGTTAGTCATTCCGGAAACGTGACACACGCTCGAGTGGGAGTCGTTTACACACGTGTTGGAGATGTTGGATGTTATTCCGTGTCAGTAGAGGAGAAGTGGCTTAATCATCAAGCTTTAATTTTACCATCGTGAACGAGATTTTTTAACATTATATAGTAATGGCTAACAATTCTAATGTTTTGATGAAATAGATATATTATTTGGATGATAAATCAAAATTGTGAGTATTTTGTCAAACGAAGCCTGACAAATGGAAATTAGACTGGCTTTAATCATACAATTATGAAAAAGTGTTGGTTACACCATTTGAACATTACTAGCTGTACTAGCCATACGAATGCAACTGCACCATCGTCTTATTTTCTCTATTTGTCATTTGCAAGGATGTCAACTAATAAATATTTAATAATATTACTAAGTGTGAATTGACGTCAAACGACCAATGCTGATGACGATTATGCTGATGGTGACTATTTCGAAGAATGCATTTCAATTTTCCAGAAAATTCGCAGCAAAATGAAAATAGTTTAAAAAGAAGTATTTGTTAAGCTTGTACCAATTTTAGCGGATTGAAGTTCATTAATCCCTCTAGTATTGGATACAACATTCATTTACTCATCTATATGTATATAATGCAGATGTGAACTTAGCTATGTAAGTGTTTAAGCTTCAAAATAATCAGTTAGCATTTGACAGTCAAATGCTGGTGGTAACCAACAGCTCCTGACTGCGCGAAAATCCTTTCTGCCCCGAATGCACGTCGCCATAGGGGACCAGGTGATGCTCTGCTCGCGATTCAACAATGCAAGCGAATGGCGTCATCTTGTGAGCTTTTTCCTTGGAATATTTTAGCGCGTTTGTCTGACGTTGAGGCGCGCACTGTTAGTAACGCTGCGAAATATTGTATTTTAAATGTAAATATTATTTGCGTATTTTTTACTCTGTACAATTCAGTTCGCGGGTGTTTTGGAGAATTCTCTCCATGGTGCGATACTTGAAAATGCAAACGTTAGCCCGAAATGGTGTCGAGATGGGCTTAGAATTGTTTAGTATACGTTATGCGCCAAATTTAGATGAATTGCGACGCAATGTGGTAACTGTAAAAGAAACAAATGATTATATTTCCCATGCAGCGTGACAACAGCCCGTGCCACTGCAGCATCTCTGGCCGAGAGGTATTTAGATTCCCGTCCCGACGGCGGCGGATTTTTGATACGAGCTCTGGAGGAGGATTCTAGCGGCCAGCTGCTCTGATTAGTAGTTGTCCGTGGTTTCTTCGATCAGCACCAGGCGAAAAACGGAGCAGGAGCCTAACAAACAGGTCATGAAGCCGCGCGCGATCTTTCCTTACATTCATACACACTTGTATGTATACTACCACACATGCCGGAAGACTAACGACCATAGTACCTGACACTACTCACACGCCCCATGTGTATAGTATGTGTACATTTCGCATATACTTTCTGAGGTGACAGACCGAGTATTAAAATAGTTCGCCTGTCGCCCTCCCACCACTACAAATATGTCAAAACACGTTAGCTCTTTACTTCTAATAGATAACATAAATAAACTGCAATGGTCTTTGTCCAAATGTATTGTAAGGAACTATCGTAATTATGTGAAGTATATTTAGTATGTTTCTGTGTGTTCGTTCGTCCATGTCAAACATAATGCTCTTGAAGGCGAAAAATTTGCATTAATCGTTTTCAAGCAGTGTACAAATTTTTAATGAAATTCTCTTTACTTTTTATAGTGATGTATATTTCTCAAGCTCAGTTATATTTTGCATATGCATTCACGACGTATTTCATTCATATTTCCCAAAATATTTGGTATATTGGGAAAACTACTTATAACTTAAGAGTGTCCCCAAAAATTGTTTATTTTATCTTTAATCAACGCCATTAGTTAAATATTCAAATTCCCTTAACATCCAAACCAAAATTAGAATTTATCTAACAATGATTCCTATCATTCTCACATATGCCTGCCCAATCTGGGGTTCCGCTTCAAAAACATCGATTAACAAAATTCAAGTATTTCAAAATTCTTGCCTCAGAACGTGTTTAATCTCCGTGGTTTATCCCCACTGAACAAATCCATAATGAATTCAACATTCTATCTATCAAAAATTGTTTTCTACAACTCTCCACTAAATTTTATTTTCATATAAATCATATATCATCTGCCCTCCATTTTCAGCTAGGAAAACAGAATCAAACGAAAACTTCCCAAACATTTCTTTCATCCTCCTTAGCATTTCTCATCTATAATAAAGCTCACCTATAGCAAATCAATTTAATTTATTTTTTGAATGATGCATTAGCTACTTTTTGTTTCTCCTTCAACTCTTCTACTCTCAAATAAATTATATATTCTTACCGTATGTCAAAAGCCTCACACATGTAAATATAAAAATAATAATAAAAAAAATCAACACCAAAAACCAGAAAGATTCTTCATTGTTGTATTATTCATGAAAATTTACTTAATCGCGTAATTTGTTCACTCAGTATCTTACGAGAAGTAGGATTTGAAAGTTCGTGTCATAAAAGCTCTTTATAACACAGCAAAAAGTAAATAATGATGCATGAATAGTTTAAAGTTAACTTAGTGAAATATTCAACTACATCAATGAGCTCGAGCTTGATAGTAGGATATGCCAAAAGTAGGTTCTGCAATTGGGTCTGGATTTTTGGAATACAGCATTCGCGCTTGGCGTAATTGAGTTTATTAGGACTTCATTATTCTCGAAACTGAATTTCATTGAAGAGTGATAAACGTATTGTCCGAGAAAAGAAATGGCATAAAGCACTATTTCTTGTAGTATGCATTCAGGGCGCTTGTGAGCAGAAAAAATCTTTGAATATGATTTTCGTCTTCCCTTCGTCCTCCAAATGACATCTTTGTTTTTACTGAGACACGAAAGGAAATATTATATTGTTTCCACACAGAGTACATGAAAACCACAATATGGTTTTAGTCAGCTCTCCATAAATAGTATAATTTTCCCTCTCATTGGTCCAATTCCCATTGAATTTTCTTTTTTAGTCAGCTCTCCATAGATAGTATAATTTTCCCACTCATTGGTCCAATTCCCATTGAATTTTCCTTTTCAGAAAATTCAATTCAGAAAATTCAATATTTTTCTGGCCAAGCCCTGTTAACCTGCTCTCAAATATTAATTTATGGTCGTTAAGTACTCTTCATAAATCAGTTTTACTATACATATGATAAAAAATACTGTCTAAAAGGATTTTATTTAGCATTGTGTACCTACAATTAGAAGTAATGAAAGTACTATAAATCAAGAAGTCTTATGTTCAGTTTCCACACAATTTTATTTGCATTCATCCTCATCATTGGTTAGTTTATTAAATTAATCAGTTCATTTATCTGTGTCACTATTGATGACAATTGCCACACGTGAGTATAGTGTGGTAAAAAACATATTCCATTCCAATTAAGACTGTGAAAGAAGTCACTGGTAATCTGTAGGAAAGTTGTATGCAATTTAACGGAACTGTAAATCGAGGGATTTATCGATTAATGGATTTATCACGAAGAAGATACATGTATTTGAATGTGGGTAAATGACTACGAAAACTCAAAAAGTACGAGTTACAGTTTACATACTTTATTTTCTCATTGCCATTTGTTCCGATGGGGCGGGGTCTCGCAAAGTGGTATTTAATAGCATTTTATTTCGAAGTTAAGGTGATATTCATCGGAATTACTTGAATATGCGTTCAAGACGTGCTGATTGTTAGTTGAACTACTCAGAAGAAAAAAGAACATTCCTAAGCGGACATATTTCTCTGATCGTTGCATCTATTTCCGGAAGTTGAACAGATATGCATGCTTGTAACCCCCAGCGAAGTGGCTCCAACTTCCGTCAGAAGCGAAAAGATTAGTGTTACGTCATGAAATAAACTATTCGTGCGTCACCAAAATTTTCTTACAATGCCATCCATAATTGTGTTAACTCTATTTGTTTTTGTGTCTTTCATTTCAAGAATGGTGAAGTTTGATAAGTCCCTCATTTAAGAATGTGGCCGCAGCGTAATATCGCGAATCTGGATGCAATTTCACAGCTTGATTGGTCCGACAAGAGTCGTTTTTTGTTTGTCTTGTTTTTAAAACTCTGACTCACTCGGGAAGTTGGAAGTTAAAATATGTCAATGATCGCGGGAAGCAAAGAGGATTGCTTACGTTCTACGTGTCTGTGCAAATATT
Organism: Teleogryllus oceanicus; assembly: GCA_964035755.1. Lineage (NCBI taxonomy): Eukaryota > Metazoa > Arthropoda > Insecta > Orthoptera > Gryllidae > Teleogryllus > Teleogryllus oceanicus. Next base: position 8,742,855 of record CAXIVR010000006.1, on the reverse strand, counting down.
AGTGACGTCTGTTCGTCGGGCTTTCCTTATTTGCATTGGTTAACTTTACTTAAGATTTACTCTCTTGTAAGTGGAAAGCATGTTTATTCAGGTTACTAGGAGATTGTTTCGAAGAGATCCAGCAGAGCTATCTTGATGTTCATTCACCTTGCTTACTTGCCCTTTCTCTTGATCGCTAACATTGTGCATTTCCTTGCAAACTTGACGTCAAGTTAATGCGTCATGATATGACGATACCAAATAATAATGTAAATATATTTACTGGTTTAATTTCGTTTTCTTTCTTCTTTCATAAATGCATCCGAATGATGTTTTTGTCTCTCGAGCGAAGTTTGCTTCTCTTCTCCTCTTTTTTTTTTTAATTATTCGCTGGATTTTCCAGATATGTTTGAAGCAGGGAAAAACCAGTTGCGTTTTGAGTAAATGTAATATTCGTTATGTGTTCCATTTTATTTGCGAAAAAATATGAATGTGAGCTTGATATATGCTAAAGCGTGGCTAAACCATTGCAGAAACGTAATTTCAAGAAAATTAGGAAACGTAGAATCAAAAATATAAATTTAGAATTTCGGCTTAGAATTTGCACACATTTACAGTTCGTAATTGCAATTAAGAATGAATCAATACATTATTTCCATTGCACTTAGCAACTTCTAACCAAGTCATGTAAACCCCTTTGCAGGCGTCATCTTGTTAGGGCCCCTTGCAGAATAACATACCTTAGTATTTGAAGGTTATTGTACATTTTATTTTGTAATGACGTCTTAATTTTGCATTGTTTAATTTTTTACATTTATTACACACTTATAGAATATGATGATGATTTTGCAGTTTTGTATTCTTAGAGAAATTTCTTAGCATAAGACTCTTATTCGTTTCTGGAGCAAAATCGAAATTCTTTGTATGTTGTAATCATAATCGGTAACTTGTAATAGTACGTAGTTAATACAGAACACTGTTCTGTTTTTTGGCTCGACAGCCCGTTACGAACCTTGGCCGACCAACGGCGACCCAGCCTATCGGCCATGGGATAAGGGGTTCGTGTGGTTAGCATGAAGACATCCCTTCACCGTATGTACTGGTCTTCATAATGTTATGTTCAGAATAATTGCACGCTTTACATACACAAACATTTATTGTAATTAACTGCCGAAAGTACAAAGGTTACAATTCCAAAGTCCAAAGAGCGTACCGAGTCACAAACCAAAATCAAGAAACCAAAAGTCCGGGAGATGTACCAATAACAAGCAATGTCGTAATCAGAAATCACACTGTACGATCTCCTCGCAGAATTCACTGGGCGCACGGTCACTAACGCTCTCACTGAACTCAATAGCCAATTACTCCGTGCTTCTCGGCTGGCGGCGCTCGCTCTTAAAGCGGGCGGCGCTGGAGACTCGCTGCTGCGTAGCTGGCTCTCCGACCAGCTCGCTTTCCGGGATTGGGCGGCGTCTTCTCGCTCCGCCGCCTCCGCTGCCTTCTATGACCGCCGCTGAGCGCTGCTTTTTAGGCGCGCTCTTTAAACGTGTTTCACAGCCGCGACACATAACCTTAGCGTGGGCTTTCTCATTGTCACACAGCAATAGATACTGGGACATTTGTAAGAAAAGCGCACAGGTATAATTTGTCTCGTTTGGGAATCAAACCCAAAAGCTTCGTGGAAAGCGAGCACGCTAACAACGAGCTACCCAGGGATGCCATAGGACACTATGTTTTCAAAACTTAAACCAGAAAACAACACAAAGTTTAGTGATTTGAGCTTGTGTAATTTATTTATATTGTTAATGAAATATAGATTTGAACATTGAAACTTGCATAGTATTGAAACGTAATTGCCATATTTTCTAGGCCAAAAGAATTACCATATTTTCGGGTCATATGTTTTGGGGCCATTTTTTTAAAGCTATTTTGTATTTATTATTTCGTATTTCCAATAACATTGACCCTTCTCGGTTTCTCTTTACATATAAGCCACACATCATTCATCATCGCGGCATATTCTTTTTTTTTCTGCGTCGGAAAACCATTCATTTGAGGCTATCCCAATTCGTGTAGAAATTTACATCATATCTTTCGTTTTGATTATATGGTACAGGTACTGTTGGGTACTCTAGAGACGTTTTCCGTTAAGTGCACTAAAACTATGATATCTGGATATTTGGCCATGAAAGATAAACTATATGTAAACTGAACTATGTACTATGCTATGACGTATGCATTTTTGTAGTTGAGATGAAACTCAGGTAGGATATTTGTGTTCTGTTTGTAAAGTTATATGGCAGTCACACAACGTAGTTGTGAATGTTGCATAGCATACGTAATAGGGGCCAGTTTTACGTCATTCGCACGTCACTGCCGGCTCTACCGCCCACGATGAATTGTAATCGAACGTTCTGCTTTGCTCTTGAGCTGTTTGAAAGAAAAGGAGAAGCACTATCAATTCTTACAACTACAAACACTTAAATTTGCTGAAATTTGATATGTTTATTTTAAGCTATTTATTTTTTTGAATTAGTATAGTTCTGAGTGATTGTGAACTAAAAGCATGCACTGTAACGTGAGCGCTGTTAACGTCGTACAACCCATTCTAAGTGACAGTTTCACTTCGATTTGTGAAGTGGATAGAATCGCTTAATGTCTCCACAGAACCTGACTCTTGATTTCTCGAAAATAGACAAATCGTGACTCATTTCAATTGCATTTGGACAGTTGTTTTTTCCGGCAGGGCAGTCTTAAAGAGTTGCCTCTACCATCTAAATTACCGGATCAATGCTACATTGGTCGCACTTGTTGAACTGTAAGTAGTGTATGAATATTTATTCCTCAGCAGTCTTCCGTGAACTTCCGTGACCCTTCCGCTCATTGATTTCCAATTTGTGGTCGCCGACACAACCGGTGGCGATTACGCACGAAGCAGCACTAGCAGACCCCCGCGAAGCTTCCCGAGGCAGCGGTGGGTGGCGAATGGGCCGTGGCAGTAACATATTACACGGCGCTGAGGTGTGCAGAAAAATTCATTAATGCCGAGATTCGCCGAAGTAATATCGTTTTCTAATTCAAAATATTATAACTTATTCCATCGTTCTGCCGGAGTGATTCTTGTGACTTTTCGTATACGTAGTAAATCTATCTCCAGTCAGTTATCTTAAATTTAACCACTATATGCGAGTGGTTGGAATTACTACGTTGAGGTACGAATAAAAAGCAGAAGAAAGATCAGATATTAAAAACTAAAATCCTCAACATCCGTGATGTTTCTGAAACAAGCAGAATATAATGATTAATTTGCAAGATGCAACTGATGAGGTTTTCAATTTGCGAAAGCAGTCATTTGTAGTTGTGCAAGTTATAGCAAAGACAACAATAATCCCATGAAAGCAAAACTATATTTTTCCATGAAATTGGATAGCTACTTTGGAGGACTGCAATGAACGACAAGTTACATCTTTTACAACAGCACGTACTTTCTCACACTATTGGAAACAGTTGAGTAATATTGAAACATGACAATTTCTGCCTACGAACACCTCAGGTACAACTTGGTTAAAGTCCAGTTCAACCAATGCAAACGAAACCATGTTGTACATGTCTGTATTTCTTTTGATAGTCAGGAACACTAATCATTTCTAACTTTTACAAATAAAACTCATGAATAAATGTAACTGTCGCAGTATTTACAGCACATTGTACAGAAAAGGACGAATAATTTCACACAAGCTTGCCTTGATGACATCGAAGTCAGCTTCCAATTTTTAAATTTCATAAGCAATCAAAACGTCTTCCAGTAAAAGAATGGTGTTTGTTAGTTATAAGTTAAATCTGCAAACTTCCTTAAATCTATTTACTTTCAAGAGAATATTATCTACATCATATGATCATGCGATCAGCAATAATCAGAAGAATTCGAATTTTAAACCACCGTTTTGACATCTTGCGAACTGACAGCGTCAAAGGAAGCGTGGAAAATACAAATTTACAATTTCGATTGTTTGCAAATGTTCAAATGCTTCCAAATGTTCAAATGTTTGCAAATGTTCAAAAATTCAAATGTTTGCAATTTTAAAAATATTTAGATTTTGCCGAAAATGGGACAAGATCCACTTTCTTTTTTACAAAATAAAATAACCTTTTTGGAAAAAAACAACTTTAAAATTTAAAAATTACCTATGTTGCAGGTAACATTACGCAAAAAATACTGATATTTTCGAAAAATTGAACGTCATCTTATTTATAGATCTATTTTTGATGAACAGATTTCCTTAAGGAAAAAATTTCTATCTTCATAATTGTAGCAAGAGTAGTAGAACAAATTTTTAATTTCTATAATTTTCAAAAATTCATGGAGTGCAAAGAAAATGCGATCTACATTTCTTTATGCGCTTTTTGGCCTATCACAGAAAACAATTTAAAGAAAAAAATGTAGCAGTTTTTGAGAAAAGTTTGAAAATGTTGAGCCTCCTTATAAAGTATCAATTTCAATTTCAAAGGGCCGTGACATCAGTCAGATCAATCCGGCAATATCAATATTGATGAAAATCCTGCTTACGGATTAGCCTGTAGCATTGTTCTCAAGACAGACTGACAGAGAACGTTCGTTCAGGTCGATCCGCGAATATCAATTTTGGAGAAAATCGGCTGAATGGTTAACGCCACAGCGTTGACCCCAGAGGCACAGACAGACGTTTTGCTGTCAATCGATTTTTCGGTGTCAAGGACCCATAAAACTTGATTCTGCTTGTCTGCTTCTAAATGTGTTAGAGGAAGTAATTTACTAAATATAGGAACATGATTTATCCACATCTTCGTTAGAAGGGCCCGACAATAAAAGTTTTTCTATGGAAATTTTGAGGATTAACAGGATAATGTTTTCGTAAAATGTATTAATAGAGTGCGCATATAGTAATTATGTTGTCATTAAAATGTCTGAATTTTTGAAACATACAAATTCGAATCTGTTGCACTCCTGTTTGAAGAGTATACCTTCACTAACGTTGCATTATTATGATATTACGAAACCGTTACAAGTAATACGAGGAAGTATTTGCTGATGTAACGCCTCTAATTTTTAGATGTGATTTTTCTTGGATGTATGTTATCTGTAGCTGTGCTTTGGGCTCGGTATGAAGCGTGACTGCGGTGACGTACGCACTGCATTTCGTGAGAAGCGGTGCGCGAAACCGTGCGGTCCGTTTCGCACGCCTTGTCCGCGTGCCCGCACACACGTATTCACTTGCGCGCGCGCTCGCTCACGCATGTCCTGGGTGCCAGAGAGGCACGTCCGCCTCTGGTGGCCGAGCAAAGGCACTGCGAACGCCTCCCAGAGGCCGCATTCTCCCATTAACCCTTGCTTATTGATGCGAATGACTGATAAGGTTGCAGGGTGCTATTTGCGGTTGGCCCATGGTGGAAATACGTGGGTGAGTTCCTCCTGCGCACCGGTTTTAGCTCGTTCTGCGCATCACCAGTGTGCGTCACGAACCCCGTGTCCACAGCACGGGTACGTCGGTTGAAAAGCCACACCAGAGGTTTTGTGAAACATTTTGTAAGTGGCATAAAATGACAGTTTTCAAAGTTAACCAACCAAAAATAACACGTTGAAGATGTACAAGGTTCAATATTTAAAAGAAACGCTTCGTAAATAGGTTTCAATGTCTTGAATCGAGGTGATGATTTTGGTATCTGGCTGCAATCAAAATTCCCGCTAATATTGTGACGCAAACTGGTGTCTGAAGCTCATTGGCTGAGGTCGGATACCATGAGCAAGAACCCCCCCCCCCCTGGGTTAACCCACAGGTTCGAGATATCGAGTCACCAAAAACATTGCGGTCCATTGAACTGGGCGATCCGCGATGTGGCGGTCATGTCGCTCGTCTTGCACTGCTGGGTGCGGGGTTTTAATTCCGATCGATTCAATGGGGAATTGTTCGGGTAAAAGGAGATTCACTCTGGGTTTTCCCGTTTCCCCTACCTCTCTTCCTACAGTTGCTCCATCATTCATGTCTAATTTTCATGATCACCTGTGCATCAAATTATTCATACATTCCAGGAATGGTCATATGGTTTAGGCTCTGGCGTCACGATAAAGTCCGCTGAAAAGATTTATTTGGCACTTGACAGTAATGTAGAAATCATATATTAGTTTTCTGTTTATTTTACGTAATGTCGTTCTTTGATACAATTCTTCATAACATTGGCTAATCACGTCGTGCAGCGATTTAACATCGTATGTGTAATTTTCTATTAAGTTTCGATTCGGTGAAAAGTGTATGCCGTTGAATGCATGCTCAAAATAATGAATTATTATATACGTGGTCGGCGAGAAAATGACAAGCTTTGAATTGCACATCTACCACTAGCTTCATCAAGGATGATACTACAGAGCTTCAAATGCGGTTTTTGAAAACTATGAGTTGTTCCACTGTGCGCAATAACGTTGATATACCGAACAATGGTATAATGGATTCTTGGGAAATCGTCCGTAAGTACTGTGGAATTGGGGCAATTAAAATGTGTGCGGCGTCGGTATGTGCCATACGGAAGCAATAAAAGTCTTCGGAGATTCTTGGTTTTCCTTTATTTCTCAGCCGCTTTGGAATTGATTGAGATTTATGACAATTACGAAGCACAATGTTACCGTCAAAACAATTTGTAACTTGTGTGTTGAAATAGAAAAAATCGTTGTGTATTTAATTATTCTATAGAATATTACTTTTCTGGACTGCTTGAATTGGCAATTGTTTTTACTATTATTACTTACGTCATATAGTAGTGATGCAACACCTCCGTAGCTAATATCCTTTATGTCCTTTGTGTAATTTTTTTCCCTATTTGGCATTCGGCTGGCCGGTGATCCGAGTGCTGTTTCCTCGTGGACATTCCAGCGAACTCACGGAATAAGCTGGCAATCCACGCGAAGCGCTTCATTCACGGCGAGCCGGGTGTTCATTGAGTGGCAGCCAGCGGAAGGTCCGGCTCGCCACGCCCGCGCTAACCGCTCCGAGTCACCCGCCGCATCGGCCATTCTCCATCTGCTCCATTCCACTCGGCCCCGCCCCGCTCTGCTCGTTCCGTCCTGTCCCGTCCCTCCGTCCTGTCCGTCCGTCCGTCTCGTCCTGTCCGTCCTGTCCTGTCCTGTCCGTCCGTCCTGTCCGTCTCGTCCTGTCCTGTCCGTCCTGTCCGTCTCGTCCTGTCCTGTCCTGTTCTGTCCCTCCTGTCCTGTCTCTGTCCTGTCCTGTCTCTGTCCTGTCTCTGTCCTGTCCTGTCCTGTCTCCTGTCCTGTCCTGTCCTGTCTCGTCCGTCCGTCCTGTCCGTCCGTCCTGTCCGTCCTTTCCGTCCGTCCGTCCTTTCCTTCCGTCTGTCCGTCCGTTCCGTCCGTCTCGTCCTGTCCGTCCTGTCCGTCCTCCGTCCGTCCTGTCCGTCCTGTCCTGTCCGTCCGTCCTGTCCTGTCCTTCCGTCCGTCCCGTCCGTCCCGTCCCGTCCGTCCGTCCGTCCCGTCCGTCCGTCCCGTCCGTCCGTCCTGTCCGTCCGTCCGTCCTGTCCCGTCCGTCCGTCCTGTCCGTCCGTCCCGTCCCGTCCGTCCGTCCGTCCCGTCCGTCCGTCCCGTCCCGTCCTGCCCGCCCGCCCCGTCCCGTCCCGTCCCGCCCCGTCCCGCCCCGTCCCGCCCCGCTTCCTCGCCCGATCCCACTCTGTCCATTCCATCCCGCCCCGCCCGGCCTCCTTCTGTCCGGTGACATTGCTGCTCGAACCCCGTCGATCCGCTCTACTCCTTTCGCCCCCTTGGCTTCGCCCCGTCGACTCTCGCCCCGACTCTCCCTGCCCCGCCCGCTATAGACGGCGTAGGTAAATTGGGAACCAGAAGGAAAATTAGAGTTTATCCCATATGTGAGTTGGGGACCAACCTCCTCATCCCCTTCCTGGCGAAAGTGGAAGGTAACTCTTCATTTTCGAAGAACATTTTCTTAGCCATTAGTTTGAAAACACAATTCCCTCCCAAATTTCCAGATATAGACATATTTTGTTCGAAATTTGCCTTAGTTAAGGTTGGTTTTCATTCAGTTGAATCATTCGTTGATTGAATGAATTCTGCTTATCTTGCCATGTTTATGTTTTTCCCATTTCGCAGCTAATATTCTAAAACGCTGAACATGAAATTTGGACACTCTGCTAGTGCTTTCTTTGCTTTTCATTTTGATATAGGAGCGAGTCAATGAGGTGCAAGGGAAAGCTGGACAGCAGCGTGGTGACGGCGGTCCCCTTCACGCGCTTACCTGCTCAATCAGTTATTTTTCTTACCTCGATTGGTTTGGTTCCCAATTTACGTATAGAATTAGTAAGTTTCGAGAAAAGGTCAAGGGATTATTTGGTCCCCGATATACAAACAGCTGCTCCAGACGGCCCTGTCTCGCCATGCCTGTCCCGTCGCCCGCCCGCTGCCCCCGTCCACCGCAGCCGCACGCTTCCTTCCCCGCCTCGCCGGTGCTTCCCGGGCCGCCTCCACCGGCGCGCGCGTCACCCCCAGCCCTCTGCGATACGCCCAAATTCGTGATGTGCGATTGCGCCGCCCCTTCAGGCGGATGTTAAACGCATTACGTCAGTGCCGGGCGTCCAAGTACCAGATAGCTGTGTTTCAGCATAAGAGAATTAAAATTCAGTTATAACGATTCATGATGTATTAAAGGAGGAAATGATCATAATAAAGGGAGATAATCCTTGTACAAAGAGAGCATTATCTCTTTCCACTCTTTGTCAGTTTTTTTTCCTCGCTCTCGCTCTTTCTCTTTCTCTCCCCCTCTCTCTCTCTCCTTCTCTCCTCTCTCTCTCTCTCTCTCTCTCTCTCTCTTTGCTCATTCCTTTACGTCAGCTCTGGAGGTGGAGCTCAAAGTTTAACCCGGAAATGAATTGAAATGGGAAAACGAAATTCATTAGCATTCTTTTACCTCTGCTCTCGAGTTGGATCATAAAGTTCTTACGTCAATGCCCGACCATGAAATGACCGAATAGTTCTCTTTCATCGTAAAAGTCCTCTCAATGTTATTTTGTATCATGGAGGATATGAAATGAAATAGCATCGTATCATTCAATATATTTCACTTAATATACTTGTTTTGCATTCTATTTTAAAGGTGTTACATGTCCTCTAGATTAACAGTGATGGGGGGCGTGTCTACCCCACATGCCTGTTTATGGCGAGCACATACGACCTCCACCGTTAGGCCTGGGATTAGATTCCGGGGGTTTGCGGTGGACTTCATTGGCCGACGGGCTTCAATGACCGTAGCTGTTGAAGAGCCCCTAAGCCCAAATAAATAAATAAATGTTTTAACCGCTCACTTTTGATTCAGTATCATTATCCAACTGGAGCATTTTATTTGGTTACATAGTTCAATCTTTATAATAAAACAAGTTTTCGTTTTAAAGTTTCTAATTTTGGTTTAATTCATTTTAATTAACAATGCAGTTCCTCTGTACTGCCTAGCATTTTTGTTTGAAATTCGACGGGTCAAAAATTAGGATTTCCTTTCTTGGCTATAAATTAGCCCATTTTCATGAGAAAACTTTATGGTATGTTATCTTACTTTATTGTACGACGTATGCTATCTCTTTATTCAAGGCACTCGCACTTTCCCACGCTAATAATAATAGATCTCCTCGGAAACCTATAGATATGGGTTATGTTGGTATGTATAACTGGTAGATAATTGTTCTTTCTACAAGCTATAGCAGTCGCTAATGTCGCTTCTTGACTTAAATATCGAAGCATCGTGATGGATTCTTTAAATAATCCTGGGATGAGTCGAGGAATACGCGATGATGCTGATTGTCTGACCAGAATGGAAGAATTGGATGCACAGATCTTGAAGGGAGTTGTTTTCCATTTCCTGATCCTTTGAGAGGGAATTTTGAAAGCGAACAAAAGAGCTGCTTTTGGGGTAATAGGGTGATTATATCAGAGGTAGGGAACTATCAGAGGTATGTACTTACCACACACAAGATTAGAATTAAAAATTAGATTGAGCAGAGTAAACACCTTCGTGTAATGGCGGAATTCTTCGTTGTGTCGTTCTACATTGCTCGTTGTACAAGAACAACAACATTCGTTAGACCTGTTGACGCTGCATTTGAAGACTGGTTTTGCATGTCAGTAAGGGTTTTCTTGCTTCATTGCAGTCTCCATAACGCTTCCCTCGCGGCTACATTTATTATTTCATCAGCTAGTTTGTTTAATTTGATTTCGACTTTTCAACCACAACTGCTGTTCGTAAGCAACGGAAGCAATTATTTGCATCAAGCCTTTCACAATAACATGCTATGTCTACTATAAATTAAATACTCATACGAAACGACCTTAAGAGAGTTCATTGTTTACTTGTGTGCATCAGAATACGAGTTTGTGAGAATCTTGACGGTAAAGAAATTTCTCACCCGCGAGTTAATTTTATGAGCATTTCACGTCTGTGTTAACAACCTTCCAAATGTTTACCAAATTAACTTACTTTGTGCGTTTAATCCATTTTCTCGCACGTATTGTATATATTGGGATTTTGGTGCATTAGTCTAATTGAAAACACATGAACGGGGAAAGTAAACAGTTGCTTTTATTCAGACATGATAACTATTCGCCCATTCATCTAAATTTATTATAGAATTGATGATGCAACTGTGAACTCATATAACGTGGTGCCCCTGACCGTGCACAACAGCCGAAAATTCCAACGCGTGGGACGACGGCGAGCGGGTGACGTCACGAGTGCCATCTTGCACCAGAGTGCCCTGTCATGTGGATTTCCGGAATTCCGAGATTCCGATGAGGAAATTCTGTACTTCTGGTTTGTAGAACTTCTTGAGCTGGTGAAAGAGAACTTCAGGTACCTTCAGTTCATTTGACAATTATCTATAGATAATATACTGGCCCAAAGATGTCAAGAATTTCAAACTCGAAGTGTGTGATTTAAATGTGTAAACTTTTGTCGGAAAGGAGCAAAAGGAGATTTACATCAGAAGTAATATTCAATCTAAATATAGAATTTTCCTTATGTTTGGCTAGGCGCAAACTCTCCTTTGAATCGACTAAGCACGAGTTTCTTTACCTTTTTCAACAAACGCATTCTTTCGTTTTAAGCCCAAATTATTATTGAAAGCTTTGTCTACACTATGATATTCTATACGTAACATCTGGACTTTAGTCCAAACGTAACATATAGAATATCATAGTTTAGACAAAGCTTTCAATGATAATTTTGTCACATACTTGTAATACGTGTGCGTCAACAATGTATTAATATTTAATAAATAACAATAATCTTATATCATTTTCTTTCCATCTTCGTGCAGGTTTCTCGATTTTCTTTGCGACGTCTTGATAACATTGCAAAATTGTTTTCAGTAGCTCTCTACCGTGCATATTAATTGATCGTGATGATGACTAACCTTTTGTAGGATCCGTAAACAAGCCGTAGATGCATGCGATAAATGGGACGAGAAGCGCGTGTAGGAATTTCCTGATTTTAAAATTCCGGATCCGAGGCACGTCGGCGACGGCTGAGTGCGCGTGCAGCAATAGCACTGCGCGACGTGGCTTGGCATGGCGGGGCGTGGAGGGACGTGGCGGGTTGATTGATGTTTTCGGGCATGTAAACTGCTATGGTCATTAGTCTCTTTAGTCCGAGGTTACAACGGCGTCGTCTGTCAAACGACGCAACTAGTGCCGGAAGCTTCCACCACCCCCTTCTCTTCACTTCCCGTTTCTGAGACTCTAGGTACTTTCATCGTGTGAGTAGCCAGCGAAATACACATAACCTTGTGCGCGTGCCTATTTCTGGTGGACGCCAACACGCGTCGTCCAGTAGACTGCCAATAGACCAGTAGACGTCCAATAGACTACGCCTTTGTAGTTATGTCAGTTTTTTGGCGCTGTATTGCCTATATTGTGAATAATGAATACGAACTCCTTGTCTTGTAGCATTTAAGTTTTGTTCTGAACATTTAGCAGTCATAACGGGACGATGGTGATCATAACAAAGGTCGCATCACGAGGTAATACTGCGGACGCTTCTTAAAAGGCATGTGTGGACAGCACCGAGCAAGTGTGTGCTGTGAGAGTCAAGTTGTTTAGGTGTATCTATAAAAAAAAACTTTAAAATGTGTTTTGTAACTCCCTATCATACATGTTCAATCCATTAAATTTAGTGTTTCATTGTAGAAACGAGTTTTTCTTTATTTTTACCCAAACTAGTCTGTCAGACTACGCATTTGTAATAACGCTTGGTATAGGTCGCCTTTGTAATCTGGGGTTAGTATAGTGAATATTTTATTCCGGGAGAGGAGGTATTCTTCCCCTGTTGAATTGTGAGGTCAGGTGCGGTCATACATGTCCGTTCGTAGGCGATTTCCCTCCTCCAGGTTCCTTCCCCAGCGGGGCACAGCCGCAGCCAAGACCCGCTCTCCCAACATGCAAGTACGGGAAGGGGACGAGGATGAAGAAGGAAAGATAGGCGCGCGGTTCGTGGTGCGGTACTGCTCCAGCATTCGCCTGGTATTGATAAGGGAAACCACAGAAATCTTAATACAAGTAGGTAGGTTGTAGGTAGAATTCTCCTCCAGACTGCGTCTGAATTCAATCTAGCAAATGTCGGAACCCCCCGGAAGGGGTGAGAGCGCGCAGAGACAACCTAAGCCAGCTTGGCTCACAGCCGGGCGGGGGGGGAGCGCGGGTGGGAGACGGCACGACGCGGCGAAGCTGGCTGGCGTGACGTCGCGTCATCGGCAGCCGAGGCCCCGCGCGCCTGGAATACTGGCGCGGACTCGCGGCCGCACTCGGGATGCACAGCCCCAAGGCCTCTGGCTGCCCGCCGCCGCAGGCACTGCCTCCGCGTACCCGCTCAACACGCAATTGTTCATACACAGTTGAGAGAGATTCAAGGGGCCGTGAACGAGAGTAACGCTGTGAACCATTGCGGACCAACGGGAACCTCTGGTTATTTCCTTTCGTCAGTTTTGGAGTTCTTTGCGTCGTCTTGGTCTTAGTTTTGTGTGGTGATTTTGAGATAGCGTAGCCTATTTCTTAGTTTTTGTATCTTTATTTCTTAATATTTCTTAGTCTAGGTTTTCCGAATGCATATTATTACGAGCTAGTACGAAAATGTCTAGCTTTTCAAATGTTAACCTCGCACTTTTAAAAGAAATATTTGTTTGTTTTATTTATTTATTTTTTTTTCTTTTATTCGTCTTTCAACTATTAGTTATAGTTAAGACGTTGGGAAGGGATTCTGGAACTCAAGAAAACGTACGCAGATGATCTTCTCCCCCATACGTCATATACAGTTTAATACTGTTTTTGACTAAATAAATACTTTTAGTTGTTCTTATTTTTCCTTTTCTTGTCATATATTTACTATCTTTATTTCGTATCCACATCGGTGAAAAATAAATTTACAAAGTCCTCCACAGTTCACAATGTACCCGATGAGTTAACAATTTACTTCACAAATAAAATACGTACTTGCACAATTTAAATGATTTTTAATAGATATGTCCTATTTTGATTTGGATTCTGGACTGATTGCCTATATAAGGGTATCTACAATTCAGAAAAAAAAGCTTATGAAATGATTCTACTTCTTCAATATATTTTTTATATTTATTTTTTAGTTTGAAAATTCTTCGTTTCTAAATTAGCTTCAATTCTTCAAAACAGAAGAGCTGATAATTTGGTCAAACATAACCTCGTGGCAAAATCTCGATCGTCATAATTGAGAAACCAATCCATTCTCTCCTACACCTATTTTTGTCTTCGCATTACATGATAATATTCCGAATCATCGCCGGAATCATCTTCAAATACCATCATTCGCAATCGTCGAACCATAACACGTCGGAGGTACACGCACGTTGAAAATGCGTATGTTACGTGTAGAATGATTGCCTATTGACGAAATAAAATACGCAATATAAAACGTTGTGATTTTTTGATTTGATTTGAAAAACTGCCCCATTTTGGGGACAATAAGAATATATGACTTTGAAAGAAAATAAATCTCTGCGATGTATTTGTAACATAACATGAACATAATTATGAGGTAGATTAGCGAAGGAGGGCCGAGTTATGTGGATTGAACGTGAAGGAAGGGGGCGGGCCTTGTCCCGCGAACTCGCGACGTTTCTACGTCGAGCGAGGCGTCGGGAAGAGTTGATTCAGCAGAGTTGCTATCCAAGAAATTCTTAAATCTGGCATTAGTAACTTAAATCTGACAAAAGGAAGGAATGTTCCAATTCCATCAAACCCGGACAGAACACCTACTACATAGGGACGTAACATTGCCAACAAAATCGATGTTTCAAAACGTCGAGTTCGAAATGAAAACTTGGATGCCAATAATACATCGCTCAAAAACCATCAAAAACCAACCAAATGTTTTTAAAACAGGTTTAGTAACCTCTCACAAACCTGTTCGCGAAGAAGGATTTAAAGTGATGGTGGTCGTGTTTATTAATTTTAAATTGAGGTTTAAGTAATAAAATAAAGATGATAAAAAGGAATAGAACTGTCAACGATACTTGTATTATCTTATTGGAAAATGCAAATACGATAGATTACATTTGTCGACGAAAACTCGCCTTGACGTATTTTTCACTTTCTGTTTTCTCATTGGTCACTTTGGTCGACAAGAATGTGCAATTTGTTGTTGTTGGAAAATTATAATAGTTTTTTGTTATAATGGTACTTTTCAATGAGTCTAAATATACTTTTATTACAAGTCGCTCGCGCCGCGTGCCAGAGCGCAACCGCCGGGAGGTGGCGCGTCCGCGTGCCGCCGTCAGGGATCACTGCCCGCGGAGCTGCGCCTCGGCATGCGGCCGCTCCGCTCGCGCGTCCTCTTGGCAGGTGGGTCGCCGCCGCAGCTCCAGGAAGCCCACCTGCCCAGGCCGACACGGCCTTCGTCTTGCCCGTTCCTGGAGAAACCGCCTTGTTCTCATCTCGCTGACTTGCAGGTGTTACTCAGAGAATGTGGTGGTTCAACAGCTAGATATATCTGATTTGTAGTTTGCGTTACGTTCTAAAGATTTACGCTGTCGTAGGAGTAATTTCTTCTTCGTGAACTGTAGTTTTCCGAAGAAATTGTGCCTGTTCGATTTTGGGTGGGATATTTTCTGGCTGGAAATAAGTTGCCAACTTGGGCATATCAACAATATGGAGATGTACCAATTTGCTCCTGGAAATGTCGAAAACTAATCAGCCCACGCTATTAAAATATTTTTATACTTAAGGTAATAATGTTTTCATTGATTCTACTGGCAATACACTGTGTCATTTAGCACTGTACCACGAACATTTAGCACGTGTTTGGGACAGTAAACTTACTGCATTTTGCTCTGGAGCATTGCAGTTTCATTGTCGTCCTGACCAATCAAGACAATCTTTCAGCCATCTTTCAATCAGTTCTACATACTTCTGTAAGGAATTCTTAAATTGTAGATTTGACATGTATTGTATCTCATGGAAACCACTATTCTCACTGATATCGTAAATCACGTACTTATATGTCAGAATATATCTTTCCGTTCGTAATTAAGTACTCTTTTAAAAGGGTTGCCTATTAATCTATTCAAATATTGAATGTCCCTTACGGTACGCATGAACGTACTTGTATTCCCTGGGCCACCGTTGGCCCCTTAGGTAGTCGAAAACGTATGTCCTATATGGTATTATAAACTTATTAATGATGGTTTATTTTAGTGTGTAACTCTTTGCAATACCGAACACTCGAAGTAGTATTGTTTTTTATGATTGCCACTTCTTTTCTCCGACTACATGAAAACTCGTTCCATCACAATGAGTCCAAAAGACAATCAACCACGCCGCGCTGACGCTGTTCTCATGCATCACCCAATTTGAGATGCATTCATAGATACACGAATGCCTGGCGAGCTTCAATCTTGATTCACGACGTTTGCGCAGTACCTCAAAAAATAGAGGAAAATAATATCTAAACTAAGGTTGATTTGAAGAAATGAGGATTTCAGGCTAACAGCTTCCATTTGACTTGAAAAACAAGCGACTAATCGCAGATTTTCTTCGGTATTTACCGGAATACCGCATGAAATATGAAAACTTTTCGGTCGGGAGGGCAAAACAGGCTTGTGGGCGTGCGATGGAGCGGTGGAGGGCGGACGCAGAGACGCGTGCACCTCCCTGGAAGGGCGCCACCGAGCAGGCGTGGGCGGCGGCGGACGGTTGCTCTGTACTCCAGTTGGTGATTTGCGCAGTACCCCAATAAACAGACAAAAATATACGCTTCAAATGTGTTTGAATAATTCTGGTTTCCACGTTGTCAGCTTCGATTTGATTCATAAGGCCAGTGACGAAATGGATCCAGCATTTGCGACGGTCAGAGCCATTCAGGCTGACGCCACCCGCGCCGCCCGTTGCGCGCTGCGGCGAGGCGTCCCTCGGCCGCACGCGTCAGCACGTGGATGGCTCTCTCCGGCCGGTGTCGCAGCCCCAGGGGAAAGTGATGAGGCCGTAAAGAGTTATATGCTGAGAATAGAAAGCGCAAACTGTGGTCTATAATCATGCACATCCTCCTTGTGATCTCGCTTGTTTGTGCTGCCTTTTGTTAGCGCAATTTTATCACGTGTCTGGGAGTAACAGCAATTGCCGTTTTTCGGAGAAATATTGCTGCCGAGTTGCTCGTGGTACAAAGAGCGTGAGAGCTGAAATGAACAAGGATCGATTGTGTTTCTCTACTTACATAGGAGATAACGCTCCCACGTCAAATGTATTATGAATGGTATATGTGGAAATGAACTTTTTACGACCTATAATAATATGCTTTACGTAGTAAGTGGATGTTTTTTAATCACTATTAAAAACGTTTCTCACTTTAGACATAGCCTTGAAAGTTACCCGACACTTCATTTAGTATGGTGTGTGAATACATTACATACTATGTCTTATTCCTCAGAGAGATGTGTTTAAAACTGCTTCCAATATAATATTAAGAAATATCGTATTAAATCAGGTTAGGGAGCAATTATGAAAGAAATAGCGTCATGAATGACGAGGCAATTACACGGAAAAATATGTTATTTCTTAGTCTTCTTCTGTTCGTAGTTTGGAACGCGTTATTTTTTCCAAGTTCGTCAAAGGCTGAATCGAGCATTGGAGATAGTGATGATGGTGCACGACAGTGACGCATTAATAGCCGGTCACGACTTCAGCACACGTAACAATTGCCTGGCGAACTGTGGTTTACTCATATGTTTGATGGCAGAAAATGTTTTCCTCCTCTTGCCACTTCCTCTAGTTTGCGGTTGGTGATCTTTTTCACGTGTCAGGCACCTGAGGAGTGACCTTGTGGAGAAACGAACTGCCCTTAGTCGCCTGCGGGTCGTGATTTGTAGTTTTTTAGCATACACGTGTCTTCAATGGCACGGTTAGTGTGTAATTCAAGCACGAGAACTCTGGAACTAAAAAAGGTTATGATTCTGAACTTTATTCAGGGCGATTACATGTTGATCTAATCGTCAAGAATAAACTTTGTAGAATAAGCTTTGGGCAGTAGTAATATTCATTTTGAATAGTTATTGAATAAGAAAAATCCTATATTTTTCCCCCTTTAACTGATTATAAAGTGATGCTGAACAATGAAATATATTTCTTTCGGTTATTTTGTTACACGTTTTGAATTTTATTTTTCGGGGTTTTACTTAGTTTTCACAATCTGTAATCCCAAGCTATGTATTCAGTGCAATCTATACCAACGTAATCAGTTCCGAATTTTTATAAATGGGCGCCAGGAAAAGATTACGCTGAGACTATTATACACGTCAACCTTCAACTCTGTAATATATTAGTTTCCGGCTACCTGGGTCGATGGGTTTTATAGAAATAATCACTATTGTATGCTAATAGATGATTATCCGATCTGCCATCTATACAGAGTGGTTGAGGAACCTGAAAAGCAAATATATTTCTATCTTGCTACTTCATTGCTAGAATTGGCTCAATGAAAATCATGTATTCATTTCACAAAAACATGGAAATTTATTAAACAATTTTAGTATCGTATAATTTTACCCAATATAAAATTAAACCTTTGTCATGACCGGTTCCAATCTTATAATGTCTTCGCGCGCTTTTGGACCATCTTTATTCATCTCCGACGACGCCGTCCTCAGGTCCAGACACCATCTTCTCTTCTTTTCTCGGAAGCACACTTCAATCACCGTTCATCAGATCAATAAACTATTTGCTGCTAACATTCCAGTCCAATCACTGACAACTTCGCCCAAGCCCTCAATGTCCCTCCAACTCGTTCACTTGAAATATTTTAAGCTCCACTGTCACAGTATTCAAATTCGATGTTCTCTCAATATCCATTCCCTAGTAGATGCTTACATGTCCCCCCAAAAAACTCCTAACATTAATTGGAACACGATCCGTTCAAGCCCACGGCATTAGTCAGAATGCCTGTCTCTCGTATTCTTTCAGCCCTGCAAAGCTCGGTCCATTTTTTCGATTGTTTATTTGCAGATAACACTTGATGTACTTTCGTACCTAGCCAATCCCTAAATTTCTTGCAAAACGAACTAGCCGTCTTCACGACTGTCACTGCTCTTTCGGCCAATCCCTGAATTCTATACAAAATTAACTAGCCATCTCGGCGATTGTCACTGCATGAATATGTTGACCTTGACGACGGCTCGCTTACCGTTGCTATGCTAGCATATTCACATATATTTATCCCCTAGATTTCACGCCATTTTATAATAAATATTGTATCATATTCAGTCACATATTGGTATGTCACAATATATATATATATATATATATATATATATATATATATAGTTGAATTGTTGTATTGAATTGGTTGTATATTGTTGAATTGGTGTATTGAAAAAAATTACAGAAAAACTTTGGAGCGGTTTTTGAGAAAAGATGTTACATTTTTGTTAATTACCTATATTTCGCGCCAAATTGCACGAAAACTATCCATATTTTCGAAAACTTAAACATAAACTTATTTAAAGATTCGTCCTTAAGGAACAGATTTCATTAAGAGGAATATATATATATATATATATATATATATATATATATATATATATATTCCTCTTAATATTAATGAAATCTGTTCCTTAAGGACGAATCTTTAAATAAGTCTTTAAATAAGTCATTAAGAGGAATATATATATATATATATATATATATATATATATATATATATATATTCCTCTTAATGAAATCTGTTCTTAAGGACGAATCTTTAAATAAGTTTATGTTTAAGTTTTCGAAAATATGGATAGTTTTCGTGCAATTTGGCGCGAAATATAGGTAATTAACAAAAATGTAACATCTTTTCTCAAAAACCGCTCCAAAGTTTTTCTGTAATTTTTTTCCTCATGAATTGAAGAAGGTATATTTAAGAGAATGGCGCGAGTCTCATTTTCGTTAAACTCTGAATTTTCGAAAATAGCAAATTAAAAAAAGCACGTGCTGTTCTAGCATCACTAGTAGAGTTGAGGTGTCATTCAGGGTTAATATAGAAGTGCAATTAGAGTACAAGTACAGTAATTTTAATCAAATGAGTAAACGATAAACACTTCCAACAATGCAACATTAGTTGTACATGCGTCTAAATAGCACACATTTATTTAATAAAAGACTATTTAACAGATTTTCTACGGTTTTTTGAGAGGACCGATAATGGCAGAGCTTACAAACGTATTTTTATCCAGGGGTATTAAGAATATTTCAAGGCATAATAATGTCAAAGGTTGAAAAGAAGGAACAATAACATTTTGTCATTATATTCTTCTGTCACGTTTAGTGTTGTAGGAGTAATTCGTCTGAAAATCATTGGCATACATCGCAAATCAATGAAGAAGTACATCTCAAAATTCCGTCAGTGAAATTATAGCATAGAATCCATTTCCTCCATTGGAATTATAGAAAAGTAGCATTAAGTGACGTGATGTAAGCACTCCATTATGCATTAGTTCACAACTGACGATCCTAAATTGAGTTGCAAGAAATATTTGAAGCGTGTATGATGTGTACAGTTCATCCTGGCATGAATTACGTCTCATGGCCTAGCCAAGAAGCGCGACCGGGAAGGAGAGGCCCGTTCAGTTGCAGCCGGAGCGGATGTCGCCGGCAAGAAACGGCGCCGTCTCTTTGTCACGGCACTGCAAGATCGCCTTTTTGTATTTGCTCTGTGCTCTCGCAGCGATGCGTGCAAGAAGCAGGGGCGACACTTCTACTGCCTTCAGTTCGTAACCGTGAGTTATCGTAAGGCTCAGCAATTCATCTTGCTAGAGGGACGTAGTCAGGATCCTATTTGATGGAAACAATGCCGAGGATCGTTCCCCCTAGTTTAATTTCGTCTTTTGGAAACATAATTTATTCCTGCCAGGGACACCGTCAATAAGTATGACTTTTTTTTATTTGCACTAAAATATTTAAATCAAGGAAATTGAAAATTTAACGCGCTTTCAGATTGCCAATATGGATTTAGAAAATCAAAATCAACGGAAACAGCCATATTTTCTTTTCCTAAAGATGTCGCATCATCATTGGACCAAAACGAATCACCGATTATTTTTAGATCTCTCAAAAGCTTTTGACGTCATTGATCATGACATTTTACTTTCAAAATTACCTTCATATGGTATCCGTGGCATTGCTCTAGATTGGTTATGTTTGTACCTTAAACAACAATCTCAGAGAGTGGAAATACCTTATTGGAATGATGGAACATTACGTACGCACCTTTCCGACTCTTTGCCCATTGCTTGTGGAGTTCCTCAAGGGTCGATTTTAGGCCGTATTCTGTTCCTACTTTACGTAAAAGATATGCCCTCGACGATTCGAAACGAAAGAACAGTTGTCTTTGCGGATGATACAACTATCCTTTGCAATAAAGAAACCGTAAAAAGTACAATATCAGATGTTTCAAACTGGTTCTGAAATAACATAATAGTAAACGAAAAGAGAACGGTTTTAATGCAGTTTTCCATTTCAACATTTCCATTTAAACAATTGTGTGCGCCATTGAAAAAGAACAGTGTACCATTGACTGATGTTAAGGGAACAAACTTTTTAGGTCTCTCAGTTCGGTCAAACCTTAAATGGAGCGTCCAGAATTCTTGCAAATTCAGTCAGCCTTCATACTGCTCGTGTATATTTCGCGAATGTTCATTTCCGTCTGAGATATGGCATACTATTCTGGGGAAATACATCTTATAGTTCCCAGACTTTTAGATTACAAAAACGAATTGTACGAATAATAACTAAATCCCACCCACGTGATTATTGTAAGCCTCTCCATTAATCTAGGAATTTTACCATTACCTTGTCTGTTGATTTACGAATCAGTGGTTTTTGTCAAAAATGACTTGCTTAAGGGTGGGAATATATTTTCAGAAAATGCCCAAGTCTATTACTATAAAACTCGACGTAGAAATGATATTCATCAGGTGACAGTATCAACAGCTCATTACAAAAAATTCACATACAATACATGTACATTAGTTTACAACATTTTGCCAGATGACATGAAACGATTAAATTCGATAGATAAGTTTAAATCCCAAGTGAAATCGTTTCTGCTGCATAACTGTTTCTATACAATTAGAGACTATACTGAGCATCACAAGGAAAGTAACATTAATTTTAACAGTGATATTTAATGTATTATTTACTATTGGACTGTATAATTCTAAACAATATGTAACAAGTATTGTATCGCAGCTTCTGGGTCAATGCCCCCTATCACGATCAGGTTTTTCGTCCAGTTTCCCTGATTCATTGAGCAAATGCTGAGATGGCCCCTTGTTTTGCTTCTGGACATAAATGTAACTCCATTATCTGTGCATGTCTTCTAGAATTCAGTGGGAAATACAGTTATTTAAATTATCGTTTCCATGTTGTTGCGGCTGGAAGTATTATTCCTTGACGAAGGACAATATGGATAAGAGCCCAAAATTTATTACTTATTTATCCTTGAAAATAGATTTTATTACATGGGAGCGGTTTTTTTCTTCTAAATTCAAGTAGTATATGACTTAGTGGAGGGATCACAGAATTTTGAAAATGTGCACAGAATTCACTTCTCCCGATAGCACTTCATACGCAGTTTAACTGTTTTTTGACATAAAATATATAACATAAATAACCATTCCCAAGGGCATTCGTAGGATTTATTCGGGAATTCGACTACGAAAACGAAGTTGGTCTTCGTTTCGTCACCTCTGGAGCTTTCGACGTCCCTCCTGAAAAAAATTGCATATTCTCATCCTGGATGTAATGAACGAGTAATCTCACCAAACTGGAGGGAGATGCATTAAGGGCATGGTTCTGTACTGGAGCGCCTTGCGATCTGTCCTTTAAATGGGACTCGTCGCATAATGGCTGGCGCATGTCTCTTCAATCGCCAGGACACAGTTTCGATCCCCGGCCAGTCCATGGGTAGTTTGTGATATACAAAGTGAGGTTACGGCAAGTTTTCTCGGGGTTCTCCGGCGAAAGCCGTTTGAGAGGAGAGATATCTCCTCGCAAACCACCATTTTTCCATCCTCATAGCCTTGACATCAGTATGGCTTACGTCTCATTGGATTTTTACGCATTGATCTCAGTGAATTTGTAGTAGTTGAAGGGCGTTAAATATCTACAAATATAATGTCTGGATTCTGAATTTTCCTGAGTAACGATCAATGTTCCTGGCAATATTTTATGTGGCGTATCAATTTCTTGTCATTCATTCAAGTGTTGCCTCAATTTCCATTCATCGTTCATTTACGCGAATGTGAGCGGGTTACCAACAGTTAGAAGAAAAAAGGGGGCTTCTAAGAGCGTTGATATTCTGGAAGGCCCCTGTCGCTTGACACAGCGTCTCTAATCATGTTGATGCAGACGGAAAAGATAATGACACCTATCTATGCGGAAATTCATGTATGCCTTTGCTCTAATTTAACTGGTTTCGGCATACCAGTAAGTATGAATCGTATGATTATTCAGTTTCAGAAAAGGCGAACAAACATATCAAATGGTTTTCAAATGAAATTAATTATAAATTCTATTGTTGCCTGTCGGCCTATCTGTGTGTTGAGATTCCATGTGATCGAAAGTGACCGTGATAATTTATGTAAATGATCTATTGCATATTCACTGAATTTGCATTAACGTAAACAACACGGAAATGTTTCTCAAATTTCGCGTGATGCTTCAGTAATTCAGAAATAATTTCAGAGAAGTAATTTTCGCTTTGGTGATTGTTCTTTCCTTTCTCTCTGGAGTCGTGGAGGTCGCTGAATCTCGTAAACTGTTTCCAATGAAGCCGGATCTTGCCTCAAGTCATTACGTAATTATCTCCTATTTTGCGGCAACGTCTTCACTTCCATGAAGAATTCCTCCTTTATGAACACTTGTCGCCATCGCTACCACGTAATATCTCCCATTACCAATGCTACTGCCGCTATCGTTACGCCGTCTCTGCTACCGCTAATGCCATCACCAGTGCAACTGTCACCACCCCGCTAGCTCTAAAGTTTCTGTCACCTTCTCCACCAGTATCTTTGTCAACTGCAACCTCGAATCCAGCACCAGCGCCGACAATGCCTCTTCCATTTTTCCCCCGCACTACACCCCCCACCGTCCCACCACCCACCCCACTCGCCGATACCTGTAAATGACCTTCAACATCTCTGACCCCATTCCAACCCTTTTCCTCCAGCGGTCGGCGCAATTGTCTCCGCTCCCCTTTTCAGTCGCCCGTCTCCCAGCCCGCGTGACTCGTCTGCTCATTCAGCTCCGCCGCCGCCCCTTCCCCCCCCCCGTCGCTCCCTTCTCCGCTTCAATACACCCTCGCAGGTGCGCCCATTGTATCACCCCTCGTCAGTTCATCCTCGCCCCACATAGACACGCGGGCGGTCTCGTGCCGTCGCCCGCGCTGCCAGACGCGTAGGCTGGTGCGAGAGGAACGGCGCGACCGCCGCCTTTTCATGAGCCCAATTGGCGGATGATGCGCAGCCGGCGGAAGATTCCCGTTGCGTGCGGCGGCGCTGGCACGCGGAGGCAGGGCGAGGCGCGTGTCTCGAGACGCCTTTCAATCGGCGTCAGCCTAGCGACGGGCGCGCGCAGTGGGCGTGGGGGCGAAACGGTGCGTACGAAAGACGTGACTTCTTTCATCGGCCTCGCCCGACAATCGGTCTGTGGTGTCATTGACCAGCAGGTTCTAGGCTTCGGGTTCCCACGGTAGCGGATTTTCGACATTAGCTACGTAGCTGGGTCGAATTCAACCACTGTCTGGAGGAGTATTCAAGCGGCCGGCTGCTCTGATTGGTAGTTATCCCTGGTTTCTCCTGCCAATATGATGAGATGTAGTGCAAAATAGGCAATGAGCCGCGCGCGATCTTTCCTTCCTCTTTCGTGTCCTGGCTTAAATACTCTCACACTTACATGTACTTCTCTACCACAGATGTCAGGAGACCAGTCTTGATCTCGGCTTGAGCGATGTCCTGCTCACGAAAGTATGTAGAGCGGGAATTCCGCAAGGCGACGTTGTCAACACTAGATCTCAAGGGGTTTCCTTTGGAGTTATAACATGCTCCACAATTATGGAATTAATAACCATACCCTTGACGGATCTTGAATAGAGGGGGTTCGGGCACAGATTCTGTTGTGCAAGTTTCTTTGTTCAGAGGGTACCATGTCAATGCCTGACTGCCTGTATATAAATCAACAGGATGAATGAAGTAATGAGCAAAAGTGGTTGATATTGTCATATAAATAGATTTTTCCTGACATTTTAAAATATATTTTGGCATAGAATTTTCTAAGAAGTAAGGCACATCTCTCGAAACATTGCTTGCTTACTAGTAAATACCGGAGTCGATGCTAAACGCTTTTCATAATACCCCAGCTTAAAATATGTTTAGCTGCCCCACAGGAGCAGTTATTTCTGGAGCCTCCCAAGCTATTCGGAGTTTTTTTTAGTTTCCTTTTGTGCCTGGACGCATGGGGCATGCCGTGTATTGGTGCCGCGCTCTGAATGAGATGCGGGGGGATGGGGCCGACCGGCGCGTCGCGTCGCGGCGGCAGTGACGCCAGCATCCCGGTCACATTGCATCAGCCGGCGCCCGGCCGCTCGTGCCGCCCTGCACGTTCGCCCGACAGGTATGCGGCGGCGCGGCGCACGGTTGCCGTATCCGCACTCAGAAAATCGCTACTAGAGGTGGAAACATCTGGCCAATGTTTGGGTGTAAGAGTAATAGTATCTTTTTTAACTGGTAATTTCTTGTGGTGGCAGAGGTGCATGGAGTTCGATTATGCTTGTACTCTTACAGTGGAGATGATGTCTTCTCCATAGTCAGCAACTTATTCCGTGGCCACGACCGTAAATTCGCCTCCAGACTCGCAGCTGCAAATGTTGTATCACTATTAACTGTGTACAGAAAAGAAGAATGAAATCGACGTGAGAGTGGTGGGAAGGTCTCGTAAAATAACTGTGAGCCTCTTCACTTTGCTGTCCCTGATAAAACCTGGCATTGCCTGCTTGCGCGGGGTAGTCATCGTGAAGTGGAAGCCACACACTGACCAGTGGCAATCCTCCAGATGAACGGGGAGGAGAGGCAATGCGCGTTTTTCCCTTTTTATTTATTTATTTCTTTTTTTTCATTGTCTTGCCGAATTGTGGTATCTGTATTTGTTCAACACTGTGAATCCGATTTCTTTTTTCTGAATTGTGCGCGTCCGTTTAGGTTGACATACCCTTTACTGCCACCGAGCACCTCAAGTTGGCTGAACTAACGTACTTCGCGAAAATATTCACTTTTAAGCCAATGATTGCCATGAAGACTTGGAGCTGCCTGAATGTGAAAACCAAGGGTCTGTTTCGTGTCTACGATAAATGGCTTCGTTTCTTGACGTAACCGATACTTTTACAAGATCCCTGACAGACGATGCACGCCAAGGAAAGCATCAAGTGCCTCACCATTATGTAAGAAAATTTTTCTTACTCCATTGATCCATCACTAAGTCTGAAGAGTAATAGGAAGTTCTTTCATGTTTCTTGAACGCCATTTAATATGGAATGTCACCTGTTTCCAATAAAGCGTTTCTTGCATTGATTACAGAAGTACATAATGAATTTTGCGATTATGCGAATTATGAAGTTCCATTAACAAATAAACTGGGAACAGATTGAGAAACATTTCATCTGCTTATTTGTTTGTTTTTCTCCAGAAGCCAACACTGGCACTGAAACCTAAAATTTCATAACTACTACTCGTTCGCAAGTTTTTATAGCTTAGTAGTATCGTGCTTAAATCATTTATTCGTCGAGCATTATTTTAAATAAAACAGAAAGTTTATGAAAAATCTAAGATTGGTGAGGAAGAGAGCTAAATTTATGGAAGTTCTATGCGAGATAATCGGCTTGTATTGATGATTTGTTGATGAACGACACGTCAAACACTCAACTGTACTTATGAGAGTCTGAAAGTGTGTTGGTTGTTGAGTTGTGCAGTACAAATCATCATTGAGGCCCTTTTGAAAATTATCCAGATTATCGATGAAAAACGGTTGGATTTTATGTTAAGAAACTCAAGAAAGGTGACACGGTTTCGGCGATATGCAGTCTAGAGCAAGACCTTGAAGTAAAAGTTCCAAATTGGTTGTGGTCGCCTCTGCTCTGCCCAACACCTCGCAGGGGTGCAACAACAGCATCCGTGCAGCGCGCGCCGGGGGCCGCTTGGGCGAGTGGAGCGCGCGTGAGAGCGCGCCGTGCAACGCAAGCGGCGACCAGCTGAGTGGAGTTCATTGACGCACTCTCCAAGACTGGCCCACCGGGAGGTCCTAGGGTTCGAGTACCGGCGGTGGCAGATTTTCGTCACGAACTACAAAGGTAGCTGGAATTCAGCCGCTGTCTGGAGGAGAATTCTGGTTGGTTGTTAGTGATTCCGGGCACGTCAACTACTGAGCCCCCTAAGTGCAGTGCATGTTTTTTCATTGGGAGATGGGGGTAATCTCCCCCTACTGGATGGCGAGATCTGGCGCTGACCTACCGTCGGCTATCGGGGTTTCCCTCAACCAGGCATCTCCCACCAGCGCGGTGCCGCCCCAGCCGGGACAAGCTCTAAGCTCCCGACCGGTCTCCCGGCATTTGTGGTAGTGCATGTTAGTGTAAGTGTGTGTAAGGGGTGAGAATATGACAAGGAAGAGAAAGAACAGATCGCGCGCGGTTTGACCCGTTTGTTTGGGTACTGCACCGGCTTTCGCATGGTGTTGATCGGAGAAACCACGAAAAACTAC
Organism: Teleogryllus oceanicus; assembly: GCA_964035755.1. Taxonomy (NCBI): domain Eukaryota; kingdom Metazoa; phylum Arthropoda; class Insecta; order Orthoptera; family Gryllidae; genus Teleogryllus; species Teleogryllus oceanicus. Next base: position 8,715,542 of record CAXIVR010000006.1, on the reverse strand, counting down.
CGATCAGAGCAGCCGGCCGCTAGCTTCACACATCGACTGATTTCGATCTAGCTGACAAGCTAGTTTCGAACATCTTGCCACTGTCGGGACCGGAACCTAGGACCTCCCGGTGAGAGGCATTGCATTGACATCAGTTGATGCTCTGAGCCACCTCTCTCGGTGAGAATTCTAGCGCCGCAGAGATGCCACAGTGGCATCTGCCACAGTGCCTGCCTGCCTCATGTGCCTCATCTGCCGCAGTGCCTGCCTCATGCCACAGTGGCATCTCTGCGGCGCCGGCGTTCGCGCAGCGCGAGGGGGTTGCGCGAGGGCGCGCGCAGCGGCGTACCTCTTCATATCCTTCTTCTTCTTCTTCCCTCCATTCCGGGAACAGCGCGTCGCGGACGGCCAAGAATGGGCTTCCGCAGAAGTGGCCCGCGCGTCAGGCGCTGCGCCGGAAGAGCCAGACGGCGCTCGTTTGCAGTTGCTGCCGTCACGCGTGTTTTCGATCCGCGCCGCCAGGACAACAGATTTTTACTCGCGTGACTGCTTCGTCTACCTGCATCAGCTGACGGCTCCTGGGTAGTCGCGTGTTGATCTCAGTCAGGTGGCTCCCCGCGCATGTGATCTCCGCTGTCGTTTTATCCTTTTCACACCGGTTAGGTGTGGACCAATGTTGGCATCGGTTGGTGCAACCTATGGAAACTAAGAATCATCTTAATTTAAAAAATAAAAAAATACTTTCACGAATAAAATGAAAATGCAATGTGTGCGTTGACAACAGATGCACCTATCAGATATCAGACAATTTAACACTTACTTTTTGAAACGGACTCCGAGCAGAAGAAAAAATTGAAATCTACGAAAGAGTGTGGAATATTGAAAATGATTACGTATGCGCCATTATACCGACGGTTCCAAAATTATTTTTTGTTAATATTTAAATATTTTTATTATTTTTATTTATTTTGATTGAAATACTGCTTTTAATTTGTCAATGAATAAATTGTCTAATGAAAGAAAATTCAAGTTTACATTCTTTTGCATAAATCCATCCTGTCAAGAAAGACGAAGGTTAGAACAATGGCGAAAGAAAATGTGTACGCGAATTATATTAAGTCCATTGTCTGTTTTTTTTATGCCAGTGTTACCCGTCTTGTCAACTTCCATGAATTGGTTGGATGAATTGAACGGCTGGTAATTTAGGGAATGTTTTTTTGTTATGGGAAACTCTCTTTGTACGACATCATTTCCATTGTACCCCTTATTGTATTATAATTGAAAAGGATTATATCAAACCACAGAGAAGACGATTCAGTTTATTTTTACATCTGTGTACAATTTTATTGGTATGATACAGTACTATTCGCAAAGAGCTTCTCATTTTTACAATTTTCTCAATAATTGCGTCAAATGCGTACGATACATGATTAGCAAGGAGATTTTACTTATTCAAGACAAAATTCACAGGTAATAGGCCTAGAAGGATTGCATAGATATAAGTATATATTTTACCTATTCCTACTTTTCAAATCTATCTTCATAATACAATTTTGTCAATGTATGTGCTCTGTTTTGTTTCAGGTAAGTAAAACAATGGAAGCCACGAGAGAGAAACTGTCTACCTCCGATGTATGTGAGTAAAACTTTGTTGAAAACTAGTTATGCACTTTACATTGCAAACAGGTAAAAATACGCTTTACAAATATATGCCTGTGAATCCCTTAAACATACTCCTTCAGAATTCTGTTTCCGACAAAGTAAAAAAATCTAAAATTAAAAACATGTTTGTCATCATTTGTTGTAATATCGATTCATGTGTACTATACGAAATAACACTTGTAACATTGTAATCACTGGTAATGGCTCGATTTGATTCCCTTTTGAGAATAAATTGGATGAAATCGAAACAAACTACAAACAATTGAACTCCCACTCTGAGGTTCAAGTTCATCTCTGGAAAGAAACAATAGAAAATGGATATTGATTGTCAAGAACTTTGGGAATATTTATCCTTCATATTTCTACTTATTTGTTAAATGTATTCAATTATTATTGATAAGTTATTTGTGTGGAAATTGATTTTAATGCACATTGTTTTTATGGTAGAAATTCTCTCTATGATGTTATTTTTTCTCATTTCTCACTCTTACTTTCGGGCCGTAGCCCTGATAGGACTTGCAGTGGACTTGTTGTGCTTCAGCAACTCTATATTAGAGTTGGGCTGTAGGCGAACATGACCTTTGACCAGTTTGTGTATTAGTAAGCTATGATGAAGGAATTACATATATCCGAAACGTTGGCAAACTAATGTGTTTCATTAATTGACCGATCCCGTGTTTCATATCCTAAAGTTATTTTTTCTATTAATTTTTTAATTATTAATTTTTTAATTAATAAGGTATCTACATCACCAACAGTCTAATTAATTATTTTTTCTAGTGAATTCGAGCTTATATTATTTTTTGGAATTAGCATATGAAAAATTCCGCAAATGGACCATATTTATCCCATTCTTTTATTAGTGGAAACACAAATGAATTCGTTAGTACATTTCATGACAAAAAAACGTTATTCATTGGCATAAAACAATAGTTTCCCTGAGCTCATCCAACCTCGTTGGGGCAATTGAAGTGTGGATTTATTTGTGTCCTAGCACTGGTTGCCGTAACCACTACCCTCGTGGGCTGCAAAATTTCAAACATTCGCATCCTCAATGTAGGTTACAGTGTAACTAAGCGGAGGCGAAAATAAGCGCGCGCTATTAGTGCGCCTTTGTGTGGAAATATGAGCACAAAGTGAGCAGTGCGTGCGATCGTTTGCGCGCAACAAAAGACGCGAACTGAACGCAGAAGCGCGTTGACGCAGGCTCCGCTTGGCGCAACCCGCCTGTGGCCCAGGAATGCGCTGCGCCGGGTTTTTCCCCTTAATTGCTCCTGCCCCCCATGCCCCTCCCACCTCACCCCCCTTCCTTACTCGCCCACTCACTTTTCCACACACACACACATCGGAACTCGCCCTCGCGCCCTCACATGCCCCCACCGACGCCCCTGCTCCATCCGGTCCTCCTTACCGCTTCCATCCCGTTAAGTCTCTGTCCCGCCCTTCTGTTTACACTTATTAAATTCCTCAATTCCACTAACGCTATTCCGTTGATTCAGTTCTGGTTCAGAAATCATCACTCAACAAAGCACCAAATATTACGATTGACTGAAGCTATAGCGCAAGGTTACCATCAAAAGAAAAATACAGCAACAGTTTCCTGGATATAAGTCAGACTTACGACAGTTTGGCACTCGGGCCTAATTTATAAAATGCAACATCTAGTTCCGGTGTACTTAGAAAAGTTATCGAAAGTTTTTTCACTAACAGATTGTTCATTGTAAATATCAATTCTATGGCGTCAAACCCGCACACTGTTGCTACAGGTGTGCCACAAGGATCGGTACTAACTCCCATTCTGTTCAACATTTTTAGCTACGATATCCCCACTGAGACTGACCCCAAGATAGCGTTGTACGCAGATGATATCGCCAAACGCACAGCCTTCTCAAAACTCACAATAACATTGCCGTAGCCAAGGAGTATATTCAAAACACACTAAACGAGTATGGAGTATCAACGAGTAACGAATATGGAGAATCAAAATAAACTCGTTAAAATGTCAAGCAGAAATTTTCACGTTTCGCCGCCCCAAAAATCTGTCGAATCAAATCTTCACAATACATATATTCCGGGGACTTCCTCACCGATAAAATACTTAAGAGTGTTGCTTGACCGGTGGTCAACTTTGAAACTTCACATAAATCCAATAGCCAACAAAGTATATACAAAAAAATTAAAACTCTTCCCTCTAATTAATACACGTTTTTCATTGAAAGTTGAGTGCTGACTGTTATTATTTAAATCTTTAATTCTACCAATCATGACTTACACATGGTTTGCGGGTGTGCACCCCTTAGCAATCTCCAAAAATTAACATCCATTCAAAATATATTTTTAAGAATTTTAAACGCCCTCGATTTCATTCCAAACATCCAGATTCGCAAAGTACCTTCATTAAGCGACCATATAACACAAATAGTTCAACTTTTTTTTTTATCAAAACCTTCACTTTTATCCATGCTCCTTAATCTTCAGTCTAGGTTGCAGTGCTGCAAACCCGCATTTTAAATCCAGATATCCCAAAGACCGATTCTAACCACCGTAATCCCCCATAACTTTTAATTGATCTAAAACCTGAAACAGGTTTCAACCTCGCTTCATTTACTTTAGCACAATTTTACCTTCTTCCGAGTAATAAAAATCACTACTTATGGATGGCCATTCCCAAAAAGCTAAAACCTATGTACTGCATAAGTAACCTTCTCGAAGAATAGAGCCTGTCGAACGAGAAGAAATAAATTTAAAACAAAATTGTTCTGTCTTGCATGTTTGATTCATTCTTGTAATTAATGTCAATCAATTATCAAACCAGAATTTTTTTTCTATGTTGGCTTCAAAAGCCAGTGTTACTTATGCCGTCGAATGCAGATTTCAAAATTTCAGCCCATCTCACATCAAATAAAGGAAAACAAATACTATAATGAGTTTTGCGGACTGTTACTTTTAATGTCTATAAAAAACGGAAATGGACTGTTGTAAAATGAAATACTGAATTAAATAGCTTGTAGCTACTATAGTAAAATAATGTTTTTTCAATTATGCCAGAAGATCAAATAAATGATGAGTGTTGTGTATATTTCGTGTGCGTGTAGTTCTTGGGGTATATCATTCCTGATGTATAAGTGACTGATGCGGAGTCTGTTACCGTTGACTGTCGGGCAGTGGGTCGTGTCTTTTGGGAAGAAACGGTCTGACTTGAGCGCGCCCATGTAGGTCACCCAAAAGGACCCGAATACAATCTCCTCTGTCTTGTTCGTACATTCGTCGACGTCGAGATATGCTTTTACTAACATTTAGTATAGTATAGTGCATGTTGGAAAAACTCATCGCTGTTTTTCACAGCTCCCGTAATTCGTTTTGTATTGCAATGATCCACTTTTTTTGGCATCCATCCTGAGGGGTTTCGCATATTTTTATTCAATTATGGCGGTGACTTTCAAGGAGGAACATACCAAACTTTTCTTATATATGAATTTTTTTCAATTAAGAAATCTTTACGCACAGGTCTTAGATTTATAAAAACTGCTTTCCATACCTCTTCGCCACTAAATATCTCGTGTATGGAAAATGACCTTTACCCTATGACCCTAAAGGGTGTGACTCCTGCTGACCAGGGACTTTTCTCATAGCGTTTTTCACTTTCCTGTGCAATTTAACAGAACGATTTAAATAATCTCTCACTGCTGTAATGTGAATATTCACTACGCGTGTCACCTTCAAAAGTCAAAGTCTAAATGATACCCCAGTTTTTACAAGTAGAGGAACCTTTTAGCTCCTTGCTAACTCCAGGGAAAAAGATGATCGTTAAGAAAACTGTTTCTTCGCTGAGGGGATTCTTAGCAGTCTCACGAGAAAGGATCGTGAGGCCGCGTAAAGGGAAGCGGCGTGGCTGTGGCCCAGGGGGTGGAGATAGCAAGCCGACAGGCCATGGCCTAACACCGCGCAATTTCGAAATGGAACCACTTAACTGTTGAAAATGTTTGTACGATTGTAAATGTTGGAAATCAACTATCATTTATTCATTTTGAGAAATTACCTGGGAGATGACGTAAGTCTGTGACAAAAAGCATAATATTGAAAATATAATTGAAGGTGTCACCAGCAAAAGGTTATCACTGACAAAAACCTAATTTTACAGGAACCACAAAAAACGTTTAAATATCAAAAGATTGATACTTCTTCACTGATTTTGCGTCTAAATGGTTTCTATTTACCTCATTGTGTGTACAGCATCAGCATTGAAGAAGGCTATTACAGAATATTGGTCATTTTAGGAACAATATAGTGGCAGAAGGTGCTATATTAAGCAGTTAGCATCTTTTCACGTCGGACAGACACAGCAAATAAAATAAAATCTGTATTGGATTATTCATTGAATTTCGAAGAAATGGAATAAATTTATTGTCCTACACCACCCATCAGTCAAGCAATTGACACAAACTTGTCAAGTCAACGTAATGGAAGCCCGTTCAAAGCAACTTTAGTACAAGAGATTTTCTTGTAACGTGTTCATCAGTTTCGTTTAATGCTCTTGGTGTGCAGCAGTGGCGGATCCAGCCGATTATTTTGGAGAGGGTCATTATAGATTTTTGTTAAATAATAAATATATGTTATTATATTGTATATTGTTTTTGTAGCGTATATGTGGTAATACCAATATGATTATTTAAATAATTACATGATAAATTTCATTTCAGGTTCCATAAATAAATATTTAAATTTTCTCAAATAAAAGACGGTAACGAATGAAAACTCTAGGCGTTGGCAGGGCCCCCCTACCCCGCTTCTCCCTGGAATTTGTCACGTGTCCAGTACCCCCGGCAGATAGCACCTTTTGCATCATACCTTAATTGGAGATGTTTTCGCTTGAACTGCGTCCCTCTTGTAGTTTTTATACTATTTTCCAGCATCTATGAACTTTGCATTCTTCACCCTTCACCAATCAACATTATTTACCTACTTTTTGTACCTTTATTCAGGACTTTTACGATGTTCGTTACGGGTGGCGTGAGCGCCTTGTCCGCCATTTCTACGCAGATAGCACCTTCTGCATCTAATGCCAACTTTCGAATATCGAAAATAATGCTTTGTAGTAAGTCTACGCTCATAAGGTTGCACCAGCGACATAATTCCCTCGCATATTACCGTTCTACATTGAAAGTGTCAGTTAGCACCTTTTGCTGGTGACCCCTTCAATTATATATACATCCTATCCTACGTGTGTAAGTAGTAATCGGGTAACCAGTATCTGACTGTCCGTCTGTCCGTCGAGCAGATACACCTCTTTCAGCCCACAACTCGAGGTAAATGAAGATCGACGCGTCTCGTCTACTGGTGGGTTCTGTATCCTTCGAAAGTATTTTGAGGGGATTATCGAAAAACAGAGTTTTCAGGGATTTTTAGTGCTTCAGGGAAATATTATGACACCTAAAGAGGTGATCAATAACCTATTCGATTCCTTTCCACTAGGCAAATCGATTGGTACTATTTTAGATGGAGATTCTTGAAAAAATATGAGAAAAACAACAACTTTTGAGGGGGTGGTCAGGTCATCTACAGTGGTGTAAAGCTATAAATTACTATATTCCCTTTGCGCAAGAAGAGTATATAGTAGAATGTATGAACGTGTGTCTATACCCACACGTCCTTGTTCTACCAATGTGTGGGCACCTAGGTATTAGCCCCTATCCACACACGCCGCAGGCGCACAAATACACCATTGGGGTGATATCCGGATCTCGCCGGAACGCATTTACCCTTCACGAAAACCTCCCCAATTAAGCCTGGCCCGCGCCACTCTGCTAGCTCAAAGCTACTAACTTTCCAGGCGAGCACCGGAGGCAAATTAAGCGCCACTGGCAATGCGCTGGGACAAGTCCCTCCTCGTTGCCCACAGTATCGGGCTTCTGCCCCCTCGAAGCCAGGTGTCCAACGAGGGGCCGCCCGGGAGGCTCGGGGCTTCCAACCCTCACTCTCCACACTGCCTCCACCGTGAAGCTGTCGACGTGAGTATCGCCGGAACCTAGACAACGGGACAAGGGAGTTCATGCTGCGTCGGACTTTTATGTGTGGGGTTTGGAATCCGCCGCCGGCAACGCAGAGGTAGCCGACTAACGAATCCCACGCCCAATCCTGCGCAAAGGTGGGTGGCGAACCACCTCCTCTGCCTCTACCTCGAAGCTGACGACGTGAGTGCCGCCGAGTCACTCGGGTCCGAGTGGACGGTACCTCCTCCACTGAGAGCCTCGGGTCTTGCAACTGTCTTCCCTTCCCCCTACGGGGTGCATAAGGATAGGCGAGTGAAGGAACTGAATGTGTATAAATTTTCTTTTTATTATGCACTTGCATTGCACAAAAATACTTCAGCTTTAATGTTCCCACCAAAGGCGTCACTCTAAGCTAGTAATCAGTTATAAGTATTAATACCATATTTTTACCGAACAAAAATACATCTTATGGTCTGAAAATTCACTAGTTAAAAATAGAGCCCTTCTCAGAATGAGTTAAAACCTCCTGACGGCTCCTCCCTTCCCCCACTTTAGCGATCACCTTTCCTCGTATCCTCGTGCTCGTTACCTCCAGCCACGCTTTGGCGCAGTCCAGGCGTGGAGTCGTTTTCCGCGTGTGCGCGTAGGTTCCTCCCCCGGGCGCCGCTGTGCCACCCGCGCCCCGGCACCGGCACCTGCGCCTCCGCGCCGCGCCAGTGACGGCGTCTCGGTTCGCGGAAGCCAGGCCTACGGAGAACGCGTTCGTGACACAATCCTTAGTTCCGTGCGTGCGAAAACTAGTCATGTAAATGTGCGCCGACTCCTTTTACGGGGGGCCAATTACGTGAAATACCTTCAGTTTTTACGTGTCTTTAGATTACATTCTGTTCAATAAGCGTTGTTTGTTTCATAATATTCACGGGCGGAATATAAATGCACCCTCCCTATGAGGTGTTTCACATTAGTACAGTTGACGCCGGTTGCAGTGAAATCGGATAAAGTGGACCCTCGGTTATAGTGGACTTAAGCCACTGGTCCCGTTTCACTTACATTACAAATAAGCATAAGAAGATTCGGTTATAATGAACCTGAACCTCGGCTATGGGGAACGTAGGAAATACATCCTCAAAATTAATTCCCTCCTACAAAAGAATATATCGCCTCAGTGTCACAAATTCCAACACTAGGCAGCTTCAAGATAATATCGTCGGTCAAAGGTCGTAATCGAAGAAGTCTCTCCTGAGGTGCATACCCGGAATGGGCACCTTTCTGATGACCTTATGCCACTCAGTTTCACAGCGAAAACTAAGGCCGTGTCCTGCGTGGGCTACAGCGGGCGGCGGTGACGCGCGATTGCTTGCTTCGGTTTCAGTCTTGGTGTTACTTGATAATCCGCGGGACAAAGCGCGGTGAGTTCTACGTAGGCGACAGGAAGCACGCAACTGCCGTAGCCTGGCGATATCCGCTGTGTCGTGCGGGAAAGCGATCAGTTTCATTATCCGCTTGCCACATCCTGCTACTGAAAGTATCTCGTATGTTTTTAGGCGAGTAAAAGGGCCTTCGGGAAGTGAGACGATGTTCCAACAGTGCAAGACTAAATGAGAGGTGTCAAGACTGCATTACGATACTTGTTAGACACAGAGGACAATCCAGAATCAAGTATGGAGAGAGCACGAACTCTTGGAGACATTGCTCTCTGGAGAAATAACTAATGAAAAAGTACGAACAATCGATAATATTTTTTAAGGACAAATAAAAATGTTGAAATGTTCAGTTCGTGTTATTAATGTATTTTGCTGAATCTTGGTATTAATAAAATCAGTCATTAAGGAGAATTTAATTTTGACATCATCGGATACAGTGAAACAAAAATATTAGTCCTCCGAAGTTCACTATAATTGGAGTCGACTGTACTTGTATGTTTCTCTTAACTGTTCCCTTGTTAATAAATTGTTCAGTGGACGGGAACTGATTCATGACACCTTTTCAGCAACAGAACCAATCACATTTTGTAGAACAAGTACTGTTAAATTATTGTGTGCTGCGCCAACACAACATTTTTTGTCGCAAAAATCTGTTGTGACATACAAGTCTTGCTGGTCGATGTGGATAGACCATCGCTTCTTATTTACGTTTTCTGAAAGGCTACTAATGTTAATAATACAGAACATTTTAGAATGTTCACGGCGACCAAAATTTAAAAACCGTAGGAGAGCATCAATTATTTGTACTATTTGAGGCAATTTATTACTTATAAAATAACCTCAGTCAAGAATGAAAATTATTTAAACAATGAAATGAAAGTAATTTAGATGTATCAAAAAATCGTGGTGTTAACAGCACAATGGATCTGCTAACTCCGAAATTTTATCCTGACGTCAAGAAGAGTGGCTCCCTCGCGCAAGAGATCGGTGTCCTCGGAAGTGGCTGAATACTCCGAACCAAATACAGAGACAGCGGTTCTGTGTATCGGGCGCGACGCAACCCGATGATGCAACTATCGCAGCTCCTTCCGTGACAGCCTCTAATTGTCTTGTAATTGCTGCTGCTCTGGGTGCACGAGCTGTTGGAGCTGCAAGTTCGAGGAACATGGTTGACACTTGACCATAACCTTCTGGAATAGGTCATTTGTATGCTTGAAACTTTTGATTTTTCATTCCCTATTTAGTTTATATATCGATTGAGTTTTGTAATTTCATTGGGGTCGAGTAAAGGGTACAAAAGCCTAAGGGAACGAAAAAGAAACCTCTCGTAGTTTTCGAAAATTTATCAAATAATGTCACCAAAATAATACATCCAACGTATTTGTAACACTATCGAAATTATATACTTAGGAAAGGGAAGTAAACATTTCACAGTAGTTTTAAATTAACAAAATTTAAGTACTACTGCGATATTTATTCGTCATCGAAGACAGTTTTTCCGTGGAAGCTATTCATAGCAACCTTGTCTCTCTCTCCACCCCGCCCCCGTGGTTAGGGAGCCTTCCCGCCCCCTCATTAAAACCCCCCTTTTAAAACTCTAATAATACCCCTCACTTCGTCAATGGTGTGGGGTAGCAGATAAAGTTTTAATTTTCATTATGAACACTCATTTTTAAACCTTAAATTTTGCTCAAGAAAGTAATGCTAATTTAATTTTAATTTTTATTATTATTTCATTTATTAATATCACATTTCATCAAGAAAAAAATTGTATCTTCACTATTCTATTTTGCAGCAAGACGTCGAACATTTTTTTAAGTTGTCGAAAAATCAGAACATTCTCCACCATTCTCTTAAGTGACCTTCATACTATATACGGTCTAAATTTAATAAAAAAATTGTGTGCCGTTTTTAGAAAAAATGGTTAAAAGGAAATAAAAATTGCCTATGTTTGACACATCATTTCGCAAAAATACTCATGTTTTGAAAAAAAAAACGTGATATTAGTTTAAATCTGTTTTTATGAACACATTAAGAAAAAATGTTTATCGTCACAATTGTAGTTCTAAGATAATGACCAAAAAAATTTTGGATTTTTTCAATTATCGAAAAATAAGGTTTTTAATGAACATCAGACCTGCCCCATTCTCTTAGACGTCCAATCTAACCAATATCAGAATTTAATAAAAAACAATGGAGCCATTATGTTGAAAATTTTGAAAATGTTCCAGGGGTACCTCCCAAAATTAAAATATCGGTTTCAAATTCAAGGAATCGCAACATCAGTCAGAACGATTGGTGAATATTTATTTTGGAGAAAATCGGCTGAACGGTTTAGCCGCTATTGTTGTTCACAGACGGACAGACATATTTTGCCGTCAATCGAATTTTCGGTATCGAGGACCCACAAAACATGGATTCTGGCTACACGACGGGTTAGAGAATTTTTTTCTTCTAAATTTAGTATCTGGATTTATCCACCTGTTCGTTGCCAGGGCCCTGTAATATAGAGTTTTTCGGTCAAAATTTCGCCGTTTTTTCGCACAGCATTACATCACTTTCTCTCTATTGCGGTAGCGAGAAACTAAAATTAGGAATTTACTTTTAAATTTTTAATGCTGTTGACCCTCGTTTTTTGAGGGTTGGGAGCAATGGTCGAAATGGGTGAAACTTTATAGCTTGTGTTGGAAAGAATCGGGAATAATTTTAATTTCTGATATTTAAGCGTCATCTGTCACGAATGGCACCCCGTGTGTGCATTTTTTTAAAATTTAAGATTTCAGTGTTGCTCCCCGCCTCACCCATGGAGGGGTCGAGATTGCTACCATTTGATAGCTTTTTCAAAAATGCCGAACAGTGATCGACCGTTTTTGTAACCAAAGTTATTTCTCGAGAAATTTGACGGCTTCCAGACTTTCGGAATAGTCAGTATACTCGTGTAGACGACAATTAGCTCTACAATACAGGTATCGACTCAAGAATATGCGGACACACCGGGTGATGAGCCCTCGATTTCGCGGGAACTGCTCGTGCGACGGCCTCTACTTTGCATGCACTTCCATAGAACTTCCCTCGAAGATGTTGAAAACGCTCTCCATTTGCGCCCACAATTCAGGCTCCTACAGAACACGTTCAGACTCATTTATTATAATCATTCTGCATACGTTGGAAATTTATTTTAATATAGATTTTTCAAACACCGGGTGTGCGTTTGCGTTGTTATTACCGTTTACTCTATACTTCAACTCATCCCACAAGAAACATCCCAGGACGACACCACATTGGAAGATCTCTACGACCACCATTAGTATCCTCTGTTAAATATCCGATAATTAAAATTTAAAAAAAAAAAAAAAACTTGTTTCTAAGTGATACACTCTTCAGAGTTATGCCGTGCACGAAGTATCTGCACATTGTCAATTCGGACATATCCTTTTCGTTCCTTGTTTACTGCTGTGGTGGAAGAGGAACTACTGATATTTAGCATTAAACGAAAATAGGGACGTTTCGAGAAAGAGAGAAAAATGCCCCACGGGAACAGCCCGCTCTGTCAGGTCAGAGCAATACGCGGGACCGCGCCCAGACGATTGATGACTCGATCCTCTAAAACGTTCGAGATTTCTAACAATGTGTACGAAATAATTATCGTCCTAAAATGAGTGCGTGTATTTTACCTTCTATCGTTCGATTGTATACAGTATGTGTGTATGTTTATTTTACAAAATGTTTATTCGGACGAATGTTTATTTTATCGGAATCTATGTGTTTACGCGTGTGGTCATTGAGAATGGTACGTTCATACTTAAGTTAAAAGTCCACGTCGATGTCCTCACGACTATTAACCCTTCGGTAGCGAATGGTCCGCACACCTCTCCCTCCGGGGCGGGGCGGTCGAGAACGTCGGGCAGTTGCGTGGCTGTGAGTTGTGCGGGTTGCAGCTCGCTCGGACGCAGGCGCTCGCCCGCTCGCACGTGGAGGCTGGCTGAACGTGTTCTCGCGCGCGTGGGGGGAGGCCTGCTCCCAGGCGGCGCGTGACGGTTCGATGAATGAGCGCGTGCGCCAGAGTATGTGCATTAATGGCAGCGCCTGTGGCGTGCACACGACACGGGACGGCTTGCCACCTTCGACTGCGTGTGCGTAAGCTCTTACACTACACTCCAAATATAGCATATTTCTGTGTGTTGTCGTACGTAATTGTTTAAATATAAATATGACGAATTTAGACACTTTTAGTCATTAAGGTGTTGGCTTGTCTTTCGGCAACCTATATCTTTTTTAGATGTAACTATATTATATTTTGTTTCTCATTCTGCAGAATTTTTTTGTTGTTGTTGTTGTTGTTGATATAGGTTTCATTTATTACTTTCCCATTAATGTTATTAGGGAGTGCGATTTCTTACCGAAGTGTAAAATGATTCTGTACATTTGAAATTGGACAGGCGAAACGACGAATTATGGCAACGGGATAAATCACTCTCAAGTAACAGTGGAATGAGAAGCTGAGAATCTCATGTAGAACTGCGCTGAATGCCATTTACCTACAGTTTCTTATGGAATGACGAAAGACTAAAGTTAGAAAGCAAACACTCTAATCACTGCGATATGTAATGCCACAAGGTAATGAACTGCGGTTTATGTATTTTCAAAAGATGTTAAATATAATAGTTATGTTGGTTACGCGGTAACGAAGACTAGGTCATATTAACGAGTTCCTCTGTTAATGGAAATACGTTTTTATAATTGACGATCCTGCAATTACTTTAATGCCTTCAAGTTGCAATTGCATTTTACAGAAGGAATAATTGAAAAAATATTAAATAGTTTTTTTTTTTTTCCTTTTCTTCTTTTTTATTAGCATCGAATTTATTTTACAGCACTGAATATTATCTGCTTGCAAACGAATAGTATATATTTCAACATTATAATGTAACATACTACACATCATGAGATTTCTTCTTATACAGAGTGTAAGTATATCATTCTTTGCGATGAGACTCGTAATTAAGAAAGGGATCTAGTCTTACCCAGCGCAAAGAGCACTATGATCACTTACGAGCTCTGTGAAATTTGATTCGACCTCTAATTTTGAAGCAATGACCGAATTTCATGGTAGTAGAGTCGACCTATCTGTTTCCCTCGTGCGAAAGTCATAATCTGAAACTAGTCAATATGGCGGAGTCTCTCAAGGTCAAGTGTTGATGAGTCCAGCGCTTATTGGCAATATTTGTTTTTAATTTAGGCAGTAGGAATTTTGTTATATATTTGAACAATAATTTTGTTTTTAGTTATCTGATCAGTAGATTTTTTTAAAGTTCTTGATGATGTTTGCCAAAAGAAAAATTTAGTTCTCAGAACAGGAAGGTATATTCTCTATGTAACCCGTTCTAATTTTTCTTGTTTTTATTTTATCTCCATATTGTTTGGTAGTCCCTCTTTGATTCTTTTAAAAAGCAATACGACCTAATCTGCGCTCGAATCGTTTGATTGTGTTGCTTCGTTACTGTTAGGGGATGACAGTGAATTTATGAAACAAATGCAAAGAAACGTTATGTATTCTTGACTTCGGAGGAGGGGATTCAATTCCTCCTTCCCAATGTTTAATCAACGGGCCGAGAATTTGTTTAATGGTTCTTTTTTTGGTGTAACAGTTTTGTTACTCATAACGCATTTGAGTAGTTGGCCATGAATCGCGTTTTCCTTGTGGCTCACTGACTATCGCAGCAGCCTTGGTCGCAAGCAGCTCCTCTCCCCTGACTCGTTAACAGCAGCGCACACTGGATCATGCGCTCTGCGTATCATCGCCGAGGCATTGTTTTCGTCTTAGTTCGCAGGAGGCGCGTTGTATAACGTCGAAGCTGGAAATACATGAGCAAGCGGTCGTTAAATGGCAGTCACTCGGCCAGAAACAACATGTGCACCTTGTGGCTCTGCCCTGAAAATAGCAGCTCTGGGCAGTTTAAAATAGAGTAGGAAGTTAAGTGCGCCTGCTTGCATCGAGCATTTGCTTGCGTTCTCTATGCGGAATGGACGATGTTGAGTCGCAGAAGCAGCGTCACGGTGTTCCATTGCTCGTTTTCCTGCACGTTTTTATTTTCTGTTCCATTGTGTCGTGATCTTGACTTCCAACCGAAACGTGACGCATCACTTCAGTAAACAACGCTCGAGAGACTCAAGATGTTCAATTGCTTTCAGGAGGAAGGTTGTTGGGAAGAGGTAACTTGAACGACCATCAGACTTAGGACTTCACTTCAATATAACACTGTATATGGTAAACAGTGATGTGAATTCTCGCAGCGACTTTCTGGATTCTAGCAGAGAAATTATTTCGAGTGGAACACAATATTTAAAGGCAGGTAGAACGTTGTATGTAATATAATTGTTAACATTTCATCCCTTTATGTGTCGTGCATGGTTCTGTATCAGTATGTATGCCGAGAGGTACCTCCGCTCTGCCACATCGATTCCCCGCTTGCGTGTCATGGCCTTGAAGAACTAAAAAGTCGAGAGAACCTCCGGTATCAACCGCCTCTACCGTAAGAAGATTGGTCAGTTAGCGTTTTGGGATAGTAAATCATGACTGTTTCACTAAAAGAATTGAAACAGCCTTCTCCAAGCCATCGCGATGGCGATAAATGTCGTATTTCCCATTTAAAATAGTTTATACAATTAGGTTACAATGTTTTATTGCATGAGTACATGTTTTGAAAACGAGCGACGTACGAGCGAGTTTCAGATTTATACGAATGCAATAAAGGAACATTATAAACGAGATGACTACGTGCTTTTTTGTATAACAGGATTAAAAATTTACAAGAGAATGAAACTTAATTTTGCGAAACAACTTTCTTGTGTTGTCTCGGGTATTTTACATCTGTGCAAGAAAACTATGGTCGCCTGTTCCGTTTATCTTTAAGTTCCCACTATTCCCTCGCTGCGATTGGCTGAACGTGTGAGTACGCAATCATTCGTGCCCGAAAATGCCAATACATAATTTGTGCCGTAAAATGTCAGATTCTGAACAATTTCTTTGCGATAGAAAAGATATATTATAATGCTGGAATGCAAAAAAAAAAGTATTTGACAGGATATTACAGGGAAACGAGATATAACAATGTATAATGTAGTTAAAATGTATAGCAGCAATTCTATGTTCGCGGATTCGCTGAGTTGCAATGATATTTCTGATCCAAGTTACATTAGAGAATGTTAGTCGGAGTGTGATGAGGAACGTGTCGGAACATACGTCGTTACACGTGTTGAAAACGCATTCGGATCCATTGTGTAGCAGTGTTAAAAACATTTCGCGATGTACGGCACGCTGCTTTCGCAGCTGAACGCAGGCACGGAGGCGGTGGCAGGTGGCGGTGGCAGCCTCGCCGGGCATGCGTGGGTGGGTGGTTGCGGCGCGGGTTAAGCGCGCGTTCCCCTCCGGTGCCGTCGCCAGCCGCCGTGCCCTGCCGTGACGCCACGAAATTCGGCCCCCGCGGCCGCGGCTCAGCTCAGCTCGGCGACCGCGTCGTTGCTTTGCGAAAGGGAGCAGCCGCGCGGCCTTAGCGTTGCGAGGCTGCTGCTGCCGCTGCTGCCTCGGCCGTTATCGCTGCCGCCGTCGACGCCTCCATGGCCGTGCGGCGCGGGATCAAGCGGGTAGGTGCGCTGGCTCGGGAGCCATTGGGCCCATGCGGGCACGAAATGCATCTTGGAACGTACTAATTTAGAGGCGGGATTCAGGGAGGGGTCAACTCCCCCGCCCCCAATGTTGCAACAAATTTTTTAAAATATTTAATTTCGAGGCTCTTCAAACTTGTATCATAAACGATTTCCATTTTTCTGTATTTTGAGAAGAAATTTAATAATAATTAAGCAAATAATAATCTTATTAAGCTGAGCTAATGATATTGGTGAAATTTAGTCCAAGTATTAAAGATCATCATTGGATTATATTGCTTTTAAATGTTATTTACTTAGAAATTGAACAGTTTCGTGCCTAAAATTATGATTCATAACACTCGAAAGAACATAATTATATTATGATTAAATGAACTCTTTCCATTACCAATTTTCTAAAGTTCTTAAATATTTCAAGTGCCGAAAAATAGGTGCTTCTCACGAAACAAGGTTTCGTGGGTCCGCGGTGCGATAAAAGTCATGTATTTTTTCAGCAGTCTTTGTAATCTAAATAAGCATAGTCGACAAACTGAAAATGTTAGTGGTAAAACGATTTTATTTAACAGATCTTCAAAAAAAGAAGAAATTTGTCTACGCTGCGAAACGTACGGTGTCAAAAAATGTGCCGACTGACTAGCTTTCCTGTGATCTGACAGTTCTAGCGTGAACATATAATGTGTTAAAAACCAAAAGCTGCGTGTTTACAATTTTTGGCAAAGTGATAAAGTGAAAATATACGAATGATGTTAAGTAAAACGGTTTATTATATTATATATTGTAAATATGTTTTTCCATTATATTGTGTGATATAATGCAATGATATTTGTTTGGAAAAAGCGAACTTGTTTTCTCAACTGAATATTATATTTTATATTCAATGTTATAATAATAATTTCACTTTTATCTTATAAACGCGAATCATAATGAGGGGTCCATTATTATATAAAAATGTTTCATTTTTTGGACGAAAGAAGAATTTTCATTACAAATTTATAATAAACACTAAAATAAATACACAGAACTGTTGAAGCCATTTTCAAGGGGTATTTAAAGTCAATGTGATTTAAAGAGGGAGAAATAGTATTTTTTTAAGTACAGCTCAGCAATGGAAACTAGTGGTGCTAGAGAATGGCACGGACTTTCCTTTACTTGTTAGTTTTTAATTTCTTTCGTGGCGGCGAGCTTTACAATCTTGTTCCATCGTCTTGCCGCCTGTAATCTATCGCCGCTAACAGTACATTAAAAAAATTCAATTTTTTCTTTTCCTAATAGTAGAACCGAAATATTACTTTGAGAATATTAAGGAAGAGTAAAATTCGTCCTATATCCCGCCTCCGCTACTATTTGTCGAATTCTAATTATATATATGTATGTGTGTGTGTGTTATATATATATATATATATATATATATTATATATATATATATATATTCTTTGATTGTTTCATATCACTGTCGACTTGTTCTCAGTTGCAGTTAAATATATTTAATCTTCATCTATTTGTGTAGCCTTCTGCTGCCGGAACCACAAATTGAAATCGCACAATCGCAGTCAGTGCCGGTGATTTGTGCTCCCCTCGCCGCGTCATAGGGAATGTTTCAGTCGCACTTTGATGTTCATCTAAAAACACCATCAGCATATCGCCGAAACGATTGCCAACAATATTATTTTATTGGTGAGGAGTTCAAATGTTTCAATAAAGGGTATTGTTTTTGCCTGCACTTTTTTAATTGATAAACCGTTGAAAGCTGCTTCTCAAATTAATAAAAAAAATGTTTCAAATCGTTGATTCCAACGTCAAGCCTACCCCGCGCCATCGCCCGGACAGTTGAGGTCAAATGCCTTTCTTTTCTCTGGGCCATCGAGAATTGAAATGCTTAAGTACTGATGTAGACCTTTTTATTCTGTACTCGGTCGCATTATAATACGAAATCCATACTTTCTAGTTTTATAAATCAGGAAATATTTTCCAGACATTGTTTCCGAAAATAATTTGCGTGACATGCGAAGAGGTAGTACGTATGTGGCATTCATGAACATCGAAAAGCAATAGATTAATCATAACTTCTGACGGGGACATTCTTGGTAACTTCCCACTGCCTGTACCACCGCAGTTTCCTGCAAGGTGGGTCTCTCCTAGAAGGTTGGAAAAGGGCCTAATATCTGCTGGGATAGCGATGGGCCTTTTGTCTGGCCAGGCCATGCCCTTTCTAATCCAGGGGTGTAGGGGAGCGCTCCTAGCGGTCGTCCCTTCGGCTTTCCCAGTCGGTGCAAATGCGTCAACTAGTATTATTCGTGCGAGAGACGCGAACGCGTTGCGGTGCTGGAAGTTACAGTGGTGGGTGACAGTCGGTTGCAGTGTCAAAGGAGTCCTGAAATAGCCTTCTTAACATGAGCGCATTCTACAGATCGAACATGTTATTGACTGGGATCTCTCTTAGTTCTAAGGTAAGGTGGGGTTAAGATTCTGAACTAACTTGATATACAAGGTCGTTTTTATTATTTTGTTTCCATGCATAGGTATCGCGTTGGCAATTATGTGAAAGTGTCTCTTTAGTAGGAACCTACTATAAATGCAATGTGCTGCTGTATCTCGTTGTTAAACCTTTCTATTTGTAATTCAATTTTACTATCGTGGAGCTTGAATAGTTTACTACTTCCCGTACAAATTGAATTCTCGCATTATGAGTCAGGGACTCCCCTTCTCTAGGCCTTAATCGGAAAGCGTGACAGACGAGAAGTGCTAGGTCTTTACAGGTGACGCTTGTTTGCTTGAAGTACCGCTGGTCTCATAATTATCGATTCGTCGACGCCAACGGTAAATGTTGAGAGACGGTTCGACGCACATGGAACAAACGTTATTTGTTGGTGGGTGTACTCTGGGGGTTCGCGCGATTGGACGTCATGGGCGATCTCTTCTAACACTTCGATTTCGCTGCCACAACATCTTGGGCGACTTCCACTCTAGAGGAGGATAGGCGGCGACGCGCCTGCGTCAAGGGTTCGCAGCTGCTCCGAATGTGCGCGCCCGCGCACACTTCCGCTGGCGGCGTGACGTCAGAACAAACGCCGCGTGCTGCTTGTCATCCCGATTCGTCGAAGATTCCTCCACGCGTGACATGTTCTTCTTATATGGAATCTTAAGATAATTTCATTTACCTGATCGAATGTTGCAAGGATTTAACTAATTGCATATACGAAGCGTGAAATCAATTTCATTCGTTAGTTGTGCAGAGAATTGGTTACGGAAAAAAATAATTTAAATTTTTTGTTTAAAAAATTAAGTGAGACATCTGTGGTTTTGTGAACAAAAGGTATGTGAGAAATTTGGTTACAATTTTTAGGATTAGGGCCTTGAATGTTTCCTTCTTTCGTGGAGGTTCCGTTGATGTGTCTATTTTAGAATACCGCAAAACGGTGTGGTGAATAGAGTAGAGATGCCAAAGTCATCTTAGATCCTGGTTAATTTTTCTAACAGGCGAAGTATTCTTTGTATTGATGCCATCTCATCTGCTTTTTAACTGTATTTAATACTTCTTTATATTTGATTTAATTTTAATACAAGTAGAATTTAGTTTGTGTCGGTGGTGGCACGAATTGAGAAATACATAAAACAAATGAGTAATTAGTGCAAAATATTCAGAAGAAATCAGGGATAAGTTAAAAATTGGTGTGCAGTAATAATTTTTCGTTTATTTTAATGTTTTCTGACATAATTTGTCAGAAACTTCTCATTGTCAGTGGGGACAACGATTGTGTTATGAAGACATTCATCGAAACGGAAAATTACTTGGTCCCTGCGAGCCAAAATTATACATATGTCGGCTACAGCGAATCGTTAGTTTAATACCCCTGGTGTAAGGTACTGGGCTTTTTTTATGCGTTATAGCTTGTTATTGCCTATATACACTTCATAATTTACCTGAATCGAAAGGATCGTGGTTACGTAGAAAACCTGAAAACAGTTAAATGATCCTACATTTTCTTTTATGGAGGAAATTATGGGAGGGATATATTAGAAGACACATTGAGTCAAGTTAACATCTAGTTCATTTGTAAATAAGTAAATCTGAATCAATAAAATTAGGTAGAAAATACAATTATGTATGTACTGCGGGCATTAACTGATACTAATAACCAGGTCCTGCAAGTCGCGGCGTGAATGTTCCGATATTTACGGTATTCTTTCCACTATACCTGCTTCTTCGCTTTTATGTGATAGTTAATTGCTTTAATCTGATGGAGTGCACATGTGGTACTATCACGATTCAGTTTGATGGTTACGGCGGAAAAATTTTTGGAATTTCATGAAGAAGGGATAGAGGCAGAAATCATCTTTCATAAAATAGCAAATGAATTTGTAAGTGTACAATCAGACGTACTTCAAAACCATCTTCAGTGGTTTCCTGAGAGAAGAAGCTGAAATCCAAATTGACATCAAGAATTTTCCCAAAATCGTTTTAAATTGAGTCTCGCTGAAAATAATGACAACGATAACCGAAGTAAGTATAAGTAGATAAATGCTGAAGAAAAAGTATGGAGGTAGAGGGGTAAGAAATAGGTTGAGCCCATTTTATTTTTCTCAAAACCTATTTTTTACAGTCGGAAAAGGGGTTGAGTGAATGTAAGTTCTGGGTGTAGATTTAATGCATCTCCGCTCCTGTAGCCTTAGAATGGAGAATCGTTGTCGGAACTTGATATTTCACTGTGATGTAAGCTAGCGAACACTTCCTTTCATCAGATTACAATGACGTATTTCTCTGAAATGGAAATACGCCATAATCAACACTTTTGAAGTCGGTCAACGGAAATTTCCAAAAACTTACCAATACCATTAAATTTGTCGTGTGGAAACGTATTCGTGGAAACCGTATTCGTAGGATCGGGCCTTTGTCGAACAGCGTGTTTGGTAGATACGTATCGACGAGTGAAAACACGAAGTTCGACTTTCCGTTTCGACACCTGGCTCTTGGCTGATAGGCAGGCACGTATTCTGACCAGCAGCGGGGCGGGGCTAAAAATAGCGGAGATAGCAGGCGGCTAACGTGGGAGTAACGTATACGTTGCGTGATGTTTAATGCGGGCGGACCGTGGGCGTTACGAAAGCCACCTCTTACCATGAAATACATGGCGCTAAGCGACCTTAGCTCCTCGCCCACATCTCGTGTGGAAGCCGTTCTATAGAACTATTTTGCTAAGGATGAGCCAAAGTGACAGCTAGTGCTGGCAATATAACTGAAGGTTCGGTGGTCGTTGTGCTCTCGAGCCCATTGGACTCCCTTCCTGCATTCGTTCGTTTGCAGTTGGCTAACTTGTAAATGGCTTCGACGCTTCCTTTTGTGAAGTGCTCGCCCGACAAAAACATAGTGTTCCGCGAGAGATAATTGAAATAAAGAAATGCAGTGTTATATGCTCTTCTGTAAAAATTCTTTTTTTCTATAAACATTACATTAAATTACTTTTTGTGTGATAAATAGCGAAACTCTTAGACTTCTGCATAGGGATGTTTTCACAGGAGCCATTAGCACTTTACGTAGTGGCGTTGCTGAACAGCTGTCGCGGCGGAGGGATACATCTCTGAATTACACGTGATGTCCACTTGTTTAGCGAACTGTCACATTGGCTCATCCTTAGGAAAATCCTTCTATAGCAACAGCCGGCCACAGTTTGGCCCAGACTGCTGGCAGGACGGCAAGCTCATTGTGATTGCCTATGACCTCGTTATGGTCGGATCAACTCATTGGCACACCCATGCCGGTGTTCAGCGATTTTCGATACTTATATACTATTCAACCGTGTATCTGGATACCAAAACTTTCATATTGGAGTTCCGAATCAAAGTTTTATCGGTTAAATTTAGTTTTAAAATTGAGATATAATTTGACATCTGCAGTTGGTGTATTTATGTACTCTGT
Source organism: Teleogryllus oceanicus (assembly GCA_964035755.1). Lineage (NCBI taxonomy): Eukaryota > Metazoa > Arthropoda > Insecta > Orthoptera > Gryllidae > Teleogryllus > Teleogryllus oceanicus. The sequence goes on along the minus strand of CAXIVR010000006.1, from coordinate 8,692,908 downwards.
CACGTGGCTACATTATCAATTCTCAACCATCTAAAGATGACAACTGAATGATTTTATGTTTGAAATTATTTAAATCGCAATCGCAGTTTATTTAACAGAAACCATGAACGTTCGCTCAGTAGAGAACTACTAGTATTTTAGCGCATGTGCAACTAGTTAATGTGAAATTGGGATGTAACCATCCGGATAATTATGATCGTCATCTTCATTGGACTTTCGGATATAATCTTACACATTCTATAGCGCAATTAACTTGTATTGTTGAGACGTGTTATTCCCGGTAACGGCCCTTTTCAAGTGAAATGTTAAAGATGAAATTGCACCTAGTTACGTTTGCAAGTTCCAAAACCGCATTTCCAATTTGTAAATATCAAACGTTTGCCGGAGCCTGTCTGGAGAAATTACTCTTTAATTGGATTGATTTATTGATTGGTGTCCGGTCGCGTCAACTGCTAAGGTCATTAGTCCCGTAAGTGTAGCGCACGTTTGTACCGCGAGAGGTGGATGTGATCATTCCCCGCTGCAGATCACCTGCAGTCCGTAGTCCGGTTTTTAGGGTACTGCTCTGGCATTCGCCTGGTGTTGATCGAAGAAATCACGTAAAACTATCGATGAAGCCGCCGGCCACTAGTATTCTCCTTCTGACAACAGCTGAATTCGACCCAGCTGACAAGCTAGTGTCAACAATCCTGCCACCGCCGGGTCTGGAACCCAAAGGCCTCCCGGTCAGAGACACAGCAGTGAAATCAATTGAAGCACTGAGCCACCTCAGCTGTTATTTAATTAGAAATGAAGTGGTTGCAAAAATTTTCCTTGTGCCGAGGTCATCTACGTCGTGCTTAAAACGCAAAGCCATCGCTCAACGCTTCTCATGCCGCGACCCGAATTCAATTGCAAATAGCTCTGTCAATTGAATTGCGAATAGACAAATGAAAAAATCCTTACTTTATATTGTTTTTTAATGAACACCATTCAAATATCTCTGACGGAAACTTCGTGAATTTTTTGACGGATGATGCATGCTTCTTCATTCACTGAATATTGTCTCTTCGGAACTTCATATGCAATGTGAAGTAACAAACAAATGTAATACGTGACAAAAGTATACCAATTGAATCATTTACGCATTTTTGTACTCTACAAGACACTGTTTATTGATAGTCGTTTACAATTCATTGTCACATACAATAAAACATGAAGTCTGTAATCTTGATATCTTAGCTTTTTTTTATGATTGTTTCCCACGCCATCCGTTGGGAAGAATTTGGTAATAACACTACTATCCTTACGAATCAAGATTAAGATTTGCATTGTGTGTGTATTTTTAACGCTTCAAAGATGTTTGCAAAATTTTACCTAGAAGACAATTAGCATAAAGGGAAAGCTGCTCAAAGCCTATGATGTTTTTCTAGTTCTTATTTTAGTTCCTCTGGGAGCAATATTAAGATCGTGTATTTTTAGCTAATCACAAATAGGAGGCTTCGTTAGCATTGACGGATCATGATCACCAATGAACGCGAATGCCATCTATCGGCGGTAATCAGTAGCGTGTGGGAGGTTTTTAAACGAACATACTGGATACTATTGCATTTTCCCACATGTTGGAAAGATTTTTTGTAACACTCTTGTATCGACTTATGAAATAACACTCCAGATTATCTAATGTCCGATGTCCATTAATAGTAACAAGAAGAGCCAATGCACCAACGATGAATTTACTTAAACGAGGCCAGTATGTTCGTTATCTTCATTTGTTATGAATGACGCATCAACTAGCCTTGGTGAGTGGTGTTGGTTTGAGCAATTCACTGTAGAAGCCGAAAGGCATCACGTGGTTATTCGTTGCAAATTTGGTGGCATTGTGAAGTTGTAGAATCCTCACTGTTATATTTGCAAGAAATCTTCATGCGTTTTCTTTTGTCATTTCTAAGAATATAAGGAAATAAAAGTCTAATTGATTTTATCACTAGTACATTTAGTAAGCAAATAGTTCGCCCTTTCTTGTTTTCATTTTTTTTTGGTTCATGTGGTACGATTCATTTACCGTTCTGTTTCTGGATCTGTCGGAAATTTTCGTGTCAAGCCAATATACGATGTTGAGAATAGTTACGTTAGATTTTTAACCTTTAGTTTGATAACAATATTAATAACATATGGAAGTTAAATATCTTATTTATAGTGCCCGCAGTGAATCATCGAAAAGATTGTGTACGTGAAACGCATGTAACTTTCTGTGGCTAGTTATGTGTTTACTTTAAATTAGGTGTGTGAAGATAGTTTTATCTTTCAGAGAAAATATTATTTTCAAATCCCTTCCGTTCGAAACGGGTGTGGGGCGAACCCATATTCTGCACTTTCAGCACCAAAATGCCTCTTGAGAAGCGAGCGGTCCTGTTGCTCCTCGTGCGGCTGCGTGCGAAGGCGTCTGACGAAGCGCCATGCCTTGCGGACCTCTCGGTGCCCGGCGCCCACCCTGCACCCTGTGCGGCCCTCCTCGACCTCCTTTGGGAAGTAAAGCCGATTGTCCCATGTAGTATATTTACTGCATGTAAAAGATCCTCAAGCCTAAAAGAAGCCTCTGAGCAAAATTGAGATCCGCCTGTTTCGTCGCCCAAGATAATACCTCCTTTTCTCCGCTAGGTGGTGAACGGAGCGTAGCAAAATTTGCGTGGTTAGACGGAAGAGCGGGCCTGATGGCGCGAGTCTCGCCACGTAAAATAAGGCATTAACTAGCTAACTAACCTCCTCGGGCACGCGCTCGACGTGTAACGGGCGGTTAGCGGCGCCGCGTCTCGTTGCGTGGCGACTTGCAACCGCGGCGCGCAACAAGGACACAGCGCACGGCGCGGTGTGGCGCCCGCAACAAATACGCAGAAGTTCTTGTTCGGTTGACGTCAAACACATTCAATGCCGCCCGGTGGGATGTTTGTGTGACATTGTTGCGTTAAAAATAGTCGCCGTGTCGCAACCGGCTCTTTAATACGTGTTAGAAATTCGTAGAGCATATTCCTTATTGGACAGAATATTGACATGTCGGGGGAGAGAAAGCGAATTGCTTCGCGGCAGTGTCTATCAACGTTTGGGACGCGACGCCACGAAAGAATATTGCAGAATCTGTTTAATGGTAAGCGTTACGAAATACATAATATTGCACAATCTGAAAGATGGCTGTAAATTTCGAGTAAAAATTAATTAGTAGTATACTAATTTCAATTTGTAAGTAAACAGTTTTGGAAATAATTAATCGTAATCTCGGAAGCAACCACTTCATTATTAAATCATTATCAGAACATTATTTTACGTGTTACTTAGACTTAAATGAAGGTTGCGGTTTCTTTCCACCTTCGTTAACATCACTTATTATGTAGATAATTTTCGTTGGATGATTTCTTTCACAATCTTGTGTGTCCTCTTCTTTTTGTATTTTCTTTATTTTTGCTTACGAGGTTATTAATAGTCTGCTGTAAGAACATGCACAATCTACGATTCTTTCACACAGTTTCCATAAAATGGTTAAATACTTCAATTTCTGTTTTTTGTATTTATATTTTGATAAATTCTTGATCAACGTTTAATGAACATTTTTGGTGACATTACTTTAAAATCTCATGTGTTATGTAATGCATAGTATAAAGAAGTGTTTAAAACAATGTGCAACAAATCACCCTTTAGTGTTTCCTTGAATTACTAGTTCTAAAATAGTTTGTCTCCACGTTGCAGTGTATCTTTACAATAGTAGTCGGGCAGACATTGTCAAGATCTCTATATTTATTCATATTAAGCCTTTTTTTCTTGTCCTCGTATATTTATTTCGAAAGGTGTCCCTCTCTCTGCATTCTGCACTGCACCTAGATTTGTGGCGACGAAAACTACAGATATGTTTAAAAGGGCGTAATTTTATGGAACTACGACGTAGGTGTATCATCTTAGTAAATTTGGAGAAAATAATGCGAGGTGCTATATTTCTTAAGTAATCATCATTTGCATAAAAATGAACTGGTAGACCCTCAAATCCGGCGAATGACGTCATCCAAACATGGTGTTAGTTATTCTGCGACTTTAGTGCAGCTGTAAACAACTCTTTTAAAAGTTCAAGGAGCACTAAAATTGTGAGATATAGAGTGAGCAGTTATGATTGTGACGTACTGTACTTCAAATGGTGTGCTTCTTGCTAGTATTTATTCTTTGCTCACTGCGAGCGTCATGCGCGCGCGTTCATTTTAAAGTTTCTCAAGACCCATGTCTGCATTTTAATGTTTGTCGTATCGAGTATGTTGCTCTTATTGAGTATTGCTCTTCTTACTATATTGAGAAAGTTTGTGTTCACGATTAATGGTCGTACATTTTGAATATTTGAATTCTTTATCCCTTTGAAGTTTTTAATAGTTTGCTTTAACAACGCAAGCTGTCAACTTTCTGAAGAAATAACTCGCTAAATCCTTACGCCGGCGCAAAATATTTGGGATATAGACGAGGCTGTATGAGAAGGCAAAACCTTTCAAACGCAGTTTCTCTTTTAATTCTTAATTATGACACCGAAGTATCAGTAAAAGTGCAGGGTGCCATCAAAACTGGTCGTGCTTATCATGAGACGCCATTAAATATGTTGGTAAATATAATTTTCCTCCATTTTGCTTGCAACCCCTACATAGCTTTTTACTTTTTGTTTTAAATGAATTATAGGAATATTTTCTTTAATAAATATCATTACACACTTTTTGATATGTCGTTCCGAGTTGGTAATATAACAATATTTAACAAAAAACAAGATAACAATATTAATTGCATGATTTTGTACGTTTTGGCGTTTTCACTGATGGTGAGATGCGTTGGAATGCTTATTGGAAGGGGAAACGGGAGCAAGCCTGCCGCGAACTCGCTTTGTCCACCGTAAGCAAATTCCACTTGGAAGCGCCTGGGATCGAGCCCGGGCACCAGCGATGGAAGGCGAGCATTTTCACCGCTACGCCACGGGCCGCCCCAACTCCTCATTCATAGAAAACGATTAATAGGAATTGCTCTGGGCCTTGCCGGCAGTAAAAATGTCTAGTTGTAACTTACATTGAAGTAGACAATAGAGTTTAGATGAAAAGAAGTGTGTATTGCACATATGGGGCCACTGAAATCGTTTCGTGCCACTTTAACTAGAAGTCAACAGTTTTGAAAATATCCGTAACCATGAGGGCAAAACCTGCGACAGAAGGAGTTATGAAGTTTCCCCACACAAATGTTTGGGCTGCGAGGTAGTTGCCTTCAAGGAACGCGACTGTAGTTCTCGCAAATCCGCAACCTTCAACACACGTGGGAACTTGAAGTGTAGTGTCAGGCAAGATAAAGAACCTCCCCTATATTTCCCATCGACAATGTGAAGGAGAAACAATTTCTTAGGTGGAAAGGATGGTTCACCTCCGCTACTTTCCTCGCATGCGTAGTCCAAAGTTTAACGTAAAGTAAAACTAACTATAAAAGTTGAGTATGAGTAAAATCGCTGAATGCACAATTCTGCTGCTATGGTGGGAGAGAGGAGGGGACGCTAACGATTTCTACTCGTATTGCAAAGCATCGCTCGATGATCGAATTAAAATATCTTCAAAAATTTTGCTTGTCTTGCGAAACACTCAAATCAAGTTTCTCGCAATCTAAGGTTCTAATAACTAAGGTGAATTAAGAATCAAAAGAGAAATAGTGTTCGAAATTTTTTGCACACTCGTGCGCCACTACGCTCTGCTGAAATAGTGGATACCGAGCGACTGCTCGCCGAATCCTGAGTAGTCGAGACGCATAACGAATGTTCTTTTTCCCACCACAGACCGTTAGGCTGTGAGAAGGAAGAGCACCGAACGTTTGGCGCTCGGCAAAGAGCAAGCCAATACAAAAGAGACAAACTAATCGGGATTCGTCGAGCAGCCGCTCGGTATTTCCCGAATGCCGAACATGTGCCGGGCCTTTTGAGAAAACTTCCCGGAAACAAAATAGTTCGGAAGTGATGTTAATGCATGTTTCGTGAACAGTGTTTCTCACAGCGTGAAGCAGCTTAACGCATACCACTTTTCAGCTTCTGCGCATGCGCCCATTCGAACTGGAAGTAATAGCGGAGCCGGCGATTCCACTGGATTTAGCGGGCAACGTATACCGAATGCCAATTGATCACTCGGTCATATTATAAAGAATTTGTTTCCAAGTGTGGCGGTAGTGTGTGCTGCTAATACAATATTCCCGTGATACAACACCATGGTGGTGAAATTTTCTCCTTCTGTAAACATGAAATTAGTTATGTTAATTTAATCATATAATAAAATTGTGTTTGTGGAGATCAGTCACTAGTTGTTGAGCAGCTGTAGATGAACAACTGCAAAGCAGAAGATGTGGCATTACGGTAATTTAAGTGCACACAGTGGCGCCACAATTCGAAACTTCTTCCATATCCACTTACGGTAAACGTTGTACAAAAACTCTTTCACGATTGCGTTGCTCATGTGATGCATTTCGCCGGGCTGTGCGAAACGTCTGTCTTTTACCGAAGTCGATCTTTCTCTTCGCCCAATGATCTTGATTAAAATACTACAAAAAAGTACCCTCCCTCCCACTCCAAAAAATTTGGAATGTTACTTATAAAAGTATGGAATATGACATGAAAATACCCGGCGCGGCGGAGGCAGCAGGCTGAGGTGGTGCACTTCGTACTCCGAGAGGCCGGCCGCCGTGCCGTACTGAGTCTTGGAGGCCTAGTAGGAGCATAGAGTAAAGACTCTCTAGTCTATGGTAGGCGTAGGCCCTGCGCCTGCGCGGATACTGCCGCCACGCCCCAGTTTTCAAGGAAATAAAAAGGACTCTATGTATCCAGGAATGCTTGGCGAATATATCCGTCCTTGACGTTATTCGTGCTACACACCTAAACAGAAGAGTTAACGTTAAAGTATCAAGAAACAAGAAATAAACGCACAAAAACTTGTAATGATCAGTTATAATTCAGCATCTTGCCGTCACGCGTGAATGTATTACAATTTCGCTTTTGGAAGTTCCTAGCTTATTTTGAATTTAAATAAGGATTTTGAGGCAGTAAAAATAGACCATACGAAAATAACGATCAGATTAATGTTTATTAAACGATGAAACACATTTAAAGTGTAAATAAAGACATTTTAAACATCTAAAACTGTTTGCCGATTTTCATGAAAACATTTTCACTCCAATCAAGAATGTCAATGAAAATTCCAAAACAGTGTTGTTCTATAGTAGGTATTTCAACAAACTGCTGAAATATCCAAATGATCTCATGTGAGTAAAACACTTAAACATTTATCGGAGTGGTTATTTCCGTTAAAACAGTACTGATATGATGCTGGGGTTTATCAACGAGAATGAATGTTGCTTTCAGCTATACGTGAAAATGATAAGAAATATTTATTAACTTTTTAATTAACTTCTGGAAAGTTAAAATCTATAGCTAAAACATAGCAAGCAAAGATAAAATCGATAAACCTTTTTCAACCGTAAGAAGACGTTAGTGTTTATAAAATTACACGTGAAATTATTTTTGGTCTCAGACGCGCAGTAACCTTCGTCCCACTAGGAACAGTTTGAGGAGTAGCGGTACTATGGTAGGTAGGGTATTTTAGGAATTCGGGGAGGATTTGGGTTTTCCAGGAGCTCCCTCGTTACCCGTCGTGTGAACAAAGCCGGAAGGGTCTCCGTAATCCTCCACTGGGGTTGGCAGTGACGTCAATGGAACCTTTAATTTGATAATTTAACAAAATGGAAAATTTTAAAAAAAAAAAAATTAAAAAGGGTTTTAATATATTTTGACATTTTAAAAATAAAGTTTAATTGAATTAATACAGTAAATTAAATATAAATAATTGTTGCATGAAACAAATTACATGCAGTAATTTTTTATACATTTGTACACATTGTTGTCGCACCCAGTAATATTTTGGTTTTGGAATATAGTTACAAATTATCATTTTTTTAATCTTTCTAATCCTTTGCATAAGTATATCGTACGGTAAGGGAAGATGATAGTTTTTGGTAGTTTGTTGGTATCTGTATAATCTCTTTTTCTCTCTGTGCAAAACAAAATATTGGAGCATTTTCCAGAAAATTTTGAAAATATTACGGGGGTTCTAGGCGTCCCAAAAATTCTTAATGATCTACGGAACAGCACAACTAGAACATACTTGTGACGTATTAACAGTTTTCAGCTTCAGTGCTTACAATTTAATCGACGCCTGACACTTTTTGCATTCACGCTTACATCCACCCATACAGACAAAGAACCCGATTTTCGGGGCCAGAATTGCTTTTGTATTCCCTTGCCACCTTGCACCATACTTAACCATTTTTGTAACAGCACTAACAGATGACGTTCTGACGTCTGCAAATTTTCAGCATGAGGTCCTGACGTCTGCAAATTTTCAGCTCAAAAGAACCTTAAACATGGATTTTGCATCAGGAAAGTGGAGGTCGTATTGCTCAGTGATTCCAGTACGTTTCATCTCTATACTAAAGTACGGTTTAAGGAGGATAAGTCTAAATATTGAGGCGCTGGGCGTCCCCGGGAGGTCGCTGTGGGCTTTAGCGCCGCCTCGAGCTGGCGCGGCGCGCGACCCTGCCCTGCTTTTCGCCTGGCGGCGCCGCTCCGCGTTGCGCGGCGGGAGCAATTGGCGAGGCAATGAGCGGCGTCGCGCGCAGCAGGCCCTGTCCAAAAGAAGGAAGACGCGTTGCCTAATTGCGCAGTCCTTACTTGTCCTTCGCAGCCCTCGTTTCATCGTAGTTTGGGTCTCGGACATTTTTGACACCCGCTAATGTGTACACGATCCATTTACTGACACGTCCCGCTTCTATTTATTAAGTAGAAATAATTGAACTGGAGACTGAACGGCAGTAGGTTGCAGCCCTCAGATTCTTGAGAACTCCCTTTGACACAATTTGCACGCTTTCTTTTGACGAACGATTCCGTCGTTTTAGCGCATGCGCAGTATGGTCTCTGTTCAGGTGTTCGGAAATGTGCGTGCGGAAGTCTGCGCTTGCGCGCGTCCGCTAAAATTACTCAAACGTTCGTTGAAAGGGAGCGTGCAAATCGGGTCTTCGTCGATCCTAAATGTGGGCCTAAACGGACTACCTATAAATCCTTCGTCTGCATTGTGTCTCAATCACTATTCGTTTTGCTCTTGGCGGTCGTTTTAATTGGACAGAAAGCTTTTATTCCTTTTTTACTCTCCCAGGTTCGTATCTCGGATTTTGCAACTAGCACGTAACTTTTCTGACGTGAACTTGAGTCCTCTGGCATTCACTTTAGTGCTGCATTCAATCTTCTCGGAAATGCCGCAGCTCAACCTCATTAATTTGATTGAATGTAATGAGTTTACTGTAATGGGTTTCGTGACACTTATGCTTCTTTTCTTTCATTTCGTATTTCAAATGAATAACATTCTAATTTGTAATTCATATACTTCAGTTTTGCCATAACTTGAAGAATGAAGTTTTGAGATAAACGTGTTTGAAGTATTCGCTGGCTGTTGAAATGCAGATATCCTGGGCTTAACAGTGATGAATTATGGAGTAAGATTTCTTAGGAGTACTGTTATTGATAAGTGTCTTAAAATGTCACATTACTACGATGGTAACTAAGAAATCTTGTTGTTTTCGAAATATGACATTGCAATCTATGGACGATGTGAACTGTGAATATACTCGTGTAGTCTACATGCCGAATATGAGCGTGAAGGTGGAGTACAATCCTCCAGCTACGACTGTTGGGCGTTATCTAACGAAGGACGCAGTTCAAGCGGCGTGCATCTTTCCTCTCCGGTGTAATTCGCACTTGCCCTGCACTCCTTGCACCGCGTGCAGTCGTCCTTCCTACGCGCGCAGCCCGCTCTCCCAGCGGCGGGAGGCTCTCAAGGTTTCGGCGGCGGTGACGCGCGGGTCCACGGCAGCGGGCGGGGGCGGCGCACGCGGCGACGTCACGGGGCGCGCGACGGCCTCGCCACGGCTGGACCACCGCCGCGTCGCAGTTTTCAAGATCGACGCCCCCCTCCCTTCCCACTATCGTCGCCCCCGCCTTCATTCCCCCAGCTGCTACCGCCGTTTGCTCAAGGCACCTCACGGCCAGGGGCTGATGAATATCTTACGGACCCCTGCGCTTCACAAATATGACTTCCATTATAATATTTAAATGTTGAACTTATGTATTGAAAATGGAATATGAGAATAACCCGGTCCTATGCTCCATGCTCCACTCTACTCCCAACGCCGCGAAATTCAAGAATCGAAGCTGAAACGTAAGATGGGAACCCTTGAGCGACAGCATTAGGTGTTTAAAAGGCCACTTTTCTGTATTTTAAATTTCGTGTTTTAATTATTCTAATATTGCCTTCTTTTAATTTTGTATGTTAGTGTGAAGCTTGTTTGATGAGAAAACCGTGAAATTTCTTCATGATCTAAAATTGTGCACAAAGAAAGAAAGAAAAATCGAGAATTGTCTTTTTTTAAGTGAGATTTATTTTATTTATATAGTCAGAGTTATCTAACATAGTATGTGGGCCTAAAATTGGAAATTAATCGTTACGAAGACTCAAGGTAGTTTTGTTATCGCAGGAGGCGTATAAAAAGAAAACCGGTGCCTCGAAACCAACTTGGACGTGTGTAACTAAGCAATCACTTCAGATTTACTTTAGAAACCCATTTCATTCGTGGATCCGCGTTGTCGTCCTGTATGTTTTTGCGGTAAAGAATCGAATTTTTTATCTGGATCACGATATGAGACTTGAGCCAAATAAGCAAAAATCTTTGAATTTAAAAATATTAAACAATTTTATATTTATTATTAATAAAAATGTTTAAATAAGTATTGAGGTTCGCTATTTAGAAAAGGGAATTTCTAAGCACATGCTTAGTTGCGTAAGTTTTATTCATGTACACCTGCTGACAGTGCTGACTCTTGATTCGAGCAAGTCATTGTGAGCGCCGTATGTTCTGCTCGTCACACAAGGGTTGGCATGAGACCGATGCTACCGTATTGTGTTTGTTGGCATTTTCGCCATTTTCACGGAAGTGGAAGTGAATAATACCGCCATTAGGAATGTATAATGGATTCTCAAGTTTTATTATTTTTTACACCTGTGCCGTTGTTTGCGATCAAGGGCCAGAAGATTCCGCGAATGTGATTAACGAGTCTGTAATACTGACTGAATACCTAGTACATGTAACGCATTATATTTTCGCGGAAAATGTTTTTCTTACTTTACTTTCCTTTTTCTTTTTGAACATGGTACCACTGCCACTAATTCAGTTTTAAACTACGTCAGTAGGTTGTTTATCGTAGTGACTTACTTTATTCTCATTAAAGACAATGTTAACGTAGTAGACCACTGATGCAATGCGACATCAATTTTCAAATCGACTTAATTCCCAAATGGTCATAGAAGAATGCATAAAAATCATAAGTGATTTGAATACAAGTAAGCAATTACTCTTTGTTCCGAGTTCCAAGAATTTGAGAACCTTCTCAAATTCGTATGAATAAAGTGGGTGAGCAATTGCTCAGTAAGTTGAGCGTACTCTTAGTGGCAAGCAAATGCTCAGGTATGAATAAAGTTAAGTGTTTACTCTCTAGATTGAGCACTTGCTCCAAAATTTCGGAGTGACCTTAGTAGCAAACTCACGTTTGAAATGTGAAGTTAAAATGGCAGAGTTATTACCGTGTGCTCACATGCAGATCCTGCGGACTAAAAAATATTACAAGATAAGGTGAGATTCTCGTGACGTAGGTTATAAGAATCTATACCGATTCGAAAAGGACAATGTTGTAAAGTTGGTACGATTTTTATACGGTTTTGCTTTCAGGCACGTTTACATATTGCATATATTCTATGTTAATTGGCCATCGCTTGTTTCTACTCCGAATTTTTCAGGGTACTGTTTTTTCAAATTTTGTAATGCTTCGTTTCGGCGACAGCGTACCTCCGGAAGCTGGCTCTTTTCAAAAATAATTTATATATTATGATAGCATGTCAGCAAAAAACTAGCACGGCCTCTGGCGCCTCGTTACTGCTACTCATATTCGAATTTAAAGAACGAGACAAAACATACACAAATGATGTGCGCGACGCGCGTGTATGTAACCTCTTTGTTACTCAGGAAACCAATTTTCAAAACTCTTAGACTAAACTATTACTTGTTTGCAACGAGCAGATGCTCATGAGACACGAGAAAATTCTTCGAAGACATACAAAGTTTTTATTCATACGAAATTGAGCGTTTGCTCAGTGTCGTGGAGTAGGCTCACTTTGCTACCTAGCAAGTGTTCATTTTTAATCATATGACCCAATATCTCAAATAGTGTACGAAGTATTGGCTGTTCAAAGTGATTGAAGTTTGTTTCTAATTGCAGATTCTGCACATTATGTAAGTTCAAAACGCAACATTATGTAATTTCATAATGTAAAATCAAAACGCAAGATATTTGGTATATTTTATATTAAAAAATATATGTACTCAGTATTGTTTATTTATATTTAATATTTATTTTTATCTCGTTATTTTCCTTCAAAAATGGCTTAACTTACAGAAAAAAGGAAGAAAAACCGCCGTAAATTATAGTCGAGAATGCTCCTGTTCAATCCAAATACTGAGAGGATAACGTGTTTTCTCGCATTGGGATATCTCAGCATGTCTGTTCTTCGGCTGAGTTAAACGAATGGCGAACGGAAATCGATGGCCAGTCGTGGGGACATCCCTCGCCTCTCATTTCGGCGAACTGACCGGAATCTGGCGCTCTGCCCCGGCGTCATTAGGTTGTGTACGTCCCCTGGCCGAAGCGCGTCGCGCCGCGCCGCGCCGCGCGATAGTCGTGACGTAACCGACCGGCCGGCACAGGCGCCTCGCCGCGCTGAGTCACCAGTGCGTATACACAAACCACTCGCTCCGTCTCTCTCTCGGGCTCGTTTGTTGGCTCGCGCAAGCTTCTGCCGCGTCGTTTTTGCCAATCGATTCCACTCATCGAGAGCGCGTTACCGGGAAGTGCGGCGGCGCGGCGCGCGGCTGAGTCAACGCTCAGGTGCGGCTGACGCTGGGCTGAATGAGCGCCGCCCTGGGCGATTGCCTGCGCGTACGCGCCTGTGCGTGGAACTCCTCGGGCATTCCCGGCCGCTCACTGCCGTTTTCTGGGGACGCGATCGGGAAAATGCGTCGAGCTGCCGAGATACTTTTCCGAGCTACGTCATCCGGAATTCGTGAAGGTTACGGTTGTTCTAGCAGGAAACTGTGTTTGGGAGACATTTTTTCGTTAACCCTTATAAAAATGTATTTCTGTAACGTTAGAAACAAACCACGATCTTTGTTGTTTTTTTCATTCAATTTTCTAGAGTCTTCGCTCAAAGTTTTTAAACAAATGTCTAATGGAAGTTTTGTATCGTATCCAAGTTTGATACTTTCATTTCAGTTTAATGATGACAAGGAAACCAAAATATGAGATTTTTTGTTTCCATATGCATCCAGGAGAGTACATTGTAACTGTATTATTATTACTTCGCTTTTCTTTGACGTTGCATTCATTGTGATGTAAAACACTAATGTATCATATTACTGGACTCCGTGTTGATAAAGAACATTCTTTAACATTATAAGTTCTCGCTCTCTATTTGTAATGTACTTTAGGGATACATTAAAAACATCTTGAATTTAACTTGTGTGATTTCTGTCATAGCACTGGGAAATGCCTTTGGAGAGGGTTTGAAGCAAGTATTGTAGTAATATCAATATTGAATATAATTTAGAATCGAAGAAAAGGCGTTATTGAAAGTGCTACAGTGCATGTGCCCAATATTATGATGTACCTTAATTTACTTTAATTGAAATGCTTACTGATTTCAAAATGTCCCTTTTTCCTTGCAAGCAGGCTGGCCCGAAGTGAGGCGTTACCAAGGAGTTGCAAGAGGCAGCGTGCAACTCGACACCATTCCGTCTCGTCCCGCTGCTCTCTGATGTCGTTTAGGGAACCGTGATAGACCCGGGATACCCACGCGGCGTATCTTGGGGAATGGAGAAAAATGTCAACCCTCTTTGACCCATCAGCACAACTTTCAATTAATTCATACACCAACACCAACACATACACACACGAACACACACAATGCATTCTCACAGTTCTTTCACACCGTATTGCCGTACATTCACGTATATACAGGTTCTTACATACATTCACAGGCGTATTACATTTGTATATATGCACACATCATAGACATTACATTCACATTCATGTTTCTGCTGCTTCCGCTTGTTTTTTAGAGGAACGGAAAGGAAAGGAAAGGAAAGAAAAGATGCGCGCCAGAGCCCTAATGTCAGCAGCTACGTCTCCGCTTTTCCTTCAGATTCGGGCGTGCGTGCGTCAGGGGCCCTTCCAAGGCCGTTCCGCGCTTGACGTAGGCGCAGTCTTGTATTTGCGGCAGCCTGCCGGAAAGTGTTGGCCTCAGTACGTCACGGCACAGGGTGAGTTACATGCCTGGCGACGGGGCCAATGGGGGCAGTAGATGCGCTTTCCGCTGTCGCTGGTGGGATGGCTCGACCGCTGCCAAATGCTTCGTGATTTCCTGTAATGTTTTTTATTGCTTCCTCTCGCCAGGCCGGCGCGGCGCGTTCTTGATGGAGAGCCATCTGCGGCTACGAAACTTCGCTTCCTGCCAAATCAGCAACGCTAAGGATATGTGCCATCCGGTTAGTTTCGCCGATAAGATTCTACATGGGAAGCCTCGATGATGTTGGTAATTACGGATTGTGAAATTAGGCTTCGACGAGTTTCCGCGTTGTGAATTGTAATGCCACAGCGTAATGGAAATTAACTTGTTTGCTATTTCCGCGTGATTGGAAAATTCCATTTCATAGACATCCAAATATCCATTCATTTCATTTCATATACATCCTGAAGGAGGTTTTGCCATTTCATTTGTAAATTTCATTCCCGGATTGTCAGACACACTTTCCGGGTTGACCAGTTCGAGAATCAGTTAATAGAGAAATTCAGGGATTTCCTATTGTTCGCATCTAACGGAGCCAACCTTAATAATTTCACACGATCCAGAGACGTACTCTTTTCACCGAATATACTCTCTCTGTGAAAAAGGTTTAATCGAGCTATTAGCTGCTAAATGCTTCTCGCAGTGATTCCCATGATCTCCAAATAATTACCTAGCATGTTATTACATGAATAGTCTCTTACACATATCTATAAGGGTTTTTGTCGTTATTTTGGTATTGATCCAATAAATACATTACTCTATAATAATGTTCTGTAAATGAAAAATAAAATAAAACATGTATTTGTAGGAATATCATTATCATTATCATTGACTAGAACATATCAATTAAACAAATGAGAGCTTCACCTGTGACGCAGAACAGCCTACGTTTTACAATCCCAATCTTCACAACTATCAATGTATCAAATAAATTTATAGCACTTAGGCGCCCTAAGGCAATAGAGTGAAATGTAAGTTAGGAACGGAAGAATCTGCTCCATCATTGCGTTACTGCATCATTGTCCCGAGCCAGCGCCTTGTTTGTAATTGCTTGGTGCCGTGCATCACCATGCGCTGTGCATGCCCACCGTGCGGTTACGTCGCCGGCGGACGGAAGGCGTGACGTCCAGTGAGTAACTGTCGCCGGTTCCTGAGTGCGCGCGTCGCCGATAGGACGAGGACCTTTGCCCCTTCGTTGGATCGGTGACGTAGCTACGACCACCAGCTACTACGTAATTGGATTATATCACTTGGGTTACTCGTTGGAAAAACCTACTCATAGAACATAGTCTTCAATGATAGTTTTTTGATATCAGCAATACGAGTTAGAAATGTAGTCGTTATTGTGCAAAATGTAGTTAGGAAAAGTTTAATGCGTTCTACATTTATATTTGGGTAGTAAGATTCTCATTCGGAATGATATTTTAAGTTGTTTGAGGTGATATATTAATTCGTCAAAGAAGTGGATCGAGTCATCGCCCTGTCTGTGTGTATTAAACGACTATGAAATGGGCGTGCATGTATTGTCTCGCCATCCGACCTCTCCCTGTCTTCATGCTCAAAAATGCGTCGAAGTTAAACATATGTTTGCTCGTTTACTAAACACCTCGCATTTGCTCCTTAGCATTACTTGCCCAGGTACTCCTTGTCAAAAGACTCAATTGTCACGTATTACTTCTCGTTTGGCGAGTGTTCATGTGAGCACACACATTCGTACCTGCACCTTCGGGGCACCATCACGACGCGACGGCGTGATTTTGTGTGAACAGTGTGCACATGGTGCGACTAGGGCCACTGCCCGAACGAAGTAAGTGCCCTTCAGTATCGTTTGTATTGGTAGTGGATGAATTAAGTCCGAAGACAAACAATTCAAAGCGGGTCACCTGCGCCATCTGGGCAATATGACGGTAATACAAATCCCATTCGCACCCATTTGATTGTTCTGCCCCTACTCCTGAAGATGTGAATGGCCTAGGTTGCCCCTCCAGCAGGTTCGCAAGTGGACTTTTGTAGCGGAGCTCTTTGCAGTATTGCTGCGGCGAATCCAGGACTGTTCAGTTGCAAAGCGGCCTCCTCGCAGATGTGCAAAGATCAGGTGAGTCGGCGTTTGAGAAAAGGTCAGAATTACCGAGCGTTCTTCGCGCGTACTCACGTCGAAAGACGTGGGGGCATTATTTTCAAAGAATGTTCAAAAGTTGCAGCAAGAACGAACTTGAAATATGACGTTTCAGGAGTGGTGAGGCATTATTGCCGAACGTGCCGCCACTGTGTTCGGTCTCCGTCGGAATTTTTTGTGCTCATGTTTTTCAACAATTCGTTACTTACATATTCGCTTGTAAACGTGAGATATTTGTTTGAATTTAAGTGGTTCTCTTCCATCAGTCACGTCATATATTTGTTCTGTTCGTTAGTTTTTATTCTTGTTACACTTGCTAAAAAATTCTGTTCATCTCCCACGCGTTAAGGATTTTGCTAAACGACATTTGTAAACAGAATACCGATTATGTTGCCGGATCTTTCCGATAGTAAACGAAACATGTGTTGTCTGTTTTGCCGTCGCTACGGTTCTTCGTAATCTCTGCCACACGCCACAGTTCATTGATGGAGTGTGTTTGTGTGTCCACTGAATTTGATACGTGGTTCTGTGCCCACTAACTCTTTACCAGAATGGAAATCGTGGCACCTATTCCTTTTCTTCTCTTCCCCTCTGATTCATTTACAAAAACGTCTACATGTTTTCGAGTGACTAAGGGTTTTTTCTTCTTATGAAATCATGCTTTGCAACTACCTATCTAATGTGATATAGAGTGCTGTTTGGAAACTTACTGTTTAAACAGAGAGAGAGAAAGAGACAGTTTCTGTTTTAAATTATTGCAATATAAATTTGATATGTGAACGCCAATTAACTCGACGTATGACAGCTTTCTTTTTCTGGTTCTTTATCTACTTGTATTACAGGCTAATAGCACTACAGCGCAACATCGTTGTTGAAGTGTTTAAGTGACATTAATTACTACAACGCTTCTGTTGAGATTCGACAGGCTTATTAATTTGATCTCTAATATCGCAATTTTTAATTAATTAAATTTTATAAAATCAAATTTACTAAATATGCGTTAGTTTTTGAAAGAGGTTCTGAATGATGTTTTGTAGTTACATAAAATCGACTATTTCTTCGTTCGAAGTCAAAAATAAAGAATAGAAATGACTTCACATTTCAGGCTTACCGTTAAGCAAACTCATTTAAATAAATTTAGAATTATTTTTATGGAGCTACCCGCATAAGTGGGAGATGTGCCAAACTTCCGATAGAAACTCACTAAGTAAATTGCCTGTTGACTTTCCATGTTCTCTACGGACGTTTACCAGAACAACTCGAGAACCCTCTGAATTCCCCCTTTTCTGCGTTGGAAAATGCCGCTCCTTCATTGCCTTTGTCTGCCTTAAAGCAGGATGTGGTTGCCGTATCTAAACCGCCACTTAGTGTTAGGTTCACAAAGACGCTTGGTATTTTCGCAGAATCCCGAAGAGCAAGCTACGTTCGCTCCCCGAGGATCCAACCTGTAGAAATTTTTTTTTTTTTTTTTCTATTAACTTCAAATGAGAGAATCCATTGTTGCTCTAGGTGAAGCTTATCTTACATAGTACAAGAAAAGATAGCGCGAAAACTGAAATGTGAATAAATTTGAACTATCGGGACAACAGAATTTAAGTCGGAATATTGCTTCATGTAATGTTAATAGAATATTAAACGCAAAAACACTTGCATAGCCTATACGCCTTATGTAATATTTAACATTTTCTACAACGAACTCGTTGTTTTCTATGTGTTCTTTAAATTAATGTACATATTGTGGAGTTATTTCGGATAACATGCCCGTGTAACATTTGAAAATATCGCCATGCTTTATTCCAGCCTTCCTGCTTGGCACTGTGAAACGATATGCGTTGCGCGAGTGTGCAAATGACCCTCTTCCGCTCGTTGGCAATCTCCGCAGTCTGAGTTCCCCTTCGGTTACTCTAAGTGAAGAGCGTCTGATTGCGCGCAGTACCCCCCACCCCCACCCCCTCGCTGCGCTCGCGCTGATGAGGATGCACTAATGCGCTCAATGGCTGCGGCGCGGGAGGGGGAGGGGGAGGGGCTCTGGCTGCCGCAGCGGCGACGTCCGCTTCATGCACGACGGACATTACTTCGTGTGAAACCGGGAATGCGCCCGCGAGAGGATCTTAAGTGCAGAGGCTGAGCGTGGGACTATGTTCATTCATGAAGCAATGAATACGCCATCCGGAACCAAAACGCACGATAAGAAGGAACGAGTTCTTATCGGTGGGCATTCACTAGATGGAGTGAAATGTTTCGCATACTAGAATAATAATTGATTTTCCGAAGTTATTAATCGTGTTATTTGTGAAAGGTCAACTTACTAGGGTCAAGCTTTATAGGAAAACAATACAAAATTGTATCCATTATATATTGAGAATATATTTTAAGTAAACATTTCCGTTTTTATCATTTGGAAAGAATACACGGCGAGGTATTTAGTTTAACTTGTCAATAGGCGTGCAACGCGAATACTTTGTTTCAAAGCGATAAATGTCCCCTATGAGGATCTATGTCTTGCGGGGGAAAAAATCGAGAGGTGGAGGAATGCCGTTGCGGCGGGTATTTGTACAGCCTGAGTGCACAATCCCGGGACAGTGCAATTCCCGAATTCCACTCTTGGTGGCCTCCGCAATCAGCAGCGCACCTGACACCTGCGTCACAAGTGCGTAGAGGCCGTCGAGAACGGCCGTCCGTTATCCCTGTTGGCCGGCTGGGGGCGTGGCCCTCGGAAGGGAGCTGCTGCTCGGCGGGCGGGCGGGCGCTCCTGCACCACTGACGTCTGCGCTGACTGGCGATTCCTCGCGGCCCTGGGCGGCAGCTACCGGCTGGCCTCGCCCGCCTCCGCCCACGCCCCCCCCCCCTGCTGCCCTCTTCCTGACGTTCACCCAACTTCATGGGCACGCCATACCCATAAAGTTGCGTCTACATTAAGCATCTTTCCGCATTTTGAAGAAGAAATTTTAAATCGTGAAATATTTTCTCTCGTGAAAAAATGTTATTACTTTTCTCTTAACTTAATATCCTTTTATTTTGGTTTTAAAAAAAAAAATGCAAATTATGAAATTGTAAGAAAAAAAATAACGAGAAAATTCGTTTTTGAAACTAAATTACCATTAATTATTGTTAGACCAGACGATCATTGAATTCTTCTTTTAGTGCCATACACTGATGAGTGCGTAGACTAGTCTCCAGAAGCCCCCTGCGTCTTATTGTGAGACATCCTGAGAAAGTACACCTAGGGTGGTTTGCAATTGCTTTCCCTGGGAGCGCTAGTCCGCCAATTTTGACGTTTGATTTGAATACCAGATAGCGCAGGCCAAAATACAATGTCCGCAATCTTATCTAGTAATTCAAATTGAAACTCTGATTGGTGCTAAATTGCTAGAGGATTTAATTTTGCCAGGATCGTCAAAGTGCCTTTCCTGGAATCTGCTTTACATGTCGTCAAGCGTCCGCATGCATGCCGTCGATTTTTGGCATCTCAAAATCCACCGACTTTGACCGGGTTTAAACCTGCGAACTTGGGATCAGTAATCCGGCATGATAGCCATTATGCCATCAGTCATTGAATTACATTACAAAATTCCTCGTTCTGATAAAATGGTGCCTAAAATGCTACAGCCAAGTGTCGATTCTTGAACGAAAATTTTATTCTACTGCAACAGAAAAAGAAACTTTGTGAAAGAATTATCCTCTCATTCTGCATGCAATACATCTGATTTTTCTATGGGTTTCCGCTTTCCACTTCTGATGAACGCGATCCACCTTATGCTTCATTGCACGTCAGGTTAGACTTTCCCTGCAACCATGCCTGTTCTTCTTGCTCTCCTCTACTTCCCGGCACCAACACAGCAGGTTCTCCTGATTTCCTTCTCCCACTTGGAAAAAATCTCGCTTTCGAGTTCGTCAATGCCGTCGTCGTCTCTCAGTCAACATAGATCCAACCTGGGATATTATACGGGGGAAAATAACACTCGCATTCGAACAGGGGAAATTATCATGACGTCGAGGCATATCGTTAATCTGAAGTCGGCGACCCAGAAAACCTCTCTGTTGGATGGCCGCCTGACAGCTCTGAGAAGTGATGTTGGGCGACGGGATGATGCAACCGGCACGCGCATTGGCATGATGCCTGCGACCAGAGCCATCTCTCTTCCGCCCGGACCCCGTAACTCATCATTCCACCACGTGTCTCAGGGCGGATTAATATTTCAAGGAGCCTTCAGGATGACCACACTTAGGGCTTCCTTAATGATGTTGATGTATTAAATACATGAAATCAAAATTGTCGATGATTATAGTTTTGCTTTCAATACATTTACTCTTTTAATATTAAAATAATAAATGTAATACCCGCATTTAAATATAGTTTAAGCTATTTTTCGTGAACGTATTTTTAAAACAAGGGCAATTTTTAATGGCATTATTTATATTTTAAACTCTGAATTAAATTTATTATTCTTTGTATCGTTACTATGATTGTTCAACATTGTTTTTACATATTTATGAAGGAATATAAAACTTTGTTTAAAAAATATTAGACGCCTACGTTAAGCACCTGCTTGGTCTGCTTGTTCTGCTCCGCATTCATGCTTATCCCGATTGCCTGCCTCCATTTCGTTCTCGGCTGATCCAAGGCGGTACGATCACACACACAAACGCGCGCGCGCGCATGCACACACCAAAAAAGCTACTTAAAAAGTTATTTGCGAAATTAGTATCATTAGATACCTGATTGCAATACGAGATAGAAAAATGTTGAAATGAGGTCGCTAGGACTGGTAATGGATTATGGAGTAATAGGTAATAAAGTGGTTCATAGGAGTTCTATTAATAATAATTATTATTATAAAATGAAATAAATTAACTGACCTTTCATAACCCAAAACTCCTCTGACATGTGGATGTCTGGAAATCGGACCTCTGGACTTATGGAAATGGTCTTCGGACATCTGGAAATCACGAAATGATAAGTCGTATGTGAAATTCTGTTCTTCCGAAATCGTAAGCGTTCTCCCGCCAACGAAGAAAAGCCTCTTTCCTCCCTTGGCACAAAACTTTCTCTCGCCATAAATGCTGTTCTCAATAATTTTCAATCTTGTTTTAGGGAAGGTAGAAGTACACAAACGGCTTTGCTACGAGGCACCGAAGACATTCGTCAATCCCTTGATGGAGGCAATGTAACAACGCTAACGCTTTTAGATTTTAGCAAGGCCTTCGATTCAGTAGACCATAACATGTTTCTGGCAAAATGTAAATGCGTCGGCTTTTTCTACCTCATCGTGGGTTTCAAGTTATTTTAGTAATAGATAACAGGTCGTAGTTGTAGAAAATACTTCCTCATCGCCCAGACCAATTTACGTGGAGCGTCACAAGGCTCCGTTCTAGGGCCACTTTTCTTCCTGTTCTATGTAAATAATGTCCCGTCTGTGCTATCAATGAGCACTCATCATATGTAGACGACTTACAGATCTACGTTGGAGGGAAGCCTTCTGAAGTGGCTCATACTGGACAACTGTAATTTCGCCTCAAGTTAAAAATCTCGGTCGATTAATTCGGCTCATTTAGTTAGAAAACAAATCACGATTTGGCCTCTTTGCTTGTACGGTCAGTGAGAAACTGTCTAATGGTAAATCCATTAAAATATCAATCAATTATAATTGGCTCCTGTCGGTCCCATAATTCAAAAATCTAAATATTCCTCATATACTGGACAACTGTTCCTCTGCCCTCAAGTTAAAAATCTCGGTCGATTAATTCCCAAATTGTGAACCTCATTCTCGGGACACTTGCCGCAAAGTGTATGCCTCACTGTACTCACTCAAATGTGCTTACAAATGCTTTCCACCCAAAACAAAAGAACTATTAGTAAAATCTCTCTTGCTATTATGTACGGAGTTATTGTGTACGGTAACGTAAAGAAATCAATCGCTGATGCTCTTTAAAGAATTCAAAATGCTTGTGTGAAGTTTCAATATAATATCAGAAAGTATGATTACATATCGGGATACTACAAAGCAAATCACGTATTAAACTTGAAAGGTCGTCGCATATTTCATAGTTTGTGCCTTTTCTACAAAATATTAAATACCTCCTATTAAATACCTACTATTTTATTCATAAAATTTAAAAAATTCCAAACAACACACATTTTTACAAAAAATTTACTTAGTAGGAACGACCAGAGAGTGGAATTTTTGTCTTCCAGTAAATGTAAAACATTGCGATAATTTAAAAAAACATTTAACTACTCTTTGCTGAGCTGATGTTGTACGTGAAAGTGTATACTAAATTGTTCAAAATTGTAAGGTAAATGTAATATTTTATATCGCACTTTTTAACAGCTTTTTTCTTTTCTTGGATTTTTAAGTTAAATCTTAATTTTAATTAACAGTAAAATAATTAGTTAAAATTACGTATATTATTGGATTAGAAAGGTTTTTGTCTTATGTAGGCCTACAAGTAACTTCTAATTCATTACTGTTTAACTTGTCACGGCACTAACTGCAGGCGTTTTTTAGTACATGACGTTGTAAATTAAAATCGGCTTTAATCCGTCGTCCAGGCCGGGTGGTTGTGTCCAGTCTCTTGTTATTTTTTTATGATTCTTTAATGTATTTGAGATTTTTTGTAACATTTGATGCGTATCGCTAAATTAATATCTTTCATAATTTATTTTCGGAAACTGTCTTTTGTTTTTTCCTGCGCCACTTACGTTTGGTTTTTTTAAATATTTTATTTTGTTACTTAATTTTGAAGATCTTACACACTTCCTTTGTTTTTCCTGATTTTCCCCGGCCGCTTAAGGCAAATGCTGGGACGTTGTTTTATTTTGTTTTTGTGAGCCCAGGGGCAAGACATCTCGAAGTTGTATTTTATCGTTATTTACTAAATTATATCTGAATACTGTTACTGTACTTATAATTATTAATGTACTTATTATTATTATTATTATTATTATTATTATTATTATTATTATTATTATTATTATTAACTTTCTGAATACTCGAGCAGAGGCTGACAGTTCGGCACTTCGCAGGGGCAAAGCTTTTCCTTACAAAAACGATGGACAATCCAACCTGGAGGAAAGCGGCAAATTTGACTGGTTTAGCGTTGAGTGCGTGGTAACTACTGCTTCATTCTCCGTTCGCATTACTATGCGCTTGGCGTCGAAAGCATCATATTACTTTCAACATTATCATCATCGACATTTCTTAGAAATGGCATCGTGATGAATAACTGAAGCCCCACCTCGCGGGCCCAAAGTTAGCTTTGAATCGCGCGTATGCAGTACGCATTTCCGTGTCTACAGTTTTTGTGCATCTTTGGCAGTCGTCGATGTCGCCGCTCGCACCGCCGGCGTGCGGCGCGGCGGCTGGTTCTGTCCGGCCGCGCGTCCTCGACCGCCGGGCTGCCGCGGGTCGCGCTGGCGCCAGACGGCGGCGCCTTTATCTCCGCGAGGGCAGGAAGCGAGAGTCCAGGCGACGCGGGCGAAAGTTCTCCGCGTGCTATCAACCCGCGTGGCGTGGAGGCAGGGGAGCGGGTGCCGAGGCGCGAGACCGGCGTGAGTTTCGCTCAGAGCGAGCTTTGGCGCTGGTTGCAGCGACTCCGACCGGGAAGTCCTAGAGTGAAGAGTCCCTCATTAGCTAGTCACGTTGAATTCAGCCGCTTTCTCGAGGAGAATTGTATCGGCTGGCTACTCTGAGCTGCCGAATGCCGGAGCAGTACGCTGTCAGAAATTTCCGCATTACTTTAATCTAAATTACATTAAATATAATTTAATGGAAATTACATTAAAGTAATTATCATGAACGCACATTAATTTTAATGCTTACATGCACATTAGGATTCAAAAGTCGCAGCTTTATAGTCATATCTCGAATTTACATTAAATCTACACTGATTACGTATGCATTACATTTAATGTACAAATATTTTAAGCTCTATAATGTACAAGGTTACATTAAGTTTCATGCTGAATACATTAATGCACATTATCTGGCAGTGTACCCTTACAAATGGGCCACGGACAACTGGCGATATTTCCTTCCTCTTCCTTGTCCTTTCCTCCCCCCTTACTCTCGCACGCGTACACTTCCATGCATTATGCTACCACGCATGTCGCGAGCGTAGTGCTGGGGCGGTGCCCGGCTGGGGAAGATTCATTTGGAGGAATTGTCCCGCTAGTCGTCTTGTAGGTCTGCGCTGGATCTCATCAAATAGCGAGCGATGCACACAAGCACCTTCACGCATAAAAACATAAACCACTAACGAGACTGATGACCGTAGCAAGCGACGTGCCCGCAAACATAGCCAATCAAATTGATCAGTCATCCCAATAGGTCGCGAGCGATCGCGGCTCCAGCCAACCGCGCGTGGGCAAGCAAACTTCGGCCATTCGTCTGCAACACCCCTTTTGTCAGATTACCTTGTACACATGCATGCGATCAAATGAAGAGGTCAGGTATCATAGCCAACGTTCTATTTTTCACTTTTGGGGAAAAACTATGTTTTCACTTGTTCGATCTCTGTATTTTCAGTTCTACAACATGTTTAAAATCAGACTTATAAAAATCCTTCTAAGAACAAATTAACATGCAATGTACTTTATTTATTTGGACTAAGCGAAATTATGATTGGCTTGATGGTGGCCACAAATCTGATGTATTTCATTGAACAATGGGCTACCGAACGTGATCCTGGAGCCGTGACAGACCCCTTCATCTGATACCCCAAAAGTGTATGAAAGGAAGACTCCTTGAAAAGACGTTGGAGTCCAGAACTCAGTTGTTTAATTTGGTTTGCCTGCCTCTGACTTTCGAACATTGTCTTCTTGCAGCCAGGTATCACATTTCCAGGGGGGAAGATTGTAATATCGTGTTTCTTGGTTCTCTATTAGCAAGGCTTTCCCAGCTGCTATTTAAAAGGCCATTCGATTACACACGTGATCGATATGAATGTGTTTTTCGGTTGCTAAACTACGCGCGTAATCAGGATGAGGCATGAAACATCTGCGCGAGCTAATGACGTGGCGTGTCAGGTTGTTTTTCACCACTCGCTGTTTACTCACCGTACCTCATTTCGATGTAAGAGTCTCGCGCAACATCACCGTAGCGTCATCTTCGAGTCTTCCTAAAGGCTTCCTGCAACTCGCTTCAGTTTACCGCGAGTGCCTCGTAGCAGCCTCGGCTCGCGGCGCGGGCCCGTGTATTTGACGCGCACGTGGTTATCGAGTTGCCTCCGTGATGATGCACACGTCATCGCGATCGCGCGCGAGCCGTCTGACGTGGAAGGAGGGCCCGCGCCCGTCACTGACTGCGCGAATGGCTCGCCCGCGCTGCGCCCGTCATCAGACATGAAATAAATAAAATTAAAAAAAAAACAAAATCAGAAACCTAGAATTAAAAGATGTTTTAAAGTAAAGTGGTGTTTTTGTTTTTAGGTCGCATTTTAGCTACTAGGTACGACCACATTCATTGTTTACATTGAAGTAATTGAAGGGGGAACCGATACGTAAGAACACCATGAGCGCACACAAACATCCGTGCCCGAGGCGGATTCAAACCCGCTAACATTGGAGCCGACGCAACTACGGCTCGACAGCCTTAGCGACCCCGGCTATCCAGGCCGGCAAAAGTATGTTTGTAGTGAGATATACCAAAATTTTCCTCTACATCTATATCTGCTAAAGATCTTAGCGTCCGGCTTACAATAATGGGTCACGATATAATTATAATCCTTGGTTACCTCTTGTAATGGATTATAGGATCCGCCGACTATACAGCGCAGCTGGGAATCTGAAATAGAATGTTTCATTCCTAAATTCATTACTGTTTACTGACTAAATGAAAAATCACTTTCTTTTCTATATAGAACAAAATTTTAACAAAGTTTATTTTTACTTTTTTTTTTTTATCAAACAATTTAATGAATTTAAATTAGGCCTTGATCATGATCTCTTTCAATTTACAATTTCACCGCGGTTAACTTATTCTTCTCTGCTGATGTCCCCGTAGACTTCTCAGTCGAAATATCTTATGATCTTGCCGTAGTCCAAATTCCAACGAAATCCTCTCTGCCCTATCCAAGCTTTTGGTCTCAAACTATCAAAATTACTAGTCCCGATTACCTCCTATGACATAGTCCTGAACTTGATTACCACTCCTGACAAAGTTCCAATTATACTTCACATTGCTTCCACATGAAAATATTTCTCCATGAACAGTTCAGGAAGCGTTTCAGAGCAGAAATGAAATCTTCCTGCATGATTCATCCCTCGAAGACTTGCATTAAACTACCTTCATTTTTTTCATAACATTTGACCAGTTCCTCCGCCCAATCCCAAAGTTTCTACTTTCGGCATCAACTCATCTCTAATGCATTTAGAAAAACAAAAACTATACTGTTTATTCACTTGTCGTTGCTATGCCTAGCCTTAGATATTTCCTGTAATGCATGTTCCACCATATTGTCTCCAAATAAATGTTAATTTATTTTAACGTGACAGTATTTGGTATGTCACAGCTTTCCTCTCCAAGCGTCATTTGGTTTGCTACAACTCTGTCTAAAAATGACAAGACTAAAATTGAACACTTTCTGTTTCTTCAAGCACTAAACGACATTAACACTTCTTTGGCACTTTAATTAAAATTAGGTCTTGTTACTGCTGCCTTAAAACTATTTACATTTTCCTTTCGGAATGTGCCAATAATCCATTTCATCAGGTATTCTAATAGCCGTATCTGCCTAATATTTGCTCCCCATTAACTTCATTGAATACATACACATTAAATTAAATTTCTACACAAACTGACAAAATACACATAATAACAAACAATACCAAAGAAACTATTACACCTAATATTTACAACTATTTACAAATTTCTGTCATGACCAGAATATTTAATCATGCGTGTCGTCCTCATACGGCTTCACGTTTCTGTAGTTATATGTCTCGTTTGCCGTCCATTTTCATCATTCAAAATCGCGGCATTCTTGCTTTAATACTTTACAAATTCGGTACGGTCCTTTATACAACGGGAAAAATTTATAAAATAGTTTATCCACTGACGACACTTGAGGTACTCTAATGAACACTTCTATCAATCTCTCCTTATACTCGCCTCGAAAGCATTGTTTTGTTTCTTTAGCTTTCTTTTGACCGCGCCTCCTCAAATCCGCTTGGCAAATTACTGCGTATATCTCACATCATCTGGGATCCACTTATTTCTGGCTGTAGTCCAATTTACAGTACGACGCAGTAAATCCAGTCCCGTGAATATCCGAGCTCCTTTTACCTTCCACATCATTTCATCTAATTTCGGCGGTTTTTCATGACGAGCGATGGTCTTGCTATTGAGTTTCCTAGCATCAACACAAAATCTGGTCTTATTGTCTTTCTTACAAACTATCACTATTGGGCTTACATACGGTGTCCTCGATTTTTTTATTATACCATCCTCAAGCATCGTGTTTATTTCATTTACGTACTTCGCTTTTATATACATGGATCGATATTGTTTCAGATTAAAAGGTTCCTCATCCATCAATTCAATTTTAAATTGATATCCCTTTACCGGCTCCCTTTGAACTTCCAGAAATATCTCTATATTCATTGACTAACATTTCAATAGCTTCACTAGCATCTATTCCGTTTTCGTCGACCGCCTCTCTGGCTGCCGTGTGGATCTGGTCCCTGGTCTCTTCCAATTTGTTCCGCAATATCGCAAATACACACATATCTTCGCCCTCTGGTCTTGGATCCTCAAACAATGTTGTTGCCCTTTGTCACCTCGTAACAATACACTCCTGTTACCTATGTCGACCTTGGCGTCACACATTTTAGGCCATCAATCCTCAAAATAATTGACGAATCAAATTCTTCACTACAATTGCCGGAAACTGGAATTGTGATCCCTTGAATCTCCACATCCACCCAAATTTGCCGACTTCTCGTTTCGATGCGCCTTCCATTAGCTGTCCGAATATCCAAATCGGGTGGGTAGCTCATCAATTTTATTTCCCTTTTCTTTAATCAACTGCTCATACAATTCTTTTCCGACACTGGCACAAACATTAGCACCTGTGTCGGATTAAATGTCTACAGGTGCATATTCCAAATATCCCTTCTGGAAATTAAAACACGTGCTATTCTCCAATTCGTCGTCCGCATCTTCCCCTTAATAAATCTTCCACGATACTTCAATGCTATTCAACCTTAATAACCATCACGCCTCATTCTCATCATGAAATTTAGGCTTGGTATTACAAGCGCCGATGCATGCATTGGTATATTTCCCTTGTGAACGCATCATGAATTCGTTTTCAACTGTTCAATCTTGTCCTTAATGTCCGACATATATTTCCCAGATTCAGATTCCTGCACCATTTTTTAATGTTTCTAAGTCCCTCTCCTGTATTCGTTTTTCTAATTTACAATCCGAATTAACTAATTTCGATTCTATGTTTTCAATTGTTTTTCACATGTTAGCGACATTGCATTTAATTTATTTATTAATGCTGATCTGACGATTGTCAACTTTTCGCATTGTTGGTCTGTAAATGTCCTAATGTCAGCAATGTTTTCCTGTGAATGATTAACTTTGGAATTAATTTTGTTGCCAGATTCTTTTAATTCCTCTGCATTTGGTCGACTTGATTATTAAAAGACTCAATTTACAATGAATAATGTTGAATTCAGCCGATGTATCCAAGTTCGT
Organism: Teleogryllus oceanicus; assembly: GCA_964035755.1. Classification (NCBI taxonomy): domain Eukaryota; kingdom Metazoa; phylum Arthropoda; class Insecta; order Orthoptera; family Gryllidae; genus Teleogryllus; species Teleogryllus oceanicus. Next base: position 8,663,569 of record CAXIVR010000006.1, on the reverse strand, counting down.
AATTGCACTATTTCTCGTGTATTTCTGACGAACATTTTTCAATTCACGATATTTCCGATGTTGCCCTTCCACTTAGCGTTATTTTTTCAAATTCACATATTCATATCTGAAGTGATCCTCTAATTTATTATTCATATCTGAAGTGATTCCATCTAATTTAGTATTATTATGCTCAAGTTTTGCGTTCATTTCATAATATCTTAAGAATTAAAATTATTAGGTCCATATTTTCTAACGGTGCAGCCATTATTTTCTTGTGGTTCAATCTCACACTTCACGCGAAATTTCTCCTCGGGGTTAGTATTAGCAGACGCCATATATCATCTACATTAACATTCTCCATACGCAATTTTTTGCTCCTAGTATCCATTTTGAATTTAATACAAATTAAAATCTCTCTGTTAAATTATTTTAAAATCACACCAATGAAATGGTCTTGGTCTTTTCTTATAACTAACAATTAATTTCAAATGTCAATCCATAAATTTCAGATTCCCTTTGGATCACTATATTATAATTCTAAGACTAATTTTATCCGTGTCACCAATTGTTATAAATTATAAATAAATTATGCATCACGTTGAGGCGCCATTTTGAGATATACCAAAATTCTTTCTCTCTTACATCTATATCTACAAAGATCTTAGCGTCCGGCTTCATAATAATGTAATACGATATAATTATAATCCTTATTAATTCTGTAATGATTATAGATCCGCTGACTATACAGCGGCAGCTGGGAATCTGAAATAGAATGTTTTTATTCCTAGTTCATTACTGTTTGGATTGACTAATGAAAATCACTTTCTTTTCTATAGAACAAAATTTAACAAAGTTTATTTTTACTTTTTATCAAACAATTTAATGAATTTAAATTAGGGCCTTTGATCATGATCTCTTTCAATTTACAATTTACACCGCGGTTAACTTATCTTTCTTCGTTGATGTCCTCGTAGACTTCTCAGTCGAAATATCTGCGATCTTGCCGTAGTCCAAACCTTAACGAAATCCTCTTCCGCCCTATCCAAGCTGGTCCTTAAACTATCAAAATTACCAGTCCTGATACTCCTATGACATAGTCCCGAACTTGATTACTACTCCCGACAAAGTTCCAATTTATACTTCAATATTGTCGCATGAAAATATCTACGAACAGTTCAGAAGCGTTTCAGAGCAGAATGAAATCTTCCTGCATGATTCATCCTCTCGAAGACTTCGTATTAAACTACCTCATTTTTTCATAACATTTGACCGTCTAAACTTCCTCCGCCCAATCCCAAAGTTTCTACTTTCGGCATCAACTCCATCTCTTAATGCATTTAGAAAAACAAAAACTACATTGTTTATTCACGGTCGTAATGCATGTTCCACCATATTGTCTCCAAATAAATGTTAATTTATTTTAACGTGACATATCGGTATGTCACAGTAGGGAATGGATATGTTCATTGTAAGTGATGAAATGTAGTCTATTTTAATTGTAATAATTTACCTTGGAGGCCGTTTAAAAAATGTTTCCTTTAAAATATATCCCTCATCTAATACGCAGTGTCGTTACTGTGAACAATTTACTGCTTTCTCATTACAGATGATATTACAACTTCCTTCTTCATCTATTCTTTCGAACACTTGGATCATATTATTCCACTTCCCTCCTACTTCTACAGTTCATACATTGTTTGCTTTGCTTTTCTCTCTTCTCTTGCCTCTCCTCTTGTATCTAGTATCACCCTCCACCAATCTATTCGCTTTTCCTCACTACAGATCATTTTACATTTCAATGCTCACCATAAAATAAATACTTTTCGAGCAAGAGACGTAAAACACTGTAGAGAGGGGACTGTGTGCACGCACGTGTGCTGCCTTCTCGCCCGGTGTGGCGGGGGCATGGCGTCACCGGAGACGCGGCGCGGCCACCCGCGCCCAGGCTGCGTGGCGACGCAACGCGACGGCCAGCGCCTCGGCGGGGCGCGGCGAGGCCCTTGCACGCAACGCAACGAGACGCGACCAACTGAAAGAAACTGGTTATGCGAGGACAAGGGTAGCGCTGAATGAAACCAGCAGGTGCTGAGGTTGTTATTTTCTTCTTTCTTCTTCTCCTCTCGCCTTCGCTCGCTCGTTGCGCTTTCTTCTCTCTCTCGCTCGCTCAAGCTCTTCGCTCTCTCTCTCTGTCTCTCTGTCTTTTCTGTCTCTTCGTCTTCGTCTCTCTCTGTTCGTCTCTCTCTTTCTGTTCGTCTCTCTCTGTCTGTCTTTCGTCTCTTCTGTCTCTTCTCATTTCTGTCTTCTCATTTTCTGTCTCTTCACTGTCTCTCTCTCTGTCTTTCTCTCACTCTGTCTCTCTCTCACTCTCTGTCTCTCTCTCCTCCTCCTCCTCCTCCTCCTCCTCCTCCTCGTCTTCTCTCTGGCCTCTCGCCTCTTCGTCTCATCTCTTTTGCTCTCCTCTTTCCCCCTGAGTGATTCTTATAGATGTCACTGACCCGGTAAATCTGGCGTGTTCGCTAAACT